>JACCIE010000004.1:2400000-4800000 GCA_018906755.1 Sycophaga agraensis
GACCCGCCCTCGGCGCACGCGCAGGCCGGCCAGCAGCAGCAGCAGCAGCAGCAACAGCAGCAACAGCAGCAGCAGCAGCAGCAGGCGGTGCTGTACCCGCCGCTGCACCTCCAGGGCGGCGTGGTGCTGCCCCCGCACCCCCACCACCCGCTGAGCTACCTGCACCCGCAGCTGCTGCCGCACCACCTGCTGCCCCCGCACCTGCACCCGCTGCTGCGGGGCGTCCACCCGGCGGCGGCGGCCGCCGCGGCCGCGGCCTCCTCGCACCCGGGGCTGCACGCGGCGGCCGCGGCGGCCCACGGCCTCCACCACCCGCACCCCCTCGGGGACGTCTACAGCTGCGTCAAGTGCGACAAGATGTTCAGCACGCCGCACGGGCTGGAGGTGAGTCGTCCCCGGGAGCGGCCCCGGCTGGCCGAGCCGAAGCTGACCTTGGCTTCTGTTGGGCAGGTGCACGCGCGGCGCTCGCACAACGGGAAGCGGCCCTTCGCCTGCGAGCTCTGCAACAAGACCTTCGGCCACGAGATCAGCCTGACGCAGCACCGGGCCGTCCACTCCGCGGAGAAGGTCTTCGAGTGCAAGCAGTGCGGCAAGGCCTTCAAGCGGTCGAGCACCCTGAGCACCCACCTGCTCATCCACTCGGACACGCGGCCCTACCCCTGCCAGTTCTGCGGCAAGCGCTTCCACCAGAAGAGCGACATGAAGAAGCACACCTACATCCACACCGGTGAGTGAGTGTGGGCGGCCGGCGGCTCGGCCGGCGCTCGTGCACGCGCCCGCGACGCCAAAGAGATTGCCGAAGAAGCGCGCGCGCGCGCGGCCCGCGCCCGCCCAGCCGCTCGTAATAATCGTAATGTCTTTGGGGGCCCCCGGCGGCTGGCGGCGCGCCCCACCCCGGCCCCGGCTCCCCGGCCGCCTAATCCCAAAATAGATTCTCACTGCCGACAAATTGTCTGTGGGAATCAACTGCGCCGGGATATCAAGTGCGCGCCGATTAACGGGCTGCATGTGTGCCTCCCCGCCCCGGGCGAATCCGCCCCGACAATTGATGAGGCGATCGCGTGCCCCGCGGGGGGTCCCAATCTCCTTGCGCGGCTCCCCGCCCCGCATACCTTGGCCTATACCTATATAGACCGCGCGGAGCCGAGGAGCGCCGCAGGAAAAGGATCCCCGGCCGAGGAAAAGCCCGGGGATATACCGAGCTATAGGCCATTTGACACTCGGCTCTCGTCTCCCGCGCGCCCGGATGGATTTCACCGGGGGGGGGAGGAGGGCCGAAAAAGAAAAAAAAGGAAGCCGCGGCGAGAAGGTGGAGCCGTGGGGCGGCTGTGCGCCGCCGCCAGCGGTCCGATGGAGACGCGAGCCGAGAGTTAAGGCAGAGGTCGGAGTCTATCGCGTCGCCATGGCAACCCTCCCGATGTCTTATCAAATTATCACCTTGTCCTCTCCCCTCGGTGGGCGGCGGCGCGGGCGTCTCGCGCGATCCCCGAGGCCCGGGGACGGGCGGCCCGACCCCCCCACCCACCCGGGGCTGACCGCCTCCCGGACATTTAATTCATTATTCAGCCGGATGAAAAATTCAGGGCCGCCGGGCCGTGTCCTCTTGGCCGCGGCGCCCGGGAGGTGGGGTGCCCCGGACGACTGTTGCCGGCGCGCCGGACGCGAGCCTCGCGCCTCTTTAATTAGCCGCGTAGTTTCGGCGCCCGGGGCGAAATTAGAGAAGCCTGGGAGTCGCCCGAGCAAATTAAAAAAAAAGCCCCGAGTGCGTGTGCTGGCCGCGCGCCTCCGACGCGCTCTACTGGGATATGCAAAGAAGGGGCCGGTGGGGGGCCGGGGGACCCGTTTCCACCGCCCGTTTTCCATCCGCTTGTGCCCAGCCCTTTTTCCTTAACGCGCGAGCCAAGCGCCCACGAGGACCGAACGCCCTAGCTGCATATACGTTCACGGTTAAAGTCCGCGCGTTGCGTCGTACTTATATATATACTCGACGACTTGAGCAATCGGGAGTTTCGGGGTCGTAAAACATTTTGCGTATATTCCCGCGCGCAAATTGAGCGAAATCCAAGTGGGCTTTCCGAGCTAATCGAGATTCTAATCAAGCACGCGCGGAACAAAGAATAATAAAATTTTTATCTGTCTTTTTTTTAACTTTTTCTTAAAACAACGACTTTTTTAAAGCTTATAATAACAATAGAAGGATAATTCATTTCGTGATTAAGATAAGCAAAGCTACTTATTTAATTCACGAGAGAAAGTATTTAAAAAGTAAGGGTAATAAAAGCCTAATGCACTCAGTGATGCGCGTACATAAATAAAAAAGCTCGCGTAAAACCTATATGCTAAATATGCGAGGAGTGAGCCTTGAAAAAGCAATTGAAAAGCTGCGAGGTGCACCGTACTGACATTTTTTAAACTCTCCCGTTAAATATTTAATTATATTCCAAACATTTGGTGCTTACCTTAGATCGTATAGATTTAGGCGAGGGAACCGAATGGAATTACCTTCAAAATATAAGCTTTTTGTCAAGAGTAATAATTAGCGGGGATGAGAAGCGCGTGTTTAATCATCTGGAATAAGCAGAATCTGAGTAGGCGACAGTAGGTTAAAAATTGTTATTTAACCGGGTGCCGGGCGAGGACGGCCGTATAAATAGTGGGGATAAATAGCGGAGAAAGTAGTATAAATTTGGGCGAGCTCGGCGGGGCAGTTTGCTCGGCGGGGAGGGGCGTCCAAGTGGCGAGCGGTCGGTGGCAGCCTCGGCGGCAGCGGCAGGAGGCTAAACAAAGAGCGGGCCATGTGCAATATAAGGGCGCGGCCCGGGCGCCAGGCGTCGGCGATCCCCCGGGGACAGTGGCGTGGCGCAACGTAAAATCATTATTAGGTAGGTGGGTGCCGGTGGCGCGCACACGCCGCACAGGCCCTCGCCGGGGCTAATGCGTGTAAGCGAGGGTCGCCCCCGGGCGGGAATAAGAGCTGTGCAAATATTGCCCGGGCGGCGCACGGCCGAGTCAAGTGCAACCTGCCGCCGAGCGCCGCCTGGAAAAACAGGGGCGCAATCCCGGCGCCCGGCCAACTGTCGCGGCCGACAAAATCTGCAATAACAAGGCGACCGACCGCCGGTCGCGGCCTTGTTTTCACGGGCAACACCGGCCAAAGGAGGAGGATATCCCCGCGAGAGGGCTTGCGGCGCCGGTATTAACCAGGCTCTGCGGCCCCGCGAGCAGCCCATTAGAGGTCGGGGGGGGGGGCCGCGCGCACTCCTCCTCGCGGACACTTGTTGTTGTCTTGGGCCGCCCGCATGTAACGATCCCGGGCGTCGAGGCGCTCCCCGGCGAAAGGAGGCGGCGCCCGGCAGCTGGCGCGGGAAAGCCGATTCCTTAATGCGCGGCGGGAAAGGCGATACGCGAGGCGCGGGCTAAGTCGGTTAGCCGGGCGCCTTACTGCGGGCGCATGCGGGAGGGCCGCTTCCCACTAATCCGCTCGCGCCGCCTCATTCGATTAGCCGCGGCCCCGGGGCCGATCGCCGGCAATCCGATCCCCCCGGCCCCGGGCTTTCTTCGCAATCGACGCCTCTCCCCGGCGAAAGAGATCGCGCGCCCGGGAGCCGCCTCCCATTTGCATGGGTGCGTCTCCCTGCCGAGGAGCCTCTCAGGCCCGCTAATTCCCGACACCCAAGACGCCGGGCTAATGGACGCCGCGGCCCCCGGAGCCGCGCCGATCGATCCGCCCCAAGCCCGGACTCGCGGCCCAGATTGCCACCGGCCCGAATCCGGCCTCGCGCCGCCCCCGGGGACGCCCTGTTGCGCCCGCTGGGCCTCTTTTTTTCCCGCCTCCGCCCGCCGGATTGTTCGCCCCCCCCCCCCGTGTACGCGGCTGTATCGACACGGCCGTCCGCCTTTTTTTGCGATGTTTCGCGCCTGACCAAAGCGCAAATATCGATCGGTTATTTGTAGTCGCGAACTTGTTGAATCGAGCCCGTAATTGCCCTGGCGAGGTGTTACGGCTGTTGAAAAACGCAAGTAATCTCCTTTCAAAAATCTTTACTATATACGATTCTTTCGACCTTGCAAATCTTGGATAAAAAGCAAGAATAAGGGAAAAATCCGCAGGGGTTTAGAAAGTGTTTGTGCTAAAAGCGGACAAATGCACGCATTACCGGGCGTCGATAAACAAGGGTAGCCTTGTTTAATAGATAAAAAAAGGCTAAAGTAGAATGTGCGAGGAGAACGCCATTAGAGAATGTGATTATTGGAACGTCAGGGAGCCGGTGTAAGTAAGGTGGGAACGGGCCGAGGCGAGGGAAATTGGGAAGATTTCTTCTGGCGTCGGGTGCGGGCGGGAGCCGCGAAGGGTCTTTGCCGGCCGTTCATCCATCAGCCGGCTCGCCGCGGACAAAGGCTCCTCGGGGCCTCCCTAAAGACCGGCGGCCAGCCCCGGAGCTTTCGTCGCGGCGCCCGCCGAGGGATGATTGCCCCCCCCCCCCCCCCGGCCCTCGGATAATCGGCCGATGTATATCGACCCGCCCCGCGGACGATTAGTCCGCCCCTCCCGGGCGCTAAGAGCCTCCGCGGGCTATGTATGCTAATGGCCGCGGTGTCAAAGGCCCGGGGAGGGCGCGAGGAGGCGCGCCGGGCACCCGGGGAATTGCGGCTGCGAGAGCCCCTGCGGAACTTAAGGCGCCATTACGAGGCCGTACTCCTCCCCGGGCCAAAGCCACTCCGCATTAAACTCCGGCAAATCTTCCGCTCCCCGAGAGCGGCAAATAATTTCCTCCTTCCTTCACCTTTTTTTTTTTTTCTTTTTCTCCCCCGCCGGCCGACGGCACTTTGATCGCTCGGCAGGCCGCCCGCGCGAGCCAAACTTTTCCGCAAGTCTATATATACATCCCTGTGCGCGTAGGTTATATGGGCGAGGGATGATACCCGGCGCGCCCTGCGGATATATATATATATATATGCATGTATAGGTATGTGCGAGGGCCGCGGAAATCCTGGAGGGCAGCCCCTCTCGGGGACCGGGGGCCCGGCCTCGGGGTGGGTAGGAATGGCGCGCGAACGCCCGCCAACGTGAACGGACTGCAGGAAGATAAAGCGGGGCGGGGTTAGCGCGGCGCTCGCGCGCGGGGGTAGCGCGGGGCCCCAAGCTCTGCCGCGCGCGCGGACGCTTCTTGATTTTTACGAGCGCGTAAATTCCCGAGAGCGAGAGCCGAGGAGGAGCCGGCGAGCCTCATCCCTCCCGACCCCGCCGCCGACCCGACCCGACCCAACTGCCCCAGGACACGAGCGCTCCTCCGGAATTTCATCGCGACCCCGCGAATAGATTTCCCGAGAGCGAGCCGAGCCCGGGGCGCCCCCGCCTCCCCCCCCCCGAGAGCCATGCGGATTTTTTTTCCTCCGCCCGGGGGGCGTCTCCGCCTCTCATTTTTTTTTTTCGTACCCGCCCGTTGTCTCGGGGATTTGAGGTGGAATTTTTTGGCGGACCCGCGATTGCGGCCCTCGGCCGGACATTCTCCGCGGCCCCGTGTCTTTATTGCGCCTCGTACCCTGGGGGTGGGGCTTTTTTTTACGCCCGGGTACGAGGGAAATCCCGCCCGGGGTCGCGCGCCCACCCAATCGAGTTTAAAGAGCTCGGGCCCGGGCGCGTAACTCATTGTTTATCGACGGGCGGGTAGGGGGTGGGGTGGCGCAGGTGGGCGCGGGAGGGGCGCCGAGGCCGCGGCCCTATAAACGCCCCGAGTCCATTAAAAGCCGCGCGGCTAGCTCCCACCCCCGCGGGGGCGCGGGCCGCGCCTCGGCGGCCGCCGAGGCCGTCGCTATGGTAACGAGGCGCCCGGAGCCGCCCCCGGCCGCCAATCAGGGCCGAGCGCTCGGGCGCTCCCCCGGAGGGAGCCCGGCGCCGCCACCGCCAGCGCCACCGCCAGCCCCACCGCCAGCGCCACCGCGGCGCCGGCCCTCGCCGGCTGAGATTCCCGCTCTCGGGAGGAAATCTTGACCGGGCGTGCCCCGAATCCCGGATGCCCGCGCCACCCTGCCGCGCCCTCGCGAATCGCCGGGGAGAGCCTCTCCGGGAGGAGGCCGATCGATCGCGGCCCACCTGCGCCCTGGACCTCGCCGGAACCCCCCCCCCAACCTGCCTGCGCTTGTGCCGATGAATCGCTCATCCACGTATTCGCTTTCTCAGCCTCCTTCCCCGAGGTGACTGGTTTACCAATCGTCCTGAAAAATTGACTGCAAAGCGCGGATGATTCAAAAGCTCTTGAAGCACGGCTCAGGGTTTGTGTGCGTTTTTTCTCCATAGTTATTGGGAGACTTATTTTGATTCAAATAATGCACCTGCCGTGGGGATTGACGCGAGCAACGCGAATTAATACTCTTTGTAAAGTAAACGCGGTACGCCGTCCATAGCCGGACTTGTACCACTTGCAGGGGAAAGATTGACTGTCGAGTGAGTGAGGAGGGAAATAAAAAGTTCCTTCGGCGCGCATGCCCGCAACTAACCCAGTTTCCATTTTGTCTGATTGCAGGCGAGAAGCCGCACAAGTGCCAGGTGTGCGGCAAGGCCTTCTCCCAGAGCAGCAACCTGATAACGCACTCGCGCAAGCACACGGGCTTCAAGCCCTTCGCCTGCGAGCTGTGCGGCCGGGCCTTCCAGCGCAAGGTCGACCTGCGCCGCCACCGGGAGACGCAGCACGCCGACCTGAACGGGTCCGCGGCGGCCGCGGCGGCCGCCCACCACCGGCCGCCCGGGCCGATGGCCCAGCTGGGCCCCGGGAGTCTGGCCGCCGCCGCCGCGGCCGCGGCCGCCGTCGCCGTGGCCAACCCCATCATCCAGTAAGCGCCCGGGCTCCACGTGCAATACGCCCAGCGGCTCGACCCGTATAACCTTGTACTACCCGCGAGCCGAGCCCTCGAATACGTCAATACATCTATATATACATTTGTGTGAGTGTGTGTGGGTAGGGGCACGGGCCCCGGGGGCACGGTCCATCGAGCGGGCCGCGCGGAGCCGGCGGTCCCGAGGCCGCCGCGGGCGCAGCAGCCCACCAGGGGCTCATTGGCTCCCTCGGCACGTAGCCGTCGCTCAACGACCGGCCAATCAGCTCGGGCTACGTACACGTCCGCGCGCCTGCGCGCCGACCCGTACCTATATACGCCGTAGCCGGGCGTGTGCGCGCTACTGATTCCCTCGCTCGCGATATCCCCGCGCCGGCCCGGATTTTATCGCCGATCCGCCGGCCCGTTATGATTTCCGCGCGGCCCCTCTTATTTAGTACAAAACTCGCCGCGCCCCGTGAGGTTTTTCCGCGCCCGCCGCGGCCTCGCTCGGTCCGTATATACGTGTATAGCCGACCATCCCAAAGACTACATCTCCGACATACTCTAAGGAATACGATACATATATATATACACATATATATACATACACCGACGCGTATGCACGTATATATGTATATTTAATTATATAGTCTAATTGAAACTGTCAATTCGCGCGGAGAGAGGGGCTGGGGGCCACGGCCCGCACTCGCCCTGCAACCTCTGTACAGTGCAGCGCCGGGGGGACAGGGCTCAAGCTTCGACTTTCAGTGCAATCGACCTGGCTGCAGCCCGCAGCCAGCCGCGCACCAGCCAAAAAATTGAAAAAAGAAAAAAACAATTATTTCGTCGTTCATTGTTATTTAGTACTTAAGGAGGCGCACCGCGAGCCAGAGACCGACGGTTGAACTACACATACCTGTATTTATTTATGCGAGCGTGCGCGCGAATCGCTTGGGTTGATTAGCGAGTCGGCCGCGTTGACTGGACGACCAGTCAACTAGCATATCTTCGATTTTATTGATATCAATTGTACGCTTGCTCTCTGAGAACAACGCGGAGACAAATGTTGGAAGAATCTTTACTACGCTTGGTTTAATAAGCTGGGGATGCACTTGTCCAGTCTAGACAATTAAAAACTAGTTTACCAAAAATGATTTATTAATCGGAATCTAGTGTATCAGAAATTAATACATTTTGAGATAAAACAATCTCAATCCTTACTGTAACGGTAACTTAGATGTACGGTACATTTTTTGATTTGACCAGTTTATCCGCAGTATACTCAAAGGCGTAATAAAAATTCTCGTAACATTTCTCTCAGTCAAGGCATTCAAGTGTGACCAACGGTTTTGTAAATACTACGAGTAGTCTGTACCATTGTGACGTAGGTCCGTAAGCCTATAAATATTATAAATATCAAATAAAATCGATTATATATATATTATATATATAAATATAAATAAATATATATGAAGAGGAATGTCTATAAATAGAGAAGAGGGAGGCTAACGATCATACCGACCGACGACCGATAATAGAATGTAGCGATTTCTTCAACGCTAAGGACATTGGTAAATTATAAATGCATTACCATTAACAAAGTGTTGTTCCGAGTCTTGAAAGCACAGAATTGAACCAATTCTTCCTTCGTCTTGCTATTCAAGTTTTTATTGTTGTAACTTTTACTATCATGTAATTATTGTAATTAGACCTCGCTATTGACACATTACCATTTTTTATTATTATCGATGCCTTTATTATTATAATTATTATAATTATAATTATAATTATTATTATTATTATCATTATTAATGCCATTATCAACATTATTATTAAAATGATTACTATTATTACAACTATTATCATTATTATTCTGATTATAGCGAATAAAAGCTGTTACCATTTGTAAATCATTATATTTTTGACTGTTTTCCGATTGATCGCATTTATATTTTTTTCTTAAAAGCCTTAATTGCCATGTAATACCAAGGAGTCGACCTTGCGTCGCGTTACTTATATATTTTCAAGTGGATTTACAGTTATAGATACGAAGGCATTAGAACGTAGCATTGTTTCAAAAGAAGTTCGAATATAGAATTACATTTAATTTTGTACGATTCCAATCAACGTTTCAACTTTTACTGTAAATAATATTCCAATAAACCACTGAAATCATTACAAGTCACTGGAGGAAATTAATTGAAAGTCCACACCCACGAGTCCTCCTGAATAAGCAAGCGCCGGCGGACAGGTGCACGGGGAACAAAGGGCGTGAAAAGAGGAGGGAAGGGGGGGGGGAAAAAAAAGAAAAAATTGGCTAATGAAAATGGCAAATACACAGGCGCCCCACGGGCCCGGGGCTCGGCCCATATACACGGGGAGGGAGATACGGGCAATAACAAAAATTGGCATTGGGCGCGGCAATTAAGCAAACTGTCCCGCTCTCAAAGGTCCAATATGTTTGCCGTCTTCTGCCCCCGGGTCCGCGCAGGGGCAGAAGAGGCGCCGCGGGGGGCGCCCCTCGGCCCCCCTTCAACTGCCCGCCGAGTCTGCCCGTATAATTTATTGTTTACAGTGAGGACAATGCGCCCCGGCCGATCCGCCTCGTTCCGCGTTATTAATTATCGGACGCGCTCTGATTACCGATTAATACGTCTGCGTGTGTGCGCGCGCGCTTCGGGCGCCCGAGGGCACACGCACTCCGGCCCTCTCGAGGGGCGAAATCTCGCTTGGGCCGCGCAGTTGACTCCCGGGTCCCGGCGCAGAGAGGCCGCCCCGCCGCGGATATATAAGGAGGCCGGCGGGGAATCCTGGGCCGCGTGCCATCCCTCCTCCCCCGCATAGCTGCACTGACTGTCGGCCCGGGGGCGCGTGACGCAGCCCAGCCGCCGTGGGATTGGACAGTTATTGCATTCTGGGCAAGATTAATTGACGCGCCCCGCCACTCGGGCGCTAAACTACTCGCCAAGGGGCGCGCAGCCGCCCTGATTAACAGATTGCCCCCGCCGACGACCCGTTATGCCCGTGTGTGTGTCCCTGTGCCTGTGTCCACACGCTCATGCACGCGCATATACCCACGCACACACACATATATATGTATGCACGTACGCGATACGTGTGCGCTAATAGAGAGGGCGCGCGGAGGCTATCGAGCCGCTGACTCACCCGCGATTCTTTCCGCGCATACTCGGCCCCTGTGCGCGCCCGCGATTCCCGGCCCCTGCGTTTATAGTTATTGGCGCGCCGTGGGAGCCCCACCCCCCCGATTATCCAGCGCGATCGAAGCTTCGGGAATCTCGCCCGAGGAGTCGGCCGAGGATTAAATTCTTCCATTTTGCCCGGGTTCCGCGCGCCGCGCGGCGGTCCACATTATTATTCATATATACATGCACACGCGGTTATATGGCGCGCGAGCCTTTTATTAAATGCAGGCGTAATATGACTGACGGCGGCGTTGTAATGGAATTTCAATAGGTCGCTCTTTTTCCCGCGGCACCGGTGCCCCAGCCCCCGGTGGAAGCTCGTCTATGGATTCTTTATCTACACAGTCCACGACGCACTCGCTTCAAAGCTGCTCCACTCGAGGATCTACTCCAGCCAAGAGTCTAGCTATGTAACAGACCTCTGGCCAATCGCGACTCCATTTCCCCACTGCCATTTTCTCGCTGTTTTACTTTCATCAACTACGTCTCGACTTCATATGTCTCTTCACGACGAGATACGATCGCTTTGTCTAATGCGATTTGTGTGGAGGCTCAACTTTTAACTAAAATCTTAGTGCAAAAAGGACGGAAATATACATAAATTTATTTGTCGTTCAGTTTGCATAAATAAGGAGCTTATAGTGCACATATTTTAGGGTATTGCTTGCAAATGTACCTACACGATCGTCAATAAAATTTGAGAGATTGATTAAATAATATATATTTAATAAAAAGTAATTTATTAACACTATGTACACGTATATATGTATATATTTTTATTTTACGTATCAAAGTCCTTACAAGTCTTGATTTATACAAAAAATTCTTTAATATAAAAAATTGTTAAGCTGAAACAAATAAAATAATAATATAGCCGTATAAAAATGAACTATTTAATATTATTGAAGACAATCTCTCGTACCTTAGTAAACTCAATATTGAACAGATCATAAAATTAATGTGAAAAATAACATTTAGTAGAATTTTTTTTAATATTACATATTACTCAAAATAATTCTTACAGTATTATTTTGACATTGTTTTACTAGGTATTAAAGTTGCTGCAGCCCCTGTAAGTCTCCTTCAAAATATAAGGTTTATATTTTTTTTATTTCTTTAGGCAAGTGAAGTATCTTCAAGGGAAAAATATTTTGCCTATAAACATTATTTACAAAGTATTTGTTACAATTTAAAAAATAAATAGTAAACTTCGCTGTAAATTAATATTAAATGATTTTAGCCTACAATTTTTAAGACAGAGAAATATAGAGTTTTACACATATAGTAATGCTTGAATTCGACAATTGCATGATAAATAATTGAATTTGTACATAATCAAAAATTTTTATGCAATATCGTTGCTCATTAAATAGAGCGTATTGTCACATAATGTTTTGAATTCGCAGTGAAATTTTTTTTTATGTCAATACGAAATAACTAGGAACCAAGATTATAACTCGATTATTTTAGCTATAGATTATTTCGTGAGGTAAGTTTGTTTTAGCATATATTATGGTTTAGTATCGTTTTTCTAATAGTTTGGAAAAGGAGTTTGAATTGATTTATTTCGAATTCTAGTAGGCGATTAATTGTTCTATACTGTTATTTGTAATATCATATATTTAATTCAATCCATGATTCGTAGTTCGCATCCTCCTCAGAAGTTTGATCCGCTTTTTCATTAGGACAACGATCACTACGTCTGCTGAAACCAAGAAAAGCTTTATTTTACAATTTTCCTACGACCGTCGCAAGAATTCATTTTATTTCGATTTTGCTATACATTCCAGGGATTGGTATTTACAGTAAGATTTTTTTTTATGTGTAATCATAAATTTATAGTTATTTACTTGAATCAGATTTTTTATTTATACTTATACTTAAAATGGATTTTGTTCTGAGAGTTGGAGTTTGATCGTAGGTAATTTAATCTGAGATGCAAATTTGTTTTCAAGGCATTCCAAATTTATTACATTTTTTCTTTAATTTAAAATATATCTGTTTTTTAAAGAAATTAATTCTTATATATATTTTAAGTTTGGAATTAATAAAATCAGAGGTAGATACGTCAAAATCTTGTAATAAATACAAAGGATAATGTTCCGTCGGTCTTCGCGAACGGATAATATCTGCTACAGCGCAAGACTGTCAAGATTCCCGGAATAATGCTAAATAGTACATTGTCCTGCGAGCAACACAATACGTCCAAAGCGTGGAAATGCATTGGAATTCTGTCACAACTACGTAAATGCAAAGTCTTTATCCCCTTGTAAATGAAATTAATGTCAGTGAATACTCATGGATTATTAAGCTGGATTATTTATCAATGCCTTGGTACAATTTGTTAATTAATGAATACGCGTGAAATTACTGCTCTTCGATTTAGAACAGGAATCAGATAATATGAAAATATTGGTACTGACGCTATTAAATTTTAATATCTAAAATTCACGATTAGATGTGATTTTTTAGCTTTGTGTAATTTCGCAGTTATACTTGAAAAGCATCCCTTAAAAATGTACAAACAGTCATGTAAGTGCTATTAATTATATAATACTTTAATTGTAAAAACTTTCGTATCAGTATTGTTGTACTTTGTTGTACTCTGTAATTGTAGTTCCATTTTAATTTACTGCATATTAGATTAAATGTTTCGAGCCGAGCCTCGAACATTTACTTTTGATTAATAAATAACTTAAAAACAAATATGTATAATTTAATTTTTTCTTCCGACATAATGCAGTCCAGTTAAACTATAACTTATAGCAAATATATTATTATATAATTTCTAGATGAACCGTCGCGTGTAGCATCGCAGATAAAGATGTGAGATTAGTGCTGTTCAGTAGACATAATATACTTTATACGTGCAATAACGAATTGTCATTCATTGCAAGATTTTTCGCAAGATTTTTCGCTTGTACAGTATTTTCACACAATCTAGATAATTTGGTCCATGTACCTTGGAGCGAGAAAAACGAAAAACAGTAATGTCGGTAGATCCCGAGGTATACCCGAGGACCCTTTAGAAGCCATTTGCAATCTAATTGGGTTTCAGTCGACAGTGGTACGGGCTCGGGTGGAGGGCACGTAACGCACCGAGTAACGCCGAGCCCCGCAGAACGCGGGTACATCGAAAGGTCGAGAGAATAAATAAGGAGGGCGGAAAAAAAAGGGTCCGCGTGGGGCAAGAAAAAGGAAACGGTGGCGACTGGCGGCTCGTTGATCGGGGGAGGGAAGCTGGCACGAGCTGCCACGGCTCGCCGGAGTATCCCCACGCGGCGCTCGCTCACCAAGTGCCGATGTGTGTATACACATACACGCGTATACACTACATATGTACACAGAGCCTAGCGGAATTGTCGCGGCGGAGTGGGGGAAAGACGGGGCGAAGAGGTGGAGGATTCGCGGGGACTCGTCCCCCGCTCTCGCGGTCGTCCGCCGGGTACACCTTATGACTATTAAGGTATTCACGGCCCCGCCGAGAGCCCGGCCCTCTCCCACCGACACAAACGCGGGCGGGTACACGCGCGCGTATACACATGGAGCCGGGCACTCGGCCGGCGCCCCGCCTCGGTTAAAAGCAGTGTCGCACCGCGGATGTGGCTGCCTCCCGCCGGCAGGTATACACGCCCGCGTCCGCGCGTCCGTGTGCGCACACGCACTCGACCTCGCCGCGTCTTTCGAATTTTAATCCCGCCCTTTTTTTCTCCTGCCCGCCCGCGCGGCGTTTTCGGCGATGGCCGCGCTCTATCACTTTTACGACGTGCGCGGGAAACCTGCATAAAATGCACGGCGCCCGCCCGCCGCGGCGGCCATTTTATATTTATCCGCGCTCATGCATATGCATGCACGTCGTCCGCGGGGCGCTCGCCCCGCTACACGGGCCCGAAAAAAAAAAAGGGCGTACATCGGCCCGCGCGCAGGAGGCGACAAAGAGAGCCGGAGGGATCGGCGTTGGGCGGCCAGGTAAGCAGTATAAAAATCCCGCGGGCGGCCGCGGAGGGAAAGGCGCGGCGGATGGGTCGTAAAGCCGCGGCGGCCATCTCCCCGCAGTCGTTTGGCCGGCAGTCAGTCTCCCGCTGCATAAACGGCCAGACTCGTCCGCGGCCGGGCGGCTCTCTCCTCTCTCTCTCTCTCTCCCCGTATTATTTACACCGGGCCTCGGCCCCCCGCGACCCCGCGATGCATACTTAACCCCGGCCGCACCTGCGGACTCGGCTAAGGCCGCCGTGGAATTAGGGCCGCGGCGGCAGGCGCGCGTGTACACGGCATCCGCGCCTTATCAATATTGCCCTTGGCCCGGGCGCGCGAGGTGTGTACATCCAATAACGTCCGCCGGGGAGATAGCCGGCGAAAAAGCCGGATGAAAAACAAACGCGGCCGGGGCAATAAAGCGCCCGGGGCTAAAAGCGCGTTGAAATCTCACTTTGTGAAAGGGCGCGTAATCGGCAAAGTCCCGCGGGTGATACGCCCCCCCCCCCGCGCGGCAAACTGTCATTTTTCCAATTACGCGCGCTCGCACCGGCCGCTTTTTTTTTTTTTTCTCCTTTTTTTCTTTTTTCCTTTTCGTTTTTCCGGCCCGCGCCCGGTGCGGTTAATGGAATTTCAGATGAGCCGCGGGATTATACGCGCCGCGCCGCGCCCGAGCCTTAACAATTCGATGAAAGGGCCAAGTGCGCGCGCTCGCCGCCCGCCCGTCACTCCTCCTTTGACGAACGCCAAAGCCCGGGCCGCGCGCGCTTTTTCATTTTTCACGAGCCGCCGCCCGGCCCCCGCCCCGGACTTTGTGCTGCATCGAGGCAGTGCGATTTTTCGGCCGCGCGCAATTGCCCAAATGCGCCGGCCGCCAGGCTGAACTTCATATACATACATATATATATACATCCCGGCGCGTATTATATGTATAACATACGTACATACGTATGTATGCGTGTGTGCGGCCATATGTAATGCGCAGGGCCGCCTCGTAACGGCCCGCGGAAAAAAGTTTTTAGCCCCGCGCGATGCCCGCGGCTTTTGCGCCACCCGGGGGTATAATTCGCCCGCGTTTAAGTCAATTAAGCCGGAATAAATTTCCGCGGCGCCTTGTGTTTGCGCGGGCCCGCGTGAATTTTTCACGAGAGCCGCGCGCCGGTGTATATATATGTATGTAAATACATTCGGCGGGGTATATAAAATGTAAATTTGCAATTGTGCAGCGGGGGGCGCGCGCGTGCGGGCGAATCGTTTTTAATTTGAGCCGCGGCGGCGGCGGCCCGGCTTTTGATAGATATGCCTTTTTTTTTTCTTTTTTTTTTTCTCTCTCCTTTCCGCCTTTGCCGCGCGCACAGCTCGCGGGACAAGCGCCGCGGAATATTAAACGGGACATTTTTCAGGGCGGGAGAGCCGCCGGGGCCGCGCCAGTCGAAGCCGCCAGGTCGGGCGGCGGCCTTTTAAAAAAAGGGCGATTTGTCAAGGCCGGGTCCTCTAATAAGACAGGGCCGGGCGGGCGCGCGCCGCGGCCTTAACAAATTGCTATAGTATAAGGCGACGAATAAAACAAATGGCATTCTTAGGCAAGCAAAAGGCTTGCGGCACGTGCCAATGCAATTCCTCAGGCCTGGACGAGGAGCCGAGGCCGCGGGACGGGCCGCCGGTACACCCGACAACTATACCCTTGTACAATCGACCTAATGTACTCGGTTGGGGAATAAAAATTAGCCCCGGCTTAAGCCGCTTTGGGGACTCGGGTATCATTTTCCTCCCCTGATCCCCTTGCTTCTTGGAAATCAATGTCACTTGCCCAAATGCCCTTCTGATTTTCCTCAAGCTCTCGCTAACTTTTATATATTACGAAACTTATCTTTTAAAAGAGTCTGCTTTCCCTCGCTCGAGGCTTTTTCATAAACAAACTTATGTAAGCTACTTCCGCTGCTTGATGAATTTTTGTTTTCGGTACAAGTCAGGTAAATCGACATTTCTTAGTTACTGCAATGGACAACGGTGAATTTTTTCTTATTAATGATTATTTAAAGAGTTCTTCAAGGCAGATTTTTGAAAAGTATAGCTTTTGAGAGAAATACAACATTGTATATAAGGCCTCATGAATTACCATTATATATTTAGATATCAATCTAGGTATCAAATCATAATCACAAAGAAAGAAATTGATTGTGTTCCTTTTTTTTTATATTAGATAATTAAACTTCTAGATTAAAAATATATATAGTCTATTTTAAAAAAAAATTTATTTATTATATAATAAAGTGAAATATTATCAATTTAGAATTAAAAGAATTTTTGATACCTGCATAAATCAGATACGATTGAAAAATGGATTCTTTAAACGATTTTTACAACTATAATAAATTTACTTATAAATTTAAATAAAATATTTTTTTCTTTAGACTCTTATATAATTAATGTATCTGCATATAGCTTTATTCAATCGTAAATTTTTCCCATAGAATATTGTATAATTCATAATAGTAGTATAATAATGTAATGCTTAAAAATACATTAATATATTTTCTAAAGAAATTTTTTAGTTTTATAGTAGTATAATTTTATTGATTAAATTCTAGAGCGTAACGGAAAGTATAAAACTTTGGTTAAAAGAGTAAGAGTACTTGTACGCACTATTTTATAAAAGATATATTACATTTGCAGTGGCAATATTGCACACTATTCTATAAAATAGAATTTTACACTTTTATTGCAATAAATACCTGTATCAATGTGTTATTTTTTAAAATCTTTTTTTTTCTGTAAATATGCACATAATCGTAATAATAAACATTATTAAATACTTCACTCGGAAGTCTTCCCAAATTGTGTGTAAAGTATAGTAATTTTGACGGAGCATTTAAATGTAATTGGACAATAACGTGATTCTCGGTTTTGAATGAAAAATTGTTTCCTATTTATGCAATAGGCCCTACACGCGTAACAGTGTATGTAATGTACGTCGTTGAAGGATTTAGTATGCATGCATGCACTAAACTGACAGTGAATTTCTTTATTGATTGTCCCGGTGAAAGGGATAATTAATGGTGCTACGGAATTCTCTTTGGGTGACGTGATCTGTATCGGGTAACGGCCTCCTTCAGACCCTTGCCAGCCTCCCTTGGCCTGCACCCCGGCGTAATTCCTTGGTTGGACGGAAAGCCAGCCCCGCAACTCGCACAAATTTTTTCACACTTACACTGCATCTTTCATTATTAAGAAGGAGGGAGGGCGAACGGCAATGCTAAAAAGTCCCGCGACCCCCGAGTTTTTTTGGGTTTCTCCTCGGAGCCGGGGCTCCCGAGCGGCGCACCGGCAGCAGTGTCCGGATCACTCGCCCCGGGCGATAAGACCCCGCTGGCGTTAAAATTACAAGGGGCTTTGAGAGAGGAGCAGCGAGCCGAGAGAGCGGGGGGGAGGGAGGGCAAATTCGGGAGGCGATGACGACGCCCCCACGAGGGCCGATTCATTACGGCCCCGGTGAATAAAGGATGAGGCGAATCGAGGAGGCCGGGCATCGCTGCCGAAAGTGATTATTCGGCTCCTTTTCTCGGAATCGAGCCCAGAGGAGCCGCGCGGGCGGAGGCTGCGCGCGCGCGCCCCCCCCCCCCCCATACATCTCCTTTAGCTGCATCATTGATGGGACGCAGGCCGGACCTCGGGAGAGTCCCCGGCTCCTGCGCCCGGGCGCGCGCCGTTGTTTTGAGAGCCGCAGCTTGCGCGCGCCGAGGATATTCATTAAGGATTGATAAACAATTTGCGGGGGAAATCGCTTCGATCGGCGGGCCGGCCCTCGAGAGCCGCTCGGGGCGCGGGCGGCGCCCACATGTGCGACCTCGATAATTGACTCGCGATTGAATTAATCGATCACTTATTCAGCAGCCGCTTACCTATACCCACCCGCCGAATCGGGGGGTTTTTTTCCCTTCGGTGCGCCCCCGGCGGCCGAGGGCGCGCGAGCGGGGCGACGTCCTCGCGCGCAACAGCGCCGGGGACGCGGGCGGAATCGCCGCGGCCGTAAGGAACAACCGGGCGCGCAACAAAGTCCCCGGCGGTCGAGGCGGGGCCGGCGAGAGGGCGAGCGAGGGGTATATATATATATATATACATCGGGAGGATGATCGGGGCGCCCCCCACGTACCTTCCCGCGTAACTCACTTTCCCGGCTCTCCCGCGGATCGGCGAATACTTTATGCGCGACCCGGCCGCCGAGCGCCCCGGAGCAGCTTAAGTATTCCGCGCATCGACGGGCACGTCGCGAGCGCCCGGGAGGTGGGCGGCCCCGCCGCGACACCGGATATAGCGCCAGGATAATCGCATGAGCGCCGGCTCTATCAACTTTTGATCGGCCGCCGGGAGACGCGCAGCCGGCCCGACGTATTCAAACGGACCGTAACTCGATACAACTTCCCGGTCCCCGGCGAGCTGCGAGCCAAGCCGCTCGCCCGAGGCAGCCCAGGTGCCCGGCCTCGCGAGACAGCCCCGACTTAACGCCGACTTTAACTACTGCCGGGGAGGGGCTTTTTTTTTCCCTACCGAGGCGAATTCCGAATGCTAAATGCCCCGGGCTCCGCACCGACTTCCACGAGGAATCCTTTCTCTCGTCCTTTCGCACCGCTTCGATCGGCAACTTTGTGCTTTTTATCGAGCCGGACGAGGATAGCCTTCGTCCGCACTTGCAGCCACCTTTACTCTAGCTCGACTCCAAAAGACTATTGTTCAAACCGCTTCTTTATCATGTTGAAAAAACACCTTATTTGCCTCTCGTTTTAATAACATCAGTAGGATCTTTTTTCATTTTAATTTTCATTTCAATTAACAATGTAGATTATTGTAACTGCGACTATACATTTTATACCGTTGCCGAAGTTCCTTTGAATGCATAGTAACTTTGTTATTGAGGTCTTTGGGTCTTTTGATTATATGATTCGTTTCAATTGTTCAGTAATTAAATTCATGGTTGTCGATAGACAGAACCTATCTATTGACCGTGATAGAATATGTGGAATTAAATTTATATGTAATGATTATAAAGTATTAACAGCTAAAGTCGATAAGGTAGCAACTCACATTACCCAGGAATGAAACACTTGGCATTTCATTTATAACTAAATTTTCAAATATCAATTTCTTTACTTTTATTTAGTTAATATCAATAACAGCTCGTTTTTTAACAAACTTTTCGCGTTTTTAAAGTAACCAAAATCATCTATACCCTTTAATATAGTTATTATCTGATGGTAATTGCATCGGTAGATAATATAGTGATTGCGTTATGACTTTCGTTTTTGCTACACCGTCATATTATTAAATTACTATTATATATTTTATGTATCTCATTGATGGATCATTCATTATATGTGTTTCATTATTGATTAATATTATACACTTTCTCAATAGATATCTGCTGATGGTAAATGTGGATATGTTAAGAAAAGGCTTCTTTAGTACATCAATACATTTTATTCTAATTTATTGACGGACTACAAACCAAACTCCTTATTTATCCAATTATTAAAAATATCGAATATAAAAAAATAATTATGTCGAGCTCGCAAGGCGTTACATTAAATTAAAGTTAGAATGCTATTAATATTACGCTTGGTTCAAGTTACTGTAAGATTTTATGTTAATTCTGGGGACGCAAATATCAAGAATTGTTTTTTGAAGTCAAGGGCATATTTGTATCAAAGATCAAAATACGTATAATATAGAATATGAAGACATTAATTTAAAAGTATGGATATACCAAATGATTGAAGAGGTCTGGGGGGAAAAATCAGAACAAAATATCCTATGATTTTTACTAGACTTGGTACCATATTGCTTTATAGAAAAAGTACTATAAGGCTTTAGAGGATCGGCATTTAGTAATTTTGATTCCTCTAAAAAAATTGATAAAAATCATGCTATTTCATATCATAAATTAATCATGGAGGAAAGATCGGTCATGGGTCGACACAATATATATAGACTTTCCGGGCCTTGAGAGGGTGAAGCCAAGAAAAATGGCAAAATAATGAGAAATTGAGAATTTTTCCAAGTATTTATGAACCAATATATTAGTTTACTGATCATCTAAAGGTTAATAGAAAGCGAATAGCAGAACGTTCGCAGGAGACGGTCAATTACAATCAGTAAAGCAAGCAAAATGGAACAAAATGCTTTTAAATCACAGTTGGCGCTTATCACATCAATAGAAAGAGTGTCAAAATTATCTAATTTGCTGTTTTAGTAATTTGATCCATTGATTACTAGAAAGCTGGCATGGAAATAATGCATAATGGATTGTTTACATGTTGGATCATTTACTTTAATAATTTTTGAAAAAAATTTGGCTCAACTGTAGTGATCGTTACGTATACTGTTGACGGGTGATTATATTTTTTTGAACAAATTCAGTTTATTGAATGAAGAAGTATTTTAGTGGAATATTTAATTTACTAAACAAAGTAAAATTTGAGTGAAAATTATAAAAATATTTTTTGCCCTTTGTCAAGTCTTGTTCTCTTATTTTTAAAATAGTAGTTTTAAAAGCTTTTTTCTAGCTTTTAGTTAAAATTAAGTGAGAAAAGTTAAGTTAGTAAATGAGGTTTTAAATATATTAACTGCTGTTTGCATAACGACTTGTTTGATAAATCTACCTCTTCATTTTCTCTAATTCTTATGTGGGCCGGGTTTCAATAATTCTTTATTATATACAATATTATATATCTTCAATAATTATTACATTCACTGTTATGGCTTTAGGTTTTTTTACAATTTTTATGTTCAAAGACTTTTTTGCTCGCTTTTTTGTTGGATCTGGTCCATTCTCCGAAGTTAAGCTTCCAACTGACAGCAATTTTGCTGCAGTTCTCTTTCGAGTAGAATATAGAGGAGTAGCCATTTCTGTATCATACTTTATTGCATTAGATGCACCTGCACTATTCTAAATACCATTTCCTCTAGTTACCAAAATTTTCATTTCATTTAATGCCCGAGTACGATTTAATTAAATCATAGATTTGTATATAATTGGTTTATTGGCTTGACTATAGAAATTATATACGTATAAGATTCGAGTTACGCGAACTTTGTCGCACATTGATTATTATGATTTTAATGTGCAAGTGCAATTACATCTTGTGATTTTGCTATTATTATTAACTGCAGTTTATTTATTGTTCTTTCTTATTTATTCTTCATTTAATCACAATGATAAACATATGAGTTTGAAATAAAGTATTCTTACATTTTAAAAGATAAAAAGCGATTTTCAGATAATTTTCTCAATGGGCCGGGCTCGACGTCAAAAAGCCTAGTAAAGCCACAACCGGTGTTTATGAATATAATTCGTCTAAAGCAGACAAACAAGAAGATTGTTACTGATACAAAATTAAATTCAGGATTATCAATCTCAAGTCTTTTCTGTAAAATCGTTGTTTAGTTTTTCTAATGTTTAATTTTTAATTGCGTTTTCTTTGTCTTTGCTTTTAATTTTTTGCCTGACTTTTTGGTTTTATTATATAATACGAATATTATGGACTTTGATTCCCTAGTCAAAACAAATGCAAATACAAAAAATAATTAAATATCGATTATTATAAGAACCTATACTTTTATTTCTATACGTACACCCTTCGTATAGAGCTTATGTAAAGCCATTATTGTTAATTTTAGAATGTTAATTTTAGAATATTAATTTTCAACCGAATTTAAATTTTCCGCCCCTACAGCGCAGTGGGCTGACGCCAGTGAAACTGTCCGTTTGCAGACTGATGGTCCTAATACGAAGATAGACCTATCTTCGTGGTAATATAGCCGAACTCAAAGAGCTCCTCAGAACCACTTAGAACCATACCAACTGATGCCAATATACGAAAAAAAAAGATGAGAATATTGTACAGTTGGTATTAACTCTCTGTCATATTTGCATACAACAATCAAGTCTGTATTGTCAGTTTGTTATGTAGTTGGTTTGTGATGAAATATCTCGGATTATTATTCTGCATTCTTTATTTATAAGCATTAGTTTTCATTTATCAAATTGTATATTACTTTGGTTTTTTTAAACACGGCAAAATGGAAGATCCTGCATTTATGAAACCAGTTATTGAAAATCAAGATTACAAAAGTGAACCTTTGCAATATACGACCGGTATGTTTTAATCTGCTGTAATAGGTATTTTATTATTACTTGTTTGCTGTAAAATAATATTAAAACTCTATTCTAGAAATTAGACAAATGATGCATGGATTTGGCGATCATTCAGAACCATTATTAGAAACTGCAAAAATTATAGAGGAAGTGGTGTTAAATCAAATGAGAGGAATAATTTACCAAGCTTGTGAGGTTGCTGATATGAGAGAAAGCCAAGTTGTAGCTGCAGAAGATTTCTTGTTTTTATTGAGAAAAAATAAAGTGAAGTTACAACGTCTTGTTAATTATTTGAGTAAGTTGCAAAATAAATAAAAAAATTGTTATTATATTAATATATTTATTTGAAATGTTTGTTATAGAATTTAAAGAGTTTAAAACATCAATGTTTAAAACATTGGATACTGATTCTCCAGAATTTATAGCTGATTGTCACAAAAGTAACAAAAATGAAACTATAAAATTATCTTACATGAAATTCCTAAATCATATTGATAACACTGGTGAATTGTTAAATGACAAATCCTTAGTAGATCATGTTAAACATAAAAGGTGTTCTAGAATAGAATTAATGACAAGAAAAATGGATGAAACAAGATATTTAGAATTTAGCAAAGCTAGACGTGTATCTTTTGCAAATAAAAATAAACACAAATTCAGTGATTGGGTTGGTTCAAGTGGTTAGTTATAATATACTTATCAAATTACAAAATTTGTTTTATAAATATAATTTATATTATCTGAAAGTTCTCTACTAATTCATATGTACTTTTAGGTGATTTTACGATAGCTAAATCAGGGTATACAGTTTTAGGCTATCTAGCTTATGAAACTGTAGCACAGATCGTTGATTTTGCATTTTTAGTAAGACAAGATCAAAATAAAATTCATGGAGATTCAATTGACAGACTTCGACTTAGTTACCCAAATCCTATAACATACAAACCTTATCAATATTCTAAAGTAAGTCAAATGATTGATTGATAAAACTATAGACATTATAAAACATTTAATTTTTTTTTTATAAAATTGTAGTCTGTTACGACAAAACCATTAACACCAGCAGAAGTGCATGAAGCTTTACGTAGATATTGGTCACCACAACTAGAAATGACAGGTCCATTCCATCGTTGGACACTGAGAAAACCTCATATGAAGTTTCTTAGTTGTTAAATTTTACACTTATAAGGTAATTTTGTTTCTCGTTTAATTGATCTCTTTTACTGATTAGGACTAATTAGTGTTAAGTATTATATGAAAAAGATTCAAGTAAATGATCATTAAATATATAGTTTGTACTTAAATTAAATCTTTATTTTACTATATGACATATTTGCACATTATCATAAGGTTATATTTACAAGAACTTCGATTCGCTGCTTTCTTTTTCTTTTTTACATTATGAATTTATACAAATATTAAGTTTATTTCTATATCATGGGGAGAGTAACGTTGAAACCCGTGCTCTACCTTCTGCACCACCTGTTATGCAAGTACCAGACTGATTAGCAGTTGACCAGTCACAACACAGTGTCCCTTTGTGACCCCCTAATTCTAGAATTTTCGCTTGTGGACTTGGTGGCATCTGTAAATATATAAACTATTTTATTTGTTGCTGTTGTAAAATAGTGTAAAAATTATAGTGTGAAAAATAAAATTTTATACAAAAGATATTTCAATTAAACAGAAAGTATATCAGTTCTATCGAACCTTGTAGATATTGCCTCCATTCTGAGTGCAAAGCAGCATGTGCATTCCACTCTGATCAAATGTAAACAGTTTTCCATGAACAGCATTTTTTTCAATTTTAATTTTCGTTTCCCAAACTACCTTTCCTGTTTGGCCTAGGCTTCTTTGACACAGCTTTCCATCCTCACCCAGTGCACAAATATTTGTGAAATCATTGGTTAGTTCAATATCGATAACCGGACTCGAGTGGCAGCTTAAATTGTCAATGATTTCATTTCTCCTCAAATCGTGAATTAGTACGTTTCCGTTTGACAATCCAGTAACAAGAAGCTGTCCATTGTGATTGAAACTTGAGCAAAGGGCCGTAAGATTTTTCTCTAGAGGTAGGGTTCGCTCAATTTTTTTGGTTTTTATATTATAGAGAAGGAGCTTGCCTTCGCCTGCATCCGAAACCGAACATACAAAAGTTGAGTCTGTTGGATTACAAACTAGGGAAACGATTCGAGAGCCTTCATGCTGTATTTCCCAAATCGTCTTACAGTCGCGAGTATCGTGCAATTGTATTGCACCATTATTATCACCGTGAATAAAGTATCGCTCATTTTTGGATATCCAGTCAAGAGCGGTAATAGCTTTGTTCGAGTTTGCCGTTGAGGATGTAAATGTAGCTACAGTCCTAAAAAAGATAAGAAAAATATAATGAATAGAATAAATAAATTTAATGATTAGATTGTTGTTTTCTATTTCAAACTTTCAAACGATGCGTACTTTGGTGAAGGAATTGGTGTCCAAATTTTTATAACACCATCTGCATCTCCTGTCGCAACATACGAACCACTAGCGTTACTTTTACATTGAATAATGGACGTTTTGTGTTCTGTATATTCTTCCTAAAAAATAATAATACAATTTCGTACATATTTTTAAAGATTTAGTATAATTTGTTAATTTATTTTATTTTGCATGTGTCCTGATGCAATATTATAATGATAATTACTTGGCTTAAAAGAATATAGCTTCCATCTAATTTATCCTTAGTTTTAGGTTCTCTGCTTGTGTCGACAGATGAATCTCTTTTTCTAGTCAGTCTTGAATCACAGCTTGTGCTTCTTTTCGCTACAGCCTCTGATTTACTTAAAGAAGTGAGTCTTCCTT
Source organism: Sycophaga agraensis (assembly GCA_018906755.1). NCBI lineage: Eukaryota > Metazoa > Arthropoda > Insecta > Hymenoptera > Pteromalidae > Sycophaga > Sycophaga agraensis. The sequence goes on from JACCIE010000004.1 coordinate 2,424,991, forward strand.
TGGTATTTGTTCTCTTTGTTATATTTGTATCTACTTCAGAATGTTTTTTAACACTGCCAGTAGATTTTCTACTTAAAATTGGGCTTGATCCACCTCCTATATTTCTAATAAGATTTCTTAAAGTCTTAGGATTATCTACTATAGGAGACTCTCTAGAAAATATAATAAAAATTAAGGATTTTCAAATTAAGTTTTGAGTTATAATTAAAAAAATGGAATTTTGATCAAACATGCATACTGAGCAATGATATAAAAATCATCCATTAAAGGTGGTTGCTGTGGAGTTGGTCCTGCATTTACATCTAAAATTGAATCTATTTTCACCATTTCACTTAGTCTTTGTCTTAATCTCTCATTTTCCTCTTGTAACCTTCTAATTTTATTGGTATCTTCATCAATCATTAAGAGAGTTGGCATTGGCATACACTTAAATTAAAAAATATACAAATAATTTTAAAATAACTGAGCTATAATTATTAGTACTAAGTAATGAAAATTTATATACTTGAAAAATTGTTGCTAAAAAGTTATGTAAGGAAACTAGCATTGTGTCTTGCCATTGACGGCTAAAATGTACAGAAAATGTAGGATTTTCTTCAGGATTTTTAATGAATGGAAGTGCTAAAAAATTGAAATATCTAAATGAAAATCATTACTTAATGTTGCATAAATTTGATTATATAAAATTTTTAGTTATACCAGAAATAAAATCTAAATCTTACCAAACCATTCTCTCCATTCAGAATGTCCCTGTAATTCTGAAGTCATTTTTATAAAAAATTCTTGAACTCTTTCAGGTTTATTATTAATGACTGCATTGACAAGATACATTTTAAGAACAGCATTCTCTAATTTTCGAATACCAGGTACAAAGTGATTTTCTAATCGAGTGAACAGTCTTGTATCTAAATGTCCCCAAAGTTCACGTAATGAAACCAAATCATATGTATGTATGTACTGCATAAATTGATCTACAATTTTATCTACCTAAATAGAAAAGTAATACATTGAGTTTTATATAATAAAACATAAAAAAATAGAATCCATAAAAACAGTAATTTGGGAAACTAATGTGATAAGTTACTTCATTAGTACTTATATAAAGAAAGATTTATATGATCTTAGATTCATAATTTTATTTATTCTATTCCATTCTATAATCATTAATGTACTTACAGCTTAATAGTTAAAATCAAATATGATGCATTTCTCTTTTATCGATTGGCTGATGTTTTGCTTGATCTTAATAATTATTTTAACAGTTATCATATAGCAAAGGTGTCAAACATAGAATGAATTTTCAAACTTATAATTAAGTTAAATTTAATAAAAAAAAGTTGTTATTTTAGAGAATGTTCAATAAAAAATTTATTCTTATAAGAATAAAGGTGGAAGATTGTAAGGAGCAATAGAAGGTATGTGTGCAGCAGACTAAAAAGGTGTTAAAAATAACGAAGGTAGTTTTTTCGAGATCAAAACAATAACATAAAGACCGCGTCTGCTCACCCGGAAACCTTTCTCCTTCTCAGCTTTGAGGTCGCTATCGAAGGCTCGGAGGGTCTGACTGAAGCCCCGAAATAACAGGTACTCCTTGACGAGCTCGTCCACGTATTGGACGTGCGACATCGTGTAGGCCCCCGAAGTGCCCCGAAGCTTCCAAGCTTCTGCCCCTGAGATATTTTGACAGCCCGCGGCGCGTGTTGTCATCCGACGGCCATCTTTCTTTCTACTCCTTCGCACATGTATATAGAGTTATAGATTGTGTACACTCCGAAAAGCGGCAACCATGCCTGCATGGGAACTTTTCTGTTACTTCGTACTGTTTCGGGGATGTGACAACAGCGCGACAAAGGCATTTAACGAACAGTTTGCATTTTTTGCTCTTAAAGTTTTTTGCATTCAGTCTTGCACCTTTCGTGGGAAATTACTTATTCGTAGAAATCTGATAGATGGCCTTAGTCTGTCGAGGCGAAAGTTTGATCAACGTCGAGAAATAACATTTCAGTTTTGCAAAGGTACACGTTTCGCATAGTATATACATATCGTATAAATAGCATTTATCTTTAACCTTATAATATCGATTATGATCAATAAGAAATTAAATAACAATTAATACTCAATATAAAAAATTTAATAAAGATTTAATATTTGCTCTTCGAATGAGTAAACGAATATTGAACATTGTACTGCAAAATGTACGTGTCTTATTCTATAAAGAGGTTTACTGTTCTAATAACTAAATTGATTATACTTTTAAAGAGTAAGTAGATAATAAAAAAAATCGTATAATACAAAAATTGCTGATCACATGTACTAAATGATTATCGGACAGAAATGGGTTCCGACAGTCAGATAATCTTTAATGATTCATTAATTGTTGCATGATTAGTTATTTTTTCCATAGTTCCATAAGTAAACAACTATAATACAATAGGAAATATGTGTTCAATTATAAAAAAAACATTCTGTGGCAAGTTCAACATCTTATTTATTCGCATAAAAATTATGCAATAAATTGCAGTTATACATGTAAGAACGTATATAATTATGATAATAAATTATAATATTCCTTAAATATTAAAACATACACAAAACCAGCAATTATTTTTTTTTCTTGTATGATATGATTTATCATCATGTTCATCGACACCTATCCGGCTTGCATAAAGCGCATTTCAATAATAGAACGAGAACGAGTAAGAGGAAGGAACTGTCTTCTCTCTCTTACCTTGCCTGGCATATTTAGTTCCAAAATTAGACCAGTTGCGATTGATTGCAGCCTTTTCTTGGCGAAATTGGTATATGGCATAGTATGTTTGACTGTATATGGCTCAAGCTCTTTCATTTCTGGGCGCGTGACTCGTTTGCATTGAATTCAGATATGTACTATGATTGAACTATATATTCGTTCCCTTTATTTAACATCACAGCGCCGGTGTGGAAAACTTCTGTGAATCCTATATTTTTCTTTTTCATTGAATTAGGTATATTTGCATTTAATTTGTCCTCTCCGCTCTATAGGAATCCCTCATAATTGCGTATTCTCAATTAAATGTAGAAGATTTGTAGATTTTAATCTTTTAAAAATATTAATTTCAAAAATTAAATGTTTTTATAAGAAATAATCGCTCATAAATTGATATTAATGGTTATACTGCAAGTCCCATACAAAGTTTATGCATGTGCGCTTTCACTTAATCTATGTCGCAAAAAAGATGTCAGAATGAAAGGCCGCGCAAGAGTATTACACATAACGGCATGTGTTAATTAACTTGTCAAGTTAACTAAATCGAAAAATGAAAAATAAACTCTCATATATTATTAAAGCATGTATTATATCATTTCATTTTCAATAGTACAATTCTTTTTTTACATTTATACACTGCAGACATTGTTGACATTTTAATATAAACGCACGATACTTTGTAACAAACTAATATATTATATATCTTTAAAAAAATGTACGTTTTAGTCAATACGATTGTTAGTAAATAATTAGATAAAGGAGTTTATAAAAGTCATATAACAATCAGCGTTTAAAAAGTAAGTATGCGCAATTACAAGCTAAAATTGCTCTATGTACACAAATTAAAAAACTAAATTAAAAATTGTTTTTTATTTCAACTATTCAACAAGACGTAAGAAGGCTTTATCTAAACTTATTTGTCTTTTTAATTATTAAAAATCAGAATTATAATTTTCAAAGATTATGCACCCATTAAAAATTACTACTATATGTGTTAGATTTATTTGTATTTTCTTGCTTTTTCTTTAAAACTAATTTTAGAGGCCAATTAATACAGATAAACAGATTATTGTATACGAAAATAAGCATTTGATTTAATTTCTCAAAATTTGGTTTTAATTATATGCACTACCTAAGTAAGCAAAACATAGTCAATTATGGCCACTTCAATAAAAATATATAGAAATATCAGATCTATCACGTTAGGTGATTCATTTTATATCTTATCTTATTTACATCAGATGTAAGTATAAATGAAGCACAAACTAATTTTTTTATACTATTTTTTTCTTTTAATATTGAAACATTTGACTTAAGTTCAACTTGTAACCTGCTCAAGATACTTGTAATGAGCGATTAACACCGAATACTTTTCAAAAATATATGCGGCAATTTATGTTACATGCACTGTAATTTTTATTTCTTTGCTTTTTGCTTTGGTTAAAAGCTATATTGAATACTCCATCGTAATTATTTATCGTGTTTCACTACAAGAATTCAATCTCAAATAAAAATTAAAATTCGCTTTTGAACATATTTTGTTTCTTTGACAAGTTAGACATTGTTTCTACATATTCAATGCAACAAATCAATCGAGTTCAAATTGAAATTATAATTCGTGATTTTTCTATTCGTTGAAACAAGTTAATTTGAAGTACAAGATAATTTCAGCAGAGCTTAAAAAACCTACAAAGGTCAGTTATACCTTAGAAAGTATACCTTGTTGGATTTTTTAGTTTTATCAATTGAATAGGCTATGTATCCTTATGTTGACTCACACCTACTTATCTCCACCAATAAAAATCTTGAACTCTATAGAACAACTTTCTTTTTTACGAATTGACGATTCAAACAATATTGTTGAATAATGATTTCTCGAGAATCAACTCATTTTATTTGAAAAAGTATCTCAAAACTCTATCAGAAATGAGTTCTAAAGATCGGCATCCTCCAGCTTAGCTTTCGGGGCAACTTTTCCATCTGCGAGTAAACCTGAAGCAGCGGTAGGGTTATGCACTTCTGCTACCTCGACTGGTTCAGGTGGTTCCGGTTTCAGGGATCCATCCTCCTCTGATACATGGAATCCGATCGACTGGCCTATTTTCTGACTTGCCTGCTTAAATTGATCAGCCAACATCACCTACAGGGATAGTTCAAAATTTTTAAACATTTTTCAAAAAGAAAAAAAACTTGAATAATACTTTGTATTATTAAACAATCATATTGTTTGCCAATTTACATTTTACATAAAGTAAATTTGAAAAATAATTACGTACATGATTTACAATTTTAGGAATATAAAATATTTATTAACAACTAAATATAAATTATTTCTTGTCACGTGTACTCTTAATACGACATCGCTAACTTTCTTTTATTAAATTTGAAATATCACCTTGCTAAACAGTCTCTGCTACTTTTTCTCTCACCGTGACACAAAAGGTTAATTACTTGCATAAGTTCGCAGTACGATAAAATTGTGATACTTTTTAATTACTGCACTGATCAAATTACTTGCAACGCAATAACTTCATCGAAACATAAGATATAATTAGAAAGAAACCTTTGGCTCGCAGTCGTTACATTAAAACGACTACATGGTTCTTTTTTGATTCAGTACTTATTCATTTTTTTTCTCGCAATATTATGAATACAAAAAACTTGCAGGATTAAATTTAATATATAACTCAACATTCGATTACGTTTAATTAGATATAAATTAAAATTTATCCTTACTTGTACGACGTTGATGCACATAGATGTTAAAGCAAGACCAAAGATCAAATAAACTATTGATAACATCATGTAAAGAGGCTCCTACAGAAAATAAACAATATTTAATAAATAGTTTAACATTTAAAAGTTGTAATATCAATATATTCTTGTGTAACATATATAGTTTGGTTAAATACGCATCATGCAAAGTATACAGTAGTGTTTATTAGTAAATAAATATGTACGTGTGCTCAATATTTATTTTTTCATGTTAATCTTACCCTCTTAATGCCACCATGAAAGAAGCAGAAGCAACAAGAAAAAATAATTAAATTTTAAAAACTATATAATATTAACTAAACATAGAGGTCTTTAAGTAAGTTTCAGTAGGTTTTTTTTCTCTTCTATGTAAAGGAAATGAAAATTGTTACCTAATATTAAAAATGTCGTAATATTATGAAAGCCCAGTTAATTCGTTATGACTAAGTATAGTTATACTCATGATTTAAAACATTGAAAATGGTATTCCATTTTTCTTCTTTGAAGTAGCTATTTAATGGAATATTGAAAAGAATCTAAATTGAATTGCATATAAATTAATATAGTTATATTAATATTGAAGAATTTCCTTTATGCTTAAAAACATCGAATAAACCACACCAAAAACTTATCACATCTCCAAAACAAACTATGTAGATATCGAGTTAAAGAAAAAAATAATTTACTTGTGGGACGAAGTCGCCGAAGCCGATTGTGCTCATTGAAATAAATACAAAGTAAAAACTTTCGAAGAAAGTCCAGTCTTCGAAAATGTTGAAAATGGTGGCACCGATGAAAATGTAGACAATTAGTATCGTGATAGCGACAGAAATTGGCAAGTTGAACTCATCATCGATCTCAAAAGCTGACATGGCTGGGGTCGAAGGCGAGTCTGGTTGCTGAGATGCATTTCCGTCGAGACTGAGAATCGTTTGCTGCTGTTGCTGTTGGCGTTGAATCTCAACTAGTTCCTCGGGCGTCATTTGTGAGGGCCGTCTAAAGGTGGCTAGATCGTAGACCATCTGAACGCCTTTCATCATTTCCTTTAGTAGAATTTATTAATTCAGTGAACGTATTATTGACGAAAGTAATATAGTTATATATAGATGACTGATTAAAAACTTACTTGCATCGGCACAGTCCTTCTCACTTTACGGCAACTTCCCGTATAATAAAGTCTGCGCACGAATGCCCACAGAAACTTGATGCCTCTGGTGAATAGTTTACCAAAATCAGCCAAAACGATGAGGAACATTGGAATGCCGAAGATTGCATAGATTATTGTTAAAGCTCTGCCTGTCGTCGTACTAGGTGAAATGTGTCCGTAACCTTATATTAGATATAGAAGTAATGAATAACAATTTTAGATTAAAAATTATGAGTTAAGTTTAATAAAATAAAAACATTGTATAAATATCGTTGCATAAATACATTTCCAGGACAAACATATAGAGATTATTACCGTACAAAAAAAACTTGTTGATTTAATACATCAATTTAACGAATGATATACTTGTAGCGATAATGTTTCGGAAACTCTGTTATGACGCCAAGTATATATTCTATACATCATTGTTTCTTGAATTGAGTCCATTATTAAAAAAGAAATATGTACAGAATTCTAAATATATTAGAAAGTATAAAAAAATTCCAATTTTATTTGGCTATAGATATAATATTTTGTAACGTAATTTAAAGATAGTATGAACGAATCGATATTTAAATCTGAGAAAGCGGTTGTAAATTCAAAAAAAAAGTCAACTTGCAGTATATAATGCGAATTGGCAACGTTTTCAAGGACTTTATACGCGCACGACAGCCGCGAATTGTAGCTCTTTTTGGCGCTACGGTTGGCTTGTGTACCAGATAAGCCATTTTCGGAAGCACGTGTTCGTGTGACAAGTATAAAAAATCTATACTGATGTAATAGATTATATACAGGAACTAATGTCAACTAATTTTCTACGCTTTCCTTTTGTATAATACGCCTACTACTTTGCTCTCGTTTGAGTATTGAACGCTGGTCTCTTAATTCTATTTGTATTTTTATTGCACTCAAATGGATCCAAAGCACCTATTGGCTTAAACAATAAATGTAGATAAATACCTATGTAAAGAAAGGACGAAAGTTATTGGTTAAAACACTTTGTAAATATTTATTCTCTCTAACAATGCATACAATGCAACCAAGCATAAATTTCAGTGAAATTTTGCGTTTATTTCAAAATTAAGCATAAACCATGTATATTTAATTAACGCAAAAGATATTCTCACCAATTGTTGTGATGACGGTGAGACAGTAGACCATTGAGTTGAGGAAAGACCAGCTCTTCTGCCCGCTGTATGTCTGTACTCCAGCCTCGTGAGCTACATGTAGCTGCTCTTCAAAATCTCTGAGCTTCCTCCTAGCTAAGCTCTTCCAGTCGTCCTCCTTTAAGTTGTGACTGGAGCTCCAGAGGCCATCAAGAAAGTCGCGTTTTACGCGCTTCACACCGCATTTATAGAAGGACTCGAAGGCACCTTCGGTAAAGCGAAATGCAAACCCGCCGAGACCACATATAATCAATGTGACTATGGTTTCCATAATGCAAAGGTTTCGCAGCTCGATTATAATCTTCACCTCCCGCGGATTCTGTCGGCAGTATTCCTTGAACTCGGCTGTTACTTCGCGAATGGAGCCGAAAAACTCGCGTAGAGTTGTCTTATCCGAATCCGGTTCTTTGATCGTCACTGGACTCTTATCCACATTTTTCTTGATAGGCTAGTATTCAAATAAATATCAAAAAACAATCGTTATCGGATCTGGCATAAGTCTTATGCCAATATGTAGATAGAGGCCGAATCTCGTTATGGATTTCTTGAATATTTAAATGTCTTAATATTTAAATATTTTAATATTTCATTATCATCACAGAATAAAAGCACGATTGTCATTTAGATGTACGTATCCCGAAAAACTCCGCAACCGAGCATTTGATTTGCATTTTGAAAATCTCTTTTTGGAAACGACGTAAATTGAAGCTCTACAATTCTGCTTTTCACAGTGATTTACAATGGAAGTTCTCGTTAGTACTTAAATTATTCATTGGTACGAATTGGAGTAAAAAAAATTGGCAAGATTTCATAAAGCTATTCAAGGTCTTGGTATATCGACACTTTTTTTTTGTCTACCATGGTATTAGGTTATTGCATGAGGGAAGTTCGGTTCGATTCGAAATCCGAGATCCTGTCACGAGGGCCTGGTAAGAAAAAAGCCTACCGGCTCCCTGTCGAGCTTGTCCTTTGTTCTCCTGCGCTTGTCGGTGTCCGCGATGAGCTCTTCGACCTTCTGCCTCCTCCCGAAGAAGGGTATCCAGGAGAACCAGGAGCCGGGCTTCTTGACCGACTTCCTGATCTCCTCCTTCTCGCGGTCGGTGTGCATGACGCTGGGCTTCCTCCTGCGCAGGCCGACCTCCCGCTTGCGCCGCGGCAGGACGAGCTCCTCCTCCTCGTCCTCATCCTCGTACTCGTACTCGTCGCTGGGCTGGCGGTGCACTAACGCCCGCTTGGCCCTGGCGACGTCCTCCAGGAGGCACTCGTCGCTCAGGGGGATGATCTGCTTGTTGACGGGGCGCGAGGGCGAGCGCCGGGGCCGGTGTTGCTGCTGCTGCTGCTGTTGTTGTCCCGGCGGCGAGTCCTCGTCCTCCTCGTCGGAGGGCTCCTCGAACCGCTGGCGGCTGCTGCTGCGCCTCCGGCCGGTGGGCTCCTGCGCGCCAGGGTCATAGGTCATTTGCAAGGGCCGCGGGGGGAGGGGTCGAGGGCCTGGGAGTGCGTTACCATGAAATGGGAGGCGGGCGAGAGGTGCCGGGGCGATCGGCTGGGCGAGGCGGTCAACCTCCTGCGGAGGCCGGCGGCCTCGGGCGGGGCGAGCGGCTCCTTGGGCTCGACGATCCTCACGGGCGACGACTCGGGCCTCCTGGAGGGCGAGGGTTGGTGGCGCGGGGCCCGCGGCTCCTCCTCTCGGCCCTCGGCTCTGCGCACAACGTCATTGCTTTCGAATTGGCACGCGGTGGGAGCGCGTCGCGGCGAATTGGACGGCAATCAAGACGCTCGCCGCGCTCAATAATCACTTTGGAAAGTGCAATTATTTAAGGTCTATCTAGGCAATGATAGGATCTCTAGCGTTGACCCGAATTGGATGGAGATTTATTGTACGCGCGGAGGCGCAATTACGGCTCGAACTTGAACTCGAATCAGAGCGATCGCGGAGAGAGACGGAGCCGCGTAGCTGTTGCATCGGCTTCGAGTGCAAGTAACGGAGAGTCGGGAAAGAATTAGCATGGGCAAACAATTAAAAGTGGAGCGGGGAACGCTCTCCGAGCGCGCGAGGGCAGGCGGACGGTGTGCTTTTCCCGAGAAACATTCCTTTTTCCAACTTGCGGCTATGGAGCATACACGAAGCGGAAAGATATGTGCCCGCCGGCACTATATTTAGCCGGCGGCTTTCCAGCGCTTATGATCTCTAAAAATATAATCGGCGTACACCCGGGGGAAAATTGAAAGCGGCGCCGCGGGGCCTCGGGCACGGCCCGCACAATGGGAATGGGGAAAAACAAAACGGGTGGGGAACAAAAAAAACGGGCGGTTGCGATGAGAGACCTGTTGGGTGCCGGCGCCCCGGGCGGCTCCTCCCTGGCCCTCGAGCGCTCGCGGCCGCGCTCCTCGGTGAGGAGCCGCTCCATGCGCTCCGTGTCCTCGACCATGCGCTCCATCCGCGCGCGGCGCTGCTCCTCCTCCTCGTCCATCGAGTCCTCCTCACCTGTGCGCACACGGGCCGAAAAAGTCGCGGGCCGTTTAGTTCCACGGGGCTCGAGCGTCGGGGGGAGGGTTGCCGAAGACGCGGGCCTCGCGGCAGCTCGCGCGCCCGCCTGCGCCCGACTGCGGCAGGCCGCGCGCGCCAGCCGGCAATGTCAAGGCGCGGGCGGGGGGGCGGGGTGCCGCGTGCGTGCGCGCCTATCGAGTACCGGGGCCGGCCCGCGGCTCGGGCGTCTTCTCGCGGCGGCGCGCCGCGGCCTTGCGCCGCCGGTGCACCCGGTAGCCGTCCTCCATCCTCGGCGGGAGCCGCGAGACTCGGGAGCCGCGGCCGGGCGCCCGGCCCGGAGAGCCGCCGGGACCGAAATAACGCCCAGCCGGGCGGGCAGGCCGCGAGACCGCCGGCCAAGCTGTATTTAGTGACCGCGGGCCGCAGGGGAGCGGAGAGTCTACCTGCCCGTTACCACCTGCGTGCAGGTCGCCGCTCTACCGCCTGCTTCCCGGTCTCCGCCTCTGCGCGTCCGCGCGCGTCCTCTTGTTAATAATTACGTGTGTACGTGTATAGCGTCGCCGGGCTCTGGCAAGGCTTCAAGATACTTGTTTGTACCGCGCTTGGATACCGAGCTATTAGCCAACAAAAATGCGTATGCTTATGAAGACTTTATTGTTTGTTGCAGGGATTCGCTGTGTTGCGTGGATAACGACACGCCGAGGCCTAACTCATCGGGACGCCTGGATCTTCACTCGGCTGTAATCGCCAAACGAGTCGTGCTGTACTGCTGCTTTGCTTTTCAGCCTTATACTAAAGAATAGTATATCATTACTTAGTTATTATTGCACTGTTTCGAAACAAACTAGATATAAGATTCGTATCCTTTACAATAAATAGATTTGTGTTGCAGTAAGTGTAACATATACGTTTAACAGTGTAGATATACAAAATTATTCGCGTTGAAGCGAATTGTGTTGGTATAAGTATAAGTATTCTTTACCGATGACAATACAAAGTCTATCTAAAAGTATGACGCTTAAATTGTTATCGTGTAGGTAAATTTAAAACCAAATATTACTGGGTCATATAGTACACATTCAATTTAAAAACATACATATAATATACAACTACAATATCAGATTATTTTTCACAATAAAGAATCGTCACATGCTTATATTTTTCATGATTTATCCTGATTTTCATTTATTCTATGTATCATTACAAATGCGCAATTTTTATTGATCAAAAAAATGACCTTTATCATTTGGAAAAATTATAGATTATTATGCAATATGCATTATGATTGTTCATAAAATTTTTATTCATTCTATAATATGTATTGTAGTAATAAATTTGCGAATCTATTTACTTATACGTCTTGACTTTATATTGAATTAGAAATTAATTAGAAATAAAAAAATATTACAAGTTAATTTATTGTGTCAAATTGATTTTAAATTATTGTAGATATTTTTTTAAATACCATAAAAGTAACACAGTTTTTAATATTTACATTGTTATTTAAAATACTTTTTTATTCGTTTATATATATTTTAACTAGTTAGTAAAAAAGAGTTACAAAGATTTGTTAAATGCGGGCTTTGCACATAAAATAAATCATAATGTAATGTTTTTACTTCGTTTATAGTTTTATATGCAAAGACAGTCCCAACCCTGTAAAACGCAGAGGGAACGATTTAACCATAATTATATGTTTAAGATTTTATTTTTAAACCTATAAATACATTATTAATATATAGTCATTTAATAACAAAATTTATTCTTATTATTTATATATGTATATATCTTTGGATGCGTGATTATTTTATAAATCGTTATTGAACAGTAAGATAATTAGCTGCAGAATTAATTAGCTCCAGATTTTCAATGACCTCCAAATTAAAATAAGAAGTTATTACAGATATGGGAAACAAAGGAATTATTGAAATCATGACCTTCTACCATTGCCATCGAGGTTGTCATACATTTGGTATTTGTCATAAACTGAAGTTTGGTTCAGATTATAAATTCAGTTTATCTATAGATATACATCGTATTAAACAAAAAAGATTTTGTGCATCTAATTTAAGAATGTTATACATACAATGCAAAGCCAATTAAATTATGCATAAAGACTTAATGAAGATTAATAATATACAGTAGTTTATTTCTAATGAACAATAATAAAAAGAAACATAAAAATTTTGAGAATAATTTATTAATCAATTTGTTCATTTGAATTAAATAAAAGATATAATTAACTTAAATTATATGTAAAAATATATATTATAATCATAATAATAAAATTAATTTTTTATTCACAGATTGCAATTTTGGATTGAACATTTCAAATACTTGCTTCTATTTAGAGAAATATGTAAAATTAAATATCTATTACCAATAGATTATAATATTTTTTGAATATATCTATAAGTTGTATGATTCCAGCTAATTCAAAGAAAATTATCAAAGTATCCATGTAATATAAAAATAAATTTAATTTGAATTCTATTTGTAAGAAATCCAAAAGTACGTGCCGAAGTGCATCAGCCTATGTTAGAAAATATCACAGTCGATTGCAACTTAAGTATCGAATATATTTAAGACTTTAATAAATCCAACAAAATTTGAGTTAAATGAACATACTATTTTAGGTGAAAACTAAAGACAACAACATCAAATTCAAGTTCTCCTTATTCAGAAGTTGTGATATCAACTTGTATAAAAAACAATCTCTTTAGAACTGATGAATCAAAAAATGAAGAATTCAATTGACTTCCAAGTGTTCGAAATTGTTAAATATTCGCCTTATGAAGAATTATAATTGACAAGACTAAATACAAATAGTACAATGTTCATATAAATGTATATAATATTATGTCTATATGTTGCACTTCATATTTAATATTTATATCAAATTTTTTTAAACTTTTTATACTTAAATATTTATGTCAATAAAGATAAATAATTTGAATTACATTTATTATTTAGTACTACTTATATAATATCAATAAGTATAACTAAATTTATATTTCTTGTAGCTTCACTTTGTTTATCGTTAAAATGTAAATTACATTATAATTTTTATTATTGTTACAATTTTTTATAAAATTTTTTATACATGAATTACATATTTACCAATAAAATCTCCATGTAAAAAAACCTTATACAATGCTCATGACAAATTTCTAATTCACAATAATCATCTTAATATATTAATCAGTATTTCTAAGTGTAACTATCAGCATGCATGGCAACTAATTCAGTACAATTTTTTTAAAAAGATGTGTTTTTTAATTATTGACATATGGTATACTGATATCAAAACAATTTATAATTACCAAATTATTAAATAATAATCTTCAAACAGATCTTTTTAAAAACAATATGATTGGTTCAATTATTTATATGCAAGGTTTAATAATGATAAAATTAATTAATATACACTATTGAATTTTACAAGTTCATAATACTAATTCTCGGTGACAGAAAAATACATTCAGCATCAACAACACTTCGTTAAATTTTATAAAATGATGCATTGATTTTTGTGTTCGATGTTAATATGCGCTTATTAGAATATTTAAGAGTTATACTATAACGTAATAAATTAATTTTAATATTATTAATTTTAATGTTGAGAACGTCACTTTTTTTGTTTAATTAAGGAATCGATTCGTTAACAGGCTGTTCTGGATATGAATTTGCAAGCACCTATCCGGAGTACAAAAGTAAGAATGTTTTCTTTTTATTTCAAAAGTAATTTTATTTATTTAATTTATCGATTAATTTTATGTATTGTTATTTCTACGTTTTAAATCAGATATTTTTAAAAATTAAAAGAAAAACTATTTCTTGAGCATATTTTATTTTTACTAACAAAGATAATTTATACAAAATTTAAGTGCAACAAAAATCATCATGAATCGATTTTGTATTTTACAGATATTAATATTTCAAATATTGAAGTTATTGAATTGAAGGAGCAAGATTATTCAGGTAATTTTCAAATGTTCTAGAAACTATCTAGATTAACCTACTGCATTTAAAGTAGCATCTAGAGAGAAACTGGCAAAAAACCTTAACTTAATCTAATAGCTAAATATATCAGCCAGAATGTTGATTAAGATTTTCTAAGATTATAACCAGAAACTTTGTATTCCTCATCCAGTTCCTCATAATCTTTTTTATAATAATGTAAGCCAATCTCATAAGAAGCATTTTATAAGTTAATTTTTTCATATTGATTTATTTAAAAGATTAAAAAATGGAATTTAAAAGATTTTAATCCAATTTGAAGTCATGTTTATTATAGGCTACTTTTTCTTCATTTAAAAAATTTGTTAAGATTTGTATTAATTTATAGATGAAGAGCCAACTGATTTAGAATATTCAATATACGACAGTGAAGATATAAATCTGGAATTGACAAATGAATTTGATACTAATATTATAGGTTTGTATTTTAAATTCTAATGCATGTTTTTATAGTTCCTTTAAATTTGAATTTGTTTGCAGATAGTTCACTGAATACTAACGATCGAATAAACAGCTTTAAACAGCGAAGTACGTTAAATTTAATTAATAATATATAATATAATTCTTTTAATATATTATTGTTTATCATTACAGAGTTCCTAGTATCTCTCGATATGCATTGCTTTCAATGTAAGAAAATGTGTAACATAGAAGATACGATCTGTCAAAGAAGTCATCCAAAATCCTGCAAAGTTTGCGAGGTGCCGTTGCATTTTGTATGTAAAAAATGTCATAAAATTTATAAAAGTTTTGCTGGAGCCTACCGACATGTGATGTCGATTTGCGGAAAAATTCCAAAATTTAATTGCCCACAATGTGAATACAAAGCCCATCAACAAACTGATATAAAAAAGCATATTCAGAATAGACACAATGATGATCCGTCCGTGTACAAGCAATGTCCTAATTGTGAAAAAAAAATAAAAAATTTAAATCAACATTTAAAACGTTGTGGTCAAAAATTGTGATTTAAATTTTGTGGTTAAAAATTTTTAATATTTTATAAATAAAAAATAATTAGATAACGAAATTTTTTTTATGAAATACGTGTCAATTATATCGTATATAAGATGTGTGCATCGTAGCGACTCCCTTTAATAATGTTTGTAAATTTATATGAGTGTATTGAATATTATAAAAGACAAGACCAATCCGTAGTTTAATGTGTGGTGTTCAAAACTATACACAGTAACATTATATAATTATTTGTTGATTTTATTCATTAATTAATCTTATTGTAATGATGTAGGAATTAATCTCCATTTATAAGCTGTTTTATTCAAGTTTTAAATATAAATTATTGTGATAATACATACTTCGAAGTATAATAATAAAATATTTTTATACTGCAGTTTCTTTAAATGTAATTTTGATATTGCGCAGTGCGGCGCTATCGACGATTGTGAATCGTATCTAATTCTTTTATATACGACAAACTTTTACAATAAATTACTTCACGGTCAATTTGTAATACAGTGCAATAAAAAATACTATTTATGCATAAATTAGAATGTATTTTATATTTTTATATATATATGTAATAAAAATTGAAAACAATTTATAGGTTAATTATAAATTATTTTTCGAGTAAATATACTACTAACAGAAATAAATAAATTAGTATTACTCAATGGATTCTGTTGTATATCTAAATAAAAAAAAATGATGTCTATTAATTATTATAAAAAAATACTTTAAAGTAGAACATGTTTTGAAAACGTATATAAATAAACGTTAGTATTCAGATATCCATAAATAAGAGAGTAACGAAAATTTCATTCCAAGCTCCGAAGACTATAGCTTACATTACCCTATTCAATTTCGGATCAAAGAGTAATCCTCATAGCAATAAAAACTGCTTATTACACCTTACTAAAAATAGAAAACTGGTCCATGAAAGTAAGGGTGAACATTGCTCGAAATTGTTGGGATAGACGGGAAATTCAGAGCTACCGCCCGCGCCGACGCGCCGCCTGCTCCCAAAACTAGGCTAGCAATTGACGCGCGTGAGATCGCATTAAGGCGCAGGTGCGCGTATAATTCGCTACCACGTGAAATTGTCTCTTGGGTTGGAAATTCGAAACAATGTTTCGCTGCCCATCTAACTCGCCCAGCATTAGATGAACTTTTACTTTATCATTTTCCCTTTGTTTTTTGATAATCCGAAATTCATATATACGAGTGACTAAATGAAGGGACCATTTCCTTTGCCGAAAATGAAACGACGAGGATCAACAGCGCTCATATAGCTGGACTCTTTTCTTACATAAAAATGTACATGTTAGATATGTTATTTTACTTTATATGTCTAGGAAAAAGTAATTTGAAGTTTATATTAATATTTTCGAGGGGATGACAAATAGCTTATTTGTTTCAACTTTTTCACTTCAGAATTTGTACGTACAATACTACTTCAATGATTATATTTTTGTACGAAAATGAAATAAATTGTATGTATGATTACTTTGCGCCTAACCATTGTAGCGAAGACATGAAATTTATCGGTGTATTAATAAAAATCTACAATTATTCTGTTAAAAGTATAACTCGCCAGCAAGAAATTGTCTTTTAATTCATTTTTGCTCTCAGAATAAAGCTACAAATGTTCGTATATCCCACAAAGAAGTGTAAATGGGTTACACGAGGTGAAAATGTCTCGGTCTTTATTTGTTCTGGAAGCACCGGTGTTTCTCCCTTCTTTGCCATCCGACACAGTTTATTTCAGTAGCGCTGCATTTTTATTCGCACCCTCGCTATCGTTTCAATATAAAATCGAGGATGAGCGTCGCATATTTGGCAAAACAATGAAATGTAGCAGATCCTATAATGCCGGACTATCGCGCCCAAATGAAAACTCAATCTCAAAGAAGCTTTTGCAAATGGAAAATAAGGTGCCGTGCGAATGCCAATAACGTACGCTTTAAAAGAACACCGGCGAATATAAACCCTCGGCTGGAAGGAAAAAGCGTCATTCATCGAGTTTTAGCGAGGCTCGTCCTCGAAAATACTCCCACGTGCAGGTGGGCTCAACAGGTTCGCAGACGGCGACTCGACCGAGACAGATGAGATCTTTCGCCGGCGAGGGGGTAAATATAACTCGTCTCCGCGGCCGAGCGAAGTCCCGCGCGCGCTTCCGAATCGGGAAATTCCCGGGGGTCGTCGCGCTCCCCAGATTCTCCACTCACGGGAATTTGCCCCCTCTCTATGCAAAAACCCCATCTATTCCGAGATTAGTCATCCGGAAATCCTCGGACGCTTACTGTTGTGGCCATGGTACCTTTCCCGTCTCTTTCCCATCGCGTGAAAAAACATTGTTCTTAGAATCGGAGCGGAACGCGGTCGTGAATTCTGTTAACATTCAGCGAACAAATCGAGGAGTTATTTTGAGGACTGTCAAAGGCAGAAGTTCGTGTTTACATTGAAAATATATGGAACGAAAATATAACGAGCAATGGCGATTTTTGCAAACTCATAGGTCAGATGTTGGCGTATCGCACGTTTACTCGATCTTTCACTTGTTTTCAAATTACAGGTTGCTTATTACATGACAATCATGTCATAAATGATAGATTCGTAATAAATTTGCCGTATTTAATCTTGCATAAATAAGTACTCGTGCAATGTAATATGTCCAATAATTATAATTACGAACAAAACTACATATCTCGCTGTACTTCACTGTCTACATTGTAACATGTGCATAAATAGATATCAGATACGTCTAGTCCAGAGTCAGGCGAAATTATTTATCACTTGACTTTTTGCCCTATTTTACAGCACTTTTTAATAACATTTCATATCATTGTTAATCCAGTGGCATAATTATGATAAGCACGTCTGCAAAGATTATATCTGTAATACTCCGGAAAAATTTTAAACGCTTTTATCCACTTACTATTATAACGCAAACCAATGATTCTTCCTTCTGTATCGCATTTCACACAGAATTATTTATTTGCCTTCCATACAATGAAAATATTAACGCTTTAAGAATTATGTCGTTTAAAACTCGAGAGAGCACATATGATAAATTTCGAAAAGGTTTAAACTGACGAAATGTATAGTAAATAATTTCTTTCGTATCGCTTACCATTTAACAAAAATTTTAAAGTTGATTGAAAAATATTTTGGATTATTAGAACTGCTTGATTAAAATATTTCGTAGTATTCTTTATTGTATTACATCATTACAAGTGTTCGGTGAAATTTATCTCACCGTTGCACATGCGCTGCTGCTTCCATATATCGGAATATTATTCAATTCATTTCAAATGCAAAGAAATATATTTATGTATTTATGCAACGATAATCTTCAATACCGGAAAAGCATTGTTTAATACAATGAATTGGCAAACATAAATTTGAATCTGAATATCTTTACTCACCGATAGTCGTGTAAATAGTACTACAGTATATAACTGCGTTCCAAAATGCCCAATTTACGTTATCTGGACGGCTTTGAAAGTTGAGTTTCTTCAGGAACTGATAAAGTTTTTCCTCGTAATTCATCAAGTGATTCTTGGCGATACCTTTCCATTTCTCCGAATCTTCCATGAGTTCTTGGTTATTTGACAAATCCCGAATCTGTTGAATCATCTCATCTCTAAAAACATAAGTAAGTACGATTTGTTTTATCACTAAAAAATTAGTCCTTCACTCCCTAAAAACATTCAAAAATACGAATGTATGTAGTATGTAACCATTTGTTTACGACATTACAAAAATTTGCATATTTTATGATTACATTATATTTGTTTATTTTTTCATCTAAAAGGTTTCAAGTCACGAATAGCAAACTTTCTGTTTAAACGAATAGATAAATGTTTGTAGCTGCTAAGTAATATCGAATAAATATTCATGCTAACGCTAAGTTTAACTTCTAGTTTACAGAAAAGTTACTTTAAAGATGTTTTCGAAAACTTATAATTGATATACTTGTTAAATATTTTTTATCGATCAACCGGTTTTACATTTCAACTTTCATTAATTAATTTTCTTCAAATATAAATATATTTCGTTTCTTGCAGAATAAACATATCATGAATAAAAAATATATTAATTTACTGAGATTACATTAAGACGCAATTAAAAATGAAGACCCGTGCATCATAGTTACATAATAAATAATTAATTGACAATTTTATGAATTTGATATTGTTCATATTTATTTATGAAACTGTATTTTAGTCCTAGATTATTTATAAATTTTTAGTTGTTGGAATTTGTTGAAGCTTTAATGAAAAGATTCTTACATTGAATTTTTGGTGATTATTTAACTCGTTAAAAGTTTTATTAAATTTTCAATCTTATGAATTGAATTATAAAATGTATTATGTTAAATCAAACATTTGCATAACAATAGCGAAGTCGAGTAACAGGCAGTACAATAGATGCTTTAAACTGAATAGATAAACAATTTGTAAGTATAGGTTCGTTATATAAATAACTAGCGATTTTGTACTAATTAATTAACACGCGAGGTGACTGTCTAAGCAAATCTCAAATCAATAGGCTTGAATTGAGTATAATGACTCTACATCGCATAGATACTGTGCAACGAGATACATAGACACACTTTAGCGATTATATAGATTTGGTTACTAATCCGATTTGAAGCTACTACGAGGCAATATGACAATTGGATATCTATGATATAGTAGAGTCATTTTGATCAGTGGCAGGACCTCGTCATTGACGGCATTAAACATTAGTCATCTGCGCATATATAAGCGTCTCTTATATACAAGATTTTAAAAGAACGGACCTTTCTCGTTTGATGTCGTCCTGGACAGTGTTCTCGTACTTGCCCTCAATATAAATGAAGAGGAAAGCGCCGAGGATGCTGTAGAGAAAAAGCACGAAGAAGAGGAAGATGTGGGTGAACCATCTCTTGCTCCAGGAGCTTACCTAAGCAAAACAGATCCGTTGTAAATCGATACATATATTATTCATTGAAACACAAACGCGATCGCGTCGGGGATACATAAGAAGCGATCTTCAGCAGCTTAATTGGCCGATCAGCTGCGCCCCTGCACATCCTGCGGGCGGCTAAATCCACGGGGACGTACGTCGCTTCTCCCCGTCTGCCTCCGATCACCAAAGTTTCGACTCGCGGAGGGGAATAACGATACGTCTAAGCACCGGCTGCGGCGACCCGGGGAAAATCGTACCTTCTCGTAGAGCCAGAAGGCGCTCTTCTCGCCGACGCTCAGGCCGGACTTGGTCCAGTCCTTGAATCCCTTGAACTGCGCCGACATGAACTCGCTCGCGCGGCCCCGGGTCTCCGGGTGGAAGAGGAGGTTCGGCTGGCCGGAGACCGGGGTCAGGGGCACGGGCGTCTGGCCGAAGGGCGTGGCCACGAAGCCCATGGCCGGGCCCTGCCCCGGGTAGAACTGCCCCGGGACCGGCAGCTTGATCATCGGCCGGGGCGGCAGCTTCCGCGGCTTCTTCGGCGAGCCGGACATGCTGCCCGGGCCCTGGGGGCGCTCAGGGGTCCCGGCTCCCGCCCTCCCTGCAACGGTGTACCACGGCCGGGGTCCTGCGGGGACATGTCCTGCCTGTACTGAGTGGGCCGGAGCCCGCCCGGGAAGAAAGACTCCGGGCGCGTCGCCGATTATGTCGGGCGCCGGGGTATAAATATCCGCGGGTCGTTCGCGAAACGATGTCGCCGCGGGCGTAATGCGCGCCCGGCCGAGGGTTTACGACTCGCGGGGGCCACGCGCCACGCCTGAATTGTGTGGCGCGCTCGCGTTAAAGTCAAGTGCTCGCGACTGATTGGTCGCCGATTAGGGATGGACGGCCCGTCGATCTCCCCTGTGCTCTTGCGCCTGATCTACGAGACTCCCCCGGCCGCATGGGTGTCTCAATATATACTCCTGGCCAATATCATTGCTCGAGCTATTAAAGCTCGGCTTTATTTTGATTTACAAGCGCGTCTCTCATTTTATGTAGCTTTTTCCAGCTGTAAGAAGTTTAATATACTTTGATTTATTGACTTTTCAGAGTTTCTGTGCTTGCTGTAGCTACGAGATAAAGAAAATATTGAAAATACATCGAAATTTATTATTTTATACGTACATTTGTCACGAGTACAAATGACATACAACGGTTTCATGTAAAAAATTACTGGAAATTTCGCTGTTACTAAAAACTATACAAAGCAAATAAATACATGTAACATTGTACTATACTTTCTTAATTTTTACTGTTTATACAATTATTGAAAATAGCAAATTACTGGTTGAATTGTAATAATTATTTCAACGCTGTATTCATTATGTTAGTTTTAGTAAATTTTTATTGTCTCGATCACGCGAACTTTACATATTATATTAATATCGACTTTGCAAATAAATTTTCTTGAAAATCTGTTTAATACATATATCAGTTTAAATTTCAGCTCAAGCCGTAAGCTCGGATGATAAATATTTAAGAATATTCATATTTTAAGTTAACAGAGTTTTTAAAATCAAAAAGTTACGCAGGCAGTCTCGTTCTTCGCGAATTGCGAGATTTCCATGCGGATGAAAAGTCAGAGCACGGAAAAAAGTTCGAGCAACACATTCAGACTGGGATGTAGCCTTGAGTGCATTTCTAAGAAGCGACGGGCGAAAAGACAGGATCGCACGGCTTTCGAAAGCAGGCAGATAGTCGAAATTCTTATTTTCGGCTTTTTCGGAGCGCTATTTTTACGATTGTCAGAAGTGCGAGCTGAGGATCCGCGAGGATCGAGGATTTATTTTGGTAGCGGGGGCGAGCGCGTCTGGAAGTCGGTCCAAGCCCCATTAGATAAGAGATCGATACTCGGGCGAAGTGGGGCTATTTCCCGAGCAAAAATCCACTAGGCCGCATCAAGTTGGGGTATTATTTTCGGAAGCCGAAGACTCCGCCGTGGAATTCGCGGCAAGTGAAGATAATAAATTGAGGTGGTAACTGGGCCGCACCGGATTCAAAGCTGCGCCTCGATCGCCCGCGCTTACAGCCACTGTCGTTTATTTATTTATACATGCGCCCAAGTAAACGTCACCGGGGACGCGGCGACGCTAGCGGCCCGGCGGTTCTTTGTTTATTACAGCGGCGCGCTAATTAATAAAATACGGGTTAGAAGCCTAGTAGAGCCTCGTTAAGACGCGCGGCCGACTCGCCGGGGTCTCGAGTTTGACAGGGGATTTATACTGGCGATCGCTCATATATACGTACCACCTTTCAAATAAAATCTCGTCGCCGCGGCTCATGTCCATTTATCCCGGCGCACTTGTACGCGTAACATAATACACGAGTATATATGTTTGTTCGGACTGGTTGTACAGGCGCGCGCACCGCTCGACTCGATGCTTGAGTAATGGATCGAGAAGCGCACCGGTGGCCGAGGCGCTCGCGAAAGATCAAGGGATCCGGCGTCATCGCTAATTCCCAGCCTCCGCGCGAGCCGTCAACCGACTGTTTTCCTTAGAACATATTGGTACAGAGGGAGGCTCCTTGGCCCCAGTCCAAAGCCGTAAGGAGAGCGGGTGAAAAAAAAAAAAGATCCCCCGAGCGCCGCGTCCGGAAAAAGCTCCATATGATATTCAATAGCGCACCAAACTAGCTATATGTAACGATCGAATTTTGCTGGCGCACGCGAAAAAAAAAAATGTGGGGCTTCACCCTCCGGGTGTTGATAATTTACTCTCGGCGCCGGCTGATATACGCAGCTTCCAAAGGGTCCAACCGCACTGGCTCGGTTAAACGATCAGAGAGGCACTTGGTTATTGCGCGGCACTCGCACGTGTATCTTACGAGGCGGCCGAAGAAGCTGGGAGAATTGGCCGTCTCTTAAAAAGAGTTTCCGGGAGCGTCGCTTTTATAACCAATAGGGTGAATCACTCCGTTGGGAGAATGCCTCGCGCTCCAGAAGCTTTACATTCCGATTGTAAAAAAAAAGTGCAATATTCCGCATCGTGCTCGGTACCTATATATATATATATAAGAGCGTTTTACGAAGGGACGTATATAACTTATCATATAAATTAAGAGAAAGCGCGCGCGGAGCTTTACGACTGTCAAGGGCGCGGGCCCCGCGGTATAGAAAGCGCACACACACACCCCTTCGGAATGCGCGCGGAGGGGAGAGAGTTACACAGCGGTCAGCCGGGCGCGTCCTCGCGGACAAACAAAAAGGAGGAGCCGAGGGGAAAGAGAGCGCGGGGATATAAAAAGACGCTCCTTCGACCTTCCGGCCCACTAACTGGAGCGGGCGAACCCTCCCCCCCCCCAAAAAAAAAGGCGCCAACGATCCTCGACATCCGCGAAGGACGTCGCCGGACGCGCCGCGAATCACATCGGCACACTTGCACACTGGCCCCCTGATAACGAGACTCGTGTGATAACGCGCGATCGAACCCCGGCGCGTCGGCTCTTTGCCCAAGCGACCCTCGTCCCTCGAACCTGAGCGGCATGGAGAGGAAGATCGGCTCTGGCAGTCACTCGGGCCCGCGGCTCGCTCGGCAGGGCATCCCGCCGACCTGAGGGTCCGGCCTCTCGCGCTGCCGTCGGCTCCGCGACTGCCGGGGTGCGGGCCGCAAGCTCGCCGGCTGCGTGCGCGCGCGCGCCAAGTATCCGCAAGCTCTCCCGAGCCGCCGAGAGCGGCGGAAGACTGACTCCCCCCCCTCCCGTCGCTGAGCTTCCGCGCGGGCTCCGCGCTTATTACCTATTCCCCGGGAAATTGAGACGAGTGCGGCCGTGGCCGCGGGGCCGACTTTCCTATTCCATTAGGAGCGATGTAAACCGCGCAGTCGCCGAACCCCATTCGACTCCCTTACAAATATGCGCCTGATGGAAGGATTCTTGTCGGCGAGGCGCCGCGTTATCGGGCAAATATGCGCCAGGATGTATTTGATAAGCTCTTAGGATGACGCGTCGACTTTCGTGTCTTATATGGGAATTATGGAGCGTTATATTAGACGCTTATTCAATTGTTGGACTTTGTGCGTTAAAGCTTGAGTGGATAAATAATAAACTAAGATGGATACTGGTGCATTATAACAAAACGTAACATAGGAATAACTTTGTGAATACTAATTTGTTATACGAAACTGTTGCACTCTTGACTTTATACCAGTCACCAAATCAGCTTATACCCACTGTCTATTTTTAGATTAAAAAACATTTCTGAATAATTCAATACTCTATATAACTGTTTATAAATAGTAATCTATATTTATTAATTCCAACATGTTTTTTGAATAAGTTTTGAAAAATATAACAGAAGTTCATGAATAATTAGGACAGACAAAGCTGATGACAGATATATTTTATTTATAAATAAACGATGGCTTTTACACATCCATGTAGTAATAATAATAAGTAAATAAAATGAGTGACATACAGAGTTATAAAATTGACACAATCGTATACAGATTTTAGTTTATAATTTGAATTTAAATATATAAGAAAATTTAACATAAAATGGAAATGAAAAATTGCATTTTCGAGGATTTCGACTCAATGCTTTTTTTCTATCAGAGAAATCGAATGAATGCATCACTGAAAGTTTCACCGATACAACATAATGCACGAATTCTTTGCGAGCTGTTTTGAATCAATCATGCAGCGGTCACTGATTTCTTTTGAAAAGGTGCATGCTGACGTCACGAGTTTTATTTGCAAGGACCCAAGGGAGCTGCTATCTAGGCCGCTATGCAGTTTTAGGGTGACTGCATTATACTTCAAACAAGATTCAAACTTTTATTTTTCCAAAGATTATAAGGCATTACAAAGGATTAAGCCTTGCGCTCTACTTAACGACTTTCCGTTATATAAGCCCCGCGACAACGAAGATAAATCCCTATAGAAGCCGAAAACCCAGAGGCGAAATGAGGTAGCCCAATGTTAGTTCGCACCCCAACATTTCGCACTGCTGCGGTCGTTTCGTTTACAATCAAGTAGCCAACTCGCAAACTCGCTGTGAACTGTGAGTGACTGTGCGTATAGAGAACGCCCGACTGGTATAGAGTCATTACCAAGGCAAATGTTCGGTTGGTATAAGATAACGATTGCGACTCTTTTTTAACAAATTAAATAAGCTGCCTATTTCACTCTGAAGAATTATTTTCTATTTATCATACTTTATATTTAAAAACAACATTGTTTTCAAATTACAATTAATATAAAACTAAAAATTGTAATCTTTACTTACAAACCCTATACTTTCAGATGTTTTATTTATGTAATACAATTATTGATAATAATAATAAAATGTACATTAACTTTACATAAACATTTTTTGTCAGGTACCAATAAAGTTGTTTGAAAATAGACAGAATTTTAACGGGCTCTTAAAAGAAAAGGCCCGCATACATCGCACTAATTTTGCCCTCGCAACGCTTAAGCCTCGACGATTATATCCCCAAATTTTCTCGCGGGGAAATGCAAAGTCTGCGGATTGCGCGTCGCCCGCGACAGTAGTGTTTACGATCTGCGAGATCGTCGGACGGCGCGACCGTGTTTTCTTAGCGCGCGCGGCTGTTGACAACCGCGGGGATATCAGGCCACTCGGGCCGCGGGTAGGTGGACAGATCGCGTTAGTCACGGGTCCCTTCGCTATATAATTTGCCGTGAATACCTCCGACCGACTGTTTAAAACAAAAGTGTTCTAGAAAAGCAAAAAACAAAAATTGGCTTCAAGAAGTTTCGAACCTGCCACCCAAAAAGTGATGAAAATATGAAGTAAGTACTAATCCACTCGATCACCGTAATAATAATATTTAAGCAATGTTAAAACTCGTACAGGATCATCAGAGATAAAACAGTCTTTATGGAGTTTTGATTAATTTTTTCGAAAAATTAATAAACTAAATTATATTAAAAAAATTGAACGTTAATTTTTTTCAATAATACTATTTTTTTCTGGGGAAAACTATGAATTTTGAAGAAAAATATTAGAAAATAGAAATTGTTAAAAATATTACTGCTTAAAGTTAAAGAATCAATTAAATAATAATTATAAATAAATATTAAAGATGCGTGAGAGCATGCGTGAGGATCGTGAGACTTGAAAACTCAATGTACTCTCGTTATGTACTCCCCTCACCACTAGCCGCCGCGCCGCGCCGTCCCGGGCTCCCCATTCCACTGCCCCCTTCCACCGATTTACGCTCGGAGTACAAATCCGGAGTACAGCTTTTCGTGTACTCTTGTACTTTTTCGAAAGAGTACTAAGTGAGCAGCCCCTGGAGGAGCGAGGTGGAGAAGGTATGTAAAAATAAAGCTGTCGGTATTACAGGCGGTATAGTCGCTACCGCCCCCGAGACACTGCGCTGCGCTCTAGGATATCGCTTTATTTAGTTTTAAGAGGTTCATCCGTCGAGTGAACTTGTCTATTTTGAGATTCCGCGCGGACTCGGTTCCCGGTCTCCAAGAGGTCAATCTGAAGTTGAATGGGTCATCGAACCTCGCATTGAACTACCCTTCTGTAGCGCCAATTTGATTTCGCACTGGATTTCGTTTCATTAAGGTTACGATAGTTGTTTTTAAGTTTCTGCCCTTCGTCCTTTGAATCAATAAATGTATAAAACCATCAACGTGCCGTTGTTTGTAACTGCCAACACATATAAGACACCAATACCAACCCGTCGATGCAAAACCAGACGAATTTGATTTGGAATCAAGGATAAAGCACGCGCTCGGCCATAAAAAGCAAAGAAGGTTGTCGAAATGAGAAATCCTGTAATGTGGTGTAGCACACGAAGCTTTATTTTTAGTAGTACTTTGGATACAGAAAAGCATGACGCAAGAAACAGCCGGCGGTCGGTAAGTAACCATGCGCTGCCTCATTGCCCTGCGTTATCTAGTCGGCGTCCAGTAAAACTATATAATCGCAGAAACGGAAACATCACCATTTTATATTTTCTAACATTCCTGTGTTAGATGCAAAAAGCAAAGAAACATGGAAAAAGAAGGTTATTTGTAATAATGCAGAAGCAAAGATCAAAGGAAAAGAGAGATAAAAAAGACAATAAAAGAATAAAATCATATGATAAAGGCAGTAAATTTGTTTCTAAACAGTCAGAATTAGAAATGTTTGAAATTAATATCAAGAAAGAAGATAATCTTAAGGTTAGTTCAGAATTAGATAACTTAAATGTAACTTTATCTTCATAAAAACGTTTGTAGTTTAATTTTCTTTTGCTATAGTTATATGTACATAGATTTTAATTATCTTAACTAAATGTAAATTAAGTATTTTCTGTTGCAAAAATCTCGTAATGTAATGTAACGAAGTGTATTTCTTAATTTAAAACAAGAACCTTAGACTTTCGCCTTTGTTTTTGTAAAGCAAATTAAAATTGCAGGTAAAGCAACCAGAATCTAATTTTGATTCTAGTCATATCGTTTGTAATTTTTATTACTTATATTTTTTGAAATAATATCTATCGTAATTTCTTAATATTTTGTGATATCGTAATTAACAGCTTATTTTACTTTTGCCGAATAAATTTTGAAATTGTAATTTTATATTCAAGTATCAAATATTTACGCGCCATTCCTGTTACCTACTTTACCGATGTCGATCGCAGAGACATAAGCGTGCAAGTTTGCGGAAACACGCTGAACGCCATATATATAAGCATCCGAATTGAGGGCGTTCTACGGCATATAATATAATCTTATATCAAAGAAGTCGACATAACCTCTCTTATTATTTTTGTACTACAACGAGGTAGCACAACCACGTGAATTCTTGGGTATGATAAACAATTTTTTAACGAATTCTAAGTTAAAATATTTATGTATTGTTCAAAAATGTATTTGAATATAATCTTAATAGTTCTAAATAATAGTTTTGCTTTTCAGAAATGGGTAAGAAAGGTAAGAAGCGTCAATTAATTGAAACTGAGGCAAACGGGAATGCGTTTAATAATGCAAAGGATGTGGGTAAACAATTACCCAAAAATAAAAAATTAAAAACAGATCTAAATAACGTAATGGATAAAAAAGTTACGGATAATTCTAATTTGGTTAAGGGTAATGAATCAAAAACCAAAAAACAAAAGCAGAATAAAAATAATTTAGTTACTGCAGTGCCTGCAGAAAATTCTGCTTCAGTTGAAACTGCACCCAAAAAGAAAAATTCCCAAAATAATGTTAGTAATTTGACAAATGAGAAAAAACAAGATGCAGAAGTTTCTAACAATGGAGTAAATTCAAAAAAACTGTCAAAGAAATTAAATAATAAATTAAGTAATGTGACTGATGAGAAAAAACAAGAGCAAGGAAAGAATCCGGGAAAGAAACAGAAGTTGAAGCAAAATAAACCTAAAAAGGTACAATAGTTTTTTACAATATACTCTGTTTAATATTAACTATTTATAATTACTTTGAATTTTATAATAAGCTTTTTATTTTTGTAGTTAGAAAATTCAGGATCTAATGATGATAATCAAAACAATGCACCTTCAGAAAAAACTGGATCTCCAAAGGCTCAAAAGCCCCAAAAAGTTATAAGTACAAAGAGAAAAGAGTTCTTCAAAAATAAAAGGAAAGATTCTCTTGAACAACGAAAATTAGATCGTCAAGAAAAAGGACAGTTTAGTGCGATTGACAAATTGTCAATAGAAGAAATGAAAAAAAGAATAGCAGAAATAGAAAGTCGTGAAACAATAACAAAAACTGCTTTAAAAAAATTACGTATTTATAAAAAAAAAGTATCAGTTGCAGAAGGTGGTACTAATAATGTAGAGAGTCCTAAACGTAAGCTAGATACTGAAGAACAAGCAGAGGTACATCCAAACAAGAAAATGAAACTTAATAAACCATTGAAGACTGATGTAAATACTCAAATTGGGAAAGATAGTCAAAAGAATATAAAAAATAAAAATAAAAAAGAACAAAATAAAAAAAATGAGCAAGAACAAAAAAATAGTTCACAAGAAAAATTATTTTTTGAAGATCGATTAGGAGGTGAACAAGATGAGGATTCATGTGAATCAGAAGATAATGAATTGGAAATCAAACCAACAAAACAACAAAAAACTAAAGAAGTAAAAAATGAAGAAAATAATATTGACAGTGATTCTGAGGAGGATGAGGATGATGAGATGAATGAAATAGAATCTGATGAGAATAATAAAGAATTAATCAATGATGATGATGATGATGATGATGAGGATGATAAAGATGATGACGATGATGATGACGATGAAGATGATAAAGATGACGATGATGATGATGAAGATGATGATGTGGATATTGAAATGGGCTCAGTTACTGAAAAAAAAACTAAAATTGACTTTACAAAAGACAAGAAAGTCAAAAATGGTTTAAGTACAAAAGAAGAAGTAAATGAAGATAACAGTGGAGAATCTGAAGATGCTGAAGATGATTCCAATGACTCTCCTTCAAAAAAGGAAACAAAAGATAATAAAAATTTCAATAAGAAGATGAATGAAAATAAAAAAATGAATTCTAATGAAAATAACCAATCTTCAAAAAACCAAAGATACGTTCTCTTTGTTGGAAATCTAGCATATGAGTCAGTATATGAAAAATATTTAATAATTTATTTGGTATTAATAACATAATCATTAAAAATTATTTTTAATTTTAGTGCTACAACTGTGGATATAAAAAAGCACTTTTTAAGTAAAGTTGAAAAAGTTAAGGACGTAAGAATTCCATTAAAAGCAGGTAGCAATACACCTCGAGGATTTGCTTATGTTGAAGTAGAAAATAGCATTGACTTTGAGGTAGGCAATGAATTTCAAAAAAAATATAAATTGTTACTAAATAAATGTTTTGGTTCTATCAATAATATATAATCTTTTTCACATTTGCAGAAAGGATTGTCATTACACGATTCCTTTATTAAAGGTAGAAAAATAAACGTTCAGTACACAAGGTCTGGATCTAAAAACGTTAGCAATAGACAAGATATTGTACACAAAAACAAAAAATTGCATGCTATGCGAAAAGCAGGTCAATTAGCAGGAAGCAAAAGGCAAGATCAAAAGCGAAGTTTCCGCCGAAACAATAAGAACGCTAAAACTGCCGACTAAAAATTAAAAAAAATATTTTACAAATCATTTTGTATGTGCAATGTCAGAGATCAGTTCTGATGATAATTTTGACGAACACTATATTCATAGATGACTTATTTTTTAGTCACAGTCTTAAATCTAATAAGTAGATTTTTATTTCAATTAGAACTAAACTTCATACATAAATATTATACAATATTACTTAACATTGTCGCATTTTACTATATTCATTATTTGTGATAATAGATTTTATACCAGAATACGTTTAAAAAATTGAATTTCTATCATTGAATATGTACATATAAGTTTACATAGCGTCAAAAATGTACTTGAGAATACCATATAAATGTGAAAAAAAAATTAATAATCGACCAATAATCACAATTATCGTATATCGATTGTGTAAAAACAAGAAAATAATATAATAAAGAGTTTATACATAATGTTGTTTTACTGAATTTTTTTTGAACTGTTACTAAAAAATTGGCAACGTGTTTAAAAAGTAAATTCAGTAAACATGAAAGTCAATAAAAAAAAAACAAAAATGTACCCCTGGTGGGACTCGAACCCACAATCCCCGGTTTAGGAGACCGATGCCTTATCCATTAGGCCACAGGGGCTTGACGTTCAAGCTACTTGGTATACCCATACTAATATAGAGAGCGCTCGCTTCGTCTTGCTTTTCTATACATCTTACATATATGTATATGTATTGTATATCTATTTCAGCATACATTTTTTTGAAAATCTAACCTCAAGTTATTAACGTTTTTTTATTAACCATTGCGTGCAATATACAATAATTTTGAAATATTAATATTTAATAATATTTTTACCATAGGTTTATTTTGGATACGTTTAATTCGCGGCAAACCGATTGATATTTTACTCGGAGCAGGGCGCACGATTACTCCTGACGGTTATTAATTATGCATACTTTTGCAAAGATTTCGGCATTTAGGAGTAATGGAGGTAGCGAGACAAACTAAAAAGTTAAAGAAACGGCGATATCGCAGCAGCGACATGAAAAGTGAGCGATCCTCGGAGGTAATGAAGAAGGCAAAACCGCAAGAAATAATTTTCACAATTGGGGTTATGCTTAATTTTATTTTGCAACAACATAGTTGACCTTCGACCAACCTAGTCAGGCTCTACCGGTCGAAGAATCAAAATGCGGTTCGAAGCACGCGATCGAAGTAGAGAACCAGTTAGTGCAAACGGACCATTGGGAATTAACCGGTGAGAGTTAAGATCGAGGAAATCGAGCAATAGTTCTGTCGCGCGTTTACACGTTTGTTGGGCGATAAACAGGCGCGGAAAGTAAAGAGGCCCTGGCGGAAAAGGAGGAGCAGATCAGGGCCCTGACGGATCGGCTGCAGCAGGCCCAGAGCAAGCTGCACGAGTCGACGAACTCGCTGACGGCCCTGAGGCAAGACTACGACAAAGCTCAGAAGGTACGCTCGCGGCATAAGGAAAAGAGGACACGGATTAACAAGTGCCCTCGGATACAGATGCTGTGCAGCGAGATCGGGGAGGACGCGACGGCGGGCAGCGGGTGGCGCGGGCGCGCGGAGCAGATCTCCCAGCTGCAGCGGCGGCTCGCGGACCTCCAGCAGAAGGTGGCGGAGGGCGCGGGCGGCCCCCGGCGCAAGGCCCCAGGTACGCCCGCGAGCGAACGCCAGCCCCCCCTTTTTTCATCCAACCCCTCGGCCCCCAGATGACACCCGGACCTCGGCGAGCGTGCGGCTGCTGGAGCAGGAGCGGAGGCTGCGCGACGGGGAGGCCAGCCTCGACAGGGCGCGCAAGCGCCATGAGGCCGCTAAGGCGCGCGTCGCCGTCCTCGAGGGCGAGCTGACGGCCAGCCGCCGGGCGGTCGTCCTGCTCAACGAGAAGACGCTTCACGACAACCAGCTGATCGAGGCGCTGCACGTGAGTGTCAAGCCGCGGGCCGTGTGCTGTGTCTAGTCCTCCAGGTGTCCTGTCGGCAGGAGGAGCTCGAGGCCGCGGGGAGGAGGCACCGGGAGGCGGAGGCCGCCGCGCGGAGGCAGGCCGACGGCCTCGAGCGCGAGGGACTCCTGGTGCGCGCCGAGCTCGAGGCGGCGCACATCCGCGCGGGCAACCTGGCCCGCCAGCTCGAGGACCAGCGGCACGAGCTCGAGCGTCTCAGGTGGGCCGCTCAGTCCAGCCAGCCGCTCGGTCCAGAGTAACCATTGTCGTCAACCGCAGGGAGAAGGTCAGCTGGCAGGAGGCGCGGCCGGCCCGGAGCCCCCAGAGGAACCGAGCCGACAGCCGGCCCGGGAGCCCGGCCCACAGCTGCACGAGGGAGGCTAACGAGTACATCGCCATCGGGATCGCCGCCGAGGCCGAGCGCGAGAGGCTGCTCGAGCTCGTCACCGTGCTCAATCGTCGCCTGGACAAGGAGAGCCTGCAGATGGATCAGCTGTCGGTGCGTCTTCCCAATTCTGTCTTTTACGCTATCCGTCGCTGATAATCTATGTGTTCGTTGTACACATAGATTGCCCTGTATCTATATTGTAGATGTATAGGATTTTTACTGTTGTACTAAATTATGACACCATTTCCAAGAAGGAAGATTTCCTCAAGGCATTGCACGATCCATGTAACATATATATATTGATCCGTAACTTAATTCGTATATATGAATCATTTGTCAGTCGACATATTATTTGTAATTGTTTTTTTATTGTCATTTTATTTATGCACTTACGCACTGTCGGACTAGTCTGCATCTTACCAACTAATATGGGAATAATTTGTAATGAAGTTGTATGTATGCGAGATCGTGAGCCGGCGAGATACTTAAACGCTAAAACACACAAACGTTTGTCACTTACACACTTAAGAATAATAGACGAGCAAGCGGGATAAACTGCAATTGTTATAAAAGCTAACAGCAATTAGAAAGCACGGCTTATTTTGCCCGGTTTGCCGGTAAAATAAGTGACGAGCGTCGGCGGTCGAAACAAGGGAAAACAGTGACAGTGGCCGGCTCTGTTCGTCCCCAGGAGTCTTTCCGGAAGGAGCGGAGCCGCGCGGCCAAGCTGGAGACGCGGCTGCAGAAGGTGGAGCTGGAGCGCGCGGGCTTGTCCCGGGTGCGCGCGGGCTCCTACCGGACGCGCCTCGGCCGGCCATTGCCGGGCGGCGGCGAGGACCTCGGCGACCCCGAGGAGAACCACCGGAAGTAGGCCGGGCGAGCGGGGGGGAGAATCATCAGCACTCGTGGGGCTTGACTTATATATATATACACATGTGTACCCCGCGCGCCTCAGGCTGGAGCTCCTGCGCGAGGAGTGCCTCGCCCTCAGGACGCGGCTCGCCACCACGCAGAAGGACAAGGCCGCCGACCTCGCCGCCTTCAAGAAGATGCTCGAGCAGACGAGGAAGATCTTCAAGGACGCGTACAGGTAGGCGAGTCGCCGGCCCGCGAGACGCGGGCGCAGCCTCCCCCCGCCGGGAGCGCGAGACTCACCGCCGGCACGTTTGCAGGGGCAAGCTGCCGACGATCGGCTGCCACTCCGCCATCACCGTCTAGCCTGCGGAAGCGCACCGGCCGCCGCCGACGTCTCGTGCCTGCGCCGCCTAACTGTGTTACATAATCCCCTACAACATGTTTAAATATATATTACACATGCATGTGGAAAAAGAAAAAAAAGTGGTGTATCCGAAAAGAAAAGGTGCGCGTGGGCGGGTGCCTATACACAACCCGGGAGGTCGGAGTGCAGGGGAGGCCGGCCCGCGTTGAACTCGCGGCCGATTCTGATTCTCGTGTGCACGTATAGGCGCGCTCGGCCGTCCGGTTGCGCAAGCCCGCGGGCCCCGGCTAATGGGAGCGGCGATAAGCCCGCGGGCTTGCGCAAGGGGCCGGGGGGGGCCGCGATAAGGGGCCCGAATTAGCATGGGGGCGAGGGCGGGGGGGGGCGGGCCAGGGCCCCG
Organism: Sycophaga agraensis; assembly: GCA_018906755.1. Lineage (NCBI taxonomy): Eukaryota > Metazoa > Arthropoda > Insecta > Hymenoptera > Pteromalidae > Sycophaga > Sycophaga agraensis. The sequence goes on from JACCIE010000004.1 coordinate 2,459,282, forward strand.
GGAGCCGCGGGCGCAGCTGGCGCGGGCGGCGGCGCACAGGTGTCGCCCGCGCGGCCGCGCGATAACGAGCCGGGCGGGAGCGAGCGCGCGCGCGCCCGCGTGACGTCAGGTGCCGGGCGCAGGTATATGAGCCGCGCCGGGGCCTTGTCCACGTCACTCGCGGGCGGCGCTCGGCCCGCGCCGCGCGCCTCCCCGCCCCCACCTCGCACTCCTTTATCTTTTTTTTTCTTTTCTTTTATTTTTTCTTATTTGTTTTTCTTGGTTTTCCTTTTCTCTCCTTTTTCTTTCTTTTTTTTTTTTTTCCCTGTATCCTTCTGTTGTTCGGGCGCGCCGAGGGCCGGCCGAGGCGCTTAGGCCTCACCCGACTCCGTAGATCCCCGCGCAGTCGGCCGCGGAGCGCCGCCGGGGCGAGAGCTGCAGCCGCTTCCGGGGAGAAAGAGAGAGAGAGCGAGAGAGAGAGCCTCGGAGGAGAGGGAGGAGCCGCCGGGGAGACGGGGACGCACACCGAGGAGGACACGTAAGTCGCACATATCGATCGCCCGCTTTTTCGGGCTTCGCGGCAGGTGAGTAGCGGCCCGCCCCCACCGCCCCGGGGAACCACGGGGAACCACCTCGCCACGGCCAAGCCTCCTTTTTTTTCCTTTAATTTTTTTTTTTTTTTTTTTTTTCATTATTACCGCTCCCAGGTAACAAGTGTCGCGGTGGTCGCTCGCGCACGCAGCCCATTATCTCGGGGCCGCGCGCATACGTGGAAGCCCCGCCGCCTGGCTTGTCTTTCATGTGCAAATGCGCGTGTGCCCGCGCGGCTTACGTAACGCCCACGAGTGACGCCTTTTTTTTTATTTTGAATTTCGTCTCATTTGTACTTTGCCTTTAATTATTTTGTGAAAAACCGGCGGGCACGCGGCCCTCTTGCTCCGTCATCGCGTACGCGTACGCGCGCGCGCGCTCCCGTTCTACCTGCCGGCTTATCGGCCGATAAGAGCCGCGCGCGGCCGTCCCTTGCGCCCGAAAAATGCCTGCAAACGTGGCGCGCACGAGTGTTCGCGCGGAGTTTCCGCCTCGGGCCGCCGGTATATATCGGAGGCGGCCGCGCGAGCGCGTGCCGATTTGTTTTAATGGCGGCTCCTCGCGCCAGTTAATTGGGTTTACGGGAAGAACAACAAAGCCTCGTTAAGGCCGCCGCTCGGCTAATAAACCGCCGGCGATTATGTAAGGAGGAGGCGCTATTGGGTAGCGATCGCCGGCCGGCAATGTATAATGTATCCTCCGCGGCGGCGCTCTTTCCTTGGCATATAACGCGCTATCCGCGCGAGGCTTCTTTCTTTTTTTTTTTTGCTTTTCGCGACCGAGTGGCCGGGGCTCGCGGCTTTTTCGAATTTCCGCTTGCTTTGGAATTAGCGGGCCGTTAAGTATAAACAGAACTCGGGAGGTGTTTGGCGGGACGAGCCGGTGGAGAAAAAGGTCCGCGCGAAGTCTCGTTTGTATCCTTGCACTCGTTATCCAATAGCGCGCTCGCGTGTGTTTAAACAAAAGTCCTAATTGCCGGGAAAACGCCGTGGGCCGCTTTTGTTTCGCGGCGCTCGATTCACTTCCACGAAGCAGTAAAGTTAAAGAATTACAATCTTGATCGTGCGTTAAATCCACATTGCTCGCCGAGATAAGATGTATATATTTCTCTCTCTTTTTTTTTTTACAGCGCGAGACAACTTTTCCTTACACCTGTACTGTGTCAAGCAATAAAGTTTGTAGCTTTACACGACTAATTACACGCGGTCGCGCGCGCTGTTAATTACTACGGCGCGAGGTAATTAGCCCTGGAATCGAGAGTGTCGCGCGCACGCGGCTTCGAATCAGCGGCAGCTTTAACGAATAATTAACCAGGCGATCAAACAGAGTCGCTTTACAACGAATTCGCGAGTTTCTAAAAATAGTTTTTTTTTCTTTTTTCGAAAGCGCCGCCTCGGCGCTTCAACGGGTCGGCTTAGAATACGTTAGGCAAGCGGGGGCCGACGGGAGAAGACGTTTCCTTTCGAAAAAAAACCTACCAAAGCGATCTTTTGGGCGTGGTAATTCCTCTCCCGACCATTCTTCCAGCGACAAGTGGGACCGCGCCGCGAGATAAGCGCCTCCTCACTGAATCCACAGTCAAAATAAACAAGATAAAGGGAAGGTATATAATAATGATTTTGAAAGCGACTCGTTGCGGCGCGGCCGTAAATTTGTGAAGGAAGAAAAAAAAAAAAGAAAAAAAAAGAAGAAGAAATTCCTTCGGAGGCGCGGGCCGAGCGCGCGCTCGGTCGTTCCGCTCGATATGTATACAACGCGATTCGCCGCGAGCCGCGCTGGAAAAATTGAAAATAAGCCATACTCGCCGGTCACGAGATCCCGTAGCTTATCGCACCGAGCGGAGCTTGGGAGAAGTAGGTTAACAATGCGTGTATAAGTTCACGGCTCGGGGCCCGCGCGCGAGCGAAATGTGTTCCTTTTATTTTTTTTCTTTTTTTTTCTTTTATTTTTTTTTCCCTCCCCCTCCCCAGCGTCGAACGATAGGAATCCAAATTATCACTGTATGAATTTCAATTAGCGGCTAATTATGCAAAGCACGCGGCGGCCGACTGCCGCGCACAATGACATATCTCTCCGGCGAGGCAACGAGAGCCGCTCGGCTAAGGTACACACCTACCTATATCTGTGTGTATAAAAATCGTAATCGGCAGGGACGCAGGGCCAGATGGGAAACTCGGCCGCGGGCAAACACACACGGGCTTGTTGTTTGCTTCCCGGCGCGGCTCGTTTTTTCCTTCCCCGGGAAAAGCGCCGCCGCCTGCGGGCTTATCGCCCCCCTCCGGACATAAGGCCGCGCGGGGGAGAGAGAGAGAGAGAGGGATCCGGGCCCCGGGGCGTTAACTCAGGGGGGAGCGCTAACCGCGGCGGCCGGTCGCACCGGCCCGATAACGAGGGGCCGGGCTTCTTTGAGGCTCGCGATGGCGGAAAAGCGTCACTAGTTCGCAGGCCGGCGCAGGAGGGCCCGGCGGGCGGGAGCCGAAGACAGAAGCGGACGCTATAAAGAGAGCTATCCATCGACAGTATGGTAATTAATGACACTGTCATGGACTTGCTCTCTTTGTGGACGTCGCTTAGCACAGCGAGGCCGCCCGGCAGGAGGACCAGCACTGCACGCACTGGACCAGCCCACGGGATGCTGCGTGCAGACGACGAGGAGGAGGAGGAGGAGGTGGCGAGGCGCGTTGAACCCGGCCGCGCAATCGGCTTCTCGTGCGTGCCCGCGTCAACCGGCGCATAAAAGTCCCCGCGATATGCGCGAGGCGCGCGCCCCTATTTATTCCCTCGCTTCCTAGACTCGTTCCGTTTCCTTCCCGCGATCCATCGCGGCCCCCCTTCTTTGTACAATCGCGGCCGTTCCACCTCGAGCCACGAGTCGCCCACGTATCTAGCAATGAAAAAAAGGAACATTTTTTTTTTTCGCCGCGGGTGCATGCGGTGTACAGGTGGGCGTCGATGGGCCGGCACGCGCGCCGAAAAACGCGGGGCGGCTCGTGCGCCGCTCCCGTGGCGCAAGTGTGCCACCAGACAGCAAATACACGACGATTGTTAACTCTGATAAGGCGACCCGCGGCTCTGGCGTGTATGCACGAAAACAGAAAAAGAGAAAAAAAAAACCAGGCTTTCCACCTGTCATAAATAATTCCCCTTTAATTATGTCACGCGGCGCGATAAATCATCCGCCTAATTTACGTACGATTTAACGCTCTCGAAGCGCGACGCCTCGCCACTGTAATTCATTATAAGACTCGGCCGATGTGTGCGCCCGCCGCCTATGTAATATTCCTCGACTGTGTCCACAATGGAGCCGAGGCGAGGAGCTACTTTGATGCGACCGATTCTACTTCTTCTTGTAAAATAAGGTTACCAATAGTTTCTTACACTGTTTGCTGAGCATTGTGGAAAGAGAATTATAAAAGGAATGGCTGCTTTTATCTCGGGACAATCGCTTCTGTTATCTTCCCTCGATACCACGAAAAAGATCGCTAACTATCGTCATTCTGCACAAGCTATACATATATAAACCTATTCAGAAAACTTTCAACGTTTATGTATTCACCTTTTGTTTATTTGGCGCAATCTTGTATACGCTCCTATCTACGTTTTCCCGACGACAAAAGCCGTATACTTCAATGGAAAATATTGATTTCATTATGTTTTCAAAATTAAACGTAGAAAAACGGTAAAATATTATGTGCGCGTTACGCTATTATTTTGTCTCGATCTCGGAATGACTGAGGATAAATAGAGTAAAAAATGAACGGAAAACTTTCTACAGCTCGCTATAAGAATGTCTTGACAAATACATCGCATCCTCTATAATTGGAAAACGCTCGACATTATATTGCCTTTATGTCACAGGATAATATCGTTACCGCGATGACCTAATCAATTTTTATGTATGGCCAATCGATCATTACCATAATCAACTCCTTCTTGAACACCGAAAAAATAACAATTATTAATAAAAATGTTAACTTGGCCAATTTCGATTCCAATGATCCGCGCTGTTCACTCCTCAACCGACCTAAAAAAAAATGGATACGTGCATAAATAACAGAGACACGTGACACTCGTCACTTACCTAACGCACTCGCGCTAACAAATTGAAAATGGAGAAGGAAGGAGAGGAAGGAAAAAAAAAGGAACGATGAATTGCCGCACTTTTGTCTAGCGCTCGAACTGCTCGAGGAACTACTGGAGTGAAACCGACAGCCGACGCATCGGCGAGACACAAGACGATATTTCGTAAGAATGCGTCGGAACAAAGTCGCATATTAGTGCGAAAGTGCAAGTGCCCGAGCCGATGAGTTGTTGAGAGACGCAGCTACAACTGACATGAGCGCACCGCGAAGCTCCCAAGCCTTCAATGAACTGCACTCGCGCTTACGGCCTTGCGGTTTTTCTGCCTGCTTTGGAAAGCGAGTAGTATATTTCGTTTGAAAACAAGGCACACCGGAGATTTTTCGCACTTGAATGACACGCACTTTCCCTTAGCTTATCTTAATTAGATGTTTTTCTACAATGTTTGCAACTGTTATAAGCACTTATTTACACGCTAATAAAATAATCAAAAATTATAATAATAAACATATTAATAATAAAAATAATCTGTCGATTTTATTTATTTATTCTTACTTATAATTAGAAAAGTGGGATTGTATCATTCTATTGTACTCGAACGTTCGTATTTAGTATAAGCAAAAATATCCCTCTTTCATATTATTTGTCAAACAATTAGTAAGTCAACATTGTAATCCATTTTTATTGTTAAAAAAATGAAACTTTTTAATAAACAATAAATAATTATTAGCATATAGATTATAAAACTAGCGTTCATATATGCTTGAAAGATAATAACAACACTTTGATAAAATGTAGAGCTTATCTGATTTGATACCCGACCTCCATGAAGGAAATAACCGAGGAAATATCTGTGATATGACCATGTACATACTATTAATTTTTAGGATTCATAATGTGTTTTTTTGCGAAGCAATTGAAACTATAGCAAAAGTTAGTTGATATAGCAAATGCAAATATAGGTGTGTACATATACAATGTTTAAAAGTTGCATAATTCAAACCTAATTTTTTTTACCTTGATGAATTCGAAGTCATCCAAGCTATTTAAACCAAGATGTTAAGATATATAAATATATGTAACTGCTTTAAAATTTTATTATCAAAATTAATCTTATGTTGAATAACAAACTTAACTTATTGAATTAGACATGATTTAAAAAGTTTCTAAATTAAAACAATTCTGTTTTTAATTTGGATAGATCACACATAATATTGACTGACTTCATCTATTAATTGATTCACAATAAAGACATTTGTAATACAATGATTTTATGAGGAAATAACTGCATTTGTATCGGTATCCGGCATTCTAATAATTCAGTGTCTCACTGTAACTGCATTCAGTATTTTGATTTTAAAGATGAATATTGTTTATACGATTATATAAATAAATTCTGCTGAAGAATAGAAAAGCATATTTTTTATTGGAGTCGATACATTTTTTATTATAATAAGATGAATCAATGTAAAAAAATTAATATTAAAATACAGTTAATACGTAATAAAGGGCGTTACTAATGAAAAAGATAGAAATTAAAGAATCTGGACGTCATTTTTTAATTTTTTTATTTTTAACAAGAAAGCAAGATATAAATCATTTTAATAATCATATACTACAAAATAAATTGAATATATAAATAAATAACAAGCTATACAATATTTAGTTTTAATTATAAATTGATATTGTATTAAATAAAAAAAGAATTAAGTTCATTATAATGGTGTATAGAGCCAAATGGAGTTTATCTTACACTTCTTATAGGGTAATCTTCCTATACTTTTTTCTAAATTATTCTTCATAAACTTGTGAAACCGTACAGTGAAATATACTCGGGTGTACACATGATGAACAACACAGCTCATGGTATAACGACCATAATATAAGAAGTATTTTATCGGTATTCCAACATGATAAATCAAGTGCAATATAAATAAAATACCGATCTATATGTGTATAACGTAGTACAGTGATATAAATAAAAAATATTTAAACGTGCATTATTGGCTATACTAACAAATTTAATAAATTTTATTTTATATATACAATTTCTCTCGATGTTTCGTAAGTATTCACAGTCCTAGATCGTAAAGGCAAGGGTAAAATACAAAATTTAGGTGATTACTTTTCCTGCTGTTACATTCAAAGTCAAGTGAATCTATTGTCCGTCCTACTTTTTAAAATATATCTATTTCTGTATGTATAATCATATTTTAGAGCATTTCGTTTAAAAGCACCGAGAAAAACAGTCTTATCTCAAGGACTGAATGAAGAAATGGAAAGATGATTGTAGAGACAATTTATAAAATTATTATTCTTAGAGTAATAATTAACTATTATACAACTGCTGTAGAAAGAATACCAATTTACAATCAAGTACGATCTCAAACAAAAGATAGAATTTTTCAACTTTCAGTTACGAATAAAAGATATCTTCTTTATCGACCGAACATAAATGTACTTCAAATTTATATATCGAGAACTTTTGCAAATGCACGTGAAATATCAATGAAATATAAAAATAAATTTTTAAAAATTTTAAAAATAAAAGAATTGTTTTTAATAAACTTACATGCGTACATCTTTTAATTTTATACATAAATTTACATACAATTTCCAACTTCATTTTATAACGTGTTTAAAGTTAATACCAAACAAATATTTCAATAAGTATTAAATTCGAAATTTCTTTTGATTAACATTGATAATTATTTCGTTTTAAATTAAATATTAATCTTTTAAATTATGATGGCGCTGCAAGCAGCATTACCAGCAGTCGGCATTCAAAACCAGCTGTTTTATGACAACTTCGGCATATAGGTACAAGATATGCTCACTGCCACTCTGAGATACATCAAACATACTCAAATTTTCTCAATGCATAGAAAATACATCTGTATAATCAACTAAAATTTGTTGCATTTTGTCATTTTGTTGTTCATTATATGTTGCTACAGTAGAATATATATAACAGAAACAATGCTTTCTTCATGGCGACGTAATGAGTAAGATTTTATTTTTTCAATTTTCATGAAATTCATGTATGAAAGTAATTGTTTATTGTACGAGAGAGTTACAAATTTAATTACTTGTTTTGTTTTAATTAAATTAAGTTAATTTTATGAAAAAGCTAATATCAAAATACCTTATACATTTTAGCATTAAAATTGGAGTTGGAGCAGTAGTATGCGAGGAAGCTATTCTGGAAGGAGATGTAACAATTGGTCCTCGTACTGTAATCCATCCCAGAGCATGTATTATTGCTGATGCTGGTCCAATTGTTATTGGAGAAGGAAATATAATTGAAGAAATGGCTACTATATGCAATAAGTAAAATGTTTTATAAAATAGATTCTGTTTGTTAATTAAGTAGATGTCAATATACATTTTAATCTTATTTAGAGGACCATCGACTGATAATGTTAAGCATGTTCAAATAATTGGGAACTACAATGTTTTTGAAGTGGATTGTACATGTGAAGCTTCTAAAGTTGGTGATAATAATATTGTAGAAAGTAAAGGTAAAAGCATAACTTAAATAATATCAAAATAGAAGTTTTAAGATAATAAGAATTCAATTTTTATAAAATGTACTTTATTTTATTAAGAAATATATGTTATTATAGCTTTTGTTGGTAAAGAGGTAGAACTAACAAGTGGATGCATTATTGGAACTGGCTGTGCTTTAGTAGAAGAAGAAACAGTATCTAAAAATACAATAATATATGGTAGCCAATGTCAGCGAAGAGAAATGATTGACAAACCATATGTTAGTAATTTATTTGAAATTTGTGATTTTAGTGGTATTTTCCATGCTTAAAAAATTACTTAAACATATTTTTCTTCTAGCCTCAAATTGGACAACTGGATTACCTGATGAAAATATTGCCAAATTATCACCATATTCAAAAAACAAATATGAAATTTATGAAGAATGAGCCATCTGCTTAAAAATTTTTTTTTTAATTATTGTACAGTATTTTTAGTGTTATAAAAAGCTGCAGTGCGCTGCTCTTTGGGTAATGCAGAAACCTAGCTTTTCCTTTACCTATTCACTCGCTAGATGGCAGCTGACGTGCTTTTGTAAAGAAACTAAACAGCGATTCATCGAGCCGTACACTCGTAAAACGTGCTCAAAAAATAATCTCTTCTGGAATAAAAAGTGCATTGTATTAATTAATTTTATGTTTTATATTAGTGTTGAATAAATTTAAAGCAACATTTTTTTTGTACAAAATTTTCAAAAATTGTTAATAATTTTTTTAACAAGAAACAATAAATTATTTAAAAACAATCTGAAGCAATTTTTTCTTTAAGTAATCAAATAGTTGATTAATACTTTCGGTATTAATCGAAATGAACTTCACCACTAAACGAATTATCGCTTTATGGCTTTTTCCAACCCCTTTGTAATGAAAGGAAAGAGAAAGTGGCGTGCCTAAAGAGCTGTCATACTATGATGTGTATGGAGGGCGAGAAGCGATTGGGGGACGAAATGATTTCTCGCATAGCGCTCTTTGTATGACATAAAAGAACGGGGAGAAAATCGATCAACGCAAAAAATTGTTTACACCGTCAAAAAATAATTTTAGCCTTCTGAAAATATCTCGCGTGCGGCATGATGAAACTATTTTATTATTTATTACTTTGCGCTACCAAATTTGAAATTTACAAGCAGTTGCAAATTACTAATTACTTATAAATATACAAAGTCAATCGACTCTATTTACGTCCTAAATCGAAGTAAAAATTCTACCGAGCTCGCGTACACCTAATTAGAATAGCGTTTATTAAATCTAGAGTAGAATGATTAGTTCCATGGGAGTAATTCCGCGAAGGAGGCATAAAGAACTGGAGTTTCAAGTCTCAGCACCGCAGCGATCTTTCGCTAATTTCCCAGACTCTCGGCTCTCGGCAAGGCGCCATTGTTCTAAGATCCCGGTAATGTTCCGCGGCTCGTTGGAAACGCAGTCACATCGCCGACTAAAGCGAGAGGGAGACAGGGCGCGCGAGCCCTTCATTAGCATAATCACGTCACAAAGTCGTCTGCGCGCCGTCGAGCTTAAAGCACCGCTTCCCGAGCCGCTTCCTTTCCCCCTTTGGATTTTACGGGTGGTTTCCCCCGACGTGCCGTCGCTCGCTTGTGTCTACCCATATATACATAGATATGTATATATATATATGTATAAGTAAGGTAAGTGTGCGCGCGTGTGCTCGCCCGGGGGCGGCACCGATTTCGCTGTTTACAGGAGCGTGGATCAAATTTACGGAGATATTCATTGTTGCAATTGAATCCGGCGCTAATGCGCCCAGGCGAGCGAGTGAGCGAGCGACACTCCCCGCGCCCGCGCTATTATCATTTTCGCCTGTATTTTATTATGCACTGTCTACCGATCGTCGACTCTAGAATCCCTGTAAAGGGCGTTGCCTATTGTAAGTTTAGTTTCGGTGCTTTTGAGTGACGGCGTGTAAATTGCTAACATCATTTGCATTTAATGCTTACAACTCTGCCTGAGCTGCGCGTGAAATTTTCAACCAATAAGGGGAATTTCACGAGTTTTGGTCCAATAATTTTCCTGCAAATTTAAGAGCATAGCTATTGAGTAAATGTTTATATTTTACGCATGAATATATCTTGATCTCAAAAGGTTTCCTACGTAGGAACCACACTCAAACAGTTAATTCATGTAGTAAAATCTAAAGAGAAGAATGTTTCAATTGTGTACATACGTTGCAGCACATAAACTCGGGTGAAATTTTAGAGCACACTTTTGTCTTATTCCGAAATAATATTAAAATCTAGATGCAATGAAATAAAAACGCTTTAATGCTTCACTTCGCTGTAAATGATCGTATAATGGTCTCCAGGAACCTCTGAGAGTCAATCTGAACACTTATACTCTCTCGACATATTATACGTCTTTTTTGTGACGACTTTTTGTTATCATTTATTTCATATTTTATTAGCCCCCATAAATTTATGTGGGTTTTAATATTACTTAGCCATAAAAAGACTTTTAGGACAGGCAATGCTTTGGTCCATTGAATATAAACCCGGCTCATTTACCGCTGTAGAAGGAATCTAAGCGTTTCTATTAATTCCAAGCAAACGAAAAACCTCGGAAAATACGATAAAAATGTATGATAGCGGAATATTTATTCTATATATGTAAAGTAGTTAATAATATGATTTTAGCTTTAAATTAAAATTTGACTGTTCGCTTGTGTAGCTTATAATATTTGTATGCTTCTTAAAATCTTCACCATTTTTTCCATAAAGCATTATATATAAAAACTGCAAATAAAACACTAAAATAAATTATGCATATACATGCATCGTAAGCACGAATGTGACGTATAACATAGTTAAGTTATTTAAAAACCTAATTAATTAATGAATTTGACATGTTATTCTAAAGAGTTCGAAATTCTTACATGCTTGCGTCATTCCTGTTTTTTTTTTCAGTACTAAGTATACAATCGCAGTCCAATGCACTTGCTTCATTTGTAGTATGGCAAGTCGCCGATTTCCTATGCGTTTATTTGCAGCGAGTATTCGTTTTGTACGCAGGGGCGTATCCAACGCAGGTGCCTTAACAATTGTACTTGCCAATTAGAAGGCGTGGTCTATGGTATTATATAAAACGCCCCTTTTGAAAATCGAGTTTATAATTCCACTGCCGAATATCATCGCGGAAGGTGCTTCTGAAATTTTTTAAGCATTGCAAATTGTGCTTGCGAATACAAAGTTGATAATAAGACGTGGGATAACCAAAAGTAACCTCCACATTGTCAAAACCGTTCACGTATATGGGAAATTGGCAATACGAAGTGCAACCGATTGATCTATTGTGAGACATCGAACTTGAGGGGAGATTAGAATGTAGACTCGAGAGTACTATATATATACAGACCGCGACTCTATATTGGTTGATGGGGAATTCCTTCTCGTCCCGTTCACTCCTACATAGTGGGACAAGAAATGTAACCATGTTGGTAATCATGTCGTGTGTTATCTCTAAAGCATTCAAAGCTAATATATTCTATCGTAAAGAAAACAACAACTATTTAACGCTTTATCAAACCACCTAAATACAGACAAATATATATTTAGTACTATAATCTTAACAGAATTGAGTTTTCTATTAAATGGTATTCTCAACTGATCTTACAGGTATCTGTATATTGTACCTATTTGTAATTATAGTTTCAACGAATTAAGTAACTCGAAAAGTATACAAACTAATAATTAAAATTTTAATACAACTTCTCAAAAAAACGTGTATAAAATAACTATAAATACACATGAAACATGTTTATTATAGCTATATTTCAAGCTATATGCATAGCATGGGTGCATCTAGCTAAAAGTCTAAACACTAATTCTTTAGATCATATTCATTTCAATATAAGATTCGATTTATTTTGAAATTCAAATATGTACAGATTTCTGCCAGAGTTGACTATGTTTTGTAATTTATTCTATAATCCTGCATCGTATAAAGATCGATTCGAGGATCGATTGCTTTATACATAATAATAATTTTTTTATATATTAAATACCCTATTATACGGATATAAATTTGAACCTAATTTGAGGAGACAGATTTGAATTTCAATATTCTTATTATCATATATAATAACTACTCAGTTTGTATACTAGTATAAAATTTAACTGCATCATGTAACACAAATTATGATACAAATAATTGTAGTATTATATATGGTGGCATTAATTAAGAAACAATAAGGTATATATAAAGAATTAGTAATGAAGCGGTATATATATATAATTGCAAACAATGAAAGCCTGATTGTACAGCTGTAGCAGAGAGATGAACTGTAAATACGCAAAAACTATCTATAAATTTCTAAATTCTTATCGCATCCCATCGAAATTTATAACGTTTGGACATTTCTCGTTTATATTTAGCGTTTGAAATTCATATATTATGTATATTTTTAAGTCTGTATGATAAAGTGATACATTTTCCCTAGAAAACATTCAAATCTGTTATAATAAGCAATGAACCTAGAAAGATAATTTAAAAGTAAAATTCATACTAATGTACAATATCCAAAAGTAACTATATGAAAGTACACATAAAAATATTTTCACAATTTAATTATAGTTCAATTTAAAGACTACATATATTCCACTATATAATCTTGTTAATAATCAGATATCTTTGATTGATCATAAAAGATGTAATAATAAATTTCATTAAACAGATTTTATATCTTCATTATTTATGTTTAACACAAAGTTGCAGAAGAGCAGTCATTATTTCGAATGCGATGACACTCGCTGTCGAAATCTTCTACACGGAAAGAAAAAGCTATTATACTGACGGTTACCTATATAATCGGATTTAGTCGGATTGAATTTAACAAAATATTTTCAAATTTAATTTTTAAAGACATTATGCAAAGAATAACTTTTATTTGAAATAAAAATGAACGTAGACTGCTAATCATTAGCAATAATCTTCGTTTACTTACGATTTCGCTGCATCTATGTCGTTAATAATCGAGTTAATAATGAAACAAACAGCTTGAAACTTGGAGGCGAGAAACGAGCTTTGAAGTCACTTTTAATAAAATGACAGATCAATTGGCCTTCTTTTCATGGATATTGAGATATAGTCGTGCTGTAGTACTTGATATTTTGTAGAAGTAAATTATTTATAGTTTTGAAATTCGATTTGGATTCGAAGAGTAAAAAGTTATAGCGCTCGCATAATTTAATAATTGAAATAAATTCAATAAATCTGGTAAGGTTTAATTAAGTAATTGGATGAACTTGTATTTCGATTAATTTTGTGCTTGGCTTTCCAAATTCAATTAATGTGCACGAGCTCGCTCGCAACTTTCACTAACACATACAGCCTCTCGACCAATAAAGGGTATTTTACTTTTTCATTAGTATGGCGCATATATATTTACGTATATTAACCGGACAACGTAATCTTTGACAGCTTTCTAAACTATTGCGATTTTTTGTGAGTTCTCCTGTATTCCTTTAATTCATTAGAAGCGTTTGCTACAATTGCCTCGTAAATCCTTGAACAATGAAAAAAAAAAAAATTAAATTGAAAATGTTAAGTCAACGCGCGGAATGAAAAGAATTTTGAAACATTCACAAACCGCATTATAACGCATGGCGTGCGCAGTACACGTATATAGGAAAAGTCCGAGGAAAGAGGAGAATAAATCAAGCGTGATTTACATTGACGCATTAGCCGCAAAATTATTTAAGTCTCGGAGACGATAGTCGTTAATCAAGGAAGATCCCGGGGCTCGGCCCAACCGGCGACTTGTTTTCCTCTCGAGCAAGCGACTCGCTTCGCGGATCGCGGCGAGTCCGTTAGCGTCCAACGAGCGATAGACTAATTGCCGTCGTCTGGCTTTCTATAAATCAGCGCATCGGCCTGACAGCTACGCGGGCCGCGCCGGCGCCCGAGTGCTCCGATAATAGTCCCGTCCTCTTGCGGCTCCCTTTTTTCTGCACACAATCCTCAGCGGGCCTCGCGGCCGAAACGACGAGGCCCTCCCCCACTCGAGGGCCCTTTCTACGCCCGACAATGGAAACGTTAGCCTCGCGCGAGCGATTCGCCGCGGCTGTCAGGCGGCCGTCGGCCGCCTGGGGACGCGCGCACGCGCCGCTCCCCGGAGATGTCGCCCCCGCCCGATATTATCCGGCACGCGCACATACACACACGCGCGCGCGCGATATTAGCGCGGGGGATTAATATCCGCGGCCGGGGACCGCCCATCGAGCGCCCAACGCGTCTTCCGGCTTTTTTCCCCGGCGAAGCGGGGGCTGCGTGACGAATGGCCGCGCCGCCCGCCCGCTTCCTCTCCCGCTAATGCACCGCGCGCTCGCCCTAACAACGCGTGTAATCTGTATATCGGTAGCGGGATATTATATGTGTATATATATATATCGGCCGAGCGCGGTATACCGGTTATATATATATACGTGTGTGCGCATGGGACGCGCGTGTGCAGCGGCCGGGCCCTCGTCGCACCCTCCTTCACGCCTGGTTACGCGCGCGGCTCCCCCAGCGCATATATACCTTGATGCGCCGCCGCCTCGGCTATATTTAACTTTCAAATGGCACTTTACGCCCTTTTTAACATTTTTCCTCCCAATAATTCCCGGCGGTGGCGGCCGCCGCGGCGCCCCGTATATAACCTAGCGCGCCCGGGCCCTCGATACCATCGCCAGACGCGTCTTTTCGCCAAGTCAGCCGGACGCCGTGGCGCTGCGGGAGCGCCCGCCGATCGGAGGGCCGCCTCCCAACTTGCATTCCTCCCTCGGCACTCGGCCGAGTGGCAATTGTCAGACCGTCGCTGTTCGGGCTCAACGAATCATCAAGAATTTTCCACCGAACGTTAATGATAATGTAGCAGACCGTATCGTTGGTAAAGTTGCGTCATTTTCCGTATTTTGATTTGTCTGCGATCGTTTCACCCCATAGGGATATATAGAGGGCGTACGCACAGGAGCGTACAGGAAACTGCTAAATCATCTCTCTCACTGTGGTAGAGGAAGAGAAACTTATTCCGATAGTTTTCGACTAAGGCAATACTTGTGGGAAACGTTATAAGAATTTGTGTTATATACTTCTGAAGAGACTTGTCAAATCAGAAATATCACGATATACTTAACAGTGAAATATGACATTATTGAATATAATGATACAAGCGTATATGAATTTTTGGAACGACAATACAATGATTTTTGGCTAAAATAATCATTATTTTTGCTAGTAATTTCTTTGATTCAATAAGCCTGTTCCTGTACCTTAAAACGTTTCTCTTATAAAGCGCACTTTTCTAATTCGCAATTAGTCACTGAATAATTGCAACGAGTGGTGAAGCTGCACTAATTTTTATTCCCTTATTAAAGTGATTGCATGCATTTGGCAGGCTAGTTGTCGGCATATTCCATGTGCTTTGGAAATTTCTCTGGGAATTTGTAATAAATCATGAATAGCCAGCTGACTTATTGATATCCTGGATAACATTTAACGATTTATTTAAGTAGCGAATTGGCCGATCGATTCGCCGTTGTTGTCATACAACTTGGGAAAAAGTTCCAATGTTGATGAATGGTACGTGCATTATACATATATGTTATAGCTTGTAGGAGAGGCCCTAGGTCGGCCCGAGGTCCCGGGGGAGCGGAATACTTTGGAACAGACCGGGCGAGGGTCTCTCTCTCTCTCGGGCCGGCGAGAGACCGCAGCACAATCGACATTGTCGCGCGCTTCTCGGCTTTCCTCGCATTGAAAAGCCTCGGGAGACATTGACCGCGCAAGTGCCGCAGCTGACCCTCCCCCCCTCCGCACACCCATCCCGTACATATATATACACGCGCGCGCGCGCCCTCCCCGCCCTCCCGTCCGCCGGGACAAATTGGAATTAATTCCCGAGGTGACGAGTGGCCCGCGACTCCCGACTATACACACAGGTCCCTTGAAAGGCCGCCGCCGGCGGACGCGCCATGGAGTTTACATACAGGCGATATCCCCCCGATTCGAGCCCTCCTCCTCGGCGGCCCCACCAGTGTGTGTACGTATGGACCAGGGCGCGCACACAGAGGCGTCCTCCGCCTGGGAGGTGCGGCCGCCTATGGGGCGCGGCGTGGGCGGGCGCGTGCGCGCGGCGCTCCTTTGCCGCGCGGCACTTGGTATTCGCGGGGCGGACGGCCTCGCGCCGAAATCGCGCGTCGCCCGGCACACAGGCGCGCGTCTACTGGGAAGCCGGGCAACAAAGAGCGCCGGCGGAGCCGTCCCCGCGCATCGCCCGGCACATAAATGCGGAATCCGCCCGGGCGCGAGTTATAAGCGGCCCCGTCGATATAATCCTACGTGTGCGTACACGTGTGTATGCGCGGCCGCCGGCGGGATTCCTTTCCGCGGGTGTAATATATATCTGCGCGCGCCTGAATTATGGCGGCCCGATATCGCGGAGGAGTCCATTGTGCGGCCCGCGTATATGTAGCCTGCATCTGTTCGGAAAGCGGGAGAAAGCCGCTATTGTTGAAGCGGCCTGTCCCCGGACCCGCCGGTTTAAACTTCGCTTCGGGGGTGGTGATGGTGCTATATCTGGCCGCTCGCTTCACTCGACGTACGGTGTATGTACGTAACGGCTGCACGACAGGTCCGCCGCTACCACACATACATATATATGTACGGCGACCATGTT
This sequence comes from Sycophaga agraensis, assembly GCA_018906755.1. Lineage (NCBI taxonomy): Eukaryota > Metazoa > Arthropoda > Insecta > Hymenoptera > Pteromalidae > Sycophaga > Sycophaga agraensis. Next base: position 2,476,148 of record JACCIE010000004.1, read on the forward strand.
CGATGATCGCCCCCTTGAAAAGTATTGCGACGCGCTAATTATAAAAGAGTATAGGAGTTTGACTTTCCGGGAGCCGCCCGCTTATATATATACACTCACAGCGCCTCGTTCTCGGTACGTCTGCGGGCCGTGCAGGCAGCAGGTGACGAGTTGGTGCGCAAGTGCACCCGCCCGAGCGGATGCTGCATGGCCCGGCCACGTGGAGCGCGACTCCCTTCCCCCCGCGGGAAACGCCCTCCCTCCCCGGTAAAAAAAAAAAGAAAATAAAACAAGCAGTTCCCGTATCAGGAAAAGCCGAAGCCCTTGGGCGCGGCGAGCAAGTGCGCGGCGGCCGCCGCCGCAGATCAAAGGGCGCACGTAGGCCGTCGCGGCGGAATGCCCGAATATCTCGCCCGCCGGGCGGCGCGGCTTTGACGGGCCATCGGGGGACCGTTGCCCCGACACTCCTGCAACGGCCGATGAATTATGCAGGGGGGGGGAGGGCGGGCTCTTTAACGAGGCCGGCTTCCGCGAAAGCCAGCGGCCGAGAAGTGCCGCCGACAAATTGGCCGGCCCATACTATATATATATTCCCGGCGCCCGGGCTAATCGCGCCGCGCGCGCCTTCAATTACACACGCACCGGGATGAAAAAAGAGGAGAGGATGCAAGGGCCGGGAATAGCCCCGCGAGGGATTAATCGGCCCTGCCGAATATATGTGTGTGTGTATGCGCGTGGGGTGCGCGGCCGCGCGTGTCGCGACCTACCCCGCGCCCGTGTGTATATATGCATGTAATCCATTAGCCTGCGGCCGCCCGGCAATTTTCCCCCCGCGCACGCGAGCACCTTTCCCGCGACATGTGCCGTGTCTTTGACCTTGGGCCAGGGGGGGGGGGGGCGGTTGCGGCTTGGCCGAGGCGCCGAGTCAACCCGCGGCCCCTCGCTTTCCGCGGCTGCACCGCCGCCCAACTTTATATCTCCCTGTCGCGCGCCACCTACAAATCCGCACTCGGCGTGCACGCGTGCTTGGCGGTTTAGCCGATTGATTGACCGCGCCTCTTGTATAAATCCTTGCGCGCACTTTGTGCTGTTGCATATATGCATATAATGTACCTGGTGGTAACCATGGGGCTGGATGACACTTTTTAGAGCGGTTATAACTACCGCGCGTGTATAAATATAACAAAGAAATGTAGCGTCACCACCTCGGTCGCACCACCTCCTTCCAGCATGCAAATAGGGCCAAATGAATGTGTATAGGTGATCGCATAACGGATATTATGCGCTCATCAAAGACTTTTAACTTTTAGCACACCATGAATTATGAATGACGTAATTAAATTTATCGAGCTGATCACAACGTTATGCATTGTGTTAATATAACTTGTATCGTAAAATATATATGAATATTTTTGAATGTTATGTATCTGAAATTTTTCTTAAACCGAATAAAAGATTTTTTACACTCCGTGTCTACGTAAAATAATGGCGCTATTAATAATTATTAATTGATTAACGATTATGCAGGTGAATTAATTATGAAGAAGAACGATTATATGAAATATATGGCTATTAATAATTTAGGTTGCAGCATCGGAAGTGCAACATTACTGCCACGAAACACGTTATTTGGACTCCTATGAAGAAAGCCCGTCAGTTCCTACGACTGCGCAGCTGTAAAACAATTCCAATTAACTCAAAAACCTTAGCTTGCATCTGCAAAAACAACGAAAAATCATTGAAAAATAGGCCGGTGCCTCCGTCACGGATCAAACAATCGGTTCCCTTTTTTTTTCCGACCTTTTTCAGTTCCTCCTCTCGCGCTGTATCTTATTTGTAACCCGGTTCCGCGTCGGCTGCGCGGCCTGACATTTTTCAATTAGCTCTAAGCCCGACGCGTTCCTCCGTTTCTTTTTTCTTGTCCCTCGGGCCAACCCGTTCTTCCTGCCCGGTGGAAGAGGAGAAAAAAAGAAAAAGAGCCAGAGCGGGGCCATGGCACACGTGCGACCGCGAGCGCGAAATTCGAACTCGTCATCACTCAGCGGCGCAATCAGCGGCCCGGGGAACACGCGTTTCCTGTCTCCTCTCCACTCAAACACATGACAAAGTGCCCGGCCCGCGGGAACAAGCAAAAAGGATTGGGGAAAAGCAGGAAAAAAAAAACACACACACACAAGACAACGAGGCCCTCCGGGCGCTCGGCCGTGGAAAGGGCCGCGGGTAATTAAACCGGGGCGCACACGTGCGGCCTGGCCCGGGGCGCGCGGGAGATTTAGGGCCGTCTGGGCATCCGCGCGGCCCGGCTTAAACTCCTCGCGCCGCGCAATTTCCCCCCGCGCACATATAGCCACAAGGTGTGCATATAGGCTAGGCAGCTTTCTTTCGGGCCGAAATATCATCCCGGCGGTATTCCGGAAAGCGCTAAAGCCCGGTTAACGAGCGGGAACGCCCGGGAGTCTCGCGGCCGGCACTTTACCGAGCGCGAATTTCCGCGGAGTGCGCGCGCGCCGAGGCAACCCCCCACTTAACAGCCCGTAAACTCCCCCGGCGAAGCCCTCCGCGGCGTTTCGGGAAGTCGAATTAAAGGCCCGTCGCGCTATTATAACGCCCTCATTACGACTTATATACTCTCCGGTGGAGGGTAAGAGGCTTTCGCTGCTCGCCGCCCTCACTCTGTGTGTATATACATGTGCGCGCCTCCGGCGATTTGTGCACGTGTGGACGCGCGGGCTATATACGCGGGGACTGGAGTTGACTGACGCCCACTCGCCGATTAATGTCCCCGTGCGTATATGCGCGCGATCGATACCGTCCGCACGTTTTCGCCTTTTGCAGCATTTTCACGCTCGGCGAGAAAACTGTCCGCCCGCTCTCTCGCCCCCTCGCCACTGTGTGCAGTATATAAGTATACAGTGTACTTCCTGCCGGCTCCGCGCGACCTACCCCCCCCGTACGTATATATATGCATGTACACACGGGGATTAAAAAATCATGGATTCCCTGTAGGCCGTTAACATATAGCCTCGTTATTTATGGAATCGTAATCAATTACAAAGCCCGGCGGTTATATATGTGTGTAGCTTCCGATCTACCTACGCGAGAATTGGAAAAAATTGAATAATACCAGAGAGCGGAAATCGCTTATGCCGCTTTGAATATATAGATTCCCCTCGTCTAATGCATTAGCCGCGCACGCATCCTTCAAACGCGCGTCGATTTCAGTTAATCAATGAGAACGATAACCGAACTTATAGTGATTATTATTCCAATATGTAATATGTATATATATCTTATGGTTCGCGCTGTAATGCGCTACACTTTATCTATACATTAATTATCCCATATTCTGCGTTTATTATATATGCTATATACTTCTTTATTTCCGACTCTATTATTGCATTATCGATTTCGTTAAGCGTGTGTATATTTGAGCGTTTATATTTAAAAAGTGAGCGAGAAGTCGACGTACCAACCGCTAACGTTTGTGAATATTAATTTTGTTGTATACTCTCGACAGTTAATTAATACTCTTCTTTCGCCTGTACTTGTTCCCTATGCGCTACATATGTTATTTATTATATCAAATTGTAAAATAGTAGAAAATAGTCCATACCCGTTTAACTACGTGTCAAGCAGAACCACCAGAAAACTCGTTTTAACCAAAGACTGACAATCAGCGTATTAACTATAAATAAAAGATAGTAAAATTCTCCATACAGTCATAGTAAATATTTATACAGCACTTTCTCTGCTCAAGCGTGCTAAATATAGCTGTTATGATTAATTTTCTACCACAGCTTTTTCATTCAACTGCTTATAATTGGTCCACAAAATATACATTCACTTCTCACACATTTCTCACATCCAAAAAAATTGTCTTTCTCATGTGTATATACAGCAACAGCATATTTTAACATGATAAAATAGATTGAATATGTTCTGTAGTATAATAAGACAATCTATAATATGCATGTACTTTTAAAACATAACCCAATTAGCCTCTTTTCTCACTCACTCTATTATAAATAGCCAATTTCCCGAATAAGGTTTAAAAAATTGATTGATTGCACACTCAACCGATTACAATCTAAAATTATCTATAATAATACGGATATAGTCATCCATAAATCATCGTCGGGTAAAAATAGCAATTATGTTTCCATGCGATTTTTCCTTGCTGAATAAGTTTTCCATTCATCGCATAAGGACAATGAAAGTTATACCACTAAATAAGTAAGCGATCGCATTAATCTCAGACACTTTAGTACGTACCGCGCGGCAGACGCGAAGCCCGCGCGACGCCGCACACACACACATACCGAGTGCCGCAAGCTCGGTCCCCAAGCTCCGATCCCAAGATCGATCGACAGAAAGGAATTCGCTCGCGCGGCCCGTATTTTTAGAGCCGACTGAAACAAATGGATATTTGTCCCGCTCGAAGTTCGCGAGACATCTCAATTGCCCAATGAAGATTCCTGGCAAGCTGCCGCGGCGGGAGACGCGTCCGTTTAACTTTAGAAGCAACCGGGAGGACGAGGGGCCCAATTAAAGCGCTAACGAGCCCCCGAACGCAAAATTCAAGCCCCGATTTGCCAAGGAATTAGCCGGCATCTTTCGCGGAGAGACATCCGCCCTCGTTTATTCGCTAATTGGCATTCACCTATATAATCCTCCTTCGCTGCTTGTGTGCTTATGTTTATACATATATGTGCGCGATATATGTAGAATCTATAAGCGTACAATGAAATTATTTCTGAAATTCACTTCGTAAATAAATGACGCTTTAAATTGAGAAGACACTCGGTATGAATGAAACTAAAAAGTGACCCTGGTTTATAAATCTCGGTTTAAACCCTATACAGTTGGTATTCAACTGTAGCTGGCGGAACGAGTGTTTAGTCTCGTATTTCTATTACTATATAAACTATATATAGTAACAAGCCATTCAAAAGTCATTCTATTGTAAATGTTCAAATTAAATTACTTACAGTATTATAATAATTAATGAAAAATGCTGCGTTTTATTTAAAAATAGTTTTATTTAAATTACTTCTTTGTATATGCTCATCAAACCAAGAATTAAAGAATCCTTTGTAATGAATTAACAATCAAATATATACTTTACAATAAAATAAGGCAATATTCATTGTATTCTTCCAAACATCACATTCAAAACCACTTAATAACTACAAGAAATATCGGGAGATCAGTTGAAAATTAGTAAGATTTCATATTACTTTAGTATATCGTTAATCGAAATGGCATTACAGTAAATAAACGTGATGCACCGATCGGCACGAAGACAAATACACATCGTAATATGAGATATCTATCCATGTATTTTCTATATACATAAATCACATAAAATATATAGTATACCGATTTGAATTCACTGCATTTTTCAAAAATGTTTTCTTGTGTCCTATAGAATATTATTTAATAAAACTGAATAAACCGCTAAGAGTTTTTTAAGTATCTTATTTCTCTTTTATAACAAAGTAGATTACACTATTAAAATAAACCTTCAATTTAATGTATACGGTTTCCTTGCAAGTATATGCGTATTTATTTTGTGTATTTTGCGTATGCGTCTTGAATAGCATATGTAAATGAATCGAAATTATAATCACGGCCTGTGTCCCCTAGGAGTTTCAGATTCAAATTCCTTCTTCGAAGTTTCAACAAAAACTTCTTTAAATAATTTCTTTTCTAATAATTAATTTATTATAATGTTTAATAAATATAATAAAAATTATTCTTGTAGCATGGGTGATGAGAATTTGTTTTCTATTTCGGATTGAGAGAAATTAATATCTCGATTAACAGATTAATTTTAATGCTAGTGGCATGATTATGACAATAGCTTTATATTTTCATGAAATTTAATGTAATTGTTTTCAGTATCGTACGAGAATGATGTACGTTTATTCCGAAGGAAGCACCCAAACTGCAAAATAGAATCTTTATCAAAATATAAAAGTGCGCACGGCACAGACTAGCCCCCGAGCGTTAACGAGCCTTTGTGTAAAAATACGGCGTTTTTCATCCTCGTCAGAACGTCACTCTTCGGTACTTTTATGAGGCGCCACGATTTCGCGACACGGAGCAAAAAAAAAGAATGTTATTTTAACGACCTTCTCAACGTCAGCGGGCGTTATTGACAATGTCCCGTCCGCAACGCCCGTCATGAATATTGCACAGCGACAGACCTGTTCGAAAACAAAGTGTATTATATTCGAAAAATTTTGGTTTATATTCGCGGCGAGACGCTTAATCCCATTAAAAATATTATAGATTAATGAATCCAATAATACGCGCTTTCAATAAAGTCTGCCGATTCTATCAGGCTTGAACGTCGCCAATGGGGCTAAATAAATTAGTAGCTTTTCAGATTTGTAACTGGATTATTCATACAGTGAAAAAAGTTATAGTCGGAATATCGTTCTATTTAACAGCGCGGTATCCTATCTTAATTTGAATTTGGACGTTAATAATTGAAACTCAGTAATTTTGATGTTTCCGCTCCTTCGTCGAATCCGCTATTATTTTTTCAGGAAGAATAATTCAATCAATTTCATTGAAACTATATTCATTGATCTGTAACAAAATCAGAAACGACCGCGGTTAATAAAATATCGCCAAAACAGTTAATAGTTGCGCGAATATAGCATATTTAAAAGTTAATTAGTCAATGCCAAAGAATGTAAAATATGCAACAGACTTATAAATTACATTATTTTTCAATTTTTAATGCAATATCATCTACGAACGTAAGAACGTTAAGCCTTTACAGAATATTTCGATTGACTTTAAACTTGTCTTTTTGTACATCGTTATATATATTTTTGTATACATCATCGCAATACAATATGTCTAATGTCGGAAATGGATTAATTCTAACATTTTGTCAGATTATGTGTCACAAGTTTTGACAGAATCTTATGTACGTCTTTAGACTTTTTTCGCTTATGGGTCGTGATATGCTATTATGATAGCTTATTTATAACATTATTTTACATACAAAATAAAATTAACTGTTATAATATATATGAGTAGAATATATTTCTATAAGATCAAATAAAATTCATTTCATGAAAATAAAGATGATATATGTATAATAGTATATTATTAATATATATTATAAAAAATTTTATTGCAGTATATTGGTTCAATTACTGTATTATATTTACTTTATGAATTGTTTTTGTGACAAATACATAAAGAAAATTGTATTCAATTTATCAATAATATTTATCTGTTACATACAGTTTATTTGTTTTACTTTTATGATGCAAAATTATTTTATAATATATTACATATAGTCTACGATACGAGTTATCAATATAATAATGAAAACCAGCGTTTAATCAAAGCTTATAAATGTTTATATTCATTGATATGACGTGCAGTTATTTGTATTTTTATATACATAATTTAAAGAATTATTGACTTCTCTCACCGGAGATCTTAAATATTTAAGCTTTTTAATTGATAATATGTCAATAAATTATCTATGATAACTTAAATTGTGAGTTTACATGGACATGCACAAAAAATTTGAAATATCTCATGTATAAAAATTAATTATCAAAACTAAACCTAAAATGAAGATTGTTAACAAGATTAATATCTTTTAAATCTCTTCACCGAAAATCAGAACTCTATTACGGTTTTGAACAAAGTGTATATTTCAAGTTAAAAAAATATAATTAATCAGCCTCATATATCTTAAATTTGTATATAGTAAAAGTTGTTGAATTCATATATTTTACATTCATTAAATAGTCGTAATAATGCTCTAAAAATATGTATTAAATGTCATATCTAGTGTAATAAACATAAAGAATTAATAAATACGTGTTTTAATTGCAGCGTTGATATTAATTGTATAAATTCTATTGTGCATTGTTTATACTACTATTTTATGAATGAATGTTTCTGATAATTTTAATTCTTGAGGATAATGCAACCCGTATACGGTTTAATTTTCTATATATGAATTCTAACGTTAATAATAATAGACAATATGTATAAAGCAACATGCTCATGAGAACAATCTATGACATATACAAATATGTATTATTAAGTATAGTTGAATTGATGAACTTAACAGCTAACAGATCATAATTAGTTAAAAATCGGTTCAAAATTCATACGATATACGTACACTTGAGAGTTTGAATATAATATTTGCAATATACATATATTATTGCTTGAAGGGAGAATAGTTTGTGAAGTAGATTAAAGGAAGTAATAGATATATTTGACATAGTATCTGTGAAATTTCAGCATGTACGCATAGAACAACAGCTGTATCCAGGCTGCGGTGCTCGAGCCGGTATGCATAGAGTGCCCTGCCATTCGGGGACCAAACAGCTGCACTCAAATCTATTTTAGCAATTGGTTTTGCCAAAAAATAAATGAGGCGAGCGACGATGCGCTCAATCAGGCTTGAACGGGGCAACTGGAAGGGCTCTGGGCTCGGGAGGAGGCTGCGTTACACGCTCGGAGCGGAGGGAGCCCGAGAACGTCACTTGGGGTCCGCGAGGGTAACGGGCGCGACTGTTGATCTGGCGAGTTTGCCGGGGAGATTGCGGCTCGACACCGATCCCTCAATCATCATCTGCCGGGCGGGAGAACGCGGGCGAAAAAAGGCGGGGGCGGGGTGGGTAAAAAAGCGCGGGAGTCGAGGGTGGGCCGGGGCGCCGTCCATTGTGCCTAATTGCGGGCGAGCGAGCATGGACAATCAGCGGCCCCCGGGGCCGGGCCTCCCCCGCGGCGCCGGCCAAGATGGCGAGCCGGGCCGGCGGGGGTTTGCCGGGGCGCGGGGATTGGCGGGCCGGGCGCCAACCGGGGGCAGGGCGCCGAGGTGGGCGGGGCCTCGGCCCTCTCCCCGCCGGGGGCTCGCGGGCGCCGGAGCCGCGGGGCCGAGGCGGCAGTCGGCCGACGGACTCGGCCCCGCTTGGGACTCGCCCGCCTCGCTCGAGCCCGCCGCCGGCGCCCTTCCGCACCCCCGTGGCATGCTGCAGGACCCGGTGACAGTGGGACACGGCCGAGCAGCCCAGTGCCGGGAGGAGCGCCGCCCGCCCGCGGCCATGAAGGAGATGGAGGCCCTCGTCGAGGAGACGACCGACCTGGACGTGGGCTCGCCCGCCGAGGAGACGGAGACGATGGACCTGAAGGTGCGGGCCCAGCCCAAGCCCTTCACCATCGAGAGCCTCATCGGCAACGGCCGCGCCGCCGCCCACGAGTGCGCCGCGCGCGAGGAGGCGGCCTCGAAGGACGAGGCGGCCCGCCACCGCGAGTTCCTCTACCAGCAGCACTGCCTGGCCACGGCGACCGGCGCCCTACCCGGTAGGTGGCCCTGCGCCCCAAAGGGCCCGTACCCCCGGGCCCCCGAGCCCCTGCCCCGGAGCGCCGCCGCCTGCGCCCGGGGCACTCGCTGCGGGGGACCAGGGCTTGTTGCCGCGACCTTGTCCACTGGCGCACGTCGCCGTCCACCAATCGCTATCCTCTATCGGGCCAAAGCATTTTCTCTTACGTTTGATGGTGAGCGGCGAACACATTGAGCGCTACGAATTAACATATGCTAGAGTAACAAATCACAGTATACACGACGTAAAGTCGTTTACAGGGCCAAAATAACGATTATTTCTTTGGGTTTATTCGGTTTCATAAGGTTCCATTTGCATTGAGATGGGCGTGTATAATGGTCCTTTATGTCATTATGTAACACCTGGATTTAAGTGGTCAGAACTAATAAGGGCTTGTAAGATGCAGATTTGTCAAATGTTATTTTAATTTTGGTAACAATTACTGTGACTCGAATAATCAAAGAATATTATCGAATGTTGAAAAATGAACAGATCTTTTAGTTGACAGCATTATTTATATAATTTGCGAATGTGTTCCTAGTTTACAATCTGACGTAAGGAAATGTATTTACAAAATTCTTGATAAGTATTTTTTATTTTTGGAACAATATGTGGTAATTATTAATTTTTAAAGTATATTCTTGTTTGAAGTGTTACACATTATCTTGATACAAAGGAATCGTTTAACGAATGAGTTTTGATTAATCTTAATCGATTGGTTTTTTGTGGCAAAATCATTTTAATGTATTACCAATGAATGCTTTTGTATTCGTGAAGCCTTTTCGGTTTTTTGTAACGTGACAACTATTTTGATCCTTGAGACGCATGATTGGCTTTTTTGAAGAGCGTGACGTCGTTTAACTAAAGAAAAAGTAATTGTCCAAGAGATTGGCGCAAAAAGGACATTAAAGAAGACAGCGAAGCCTATAAAAATATTGAATTAGTGACGCGTGAGTTGTCAAATTAAGAATAACATTATGCTTTATTGGTAAAGATTTAAAAGGCAATGGTATAATAGCTAACGAGTGATGTACCTTTTTATAAGATACGTGTTTACAAAGCCATTATAAGTATTATTCATAAGAACTATAAAAGTAATTTATGCACATAATTGAACGATGCTAATCGCGTGAAATAATAGCGTACTTTGGTACGTATATACGTATATATATATACATATACACTGGCGGTGACGGCGGCCGGGGGTACGCGCACCAGGCCACGATATCCCCCCCCGGCAAGCTGTCGATCAATCAGAGCTGGCTTTTCGGCGGCTCGCCTCCCGCAAACGATGTCTAAAGCCGTGGGTTGTCTCGGGCGCAGGTTTCCCGATGCCCCTCAGCCTGTACAGCGCGTGGCTCCAGCCGGCGATGCGGGCGTACGGGGGCGCCGCGGTCCCGGGCCCCGCGGCCTCGCACCTCGCGAGCTACCCCTCGACGCAGCCCCACCAGCAGAGCCACCTCGCCCAGCACCTCGGGCAACTGGGCCTGAACCACCTGCAGGGGGCGGCCTACCCCGCGGCGGCCCGGCTCCTCCAGGCGAGCCACTACACGGACGACAGCGAGGACGAGGGGTCCATGTCGCCGGCCTCGCCCGTCCACGACCTCTCCAAGGCCCACCTGGGTGAGTCCCCCGGTCGATGCGCTAGGCCGTCTAGCGCCTCCCTGGTGAATAAATGAAGCGCGCGTCGCGCACGCATCGATCGCTCGGGCAGCCCTTATGTATGTATGCCCCCGGGGTAAACTGGCGCGGAGCCGCGAGCCGGGCGCTTATGTTGCATCGCGGGTGTAACAAGTCGACGAGCGGCGACGGAGATGCGCCCTTTTTCTTCCGCCGGCCGAGTGCGACCGAGTACACGCGTCTACGTGCGTGTATATACACACAGGGTATTGTTCGCCCGGCGGCGGCGACAATCGCACGGTGGCAGCGCGGACCATAGCCTTGTGTTTTTTTTTTTCCTCCGGTTTACAATATAACAAACGGGTCGGTTGCGTCGGCGTTGCGACACGGCGCGCGCCGGCCGAACGTATAACATACCTCCGGAGACATTGTATTATTTTCCAAAGCGCGCCGGGCCGATATATACACACACACACAGAAGCGTGCTTATACGCGTGTGCCCGAGAGGCTTGGGCATTGTGGCCGCGCGCTCGGCCAAGTGCGCGCACGTCCGCGGCCAATCGAATTCACGGTTCGTTCCCCTTTCTACGCGGCGCGCCTCCTCGGCGCCGCTGAATAAGGAAAAAGGAGCCACGCGGCCCCGTCGAAGGTGTCATTTCTCCGCGCGTACAATCCACACACGCGCACAGGGCGCGCGGAGCCGTTATACACGCCCGGCAATCGTACACATGCGCGCATGGTTCGGGCAATCCCAAGGGCACTTCTGGCTGCGCGTGCGAATGCGTCTGTGTGTGTGTGTGTGAGATACGTGTACGGCGGGCCGCGGGTGAGTCAGGCACGCGTGCCCGGGCCCTGCGGCCCGCGTGGGCCCCGCGGCGCTCGGGAGCCGGTGGAAAGCGCGCGCCCGGCGCGATAACCGGCCGCGGCCGCCGATTAGCAGCGTCATCGGCGCGCGCTTAGCATACAAAAGCCCCCGGCAATGCAACTACCAGTCTTGGCGGCCATTAGGCGGCGGGCCGCGGAAAGCGCCGGGGCTGACGCAACCCGGGCCTACACCCGCTTCCTCCCATTATACTCCCCCGCGCGCCCCGGCTCCCTGTCCTCGCGACGCGCGCCTATAAGAATGTACGTGTTTTTTTTTTTTTTTCGCCGGAATACACGCGTACGTGTGTATATATATACATATGGGCGAAAAGAAAAAGGTCAAAAGGAAGAAAAAAAAAAAAATTGAAGCGAGGCGCGTGAGGGGAATACGCGCATGCCGGCGGGGAGGCCGTCATCGCGCCGCTTGGGCAATCGCGATCGCCGGCCGCTTGGGCAACGCGCCGATCGATCGGCATTAGCAATCATTAGCCGATCGCCGACACGTATGTGTGTGCGCCCGGCCTCCTCCGCGGGCGCGTCCGCGTCCCGGCTCATTTGCCGCCGGGGTATAATACGCGCCGACAGCTGCCGGTCGAAGGAGATTTATACTACCGATGTATGTACGCGTTCGTCCGACGATCCAATGACGGCGCCTCGGTACTTAGGAAACCGGCATGATATAAATGCACTAATTGAATTATATGCCTCCGCAACGGCGAGCGCGTGCTGCGAATTAACTGTGATCATAAGCCGATGATCGTAATGCGGCCTTCCAGCTCACGGGACCGAGTTATTATTATACCGCCTCTTTAAACGCTCCCGGGCCGCTTTCGGAAATCTCCCGCGCACATCTATGCGCAAATCACTTAACTCGTTACAGTCCTCGCTCGATTACAAAATGAATTGTAATATTAATAGTTCTTCCCTAAGCAAAATAATTTTTTTGAAAAAAAAGATTAAAAAATATCAAATAATTATTGTTAAAAGTGAACAAATTAATTAACCAATAATTATAAATTAATATTAAATGTTCGAGTCATGTACTCTTTGAAAAATCAAGGTACTCCCGAAATCCTCCGTGTCCTCCAGGACGGGCTCCCCATTCCACTACCCCCTTCCTCCGATTTGCTTCCGGAATTCCTTGGAAATTTGCCGAAAACGATTTCGGAAAAATCAGTTCAGAAGAGTAGAGAAGAGGATCACGGAGATTTATTTCCTGTACTCAGAGTGAGCGGCCCCTCGGTTCCCCCCTTCTCGCGCACCTATATATACGTATACATTCGGTATATAAGCTTAGCATAATTGACGGCCGAGTCAGCGGCCGAGCGAAAGCCATGAATTTCCGACTCCTCCTCGCAAGTGGACTCGTTACGGCTATATATACACATGTACGCGCGCCCGGCCGAAAGACAAAAAAAAAAGCGCTGACCGCACACGTATATGTACGTATATATGTGCGTACGCGGAGCCGAAGCCAACGGTGTATCCGATTGTCCCGTAGCCCGCGGCCGGCGTATTCTAATTGCTCATTGTGGCGCTCGGGGCGGTCCCTATTCCGGCTAATCGGGCGGCGTGCCACGAATCCCCGATGCCGGCCGGCCGCCTCGCTTAATCGACCCGCCGATCGAAACAAATAATCCGCCAGCCGAGGGCCGATGATAATCGCCGCGTCACACGCCCGATTGAAATATATCCACACTCGGGCATCTGCACACGCATGCGTACGTTACATACACTCAACACCGAAAGTGCCAACGCCTTTAACAATCTATACGCATCTATACGTGTACGCGTGTGCATATAGACCGGCAGGTGCGCCAAGTCCTGGACTGCACCTCTCGCGACTCCGGTGGATCTGCGCTGCGGCCCTCGCGAGCGATCGGCTATATAATCACCGCGCGATAGATATTTCTCGGCAGCTATATATATATATAAGTGATATATATGCACGCGGCGCACGGGCGCGGCGGAGAAAGCGCGCGTGCGGATCGAGGGCCGAATATCGCACGTAGCACGTGTTCGCGTATTATACGCAGGCGTATACGTACAGACACACATACGTGTGTACAAGCGTATATATAGATATAGATACAGACGCACGGTTGGCGTGGATGCGGGTCGCTTCGTATGCGCGCCGCGGCCCCGTGGGCTTCTGGGAAGCTATGTGTCGCCTCTTATGACACGCCGGCCCCGGCAAGGGCCGCTATTACGCCTCGCTACTTTTTTTTTTTTTTTTTTTCATACCCGGGCGCCAGCGAATCGCCGGGCGACAAAGGCGAATTCCCGGCGCGTCGCGTGTCCCCGGTCATACGCTCGGGGAAGCCCATAGTGCTGTATAGCCGTTTTTGGGGGCGAGAGCTTTGATTCGGAGGTTGGCCTTTTTGCGGTACGTGTACGTGTGTATGTGTGTATATATATATAGAGAGAGCCGCGCGGCGAGCCGAGCAGCCGGCCGATCGATAATTGCTCCCGACGACTAATTGCCCTCTACACGGAATGTCACTTCTCCCTGGCTATTATGCGGATTTGAGGAAGGCTGCGCCCCCGCTTTCCATCCCACCTTGATAAGGGGTTATCCATAAATTATACCCGTGACATTTTGGGGTATCAAGAGCTGACGCTACAATCCAATAGGGCCTATTATTCTCGATATATCTTACCCGAGCCCAAATACATACCTTCAATTCAATGCAACGGTATAATCTCGGTAGAATCAGAATAGTAGATCGACAACATGCGCTCTGAATATAGAAATAGAACATAAAATCTGTTAGCACCGAGGAAAAATAAGACAGTTTTATCTACTCCAAAAGAGAGAAATTCATATAGTTCAAGAGTGATACAGAGTAGAACAGGATAAAGATTACATTGTAAATTGTAAAACGAAAGGAACATATTAATAAAATGTATCGGTATACATATATTTACGTATATATAATATCAAGTTTTATCACAGCTAGTCGAACTCAAAGATTTGTTCAATGTTGTACATAAAAAAAAAGTTAAAATTACTACTTTATTATTGATCAATATTAAAATATAAAAGCATTTTAAAATATAACATATATATCATTATATGCAGATTTTCAAGGCAATAGGTAGGTCGGTTCTGTAGAAAAGTGACAAAGGTACAATCGAACTCGATATGCTGAAAAATTGCGTTATTTATAATTGATGGCGGGCATCCCCAAATGTCAATTATATTTAAGCGATCTAGTCTTGTGTGTGCAATATATTATTTTAATGAGGAACATGAACGATTAATCAATCTGTATAATCAGATAATGTTCTCGGTTACTTAATTCCACCTCCATTATCAATGTAAAAGATTCTGTAAATTTAAATAATTCTTACTCCTAGCTACTGTATTTCAGATTACTAGGATACATATTTGATCCAATGGAAGCCTATAGCACATCAATTGTATGTTGCATCGCTTCCATTTCTGTATCGTAAACCGTCGTTATACACGTATGTCTCTCCCGGAGGTATCCCAAGATAGCATCGAGTTGATCCGCGGAGTTGATCACTCACCTCGGTATAACGACAATCATATCCGGCTACCGTCCGCATATATACACACATCCACACGAAAATATTGCTCATCGCCAGTTCTCTCACCCGAGTAATATTCTCAAATGCGGGTCATCGATTCCCTATACCCCGCACACATCCGCCGTCGCGTCGGCGGCTGGCGCTCGGTTCTTAATTCACGCGGGCTCCTACATTATGCACGGCAATTAGGCGCGCATTGAAAATAATGCACCCGCGGGCGCTTGGCCCGCTTGACGCGCGCTTCCTACCTCCGCGGATGTACCGAATTAGCGTCCGCGGGGAAGAAAACCGGCCGCGGCTTTGCATTATTCATCGGGCATGGATATATTGTGTTTCACCCCCCCCCCCCCACCCCCGAAAAAGTCGTCTTCGACGAGGGTGTCGATGTCGCTTAGCCCCGCGCGCGCGGATATTTATACCGCTGTCGGCCCGATCTATATTTGCGGGAGGTTGGTTATTTGGGTGCGCGTAAAAGTTGCACAGGCTCCGCTCGAGACTGTGCGACGGCGAGTTTAATCGGATGAAAAGCTAATGGGTCATTGATTGTCCGCGCGCGTCCTTCTGCATCATTGCGAGCGAGTATCGCTGTCGAACCGACTCCCGGTAATCATTCGTCTATAATCGTACGCGTGGGTGTATATACCGGACGCGGTGACTGTGCGCGCTAAATCGCTCGGCGATATTGAAAACCCGCGGAGCAAACGAGCGCTGGGCCCTACACGCGGACAATGTGTCGATATAACCAACAAGACTCCGCGTCTATATATACGAGTGCACGCGTTTGCATCGAACGCTCGCGGATCGTCTTCTCCGAGGCCTCCTCCGCATACGGCGGTGCAGCCGTGTATCGACTGGACGACGGACAACGACAGGTTTTACACCGATTGACCCGATTCGCAGGGATGCAATTTTCATATCATGAATTCCCGATGCCTCGTGCATATCGCCCATTAAAGTTATCAACTGCTATAGGCCGCGCCGAGTCTATGGCCCGGGTGGCAATTAAGTGGTATACATTAAGTGCAACTTTTTATATCGCCTGTGTCGCTCTCACCTCAATGATTCACGAGGTGCGCCCCCAGCACACTTTATGCAACAAAGAAAGCCGGGCGCCGAGCGTTTCACTTGCATGTGGGTATAAAAGCGGACGGAACTGGGCTTCGTCCACATGAAGATTGCAATCGGCGGCGTCGCCCCGACCGCGCCATCCAATATGCATCTTCGAAGCGACGCTGAATCCGGCAAGCGGGCTTTGAGGTTAGGTTCACCGGCGGGAGCCGTCGCTCGGCCCCCCGGACTCTACACACCCGCGGCTCCGGGAGCTGCGGGGCGCTGACGTGTTCCGCGCCGCGGTACAATGACCAATCTCGCGGGCGAAGCTCCTCCGCGCAATAATGCATGCGGCCGCGATCGATCGCCGCTATATTTAGCGGGCGCGGGCGTGTAAAGACGCGCGAGAGATGTACGCGGGGCGGCCTAATCGCGGCGCACTCAACAGCACGGTTCGCACGCTTGTTGCAGGCTCCGAGAGCGGCCGAGGATCCCCGGAGAACAGCGAGGACGAGGGCACGGGGCCGACGGCCGCGGCGGCCAGCGCCTCCTCGACACCCGGACAGGCGGCGGCCGGCGGCGGCAATAAGGCCCGCCGCCGCAGGACCGCCTTCACCTCCGAGCAGCTCCTCGAGCTGGAGCGCGAGTTCCACGCCAAGAAGTACCTCAGTCCTCACCGAGCGCTCGCACATCGCCCACGCCCTCAAGCTCTCCGAGGTCCAGGTTGGTATCATATCGCCGCTCGGGATCCGAGTTCATTATACGCAAGGGAGACTCGCGCCTATTTTCAGCCGGACTCCGACCTCGGCAAGATCTTCTCTTTTATCGCCTTTCCACCATTTATTACGAACACTCGATATGCGCGAGCCTCATTATCCATGTAGCACCGTTTTTGTTAAAATAAAACCAAGTGCTTCGATATGAACGTCTGTGCTCGATTGCATTCTCCAAATGGAATATAAAGGATGGTTTAATTATTATCATCGGCGCTGAGGAATCTTATAATACCGTTACTCCGATATTCTTTCAAACGGACTAGTTTATATATAGCACTACACCACAGTTTGATTCGACTCTTTACTTTTATTTCGTACGTTAATTAATCTACAAGCCGAAATTGAAAATTTGTATTGAACAGCTTCAATCGTCTACGTCATCTCGAGATTACATTTGTTTTTATCCAATCAGGCATCTTGCACTTTCCAGGGTCAGCAGATTTTTCTAAAATTTCACCAGTAGATAGTATTAGATTCAAAGTCAATTGCTAAACGGATAAATAATAAGGATAATGTACATACAGCGCAGCTCATCATTTTGCTGGGAGTCCTCCAGTACTTCGAGCATTTACCTACAGCACCCTTAACACAATCTTGGTCTATGTTTCTGTAGGCTGCATTGAGCATTGCCATGACCTCGTTACTCTGAAAGTACAAATATATATTACATGTGACTTAAACCATTTTAATATCCTGCATGTATACATGGCCTTTATATTTGCCATTTCAATATTCTTAGTATAGATACATCTTAATGTTATTTTAGTTTCTTCAGAAATGCTTTATGCTCGCTACTTGTATACATTTCAATCATATCACATCGGTATTATGTGATTAGAGTCGTCTATCGTGTTAAAAGATTCTCTATTTATTCTCTATTTCATTTTATACGAAGTATAACAAAAGTGACTTTCAATGATATCGCATAGTTTAGAATTTACGTAAATTTGTTGCTATAGATCGTATATAACATCTGATGGATGATGCGTGCACATCTGCATAGATAGATTAACGTATCTATATATAACTTCTTATAAAGATTTTACCGAGTTTTTATAGAATGAGTCGTTATGCTTTAGCTGCACTGTACCATTCTTAACTGATTTTTCACAAATTATTTGTAAGGTTAGCCAACGTTCGTCAAATTGTTTAACCAATAAATCACCTAAAAACGACAGAGATTTTATTTGAATCTAATTATTTTTTAAGCTGAGTAACATTAACTATAACGCTAAGTATAACTGAGAGTCAGTCTGCATAGGGGTCTTGGAAAAGGAGTCTGTACATATAAGCTTTCAAATTTAGCCAGTAACCCAATTGTTTCGAAACAAATCAATAACAATTCAAAAGCTCAAACTCTAAGAATTTATTTCATATTAAAGCCATCTTAAAATTTAATCATATTCGTAAGTGTACAGATTATACACATGTACAATATCTATAAAAATAATTACAATTGTTTTATTGAAATCAAAGAATCTTTTTTGAGATTACGACGCGGAAAGAAATGGAATTTTCCCGAAGTTTCAAAAATGATCTATTAATAATGCACAAAAACAGTATGTGTAATTAATTTTAATGCTGTGAAAGAAACTTGTATCTTCATTCTTCTTTTTCTGTTAACTTATTAAGGTAACAGATTTAAGATTTTTGCAATTAAGTTGCTATTATACTTGGGACTTGTTCTAGTCTACTTTACCTACTTAACGATTTACCTTCAAATGTAGTTATTGATTTATTTTTTAAACATTCATGTATATTTTATAAACTCTGTCTATTTAATTTATTTAATTATTCTATTTTTAATTCTATTTTATTTATTTAGTTGCCTATTTTATATTGTTATAACCTACTATATTATTTCATTGATTCCATTATTTATTTTTTTATTATCCTTGAAAATTTTATTTTCATGCATTTCCTTTTTAATTATTTATGATAGTACAACTTTTGGTGCCAGATTAAACAATTTAAATTTAAAAAACTACCTGACTTTTAACTAGCAGATAGGGATCATTTAAAGCTAGCGCATAGATAATAGTTTTAGCCAATAAACAATTAAGGATCAGCTAGTGTTATATTCTACGAGTGATAAAACTAGCTCATCTCGTTCATTCTTCATCACGGTTAAGTTTCACTCAATGATGTATAAATTGATGGGAACACTTACAACTCTGATTCTCTCCCCCATTTCGACCTTGACTTTTTTGAGATCGGATTGCTGCGAAGATTCCTGTGAGGATTCCTCTGATTTGATTTGCTTCTTGTGATTCTTCGATGAAGATGTTAAAGTAGTGGTTTTCTCGCTGAGATCCTTAAATGGTATCTTACTTGGTCTTTTAGTAGATGGCTTAAAGGGTACTTTATTCACATTATCTGGAATTGCACATTCTGCGAAAGCACAGACGACGGCAAAGAACACCAAGACAGTGAACGTGAGGGAGTACCGAGATATCATCGTTACCAGCTTATTCTTCGCGTTGTACTTTTAGCAAAATGCACTGTGCTGCTAGCCGGCGCAGCTACGACATTTATACCCGTGGTGCGCGATCGAAGGCCGATCAAAAGCGCGATGTGATAACGCGACAATCACACTTCAGGGAAGCACCGGCCTACATAAAGAATAATTTTATGAGATTCAATTGAAGGTCCATTGCTCCATATAGTGATAATCATATTCTTCATGTTCAAGTTAAATATAGCAGGTAGCCCTCGTCTAAACCTTGTTAATTGCATTGAAAAATCATAAGAAGGAAAATGATCAAATGTGAGGTACATCTTCATCTCATAATTTTAGATCATTTGCAATTAGAAGTTGTTATAATTAAATGGGATGTGTAATTAAATCTCGATATTAGATTTTTAAAGGGGTTTCATTAGGGAAGTTGGTATTTCATTGAACGTATATTATTTCTAATTTTATTATGCTTGAAGACGTAAATAAAAATTCGTGCACCAATGTTTGAAACTATGCAATATAATTGATTGGTATCACGACAGAAATTGTAAAAAAGCTGCTAAAAATACAAGTCCATAAGAAGTATCGATTGGTTTAATGAAATAACAGCAGTTGCGTTTAATGCAAAGGCATATAACGTACGGTTGATAATTGAAAGGAAACTGATTGCCGGTTCAGTTACCGGCGTTGTCAGCGTCGTAAAAACAAACCTACGGCTAGTTTCAATGATAAGTACACTCTGAGAGAACCAAGTGGCAATAATAAAACGGCATAAAAATCAAACGTAAACAAACGACAGCAGGGGGGTAGTACGCGCGCGAGAAAATCGTTGGCTGCCATCTCACGGGTCGTCTGTCTTCTGTCCTCAGGTGAAGATCTGGTTCCAGAACCGGCGCGCCAAGTGGAAGCGCGTCAAGGCCGGGCTGAGCTCCGGGGGCTCGGGCCACCCGCCCGGACGGCACTCGGGCCCCGGCGGGCAGCAGTCGAGCGGCGGCCCGCGGATCGTCGTCCCCATACCCGTCCACGTGAGCCGGCTGGCCGTGCGCTCGCACCACCACCACCTGGAGAAGTGCCCCCCGGCCGCCCAGCCGGGGCTGAACCTCTCGGCCCGGGTGCCGAGCGCCCCGCTGCCGAGCGGCCCGGGCCTCGGCCTCGGATCCCCCGGTGGCCTCCGCGCCTTCTCCGCGCCCCGGCCCTCGAGCGCCGGCTCGGCCAGGTAGCCCGCAGGCCACCGAGACGCCCAGCCGGCCGGCGCCCCCTGATCTCGCGGCCGATCGATCGCCCGCCGATTTTGCACCGGCGGGCTATTTTAATAGAAACCCCATAGGCGCCCCGTGCCTCGCGCGCGCCTTCCAACATTGTGACGCGTGTGTGTGTACGTACGAGCGCGCGCGCATGCATGCCTGTGCGTATAATGTGCGGTTTATTTAGCGCGCGCGCACGGCTCGCGGCCACCCGCGCACTCGGTGCCACCGGTGGCAGGCAGCCGGCCCCGTTCTCAGCGGGCCCTGCAATTTAACGCTCCTCGGTTCATGCGCTCGTGCGCGTATATACATATATATGTGTTTTTTTTTTTCTTTTTTTTTTTCGGAGGACATGATGCACGCCGCGGTGCACCCGACATGCCAAATCGTTCGGCTGCGTAGGATTAAGTATTCATTGTCAGCGTCGCGCGGACTCACCGCACTTCGTCTCATCCTTTTTGCGTATTTTCGGAACCTATTGAGATACACGTGTACATGTACCTATGTATGCATGCATGCATGTAGAGACTCGCGCGAGCGGGGCGCCCGAGCCCCGATGAGCGCGGCAACACGCGTCCTGTCAACGGTCACAATCGCTCTGCGGCGTCGCTCCACCAATCGATCGGCAATTAAGGATGCGCCTAGTTTTTCCCCCCCGGCTCGGTGTTTCGCGTACATAGAGTAATCTACAATTAATCGCCCACGTTCTACTTTCAATAATCTCGCGCATATAAAAAAAGTGTACCTATCGTTTATTCCGCAATACGAGCGGCTGTCGATGTAGCGCGCACCGAAGCACACCGTCGCACAAGCAAGGATTAATATCTCGTGTCTATTTTAAAAGCTATATCAATTGGAGTATTGTAAATAATTCAGCCGGTTAAAAATGACCCGAAGATTCGGGCGAGCGCCAGAAGCGTCTTATACATTTAAGTATACTGTAAATACAACGAGCAATTTGTATATATACAATAGCAATTAGTGCATATGATGTATAATGTCTTTGTCGAAGGCGGGGGACGTACCGTTACTCCCGACCTCAGTTTGCTCGTATTTTTTTACGATAATTTCGTATACCGTTACATATAAATATATAAATAAATATATATATATATATACATATAATTGGCGCAAAGTATTATAAATTAAAGAGATATATATATATATGTGTGTATGTATATATATCGAAAGACATAAGGCGGTACTGGAGAGAGAGAGAGAGAGAGAGAGAGAGAGAGAGAGGGAGCGAACAAAGGGCGAAAAATGGAGGAGCTCGGACTTTGGCATCGAGCTGCGGTTTGACGCTCACGCAGGCATGCGTACATAGAGTTGCACGGCGCTGGGCCACTGTGCATACACGTGCACGCGGTGCCCGAGCGGTAATCGCTCTCAGGGAGTGGCGTGCGCTAAGCGTTTATATATATATATGTAACGTATATTCGCAGGCGCAGCCGTGCGCACCTAGGGCACGCATGCGAGCCGCGTGCGACAGTTGCGAGAGCCGAGCGATCGAAGCAAAACTTACGATAATTGTTATGTATGAAAGCGCAATAAAATGTGTTATATATATAGTAAAAAAAAAAAGCATATACCGAGTTGATTTCTCCACACACACACACACTAACCTCCCCCCCGGCGCGGATCCGTTTAGCGCGCGGCCGGTGACAGCTATACCGGGCGTATATATGGGGCCCCCGCAGCGGGCGGCCGAGGGCCACCACTCCAGCCGTCCATTCATCCGCCGGTGGCTTTGACGGGCAATTACACGCGCGCGAGGCCGCGTCCTCGGAAGGAATTTGTCAGACGGGCGCAGGTGGACGGCCGGCCGCTCGGCACAAAGCCGCGGACCGTTTGTCCGCGCGCGGTGGCCGCCGCACAATAATCGGCATACGTATATATGCATACGGGCGGGCGGGCGCGCACGCACACACATATATATATATACGTCGTTCGACCTTACACGCGCGCGCGTCCCGGGGCGGGCAGCTGTGCAACGGGCGCGCACAAAAGTCACCGCGGATCAATGCCCGCTCGCGGGTAGGCGTGCACGGGAGATTATTTTGACAATTTGTCACGAGCGCGCGTGTGGCCCTCGCAGCCGGAGGAGGAGGCGCCCCCCGGCTGCCAGTGAAAGGCCCTCGGGGGCGTGAGGCCCATATGCCACGCGGGCTAATATCGCCCGCCGGGATTCGGCCAATTATACCGCTCGGGCCCGGCCTCGCGTCGCCACCGCGGGCGCGGGGCTACCTCGCCCCTCGGTGGGAAGGAAATATATATAAAAAGAAAAAAAAAATGGTAAAATAAAAATAATAAAAGGAGGCGCGTATGTATACAGGCGGGCAGCTGGGATCGCGTGCGCGCACGTACGTACCCGCGGTCGGTACAAACGAGGGCGCGCGCGCGCGCCTCCGTCCGGGGGAGGGCCCTGATTAGCCCTCGCGGGCCCTCGCGGCGATCGATCATCCGGTGGGGCCGCGGCGAATCGGGCCGGGCCCGCGCACAATGGCCCCGAGTGCATTAGGCTCAATAGCCGCCGGTAGCGCTTGGAGGCCGATCGGCCGGCAGTTATAAGCCTCGGCGCACCCGGGGGATCAATCGGGATAAATCATCCTCCGGGCGGGCCACGCCCCCGGCGGGGAGAAGAGACCGAGCCCCTGCCCGCGCGGCTCCTATAGAAACCGGCTCCCGGGCGCTCGTAAAACGCCGCTCGGGGCGCGGGAGGCCCGCAGCTGCCGGGCGCCGCGCGACGCCGAGGTTTTCCCTGAAGCCGCGTCACAACACACGGGGAAGCCCGGTTCCCACAATTCGCCGGGGGCCGAGTGCCCGTGACATCGGCCGAGGGCGCGCGACGAATCCCGAGTAGCGCGGGCTTTGTGCCTAATCGGCCCTCCTCGGGGGGGGAAAGTCGTCCCGTCCCCCCCGGTGTAAACAGGGCTCCGTCCTCCGGACCGGCGCTAATCTCCCCTCCTCCGCGAGGACCGCCGCATTATTTCTTCCTGCCCTTCTCCCCCTGTCCCTGTGCACGCCGTAAGAGAGCGAGGCTCGCGGGGGACGGCGCTCTCCCTGTGCCCCACTACTCCGGGGTTGTAATTGCTCTCGGGTGGGCGGCGACCGGCGGCGAGGGAGCGGGCGCGCGAGCCGGTGGGCGTGGCCCGCTGATTACACCGCCAGACGCACGTGGACGTACGCGGGCGCGCAGCTCCCGGGGCGGCGGAAGGAGCCGATCCGCGGGCCAAGGCCTCGGCTCGCGATCGATCGGGCCGCCGCGCGGCCCTCTCCGATGGGCGTGGACGCGCCGCGGGGACCGGCCGACCCGCGGCCCGCGCCGCTTCAATCTCTACCCAGGGCGGGAGTTTATTCTCGGCGCGGCCTAACAAGCCCCTCCCCCCGGCACCAGCTCGCCCTCTCCAAATAGACGGGCTTCTTTTTTTTTTCCCTCCGTCCCTCCACCCTTCTTCCTCGTCCTTTTATCCTGGGCCGCGCGGCCAAGACGCCCCGAGGGCTCCGTCTAACTTTATCTACCTATGTATATATGTGTGTACGATGCGCACCTTGTGGGACGACGTCGCCCGGGGATTATTATTAGACGGCTGCGCGTCTTTCATTATTTACCCGTGCGATTATACCGCGGTGCCGAAGGATTTATCCCTTTCCTTTCCACGAGGAGTGCGCTCTACCTACTTCCAAACGTCATAACGTCATTACGTCCGATTGCTATACGTCCGGAAAATAATACCCGCCGGTCATATATATATATATATATACACGTGCCCGGATTATGCGGCATTTGCCTGTTATCGCTTGCATCTATAGAGAGCGATTATCCGCGGCTCCGCGTGCATGCACAAGCGAACAGTGTATATTTGTACAATAACTCCCATCTCGAGGCGGCTATTCATCGGGGTTAATCCACTTCCTCGGGCGCCCCGGTGTGTATATACACTCCGCGGGCGCGCCGCGAGCCAAGGCGCATTCTTTGATCGATCCCGCAAACTCCATACACATATATATACACCCCAGCGTCAGAATAAACCAAATATACGGCTCTGGCGCGCTGCCGCGCACACACACATATACATACGCATATAAAAATAAAAAAAAAAGGGTCCCCGCCGTCGTGTCCGCCCGAAGACATCTCGGCCGGCCGCTCCTGCACACACCCGACTTTACGCGCGTTATATATATACACATATACGTATAGAGAGGGCCCGCGGCGGCACTCGCGGGGCACTATCTCGGCACTTCCTTATACATACGCCCGCGCGGCAGGTCACACCCCTTCGGCGTAGTGGCGGCCGGCCCCGCGCGCGCAAAAATATATATAAAACCGCGGTTGCCTGCGGGCAAGAGCGGCGGGAAGCGCGGGTGTACATTTGAATGGGCCGGCGAGTGCGGGGTGGGCGAGGCCGCGGCCGATATTCCCCGGCGCTCGCCTCGAGTGTCCGCCCCGGGCGGCCCCGGCCCGTCCACGCCCCGCTGACTGGACTGTTTTTTATGGGGGGGCGACCCGGGCGGCCCCCGGCTCCTCGCGCGACTTGACTCAGCGCCTCCCCGGAAACTGGCCCGCGTATATATATATATATGTGTATGTACGTGTACACCGCGCGGCTCTGCCTCCTTTTCCCTGCGGCAAGCAGATGCGACCCCACGTATTGTGTGTGCGTGTGCGTCTATGTCTATGCATGTGTGTTCCCGAACCGAGATTAATCGCCGGCGCTCGTCCTTTTTTTTCCCTTTTTTTTTTTACCCCCGATATGTTTATACGCCGTATGGGCTTGGATCGCTCATTTGGAGCTTGTAGTATTTTTTTTCCTCGTCCCTCGGCCCGGCTCCCGGTAATAAGGGGACGCCGGTGGCGAGCATAAGGCAATTATGAGGCCTAATTGACGCGCGCTCGGCTCTAACTCGCCGATGATGGAGTGCTTGTGGCTAATGGGCCGAAAGCCTATTGTTGTTTAATTAGCTCACTCGAGCTTAGCTATAAAAATCCCGGATTATACAGTCTCCGATCTAACGATTCGGACGACCCGCTTAGAATCTTCCCAGGCTTTTCACCCTCTGCACTTTATGCCTTCGGATTGATCGACAATTACTCCCCCGGTGACAGTTAATGTCGCAAACACTTTTTCTTCACATTTCTACGTTAAACGTATGTTACGTGATACACTCGATTACAATATACTAACGGAATCATGTATATAAATTAAAAATAGACCGCATATTCTACACACTCGTTCCATTCAAATTCTTATTTACAAAATAATAAATTTATAGATTATTTTCTGGGCGGAAAATCACGAGGGCAGGATTTGCAACTGCCGACGGGGAGCCGGCCGAATGTAACCTGCCCAAGGTGCGACACTCGCCGCAACCGCACGCATTCACCCGAAACACAAACAGGACTTGCACAATGGCGGGTCCATAAGGGCTTTTTGCCGCCGAATGTCATCTTTGGCCCAGTAGCGGAGGCTGTGACAAACGGGCCAAGAGGCCACTTTCCCCGCAGTGGCCGCAACCAATCTGTGTATAATACGCATTATAACACAGTGCCGGGGGCCTTCCGCGAAGCCGCCACTCGAGGCTGTCCTCCCGGGGGAGCGCCTCCGAGACGTCACTCGGCCTACGCACACTACGCATCCGCTACTTTGTTGCGCCTCCTCGCACCACGCGTGTATATACGTGCAGTGCAATTGGCTGCGGCCTTTTGCGGCCCCGAGGGTCCCGTACTCTCCTGCTTTGTGGGGCGAAGTTCGAGGGCGCGGCCGTCCCTCACCTCTGGCGATTCATCGGCGTTCGGCGAAGGGACATCTCCGGGGGTCAGAGGGCCGCGGGCGCAGATCCGTAATTGCCGAGTAATTGAGCCCGTGTCGGCCGCCGGCCGGCCCTCATTAAACCGTGATGTACCGAGTCGCCCTCGTTCAGCCATTATGTGTGCCGCGCGGCCCCTGAATCTTTCATCCGATCGCCGCTCCGGTGCCCAGTGGCCACCCGCTGCAGCTGATGCACGCGAGTCTGTGTGTGTGAACAATTCACGGCTTGTTTACAGTGCCGGTTAAATATAATTGCCCGATTAGCGCTAATTCCTTCATTGCTTGCCGATCCGTCCGTGCCGCACAACACATTATATTCAGCGGGCCAATTGTACAATTGGCCTACAGAGCATCAACGTTTTGCACATCTTGCATCATCAATATGCGATATTCGCAACTAGCTTTAACGAATAATTGCCTCGGTACGCTTGGATAAATATACACGTATTCAGTTTTATGATCGATTCGCTAAACGAACAAGTTCGGCTACTATAATAAGGAGGATAATATGTGCATTTTATATATACATTTTAATCAAATTGTAACTTAACCCTACTCATTTATTCAAAAGAAATTGAAATTAAATTATTTGATAAAATATTAAGTAATCGCTTGCCTTTGCAGGGTATACGATTATATTCAGTTATGCAATGAGTTAATATTTCATTCCATGTCATATTGGCGCAGTAATCAAGTTTCTGTAAATAATACCCACTTTTTAATGAATAATTTACTTATAACCAATTAATTGCATTAGTGAACAAGGTATGATAATGCACATATTATGAAATCTTTATCGAGTCAAAACTGGAGGCAATGTTTGAAAATAACATTACTTATGTATTGGTTATATAAAACGACTTATCAGCTACAACTCAGTAGGGCTTCCACGAGAAACGAGATTAATCTCTATATTGTCTTGTCTTGAAAATCTAGACAATATCAAGACAAGAATATTACAAGATCAAGAACACGATCAAGAATTTTCAACCAAGAGCAAAATCTAAACAAGATTTGAACACAAGAATTATCAAGATTCTTGATCTTGTTCTATATTCTGCTGCATACGCAGAATTTTTCGATTACTATATTTGGATAAACAAAATGAATCGCAGTCACTTGTCGCCAGCGAAGATTTTGTTCGAGATTCAGCCCGCAGTCGTAAATCGTGAACTCGTGATTGTTGTACTCATGTCAAGTGATCCTCGAAGTGACTAAAATAGTGCAAAAACAACCACTGAAATTGAAAAATCTTCATCGAATAGTTTTAAGAAGAAGAATTACAATCAGTACTTTCGATATGCCACTTTAAGTGGTGAAAAGCAAGGGATTTGTTTGATACTCGGTTTGATATGTGAAGGAAAATCAAGTTCAGTAATAATAAACCGAAAGATAGCATATACGACAGGAATACAATTTCATTAAAAACCACGTAAAAAGATATGTAGAAAATTTGGCAAGATCAAGATCAAAACTCAAAACATTATTCAAGAGCAATACAATATTTAAAAAAATTTTGTAATGTCTTGTATTGTGGCTGATACCAATTAATTGATTACACCTGTGTTTTTTAAAATCTCCATGTCCTGTATGTTCAAAAACAACATATACGCGATTGCTGCAATCTTCAACATCGGTGATAAAACAACGATAATTTCAGCTCCGACAAAAATAAGACGAACAAAAGAAAAACCAGAATTTGACTACGTCCGCATATAGACGGTAAGCTTATAAAAGAGGCAAGGGCTAACGTCACGGAATGGGATAGATCGCCAAGGCAATAATTCTATTGATCGATCATCCGCGCGCAAAAGAGAAGAGCCGGGCCGGAGCGCCGAGGCCTGGCATATCCGGAGGAGCGAATTCCAGGCTGCGCGAGCTTCGGTCCGCGATCGAAGCCCTCATCAATGCGCCAAGGAGTCGGCAATTAAAAGCCGCTTATCCGGGGGAGGCCCGCGAGACAGCGTCTAATCAGCCTTAAATATTAATAGAGTGTGAACGGGTCGATCGCCCGGCGGTCCGCTCACTTATTCATTCGCGCTTCACGCGCCCGGGGCACATGTATGTATACACGTACAGGGAAAAATCGGCCCGCGACGGCCGCGTGGGTGTGCCATCAATTTGCGAGGGGCCGGCCTATCTCGGGGCCGATCGGCCGGTTAATGGATCCCGATGACCGGGCGGAATATCGCGCCCGATACATCCACCCACGGCGCGGGAGGCCCGAGATTAGCCGCCCGCGCGCTGCTGCTAAGTATCCCCGCGGCGGCGGCCGCCTAGTTACCCAAAGCCGGTAATTGGCTTTTTCCGCCGGCCCACCGAGGCTTACACGCGTCCGCACGGAGGGAAAGTGTATGTGCGTGTGGCACAATAGTCGTTGCTCCTCGCGAGTTGTTATGTTGTGGCGACCGGCGTGTACGAATTAACATACATATTGGAGGCGCGCAGATGCCGGTTTGCAGATTAGCAGAAGCTGGATGCACTCGACGCGCATATCTGGCCAGCGCATCCGACTCGCGCGCCTCTAGCTGTAACGCGTTTAATCCCATTCAAATTTGAAGCCCCAGCGCAGCGCGACGTAAATCACGCGCGTATTACCTCGAGCAAACAGACACGTATCTACCCGCTAATATGTACGTAATCAGGCTTCCCTTTTTTGATCATCCCCTCGGGCCGCAGGAGTCGAGTCGGGCCACATACCTGCGGCACGCGCGCACACGTACAATCCACACGGCAATCGATCCCCCGCGCGCCCAGGAATTAATTCTCCGCTCCTCGGGAAGGAAGCGCGCGCTTAACTCACACGTGAATTATAAATGAGTTTTCGCCGGGGGACGTTGCGCGCGGCAATGTGGCATTGTTCGCGTGGGGTGGGGGCCGCACGCCGCCGAATTTCCGAGCGCCGAGACGCCCCTCCCCCCCAGAATTCGCCGGAGAGACTTGACCGACCGAGGCGCTTCCTCCCCGAGTCGCGGCTTTCATTTGGCATGCGGACGCTGTTCCGGGGGAGGCGAAAGCGTACACTGAACAGGCCGAATAATTGATTGCGCCGTATGTATCGATTTGACTCGGCCGGCGAGATGACAGGCGAGTTGGCCGCGGCGCTTAGCGCGAATGTTACGTCAGCGCAGGGCTTTTTATGTGCGGTCGGGACGCAGTGGGCAGGAAGAAAGCCGGCCCGCGACTTCTTTGTATATACATATATATTATCATATAATATTCCATTGGTAATACATTTGCATAAATGGATGAGCTTAAATACATTTGATAAATACACGCCAGCGATAACAACAAATATATAACGCGCGCGACTCTCTTTCACATTGGTGACGCGCGCACTCGACTACCCATAATACATTTATTAACAAACGACGTTCCCTTCGTCTGTTTGGGCGCGACGCTTACTTTCCTTCTTTCTCATTTTTTTTCTTTTTTCCATGCTTCTCAATTGGTTTAGTTTCTTTCCCTAGCGGGCGCGCGGCCCGATGAGCCTAGCGGATCATTGCTCTTGAGCTCGATGCGAAAAATCGATGCAGTAGTTCGTTTTCGTTATTTAATACTTTCATTTACGAGTATTTTAAATGTAACGAAGGAATTAATCTACACCCCTTTAAAAAGGCGCACACGACTGTTTTCAATGAGATTTGACGATACTCATTAGTTACATCCATTAATCATTGTGCCATCAACAAACTTAATGATGTAACAAAAAGGTGTAACCTGTAAGCATTAACGTCTTGTTCTATTATTTTAAAAAGTAACAAATGGTTAAATTAATCTAACCATTTTATTGTCACCACGCATACATTGCGATCGCATGAGAATTTAAATGTTAAAAATAAATAGTTTGATAGTTATGAATGTTACTAGGATTTTTACAAATTCTGCGATTTGGTTTTGAAACGAGTTGCAGCTCTATGGATTGCTTTACGTATTCTTTAAATAACTTTTGTGTTATGGTTTAACGTCAAACAATAAAGATAAGAGAACAAAACAGAACGTATTGAAATTGGCCTTGACATAATATTAGAATAAAACAATATTTTTAATATTAATTATTTTAAATCACAAAGAAATGCAATACAAATTATATATTCTGCAATGTGAATACTGATCTGATCTCGCTTATATCTCGTACTAAACCAGAGCTTATAATTCTTTTAAAAATTGCAAACGAAATCAGTACTAAAATTATTCAAACTTAAATAACATTTTATGCACAAGTTATATTAGTTCTTACGTTTAGCTACATTCTAGCAGCTGTTCTCGATTCAATGAAAAATATTTGTCAATTTCTATAAAATATCATCTTTACGATTTACAGAGGATAATGTGCTTTTGTATAGAAAATATCGAAGGGCTGTTATATCCAATAGAGGTTAGCTTTAATATTAGCTTTATAGATATCGTTACTGTTTAAACTTAAAAAAACAATCTGATGTGTACAATTCTATTTGCGATTAATATCTTACTTAAATTTAAATAAAAATCAACGTTGATAATTTTATTCTATTATATGCCAACATAGCTGGCGCTGCTGAGCCGCCACATATGTAAGTACACCTATGTAATCGCTCAGCAGAAGAAAATTTTGTTTCCTTTCTTCATTAGAATTTTATAACAACCAAAAAAATATATAATTATGTTTTTTAAAACCGGTGCCATTGAGATTGATATTGATTTTCAAAATATATATTAGTATAAAATCTGTACATTTGTCGACTCTTACTATCCTGCACATGACGCTTCAAAACGGATAACTTTTGGTATAGAAAGTAAGACTTTTTATACTTATTTTACTTTATAATCTTAAATTCGAATTGGAGATATCTAATAATCTCATTCATTGAAAGTGCAATCTCAATTTGTTTCTATCAGTTAGTAACTCTCTGATAAAATACCATAAAAATTATTTTCACAAAAATTCAAATACTAGAGGGAGTTTCTGAATTATCTGCTACCGCAAGCATAACCGTATGATTATTTGTCCTAAAGAGACGTGCTAATCTCATAGGATTTAAACTAGCTATATCATTTATTGGTGCTGTACTATAAGACTTGATGTAACGAGTTTGTGAATTTCCAAGACCAAACAATCCACAACTTATATGCTGTTTAGTTAGATAAATTATTGTTTCCAATTCCGAAACCTTCAACACCAAAACTCTTACTACGCTGATTATTGTCTCTTTTCTGATTATTTGCTGCCACATCCTGACCAAATTCCGCGCCGATAACTCCCAATAAAACAACGGCAGTGGTTCGTTTGCGTTTTAACTCGGTAACGCTTGAACGTTTTCTTGATACACTTAATTCTGTCCAGATAAAAAATATACAATCATTTTTACATAAATACTCATAAAATAAATATATTTTTAAATTAAATTTTATGACTAAAATGTTTTTTAATAAGGCGATGTGTACCTTCCGCTAGTTCCTCTTCCTCGTCGTCATCTGGTTCTTGTAGATCATTATTTGCTAGAGGACTACCAGGAGGAGGGCTTTGGTTTTGGGGTTGTGGAGCAATGGGCTCTAGAGTACTACACATAGGCAAATATTGTGACCCATTGTCGACTAATGCTTTCCTGCCTTTTGGTCCCATTCTCCCTAATTCAGCAAGAAAAATAGCTTGAGCCGCTTCTCTTATCTATCATTTTTTAAAGATATAATTTTTATTATAATAATAAGTTATTAAAGTAACGATTATATAAGATATGATCAACAACCTCTAGACATTGATGTTGCCATCGCCGTGCCATCATTTCAAACTTGAGGTCTTTTAAACGTTTTTGATCCTCCTTGAGCAGCTACTTTATCAAGCAGTAGGACACAATATAATGTAGCTAATAAAGACCAACCTTGTTTGATTTGTGTTTATCATCACAACAAAACTGACACAAAATTCATGCTGTGTAAGTATCTGAAATAAACAACTAATACATTATGATATAGTTTGTAATTTACCAAACAAATATGATTCTAACCTTTATAATCAAGTGTTGATGGTTTCAGGACAACGATTTAGACTTGAATTTTAGTTTGTGCATTCGCTGCAGCTTCCTTCATCCTTACAACTACAGCTACAGAAAAATTCATTGTTTAATATCTTTTTATTGATTGATTTATTTAAATCAGAGAAAAATTGACGATACTAATAAAAAAATAATTACTGTACCAATCTAAGCAAAACTAGTAAACAACTTGTTGTAGCAAGATTAATGATATTTTGTAATAATTTTTTGCAATAATTTAAACAGAAAGTAAATTCTAAGAATGCCGTAACGTTAAATGGTTTAAGCAATAATTTCAATCCATTTAATTAAAAGAATTAGTTATGATTTATAATTTAACCTATCAAGCTTGAAAATTTTTTTTTTCGATTGACATTGAATGCAGATCTCCATTTATATTTTTGGTACCTTAATTAGCTGCCCTACATGTCCTACATTAAAAAGCTCAGTTTTCTTCAGCTCATTTAGTAATTTTCGGTAATTTGTCATCATCTCATAACTGACTCTCTGGATCTTTGGGATTACTTCGGAAACCTTGAATGGTAAGTGGAGCCCCCTTTGCTCTTATTTGATTTCCATGATCGTTGCCGTGACCGCCATGCAGTTGCTGTAACTGATGCAATCCTCGTTCTCCACCACCTCCAGTAGTACCCGATGCAACTATAGTATTCTCGTCGCATGCATATAATACTTCTTCAGCAATAATACCTATATTTATCAGCATAATGATTAGAAATAATTAATAATTCTATTTGTAGTTGATAGTAAAACACTATTACCATGCAGAACACGATCTAAGTGACCAGTTTCCATTTGCCACGCATAAACAGCTCTATCAGAACAACCAACAAGAATGAAATCATCCAATGGTCTCCATTTGATAGTAACAACAGGAAATAAATGATGTGAAGCTAAAACGACACATTTTCGCTCGGCCAATGATAATGATATGTAATTAAATAAGTACTTTTAATAAAAATGTACGAATTTCTTGATTCTTACACTGCAATTATCTGGAGGTACCAACAATTGTGTAATCTCTCCAGCATGCACAAAAAAACGATGAATTAGAGTTCCAGCATATAAGTCCCATAAACAGACAGCAAAATCTACTGATCCAGATACTAAATGTGTTTTATCATATCTTGGCTCTGCACCGTGAGGATATAAGAAACAATTAACACGACCAGAATGTCCCAATACAATCTGATGAGGAGGCCAATCTAGGGAGAACAATATGATACAATTAATCGTTAGAAATTTACAATATTTATACATGATGATTCAGTCATTGTTTTACCATCATATTGCTGATGATTTCCATGCAATAACTGCAACATTACAGTCTGTGTAGCTGGAACAATTATTATGCTTCCATCTTCTCTACCAATAACTAATCTACTTTGCTGAGGTAAGTAAATACTAGCTGTTAATTTAATCCCATGAACGTCTCCACTATCTAGTTGATCTAATATTCCGACTGGAGATGGTTTCATTGCTTCCCAAGCTGCCGTTATGCTAGTTTTAAGCGTTGGAGATAGCATTGGCGGACATTCCATTATTTTGGTTCATTTCAGCTATTTGTTCACCAGTGATTGCAGGTTGACAAGACAAAGGCTATGAATTAAATAAAATTATATAGTTACTGTATAAGAATGGAATTCATGCTCGATAGAAAATGTTAAACCTTATCTCCAGGTTGAGTCAAAGTACTACATAAATATGGTTGATCATTTTCTGCAGATGACGAATGGAATTGTTTATTATCCACAACGCTGCTACTTAAGAAATATTATAAATTACCATCTCCATAATTTTTAATTATTGTAGTTATTACAATTTTTTAACAAGCCTTTATAGTCGAAATAATTTTGTAAAATATTGTTAAACAAAGAAAAACTCTTTTACTTTTATAATTATTAAACACAGATATCTAGTCTCATAATTACATTCTGCAAAATAAATTAAATTAAAATTACTAATTCATTTATATTTGCTCACATATATGAACACTTTTAATAAAATAGCCGAAAATGGTTATGTAGTTACAGAAAAGCATAACAAGTTAAATAAGTTCCATAATAAGTTAAGGTAAACTCTATTAATAAAATTAAAGGAGTCTGAAAGGATAATGTAAAATAATAAAAGGTGAAAGCATAGGTCTGAATGACGTTAACTAACTTGAGTGCACGTAGAACCAACCTTTCCGTTTGGCTGGTCACAGAACATATGGTAATGTCTAAGTATGGATATTATTTAACTTGATGGTTGCATGGCATTTTCCATCAACCTAATCCCAGGTGCACATTTCTCCACTTTCACTACTGCTAACAATATAATTTTGTTCCATGATGACACTAGCTCGTCTAAGGCACACAATTGGAGCTGAATGGCCAACAATTAAACATCTTGGAGTCATCTATAATTTGATAAAATGTACAATTATTAAAAAAAATAATTTATTAAATATAGTTATTTATGTTTAAATACTAAACTGTTATTAAACACTGTTATTAAAGTTTTTTGATCCCATGAAAGGTTTATCCACGAGATGCAGTGTGTAGGAGCTATACGCCCCCACAACACTATTGGTACAACCAAGCTAGTACCAGCAGTCATTATTACTTATTCTAAAACATGTAAATGATTACTATTAATAAAATTATAGTCCGAGAAACTATTAACGCAAATAAATTAGTTTTCCAATAAGTAAACGAATTCTAATTGAAAACATAATCAATAATAAGATATATAATTATAAGAAAACGATATGTTAAATTTTAAAAAATCAATAAAACACTTTACACTTTAAAACTTTATTACTTTGCATAAAATGGCTACGAATTGGATCAATAAATTAAATGACTGGATAAGTCATACATGATGTGAAAACTATTTTATAACGTTTTTGATGAAATACAAATTTTGTACAAATTTCGTGATTGTTTTGCGCTAATTATTAAAAACTCAAATATAAAGTATTTAGAATTCAAATCATCTACTATACTGCTTTCGAGATGTCACTGCAATAGGATTGAGGTTGCGTATGTTTGCATGAGCTATTCTACCAACAAACAAAATTCTACACTAAAATGATTACATATAAAGCACAATTATGGCTTACGGGAAAGAATAATTGGCAATAGCAATAATTTTGTGCCTTAGGACTTGGCCAATTTTGCCAAAATACACCAACTTTTCACTGTATTCTTATACATGCAGCCATTTTGAATTAGTCAATGCGTACGGATCAGCTGTTTATATGCTGCGCCCAGCGCCGCCGCACGATCAGGTTCAACGACCATTATCGCGTATTTGAATGTTACTTAGCAAATTACATTTACAAATCTACAATACATACCTTTTATTAATTATAGTTGTATATAATTTCTAAATTATTTATTTATGATTAATAATTAATTCATATCTTTGATGTATGATTTGATAGTTGTAGGTATATTTCTAAATTTATCTAAATATATGAAAATGTGTTAAATTCAGGAAAGTATATTATATTATACTTTCGATGCGGCTCGGAGGTTCCGGAGGTCCTCGAGATCGGTATTGGAGATTCGGCCCTCCCCAATGCCTCCACATACCTATCCTTTCACCCGGGCTTATCAGCCCTGAACCCTTTACTGCTGCACCTGGCTTCATAGTGTTCATTCATCGCTAGAACCCTCTCGTGGGCCTTCCCCCAGCGCAACAGGTCCTGTATACTGCGGACCTGTTGGTGTATTAACCCAATCCGCTAGTTGGACATGACGCGTTCCAGCAGCATTCCAATTAGCTGCTGCTCTGGTGAGGGCGGCTCTAGAGTACCGGCCTGGGAGCAGAAACGGCTAATGAACTGGTCCAATCTTTCGGTTCTGCCTTGAAACATATCCTCCAGTTAATGTCGCCGGTCCTCCTGCAGGACCAAGGGGCAGTATCGGTCCTCAAACTCCGCCTCAAACGTCGCCCAGTCCACGAACTTCTTCTCCAGAAGCCCATACTATTTCCGGGCTCTTTTAAGAAGAACGGAGAACAGGGCGGAAAGGAGACACCGCTCTGAAAGTCACCTCTTTCATGAAAGATGCGAAGGCCTGTGAGAAAGGCTTCAGCATCGTCCTTCTCAAGGAGAAAAAGGTGAGCGAGGCGTCTCGCAGGGCCCTAGCGCAGCGTGCTCTATCTCGCGACGTCTGCCATGAACCGGGCCCTGGTTCCCTACCGCACCCCGCGGTCGTAGTCGCGTGGACTAGGTGGGGGATGTCCCTCGTAGGCCGTAACCCGCGGGCCGCTCCTTTTCATCGCCCTCGTCCCGCGACCACCGCCTCCGAGACCAAGGCATCAATCGCAGAGGGGTTACCGCCTCCACCACTGGTCCAGGCTCCAACGGGGGAAGGGCATAGGATGAATCAGTCTCGACCCCGGAGCTTTCAGATGGCGAGCTCTCCGCTTCTCGATGTGCGGAGGTGCGGTGGTGGAAGTCGCGGCCGCCAGCCAACCTGGAGATCGCCACGAAGGGGCCGCACGATGCTTGCGAGAAGCGCTTTCAGGAGGCTCTCTTTGAACCACGGGCTCGCCGTGTTCGGCTGCGAACCGCACACCACCAACTGCCCGCTCCAGCTCTCGCGGTTGGGGCTGCCATCCCAACAGGGCATGCTGAATGCCGGTCAGACGCGTCCGAGGCCCCGCCCCGGGCTCGTCATCGTACCCGGGGTACCAGAGGACGTTCAAAGTCGGCCTGGCCGAGCTAAGCTCTGCCCGCGACCAACGTTCCCGTAGCTCCCCCTCCAGATTTAATAAACCCGACAGCTGAAAACATAAAATAGAAATAAATATATAATTTCTAGGCAATTGAAGATAGAAAGAGGTGAAGGATAAGAGTGGTGAGACAAGAGAAAGAGGACGGAAAACCCAAAAGATGTGGGGGGGGGGCGTCCCGTAAGATTACCGCGACTATAGAATAAAGGTCTGGGCGATCAGCACCAATAGCGAAGGTAGCGAATTATGAGCGACACATTAGTCGTAACATCGAGACAATTGGTTAGGAGGTAGGTATAGGGAAACGGCGGCCGAATATGCGAGCGTAAGGGTTAGTCTCAGTTGCACTGACAAGGCGAACGGACGTGTACCTATTAAGCTGTATACTTTTCTGCTTTCATTAAAATTACTATTGAATAGTAACTTGTGTGTTTTTTATCAATCGCCCGCCTTTGCTTCTACAAATATATATTTTCCCGAACGGAGAGAGAGAGAGAGAGAGATAGAGAGCAGAACCCCATCTTTACACCCACCTCGATAACCCTACGGCCAATCGCTCGTTGGGTCGTGGTGGGGAGGTAAAAGAAAGGTGATCGTGCGCAATCCTGCGCGATACGCGAGGCCGAATCCCAGGGAAAAGTGGACTCTCCACCGTGGCCTATCCCCTTAGCCTACAATCCTCCTATCTACCCTACTGCCCCGCTTTTCCCTATTACTCCCCAGCCTTTCTTTCTCGTAAGATCCCTGTCTTTGCGTGTCTCCATGACGCGCTGTTAGGCACTCCCTTGCCTCCCGCCTATAAACGCCATCACTCTGACCCCCGCCCTACCAGTCTGCCTTGGTTGCATTCCAACCAAACTGGGAGCGCGTGCGTGCCTTCCTACGCCCCGAAGGTCGCTTTAACCAGGTTCGCACGCCAAGGGGCGAGGATACAAGACAGAAACGCAGGTCTTACATGACCTGCGATTGTTATTTTGGACGTGCCTCTCAACGCGGTCGAAAGACCGCGGTCCAGGCACGTCAATTTTCCCCTATTGTTGTGCATCCACCAGTAAGCCTGGGAAAGCTCTGGGACGGCCCTTTGACATCCCTCTCCCTCTCCCTAATTGGAGTTTTCAAGAAAATGTCAATACAAAAGAAAACAAATCTGCTCCAATTTAGCATAGGGTGTAAAAAGGTCCTCTCCCAAATTTGCACTTCTGGCTTGCCGGGCCGCGCGAGGGACCCAAAGCCTTTACCAAAATGAAAATTATCATTTTCATTTTTTGTTTTTTTAAACAAAAAAGGAAATTAACAGAAATCTAATTGCGGCTTGCCAGGTCCGTAAAGGTCCTATGCCGCAACCATCGGTAAGCACACAAATAACACCGAAAGAAACGACTTAAAAAAAAAGAGAGCTTGCGGCTGCCCAGGTCCGTAAAGGCCATATATGCCGCAAGCAAATAAAAATTTTTTTCTTTTTTTCTTTTTCTTTTAATGCAAAAAAGGAAAGGAGGTAAATTGGTCCTCAATTGTAATTAGCAATCGAATTGTGGCTCTTAGTGCCGCGAGGGCTCTTTGCAATTTCAATCCAGGGCGGGGGAGAAGTCGGTCGCTACACCCGCGGCGAGACATTGACTCCCACGCTGCACCAATTCCTGGCGCTTACCTCGGAAGCCATCGGCCATCCGCCGCGGCGTCCCGAGCCCGAGTGAGCTCGCCGGCTTTGTATCCCGCCGCCCTCGCCCGCGACGGCTGATGGAACGTGGAATAAATAAATATATAAAAATTGAAATAAGTATATGAACTATCGACAACATTTATTTCATATGATGTAAATTCACTTGTCTATTATATTTTCATATAATTACGATACTTATTTAATTTATTATTATAATAAATCGTATTATGCAATATATCCTAATATTACTATCTTTAAATTCTCAGCTGTAGTTAATTTGCATTTGATACATAACATCATTTGAACACACTTATACAATGTTTCATATATTTAAAATGTTGTCAACCCATATAGTTATTATTCAAAACGTTTTTACTAATAAAAATTGCAATATAGATAAAAGATATCATTCATGTGATTAAATATATTAAATATAAAACATGAATTACCAATCTGGACCCAGATCTTTTATTAAACACTTGATTTAACACGTTTGTCTAGTTGAAATTATAAGATTCTTGTAAGTATTTGTTAAAGTTTGAAAACAACAATCATTCTATCAATAATCTACAGGAAATTTTGAATTTAATTTAAAATTTTGAAACCTAAATATTTCTTTTTAAAAATGAAGTCTACCAAGGTTCATTCATGTAATAATAATTCAGGTACATTATAAATATATAAATACCTAATTAATCGGGATCCCATATCCACTCTTAAAAGATCTTCAATGATCATTGTATGTTGTATACACTCATTCCGTTCAAATTCTTATTTACAAAATAATAAATTTATAGATTATTTTCTGGGCGGAAAATCACGAGGGCAGGATTTGCAACTGCCGACGGGGAGCCGGCCGAATGTAACCTGCCCAAGGTGCGACACTCGCCGCAACCGCACGCATTCACCCGAAACACAAACAGGACTTGCACAATGGCGGGTCCATAAGGGCTTTTTGCCGCCGAATGTCATCTTTGGCCCAGTAGCGGAGGCTGTGACAAACGGGCCAAGAGGCCACTTTCCCCGCAGTGGCCGCAACCAATCTGTGTATAATACGCATTATAGCGCACAGTGCCGGGGGCCTTCCGCGAAGCCGCCACTCGAGGCTGTCCTCCCGGGGGAGCGCCTCCGAGACGTCACTCGGCCTACGCACACTACGCATCCGCTACTTTGTTGCGCCTCCTCGCACCACGCGTGTATATACGTGCAGTGCAATTGGCTGCGGCCTTTGCGGCCCCGAGGGTCCCGTACTCTCGTGCTTTGTGGGGCGAAGTTCGAGGGCGCGGCCGTCCCTCACCTCTGGCGATTCATCGGCGTTCGGCGAAGGGACATCTCCGGGGGTCAGAGGGCCGCGGGCGCAGATCCGTAATTGCCGAGTAATTGAGCCCGTGTCGGCCGCCGGCCGGCCCTCATTAAACCGTGATGTACCGAGTCGCCCTCGTTCAGCCATTATGTGTGCCGCGCGGCCCCTGAATCTTTCATCCGATCGCCGCCCGCTTCAGCCGATGCACGCGAGTCTGTGTGTGTGCACAATTCACGGCTTGTTTACAGTGCCGGTTAAATATAATTGCCCGATTAGCGCTAATTCCTTCATTGCTTGCCGATCCGTCCGTGCCGCACAACACATTATATTCAGCGGGCCAATTGTACAATTGGCCTACAGAGCATCAACGTTTTGCACATCTTGCATCATCAATATGCGATATTCGCAACTAGCTTTAACGAATAATTGCCTCGGTACGCTTGGATAAATATACACGTATTCAGTTTTATGATCGATTCGCTAAACGAACAAGTTCGGCTACTATAATAAGGAGGATAATATGTGCATTTTATATATACATTTTAATTCAATTGTAACTTAACCCTACTCATTTATTCAAAAGAAATTGAAATTAAATTATTTGATAAAATATTAAGTAATCGCTTGCCTTTGCAGGGTATACGATTATATTCAGTTATGCAATGAGTTAATATTTCATTCCATGTCATATTGGCGCAGTAATCAAGTTTCTGTAAATAATACCCACTTTTTAATGAATAATTTACTTAAACCAATTAATTGCATTAGTGAACAAGGTATGATAATGCACATATTATAAAATCTTTATTGAGTCAAAACTGGAGGCAATGTTTGAAAATAACATTACTTATGTATTGATTATATCAAACGACTTATCAGCTACAACTCAGTAGGGCTTCCACAAGAAACGAGATTAATCTCTATATTGTCTTGTCTTGAAAATCTAGACAATATCAA
The DNA here is from genome assembly GCA_018906755.1 of Sycophaga agraensis. Lineage (NCBI taxonomy): Eukaryota > Metazoa > Arthropoda > Insecta > Hymenoptera > Pteromalidae > Sycophaga > Sycophaga agraensis. Next base: position 2,517,555 of record JACCIE010000004.1, read on the forward strand.
GACAAGAATATTACAAGATCAAGAACACGATCAAGAATTTTCAACCAAGAGCAAAATCTAAACACGATTTTAATACAAGAATTATCAAGATTCTTGATCTTGTTCTATAGGTGAATATTTAAGGTCGATTTGTATTGCGAGAACCTCGGTGAGTGGTTTCTGTATATGGTTTACTATTTGGATAAGCAAAATGAATCGCAGTTACTTGCCACCAGCGAAGATTTTGTTCCAGATTCAGTCCGTAGTCGTAAATCGTGAACTCGTGATTGTCGTATTCATCTCATTATTAATTTATTTAAAAAAAATAAAAAGCCACGAGCAATAGAAAATTTGAAGAATGTGATCCTCGAAGTGATTAAAATAATGGTGAATTTATGATCAAAATAAAAATAACCATTAGGCGATAAAAACAACCACTGAAATTGAAAGAAAATCTTTATCGAATAGTTTCAAAAAGAAGAATTATAACCGATATTTTGATATGCCACTTTAAGTGGTGAAAAGCAAGGGATTTGTTTGATATGCGAAGGAAAATCAAGGTCAGTAATAATAAACCGAAAGAACGCAGATATTTTGTATAATTTTGATAATTTTTTGATGATTTTTGGTAATTTTGTATTGTCTTGTATTGAGGCTGCTACCAATTAATTGATTACACCTGTGTTTTTTAAAATCTCCATGTCCTGTATGTTCAAAAACAACATATACGCGATTGCTGCAATCTTCAACATCGGTGATAAAACAACGATAATTTCAGCTCCGACAAAAATAAGACGAACAAAAGAAAAACCAGAATTTGACTACGTCCGCATATAGACGGTAAGCTTATAAAAGAGGCAAGGGCTAACGTCACGGAATGGGATAGATCGCCAAGGCAATAATTCTATTGATCGATCATCCGCGCGCAAAAGAGAAGAGCCGGGCCGGAGCGCCGAGGCCTGGCATATCCGGAGGAGCGAATTCCAGGCTGCGCGAGCTTCGGTCCGCGATCGAAGCCCTCATCAATGCGCCAAGGAGTCGGCAATTAAAAGCCGCTTAAGCCGGGGGAGGCCCGCGAGACAGCGTCTAATCAGCCTTAAATATTAATAGAGTGTGAACGGGTCGATCGCCCGGCGGTCCGCTCACTTATTCATTCGCGCTTCACGCGCCCGGGGCACATGTATGTGTACACGTACAGGGAAAAATCGGCCCGCGACGGCCGCGTGGGTGTGCCATCAATTTGCGAGGGGCCGGCCTATCTCGGGGCCGATCGGCCGGTTAATGGATCCCGATGACCGGGCGGAATATCGCGCCCGATACATCCACCCACGGCGCGGGAGGCCCGAGATTAGCCGCCCGCGCGCTGCTGCTAAGTATCCCCGCGGCGGCGGCCGCCTAGTTACCCAAAGCCGGTAATTGGCTCTTTCCGCCGGCCCACCGAGGCTTGTATGTAGGGAAAGTGTATGTGCGTGCGGCACAATAGTCGTTGCTCCTCGCGAGTTGTTATGTTGTGGCGACCGGCGTGTACGAATTAACATACATATTGGAGGCGCGCAGATGCCGGTTTGCAGATTAGCAGAAGCTGGATGCACTCGATCGCGCATATCTGGCCAGCGCATCCGACTCGCGCGCCTCTAGCTGTAACGCGTTTAATCCCATTCAAATTTGAAGCCCCAGCGCAGCGCGACGTAAATCACGCGCGTATTACCTCGAGCAAACAGACACGTATCTACCCGCTAATATGTACGTAATCAGGCTTCCCTTTTTTGATCATCCCCTCGGGCCGCAGGAGTCGAGTCGGGCCACATACCTGCGGCACGCGCGCACACGTACAATCCACACGGCAATCGATCCCCCGCGCGCCCAGGAATTAATTCTCCGCTCCTCGGGAAGGAAGCGCGCGCTTAACTCACACGTGAATTATAAATGAGTTTTCGCCGGGGGACGTTGCGCGCGGCAATGTGGCATTGTTCGCGTGGGGTGGGGGCCGCACGCCGCCGAATTTCCGAGCGCCGAGACGCCCCTCCCCCCCAGAATTCGCCGGAGAGACTTGACCGACCGAGGCGCTTCCTCCCCGAGTCGCGGCTTTCATTTGGCATGCGGACGCTGTTCCGGGGGAGGCGAAAGCGTACACTGAACAGGCCGAATAATTGATTGCGCCGTATGTATCGATTTGACTCGGCCGGCGAGATGACAGGCGAGTTGGCCGCGGCGTTTAGCGCGAATGTTACGTCAGCGCAGGGCTTTTTATGTGCGGTCGGGACGCAGTGGGCAGGAAGAAAGCCGGCCCGCGACTTCTTTGTATATACATATATATTATCATATAATATTCCATTGGTAATACATTTGCATAAATGGATGAGCTTAAATACATTTGATAAATACACGCCAGCGATAACAACAAATATATAACGCGCGCGACTCTCTTTCACATTGGTGACGCGCGCACTCGACTACCCATAATACATTTATTAACAAACGACGTTCCTCCGTCTGTTTGGGCGCGATGCTTACTTTCCTTCTTCTTTCTCATTTTTTTTCTTTTTTCCTAGTTTCTTTTCCTAGCGGATCGATCATTGCTCTTGAGCTCGATGCGAAAAATCGACGCAGTAGTTCGTTTTCGTTATTCAAGCGTGACTTCACTTCGGGATCAGAGACTCGATGGCTATTCCATCCTACGAAATGATTTCTCGCCAGACGTGGGCACCGTTCGAGCACTTCGTAAAGTTTCGCCAACGGTTGCACTGGCTCGATTCAACAATATTTCATCAACAATGTTACAGAATTTAAAATAGTTTCATGCGGTCAAGTGCACAGGTTAAATAAAATATTTTACAAGTATAATAGAGCCTAATGGAAATTCCATTACAAATATTGCAATTAAAAATGTTACTGTTTTAGGGGGCTGCTCACTAACATTTTTTACATTTTTGTACATTGAACATTTTTTACTGCGTTTTTCATCAACAGATTTTACTAAATTTTTAGTTGTCTTTCGATAAAACACTTCAAATTTTTAATAGCAATACTTTCATTTACGAGTATTTTAAATGTAACGAAGGAATTAATCTATACCCCTTTAAAAAGGCGCACACGTCTGTTTTTAATGAGATTTGACGATACTCATTGGTTACATCGATTAATCATTGCGCCATCAACAAATTTAATGATGTAACAAAAAGGTGTAACCTGTAAGCATTAACGTCTTAAATTGCACACTATAAAACACCATAAGAAAAAAACCGCGAAATAAAAAAGAATGCCTAAATTGAGGAAAAGCACTCTTTGCTTGCCAGCAAGTCAAAGATCCGGAAGGCATTACAATTCGCACAATACGATAACAATAATTTATGACATTATGATATACTTTTTTACAATAGATTTGTCTAGATGCAAGCATAATACTATATTCAGATTATTTCATTTAACAAAGAACCTAACGATGTTCTATTATTTTAAAAGGTAACAAATGATAAAATTAATCTAACCATTTTATTGTCACCACGCATACATTGCGATCGCGTGAGAATTTAAATGGTAAAAATAAATAGTTTGTCGTTTATGAATGCTACTAGGATTTTTACAAATTCTGCGATTTGGTTTTGAAACGAGTTGCAGCTCTATGGATTGCTTTACGTATTCTTTAAATAACTTTTGTGTTATGGTTTAAAGTCAAACAATAAAGATAAGAGAACAAAACAAAACGTATTGAAATTGGCCTTGACATAATATTAGAATAAAACAATATTTTTAATATTAATTATTTTAAATCACAAAGAAATGCAATACAAAATTATATATTCTGCAATGTGAATACTGATCTGATCTCGCTTATATCTCGTACTAAACCAGAGCTTATAATTCTTTTAAAAATTGCAAACGAAATCAGTACTAAAATTATTCAAACTTAAATAACATTTTATGCACAAGTTATATTAGTTCTTACGTTTAGCTATATAGTAGCAGCTGTTCTCGATTCAATGAAAAATATCTGCCTATTTCTAAAAAATATCATTCTACGATTTACAGAGGATAATGTGCATTTGTATAGAAAATATCGAAGGGCTCCTATAGCCAACGGAGGTAAGCTTTAATATTAGCTTTACAGTTACCATTATTTTTTAATCTTAAAAAAACAATCTGATGTGTACAAATTTATTTGCGATTGATATCTTACTTAAATTTATATAAAAATTACAGTTGATAATTTTATTCTATTTTATGCCGATATAGCTGGCGCTGCTGAGCCGCCACATATATAAGTACACCTATGTAATCGCTTCGCAGAAGAAAATTTTGTTTCCTTTCTTCATTAGAATTTTATAACAACCAAAAAAATTCATAATTATCTTTTTAAAACCGGTGCCATTGAGATTGACATTGATTTTCAAAATATATATTAGTATAAAATTTGAGTTAACAATAAGAGTACGAAATGAGAGTTATTAATGTTAGTAGACCTTCCCTACATCAATTTGTACTTTTGTCGACTCTTATTATCCTGCACATGACGCTTCAAAACGGATAACTTTTGGTATAGAAAGTAAGACTTTTTATACTTATTTTACTTTACAATCATAAATTCGAATTGGAGATATCTAATAATCTGATTCATTGAAAGTGCAATCTCAATTTGTTTCTACCGGTTAGTAACTCTCTGATAAAATACGATAAAAATTATTTTCACAAAAATTCAAATACTAAAGAGAGTTTCTGAACTATCTGCTAACGCAAGCATAACCGTATGATTATTTATCCAAAAGAGACGTGCTAATCTCATAGGATTTAACCTAGCTACATCGTTTATTGGTGCTGTACTATAAGATTTGATGCAACGAATTTGTGAATTTCCAAGACCAAACATTCCACTACTTATTTGCTGTAAAAATTAAAAATTTGTTATAAAAATATTGACTAAAAATTTTTTCAGAAAAACAATTTGTAGGAATACTTTCAAACTCACCTGCCAGAAACATAATTTATTCTCTGCACAAGAATAACTGACAAGGTACTTTCCTTCTGGTGAAAAATCTAATGCAGTTACCGGAGCCTGATGTGCTATTATAGTTTGGCACTTGACTGTGCCACGCAACTCATACAAAGCGATATGACCAGTACGACTTCCTACAGCCATTCTGCGTATTGCTGGACAATGGCTTACCTGCAATCATTTTCATTATAAAACCATTAAAAACTTCTTTTATTTTTAAAATTAGTAGCGAATGCTATATTACTTGATTAAATCTGCAAACTGCAGGAAAAACTTCATTTAATGGATATGTTTTTAAGTGTCCATGATCCAAACAGTGTAATATAATATCCATTACCTAAATGAAATTGTACAATTAATACAATTGTTCTTAAAAATAAATCAATAGAAATGAAAATGAACAATTAATACGAACTTCTACTAATAAATCACTCATTTCACTTTTCATTTTATCAATTAGTTGTTCAACTATTCTTAGGATCTCTGGCTTAGCTCTAGCTAAGACATTGGCTCCCAAATTCACATTCAGCGTTTGTGCGTTTTGTTGAAGTGTATTAAATCTCGCAACTTCTCTTGCCATTGTAGTAATAAAGGCAGCTGGGCGAGCAGTCGCAATTAAAGTTAAGGCATGCCGAGCTGTTCTACAGCTATCAGCAGCTGGAGTCAGTGGTAGACCATAAGTCATACTTGGTACGAGTTTATCCGCATCGCAGCACATTTCAAGTAGACTTAAAAGAACCTATTTATAAGTATCATTTGTTATTATTTAACTAGAGCCTCTTTTATAAAATTAATTTTAATATTTTACTAAATTTTCTTACTCTGGATATATCTAAGTAGGGTTCCCAGACAGTGAATCCGCGACCAATAAGGTCTATGGCAGCTCTTCTAAGAGCTGTGTGCAGCGGTAACTTTGGTGAATGAGGTGCATAAAGTAAATGCGTAAGAGCCATACTAGTCAGTCTAGACAAATTATTGTTTCCAATTCCGAAACCTTCAACAACAGAACTCTTACGACGCTGATCATTGTCTCTTTTCTGATTATTTGCTGCCACATCCTGACCAAATTCCGCGCCGATAACTCCCAATAAAACAACGGCAGTGGTTTGTTTGCGTTTTAACTCGGCAACGCTTGAAGGTTTTCTCGATACACTTAATTCTGTCCAGATAAAAATTATACAATCATTTTTACATAAATACTTATAAAATAAATATATTTTTAAATTAAATTTTATGTCTAAAATGTTTTTTTATAAGGTGATGTGTACCTTCCGCTAGTTCCTCTTCCTCGTCGTCATCTGGTTCTTGTGGATCATTATTTGCTGGAGGACTACCAGGAGGAGGGCTTTGGTTTTGGGGTTGTGGAGCAATGGGCTCTTGAGTACTATACATAGGCAAATATTGTGACCAATTGTCGACTAATGCTTTCCTACCTTTTGGTCCCATTCTTCCTAATTCAGCAAGCAAAAGAGCTTGAGCCGCTTCTCTTATCTATCATTTTTTAAAGATACAATTTTTTATTATAGTAATTAGTTATTAAAGTAACGATATAAGATATGATGATAAACCTCTAGACATTGATGTTGCCATCGCCGTGCCATCATTTCAACCTGAGGTCTTTTAAACGTTTTTGATCCTCCTTGAGCAGCTACTTTATCAGGCAGTAGGACACAATGTAAAGTAGCTAATAAAGACCAACCTTGTTTGATTTGTGCTTGTTGTACGGTGTACATTTCTTCATTTTCTTCTTCGGCTTTATTCCAATTAACTGGCCGATTTCGTGGTCTAATGATTTGTAAACAAATATATTAGATTTTCAACACATAAAGGTATGGATTATTAAAAAATTATTATTAAAAAATGCTTTTACCTATGCATTTTACGATTTCTTTCTTGTTCAGGAACAAATGTTGCATTATTCATAGACATTAGAGTATTAGATAATGCTACTACAGCTAATAAATGATTGCTAGTTAGAGTAGTGGATAATTCCCAATGGGCTTTTGCAGTAAAGGTACGAGTTAATCTTTCTTGTCTGACTAGTTCCACAGGCAAACGTTGCTCTAATTGAGTGATTGGCTCTCCTACTGAATTTTCTAAATGAGTTTGCCACGTTGGAAGTAAAAATGACATGTATCCTGAATAATTAATAAAAAAATTACCAATTTATGCGTAATTACCAGAATTGCAATTTATACATTTTATAAAATTTAGTATACAAACAAACCTCCTTTGGATAAAACTCCAAATGAAACAGGTACCATAGGTCTTAATAGTCCTAACTTTCCTTCGCAAACTCGATCAAGGTCTGGATCCATGCCCCAAGCATGAAGCAAACTCAGTAGGAGTTGCGCAATTTCCATAGTTGAATTTGGTTCATTAAAAGCTCCGTTGTATTTCAATGAGCTTCTGTTATGATCATTGTTCCAGCCATCACCTATTATCAACAAAACATCTGAATTAAGTTTAATGTTTAATTATTTTATGTTTATTTATTAAGAGTGTATTTGCATTTTAACTAAAAACCTATGTATTTGCTTTTAATTTATTACATTATAGATAATATAAATATGATATGTCAAAATCTGAAGATGAAATGTGTAAAAAATGATGTGACAGAGAGACAGGTTTTTGAATTTTCTGAAAAATATAATATTGCAGTTACACCCTTAAAAATAGCAATCAAAAAATAACATCATCATAATAACTTAAATCTAAAATACTCAAACTTATATCCAAGGCGTTAGAATGTGATAAAAATTTACAACAATAAAATATTATACTGGTAGTGCAAATAAATATTTAGGTTCAATAATAATACAGTTTAACAAAACTAAAATTACTTTAAGGTAGTTTTTTCGTTTAAACGTTTTTTGGCTATTTTCTTTAATAAATGCATATGTTACTGAGGTATATATTATAGATATTATCTATGAAAAATATTTGACGATTAATATTTGCAACATTAAAATAAAAAACTTGAAACCTAAATCGCTCAATAAGAAGTCTAAAGTTATAAAATTATACATATGCATATGCATCAAGTACATAATATATTTGAAGAAAATTATAAAAAACGGTTTTTTCGAGAGAATTACCTTAATATTGCATTAGATTATTACAAAGCATTACCATTTATGCTTTGACCATGTATAATGGCAATAAATTAAAATTGTATATTGAAGCTGTAGCACAATTTTACTATTATCAATGAAGAACTGAAATAAGCAAAAATATAAATGACGATGAAGCAAGCTTGCATGCTTTCTTAAGAAATAAATGGTAAATAATTTGGTGATGACCACTTGCTGGGAAATAAAAAAAGATATATCTAAAATAAACAAGTAAAAAACATTAAATAATTAAATAAAATTATTTTTTATTTAAGGTAGATTTGTGGTAAAATAAAATATAATATTTTACCTATATCAGTAAAATTTAATTTCTTTACTGAAAAATATTTACAATATTTAATAAATTTACATATTTTGAATTCATATCTTAGATCATATCAAAAACAAATTAGGCTTAGGATTATCTCTCAAATAAAAAAGGTAAATTCAATTATTCTAAATTATTATTAAATTATTTATGTGCTTTAATTTTTATAATTATGTTTCAAATTACGAAAAATCTCCCTTAAAAATGATTAATATTATTACTTATACACTAATTGCAAAACAAGTTAAAATGAATTAAATTTTAGTGTAATAACTTCATTATCGCAAAAAAAGGACCTTTGTAAAAATATTACTAAATAATAAAATAACAACAAAACTGACACAAAATTCATGCTGTGTGAGTGTCTGAAATAAACAACTAATACATTATGATAAGTTTGTAATTTACCAAACAAATATTATTCTAACCTTTACGATCAAGAGTTGATGGTTTCAGGCCAACGCTTTCCACTTTGGCTTGAATTTTAGTTTGTACATTCTCTGCACCCTCCTTCATTTTAGCAATTATACCTACAGAAAAATTCATTGTTTAATATCTTTTCTTATAATTGACTTATTTAAATCAGAGAAAAATTGACGATACTAATAAAAAAATAATTACTATACTAATCTAAGCGAAACTAGTAAACAACTTGCTATATCAAGATTAATGATATTTAGTAACAATTTTTTGCAATTATTTAAACAGAAAGTAAATTCTAATAATGCAATAATGTTAAATGGTTTAATCAATAAATTCAATCCATTTAATTAAAAGAATTAGTTATGATTTATAATTTAACTTATTAAGCTTGAAAAATTTTATAATAAACACAGATAAGATTTAATGAATTTGTATAAAATAAACGCAAACAGTATAGCGAAATTATCATTGAAAGAAGAATTTAAATATAAAAAACTATGAAAAAATGTTACATAAAATTTCTCATTAGTAGTAAATACGTTTAACAAAAAACTTTACTACTATAAGTTAATAACAATAGGGTTGCTCAAGCAAGTATAGATCAATAAATAATACAAAACTATGTTTTATAAAAAAAAGAAGAACAAAAAATAAACAATATTGCTACAATTTGGTACCATGACGATCTTTTTCCTTCAGTATTCGCTCCATGTTACCCGCCTTATCCTTGACGCGACCAAAAAAGTCTATAAATGTTTAGATTAGTTAATAATTATAAAGTATTTTATCATCATGCTATATATTATAAATAATAACTCCTTTAAATTATTATCTGTTAATTTTTTAGCTACTGCTTTAACCCCTTCATTACATCTATTTTAAATGGAACTGTTAAACATTATCCAAAAATAAATACATAATTAAAAATGTTTAAACATAAAAGCATTTGCTGATAGAATACTGATGCATGCCTCATTTAATGTGATATCAAATCACATTAATATCAATTTTTGAAAATAAACCTTTTATTTTTTCGATTGACATTGAATGCAGATCTCCATTTACATTTTTCGTGCCTTAAAAGGGTTAATTAAATATTAGGGTGTTAGCGGTTTTCTCACCTGCGATTTTCTTATGCGTATCGGGACTTACTGACTGCGTAAGCGCAGCGACTTTTTGATATCCCTTAGCTGAAATCAAGCCTTGCGCTTCCAAAGATCCGGGCGACATAGACCCGTACTCGTCGCTCAATAATTGTACTGTACGGAAAATATATTTCATAAAGCGCATTCGCATATTATATTAAAAAGCTAAGTTTTCTTCAGCTCATTTAGTAATTTTCGGTGATTTGCCATCATCTCGTAACTTTTATTAATCCTGTAAAAAATAGGCTTACGAGACTTTTGAAAATTACCTATAAGACCTTCGATGTCGAAGAAAAGAATGTGACTCTCTGGATCTTTGGGATTACTTCGGAAACCTTGAATGGTAAGTGGAGCCCCCTTTGCTCTTATTTGATTTCCATGATCGTTGCCGTGACCGCCATGCAGTTGCTGTAACTGATGTAATCCTCGTTGCGTAGCGTGACGAATTGCAGATAAATTTCTGTGTCTCAAACCCCTTTAAAATTTAAATGTCATGAGCGGATGTTTTAAAGTTAATAGAAAGTTAGACATTTGTGCTATCAGAAATGCACTGAAGTAATGTACCTGAAGAAATGCACTGCTGGATTTGCTAGCCCTAATTCTCCACCACCTCCAGTAGTACCTGATGCAACTATAGTATTCTCGTCGCATGCATATAATACTTCTTCAGCAATAATACCTATATGTATCAGTATAATGATTAGAAATAATTAATAATTCTATTTGTAGTTGATAGTAAAACATTATTACCATGCAGAACGCGATCTAAGTGACCAGTTTCCATTTGCCACACATAAACAGCTCCATCAGAACAACCAACAATCATGAAATCATCCAATGGTCTCCATTTGATAGTAACAACAGGAAATAAATGACGTGAAGCTAAAACGACACATTTTCGCTCGGCCAATGATAATAACGTAACACTGTGATCCGAAGCCACGCTGCAAACGCATTTTTGAATTCTAGGCTACAAATGAAAAAGATAAAATGTATATTAGATATGTAATTAAATAAATACTTTTAATGAAAATGTACGGATTTCTTGATTCTTACACTGCAATTATCTGGAGGTACCAACAATTGTGTAATCTCTCCAGCATGCACACAAAAACGATGAATTAGAGTTCCAGCATATAAGTCCCATAAACAGACAGCAAAATCGACTGATCCAGATACTAAATGTGTTTTATCATATCTTGGCTCTGCACCGTGAGGATATAAGAAACAATTAACACGACCAGAATGTCCCAATAAAATCTGATGAGGAGGCCAATCTAGGGAAAACAGTATAATACAATTAATCGTTAAAAACTTACAATATTTATACATGATGATTCAGTCATTGTTTTACCATCATATTGCTGATGATTTCCATGCAATAACTGCAACATTACAGTCTGTGTAGCTGGAACAATTATTATGCTTCCATCTTCTCTACCAATAACTAATCTACTTTGCTGAGGTAAGTAAATACTAGCTGTTAATTTAATCCCATGAACGTCTCCACTATCTAGTTGATCTAATATTCCGACTGGAGATGGTTTCATTGCTTCCCAAGCTGCTGTGATGCTAGTTTTAAGCGTTGGAGATAGCATTGGCGGACTTCCATTATTTTGGTTCATTTCAGCTATTTGTTCACCAGTGATTTCCGGTACCGTCCACAACATTATTACACCTTCACTATCACCGCGTAATAGGTATTTCTGAGTTATGTTTCCGCGCTGGGCTGAGACCAATCTCATTGCAGGTGGACAAGACAAAGGCTATGAATTAAATAAAATTATATAGTTACAGTATAAGAATGGAATTCATGCTCGATAGAAAATGTTAAACCTTATCTCCAGGTTGAGTCAAAGTACTATATAAATATGGTTGATCATTTTCTGCAGATGGCGAATGGAATTGTTTATTATCCGCAACGCTGCTACTTAAGAAATATTATAAATTACCATCTCCACAATTTTTAATTATTGTAGTTATTACAATTTTTTAACAAGCATTTGTAGTCGAAATAATTTTGTAAAATATTGTTAAAAAAATGAAAAACTCTTTTATTTTTATAATTATTAAACACAGATATCTAGTCACATAATTACATTCTGCAAAATAAATTAAATTAAAATTACTAATTAATTTATATTTGCTTACATATATGCACACTTTTAATAAAATAGCCTAAAATGCTTATGTAGTTATAAAAAAGCATAATAAGTCATTCAGTGCGTGCGGAAAAGCAACAAAAGCGAAGAGTTATTATATTATTCATGGTGTAGAAAGATGATTTTATGAAGTGACATATTATTTTCTTTTTGATAGGGTGAACAGATTAGTGAATAGTTGTGAACAATGGATTCAATTCTTAATTTTATTTTTTTTTTTTTACTATAAAAGTTACTTTTAACATTTAACCAGCAGGATGTTCTAATATTTAATATTGTATATCCGTACCTTTAACGTTTAGGCATTATTATTTTAAAATGCACGTAGCTGATTAAAAACTGAATCATCAACTATTTTATGTTCCGAAATAATAGCTACTTTATTAAAAATAATATAAATATTGAATAATAACTGATATAGATTCTTAATCTACTGAAGAGAAATGTTATAGATTCATAGAATACAATTACAACAATGGAAAACGTAGTGCAAAGTTTTAATGCAAAGGGTTACCTGCTGAGAGCCTTGCCCTTCAGCTTGCTATATTAGACGAGGTCCACACCGTAGTATATGGCAGAAGATAATTTTTTATGAAAAGAACATCACCGTGAAAAAAGATCAGGAATGAATGAATTAAATTTACATGCGGTTATAATTTTTCAAAATGTTTAAAATATGCTGAATCAAATGTTTCTTTTTAAATGTTATTCTTTAATTTATAAAATAAAAAAATAATTACATTACTTAAACAAATGGTAATTGCGTGGAAAATGTAATAATGACTTATTGAAACTGTATTATTATTGAGATTTTTTTTTACTACTTTTACATGCTTGAATGCCACGATTTTTTTCTGGAATGAGATGTCACCTTGTAATAAATGTATTTAAATTATTGATAAAATGATGAATATTATATATTATGATGATAAATGTTTATGCGCTATTTTGTTTAATATAATTATATGGAAAATAATTAAATGACAAGTAAATTGTGCATTGCTTGCAAGTGCCTTGCTAATTGTTAGCAGTAAATTCTAATATAAATGAAAACATACATCTTAAATTTTAGTGTATTGTGAGAGTGGAATATTAATTTGTATAACTTTGATGACATATTATAAAGCACTAGCTTAATAATGTTAATTTCATAAGTAGAAATAAAAATCTAAGTTAAAGTATGTTAAGAACAGAATTGTTTAAAATTATGTAGTAAATACTTGTATAGAACTACCTTTCAAGTTCAAGTGTAATAACCCTACAACCAATAAAGAAATATAAAGATATACATTTATATTATGATGTCATTACGGAATTTTGTGTGCAATCATGTATATTCAAGTAAACAAATGTAGTAAAATATTTCTTAGGAAATAATATTTGCAATCTTTATTAACATTTAATTAGATGAAATATTAATTCCATTCGTATTCAGGTGAACATTATAATTTATGTACTAGTAAATTTATTCAAAAGAAAAAGTTATTTTATTAATATAAAGTATATCTTACTTTGCTGGTAATTTATATAAATAACCATGTCCCTCATCACTCCAAAGAATTACACGATCTGCAGCCAAAAAATCACCAGCCATCCATCTTTCTCCTCTAGGTGCAGTAACGGAACACAATACAGAAAAATCGCCTGCATCGTAAATCTATGAACAATCATTTAATTATACAGTTAATATATACGATCTGTTTTGTTCAATATAAACATGAATAGAAAGTTTAAATATATGAAATAACTTTCTTACCTGCCAATATTTAGAACACACTATCAGTACTGTTCGTTGGTTGAAAGGACAACATGTCATTGCCAAAGCATTCAAACATCTAATCTGCTTACTTTCATGCTCGTACAGTGGTTCACTATTACGATTTTCATGTCCAAGAAGTGTCCAGACTTTAACTGTTCCAGTGGTTGTTAAGGCCAACACTACGTCATCTTTAAAATATGTTAATCAGTTGTTGTATATAAAATTTAAAATACTAATGATTCTTAAACTAATATATTAACTGCATTTAGTTAAATTTTTATTAGTTTAAAACAGGCAAACTTTAAAAATTATTTTAAAATCATCATTTCATAAATCATGCATAACTAATTAAAAGCATAAAATTGAGCTTTATTTATTTCCTTACATGCACTGAAGCAATTCTTAAAAATAGTAGTTGAACAAATTAAAAACGAAAAAACGCATTCCAAACATGCAAAGCTTGAAGTTTGCAATAACACAAAATTAAATTTTAATACAGAATTGCAATCGATAATTGCAAATTATGTTATCAATGAATTTGTTCATTTCATTTTAATAAGCAAATAAAATACAGGCAATCTGTTTTACAATGCTAATACGATTATTGTTTTTTTTATGAAAATTCTTTTATCATTTGCTACAATAAATGTACAATTTCAACTTTTGAATATTTAAATTTAAAGAAAAGTATTAAAACCAGTAAAACCATTCATTCCATAAAAAACAAAAATATTTTGTACATGATTAATATTCTTTAAACAAAATTATAAAATGAACATTTATTGTTAAATCTAAAAAATTATGAAGAAAAATATTAAAATCATATTTAAATATATGAATATTTTTCGCTAAAACTGAAAAACTTTTCATGCTTATAATATATTATTGTGTATTTCTCTTTTAAGAGAAAACTATTATTTCGTACTATACTTACAGAGTGTATTGTTTTGCGATTATTGTGTGTGAATGATTAATGAATAGCAAGGAATAGAATGTAGCAAGGTATGATAAGTTTGAAAAAAATAAGTTTGAATAAGGTTCAAAGTGTTATTAAAAAAGGCTAGCGCGATGTTTGGTTAGTTAAAGTAGTCGATCATAATCGATCAAATATCCAAATAATGCTTTGAAGATCTTAAAACAGCCAGTAGATTAAAACCCGTTCAAAACTCTAGGAAGAAAAATAGAAGTACAGAGAGCTATTTCAACTACTAGCACTCAAGTACCAATTTGAATCCACTTTGATTACATGCTGGAACATTATAATGTACATTAAAAATATGCATAAATAATTTCAAAAGGGAGATGTTTTACCATTACTATGTACAAAAATTGAAAGTTAAAGTACCATATTCGTTAGATTATTTTATTAACATAATTCTGTGACTTTAATAAATCAAAAAAAGTGCATCCCATTGTTATCCACACTTACAGTATGTTTAGCCAATATTTAAAACCATAAGCTTATTTATCCTATACTTAAATTCATAATAACACCCGTTACAAAGTACATTTTATAGATTTCTTAATATTTGGCAAGATAATAAAAATCAATAGTGCAATTAGGTTACTTTACTACAGAATAAAACAAAAATTAAAGGAGTCTTAAGGGACAATGTAAAAGAATAAAAGGTTGAAAGCGTAGGTGTGAATGACTGTAACTAACTTGTGTGCACGTAGAACCGACCTTTCCGTTTGGCCGGTCGTAGAACGTGCAAAGCACTAATCCAATCTGGATTGACTCTCGAGCTTAATGTAAAAAGTACCTCCAGGCTAAATGGATCCATTACTAAAACTTCTGGATAATACCTATTTATTCAGAATTTATAATAATAATTTAATATACTCTAATAAAGTGTTACAAATCATATATAAAAATATTATATGTATGACTGGTAATATAAAAAATATATAATATACCCTGAACAAAATAATCTAACATCCTCTCCTCCAGCAGATACATATGGTAACATTTGAGTGTGGATATTATTTAATTTAACGGTTTCACGGCATTTTCCATCAACCAAATCCCAGGTGCACATTTCTCCACTTTCACTGCTGCTAACAATATAATTTTGTTCCATGATGACACTAGCTCGACTAAGGCACATAATTGGAGCTGTATGGCCAACAAGTAAACATCTTGGAGTCATCTATAATTTGATAAAATATACAATTATTAAAAAAAATAATTTATTAAATATAGATATTTATGCTTTAAATACTAAACTTATTTCATTAATTCTTTTGAACATAGACAGAGAGCTAATCTAAGCTATTAAAAATATAAGAATTTTAAGTTCATAAACTTCTTCGTACCTTTAATGTTTCAGGATCCACTTGCCATAAACAAATTTGTCCATCATAGCAACCTGTTATTAAAGTTTTTTGATCTCGTGAAAGGTATATGCACGAGATGCAGTGTGTAGGAGCTATACGTCCCCACAACACTATTGGTACAACCAAGCTAGTACCAGCAGTCATTATTACTTATTCTAAAAAATGTAAACGATTACTATTAACAAAATTATAGTGCAAGAAACTATTAATACAAATAAATTAGTTTTCCAATAAGTAAATGAATTCTAATTGAAAACATAATCAATAACAAGATATACAATTATAAGAAAACGATATGTTAAATTTTAAAAAATCAATAAAACACTTTACTTTTTAAGACATTATTACTTTGCATAAAATGGCTACGAATTGGATCGATAAATTAAATGATTGGATAAGTCATACATGATGTGAAAACTATTTCATAACTTTTTTGATGAAATACACATTTTGCAGAAATTTCGTGATTGTTTTGCGCTAATTATTAAAAACTCAAATATAAAGTATTTAGAATACAAAGCATCTACTATACTGCTTTCGAGATGTCACTGCAATAGCATTGAGGTTGCGTATGTTTGCATGAGCTATTCTACCAGCAAACAAAATTCTACACTAAAATGATTACATACAAAGCACAATTATGGCTTACGGGAAAGAATAATTGGCAATAGCAACAATTTTGTGCCTTAGGACTTGGCCAATTTTGCCAAAATACACCAACTTTTCACTGTATTCTTATACATGCAGCCATTTTGGATTAGTCAATGCGTACGGATCAGCTGTTTATATGCTGCGCCCAGCGCCGCCGCGCGAGTTCGATCAGGTTCGATGGCCATTATCGCGTTTTTCAATGTTACTTAGCAAATTACGTTTACATGCGTCAGTTACTGTTATGCATCGTTCACTGCGCCCTGTGCGTGCAGCCGGCGTCGCACAATTGTACTGTGTACAAATCTACAATACGTACTTTTTATTAATTATAGTTGTATATAATTTTTAAATTATTTATTTATGATTAATAATTAATTCATAACTTTGATGTATGAAGTTTAAAAAGTTGTCATTTTTTTATAAAAATTTTATAGTTGTAGGTATATTTCTAAATTTATGATTTTTTCAATTTGATTTTAAAATAGCACTTTATTTAAAAAACGTATACGTACAAAAAATGTTTATCTAAATATATTAAACTGTGTTAAATTCAGGAAAGTATATTATATTATCTAAAATTACATATTTCATGCACATGACCCGTTTATTCTTGCGAAAATCTATAAAAACTTATAGCAATACTACATAACAATAAACTAATAGCTGCTTATTAATAGTAAAACTGGTCCACTTTATCTATATACTTGTGTCTACAGCTTACTGCACATTTAAAAATAATAAAAGCTGAATAAAGATTGAAGTAGGATACACAGCGTCGTAACGAAAGGAATTTTCCGCTATTAAATAGCCTTCGAGACACGGGCACTTGAAAAATTAAGCCTCAACTTCCATTTGTACTATCGCAACAAATATAGAAATACCGTACGTTATACATGACGCTGGTATAAGTAATTTGTTGGATAGAATGATTTAATACTATCAGCTTGTTTTTAATTTATACTAATTGGATAGGAAAGTGAAAATTAAAATTAAAAATAATATATATTTATAATTATTTAATTAAAATTATGTACAATAAAAAAAATAATAGTATGTAACATAAAAAAATATACAAATTCGTAATGCGTTATATCTTAATAATTAGTTCTAACTTTGATTAAAAATATTTTAATAAACCAGAAATTACTAAAAATATATTGGAATGTGGAATAAATAAATACATAAAAATTAAAATGAGTATATGAACAATCGACAACATTTATTTCATATGATGTAAATTCATTTGTCTATTATAATTCAACATAATTAGAATACTTATTTAATTTATTATTATAATAAATTGTATTATGCAATATATCCTAATATTACTATCTTTATATTTTCAGCTGTAATTAATTTGCATTTGATACATAACATCATTTGAACACACTTATACAATGTTTCATATATTTAAAATGTTGTCAACCTATATAGTTATTATTAAAAACGTTTTTACTAATAAAAGTCGCAATATACATAAAAGATATCATTCACATGATTAAATATATTAAATATAAAACATAAATTGCCATTCTGGACCCAGATCTTTGTTTAAACACTTGATTTAATACATTTGTCTAGTTATGCTTTGGTTAAAAGCACCCTTATTGGTAAAACATTCTTTTTCATTCATTTTAGTTAATTATTACATCACAGATACATGCTGTGCAACAGGAAGACACAGTGAAAAAATTCGTATTTTGAATTTATAGACCTTACGGAGGTTGTTGGGTATTTATTCTACATCTACTTCATTGCACTTGAAATTATAAGAATTTTGTAAGTAATTGTTAGAGTTTAAAAATAACAATCATTCTATCAATAATCCACAGGAAATTTCGAATTTAATTTAAAATTTTGATATCTAAATATTTCTTTCAAATAATGAAGTCTACTAAGGTTCATTCATGTAATAATTATTCAGGTACATTATAAATACATAAAAGCCTAATTAACCGGGATCCGATATCCACTCTTAAAAGATTTTCAGCGATCATTTTTTTTAATATGTAGAAAAATACAATTTTATCATCGCATTGCACGATACGTGGTATTTTTTACGTGGACTGGAGTCTAAAAAATTTTATATTTCCAATTATTAATTTTACTTTAAGAAATTATGCATTCATCACTCAGTTAATTCATCGTCTGTTACCTCAGCCCCTATACGCGATAAATAGCGATTTCTCATTTGTGTATCGGATTGCGGCTGCAAAAGATCATCTCCCGATAAATCTGACGTAGAACCACCTCCAGCAAGCAGTTTTTCTCTTTCTGTAATTTGTGGTACAATAGGATTCTTTTCATAATGTTCGCGTTGTCTTGGAGTCATGTTGAGATAACCACCAGTATTATTATTATCTGTTATCCAAATTATTACTGCGGTAATTAGTGATACTAAAATCACAATTTTTGTAAGTTATTCATAAATTTATTTTAACTAATGTAAATCAATAATTCATTTTATTAGGTAGTTTCTTTTATAAATTTGAAATACTCACTCCAAAGCCAGGAAAGGAAAAACATTTCTAGCATAAAGTAGCCATGATTGTCAACTATAATTCCACAGACTATGGAAGTTATTGCTAAACCCAAATTTTGGAGGGCTTGTGCTCTATAAACAAATAATAATTTAATTCAGTCATTATTAAATGATGATATTTAGTGTATATCTTGAAAATAAATTCCAATTATTTAACAATATAGTATTAAATCTATGAAATTTTTTATTAATCTTTCTAAATATATATACAATATAATACATAATATACTTACATTCCATATGCGGTACTCAATTGATATTCAGGAATTACTAGAGCAATCAATGGCCAGAGGCTGCTGGCAAGCATTGAATAGGATAATCCCAAAAGAATCATACATGCAGTTGGATTGAAATAGGTAAATGCAAGCAAACCATGAGCTAATAAGGACCCAATGATGCTTATGAAAATGCAAAGAACATTTTTACCAGCTTTATCTATTAAAATACCAAAGAGAGGAGATGCAAAAGCAGATACAGTGTACACTAGTGAAGTGATGCGGTTGGCAACTTCTGGATCATACTCATATTTCCGAATAAAGTAGACTCTAGAAAATTATTATTATTATTTTTAATCTTGTAATTATTATCACAGTTAGCAGTACCATATTCTATTGATATATAAAAGAAGATTTAAATATAAAAAAAATTACTTACTTTCCTAAAGAAATAAATGGAAAAATGGCTATGTAATAAGCAACACAAATCCAAGCAACAAGCCAAAAAACACCTCTGAAATCCTTCATATCAGTAATTTTTACTATTTCATGCTCTACCCCTTCATTGCGTTTTAAAACTTTTTCTGCATGACTGTCCATCAGACCCAAGAAAAGGGCACACAACATTGAACCTACACAAGTCAAAGCAGCCAAAAATAAGACAACTCCAATACACTGAGGTCCTGTGTAACCTAAAGCTTTTGAAACATATTTATAAATATTTTCCATGACTAAAAAGTTAACTGTTGATCCTATTCTAGTAAAACTCATTTGTAATCCAAACACCATGTTTAGTTCTTTGCCTTTAAACCACAGCACAGCATATGTATTCTGAGCTACTGCTAAAGATTCTGCCCCAATCCTAAAAAATGTTATTTTATCAATTACAAAAAAAAACGAATTCAAGAAATATTTATATTTAATTCAAACTTTGAATACATACAATATTAAAATATATTTTTTCAATGAAATAAAAATAAATTAAAATAACAAATTTATATGCTTACCCAAATATGAATCTTCCAAGCATCATTAACCAAAAAGTATTTACATAAGCTCCAGCAGCAAAAAGAAGCTGTCCAATTAAAGTTAATGCCATGAATATCACAGTACCCCATCGGATTCCAAATACAGCATCCATTAGGAAACCACCAATAAAGCAAAAAATTACATTTGGCCAAGAGTATATCGAATAAAGTAGTACAAAATCTTTAGTTGACATTTTTAAATCAACTTTAAAATTGTCTTGCAATGCTCCAGGATTATCATAACAGAAATAAGATCCTGAAATTTAAAGTAAAATTAAGTTAACTTTAAACTAACTGTATATACACAAATAAAATATTATTCATTTTTTTTAAATAAGTCTATTAATATAATTTAATCATTGTTTACAATTTTTTATTACATTAAAGTTTTTCAAAATAAATAAATTAATATTTCAAATACATGAAATTTTAGGTTTTAGATACATATGTATCATATTATGTTTGTAAATTTAAAAAATGGACATTCAAGATACAATGCTTCTATTAGTCATCTTTAATCATGAAATTGGATATGGAAGCAGAGTTCAAAGTTTTATTAAAGTGTTTTGGTGTTATATAAATAGTAGCAATTCGTAAATAAAATCATTCTTTGGAATAAAAATGCATTACTTGCAAATATTAATGTTGCAAAATAAAACATAAAAAAAGTATTATAAGCAATATAAATTAAAAGATATTGAATAATAATAGGTCAAATAGATAACAAAGAGATTGCAAAATCAAAAAATATGACACAAAAAATATTAAAATCGAATTCGCTTACCAAATCCAAGAAAACACATAAATGCAAGTCCCAGATATCTGAATGTACGTTTTTGAGGACTGAAACATCCTTGCAGTGCTGGATCATCTTCAGATCTACTAATATTATTGTCTGTACTATCCATTATTCCGCCTTCGATATGTACTATTGTTTATAAAACAGATTGTGCGTTATAACCTGCTTTTTGTATCTTTCTATTTAACAATTTTAGTCATATATATGTACATCTGTTATTTAATTCTTATTAAAATTCAGTCTATTTTTAAAATGTACTAAAAACTTATGTTAAATATAATTTATAAAAGATTTAAAATACGAATTTACAGCCTGCGGAGAAGTATTCATTGTCATCTGTCAATGAACAATCCGACACTGATGCACACAACTGCATACAGCACACAGCTGTACACAATTAAACAGAATGCTTCAGCGTTGGGCAGCCATCATGCAACTCCGCAATCTACCACCACAAATCACCATAGTGTTATGCACATGTACGCATGTTTTATACACTAGTCAGACCAATAGTCGGACGCTCTCTTCTGCTCTGTTTGACGTATAGATATACATGCATATATATATATATACTAATCTCCAAGAAATATCGGAAACAAATACAAGAATATGAATAAATATAGATACTTGTTCACCCATACCTAAAAATTATAACTCTCGAGTTTTTTTATATACGCTATAAACATTATACCGATTGAATTCAGAATAAACACTGCACTTTATTATCAGCGTGAACATATATTGATCATAGGTCATAGGAGATAGATAATAAGTCATCTCGTTCTTGTTAATTTCATATTAAAAAGTTTTATAAAATTAAACTGAAAAATAAATTAACTCAAATTAAAATTCTTAAAATTCAAATTATTAACATTAAAATAATTTATATATGTGAAATTTCTCAATGAAAAACTTTGATTTGGAAATTTAATGGTATTTGTCATTTTCAGTATGTTTTATTATTTACATGTACCTACCTTGAGTTTACGATCCAAAAAGTTATCTTAAAAACAAATTTTAAAATATAATTTCAATTCCAACTAATTTCAGTTTAATAGTATATATAATAATCTAACACAGTTTAAGAATCTGAGATGGTTTATGACAACTCGGTTAATTGGATATTATTCAATTATTTTGGCACCAGTGTTTCTGGACTTTATAGGAGGCTAGCGAGGGGGCGAGTCAAATTATCAAAAGCTGCGATACTTAAAATAATTTGTTTTTTCTAAGTACTCATACAGTTAACTTTACAATCTACAAATCTAAAAATAATCTAATACGAATCAAATATGCGAAGAAACACTATTTACACTTTATAGTTTTATAATAAAATATTTTATTAATTATTATAGATTAAATGCAATTGATGTAGTTACTGTATTATATTACTATAGTAATAATACATCGAATTAGCATTTGAAATATTAAAAATTCACACACAAATTTTGTATATTATTTTGAATAATTAATTAATATTTAATTCTCAAGTTGCAACATAGTCATATAGTCAATACAAGATTATAGCGATACAGTGTCCATATGTCTCTTAAATATGTATTGTATGGTAGTTAAGTTTGTTCAATGTGTGTATCATTGATTCAATGCCGTACACTGTACATGCGTCACACTTAGATATCGTAGCTTATCTATATAGCATTATAGCTAGTCATGCTGTTCGCGCATACATATATATGTTACAAGATATACACCTAGGCCTATACCCTCCAAAACGTCAAAGGCCTGAGCTTATCTGCACACATCAAAATCTTAGTATAAAAGACAAAATATACATTACGTCATTTAAACAAAAAACTGAAAACAGATTTATTTATTAAATTGCTACAATGAAGTGGTACCAAGGCAGTATTAATGATGCTATAGTTACGTTAAAATCAAAAAAGGCTATTTTCGTTGTTTTCGTTGAAGGTTTGTTAGTTTTAGGTTAAGTCTGACGTGCAAAAATTATCTAAATTTTAGTTTTTAACATTACAGTTTAACTATACAAGGATTTAGAATTAAATCTTTAAATAAATTACATCAATTAATATTTCTTGCATAGGTAAAGATGAAGTATCGAAACAGTTTGTTCAAGCGATCGATTCTCCAGAAGTGTCATCGCTACTAGAATCAGACGATTTTGTTGCTATTAAACTGCTCGGTGACACAAAAGATTATGCGTTCTTTGCCCAAATTTGTAAGTTAATTTGATAACATTTTTCTATGTTAAATGATAGTAAACAAATAAAAAAGCAAATAGATTCAAACATTCTATAATAATATTAAATTTGATTAACTACAAAGCTATTTTACGTACACAAATGTATACAATATAATCAAAACTTATTATAAGAAAATAAAATTTATCTTTCATAAAATCTATGCTTTACATTGTAACTTTCTTTTCGATTTAGTGATAAGATTTTTTAATTATATATTCAAACAAATTTCTGAATAAGCATTTTCAATTTAATTAAATAATTATTTTAAAATACTTTGTACTATTATAAAAAAAAATAATTTATGTTCCATCTGTCATTTACGAATAAGAATTAAAATTCATTGTTGTTAAAATTTATTTCATATAACTATTATTATTAGATGAAGTGGTTCCTGTTCCATCGATCTTTTTCATCAGCGAAAATGGTACACCATTAGAAGTTATGATTAATTTTGTATCATCATCTGAATTAAGATTAAAAATTGATTTAATGTTGCAAAAAATGAAATCACCAACTAAAAATTCTTCTGAGACTTTTATTGGTGCTGAACAAATAGCACATTCTTCTAATAATAGCAATGTATCCAATAAGATAGCAGAAAATACCTCTCCTGCAGTAACATCAAATCTACAAGAAGTAGCTGGTACATGTAGTATCAGTACAAAAAGTACTGCTATCGATAGTACAGTGTCTAAAGATCAAGAGAAATCAGAACCTGAGATTTCACATGAGGTATTTAGAAGCGTTTAATTATTTAACTATTATAATGTATTATAAAAATCTTATGGAATGGAAATAATTTCTTTTAGGAAAAATTAAGGAGAGCCAAGGATTTAATTGAATTGCAAAATAAAAAAAAAATGGAGGAAGAAGAACAAAAAGAAAGAAACAGAGAAATTGAGAGACGCAGAGCAGGAAGAGATATTCAAAAATTTCGACAACAGCAACAAGATCGGGAGCTTAAAGAAGCACATGAGCAAAAGCAAAAGGACAGAGCTGCTGATGCAGCTGCTAAAGAGAGAATATTAAAACAGATAGCTGAAGATAAACTAGAGCGTAAAAAGAAATATGAACAGCAGGTTAGTCAAGAAAATAACAAAAATATAATACAAACATTGAATTTTTGTGTAAACTTAAAAGCATTAATTTTACATAAACTATTTAGGAAAAATCAATTGCTCAACAGAAAAAAGCTCAAGAAGAATCTGATGCACAAGCTTCGTTTCATTCTAGTGATACAGATAAGGCTCGAATACAGTTTAAATTACCAACAGGCAACAGTATAATTGGAACTTTTGAAGCAACAACTACATTTAGTACCCTAAGATCATATGTGGCTGAAAAAGCTCAATTACCATATCGTAACTTCTCAATGTCATCATTCATTCCTAGAAAGGATTTTACGTCAATGGAAGATAATAAAACTCTTTTAGAATTGGGATTAGTTCCTACATCAGTAATTCTGATTTTACCTGCAAGGGCTGTAAGTGAACTATTTCATATTAAATCAGTATTTAATTGTATGTAAATCCCATAATAACCGCAAGATAATTTTTCTTGATTAGACTGCTTCTAATCCTTCATCTGTAGCTAAGTCAACTGGTGGAATAGGTATATTCTCTCATTTCTTCTGGACGTTGGTTGCTCCAGTGATTGGTATATATAATTACTTCATTGGATATTTTACTGGAAGACCTGGTGGAGGCGAAAGTGGAAATAGTCGTGAAACTAGAAATCCTGAAAATTCAATATTAGGAAATGCAACTGCAGCATTTGGAAGAGTCACGAGTATGGGTGGAAGGTGAGCAACGAAGCATTAACATAAGTTAATAATTTGATATGAGAGAATATTGATCTATGAATTCGTATTTATATTTATCAGAAGACTTAATGACCAAGGAAGAACGAAAATCAGAGCTCGAGGTAATATTCATACGCTTCATTCTGGAGATAACGATAATGACGAAAACAATACATGGAATGGAAATTCAACACAACAGATGTAATTTGAAAAAAATGCAAAATCAGATTAATATAATTTAAAATTTTAAGAAAATAAAATTGTCATTTTATTTTAAAAATAATCAATGATCTATATAACGTTTTAATCTTTAATAGCACTATTATCGCATTATGAAAATAACAATATGTGATTTGAGACGGTGATTTCTGATAAAAGTATTTTGACAACAAGTAAAATTTAATTTCTACATTGAATTGAATTTTGTTCCTTAGTTCAATTTTGACATACAGAAATATTCTGTATCAAATGTATAAGATAAGTGAAATGATAAGAGGATCAGGTGATAAGAATTTTATTCTAGTTTTTTTTGTATCTATTATATTTATTGCATTGAATTTTAAAGGAATAAGATGTGTTTGCAATGCTAATTGTTATACATTTTTTACACTATCACTTAAAAAGAATCGAATGAAAGCATCTATATGAATTCATGTAACAGTTTTATTGTGTATTGCATATAATGACGTTAACGAATAAATGCAATTTTCATTGCTTTTCTCGAAAAGTTGCATAATAACTGAGCACATTGATTAATAATAAAATTTTGTTAGGAATTTTTGAGTAATATGTAAGTTTTATTATTGGGATGAAAATAAATCGTATTAATCAAAGGATAATTTAAATCTTTATTAAAACCATGCAATCAATGATGTAATTATCAAAATAAAATAATTGAAATAGATTTGTAATTAGAATTATTTTTAAAGCTTCCGCCGGTTATAAATAATCCACCCTACCAAGTATTAACCAACGATTGTATATCTTTATTAATACTCGAAAAGAGTTAGGCTGCTCGTGCGTTAGAAAAAAGTTCAAGAGAAAATTAGAAGGAACGGCGCGTTGTGTAACGCAGCTTGGAAATGCGAGGAAGAAAAAAAAAAAGTATAAAAAGCGTCGAAAATTCCTCGCCCTCCCATTCATCATTAGCGATGGATACATTGACGGCGGAGACTTTCAACGCCTATTTATACCCCATTCCCTTGCAGGCAGTTCTTAATTATCGCCTGCCGAGGCCTGTCGCTGCAGTTTCTCGGGTCGACTGGTGCGCGAAGTGCAGGAATATACACAGGCCACTAAAAGTACATTCAGCAAACTAGTCTTGATCAATAAAGTGTATTTTATGGCGCGTCTCGTCTCGGTTCTAATTAAGCGCGCAGGTTTGCGAGAGCGATAAATCATCAATAGGTGCTTTTAACGCGAGGCAAAATTAATTGTTTTTGGCCGTAAGTCAGATTGTAAATCTCCGGTAATTAACAAATTTTCGGCCCGTTGGCCTATTTGATAAACAAATGCATCGTAATTCAATGGCGGATGGGTATTTATTAAAAGGTTGTGACGCATGTGAATTAGTAGGGAGTGTTACTTTGGACATTACACGTTTAATCTCTCGTTAAACGCGTTAATTCAATAATACCTTATTATAAATAAGCGTACGCGCATACGTATAACACGTAATGTCACGCGTAAGCCTGCGGCTTAACAAATGGCGAAGGCAAGCCGGTTACCGAACACCTATTCCTATAATATTCAAACATATATAGCTTTGACGAGTGCGCCTGTACATTACACGTATACATAATAATTGACATCTTACGTATATTCCAAAGCTTTAACCCCCGAGGACCTTCCCCAGGAGGATCGCAAAGACCCCGCGAAGCCATAATTGTCTCTACGCCCACCGGCCGCCCTCGGCCGGCCGATATCACCGGGTCCTCGCGGCTCCCGGGTAAACGGTTATTAATCGGCCGGCGGACGGGGATTGATGGGCCGCGGGCGGCGGGGCTGCACGTGGGACGCGGTGCCAAGTACCGCCCCCGAGGCCCGGGGGGATTGGCGGAGGGCACGTGGGCCGGCGGGGAGGGGGTAGCCACCGGGGACGGCAGTGTCGCTCCGGGCGCGCGGCCGCGAGCATGTCGCAGGCGAGGGAGCCAGGCGCCCCGGCCACCCTCGTCCAGTCGTCCTTCAGCATCGAGCGGCTCCTCGGGGACCGGCGCCGATCACCCGGAGACGTCGATGCGCCGGGGCCGCGGGGAGAGGCCGTCGCCGATTTCCGGAGACCACGTATGTATGTAGGATAACGCGGAGGTAGCGTAGGAGGAGTGTCAAGAACAATTCCTTTGGATATATACATAGTTCAATGTGTACAAGTATATGTACAATACTGGTACTACCGCGGGCTTTGTCTTTCCTGTGTTATACATATGGTTACAGGCATTGCCGTTGTCAAAGATTAATAATTGACAATTTTATTCTATTAATTAATACGGTAGCCGCTGTACACTTTTATATAGAAAGTTAGACGGATCTCGGACAAACTCACCGGTATAGATCAGTCGAGAGTCGGAGTATATATCAATCGAAACTCAACCCGGGTGCACAAATGTAATAAAAAAAAAGGCGATAGAATCGAGAATTCCTAATCGTAAATTGTGCTCGAACACCCGGATTTTGGCGATCTTTATTGCTTTTTCGGGGTAATTTAACGGACACAATGTTGAGCTCGAGTTACCGCGGCTCCTAAAGCTTCTTGACTGATACCGGCTAGATATTTTGGCCCCGAATAATTGCACACGCGCAGTTGAAAATGGCCACTATTAACAAGCCGCGGGACAGTAGAGTAAATGGCCAGGGCGACTAAGTCGGCGAGGCGCGACAATGAAAAAGCGCACCGGTCGCCCCGAAACAATACCCCCAACCGCATATGCACCTTATTTGTTTTTTGTTTGCCGCGCGCAAGCAGCCGTCGAGGAGGATCAGCAGGCAGCAGCGCCCCAC
Organism: Sycophaga agraensis; assembly: GCA_018906755.1. NCBI lineage: Eukaryota > Metazoa > Arthropoda > Insecta > Hymenoptera > Pteromalidae > Sycophaga > Sycophaga agraensis. The sequence goes on from JACCIE010000004.1 coordinate 2,546,046, forward strand.
GCCTCGGACCCGGCGCCGACGGTCGGCGGCGAGGAGGTCGACTTCCAGGAGTCCGAGGCGGCCTGCAGCCCCCGGTCGGCCGAGGGCGACCCGAGCTACGGTAAGGACATCCACACCTGGAGGACAATTATAGCCGCGGGCACATCCCGCGGTCCAATTCAGGCGGCCGCGCGGGATTCGATTAATCACGCGGGCGGCGGGCCGCGCGCGCGAGCCCGCCGCGCGTTAATCACGCCCTCTCCGAAAATACGTGTATATATGCACGCGCGCGCGCGCGTACATACCCCTCGCGGCGCCATAAATCGCGCCGAAATAACGCGCGCGCAGGCACAATGCGCGCCGCCGAGTAATTTCCCAAGAGGAGGGGGGGATAAATCGGCCGGGCCGAGCGCGTGTAATTGCCCTTCGATTCTAAATCCGCGGCCGGCCGGCGACACAAAGCCCGGGCTCGGCGAGGGCGGGGCCCCCGGCTCGTATCGCGCGGCCGTTCATCACCGGCTAATTAGGAGACGAGCCGCGGCCCGCGGCAATTAGCCGCCGTTTCTATTCTGGCGCGCGCGCCACACGCGCTACTTTATTTTTTTTTTTTTCCGCCCTCTGCGCCTCTCCGCGCGCGGCTCCCCCCCCCCGCCTCGTCATTTTTCCCCGCGGCCGCGCGCGTATAATCATCGGCGCCGCTTTTAGCCGGGCCCGAGGATCGCCGAGTGACAATTAGGCGGTATATAAGCGCGTACGTGTATGCCGGCCCGCGCGCCACGAATAGTCGGGATTATTTATCGGCCCCCGCCACCTGAGCCGCCGCCCGGGTAATACGCGGCTCGCGCGGGGGAGGCGCGGGCCACGCCCCCCGCGGCCCGCCCCTGCCCCATTGGCCGAGGGTAGGAGGATAAAAAAAAGGGCGGTTAATACAGCAGACGGGGGTAATATATATATATGGATAGAGCGCGCGATAACGCGGGCGATAAGCGCGCGGCCGGCGTCGGGCCCGGCAGATTTACGAGGGCCGCGGCGAGCCAAAGGACGCTCGGCTGGTTATACGGGCGCCCTATTTAAACCGGCGGCTAAGAATACGGAGAGCCGCGCGCCTAGGTATAATTGCAGGTTTCCGGGGGGGGGGTTAGTACGAGGGGGCGCGGCGATGTTCAGTCAGCCGGGAGGCGCACGCGTACATGTGCGGGGCGATCGGCGCGCTATCAGGCGGACTCCGAGGACGCGCCCGGTAATTAGGGGGGGCGCCCGGGCGCCCATAGGCCGCCGGGGACACGCCCACCGGCGTCCGGCCCGGGGCCCCCGCCACGCCGCGCCCAAGGTAAATATAAACAAGCCGCACCCGGGAGATTGATGCCCCGGGGGGGTGCGCGCCCCGCCGGCTAATCGAGGAGGCCGCCCGGCCCCGCCATTATCGCGCCGCCCCGATGGGCATAACGCGCGTAACCTGCCAAAGAGTCGTATATACCAAGGTATAGCCGGCGATTCGGCTTTCGTCTACGTTGGGGGGTGTATTTACACGGTTACTTAGGTGCTCGCCTCCGCGCTAAACTCCTCTATGTCGGTTGCTGGCTGCGTCGCACCGGTTATGCCAAACGATTTCGCGCAAAAATAAGGTTCAAAGCTTCGTTTCAGATCTAACTTTAAACAAAGTATTATAAAACACCGGGGAACAAACAATTCTCGACAACAAGTCTATATGCAGATACATCTCTTAGTCTAAAAACATCTAAAACGTCTGATGTTGTATAACTAATATGCTTTCTATTTCGAGGCTTAAACAACGAGCCGAATAATGAACGTTTGGACGATTGTCTATGACTTCTTAAGGCTTTTTTAAAATAACATTCTTGTGTTTTAGTATAAGTGTACGCGAATCAAGATCTAAACAAATCGTAATTATTAATAATATTCCATATAGGAATACTTATAAATAACGTTTTCAATTATCTTACTCGTTTTTACTGTAAAACAAGATCTAACTTAAGGTTTAACTTTTTGAATCTTGTACAAGTTTTAATTAAATCTCTTTTTGAAATGTAAATATACCTGTAACAAAAAAAACCATTGCTTATAAAAATATGAAATAAAAGTAATGTATTGTTTATAGTACACCATATTGTTTAAATTTGGATTCGAATGAGACTAATGAAAGAAACCAGTAAATTCATTAAACTTTAAGAAAAATGCTTGGCTTGAAAGATTTCGTTTTGTAAAAGCTCAAGGTGGCTACGTAGCATTCGTTGGGTACTTTGAAAGCTTTGTTGAATGCAGCCCATAAATTTTAAATCATTTATTTTATTACGGTATTTAATTAACGTTGTTCTATTTACACACTCTTTTGGTGCTATAGTCGACAACGAATGTTTGCATTGCGCAGTAGTAAAAGAACCATTGAAAATTCAGTAGTGCTTGTGTCAATCGAATCAGACTGAGAAACCAAGTCCTTAATCACGAAAACGCACACGATTATATTTTTTTTACATTTTTCTATATTTCACGGTAGATCTTGCCCGAAATGGCTGAAAACAAATTATAAGTTTCATTAATCCATATATTAAAAGCATGTCTACCAATAGTTTGGAAATGCTAGTTTTTTTAAACATTATTGCCTTTTGTTGGCCTAGTGGCTTTAACGTGTTTTTATACCATAGAAAGATAAAAATCTCAGTTTTGTACCGACACCTTTAGCGTCTTCTCATTCTTGCCAGATTTTGCCAAGTGGAAAGGTCACCGGTTAAAATTGCAGGCATAACGTGTAATGCGCCAGAATTAAAGTAGCTTTACTTTTCATCAAAGTTTAATCAACTACATTATATTTCAAACAATATAGTGTAAAATTGATTTGCTATCTATTTTAAATTGGGTAAAAATAGAAGAACTTTGTATTGGTTAAAAGGAAAGCTCGTATAATCGGAATACCAATGCACAAGTTAATTTGACCAAGAAACGAATGATCGAGGAAGAAAAAGTCGGATTTATACCAAGGGATGGGAGTTTTTACGATTGCTCTGGTATCGCACGCACGTTGGCGATCCGTATTTCCACTTTGCAAAAGAGAAGACGAATAGCCGAGCCGGGGGGATTATTTATCGGAGGTCCCCGGCATCTAACGGGCGCGAGCGCCCGACTTCCAAAGAATGAGCGCGCACAAGCGGGCGGATTTCCGCGAAAAGCCCTCGGCTGCGAGGGGGGCTCGTCGCAAGGCCGGCGCTGTCCCACGGTGCGCCTTGTCCCGGGGCCGAGCTGGCGCCACACCTACACCATAAGCCGGGGGAAAAAAGCGGGACAAGCCAGTGAAGGGGGGCGTCGTCTGTGTCTGTCTGCGCAGGGCCGGGCGGCAGGAGGTGCGGGAGCCCGGAGCCGTCCGACCGGGCGCCGAGCAGCGACGACGAGGAGCGGAAGAAGCGCCGGCGCACGGCCTTCACCGCCGCCCAGATCAAGTCCCTCGAGGCGGAGTTCGAGCGGCACAAGTACCTCAGCATCGCCAAGAGACTCCAGCTCAGCAAGGCCCTCAAGCTGACGGAGACGCAGGTGAGCGCGCGGGAGTGGACGATTCAGTATGTACAAGATAATCAGCAGCACGTGGCCCGGGGCTCTTCCACGAAGAAGGCCCAAGGGCGGGCCCGCGCTAATTACCCGCGGCACTTAGCGCCCCGAGAATATACCGGAGCCGTATCAAAGCCGGAGGGCCGAGTAATTATTGTCCGGGGCCAGATCAGAGGCGCGCGTAAACGTCGCGATATATTCTCCGAGTTAACGAGGCGCCGCCCGGCGTCCCTCTGTCTCTCCCTCCGTCTGTCTCTGCCTCCCTCCTTTGTTTTTTTTTTCATACCCCCCCCCACGCCTTTTTTTTTATCTCTCTCTCTCGTCGCCCGCTGCATATATACCCGCGCAACGCGCGCTCTCTCTCACACGCGCGCGACCCGGCGAATTAAGCGCCGGTGAGTATATTATCCCGTCCCCCGCGAGGTCTCCGTTTCGCATTCCCCGGCGACTTATTTCTGCACTTAGGCCGCTTTGTCGCGCTTTAATTAGCGGGCGGACATCTTAGCCGGGGCCGTATAGTTTGCCATCAATCGCCGGGGGGCTCGGGAGGAGGGGGACTGCCGTCGGCGCCGGAGACGAGGCGGCCCGCCCCCCCGGACCCGGGACATTTCCGTTCCTTCCGCCGGGGGAGACGCCCCGAGAGTCTTCGACCGACCGAATATAGATCGGCCCGCGGCGATTAGCCTGCGGCGGCGCCGCCGCGCCGGGCACGTGCCGAACCCCCGGCTTTTTCGCGATTTAGCCCGATTACCCCCGCTAAAAATATTGCCGCGCCGGGAGGCCGGCATTTCCCTTCGGACATGGCCAGGTTATTCGTCGATGGTTCTCCTTTTTTTTTTTTTTGGCAAACTTTGCACGCGGACGTGGTTAGGCTTACGGCTAATCCTCTGGCGAGCGCAAATGGGGGAGCAAAAAAAAATGCCCCGGGTGAGGATCGAACTCACGACCTTAAGATTATGAGACTTACGCGCTGCCTACTGCGCTACCGAGGCGCTGCGTCGCAAGGATTGCATAACTTTTATGCGGAAGGGGTTCAAACGCGCTCTCGTGAATAGACGTGCAAAGCTGACGAGACGTCGATTCTTCCAACGATCGTTATCAGATTCTAGTATTTGAAAAATTGATCGCTCCGCAGGCATGTACGCAGCGTTGAAAAACTAAGATAATTCATGCCACGGAATAGAAAGTTTTATCTTATGATTATTTCGGATTCCGTTATAGTAATTATCTCATTTTTGACAAACTTATTATGTGCCCGTTTCGCAGATTAAGATATGGTTTCAAAACAGACGGACCAAGTGGAAGCGAAAGTACACGAATGACGTCGAAATTCTAGCTCAGCAATATTATTCTAGTCTGGGAATTCATGGACCAAGACCAATTTTTGTAGGAGACAGATTGTGGTAATGTTTCTTAATATCTTCTTGAAGATTCTACAAATTGATTATGCTTTTAACATGTTTTCCTTTAAGTTTATTTATACTTAATCGTTTTAGGTTATTTAATTATCCGGGGCATCCACAACCAACATCTCTATTACCAACGCATTTTTCACCTCTGACGATTTCGCCGACGCTGCCAGTAATTCAACCCCTACCTAGTAATCTCACGACGGGACAACATAATGCTATTTTTCCAAATAACTCGACAAACCAGACCAATTACAATTTATCTCAACGATTAGATTACAGGCATCAAAATTCTTAATATAAAAATTGTATGTAAATGAAATTTTGTACTATGTAAATGAATTTAAATTTAAGACTATTTTACGTTATCTATACTAAAAACTGTTGAATAATATAAATTATTAAATATTTTTCCAAAATTTGATACACGTTTAACGTTGCGATATTTTTTATAAGTATTTAACTTAAAATTACTATATGTCTGGAAGATAAATAACAAAGTTTTTTAATAATAAAGTTAAATAAACATAATTAGAATTATTAAAAATTTTAAATCTGTTTCTTTATATTCTACCTTCATGAATAAAATATGATATCAATACTCAAGTTTATGCTCTGTTGTGGCAAAAAAAATATATAAAAGGAAATAACGTGTCTACAATTCTTGAAACTTTTTCATTTAAATTTAGATATACTAGTCAACATAACTTGCCGGCAAGTTTTTTATTATTAAATTTATTACTTATTATTCATTAGATTTTTCTTATAATCCATTACTCTCATTCTTTATCCGTACCTACAAAGCTGGTTAGACACAGATTGTGTAATTTTATTCGAAATTCACTCTCGGGAAAATTCTTGATAATTAAATTTAATTTGTTTTTTTTTATTATAAATTTTTTACACACGAGCCCTTAACTATGCAGAGTTGCAAAAATGCGGTCTATTTACTGCAACCGATTCCGAGAATCGATTCATACTTTCGAGGGTGGCGTGGACAAAATAATTATTACGACACACACCTTAAATGTCATTTAACCCTTTCTGATCGTTTTGTTTTAGTTTTCTACCTTTCTTAACATTTACGTAGTGATAAACTGAGTCTACCTTGTTGTTTTCGTGAAAATTCTTTGTCATGAATCACGAGAGAATTTCAAAGAGAATTTCGAAGACGGCGCAAGGATTTTTAAATAATTATATTTTAAATCAACACAATTCAAGATAATCACGAAAGTATTACTTTCAGTAAAGTTATAAATTTCAAGGCATTTTACTACCTAGATCATATGAATTACGCATATTTAAAGTTCACTATTTTTCAATGTTTTCACGGAATTAATAATACCATCTTATTCGCACGATGAAAACATTACTATACATATATTAATACTCAAACATGTCATTTTTTTATACTTACCTCGATATATAAAACTCGGCAATATCCAAGAAAATTTCATTTGTTAACGCACTCCTTCGTTCGCGCTATAAAACGGATGATTAATTCTAGTGCCTCTTATTCCCAGTGTGCAAGTGTCACACCAATGCCAAAACGGGATAAGCTGTTCAAAACTTCTTGGCGCGCGCAGTCGAAATCAACGAGCATAAGACTAAACTTGTCATCAAGATACTCGACTCGTAGTCAAACACTTCTTTGCACGTTCGTATAATGAACAAACTCTTTTAAATCGAGTTTTGACATACATTTTCTCGCTTTAATCCATACAGTTATTCTCAAAATTGATTACTAAAAAATACAATTTTAATAATTACGCGAATGATAGATTTAATTAATATACTTAAACATAAAATGTCTTTAGGTTCGCTACACTCTTATTCATGCAAGAAGCATTGGTTTCATTTGCCGTGATGCAATAAGACAAGCGGTTGATTTTATATACGAGTTTGCGTTCTCTCATTCGGGTTGTTCTGATGAAATAGGAGCGATTACAGGGCTAATATACTAAAATATACTAATTCCTTACCTATATCGTGAAAATACGAAGTTTAAGAAAAATTACGATTGAATCAGACTTTACGATTAAATTATTCATTATTTTATTAAAAAGAAATGCAATAAAAAAATATATAACAACAAAGCTTTAAATTTTTATTAAATGAATATTATTCTTTCAAACATTTATATTTATAAAAAAATTTGTTAAATTTTCAATTTATGTTAATATTTCTCTTTGTATTTAATTTGTTCTCGTTTTGATGGGGTATTTGCAGGTTATCACATCTTTGAACAGAATCTTTTCTGTTTTATTGGTGTTTACTTTAAGGTCCCAATTGACGCAATAATTTTTTATTCTGTTTTATGTGCTTTGCAGGGTAGTTTGCAGTTGTTTACACGCTTTCTTACCATATATACAATCATGCCATCCGCCGAGACTATTGCATATGATATGTTGATATTCTCGAGTTCAAAGAGTTTTAAAATATCTGCAGTAAAGAGATTGCAGATGGAAGGAAAATTTACAGTTCTCTGTTGTAGTCCACAACTTAAGTTATTATGATTGATATGTATCTCTGATATGTTAGAAGTTTGTTTTAATCTAAATATAGAATTAATGGAGGAGAAAAGGATCTTGGCTTTTTTGTAACTAATCATCGTAGCTTTATTAATTTAGAACATATTATGTGCTAATGAAAATGATTTTGAAAAATCACAATACAGGACTTTTATAACTATTTTACTATCATGTATTTTTATTATTGAATCAATATACTAATTTTTTTTTAAACGAAATTAAATGAAATAGAAGTTTTATTGTTAATTTAGCATTTATAAGTAGAAACTAAGCTTTAGTATTTTATTGTTTCTAGCACTAGTAATTATCAGGCATATGTTAGTAAAAATGAGTAAGAATTTCGAACGCGGAAAAATGATCTCCATTGGCAATTCAGCTGCGTAATCTAAAATTGATTACACTATGTAGATTGAGCGTATTAGAAGCAAATGTTTATATATAAAAGTAAAATTATAATTGCTAAAAAGATTGTAGACCTTTTTGTGTCAAAAACCTACCACGGACATACTATGTATGGGACGTATAAAATGTTTCTTCTTTGCTCGGCCTTTGATTCTTACGACTTTACGTTTTTCGTGAAATCCCAATTCGCATTTTGACCGATTTCGAAGTACTTTTGAGCGGACATTAAACATTAAAAGTAAGGAAAAAAATGTAAATTTTATAACAAAATGAAAAATGTTCTAGATTTGCCGCTTTTTCTCAGCTTCTAATTATGTCAATTCAAATTTTCCATTGTTCATAATTGTAAAATATATGAATGCCCTTTACATATATCAGAATATAATATATAATACTTTAATTGCTTTGTATTTGTACGAAAGTCGATTACAAATAAAAAAAACAAAAATAATTGTGACTTTTTGGATAAAATCGTGAAAAATAAAGTCTTTTGCAATTTTAGAATATAGATACGTGGCCCCAATGATCTATGAACTGCATAATCCTGCATAATCGTAAATAACAGGTGTCATATATAACACAAAGAAAATGATAATACTTAGTCTAACCGGGCCTGATGCGCCCTAAAACCGTCATCGGTGACGAAAGTAACAAGCGGTTAATCTTACCGCTGATGTCGATCGGGGACTTGAACCGCACTTCATGGTTTCGATCCCAGCGCCGCATCGCGAATATCAAGCTAAGTAAAGTAAAACACTATATGTACCCTAGCTGCTAGTCTTCGGGAACACTACCAACCCTAGTTTTAAAACAAACCTACACTAACAATGCTGATCCTAAGTGGTCCTAAATTCCTAGCATCGGCTTACTATAGGAATAACATGCGGCAATTCCTGAATCTGTTCATTGCTTTGTAGAGTCTGTAACTCTGGAGCACTCTGGACTCTGGCAGACTCTGGAGTCTGCTTTTAGAGATATCAAGAGATATGTAAAGTTCATAATCCTTTTGTGTTAACTGTATAAAAATGTAAAGCAACTATAAAAAGGCAAATCGATTGAAATAAAAATAACCTGTACTTTTCCTTAAAGAAACAAAGACCAGGTAATATTTATTAACAGTATAAAACTTATCATGTTTTATTTTATATTTCATAAGTTGTAGAAATAAGTACAATTTTATTTGTGACTAGGTTTCAACAATGTCAAGTTTGACTAATTTTATATTATCGTCCGTAAAAACGTGGATTCCACAAGTAACATCAGTACGGTTCCGATATCACGCTAACAAAAAACGACTTATTCGTAATTATGGTTATAAAGATCCAATTGATCTAAAAGGGCTATTAGCTCACACTGGTGGAGATAAAGCAGTTTTAGAAATGCCAATATATCGTCCAATAGATTCGTGGAGCGAAAAAAAAGCATTATTTGGACAAAACGATTATATTGACATTCTTGGAAGTGGAGAAATACACCCTATAAAAATACTTTATAATGTACCAATGTGGTTGAGGGGGATCAAAGGCAACGAATATCAAGTTCTACTAAGAAAAAGGAAAATGTTGAAAGCTGGAGTTTTCCCCATTGCTAGGCCTTCAAAGTGGAAAGATTTAAACAAACGAATAACGTATTTATATAAATTCTTAAACAGAAAAACTAAAACTGGTATGTCACATGATTAAAGATTGTCCTATATTTTAAGCATAACGATGTACATTATTAGAAAATTTGAAATAAAATTTAGCAATATTGTTAACATTTTTTTATTTAAATTCACATGATTGTTTACTAATAGAGGAAATATTTACATTTACAAGTGCCACATTCATAAAACAGTAAATTTATTAATTATAAATCATGCTCTAATCAAGCAATATAACATCTGTTAATTGCAAAAATTCACAGCAAATTCATGCACCTTTAAACAAAAATAATCTTTAAATTGTGATCATGTTAAAGCAGCAAAATATTATTTGCACATATCAACCTATTTACTTTAAAATAAAAGTAATACAAATAATCTTAGTCACAAGCATGTGTTTAAACAAGAATCTGCAAATAAGTACAAGTGAAAAGACAAAAAAAGTCAATATATGGCTAGTGTCATTCATCTCTATCTTTAAATATAAATGTTTTATACAAAGGGATTGCGAGTATTGTCCATTGTTATAAAAACCAACGCATTTATTTTTACAATTTTTAACGATAAGATAATTAGTTAAGATCTATCTCCATCATCATAAACAATTTACAAATCAAAATTAAAATTTCAACCACCACATGATAGATACTGACGAGAAAAGCATTCTTGTTTTTAGTAATTTTTAATGGCGTTTGCCAAAGGTCTGGTAAAAATCATTGATACAGCTGAAAGATTTGCATAAAATATTTTCTATGCTTTCTATACATGTAATACTGTTAAGTTATTTAAAAAAAATCTCGTCTTGGATTTGAAGCTATCATACGCTTATTTTGATAGCAAGCAGAGTGATTGAAGTAATGTAGAAGTCGAATGTTTTAACATTTAAATTGTATATATACAAAATATCGGCAGTCAGTCGCGTTACATTGTATAACAACTTCATTCTCTTCTTCATCATACATCACGAATTTAGTGTCACCTACATAATATTTAAATAAAGCTATATTTTAAGATTTACAGGTGATTTTGTAAAAAAGAAAGGAAAGTGGTTTCGTAATGTTTGCTAGCATCTAAACTTCTGAGACTGTGCCTCTCATTAGGGTAAACTTGCAACTGATATGGTTTACCAGTCTTTATAAGAGTATTTATCAGTTGACTGGTGTGGAAGAAATGTACGTTTTCATCTATCAATCCATGAATTATTAACAGTCGATTTTCTTCGTCAGGAAATTTGTTAACGTAGGTTAATACAGAACCATTATCATAACCGTGCATATTATTTTGAGGTAGATCCATGTACCGTTCGGTATAACCCGTGTCGTAAAAGTACCAGGAAGTTACAGGAGCCCCAGCAATTGCTACCTGGAATTAAATTTTATCTACGTAGTGCCAAATTCTTGAAAAACCTTATAAAATAAAATAGTCTAAAGAAATACCTTAAAGACATCTGGATATTGAATCAATCCCATGAGACTTAAATATCCGCCATAGGACCATCCTTGAATAGCGACGCGATCCAAGTCTAAATATCCCGTCGTTTCACTTAACCATCTAAGTACTTCAACCTGGTCGTTTAACTCAACAGTACCCATTTTTCGTTGCAAGTAGCTTTCAAATAAAAGGCCTCTGTGATGAGAACCGCGTGAATCTATTAAAACAACACAATAACCTTGCGCGGCCAACATATGCATTCGCAAATGTCTCATTCCCTATAATTAGAATCAAATACAATTTTATTTCGAAACAATAAAATAACTGCTTGAAAATATTTGAAATATCAAAATGTATGTTAAAAGTATACAAACCTTGAACGCATTTGATACTAATTGTACTTCAGGACCGCCATAAACATTCAAGATGGTAGGATATTTACAACCAGGTTTGAAATTATGGGGTTTGAAAATCATGGAGTATATTGTATCTCCTGAAGCGATTTTATGTGTGAAAATCTCCGGAGCAAAAAGTTCGGATTCAGGAGTCGATGATTCCAACAGATATCCAACGGGTGTAAGAGAGATATTTTCTACCGTCCAATCCGATTGTGATATTCTAAATACCTATAAAATATAATATTATTTTATTTAATTGTACGGATTACATTATTATTAATTAAAAATTCTAACGAAACTCACTTGACAAGCGGGCAGTGTTTTTATAGAGCTGTAAACCGTTACCATCATTGTACATTCTTTATTAAAGTACACGTTAGTATAACTATATCCTGGTCTTGTTAGCAATCTAATTTCTAATGGACGGTGTAAAGATACAGCATAAACATGTTGCTCAAGTGGTCCTTCTCTTAATCCAATAAAATAAACCACAGAATTAACTTCATCAACCCATAATTCTTTACGAAGTACTTCCCAATCACCTTGTGTCAAGGCCACTTTGGATATTATGCGTGGTTGCATGTATATACTGTCCATTCTATCTAAAGACTCTTCAATTCCATTACCAGAGCCTATAAAAATTGTACACCTGATAATTTAATGTTATTCTTTTAAATTATATACATATCAGTATCAACCTGTTTGATTTATATACCTGCAATGCTTGAAGTAATAAGGTACATATGTCTATAATTAGTTTCTTCACTACCCCAAATAAATTTTACCTCTGTTGGATCATCAGATGGTAAGAAATAGAGTAAGTCATTTACATTTATCCAAATAGGACTAGTTTCTGAATAAATTACTTGAACACTTGCTGATGATGGTGAAAAATGATTTTCTGAGTTATATACGTTTGGCGGCGGTTCACAAAAGTTATCTATTGACAATAAAACGAGTTCAATCCTCTGTTGCATTCTATCTAATAATTGAACCCACACACTAGCAATTTAAGATAAATTATTAGAAACAAATATTACTAAACTTGTAAAAATTTCACAAATTTATAGACTTTATCAACTTACTGTCGACCATCTCTCATCCAGCCAGCTCTAACCATATATTCCATCCATGGGAACATTATATGCAATGGATATTGCAGTTCTAAAGTCTCTATATCAATAATCTGTGATGATTCTGTTACTTTAAATTGCACTAATTTTAAATTACTTCTAGCATTATTTGTGCCAGCTCTTGGAAACCTAAATTCATCAACGTCAAGTGAATCCGTAGAAGGAGAACAGAATATTTTAACATCACTTTCGTCTACTTCTTCATAAACTATCCTATAAATTCCATCAGGAGATTTCGGTTGCCACCAATAACCAATATATCTAAAAGAAATTTTAAAATAAAGTTTTAATCATTCACAAATAGGAAAATTAAATAATTATTTTATATACCTGCTAAATTCTTCTTGCATTACATAGGATGGAGTTCCTGCAGTAAGTGGTTCCTCGTCTAAACTTTTACCACCTTTCCTTGCATGTGTTAAACGAACAGAAGAGCCTGTTATGCTGTGACATAAGTGGATATCACCAGCACATGTATGAGCTACTAAAGCATGATTCCATGGACATATTTGTGGGCACAGCTTAGCACCAGATGTAGACATTCTGAGTTCAGATGGGAATAATGGTCCAGGCTGTTCAATTAAAATTAAAATCAAACTTTATTTGATGATTTGATACATGAAATTTACCATGTTAAAATAATTGGTTAAAAACTGTTTTCAATTACACAATGCAAGTTATAATTTTGGTCTATACTTGGATCACTGTAAAAAAATTTTCATTATTGTATAAACTTTTAATTTCATTCACCATAAAACCAGTATCCACACATTGATAAAGGCTACTCGCTGCTGGAAAAACTAATTTTCCACTTTCAGGATGGATTTCATAACTAGTGATTCCACACGTTGCCAGTCTTTTTCTCTCCCCAAGTAATTGTTCTTCCCTGGATAATTGATTGCTACTGGAAATACTATAAAAATGAAAGATTCAAGAACTGTGTAATTTAGATTAAAAATGCATAATTATAAACACCTTTGAAAGTTAGCTTCTATAATAGGCTGCCATTGGAGACGGTAACCATTAGCGTGGTCAGAATGAGCCACATCAACATACAATAACGTAGTTTCCCAACCATTGCTTGGTGTACTTAAAAAATATATCCTCATTCTGTTAAAAGATGAAAAATTTTGATTTATCCTACATAGTATATAAATTTTTTATGCTAATTATAATAATATGAAAAATTAATCGAATATCATTTTAATTTTATCTCAACTTTGAATTTATTGTATATGAATATGCAACCAGTTTTAGCTTCACATAGCAGAAGCACAAGCAAGATTAAGTGCTCCAGAGAAAAATGTGAAAGATACAGGTGTAGAAATTGTTTATTAATGGTTTATTAAAGGTTTTATTTTGCCAAAGTAATGAAAAAGAGTAGAACATGAATGGCAAACATCAAAGAAAATAAGGATAGAAAGCAACTGGTATGAGAAAACAATTCACCATCTGGTAGACTGCATGGTTGAATGCAAAATCAGTCTGTGATTTAAGTCTGTTATCTGAGCTCTACTTAGAAATTTTTTACTCGCTCACGAGTAACGCTGGAAATAGTAAGCGAGGATAAAGCCGAAATAAAGTGAAAGGTGTAGAAAATTCGAGCACGCGATTGAATCCGACTTGGATTTTCTAAGTAGAAATTACCTGCCGTCGGGCAGGGATCTGAAGGAGATTGATCCAGGTACCGAGCCGGCGGACATGCCGGACATCCGCCTCCGCATATCGCTGACGAGTCCCCGGAGCTCGTTCCATGTTTTGCGCCGGGACGAGGCATCGTCCTCCTGGTAGTCGGACTCGGGCAGCTGGGAGTCCTCGGGGAAGGCGTTCTTTGGCGGCAGCTGCTGCTCCTCCTCCTGCTCCTGGAGGTCGAGGTCCTGCTGCAGGGCCACGGGGCCGCTCCACGTCTCGGTCTGCAGCTCGAGATTGTCCATAGTCGGTTGGCGCGGGCCAAGGCAAGACGACGATTATGTCACTCGTCCAGGATGATCGGCGCGCGACTGCACCCAGGCAGCATATCCTCTGGAAAAGGGGAGACACCGCGACGCGGGTTCCGGTCGTTAGCGACTGCTCTCGGCTCTCCCTCTTCCCTCCGTCGCACAGGAGTCAAAAAAAAAAAAAGAAACTGCTCGGAAAATTCGCACGAGCTAGTTGCTTCTGGGTGCAGCGTATTGCGCGGCTGCACACAGCACACGGAAGAGAGCCCGGAGCGCGCAAGAGCACGGAAGAGATGCAAGAGACCGACACCAGGGAGCCTCGAGTCAATGCTTAGCCAGTGACCAATTTTTTGTAGAGCCCGTCAGTTGGAGGGGGCGCTACCGTCTGCCATGTATAGATATAGCCCGAGCCCCGAGCGGCCGGATTCTCTATTTGCATAATGATTAGAAATTTAACGATCCCTTTTTATGATTACAGTAATTATCCCATTCTGCGGGAGGCCCGAGTTATGGAACCTGCCGATTAGCCACATTAAAACGTTGATTTAGCCCCCCCTTGCAATTAAAGCGGCCGCCAACAGGCCGAGGATCGGGGGCCGCGGACAAAGCCACTGGGGCGCGATCATCGCCTATAATACTTTGATTAAATCGTTCGATCGTCGTCTATAAATAGAGCGATAAGTGCGTTAATGAGGAATTGCCGTGCGTGGGCTCTCCGCGCCTACGGGATAGCTCCGATAGTCCGCTCTCTCGGTCCCTCCCTCCGCCGGTCAGCCGGAGCGGCGCGCGCAGCGCCCCCTCGCCACCCCCGCTCGTTGCAGGTTAGGTCGCGCGACCAACTCGGCTCTCGCTCCTCGCACTTTCACTGCACGCCTCCGCGATCTGCCCCGGCGGCTCGGTCGATTTCGCCGGGCTTTCCTCTCCGGCGTTTTCTCTCCGCGAGGACAGTGCCGTTGACCGCGGCGAAAGCAGCGCCGGCCCGCCCCCGCCCCGTATCGAGCGGCCGGCCAAGCGGACGCACACAATGCTAAAGAGGATTAATTACCTGCGGGCGCCCTCCGTCTCCCCCCGGCGATGATACATACCCGTATACGCCTCGGAGGCTGGGGATCGGCGATCGTTATCGCGGCCGCGCGTGCCGAGATGCAGATTGGGCACGCGGGCCCGGCCGGTACGCGCGAGCCCCCGACCGCCCGATGCATACAATCTGCAAGGCGGCCCTCGCAGCTAGGCGCCCACGTAATTACGTACACGAGCGAAGTTAGCCGGGGGCGGACGCGGCCCGAACAATTGCCCGCGCGGAGATCTCGGGCCTTGGGCGGGCGTCCGCGTCGCATTCCTTCTCGAGGCTACTTCCGACATGGCCGGCAAATGCGGACCCAGGTGCTACAAGCCCCCCGAGGAAGGCATCCCCTTTATCCACGACGTGGTCGTCGGCTGCAAAGAGATCTTTAACCTCAAGAAGCTTCGCCACCATTACGGGGTGAGTCGGGCCCGCGCGATCGGCCCACTTCCGCCGACGTCGGCGGCTTTTCCTTCTCTCCGCCGGTCCCTTCCATAAGGCGCGCGGGGAAAGCTGGAAAACTGGTTGGTAAACAAACCGCGCGATACTGGGAAATTGGCCCGGGCGTCCCCTGCGTTTCCCCCCGGGGGCCCCGGCAATCGGCGAAAGAGTCGGCCCGCCGCCTGAAATATTGAATGGGCCGGGCGTGCGTTATGCGGCGGGGGCAGCAGCATCCTGGCCGGCCGGCTTTTAATCTTTCAGGGGCGGCGCGCGCACCTTTCCAGGCCGCGCGTGGAAACGCCCGGCGCTCCTTTAAAACGCATCTTTTTTTTTGCTTCTCGCAAGAGTTCCGGAGAGGCCTTTCCATTTCTCGCCCGGCGACTGTTTCGAAAGTTTTGTGTCGAACACTCGAATGGGGAATAAAGCGCTCTTGAGCGAATTAACGAGCGCATGAATATGCATGCTATTGCAGCAATGCCCGAATTAAAAATGTAATCCTGAGAAATCTGTTTGGCATCGATTGATTCGCCTGCGGTGTAAGGCCTAGATAACGCTCCGTATAACGCATTATTCATTCATTCCATACGTACGCTTATTGTTCATTATTAATGATGTTTATGGTTATGACAAGCCTGTCATGGCTCTATAAGGTTCAACGGGCGTTTATAATCAGAAACGAAGAGATTTTTATTGAATTTTTAGACATCGTAATATAACTCTTCGGGTTCGTGTTGTATGGTATAAAAATTATTTTTTTCCTTCTCTCAAATAACACTCGATAAATACTTATCTATTCGGTATTGAAGTGAAATTAAATATATAGTGATCAACGTAATTAATCTTTAGAAAAAAAATGACAGTCTTGGAGATTATTTGAAATCTTGATAGCATAGTCCAAACGATTTTTTATCAATCAAGTGTGGATAAATTAAACACATAACGCGTCTAATTCAATTAAATTGACTATGCCACGCCGTGTAAAATTATAAAGTCGATTAAATTTAACGCTAAACATGAAATATATGAGAAAGGTATAGAAAAAACCAGTATATAAAAATAAAAAAGTTTATTTCACAACTATTTCAAAAACTGTTTGTGTAATAATGATGCTATAATAATAATTCTTTTTACAAAAAACAAGGTTCGAAATATGTATATGTTTTTACATAAGACTAAGCTATGCGCATATAATGAGACTGGAATTTACAGATAGGTCTCTAATGTAAAATCTATACTGTAATTGTAGATTATATGTATACGTACCTTTTTGATGAGTCGGCGAACGGTTCGTTATCGAACAGTCGGTCAGCTTAGCTCTAAATCGTGCAGGTTTCTCGAGTGGAAAAGTACAGTATACAGAAAAGGAAATTGAATTGTTTGGTAATCGTAAATAATAAAACAAGGATAATTCTTTTAAAACTGCAATCAATCAAGTATTATTTTATGTACGTAAATAGAGCGGTTATGTACAATTGTACTACTGAAAAATCATTGTATATATAGGATCATAAAATCAACTAAATAAACGTATACAAAGTAATTACTTTTACTTGATCTATATAGGAGCATGTTTATATATTATTTTACAACTATTATGCGAACGGGTAATTAAAATCTAATGACTAGAAATGAGAGTAATGGATAAGGTGGATCGTATGTGGATTAGGTTGTACAATCATATATGAGAACATGGTAATTCAATTTTAATAGGCAGATAGTAATTGTCATCGTGTTTTTCTGAACATCACAATTTCACAATTCGACAATGAGGTATATTGGAACAGAAAAGTCAGCAAATACCCTCACGATCTTTATTATAAATTTAATGCATATATAGTTCTAATTGGTCGTAAAGGTGTGGTCATATTAATATATATGTATATACTTTTCAATATTGATCCATCGTTTGTATTTTATTAATTCATTCTTTATTCATTTGGTTGTTCTAGTAAAGGTTAGATTCATCGTAACCAATAGACTGCAGAGTTAAAATTTTGTCTTCTTTCTCTTTTCTTTTTCGTCATATTTGCATATATAGTTTATAAGGCGCTCGTTGTACGACACTAACGATGATATCTTGAACGGAACGAAGAGAAAATCATAAATCTAGTGCGTATGTGTTCGCTATCTAAAGACGCATACAAGTTTCTGACTCTACTTGAACATCTAATGTCACTTTATATAAGGCTGAGATCTTTTAGCTCTTCCACCGCTATCATAAGGTTATGGTATACGCAAACGAAACTCGTGTGACAAACGCATCCGTTGAAAAGCCACCTCGGCGCCTCGCACCTGCTCGCTCGTTATCCTCGCAACACAATATACAGCGAGGTGCGCGGGCGCGCGCGCGCGCGCCTCCCCTTTACAAGGGTGTACAATCGAAGCAAAAATCAACACAGGTAAATGAAACGGCCAGAGAGGAGTCGGAAGGAAGGCCTCCTCCTTTCCTGTTTTTCTTTTTCGGCCTCCCCCCTCCCGAGGGGAGAGGAGTGCGCGACTACCTACGGGGTGCGCGCGCTCTCGGCGCATCGAGCGGCACTCGTGTCACCGGGGCTCGTGTATATATATATATGTATATAAAGAGGGAAGAACCAAGGTCCGAGTGTGTATAACTTGCCACGAGTGGAATCGTCTTGTGGGTCTCTCCTAGAGCCGCTGCTAAAGAGCCTAGTGGCGACGCGCTAGCTCGTCGTCTAAGATCGGCCGCATAACCGCCTCGCAATATATATATATACGTATGTCGGCGCTAAGGCTCGGCGCGCGCGCCCCGGCTTGTGATATGTGGATAAAACGCGGGGCGGTCTGCCCCGGCAGAGAGGTATATAACGTCTGTATATATGTGTATATATATATAATAACGCGGGGCCCGCGGCGGGCGCGCCGAGCCTCTGTACATGTACGCCTCGGCCTATATATGCACTGGAATGAGATTGAAAAAATATACACATCGCGCGGGGCGCCGGGGCTGCGTGTCGTACGCCCGCGCCTCGCGCACGCGCCTATAATACATTACACAGGAATATATATATGTACAAGTGTGAGCGGGGTGGGTGATACGGTCGGTGGGGAAGGGGCCTGGATCGAGGGGCGGGTAGAGGTGGTCGGGGGTGTGGTGTGTGTGTGTGTGTGTGGCACGGGGGGCGCCGAGCCCCTGACTAGAAGCGCCTCGCTCGCCCTCGGCCCCGTCGGGCTCCTGCGGGCTCGGCCGGGAAAGTGTCCTGGGGGCCGAAGGGTTGGGGGGCGGGGAGGACTAGACTCGTTTTCTAATGGAATTCTCCTATATATCGCGCGCGCGTGTATATATATATATGTGCCCTCGGGGCGCCGGGGGAGGGCCAGGGAGGAGGTCCGCCGCGCTCCCGCGGCCTACGTGTAGCTCGACTTATTGTCACAATCGAAGGCGCGCACTATATGTACACATATCATAGTCGCATCATGAGACAGAGATAGAGTGAGGGCTAGGGAGCGGGAGGGTGAGGAGGAGGAGGAGGAGGAGGGGGGCGGGGGGTGGGCTACGCGTAGGAAGAGAGGGAGGAGGCCGGGGAGGGCCGATCGCTCATCCGGAAGGACTCGCGGCCGAGTCGCGCGGGAGGGGGCCCTTCCCTCCTCTTCCTCGTCGGCGCCGCATCCTCGGGTTACGCATGTGTCGCACGGGCGCTCACCTCCTCGGCGGCTCCCTGCGGCTCCTCGCTCGGTCCTCCGCCTCCACCTCCTCCTCCGCATCCGCCTCGGTTTGTATATATCGTGTATACGTAATAAACGTTATTGCTTATCTCGAGTATCGTTTGTTCGTTAATTCTTATATATATATAATATATTCAATAAAGAATAACCGGCGTCACACACCGGCCGCCAAATCCTCCGAAACGTGTTCGCAGTCGCTTTCGTTTTCGTTAAATTTCTTTTTTTTTTTTGGGGGGGGTCTCGCTTTTCCTCGTTTTCGTAGCAAAAAGGATAAATATACGCCGCGGTTTCGGAATTCAATGCTTATGCCTCTTTCTTGCTTACAATATGTATTTTCTTTCTTATTCCTTTGATACTCTTATAATATATATTTATTATTTCATGTATGTATATATATATTCTATGTGTCGTACCTAACGTTTGCTTGGAAGAACGTGATGCCGCTTTTGTTTCTCTACTTTATCTCTTTTGTCCTTTCTCTCTACTGCTCCCTTGCGCTTTTTTTTCCGCAGTAAAACGCATATACGGCCATAGGCAGCTCCCGGGGAAACGTTCTACGCGGTATATGCGCGTCGGTCCCTTAACGACACCGGGAGAGAAAACGCGCGCGGCTCGAATCCGACCCCTTGCCCATATATACCCCCCGCGTCCCCGATCAAAGGGAAATCCCTATATATGCCGAGCTCATTTGTTCGCTCCCGAGTAGAAAAGCCGTCCACCCGGTAAGACGCGCCGCCTCCGTCCGTCCGTCTAGCTCGACTAGCATCGATTTTTCTAGAGGAAATAAAAAAAAAATTCCAGCTTCCTTTTGCCCTTTCGTTACTCTTCCCGCGTGCACCAAGTGATGTAAGAGAGAGAGATATAAAGAGATAGAGAGAGATAGAGATAGAGAGAGAGAGAGAACGAGTGAAGGTGTCCGCGAACTCAGCCCGACAACCGCGCGGAAAGAAGACAGATTATATTATGTATACTATTGTATAGAGAGAAACAGAGAGAGAGAGAGAGAGAGAGAAGCGTGCGACACATGGGCACGTACTTTGTTACAAACCAGAGACAATGTAAATTGTAAATATATATTTAATATTTATATCTATGGAGATTAGTGACATTTAGACTAAATAAAGATCTATGATTCAAATGTATATATATATGTCAAGTAAACGAGTATACAAGCAAGCAAGCAAGCGAGTACACAAGCAAAAATTATCTCAATAAAGCTACTATACGTAATATATATATATGTAAATATATATAATGTAATAGTGTATCCAGCGACATCTATTCTTTGTCAAGGATCGTCTTGGAGAATATGTGGTTAATATTGCTCCGCCCCGCGCTCGCCAACACTGTCCTCCTCGGCGTTAATTGTTACATGTACACGCAGGCTCACCGGGGTGTTTATAGGCGGGAGAGAAGCGAGGACAGTCCTCGCGAGCGGCCGCGGGGATGCTGTGCGCGCACCTCGTCGGCCGGGGCTTCAACGGAACAGACGTCGTCTTGATGTCCTCGATACACACACACACACGCACACGCACAACCCCGCGCTACACGCGCGCTCTGCCTCTAAGTCTACGTATATATATGTACATTGCAGACTAGATATGTCAAAGAAAAAAAAAAAAACAAGAGAGATGCGGGGGTGAAGAAACACTGTATCGTACGGGCCCGGTGTCAGTAGTGTCACACTTGCTAGTAGTCGCAAAACCACTTTGAAGGGGTGGGTGGGGGGTGGTGCGTGTGCGGCGGCTGTCCCGCGCGCGCGCACACGTGGCTCCGCGCCGCCCGGCGACTTTGGAAGAAAAACACAAGCGCCGCGAGTCAATGCAAATATACACGATCAGCTATGTAATAGTTAAACTAAAACGACTTTTACTATTAAAATTCCAACAGTTCTATAGCCAAAGATAAACTACTGGTCGTACTTTTTTTTTTTTTTTTTTTTTTTTGCTTTCTCCTTACCTGACAACATGGGCCCCCCGCGTCTCCTTTGCGCCAATGTCTTCGGGGGCCCGGTGCTCGAGGTGCCGACGCCCAGCGCCTGCGCTCCCGCTGATCTCTCAATGTCCACAATGTTTCCAAGCGATGTTTAATAATTATACGTGGAAAATTAATCAACAAAAATAAAAAGAAGGGTGGTGAGTGGGCGGTGGCGGGGGAAGTGTTCGGACACGTGACGATATAAAGAAAAAAAAAAATAAAGATATATGTAAATATCGCAAACACACAGACCAACACAATCAATATTACTTTGGCATGTAATCGGGACGAGTGGGATTGGCACCGGGGAGGGACGGGCGCTTGGCTGGGATGGCATTTTTAATAATAATAATGATAATAATAATAATAATGATAATATAATAATAATAATAATAATAATAATAAAGTATGAGAGGTAATAAGTGACAGATACGAGGAAAATACACAAACAAATGTTAGCTACAAGTTTTTAAACTACTTTATTGGCAATTTCTCTAGGCATGTCGACTAAACTAAATTACGTTCTCTCTTAATTTTTAATCGTATCGGTGTTAGTGAGTGATTGCTTTGACTTGACTTTGACTTGATTGTAAGTGAGTGAGTCATATCTCCATCCATACGATACACAGGAGGCTACATACATGCGCGTAACTCGACATTCGAAATCTCAAACGAAATTACTCTCCTGCCAGCCACATATTATTGTTCTATAATAATCCATACTCATAGCCGTTAAAAACTGCCTCAAAATTTCTCCACAGCGATCATCCGCAGCTCGTTCTTTTTTATTTTCACTAATTCATAAGTCTACTAATTATTACTACTATTGATTATTGCTTTCGGAAGCTATAGTATTACGGAAGAGTCGAAAATATACAGAAAAAATGCATGCACTTTATATATATGTATATATGTATAAACGACGGCTCTCGACAGAGAAAAAAAAGCTCGAGTGGCCATCGAACTTGCCGAGTAAAACAAAAAGGAACAAACATCCCATTATTATTGTTATTAACGTCGAGCTCCGCTCACACGCCACACACACACACACGTCACACTTTACGCGCATCGTAATAGTTATATAGGTCCGCCACGGGGTCTCAGCTACAAACGCTGATTACCAACCCCCCGTGTGTGTGTGTTTATTATTAATTATTAAAATTCAACGTCGCCATTATTCGGCGCTTTTTTGTATTTCATTGTTATCGTTATAATGATATTAATAATAGTAATCATTATTACTTCTTATTCATAAATTACTTGTATATTTTTTTCTCTTTCTCCCTTTCTCACACCCAAGGTTTTATTTCTAGTTTGTTCTCTCAGTTCTGAATTGCTCGTTTACCGGTATTATAATACTTTACGCTAATGAGATGATCTAAGTGACGATGATGATGAGAAACTTGTGGTGATTACATACGTGAATATGACGATGCTGGTAGTCGAGCTAACTCGTGGCGTATGATATGACGTACTAAGAGAGATAGTAGTAAAAAGTGAAGTCTTTACAACTACTACAACAATAATGGCAGCAGTAGCAGTAGTGGTTAGCGAGAACAGTATTAAATGGCATTAGTAGTAATTACAAAATAGTGAGGAACGCCCATTAAAGTAGTGCTCCTGCTAACCCATTATTACTGTTTGTATCTTTCTCTACTTTAATTTCTCGTGTTTATTATTGTTCTCAGGTTGCTTCGTCTCGCCGAGCCATTTTTTCTTTAGCCTACGTCTCCATCGGATTCGCATTTATCTAGTTACAATCTCCGACATAATTACAAACTTTGACAAACGAACGGCCGCTCTGTCTTCGTGAAGTTTCGAGTATCTCGTTAAAAACTTGTTTCTTTATTTTCGATAATCTCATGTGTAAGAAAGGTGAGAGTTGAGAGAAATCATCGTTAATTACTGATATATAATATTGAGTATTGACAATCGTAACAACAATAGTAATAATAGGCGTAAAAGGAAAGAAAAATATCTAAGTTTTTAATGACTGTGATAAGTGATGTTAAAGGTAATGAATGTACAATTCATTTAATAACCGACATGCTTCTCGCAACTAAGATCCGAGGATCCTACTAATACTATAATGGTTAGATTTCAAACTACACAATGCTATGAAACATAGACAAACAAAGGAAATAAAACAATTATTATTAATTAGTGAGTTTTTGAGGTGTAAAAAATAGATTAAATTACGGAGCTCACAAGGTCTCAAATACTTGTTACAAAAAATCGTGTGAAAGATAAAGAATAAAAAAACGGAGAAAAAGTGTACAATAGGTGGTGTGGTGGTGGTGGTGGTGGTGGTGGTGGTGGTTTGGTGACAGTTGATTGGTTGCTGGTTGGTAGTTGATGGTACAGCGATAAAAGTGGTTTCGGACGCTCGGAAGTGTGACGGCACAGTACGCCTAATAAGTTTATATTGCTACTATTAACCGGATAAAAAGAAACTCGAAGCACGTGCCTCTTAAAAAGTCGGCCCGACCTAATCGAAGCCGTATAATTACAACTAGTAGCTTGCGACTATCATTAATCGATAACTGCATTGAGTATCAGTAAGTCTAACGTAACGCGTGCATTCGGTATACGGCGGTTCGCGTCCCCCGCGCAATCGTGCCTCGAGACAAAAGGCTCGCGAGGGCCGGGGATCGGTAGGAGGGGGGGGGGGGGGTGTCGGAAAAAACAAAACGGAGACGAACAGCAGGTATGATTCGACAGAGAGAAAGTAAAACAAAAAAAGAGGGAGGAGGAAAATAGAGTGGCAAGGACGCCGGCGGCCGCCGGAGCCAAGCCCTCGCGCTGCTCGTCCCTCGCATCGGGAGCGAGAGAGAGAGATGTGGTTGACCGATCGGCCCGAGAGAGGGAGGCCGACTCGTGGATTAAGTAACTGCGCGCGCCCACCGGTACATATCACTTGCGCGGAATCATTGGCCCACAAAAGTTACGCGAGAAGCAGCGTAACGCGTGGAGCTCTTCGCCCTTCTTCCCTCCCTCTCTCGCGCGCGGACGTGCCGGGGGAAAGAAGCAACAGAGAACGAAAGGGCAGGGGGGTGGGTGGGGGTGAGGGGGGTGTGGGGCACGAGAAAACTCGACTCCGCGCGCTCTTTTGCATAGTATTTAGCGAGAGGCGAAAAAAATCAGCGGCGAAATCACGTACATAATAATACTACTAATAATACTTATAAATGACGACGATAATCGATAATTAATGAATCCATTAATTAATTAATAATATCATTACTAATATCAGCAGTATAATAAATTAAAGGACAGATAGAGATAAAGAGTGTGTGTAGAGTGGTGTCGAGTGTCAGCGTGTCGGTGTCGGTGAGCGTGGGGGAGTGTAGGGGGCGCGTCGCAGTGTCGCCGTGTGACAGTGTAGGTTGAGTGTCATAGTTTAATCATAGAGAGAGAAAGGGAGTATTAAAGTGGTGTGTGATGGGGCCGCGCGGCAAGGCGCGTACAACAGGAATAGGAACCCTAACGCGCTGATCCTCCAGGTGCGTGTCTTTAGCGCGACACTTTTGCCGTACAGGAAGGTAAAGGAAAGACAAGGGGTGTCGTCGCATCCGTCGGCTCTTAAGTATAACTCTGGTTTTTTCGTTTGTTTTCTCGTTTTCTCCGGGTCGCGGGGCTGGGACGTGGGGCGGGTTGGTGTCGGGGGGGGGGGTCTAGGTTGCGGTGGTGGGCCTGGGGCGTTGGGTTGGGTCGGGTCGGGGGCGCGGGCGTGCCTGCGTGGTTGCGCGGCTGCCCGGGGCGCCCGCTCGCTTAAGTACGAGTCGGCGGTGACGAGGAGGATGATTAAGTAATAGGCGAGAGGCGGCTCGGGGCCCTCCCCGGGGCCGGGGCCGCTTACACGTACATGCCCATGCCGTACATGGAGCCCCAGTCGACGCCCTGGAAGCTCGACATGTCGACGTTGGTGAGGGAGTAGCCCTGGTAGGGGTTCGGCGGGGCGACGCCCGCGGCCGGCGAGCTCGCCTGCGGCTGGCCCGGGCCCTGGGGCGCCGCGGGGCTCGGGGGCAGGCCCGGGCCCCCGGGGGTCGCCGCGGCCGCCGCCGCCACCGCCGCCGCGGCCGCGGCCGCCGAGGCCGGGATCGGGTAGGGCGCGTAGCGGTACGCGGAGAGGGCCGAGGCCGGGTAGCCGCCCGCGGCGAAGAGCTTCCCGTAGCCGGCCACGGCGTTCTGGACCTGGGCCGCGGCGGCCGCCGCCGCGGCCTGCACCTGGGCCTGCGCCTGGGCCTGGGCGACGAGCTGCGAGGCCACGGCGGCCCCGGCCACCGGGAGGGCCGGCTGGGGCGCGAGCCGGACCCCCAGGGCCCCGAGGACGACGCGCTTACCGAGGGCGAGGGCGCCCGGCTGGACGGCCTCCTTCGGCTGGGCCTTCTTGCACTCGACCTTCTTGTTCTTGATCGTGTGGAAGTGGATCTCGCACACGCGGTCCACCACGTCCTCGTTCTCGAAGGTCACGAAGCCGAAGCCCCGGTGGCGCTTCGTCTGCTGGTCCATCAGCATCACCGTCTCCTCGACCTTGCCGAACTGGTTGAAGTAGGCCTTCACCTCCTCGCTGCTCGTGTCCTGGCTCACGCCCCCGACGAAGATCTTCTTCGTGCGGTTGGCCTGCTTGGCCCGGTTCTTCGGGGTCGCGTGCTTCGGGTCGATCTTCTTCCCGTCGAGGGTGTGGATCGGGCACTTGAGGACCTTGTCCACGCTGCCGGGCTCGGCGAACGTGATGAAGCCGAAGCCGCGGCTCCGCTGCAACAAGAAACCGAGAGAGCGAGGTTACGCGCCGCAAGTGGGCTGCCCCCGCGGAGGGTGCCAGTCGTCGTCGACCCTCTCCCCGGCCGCCCGCCCCCCGCGCCCCCTACTCACCTGGGTGACGGGGTCCTTCATGATGAGGACGTCGGTGACCGTGCCGAACATGCCAAAGTACTCGCGCAGCTTCTCGCTGCTCGTCTGCCAGGAGAGGCCGCCGACGAAGAGCTTGCCCGGGGCGGGGTCGCCCCCGTTGGGCGTGCTCCTGCCCGAGCTGCCCGAGTGGCTGCCGTTTATGGGCACGAGGCTGTTGTGGAACTCGTGCTCGATGCCCGCGGTGCCGTTAGCCGCGGCGGCCGCCGCCGCGGCCGCGGCTGCCGCTGCCGCTGCCGCCTCCATGCCCGCGCTGCAACACGCCAAAGCTCGCATTTGTCTCGGCATCTCATTTCTCAGCCGCGAACAACAGCCCTACGCTGGGGGTCTCTCTGCAACGGGGGTCGTCCTCTCGGGGGCCTATCCGCCCTAGCCTCGCCTATCCCTATGCGCCCTATGCGCCCTACTTGCGCCCTTGCGCCCTGTGCGCCCTATACACCTAGCACCACTCTGATTGCAGCTGATTCCCCTGGTCGCCGTCACGGCCTTCACCGTCTGCATCAACCTGCCCTTGACAATCATGCACCGGAGCTTCTTCGGAACCATCGACGTCTGCATGTGAGTATCGCGCCGGTACAACATGGGTCGCGGGCGGTCCTCCTCCCCGAGCGCTCCAGGACGGCCCGGCCGCGGGACTTGTTGCACCGGCGCCGCGGCCCCGGGGCTCCGGCGGCCGCTCGCGGAGGCCAGTGGGCCGCGCGGTGCTAACTGGGTTTGTCTCCGCGCAGGGGACCCTGGCTGCCCCGGCACGAGATGGTCTCCAAGAACCCCTTCATGGACCTGCGCAACCCCCATAGCCTGAAGGTGAGTGGCCGCGCGGGGCTGGGGGGAAGGAGCGGGCGGGGCGGGGCGCCCCTCGGCGGGGGTGGCCGCGCGCCGCCCGCCGGATCAATATACTCTAGCGGCGGGGGCGCTGGCGCCCTCCGGTGGGGAGCGCCCAGCAGCCCGCGGGGGGCGGTGGGGGGGGCCGCGGGGGGCCGCGAGGGGCGCGGAGCGCGGAGGCGGCGCAGTGCCGTCGGGGGCCGCCGAGCCGAGCGCCGCTAGTCCTTGCGCGAGCGTCCGAGGGGGCGGCGGGCGGCCTAACCCCGCAGCCGCCGGCCGTCGTCGTCGTCGTCCTCGTCCTCGTCCTCGTCCTCCTCGTCGTCCGCGAGTTGCAAGAGAGCGCGCCTCCCCCGCCGCTGAGCCTCCGCCGAGGAGCCGAGGCCCGAGCCCAGGTAAGCGCACCAGGAGCCGAAGCAGCAGGAGCGCGCGGCGCCGGGGATATTGTCCTGTCACAGCAGTACGCCTATTTTGAGTTACTGGTGTGGTGGGACATTGTCCTCGGCCCGCGGCCACTCATCCGTCGCCGAGGGCAGCAGCGGCAGCAGCAGCAGCACCACCACCACCACCACCACGACCACCAGCAGCGGCAACGGGAGGAGCGCCGAGGGAGAGCCCCCGGACGGACCCAGTGCGCGCCCCCGCCCCGGACAAAGGGGACGGCGGGCTGCTCCGCCCGGGCGGGGCGGCGGCCGTCCCCGGGCGTCCCCGGCCAGCCCCGGCCATCTTCCCGAGGAGGTTAGGCAGGCGCGCGCGCGCCCAAGGCTCCCCGACGACTCGCGCGGGCGGCCAATCGATAGGCGGCGCTCGGTGGCGGCTCGGTGGCGGCCCGCAGCCGTCCCCGCCTGATTAATCGATAGGAGGCCGCCCCGGCAACGGGCGCGCCCCCGGAATCGGGTCAGCCCCGGGGTCGGCTCGCGGCCCAGTCAAGGCTAGGGGAGACGCCCCCGCGGCAGCCGTGTCTTTGACCCCGGCGCACCAGGTGTTGTTCCCGCCGCGGGAAAAATCGGCCGGGCGATCGATGCCCTCGCGTCGGGGCCGCCCGCCCAGGAGCCGCTCCTGCGCAGCTGCTGCTCCTCGCAATCTATCGATTGCCCAAAGCCCGCGCGCGCCCTCGCGGGGGAGAAGAGCTCGCGCCCGCGCCCCCGGGATAAATAAGCAATGAGAGCCGGAGAGGAGAGAGTTCGCGCGGCAAGCCGGCCAATGGCGACCCGGGAGGAGAGGATCCGCGGGCCGATCGATGCCCGCCGGCGATCGCCGCTCCGGGCCGCTCCGGGCCGCGCCCCGCTGCGGGTCGCCGCGGACAGATGTCGCCCCGGGTGGGCGCCCGCCACCCTCCCTCAGCCTCCCCGTGGCAGTGGCAATGACACTCGGTCCGTTGCCAAGTGCCAGGGGAGCCCCGCGACCGCGATCCTCGTCGTCGTCGTCGTCGTCGCCGCCGCCGTCATCTCCTCGTTCCCTCCCCCCGAGTTGTACGCATTATTGTGCACACCCATGTTGTACCTGTACGTATCTTCAGACTATGTTCAAGAATACACATAATTTTAGAATTCGACTCACTGTAGATTTATAGCTACTTTTATCCATGTATTTACATGTATTTGATATCAATTTTTATCTGCTTTTAGGTATCTATGTCTGTAGTTCAATAGAAATATATATAATGTCATATAGATTGTGTGGCTCATTTTAATCTTTCGA
The DNA here is from genome assembly GCA_018906755.1 of Sycophaga agraensis. NCBI lineage: Eukaryota > Metazoa > Arthropoda > Insecta > Hymenoptera > Pteromalidae > Sycophaga > Sycophaga agraensis. Next base: position 2,575,062 of record JACCIE010000004.1, read on the forward strand.
CTAAACATATGTTACATTTCAGTGGACACCTCGTACAGTTTGCAGATTTTACTTTTAGCATTATCGCCTTTTCCTTTATATATGCAAATAGACATAAATGGCATTGCATTGACCTTCTGTTTTTCATTATATCGACATAAATAGTAGTTAGACATAGTCAGAGTGTATATTTATTTCAATGTTTAGCATGTAGACTAAGTGTTATTCTAGATTTTCATAACTGCAAAGTTGTACGAGGTGTAGGTTAAAATAGTCTGCACAACGGTCAAGGCTGTCGCACTAATAAAATGGTATTGCAAATTTGTTATGAAGATTTTTATGCAATTTTATAACGAATATAGAAACCAGTAAACGATTTATTTTGATTACATTGGACTTCTTCTTTGTTTACTTCCACAAACCTATATACCTATACGTAATCGGCAAAAGTAAAGGACACAGTAGGTGTCCATCAGGAATCCTATAAACCGTACTTCCTCTCCTATTGTTTTTCATATACTTATATATACATATACATTGTAGCATGTGGATATTTTTTAGATTGGAATAACTGTACACTAGTACATGCTTGAGACAATCGCAAATAGAATACAGCGCATATGAAATGAGTATACTTTCGTTGAACGTAAACTAGTGTGTTCCGTAAAAGTTTGTGACTAGTTGCCAGTAATTGGATTAAAGTGGCGATGATAAGCGGATAACGGGAGCGCGGGACGGCATCGCCCGTCGATAAAGCAGAACGACGGGGAGCCGGTTGGCCGCGCGCTACCTTGCCGGTAGCGGTTACCAACAGCTGATAAGCCAAGGGGCAAAAGTAAACAGCGCAACAGAACGAGGTGGCGACTCTCGGCGAGACGCGCAACGGCGTATTCGTTTAATTAGCGCGCACGAGCGGCTAATTGGCTAATCGCGGAGGGGGAGAGGCGGCGCGGGCGGCCGGACCGTGGGAGGGTCTCCGCGCAGCGGCGGCCGCGCGGGACCGAAGCGCCAGGGATTAAGTGGCCGCTCGCGGGGCGCGCGTTATCGATTGGCCGAAACGAAACGGCGCGATTTCGCAATGGCCGTGGGGGCCGAGACGCGGATGAATAATCGAGTCGCGCGCGGCCCCCGGGGCCCCGGGAGTGTCACGGGGCGGGGCGCCGGCGTCGTCGTCCTCGTGAACCGAAAAAAAAAAAGCGGCAGTGGGGGGGGGGAGGGAGAAGCAGCGAGCGGTCGGCGGGCGTGCCGCCTCCGCCGCCTCCGGCCATTGTTCGGCTCGGCCGCCGCCGCCGCAACGCCACAATGGGCCGCTGGTGCTCTCCTCCTTTCGCGGAAGCCGCGCGAGGCTGCTACTGTTGCCGCTGCCCCTTTTTTCCCGGAGGCGCGACCGCGCGCGGAAAGTGAAAATGTGCCCCGTGCGCGAGGAGAGCGCGGGCGGCCCAAGAGAGGCGAGGCGCATCCGGCGCGATCCCCGCGGCCGTGAATCACTCGCGGAGAATATAAGCGGTCCGCGCGCCGAGAGGAAGAGCCAGAGAGAGAGAGAGAGAGAGAGAGAGAAAGAGAGAGAGAGAGTAGTGAGAGTGGCAGAGAAAGAGAGCCTTGTGTGCGTGGTGTGAGAGAGCGTGGCGGGGAAGGTAGTACTAGTCGTTCTTTATTGATCATCATATAGACGGGGGCCTGGGGGGGTTGGTTCAGGTGGGGTGACATAGTTGCTTGCTGAAAATGTTGGTTAGAGAGATATTACCTGCGGTGGGTGGCGGCTCTCCGTGGGCCGGGAGCGTCTCCACTTTATCCGGGAGCTCCATACACGAGAGGGGCTCAAGTGTCCGCGCGCGCTAAACTACCGCTGGGTGCGTGCGTGCGGCGCGGGAGGGCCGGGGCCGCCGCGGCTCCCCCCGCCTAACAACTCATCATCATCATCATGATCATCACCATCATCATCATCATCATCCCGCCGACTCCTTGAGATCCTACGGAAAACCATGAGACTGGCCAAACGGGCAGCTGAGAGTTTCGGGGCTCCGGCGCTCACGTGCGGGAGAGGAGAAGAGCACTGGCTCCTCCTGGTTGGGTCTCCTGGGTGCTTGGTGCTCGTGGCCTGGTGCTCGTGGTGGTCGTGGTACTCGTGACGGTGGTGGTGGCGGTGGTGCTCGTGGTGGTTACGTGAGCTGTACCGGGAGGGGGGAAGGGCGAGGGTCAGGAGAGCGGGTTCTTCACATTAATACTCTAATAAGATGCTGCTCAATGATCGTTAGATAATGTAGTCGTGCAAGGCCAACAGAGGTGTTATGTATTCGCAATAGATTAATATTAAAATGCTAGTACGTTCTCTCAACAATTACTGTCCAAGTGGCTAACGATATATCTATGTATACGTATACGTATGTAAATAAGAATAAATAACAAAAAAACTATAGATTGGCAATATAGATCGCTTTACAACTTTCCCTAATGAATGTTTATATATGTATGTATAAAAGAGAGGAAGAGAGAGAGAGAGAGAGAGAAAGAGAGTGAAAGAGAGTGATAGGGCGAGAGAGAGAGGCAGAGGAGGCACGTCAATCGAACTACCGTCTATACAAATAGGAAAAACAGTGACTGATACACAGATACATATATATATACATGTGGCTGCGGTACGCAATGGACACCATTGGTTAAAAAAAAAAAGGGTTACGCAAGAGCCGAGTATAGCAGAGAGAAAGAACTAGAGCGGGCTGGGCTCGGGAGCGGGCCAGTTGGGCCCGAGGCTGGGCTTCCCCCCGGGCTTCCCCGCGGCTCTCCGCGCGTCCGTCCGGCGGTCGCGCCCTTCCTCGCGCGGCCGCCGGCGCCCGAGCGCTCGAGACCTTTCTCCTCTCCCTCCCTTTCTTCCGTGCGGGGCTTTCCTTTTTCTCCCGCTCCTTCCTGCGCGCGCCGCGGCCAGACAACGGCGCCGCGGCCGCGCGCTTTTTGCATCGGCCCCTTCACTCTCCCGGGGTTTACGAGCCGCCGCCGCCGCCGCCGCCGCCGCCGACACGGGAATTATTGTCTCGCTTTCGGATCCGGGGCCCGAGGCGCGGGTCGATTCGCGCGAGCCGCCGATCCATTTCGGCCGATCATCGATCCGCGTCGGGCGAGCCGCTCGGCCGCGACTCCCCTGCCGCCCTCGCCCCCGTCCCGCGGAAAGCCGATATTTATAAAGCCGACTCCGATAAAAACGACTTCTTTACGCTTTGATAATTTAGTGGCGCGCGCGGCGTCGGCGGCCGGTGCGCGGCTGTCTACCCGGCCGCGGGGAAGGACGGAGGAGGAGTGAAAGGAGGGTGGGGGGGGAGGCAGGGCAGCCAGGCCGGCCCAGCGCGCGAGTTACGTGTAACGCAGCTACATGTACAGATACGCGACAAGACAAGTCGCGTCACTCCTACAGAACCTACGTTTTACGTGCAAGCAGAGGGGCATGCTCACGGTCTCGAGGAGACGCGCGCGTGTACGCGTGTGCATGTAGGTCGCGGGGTGGGCGGCGTTAGGTGGGACGGGCCAGTCCCCGGCGAGATAAGCCCGGGCCTAATGGGGCGGACAATGCGGCCGGCGCAGCCGTGGCCCCGTGCCAAGACAATGCGCCCCCGGCCGCGGAGACAAATTCGCGCGTTTTGACAAGTGGCCGGCGGGCGTTCCCACGCGCTCGATCGGCTCGGGCCAGCTGCCGCTTAATCGCCCGCGGCCTCGGGGCTCCCCGCGCCTAACAGATGTTGTCCGGGTCGGCCGGTCCAACCTACGTAACCGGCCGAGCGCCCTTTCCGGGTGATTAGCCCGGGCGGGGGGGAGGTGCCCGCGGGGCTTCGCGCCGGGCCCCGCGGCGGAAGCCCCTCCCGGTAATTCGACGAGGGCCGGGAAGCCCCGCGAGCCCCGGGGATCGATGGAATAACGAGTGCCGGCGTCTCGGTCGCCGCGCGCGTTGCATCCTAAGCCGCTTACGCGCCGGCCCCAATCGCCCGGGGACGAGGTTACATCCGGCGTAATCCGGCGCCGGGGGCGGGCGATCGATCCGCGGGGCGGCCTCGAGGCCACCCACACCCTCCCCCGGCCCTAATAGTCGGCGCGGGCCAAAGCCTTGGGAGTGCGCGCGGGAAGGAGGCGGCGGTAACCCGAGGCTGGCGCGCAGTCTCGGGTGCGCGCGGCCGGAGGCTCTCGGCTTTCAACCTGTCTCCCCTTTCTGCCCGCAGTTCGTCAAGACCCACGAGTGGGAGCCCTGCATCCACCTGGACAACCGCTACCGGCTGATGCGGGGCGAGCCCATGCTGGACGAGAACGGCAAGCGCACCGAGGAGATCGGCGAGGACCCCACGCAGACCGTCTACGAGGTCGAGGTCCCGGCCTCCAAGGCCTGAATCCCCTGAACGCCCCTGAACGCCCCTGCACCCGCCTCTTCAATAAAGCCGCGGCTCTTTCAATCCCACACGAGTGTCTTCCTTATTCGAGAGCGGGCCGACGATCGGCTGACCTGTTGCCCCGGGCGGCCCTCGGCAGCTGCGCCGGGGAAAAAGCGGGAGCGACCGGTCGCGGCCCGGCGGCCTTGGGCGCCCGAGATGCGCTAAGGGCCGGCGGCGGCGCTGCTGCGAGCCGCGTGTGCGTGGGGGCCCCGCGCGCGCCGCCCAAGGACCGAGCCGGGGGTGGGGGGGCCGCCGAGGCGGAGCACGTGCGACCTCAGACGGCCGCGCCGCCGCGCCGCAGTTCCCCGAACTCCCGCGGCACGTACGCGCCGGGACGCCGCGGCGAGGGAGTCGCGGGGGCCCTCCTCTTTGTCCCGGCCCAGCTGGCCGCCCAATATCTCCGCGGGCGCCGAGTGCGCCGCGGCCGCCCGTCGATCGTCGCGCTAATTAAGCCCCGTCCGAGGCCGCGAGGAGACGATGCTTTCTAACACGCCCGCGCGCGCGGGGGGGGGACGGGGGGCCGATCCCATTAGCCGCGGATCTCGATCGGCTCGTCGGCGTTCCGCCCGAGGGGTGCCGCCGCGGAAAGTTTCACCGGCAAATTAGAATAGCCGCGGGATCGGCGGGGGCCCAGTCCTCGTCGGCAGGCCTAATTTCGGCGGGCGGTGCGCCGCGCATTCCTCCGGCCGATCGATCGCTCCGTCCCGGCGTGGATTAATCGCGACAGGGTTAGCGGCCGGGCCGTTCTCCAGGCTCTCGGGGGCCGGTGTGCTCTTGCTCTTTGTTCGGCCGTCGCCCCTGGCAACGCGCGCCGCGGCTCCTCTCTCTCTCTCTCTCGCGCGGCCCCTTCGATTGCCCATTGTCGGCCCTCCCCGCGCTGCATCCCTCCGCGTTATTTTAAGGCCCGGGCCGCGTCGTCCGCGCGCCAACAGGTTCTATTTCGAGTCACGTGGTGTGCCGCCGGGCCGCCTCGCGGCTAATCGCCCAATTGCCCGGCGAATTAAGGCTAAGCCCCCGCGCGTCGTCGGCCCGGCCGGCCAGCCCCGATATTTCCCGTCGGGCCCGCGCGCGCGCGCGCTGCTTTCGCCGGGACGCGCAGCGCGACGGGGGGCAAAAAAGCCGAGGGGGGAGGGGCCGGGAGAGAAAAAGAACCCCTTCCCCGTAACGGCCCGCGGCGAGGTGTTGCCCCGCGGGCCGAGCGGCCTGCAATTAGCGCGCCGCTCTAAACCAATTGGCTCACTTTTCGCGCGCGCGCGCGCGACCGACCGACCGAGCGCCGGCGGGCTTTCAGCGCCCGGGGGGCTCTCGAGAGCCGCGCCCGGCGTCCCCCGCCGAGCCTCGCCCACCCCAGCCTCCGCCGACTTCCTGCCAAAGCGGATCAAAGCCGCCCCGGGGACGGCGGGCCGCAGACTCCGGGGCCCGGACCGAGGCCCGTGGGCGCGCCTGTCATTCGCGCGGCTCTTGGATTGCCTTGTACCGAGCTGTATAAATACAAACGTGTTTGCGTGCCCCGCGTGCTTGCCTCGTGTCTTGGGTGCGTGGACGGAAGCCCTCTATGATGCTATGTTTAAATACGCGCGTACGCAATAAGTAACGATATGCATCTGGAGAGGCTCAGCTGCTTCTGCAGGCATGCAACTACGTATACTTTGTACATGCGCGCACACGCGGCGTGCGCCGTCATGGGCAGCCTGTGTGCGCGTATGCGTGGCAAATATGTAAATAAACATTAACGCAACCCTCGAAAGCGAGAGATGATAGATATAGCGCTAGAAAAAATAAAAAACATACGCTATTATTTCACAAGCTATTATCTAACGTATATTCAAGTACGTGTAACAACTTTGGTTCATGTAATTGCGAGGCGGCCGGCGGGGGGAAGCGGCCGACGGCCATCCCACGGGCCGATTGCAAGTGCAGGGGTGCCAAAAGTCCGAGTATCGTTATAGAGCCGGCCCGCTCGGGAAGCGGCGCTCCAAAGTAGGCGAACTTTCCACCGTTTGTGCCCGCGTGCGTGCGTGCGTGCGTGTGTGCGTGCGTGTGCGTGCGATCGGGCTAGCGCATCTACGTGTGGGTAGAGGCCCGGGGTGCCGCAAAGCGCGCTTACGTAAAGGTGTTACGCCCCGTGCGCTACTATCCGCGATTCGCGCCGCGCGGATTACAGGCCCCATTACGGCCGAGCAATTGGCTTCTTTCTCCGAAGAGAGCACGTAGACGGTGTGCGCGCGCGCGCGCGCGTGCCAGTTCGCCCCGCGTGTACGCACACGGGCGCACACTCGCCCGTGCACTCTCACGGCTTCGCCGCGGGGAGGCATGCAAATGGTCGAGAGAACGGCCGCCTCGAGCCGCTTCCGAGCGCGTTCCCTCGCTACGGATGTAAACACTGACAGTTATAGAGAAAGAGGGAGAGAGAGAGAGAGAGACAGACGGACAGACAGACAGGTAGAGGCTTAGAGACTGGGGCTCTAGCGAGAAAGGAGAGAGAGAAAGAGAGAGATTTTGACAGAGTTGTAGAGCAAGAGAGAGAGAGAGACGAGGTAAACAAGAAAGATGTGCGCGCGGCGCAATCTTGTATTAGTGTTAAACGATCGTCCAGTAGCGGAGTAATATGTACTAAGTAAATATATATGTATAAATTACGATGCTGGGTTAATCAGTCAAATGTAACGCGAGGGCCAGGGGGTGCGGGTGCCAACTGCAGATGGCAACCTTGGCGCCCCCGCCTCGCAGAGTTAAATGTACAATACCAATTACCATATATAATAATATCGAGCCACACAATTAATACGCTATTAATTACCTTTGTACAAAAAATGCGTCTATGACGAGTGACCAAAGAGATGTAAACAAGAAAAAAAAACGTAAACATAACAGTATATGTATAGCTATGTATGTATATGTATATATATATATACATAAAATGCGGTCGGAGCGAGCGGGGGGCGGAGGGCGGAGGCGATCGGCGGCGGGAGTTCTCGGGAGCAGCCTTGGTTGCAGGATGCCGCAGCAGCCGGCTGCAGCCTCCCCCGGCGATCGCACCTCCGGCGCCCGGCAAGATCCGCTCGCGCTCGACTCGTTAGATTGATACAGACACTGAGAAGAGTAACTGAGGCTATGTAATATATGCTTAATGTACGTCAATAAAATGTCAATATGTAAATAATACTGCTTCCCATAAACAAACAACCACTAAACAATCTTCTACGGTAATTAATGAAAAAAACTACTGCACCGATATCAATGTATACTGATTAAGTAGCTCGCTAGTAAGTAGTAGTAGTAGTAGTAGTAATAGTAGTAGAAGTAGTAAAAAATGCGCAACAGAGTGCAGCACAAGGTGGGTGGGGTGGAGCGAGTTGGTGGCCGGAGCAGGCCGCGAGCAAACTCCTGGGGCACCTGTGGCTCTCAGGGACGGCGCGGGCGGTCGCGGCGTGCTCCGGGCGAGGCGGGCGCGGCGCGCCGAGGCCGGGCCGCTGGTCCGCCGGGGCGGCTCGTGCGCGCGCCGCTCCCGAGCAGAGGGTGGGTCAAGGGTGTCGGTGGAGGGGATCTCGGGCCTCGGGAGGGTTTCGGGAGCGGAGGGGCGGGGGACGGGGGGGGGACGGGGGGCGGGCAGCAGCGTCTCTCTTACCCGACAGCCGGGAAGGTGGTGTAGGGGAACATGGTCCCCTTGGTCTAGTGGCCGGGTGTCGGCGGGTTGCCGGGTTGCCGGGCTCCTCGCGCTGGCCTCCTGCCGCCGGCCGCTTGGGCAGAGCGTCCCTTTGTCCGCGCCGGTGGGCGCAGCTGCCGCTCGCGCGCTCGCTCTCCGACACTGAACACCAATTCCAAGGTCACGACGAGGGGAGCGGGACAAGAGCCCGGAGGCGGCGGCGGCGCCGCTGCAGCAGCAGCCGTGCCCGGCAAACAAAGGGGCGTCCGGGCGCTCGGGGGGAGGAGAGGAGAGGGCCGTCGGCTCTCGGCTCTCGGCGCTCTCGGGCCTTTGGGCGGGCGAACCGGCTCCTCGGAGCGTCGGCGCGCCGCGCACGCACACACGCCGAGCGGCCCGGCGCGCTCCTCTCGCTCTCGCCCGCCGGCGGTCCCGGCCGTCCTGGGCCCGGGCGGACAAAGGCGCGGGAGCCGCTGCTGCTGCTGCTGCTGGCGCTGCCGCTGCCGCTGCTCCGGGTGCGGCGGCCGGCCTCGACGGGGTATACGCACCGGGGCCTGGGCTGCTCGGCTGCGAGGGTCCGCGGGCCGCGCGCCGGCACACGTGCGGGGCCGCGCTCTGGTGGTGCTGCTCTGGCTGCGTGCTCACGAGGGGACGCGCGCGTGCACACTGAGCTCTGGCTCCGAGCGGAGCCGCCGACTCCCCGAGAGCCCGAGTCCCCGACCCCCGTCCCGACGCCCGAGCCGAGTAGTCCGCTCTCCCGCCGCCGCCGCCGCCGCCGCCGCTGGCTCTCCCTCTCTCCGGCGGCGGCGGCGGCGGGCCGGGGGGAGGCGCGCCGGCAGCTGTGCGGCGCCCGCGCGTCTTGCCTCGAGGGCCGGGGGGAGCGCGCCTGCCGCCCGCCCCTCCCCCGGCCGGCCCGTCCCCGCGGGGGAGGGGAACAAAGAGCCGCGGCGACGGTGGCGCCGCGGCCGCCGAGCCGAGGCAACGCGCCCCGAGCGCCGGAGCCGCCGCCGCCGCCGCCGCCGCCGCCGCTCCCTCGTCCCCCAGGAGCCGAGCCGCGGGCCGGGGCCGTCGGCCGTCGGCGGGTGTCCGCCGGACGGCGAGCGGGACTCCGGGCGGAATCGTTCCGCTCACCTGCGCCCCGGGTCCCCCGAGTCACCGGGCTAATTACCGGCGAGCCGTGCGATATCAAAGGCTCGTTTAGCGGGGGAGCCGTGAGGCGCGACGGGCGCGACGCCCGCGCGCCCGACGCCCCAAGGCCGGATCGATCTTGTAAACGGGCCCTCGGCCCCTCGCTGTCGAAGGCGCGGCGCTGCAGCAGCGCCCCTACCCGGCAGACCCCGTGGCTCCTGGGCTCCTGCCGCCGGCGCTGCACCTCCTCCTCCTCCTCCGCCTCTCCGTCTATCTCTCCCCGGGCGCCCGGGCGACCGGGCGACTTTTGTGTCCGGCGAATTAGCCCTATCGCGGGCTCACACTCGGCTGGGCGGCCGGCCGCGCGCAAAAACCCGCCGCCGGGCACAAAGCCCAGGAAGCGCGGCCGGGAGTCCGGTGCAGCGCCCGGCGGAAAATCAAGCCCAAACGAGCGCCGGGACGCGCACACGCACACGCGCACACACTCAATCCTTGGGAGTCAAGGCCGCTCGCGCGGGCGGGGATCTATCCCCGACCACGGCGCGATCGCGCGCCTCCTCCGCTCGCATCGCGTTATACTCCCCGGGAAAATCAGGTTTTTTTTTACGGGACTCGGCGTGCGCTCCGGCCCGCTCCCCCGGCGCAAACAATGCCCGCGGACCCTGTAGTCCTTTGGGGCCGAGGCGGGGCCGTCGACCCGAAGGGATCTCCTTTGAGGCTCGAGGCAGAGGAGGCCAATGTACATTATTGGCCGGCGTAGCGTCCCCGAGTCTCGCCGGCCAAACACTCGCCGTGTGGGCTAGCCGGGCGGCGAATCGGGGCCGCGGCGCTCGATCAGCCCCCGGCCCTCGCGATCAAAACAAAGTATCGCCCGTGGCCGGGGGGGGGGGGGGATGGCCACCGCCTGCGCGGAGAGATCACACGGGCCGGCCGCAGACGCAGGGCTCGGACGCCGCGCGGCAATCGTGTCGGCCACCGTGTGTGTGTGTCTGTAAATCCCGGGGTGTTTCGCCGCGGCGTTTCCGTCAGCGGGACATCTCCGTTGATCGGGAGGGGCCGGACTATTTGCCCCGGCGCGAAAGACTAACGGGGGTCGCGCGTGCCGCTCTTCTCGCGCTTTATGGCCGCGCCCGGGGAAATAATTGATAAGGGCCAGGTGACCTCTCGAGTGCGGCCGGCCGACGAATGGCCCCCGTAATTCACGGGGGCCGCCGTCGCCGCTCGCTATACAGGGTTAATGAAGCCGCCGTAGTAATCGGCGCTAATAGCCCGTATATATACACACAAAGGGAAAAGCCGGCGCGGGGCTCCCCTCTATGCGCTCGTATTACTTTCGGCGGGTCGCGGGCTCGTTAAAGCCCGCGGAGGAGGCGCGGCCGCGGGACACACGGGGTCAGCCCCCGGGGCGATGTATCAGGCTACTTGGGCGAGTGGCGCCGGGGCGCTTAGGCAGATTAACGCGGCGCTTTGTTCGCGGCTTTTACGGCTCTTTTATGCCGTTTGACAAGGGGGCGCCTTTGGCCCCTTTGATTTATATGCGCGCGGGCCGGGCGGGAAAACTTTGTCCGCGGGGTCGATTGCCGCGGCGCGGGCGCCCCCGGACCCGGGGCTTATTAGCGCGGCGATAAGCCCGCCGGGGCCGAATATTTTCCCCCGGGCGGAAAGGAAAGGTTTTACGGGCCGGGAAGTATACAAGCCCGGGCGGCGGGTACAGCGAGTATGCCGCGGGTGCTGCAGCCGGCTCGTAAAACCCGGCCAGTCGGCGGCGGGAGGCACGAGGAGCCCCGGGGCCCTCGGCTCGCAAGCCCGGCCCTGGATCCTCGCCGATCGCCGCGGCCCGGTTATACGCTCGCTAATGGATATTAGACCCGATTTAGAAAGCCGCCGCCTCGAGGGCCGGGCTAAGCTTTTTTTATGGATTTTCTGGGCGCGGCTCCACGTGCATAATCCCCCGCGCGGAGATGAAAGCGCGAGGGCAGCGGCGCCGCCGGTATTCAAGTGTATTAAAAAAAAAAAAAAAAACTCCCCCGGCCGACTGCTCGCCGGCTTTTCTCCTCCCGCGAGGGGTAAGGAAGCCCGGCTCCTCTCGCGGGGTGCACACAGGCGCGTGTGTACGCGACATCGTCCCGCGGGCACCTCGGCGACGATGCGACAGCCTCGGAAAGGGCCGCGGACGTGTATAGAATACACGTGAGAGCGGTCGCGACGATCGGCGTCGGTCGTCGGCCGGTTGGCCGCGGGGGCCGGCATCGATTGGCCCGAGGGCGCCCAAAAGCCCGGCTGAGCCCCGGCTTGGCCCCGTTTTTCCCGCGCTAGTCGATAGTCGGCCGGCAACGCCGCCGGCGCACGCGATCTCCAGACAGCGCGGCGATCGTTACACCGCCCGCGCCGCCGATGAGATCGGCCCCCCCCCCTCCGACGGACGAAAAATAAAAAGTCCGGGGAGGACGAGCGGGCAGACTCGGTGGACCGCGAGCGGTGAAAGGCCCTTGGGAAGCCGTGCGCGAAAACACCCGCGGCCCGATGACGATCTAGCCCGCTTTCTCCGGGCGGTCCTCGTGCACCCGCGGGATGAGGACACCTCCAAGCTGTCCACGCGTATAACGAGGAGGCTCGGCGCGCGGAATGCGGCGAGCGAGATAAAAAAAAAAACGAAACCGAAAGACGAGTGTATAATGCGGCGCGGGACGATTGAGCGGCGATTCCGAATGAAGTTTCCATGAGCGGCGGCGGGCGCGGGGAGCCGGTACATATATATCCGGCCGCGGCGCAATTATCCGGCTCGGCGCTAAGCGTCCATCACGGAGCCGCCCGACGACTGGGAGCGCGTCTTCGGGCCCGTCGCCGGGATCGGGAGATATATCCGCGCCGACTGTCTCAAGGCCGACGGAGAGCTTTAATCAGCGCGGGCATTTTTTGTTTGTTGCTTTTCCCGCGGCGCGGCGCAATCGGCCCCCGCGCGCCCCGGACGATGATGAAACCCTTCCGCCGGCTCGCCCGGCCTACATCGATCCCCGTGATTGGCGGGAACGCGGGATTGCGATTTGAAAAAAAAAGAAGGAAGGAGGCCGCCCGGGGACTCGAGCGCCGTCGATTCGCTTTTATCCACTCCTCCCGCGCGCGCGTGTGCGTTTTATTTGTCTTCCCGAGACGCCGCGGCTGTTTCCACGGAGGGCATAATTTGTAAAAGAAAAGAAGGTGCCCCCGTCGGAAGGTCGGCTGGCCCGCGGCCGAGCGAGCTCTCGAATCGCATGTAGGACGCGTTTAACAATTAGTTTTGGCGAACTTTTCCCGTTCCGCCTCGCGGGAATTACCGGCTAATCGGGCCGGCGTTTAGCCGACTTTGCGGCCCTCGGCCTCCCCCCCCCCCGCGATAGCGCCCGGCGCGGGCCGCGAGCTCCGAGGCGAGCTCAGCCTCGAGGAGGAGCGCCTTATCGACTTTTCCGCAAATATTCCCGCGATATCGAGGCATCGGCGCGGCCCCGAGTCTCCCGAGCGCGCCTCGACAAACGCCCTCCGCCGTTCTCTGCGTAGGTCGCGCGCGCGCGCGCCCGGAGATGGATGTCAGTATGTGCATCCGCGTGCATGCTAAGAATGTACAGCTCTATTCTACGTGCTAGCACGAGAAAGATAATCTAGATGTACTGTATAATAGTGGACTGCAGATGTGTATTATTTAGCGAATATGCAATTACGTTGCAGTGCTTACACGGTCTCGCGCCCCAGAGACCCTCTACACGTCTACAGATATATGTATAAATATATATGCCAGCCCACTTCACCACATCCCCCCCAATGTATGCTACAAAAACCTTATTCGATAATAGTGGGTTATATAGTTAATATATGTAGTCTATATAATATCTATGTCTAATATAAAGAGTGAGTACACAAGTGTAATAGAGAAAGTGTGAACCAAGTCTTTGTAAATACACGGCAGTAAATTAATATGCGAAAGTGATTAATTTTGGGGAAGACAATTAATTCGTCTATATGCGTTATACACTAAACTGGTACACATTTCGCAACTGCGGGGTTAATTAACTGGCGGAAGGATATGCCGTTATCTATTTAACAAAAGTATACTCATGTCATGCGGCTACTATTAGTCTAAATTAATACCTACAAGAAATCATACACGGATGTAATGTTTTAATGTTATTCCAATAGTTATTTATATATATATATAATATGGCTATGATAACAATAACAATAATAGTAATAGTAATAATAATGATAACAATAATAAGAATAATAATAATAATAATAGTAATAGTAATATGAGAACAAGAAGAATATTGATTAGTTGTGCAGTGCACGCGCGGTTTTTAATATATATAAGATACAAGTATATGAAAATTACGTGGGTGGTAAATTTACGACTATATGATATATAAATATATATATAAATGAGGCCTATGCTAAGGTATTAATTAAGAAGGATATAATCTTATGTATATACGATTAATAATACTTGAAATATATAAATATTTAGTATATGTAATTATCAACTATGACAAACCTCTAAGGTAAGTATGTATAGATATGTATTAATAATATGTTAGTCTGATCCTATAGCAAAGTTACTAATAATCACATGTAAGAGAGATAATACGATGTGAGCATTTAATATATTACCTATAACTATAAAAATGATATAATATAATGTAAAAAGTGACTATATATGTCGTCCAATGTAACTAAGACGTATTAAAATACTGAAGGTATACAAAGGTATAAATGTATAATAAAAGTTATACTAAAAGATACGTCTGCAGTGACAGAGGAGCGAAGAAGCGGAGAAAGGTACATAATACGCTGTACATATGTATGCATATAAACTAAGACTCTAGGCAGATTTTACGACTCGTCGCTCAAACTTTATAAGAAAAATGATAAAGCGCGCGCGCGCTCGCGTTTAAAGGCCGGCGTAAAAAGGAAGCGGGCCGGTGAGCCGACGGCCTCGGCGGCGCGACCGCGTATATAATATCGATAGGCGCTCATTAAAGGAGCTTTGCTAGTACTCGCGTAAAGAGATTTGCAGAGCGGGCGCTCGTGTCTGCCCTAGGTATATATATATATATCTCTCTCGTAGGTCGGGGGTGGCGAGCGGGGCGCGAGGAGGGTGGGAGGCTCCCGGGCGCTCCCGGCCTCGCGCCTCCTTCGCTCCCTCGCACACTCACCAATTCTCCATGACGCCGACGTTGGTGAAGCTTGGGGGGAAGCTCGCCGCCGCCATCTCCCCGTGACGCAGCGAGGCTCGCCCGCCGATCTCCAGTCACTGGAACACACACACACACAAGCCCGGCTGAGTACAATGTGGATATATATATACACGTGCGCGCGGGACTCTTCCTTTTTTTATTACACGCGAGCCGGGGGACACTGGCGTCCCGCGAGGGGCCCGATTATTATGCGCTCGGCAAGGTTAGGGGGGTGGGGGCCAAGTGCTAGGGCGCTGATTTGCGCCGGGCGGGGTGGTAAACAGAGGCGGCGGCGGCGCCTACGGAGCCGCTGTGCTGACGGGGCTGCTCCGCGAGGGATTAAGCCCGGGGCCGTTTTAAAAGCGGCGCGGGCGCCGGGGGTAATGCAATATAAATGTAATGCGACTATAACCGCTTTCTCGATATTCACAATTTCACGGGAGATTATTGGCAAAGTTTCCGCGCGCCGGCCCCGTTTATGCACCGGCCCGGGCTCTTTACGACGCTGCGGATATGCACTTCGTGCTTTTTTTAATTAACTCGACGGGACGCCGCAGTCGCTTGGCATTCCGCTGGGCGCGGGCGGATATCGCGCGCCGCCCGCCATTAGCCTTGATTTATCAATAATCCGGGCGGCGGCCAGGGGAATAAAAAAAAAAAAAAAGGAACAGCCAACCTCCCTCGCGCCCTCCCTCCAACGGCGACGAAAAAGCCGGCGTTGATTATGCACTCCCCGTCGGAGCCGCGGCACCAAACCTCCTCCATTTTAATCCTTTTACTTTGGCGTTTAATACGATTCGCGGGCGGATAATAGATTTTTAGCCCGCGGGACTCGGCGTCGGCGGAGTGAAAGAGCGCCCGGGGAAGACAATGGGCCCCCCGGCACTCTGGGGGATTTTTCAAGCGGGATTTTAACGACCGCTTCCCGTTTATAGGCCAGAGCCCGGGGCTTTTTGTCCGGCCATTGTTTTTCAAGGGGCGCTAATTATGTCCAGGGATCGGCCGTTAAACGCGGGGCCCGCGATCGCCCGCGTGAAAAGCCCAAGGAGAGCCCGCGGGGGGGGGGACAAAAGCCCCGCGATTGACGATCCTCCGCAGGCGCCCGCGCGCGCACACACGGACGCGCGCGCGCGTGTCGGGGCAAGGCCGCGCGGACTCGGCGAGGGGCGCCCCCTCGCGGCGGGCACAATGCGCGCGGGCGGCCCTCGTTACGCGGGCGCTTCTTCTTCTTCGGGGGCGCCGGTAACGAACGCGGCCCATTGTGCGCCCCTCGACGAGCCCCCGGGCGCTAATGGAGCCGCGGCTGCGGCGCCGGCGCCGGCCGATCAATGGCCCGCGGCGGCAGCCCAATCCCCCGGCCGGTTTAAAAAACGGCCGGGCGATAAGTCAGCCGCCGCGGGCTCCTGTTGCGCCGCCCCCGTGTCTATATACATGTGCATCCGTCTCCGTCAGCGGCGCGAATTCCGCGGGAGGCCTTTTTTTTTCCCGCCGATTTGTAATGGCGCTCGGCCGATTATATTGCTCCGGGGTTAAAGGATGATTTCTCCGGGGGGAAGGCGCGCGCGCGCGACCCACGTGATTCCCCGGGAGTCCGGGGACGGGCCCGGGGTTATCCCCCGGTGATGTCGGGGGACGTCGTCAGCCGGCGGCCTTCGATTTTTGCCGGCGGGCTCATTAGGGCCGGCATGCAAATCGCCGCCGACGGCCCGCGATTGAATATAGAGTGTCGGGGGCGGCGCGCCCCGGTTAATTAGCATCTCCGAGGAGCGGCGACAGATCGATCGCGCCCGGCCCATCGCCGAGCCGCTAATTATCCTCTCTTTTTTTTCCCCTGCCCCCTCCCGGCAGCCGGTCGAGCGGCGCACTCGAGGGCCGAGAGGCTCCTCGGGGCCGGATACAGGGAGGCTGTCGCGCTGCATATACATCTGCACGTACACCAATGTACATGTACGCGTGGGGCAATCGTTTTATCGCCGGGCGTTCGGGCGGCCCGCCTCTAATTGCACGGTGCAACGCGGTGATTTAGCCGGGCCGCGGGCGCTTTCCACGCGCGCGCACCCGTATATATACAAGTATATATAAGCGCTTGGTCCGCCGGCGCGTTTTTTGCACCTCTCCCTCCCCTCCCGGCACGGCTCCTTTATTGAATTTTAACTGGGCGCGAGGCTAGCGCGGAATAATGAACCAACAGTTGTTTCGGGCTAACGGTTTCGGATGGAAAGCCCGGCGCGCGCGCCGCCGCTCGGGAAGAGCCATTAACATTTTCCCCCCGGGGCCGCGCCGACAGGCCGCAGCTGTTGTATCGACGTTTTGCAAAAGCCCGAGGACGGCCACCGCGCGCCACCCGAGCGGTATAAATAAATTGAAATTTTACCGGCCGGGGCACTTTTGGACCTCGCTGGATTACACACGTCGGCCGCGAGCGGCCGCCGACGGGTTTATTTCGGGCGCGCGGCGCTCCGAGGAGATTAGAGGACGCGCGCGCCGGGCGTCGATCGGAGGGCCGGCCGCGGCCACCTCGGGATTCCGAGTTGTCCGGCCGAGCAGACGCGCGCGCGGATCAAGCGGCGTCGATCAAAAGAATCCCCCGCCGGTGCACGGCCCCCGCCTTTTTTATTATCAATATACGCGTATGCATGTACATAGAGTGGGAAACGTCAACGCGATGATCGCGGCTCGGCACCCGGCAAAAAGCCGGATGATTAAGCGCGCGGGCGGCCGGGCGCGAATATACGAGGGGCTCTAACGCGCCGCGGGGGAATCCCCCGGAGTCGATTACGCGGGGGGGACCGGTGATCGCCCTGCTCCCCCCCCCTCGCCCGTCGGCTAATCCTCCCCGTTAGATAAGGGCCGCGGCAGCGCGGCGAGCGGGCTAAATTTACCGGGCGACTGGCCCTCCGATCGCTTGGGGCCACTCCAACTGCGCGGCGCCGCGGGGCTTGGCCAAGGACCAGCGCGGCCCGGAGGTCGCCGAGAAGCCCCGCCGCGGGAGCCACCAGGACTATCTAGACCGCAGCGCCGACACGTTTCTGCGTCGATTGGGAATGCAGCCTGGGGAGGACCGGGCCGAGTGCGACGGCTTAGTCAGCGCATGTACGCGAGTGCGCCTTCGCTTACAATGGATTTTCTCTTGTGATATAGCCTTCGCTTTATCCTCAAGAGTTTAATGTCGTCTTCCACCGACAAAATATCACTTTTGCTCGACGTACATCCCTCGTGGAAAATAGACCGGTTGTTCCTAATAGAAGGCTTGAAACTACTGAACAGCCGCTCGGTATTCCTCCGAAATTCCGGGTACAGAACTCGAGTCGAAACCCCAGCTCAGAAAGCTAACTTGATAGTCGGCACGAGAGAGCAATATATATAGATAGACCTACTTGTTGTCTTTAATCGTGTAAGTTATAGTACCTCAAAATTAAGATTGTATTTCCCCATATGCGGCTATAATGATTAATTACTTACTCAAGATTTAAGATTAAAAACTTGGATTATTTAAGTGCACCCTCGCGGTACAGTTTGACTATTATCTTTTATTTACTTAGAAGTCATTACATTTCGTTTTCATTCGCGTTTTTAATCACTTTTCCATCTCTTTCGGGCACGAGATATGAATTTGCAAACAGAGTTCACGTCGAATCCACTGAAAATGCGTAACTGCGGTGCGATGTGTAGTTAGAAAGATAAAAAATCCAAATGAAAGACCAAAAATTCTAGGTATTAATCAAATAGAGTTTGAATCGAGCTTTGAACCGATATAGTTAACTTGAGTGTGTATAAATGGAACGCGTCTGCGACGACTTATTTAAATCATCAGTTTGAGTCAGAAAGTAATTAATAACTATTAATCCTTGTTATCACCAGGGATTTGCACATGTGATTTACTCGATGCTGTTCATTTCTATTTCTTTCACGTGTAATAGTCCATAATGTGAGCTTTAATTTTTTGCGCAACTCGTTTTTGTAAATAAATCTCGAAAACAAACTGTTATTAATACACTAACACGCAGGCAGCCATTCGATATAGGAAGCAATCTAGCGCATATGGAACAAAATGAATAACGCAGATAAAATCAAAAGTATGTGCGAACAGAAATAATATTAAAAAAAGTAAATGGATGACTCGATAAAATAAAAAAAATATGACGCAGAGCTAAACGTCGTTAAAGGAATAATTAGCGCAGTCTGCGCGCGCACTCGAACAACAAATGCAAAAAAAACACAGCGAAGGTCGCTGGATTTTACATTGCGATGATCTGTCAATAGAATAATTTTGAGTTTATGAGGCGAAAGGGCCGGTTTAAAAGGGTAAACAGGCCCGTACACGGGATCGGAAATCGTTCGAAAGCCCGCTATCTGCCTCGTACACACGTACATAAGCGACGGTTATTCGCGGAGAAGGAGAAGGGGGGCCGAACGAGAGAAAGGAAATATCACACGTTGGCCCACGTTGCGGCTCTCCGAGGAGCCATCACTCGCCGGGTTGGAGCCGCAGTGGCTAAGGTCGCGCCCACAAACCCCCGATGTAGGAACGGGGCCTCGATCTACCTATACACACCCAGCTTTGTCCACACACAGATAGACTCCGGCAGTTAGCCGGGCGATGCGCAGTTCGCGGGCAGAGGAGCCAATAAAACCATCCGGGCGTCCGATAAGCCTCGCGGCGGGGACGTAAAAGTCGGCGGGGGCCGCGGCGCAGGCAAATGCGTACACATAGGCGCCGCGGGGCCGTGCATTGTTGTCGGCGGCTTGATCCCGGGCTCAGGCCTCGCGGGACATTGATCCGGAAATCCCGGCCCGGCCCCGCGCGTTCGATTACCCCACGCGCCGGCTCGCGCGACAGCCTTAAAGAGATGCCGGGTTATAATTGTGTGTGTGTGTGTGTGTGTGCGTGTGTTCCGCGGGGGCGAGGCGGGGCTTTCGGGCCCGGCCGCGCGAATATAAGCGTCACTTTTAGCATAATGGGACGTGTCTTACTGTGTGCCGGGCGGCGGCCCGGGCTTTCCCGGGAAATTGAGAAAGGCATTCCCCCCGGCCCGCGGCGTCAGACACTCGGTGCATATTTCGCCCGCGCCCCGGGGCTCAAGCGATTTTCCCCCGGTTGTTAATAAATTTCCGCTCGGTAAATTATGAGGGAATTCGCGGCTCGCTCTCCAAAGAAAAAAAAATACTCGCCCCGCCAAATCCCGCGCGCCTTTTATTACTCCCCCCCCACTGGTACTCGGGCCCATTATGTACGCAACCTGTGGCCGAGCCGGCTCACCTAGCCCCGCCCCCTCGGGCCAATCGACCCGCGGCCAACTCAAAGGGAGGGAGCGAAAATCAGATCGCTAATTAAGACGCACTCGAGGCCCGGCTGTGTGTATACGCGGCTCGCCCGCGCCGCTGCCCACACAGCCTCCGCAGAAAGATTGAATTGCGGCCGGGGAACAAACCCGAGCCGCGGCCCGTAATAGTTGGCCGCGTAATGAGGATCGCACGGGCTTTCCGATAACTCGTTGCCGAGGGCGGCGGGCGCGTAGGGCCCATTGTTCGGGGGTCGGCGGCCGAGGCTCCCGGCGCGCAATCAGCGCGATAGGACGAGGAGATTAGGCCGCGCGTGCCCTATCTCCCGGCAAGGGCGCCCCATCGATCCTTGGCGGACAACAACGCGGGGGCGCTTCTCTCTTTTTTTTTTTCGCTTTATACGCCCACGGCAGGGTGCAGCCTCCATTTTTTTTTTTGGCGCGGTCCGCGCGCGTCATCCAGTGTTATATACATGTACGTGTGGGCGGGGGCAGGGCCGGAAGCCGGCGGAGGAGCCGGCGAGTCTCGAGAGGCGCCGGCGCCGCTAATTGAAAGCCCGCAAAGAAAGCCGTCCTGCGGCCCCGCTTTGTCCGCCCCCGCAGGAGGGAAAAGGGGGTCAGCGCGACTGGCCCGCGCGACAATGGGGCCGGCCGCGACAATGGCGCGGCCGCGGGACGCTAATGAGGCCGATCGCCCCCCCGAGGACCCGCCGAGGTACACGTGGATATGTAGATATATCATCTCGTCCTTGGCGCGATGATCACCGCGGCAGATCGGACTCTAATTGCCGGGATTACGTCCATCAGGCCGGCGAGTGGGTCACGCGGGGGTGGATGCACGCACGCACACACGGCCGGCCGGGCGCTCGTATTACCGCGGGGTCGATGATTGTAAAAGGCGCGCGAACCCCCGCCGACAGCGAATCCCGGCGCCCGCGGATATTATCCGCGGCGCTTGCACTCGACGGGTATATATACATCCCGGGCGGGCGGCGGCGATCGGCCGCTGCACCCACGTATACCGCTTTCCAATCAGCCCGTTACATCTGCATCCTCCGGGGCCCGCGGGGCACTCGAGCGCCAAGTTGCCCGCGGAAAGAAAGCCCGGAGAGCGCGACCGCGCCCGCGATTCCATCCGTTTTTCCATTAGCCGTGGCCGGGGCGGGGGGTGGGGTGGGGGAATGAGAAAGAGGAAGAAAAAAGTAAAAGAAAAAAAAAAGAGAGAGAAAAAGGGTAAAAAAGAAAGAGAGAAGAAAAGGCCGGCGGCGCGCGCGCGCGGGGCGAAAGCGCGAAGTGGGACGCGAGGCTCGTACCGCGGCGGGCGCGCAGGGCGCTTAATGCCCCCGATAAGGGCCGCTCCCCCTCCCCCCCATTAGCCGCGAGGATCCGGCCCCGGCGGAAGAGCGCGCGGGGAAATCATTAGGCCGGCCTACATGGCCCGATAAACTTCCACCTCTACCCCCCCTGTCCCTCGGAGATGGCGCGCCGCCAGCCCGCGGGGCAATTAGACGGGCCTACTGCACAGGCCTTTTTTACGCGGGCCGCCGCTGGCCCGCAGCCGTGCCAATGGTGCCGTCCCTACGCTCGCGCACCCGAATATATATACATATATACGGCCACGGGGCCGAGGGGGAGAGGAGTCGCGGGATCGATTCCTCGGCGCGCGCTTCAAATGGCCGCCGAATCGGGGGCGGTCGCAGGGGGGAGGGGGGGGGGGCTGCGCCGCCACCGTCTTTGGATTCTTGGCAAGTGCGGGCCGCGAGGGAGCGCCGCGAGAGGAGCTTACTGCGCGTCACGCAGTCGCGTCGGCCACCTCCCCCCCCCCGCCGATATTTTTCGCGCTCGCGACTGATGTGTATGTATATATACACGCGCGTGTTGCGCAACGGCGACCTTGTGGCGGCGGGGCAGGGGCGGCCGCGATGCCTCGCTGTTTAATATCGCCGCGGTCGGCGGCGGATCCCCGCGTTTGCCCAGAGAGACAGCGGAAAAGTTACCGTCGGCCGACAACGCCGTACCTGCGGCGCCCCCCCCCCCCCCCCCCGTGTACAGCGAGTAATCTCGCTTGGCAAAGTTTCCCGCTTTGCCGGGGCGAGCGACAAAATTGCGCCCGGGGAAAAAAAAAAAGAAAAAAAGGGGAGGCCCGATTGTTACGAGGAAGGAATTAAAAATCCCAGACGCGCGCCGCTTTCGTCAAGCGGGGAAAAACAAACAGGTTAAGGAGGGGGGGGGGGGGGGAGAAAAAAGGGGCACTAATAACGATTACGACAGCCCGCGGGTGTTTCGGGCGGGCCATTGGTCCTGCTCCGGTGGCTCTCTCCGCGCCGGCGTAATGAGCATTAAAAATCCGCGGCATTATAATGAACGGCGAGCGGGCGCGGCTTTCTTCACGGGCGGCCGAAGAAAGTTTAACGATAGGCCAGGATTGAATCATCCGGCGTTGGTAAGAGCGGCGGTTAATGCAGTTGGCGCGCCCCCCCTCGGCCGTTACGCTCCCCTGTAAAAGTGCGGGCAATGTCTCAACTGTCGCTGCTCCTTCGCCGTATTGTCAGGCTGGACCAATCCTTCCGAGTATAGCAGACCCGGCGACGCGAGCGCCGGAAGAAAGTAAAAAAAACTTCACTTAGGATTCGGTTAATAGGGAGCACAATAACTCAGCTGCATGGAGCTGCCGGCCGCGTTTGTTGACGCGATCAATTTCAGAGTACAGTGACTGTTCTTTGTTTACAATAGCAACGACTAGAGCCAGTGGGCTTTGGACGCGTGCCACGCCGCTGCGAGCGAGTGTAGCAAGTTTCTTAATTAGCCGCATAAATTTCATCGCTATCGACGACGAGCAGAGCATTATACCCGCTTCGGCATTTTGACTCAACGGTTGTTTTCCCCCCCGCGCGCCCGAGCCGGGGCAACGTCAAGAATTGATCTAGCAAGCCATCTAACTTAATTCACCTACGCGTGTAGGTGAAATTTGATCGGGGCCCTTAAACCAGGTATCCGCTCGAGCCCACCTCCCGGGAATATTGGATAAACAAACACTTTGTTTGTCCCTGGCGCCTCCCGGATACACGTACACATATATACACAGGATCGACAAATCGGCGAGCGAAGGCATCGGCTTTCCGCGGGGTCGGCCGAAGCCCTACGCGGCCTTCGGCCCCGGCCAACCTAAGCGCGGGATTTTCAAAAGGCGCGGCCATTTATCCGCCGGCGGCCGATAATAAATTTCGTAATTGCCGTTGAGATTCGAATTCCGGCGTCGTTGACTCGACGGCGGCGCTATCGAGTTCCGAACTATTCGAAATATCCCGATAGGGCTTCCGGGGCCGGGCGAGCGAGCGCGAGAGAGAGAGAGGGACCCCGGTAATCGGCCGCTGCAAAATTGCATTATGGAATTTAATTTATTAGTCGGCCGACCCCGTTTTCCCTCGCGGCCCGGCGAAAAAAAAAGGCGCTCCTTATATTTTTTTTTTTGTTGCCCCCGCCCGCGCGCTAGCTTAATTAATCGGGCGGCGCGGGCCGTAACGATTTCGCCGGGCGTCGGCTTCCAACTTGTCCGAGCTGCCGGCCGCTGTTTTATTTACGCCTGGCCCGCCGAGGGCCGTTTAACAGGGCGGCAACTTTTACGCGGCGGCCGTTCCATGTAGACGTGTTCGGGCGTTTTTTTTTTTTTTGCCCCCGCCATTCCTCCGGGCGTTATACAATTGATAATGAAAGGGCCGATAAAGCGCGGCGAGCGCATACACATACATTCGTGCAAGGGTATAACGCCCGAGCCGGCGGCTATTGTGTGCACATAGATGGAAAAATCGAGTGGCCCTCGGCGCGGGGGGGCCGCGAGCCATTTCCTAATTGGCGGCCGTCCGAGGGCCTCCCGTTTTCCGGCGGTGGCCCGCCGCGGGGTAATAAAGCATCGGGCGGGGCGCGCGCGGAATGGGCGCCGCGTGGAAAAACCCACCCCGCGGGGCTTTGTGCCGCCCCGGAATTCCGATGGGGCGACAATGGGCGCCGGCCGCCGGCCAAGACGGCCCATAAGAGGGCCGGGAATGCGTTAACGGCCCGGACAGGGGGAGGTGCCATTGTGCGCCCGCTAATTTACGAGGCAGAATTAATTAGCGCGCGGGCGCGGGCGCGCGAAAAGTCCGATTGCCCCTGTCAATTACACGTGTAGGTGTAATCCGCGCGGGTACGCAGACGCGCGCAGGGACACACGAGCCACGGGGACAAAAGGGGGGGTGGGCCGATATCGCGCGATATAAATGGCGCCTCCTTGGCTTCGTGCGTGTGTGTGTACGTGGGGAGGCGGGCGGGCCCCAGATGCGCCCTCCTGCGCCGGACAAGCGGGACGAAGCGCTCGGGTCATTTATCCTGGGCGCGCGGCTGCCCGGGACGCGGCCGGCCCACGTGTCGTCGGCTCGTAAACGCCCGCCTCCCCGCGAGAGGTGCGCGACTCCACCCCCGGGCGGGCAGAGAACCCCCTTCCCCCCGCGGCCGGCGCATCATCTCGCGGGGGGGGGGCTGATCGATCGGCCGCCTGCGCCTGGCACCCGCGCCCGCCCCGCCCGAGCCTGCGGCGCATATGTAAACGACGCGCCGTTACGACGCGAAGGCGCCCGTGCGTTCGGTAGTGCGCGCGCTTGTCAAACTTGCCGAAAATATACGCGGCGGTGGCGGCCGCCGGTGCAATAATATAATGCCGGCCGCGGGCCCGGGGAAAAACCGGCGGAAGCAATCCGAGGGCCGGGCTAAAGTTTCATTTCACCCGCGACTGAGCCCCGCTTGTATTATTAATAAATGGAAATGCCGCCGCGGGAGGGCCGGGGGCCCCGGGGCTACGTGTCCCCCATAAGAATGCTAAATCAAAGCGGCCGCCCGCGCGACCGTAGCCTCGCTGCGGCCTTGTGTATACATGTATATATATATACACGTATACAGGTATAGGGAGGGCCGTCCGAAAAGCGCCACGGCGCTATACGGGAAGAAAGTTGGCCCGCCGCGGCCCATTAGAACTTTCGAAATCTCGGGGGCGGAAAAAATTTGCATGAATGCAGCGAGGCGGCCGGGGCGCGAGCCCCCCCCCCTGCTATTAGCATAAAACTCGCCTAACCCGCCCCTAACTTCCGCCGCGGCGACGAGACAAAAAGATCGAGCCTCGCGCGATAGGAATCTTATCGGATTTTTTCCGCGGCTCGCGGCTTTTCACCGGGCGCTTTCGAAATTGGCGAGTACACCGCGCAATATATAAACATGGCAAATCCTCGGCTATCGGTTTTTCCTCAAATCTTTCGGATTTCGAATTTTATAGTCACAGGTATATATATATAATACGTTAAACGCGTACTCCGCTAGTTTCTAAGTTTCATTTTATGTTTCGGCGCTTTATTTCGCCTGTATATATATATATATTTGTTGCAATAAAAAGCACTGTGTTTTGAGTACACTTCTTCCGTCGGTGTTCCGAGATACATTCAATTAGTTATTTATATAATATCCACTGGCGTTACTTAACCTAACTTTATTGATAATTCTGGTTTTTTTGCTGCAATCCTTACGGCGCTGCTTCACTCTCAAGCACTCGAACGCAACTGTAGATAGTGAAATTACCCACATAACGCTGTATTATGTTCAATTACATTTTAGAAATTCACGAGTTAAAAAGTATAACAACAGTTGGGCGATCAAGGCGCACGCTCGCGTCGGCTCGGGCTCTATATACACTAGTCATTCCTCGTATTGAAACTATTTCGAATCAATACTTTATACATTTCAGCTGAGAAACCTCGTGAAAAGCCCGGGAGAAAAACTGTTGACCAAGTTAGCGGGGACGCGGAGTTGTTTTATCCGGCCCGGCCGCGACCGCGCCGATTTGTTTCATTCCCCCCACCCGTACTTTCACCGTATCGACGACGGTGCGATCCGCGGCGACTCCTATAAAAGCCCATCTTAATAAAGCCCGGGTTGCGCCCTATAAATCGCAGTCGGCGCGGGATCGGCGCATCCATCATCCCCCAGGGAAAAAAGGGCCGAGCGGCCTCTGTTGGCGGGGCAGGAATAAAAAAAAAAAGGAGGACACCGGCGCTGCGCTCACGGTTATTAATCAAGCGCAGGGCGCGCGTGCGGGTGTCAGGTCCGGGCCGGCTAATCGGCCGACCATTACAAATTAACGCGCTCGCGGCCAGCGTCGCGGTCCATTGTGCCGATACGTCTCTCTTGGCCGGGGGGAACGGGTATAGACACACACAAACGGGCACACGGGGCGTTATTGTCGGAAGACGGCGCGACTTTCTCCATTTTTCCCGCGGGGGGGGCGGGCGACAAAAAAAAGGAGCGAGCGCGGCTCATCTTCCAAAGTAGCCGCGCGGACGCCGGGGTCAGAGGGGTTTTAATCAGCCCGAGTCCCGGGGCGTGGCGGCTGCTGGGCTACACTCCGCGGCCGCGCGCACAAATGAAAAGGCCGGCGCAGTGCGCGCGCCGCGCCTCCGCCATTTGCACTAACGATTCGGCCCCCGGGGGGGGGGACGCAACAGCCCAGGCCGACTTAATGAAAATCCCGGGGGCCGGCCCGACTTATTAGCCGGCGCGACGCGACCGCGATCGGATTAGCTCCCCGGACCCGGGCTTGACCAGATTGCCAGGTAAATAATTCGAGGGGGCGGGCCGCCGCGAGGTAATGGCCCTGCGGTCCGAGCGTTAAAGCCCGGAAAAGGGTTATAGGAGCGCGTATATAAGCCGGCGCGGGCCCGCGGGCCCGGATGCGGAAGGAGCCGCGGACCGGCTGCTCCCGGCCTTGCCGGCTCGTCCGCTCGCTGCATATAAGAAAGAAATTTTCCCTCGCGTTGCGCAAGACTGTGTGTACGCGCGTGTATATATATATACACGCACGCGAAGCCGGGCGCTTAAAGTTTATTTATCATTTATCGGCTAGGGCGGCCCGGGGGAAAAAAAATACCCGCCAACTTGCGTAAAATGCGCGGGGGCCGGCCGCGAGTACATAAGGTAAGCCGTTTAGCATTATACAACCCACGGGCCGGCTGCGCCTTCCAATTGAAAAGCCGCATGAGAAATAATAAAAGAAGGTAAAAAAGAAAAGGAGAATGCGAAAAGTGGACTCGCACAATGGAGCCTCGAGAGCCCGGGCATACACGTACATATATACATAGGCGCGGTGTGTGTGTGTGTGTGCGCGGGCGGGCCGCAGACACAGGGGCGCGCGCGCTTGATCGGCGCTCGAGAGACAGGGCGCGCGCGCGCCAACTTTCATCCGGCCGCGGAAAAAAGCCGGCGCGCCGGCCGGGCTCTTATCCCGGAAGAAAGCCCGGGACTACTCGCTTGACCTAAAAGCCGCCGGTGGACGCGCCGCGCTCTTATCACCGGGGCGCCGGCCATTGCCGGAATACAGAGACGGCGATCCGGCAGACGGCAGATAAGTCCGGTGGAGGGCCGCTTGGGCCGCGGCCATCTGCGTAATGGCCGGGCCGCCGGGGCCATTACAGGCCCGGGAGCCCCCGCGCTTTTAATACCGGGGCTCGCGCTCGGCTGCGCAGCTGACGCCGCCAACAGGCCGCCTTTGTCCGCGGCAGACTCGCGGAGTCTTTCCTTTTTCTCTCTCTCTGCCGCTGCTCCCCCCCGCCCCCGGCGGAATATAAAAAAAAAAGAAACTTTAATAAACCGCGCGGGGTTTTTTTTGTCCCCACCCCTAATTCGGCACGGGGCGCGGTGACCCTTCCGCCCGGCCGATAAAGCGCGGCCTGCGCCAGACAACCGTGTGATTCGCCGCGGTCCAGCCTCGCGGAAGCGGCCGATCCTGGCATCGAGCGCGCGCTCTTTCTTCCGGCGCTGCTCGCCGAGGGGGGGGGGATTAGGCGGCATAAGCCCCCGGCCGGTGTACTTTTCATATTCCGGTAAAGCCGGCCGCCGCGGGGGATGATCGGCCACTTGCGGCCTCTACAATCTCCTATTACCGGCCGCGCTAACTTTTAATTACGTCGCCGGGCGGAGTGGGCTGCATCGGCCGCGGGCCAGATTTCGGATTCAAATTGCACCTCGGCCGCGGCCGGCGCTTTTTGCGCGGGCGAAAGCCGCCCGGTTTTTCCTCGGCCCGTATATAGAAAAATGGAGGAAAAAAAAAAAGGCAACCGCGCGGCCGGGTAATTGTACGAGTTGCGCGCGGCTCTCGCTCGCGCTCATTACGCTAGCGCCGCTGATTACGGATATATATATACATACATACACACGCGCGTGCCGCGGCTCTCTTGAGCGCCGGCCCTGTTGAAACGGGAGAGCCGATCGGCCCGGGGGCTCTTGAACCCGCGGATTTGCTCGGCTCGCGTCCCGGTCAATTTCCCCGGTGATTAACAGCTGGCGTATTTACGAGTCACGTCGCGGGGGAGGCCGCCGCCGCGCGCCCCGGTAAATTAGACCCGGCCCGGGAAGAGGGGGAGAGGGGGGAAAAACGCGCGGGCGTATAATGCAGGCGGCTGGAAAGTTTGCGCGGGCCGTTTACGCCCGAAATGAAAAAAAAATGAAAAAAAAAAAAAAAGAAGAAAAAAAGGAGCCGTCGACTAGCCGCTTGGGTAATCCCGGGGCGCCGCTCGGTTTATCCGCGAGGGGGCGGCGATCGGCAATTTTTCCCCGGCGCATTAATAACGGGCCGGTGGGCGGAAACGCGGCCGCCGCCCGGGCGGCATTGAACGCGGCCGACTTTCCCGCCGCGTAATATCTGTTGCGGGCAATCAATCTTGGCGGGTGGTCGCGGGCCCCTCAGAAATAGACCCGCGCGCCAAATAGCCGGCGCGCGGCCCCGCGGCCGTTTAATTAAAAACGACGAGCAGGGCGTAAAAAGCCGGGGCGCGGGGGCGAGGTCGCCGCTCGCGCCGCGCGCCCCGGTGCATATAACTCATGTAGGCCGGCCACTCGTCAACAGGCCTGCGCCGGCCATTCGGCTTTTTATTATTATTATATCGGCCGAAAATCGCCGCTCGGGGAGGGGGGAGCCCGCGGGCCTGCGTACCTGGCGGCGCCCCCGCGGTGAATGGAGCCGCGAGGAGGATAAACAAACCGGCCGGGAGAGAATTTATAGAGCGCGGGGTCGAAAATAGGCGTTGCGCGTTGCATCGCGCCCGCGGAGTCGTTGCGCACGCGGAAAGTCTATATTAAAGCCTTGGGCGCGGAGGCGCGCGAGGCCGGGCAGGTGCGAGCGGCCCCGTATTTTTAGGCGGCCGCCCTCCTAACGGGGCCCCGGCATTGACCAGTGCGCAGGTGGGCCGCAGGTGGCCCCTGACCCCGAGTGTCGACCCCCCCGCCCCCTGGAGACGCGCGACGAGACGCCCGGGGCGATAAAAGCCGATTGTCGCGGCCGGGGGACAAAGCGCCCGGGGAACAAAAGTCAATGGGCGCCCGGGCCTCCGGGGGGAGGAAAAAGGGCCGCGAGGACAAAGGCGCGGAGGCGCCGCCCGGCCCAAGGAGCTTATCTCCCGCACGGCTGATTAACCGATGGCCCACTAAATCATCGATTATATTCTCATTAGGAGGTGGCGCGCTCACCCTCGGTAATAATCCCGAGGAGATCCGCCGAGAGGGCGTTTTAGGAGCCGGCCCGCGGGGGGCTGTGTATAGGTATATACACCTACCTCGGAGATATGACGCAACCCCTAGGTTTTATGCGCCCGCGGGCCAGTGGCGCGTGAGCCCGGGCTGCGATTAACGGGCCCGCGATCGCGGCCGATTATTCGCCGCCCGGCTCTTTTCCCCGGGGCTCATTAGTATTCGCGGGCGGGCCGCGCGATCCATAAGCTCGAGTGGGCCGACGAGTCCTTCGGCCGATGATGCGCAGGGGCCTCTCCGCCCCGCTAATAAATAACCCCTCGTCCGCGACAGATTCCCATCTTGGCGGGGCGGCGCCCCTCGGCCGATAAATCACCGGCCGAGGGCGATCAACGTCCCCGGCGGCCCGCGCGCTCCCGCCGCCGTCGCCTCCTCCGCGCGCAGGGGGTGGGCTGATAAAAAAAAAAAGAGAGAAGGAGCCCCACCCCCGCGGCCCGCTCTCCCTTTTTGTCCCTCCTCCCCCTCCGCGCAATTCTAGCCCCCGGCGCCCCGCGCGCCCGTGGGCCGCCGACTAATTCCCGGGCGCAGGCCGCGATTAGGCGCCGGGAAAAAAGGCAATTTGTCGCGGCGGGCCGCCGCCGACTCGCCGATTCAATCAGCCGCCCCCGGGAGACGAATGGCCGGCCGATCGCCCCGCCCCCGCCTAATGATCTTGACCTTTTCGCGCGCTTCCCGAGAGAGAGAGAGAGAGAGAGCCGTTCCGCGCGCGCGGCCGTTCCATCGGCGAATTCCGCCCCGGCTTAACCGTCGCGCCAAGGCCGCGCGGAATCGTTTTAATCAAGACCTCCGCGCCCGAGCTACAGCCGCCCGAAATTTTTCCGCCTCTTTACGAGCCTCCCGCGCGCCCTCGGCCCTTTTTCCTCCCTCTCTCTCTCTTTTTTTTTTGCCTCCTTTTATCGCCCCGCGACTCACTTGCACGGGCCGGCATTGCGGCCGAGGGAATGAAATATCGCGTTAATTATGAAATATCTGGGCGCCGAGTATCCCAAAGTTCATGCCGGCCCCCCACCTCCCCCCGGGGGACTGGCCCTCAAAGGCCGCCGCGCATCGATCCCCCCCCCCCCCCCCTGGAAAATTCCGCCCTTTTTCAACGAGCCACTTTGCGCGCGCGCGCGCGCGCGACCGACCGAGGTCGCGGCTGCCGAGGCGCCCTCGTCCCCCTCCTCGGCAGCCGTTAAAAGAATGATGTGTGCGCGCCCCGGCGAAAGCAGATCCCCCGCCCCCTCCCCCAGCGCAAACTGTAAAAAACGATGTCGGCGGACCGTCCGCGCTTTTATTCGGGATTACGCCTAGGCGGCCGAGTAAACGTTCCCGGCGCCCGGCCCGCGCTAGATTTTTCCGCTGATTGAAGGGCAGGGGAATCTTTTGTCGGCCCACTGGATTATTACTTCACGGCCGGCTGCGCTATCGTTTTTGTTGCAAATAAATCCAGCCTCGGAGCCCGATATTTTTTCGTTTAATCAATTTTTAGAGCGGCGCCTGTGTTTGCCCTGCGGCCAGTATCTGCAAACGGTTTTCACATAAAAAATAAAGTGCATTTCATTCACGATGTATTGTTCGACACAAGTCGTGATTGGAGGGACAGTTATCAACGATATCGGGCCCTGGTCCAGAAGATGTTTTATTTTAGGTCACGTACTTGAGCTTCAATTTTTATATTTACTCCTTCTTATTTCCGGACATTGCTATCTCCTGATTTTTATCAATGTTCTACATGCAAGTTACTAAGCCCTGGAATCTATTACCTACGAAGAATTTATCTTCGGTCTTCCATTTGAAATATTCTCGATAAAAGTTTTTATTTAATAAAAATGTAATCCATAAAATATAAATACAAGTAATAAATTTTCCTCGTTTCAAATTCATTGTTATTTTTTGCACCAATTAATCTATCCAACGTGTTCATTTATGTATTTGCTACATAGGCGGAATTTACTTTGAGGCCAAAGCCACAAAACCGTTGGTGGCAGATCCTACTAGAGGTTACTGCAACACCACGCTACGTGGCTGCGACCACCTCTATCGACATATAGGCTGTGGTAGAGCCAGTGCACGTGTATAAAGCCCGAATCCTCAAAGTGGCCATGTTATATATACCGTGTGTATAAAAAACAGCTGCAATCAGATTTCACGCCATCTAAATAAATCATCTAAAAGCATCGGAAAAATCTACTGCCAAGAAAATATTTTCTCTCGGGTTGGCACAACCTCTTGCAAATAATAACCCAAGTTCGATTCTCAAAGGCGCTCTATCAATTTTACGTAGAAAACATAATTGATCAGAGAATCAAGGATTTTTTTTGCAGCAAACAAAATTTCTTGTCTTGAATTGTTAAAAATAATAAACGATGCCTTTGGGGACTCGTCCATGTCCAAATGCAGTATAAGAAAGGTGCGCATTGCACATTGTTGAAACAGGGACGTAAAGTAGTCAAAGATTTTCTCGTTTCGAGCGGCCTTCAACAGCTACTACTCACGATAGCATCGTTAAAATAAAAAAATTAGTCTTTGAAAACAGTAATTTGAGCGTTAGAAAGTTATCTTGAGAAACCCTGATAAAATATCCTGCCTTCGTGCAATTTTGACCAATTTTTTGTCGTTTAACTGGTCTCAAAAGAGCTACAATTTTTCTTAATTTTTTTCTAGAAAGAACATCGGAAACAGGCCTCTTTAAACATGATTTCGCAAGAAGTATAAATTCATCCAAACTTCGTAATCGTCAAAGAATAGTGAATTTACAAGTGCGGCGGCACATGATCCAACCTAAATAGTAAAATTCAAAGTTTGCGCGGAAGTATAATTGTTCCTGTGGACAATGCGGCACATTACGAAGAAATACAACCGGTGCATTTATGCATGAATTCTAATTTAAAGTATACGCATTCAGTCGATTAACATTTAGTCCTTTAGCAAACAAATTGAACAATAGGAGGAGTTGTCGGTTTGCCGAGAACGATAAAAAGCGAGTGCACCAAAGACTTAATCATGGCCGCCAATCAAGGTCCAATTAATTTTTCAAACCCGGCCTGTCCTCCGGTGCGCAAGAAACATGACGGTCTCGCCCCGAGCAAAGCCGGGTGGGCGGGGGGAGCCCGGGGCGCGCGGCGTTCCAGCGAAATGCCCCTTTCGGAGGAGCTCAGGAGAAACGATCCATCGCGAGCGTTCCGTGAAAAGCGTGCCGGCGGGGGCCAAGGTGAGGCGGTCCGACAATTACCCGCACGCTCGGCGTCGGCGCGGGGCGAATGCGGAATCAGGCGGCCCGCAGAGCCGTCACTCCCCCGCGAAGCCGGCGACTCTTTCGCATAATCCGCCGCCGCGGGGGCGGCGTCGGCTGCACGTGCGCCATTGTCTCCGGCGGGTCGGGTGCGCGGATTTCGCGGGCGAATGTATAAACGGGGCCGCCGAGTCCCGGGGATCAGACGGCGACGGCGCCGCCGGCTCGCCGATTGTTCTTAATAACGGGCCGACCCAGTTGGCCCTCGGGCGCGGCGCTATTGATGGCCGTCTTAAATTTCGACTCGCTCGCTGCGCCGCCCAGCCTCCCGCGCGCCCCGCCGATTTTTCCGATAATGAAAGTGCGCCCGGCCGATATCCCGGTAGATCACCGTTGCGGAGGCCCGCGACGGCACCGCCGAGGAGAGACGAATTTCGGGCTTTCCAAAAATCTTTAGCATCCCGGAATCCCGGCTGGAATTGTCAAAAGGGAATACAGCGAGGGAAATTCAGATTCTCTTCAAGCCTGCCAACTATACGGAATGATTTAAGATGTATGACACAATATTTGTACGGTAATCCGCCGTTGGATAGGCCAAGTCAAGTAGGGAAATTGAAATTCCTGCATTTCTAACCGCCCGTCTGCCTTTCGTCTCAATCCTCTACATTGTATTTTCATTCTAAGATCCATCAAAATTAATCGTTACAATTACTTTCTGTGTAGTCTGATACAATATACTTTAGCCATGACAGAAGAAGGCGATTCGTGCTCGAATCAGAGGAAAAGTTCGATAAGTATTGATATAGGACTAAATCCCATATACTAAATATAGATTCGGAAGCCGGCCCAAGTCAGAACCTCTCCAAGGATACACACAAGTCGATTCTTTTTCTACCAAAATTGATATAGCTGCTTGACACAGCGCAGATCACAAAAGTTAAGTCGATAAATTATAATTATGTTTACAGCTATAATGAGATTATATAACTGCCTTCAGAACGGGAAATGATCGTATTTTCGTAAATTTTCAGAAGAGACATAAACAGGCCTTTTCTGTAGACATTAATTAACTGCAGGCTATCTACTATATCATTGAAGTTTATGTTTGGATGGAAGTACTGCGTTGAATGATCTAGACCGTAACTAAACCACTTGATATTCCATACGTATAACTCTTATAAAGTTCTGTTATGAACAATTTGGTCTGATGATTAATGTGATTTCTAGTAGCGCTGTCACCTTTGCAAAGCAATGTGTCCAAACAGCCGCGTTTGGAGCACGATATCCGGATCATATACGTGTGCAGGGCGTTCTGTCAATATCAGGAACACTTCTCTAGATTGATACAAGGGTAAAGCTTGCAAAAAGTGCATTCCGCGCGCGAGCTTTCCTCCCTGGTTGTGTACTCTGGCTGCCAGGAAAAACAAGCGTTGGGCTCGCAATTAGGCTTTGCGCGCAGGTGCGTCTTTGGGTAATGGTCCACGCGAGGGCGACCCGGCCCTCTCATCTACATAATTCAATTAGCGGGGCTCGTAACGAGAGCAGCGATATAGTGTCTACCCTTACACGGAGGAGGACAGCCTGCCCGCGACCACAGCTCCGGCACAGAATCCAGCCTATTTGTTTTCCTCCACGGAAGGCCTCAAAAATTTACGGGTTTATATTTTGTTTGTCTTCCTCCTATAAGCCCCTCGGGGTTAATCGATATTTCCGCTGTCGCGTGGCCCGAGACGCCTTCAAGTTATATATATATATATACTTGAACATTGTTACGGGTGTCCGTCAGCTTCTTGGCACGGATGGAGTGAAAATGGTGAAGGATAGCACGAATTCCATAAAATTAATCTACAGTCAGATGATTGAAATCCTAGGATTTTCCCTCGATAGTGCACTCTCTACTGATTCACCAATGGAAAAATATGGAAAGAAAATGCTTTGTTGCGCTAACTCGCTTAAGTAAATATAGTATGTATTCGATTCTAATTCTACATAATTTTGTTGGTTAAATCTCTTATTTTATCTAGCCTCACTACTGTTTAGAGCTTTCTATGACATTTCCGGGGAATGAACTGCTAAACCACATCGTTGTAATAATTTTACAGGTATAATTGTATTATTTCTACTCCAGTATTACACTACACGGAGAAAAAAGGTTTCGTGACGTGCGATAAAAGTTCTGCAATTCCGTTTACAATTCATCGGATTATATTCTCGATTATATCAGTTGTAAATAATTAGTTTCGTTTGTAAGCGAACTTTTTTACATTTCCAGTATTTTGGACTATACTATGCCAGACCTTGTAATCCAAATTTTCAAGTTCCGTTCAATGAATAAAATATGCGAGCTAAAACAGCTTCGCCAATAAACCTGATTATCACAAACATCTACATGAAATCATTCACAGTGTTTTTATTAATTAATTCATTTATTAAGATTAAAGACTCAAGGTGGCAAGACTTTGAAATAAAATCAATCCGAACACAATATTTGAAAAAATACGTCTCTCCTACTTAAACGACTCGTATTTATTGATATTTTATGTAATTTTAAGTTTGATTTTATTATTTGTAGTTTTAGTGTGTAATGTAATTCAAGCTGTAGGATTTAACGTGCATGTAGTACTGATGTACGTGACTAATGGGAATCAACAGTGCGTAGCCTTTCAGTAAACAAAAACGATAGATTTAGGGAGTCGCCGTGAGTCGTACTTGACCGGCGTCTAATGCAGAAATAACGAGTGTCGGTGGCGAAAAGTGAAGTCGGCCGGTTGTCTCGCACCTCATCTTTGCAGCATCTCTGGGCAACGGAAGGCCGAACTTAACGCGTTAGCAGGCAAGTTCCGGAGAAGTTGAGCGTACGTCGGTATACACACACGGGTAGTAAAGAGGGCGCCGGAATCTCTCGTGGCGCGCGCTCAATTATAACCCAATAAAAATCGCCGCGATTAAATTCCTGGCCTCGAGGGTGCACGCGATTAAGCGGGGGCGTGGGCTTTGGAACGCGCGGAAAAAGGCGCAACTAGGGCCGGGGCGCATTTTTCCGGCGCGGTGCGGCCGCGCGGAACGCGCCTCCGCGGCGCCGCCTAATCCGCCTATATATATCGATTTATCGAGGGACCTCGGCGGCGGCGGCGCGCGCGACCGGCGCATCTACACCCGGCCCTGGGAAGTCGGCCGAGGAGCCAGGCGGGCTGCGTCGCCTCGGGGGCTTATATCCTCGCTGCCCCTCCTCCCCCGGAGGGGCGGAGGGCCCGCGCGTGATGGCGATCGGGGGCCGCGTGACCCCGTTGTCGTCGTGTGTGTGTCTATATATATATAAGGCCGCGGCGACAGTGACCTCCGCGTCTTTGCCCCGCGCGGCCTCCTCGCCGATGACTTACGGCCCGCGGCCGAATGCCAATTTCCGGGAGTCGAGGGCCCGGGCCTGCGCCTGGCAGCCGGGGAGAGGCATCGGGGGAGGGCCGCTCCCAAAGCCTGGAGTTTCTTTCAGCCGAGGAGGCCTGGCGCGGGTCCGGCGTGCATACACACACACGCATATCTATATATATATATGTATCGATTGGCCAAATTATCGAGTGAGCGGGCGCGGCGCATGTATAATTCGAGGCCTCGGGCGCATTCGCATTCTCCTCGAGGGAAGGGGGACGGGTGGGCGCCGGGCAAAGAGCGCCGGTGTCATTAGGCCGTCAGTCTTGGCACAAAGCCCCCGGGTCCGTGTGTGTGTGTGTGTGCGCGCGGGCGCGTGTGGGGGCGGCGGCGGCGGCGGCCGATATCGCGAGGTAAAAGCGCCCGCGGAGAGTTGGGGCAAACTTTGCATTGTGGGGCTAAAAAGCCGGCTGCTGGGGCTCAGGGGCGCGGGCCACTTTTAATGGCGGCGCGCGGGATTATCGAGTCGCGGGGCGAGCGGCGGCGCGGCGCGGGCCGGGCGCGCTCGATATAATTTTAGAAGCGGCATAAATCGCCGGGCGGAGCGCGCGCCTCCGGCCCGCGAGATAATCTCCGGGGGCCCTGCCCCCCCCCCCCCCCCGGGGGCCGACGGCTAATATAAATCAGCAGCGGGGCCGGGGGAGGGGGGGCAATTCGAGGGCGCCGCCCGCGTCGCCCGTCCGAATGTCGGCCTAATTGCATTCCGCTCGCCGGCGCACTCTTATCGTTAATCTCCGGCGGGCGTCGATGGCCTTGTTAGCCCTTCCCCGGGGCGCCGGCGCCCCGAGACCGACGCACCTGCGTCCCCCGGCCGCGGAAGGAGGGCCGCGGGTGCAGCCCCGGCCGCAACAGGCCGCGCGGGTTCATCGACTCGCGCGGCAAAGGTCGCCCGGGACGGCCGGGCCGGCGGTATAATCGATCCGACTCGTCCCTCCCGATTAGCGGCCGCGGAGACGGGGACCCGCCGCCCGCCGGCCTCCGCGGGAGGGCCGAGGCCGCGGGTGTTTTCGGGGCGGTCACGCCCCGGGCCGGCCGTCCCCCGGGGGCCGCATAGCTAACGCGCGATTAGCCCGCGGCCCTCGGCATTAAAGCCCACGTGCGCCACGGCAAAAGTGCCCCTACGTGCCCGCGATTTGATTAAGCCGAGGAATTTCGGCCGCGGCGAAAGTACGGCCGCCCGCGCGAGACGCCGGCTCCTTTCGCCCGTCGCCCGCGGTGCATTAGCCCCGACTATTTGCATTGTCCGGGAAAAGGCGGGAGCCGCTGGCGCGCGCGTGTGCACGCGTCCGTCCGTGCGCGCGCGTGTGGGTAAGACCGCCTCGCAGCCGGCGCGTGCCCTGGAATTTGAGGCGTTCCGTTTTTTTTTTTTTATTTTTTTTTTCGTTTTTTTTTTTACCTTCCGACCGCGCCAGACGGCCGGCGGCCCTTCGTGTACGTACGGAGTCCAGGTGCGCTCTCGGGATACGTACGTGTGTATACTCGGCGTCGCGGCGATCGATGCCGGCGCCCTGGGATCGCTGCTCGCGGTCGCCGACGAGCCCCCGGCCCGCCCGATGGATTCGCGCACTCGGTGGGATTAATTTTTTTTTTTGGTTACAGGCCGCGACTAATTTTCACCGGCGGGGCGGCCATTAGCGCCAAGGGTTTTTGAACGGCCTACGGGGAGGGGGGGGGGAGGGAAGGGCTTAGCGGACCCGCAGGTAATCGGATCGGCCAGCGAGTACGAGCCGCTCCTCCCTCCGGAAGTCTCGGATCAATCTCGCAAAAATTGCCCAGGCCCCGCGTAGGCCCGTGTGCGTGGTGCAGGGTGTACCGCCGGCGTTTTTCGCCCCGGACAATACACGCCGCGGGTAGACAAACACGGAGGGGCGAGACGGATTAAAACTGGTTCTTCCTTTTCCAGGCGACGCGAGGCTTTCACAATGCCGGGCGCCAATCGGCATCTGGCGATCGTCGACCAAACAAAATATCCCACCGAGTCTCACGACGTGCAAGACCTTCGTGAATTGATATAGGAATTGGAGCTGTCCATCCTGACACTTGTCAGCCGATAGCGCTACTTGTGTGTAACCTGATTCTTACTGTAGACCCGATGGAAAAACCGTAACTTTCAAACTTTGACGGGGTTCCGTGCGCGAGTCAATTTTGACGCGGGTATACGTAATGAAGGGAGAATCCCTAGGAACGCGGACAATGTAGCAAGGCGAGGCGCTTCTTTTTTTCACGAATCCTCGTTAAAGAAGCTCCGAGAAGGTCTTCGATAACAGATGCCGCAGTTGTAACCAAATACTATAGGTTGTTACGCGAGCCAGCAACAACTTGGCCTCCCTAGGCAACTAGGAGCAAAGGGCAACATTGTATGGCCCCCTTGTAGCGCGCGCGCGTGTATCGTAACGTTTTCTCAACTGCTTAGCATAGCAGTCAATGTATGGGCAGTGCGCGGCCGAACGACGGCAATATACGTCTTTACGTACAGCTCAATTCTCAGTGTGCAGTCGACGAGGCGCTCGAGCCGCTGTCGAGATAGGAATGGCAAACGCCGGCTCTCTCCTATTATTAAACGATGTATTTTAATGGGACGGGCCGAGTGGTGCAGCGGTTAATCTAGGCGGCGAATGATCCGGTAGAGCGGCTGCACGGACGCGCGGCCAGTATTACCTAATTCGTTGGCTGACGTCAGCTGCGCGCGGCCCGCGGCCCGCGGGGCTAATTGAGCCGAATACCGGCCCGAGCGAAGAAAGAAGTTAATCCGGCCGGGCCGCGCTTACGTATCAATTGGACTAATTGGCCGCCGCGCCGCTGGAAATTCTCCCGGGCGCGCGGCGGCGTAAACAAATAATTGGAGCGGCTCGGCGGCGTCTCCGCCGGCGGACGACCCTCCCGAGGGCCGCCGGCAATTATCCCTCGTGCACATCATCCGCGGGCAAAATCAATATCGGCGCCGGCGCCGGCGGAGCTGCAGCGGCGATCGCGCGGCAGCCGCGGGGAAGCCGCTCGGAAAGCGCGCGCGAATCCCGGCGGGTCGATAGCCGCGCGCTCGATCGCGCCCGCCGCCCCCCGCCGCCGCCGCCGCCGCCCCCGCCGCCCCGTCGCTCCGTCCCCCGTCCCCCGGCTCACCTGGACACGCTGCCTCGGGGCCGCTGGGGCTGGCTCCTGGGGCCGCTGCGGGCCGGGCGCGCGCCGGCACTGCTGCCAAGGTAGGCCGCGCTGCTCGGGACACTCGCGCTGCGAGTCTGCGACTGCCGGCCGCGCGGCCGCGCAACCCCCGGCTTGGCGCGCGCGCGCCCCTCCCCAGCGCCGCGGCCGCCGCCGCCGCCGCCGCCACCGCCGAATTCCTGCGCTTCCGCTTCCTGCCGCGCGCGCCGCGGCTCCAGCCCCCCGCCGGCATCGATCGCGCCGCCCCGGCCGCGGGGCGCCTGCGCGCCCCGACCGCGCCGCCGTCGCCGCAGCCATGCAGCCGAGCCCCCGCGAGCGCCGGCGCGGCCTCCAGGAGGAGCCCTCGCCCAGCATGTCCCGGGCCGCCGAGGACGACCTCTCCAGCAGCGACGGCCCGCTCCTCGCCCTGGGCCGGCAGGACAAGCCGGAGCGGCAGGACGGCCCGGAGGACCGGAGGCAGCGCAGCCCCCCGAGGTCGGAGCCCCTCGCCCCAAGCCCTCGCTCTCCCTCGGCCCTATCCGACCCGGAGCCAGATCGATTCTCCTCTGCTCGCCGCTCATGCCCCGTCTTCCTTTTCCCTTTTCCCTTTTTACCCCCAGGGCCAATGCCCTGCGCTGCATGCCTCTACCTTCTCCGGCTCCTTTTGCCAAAGACAATTCTAAACCGCTCGCCGTTCGAAACTCCTCTCCCTCTCCCCCCGCCGCCACTTCCTTCCGACCAAAATCACCGTTTGCAAACCAGTCTGTCATTTTTTCATTGGTGCACTGTTCCTTTATTACCTCATTATATCCTTCCTGTAATTATTATCTTTCTCGTGCTTTTTGTGCTTTAGCCTTCGTTCAAATTTCACTTTGCCTTCATTTTTCTTTGAAAAGCCAAAACCCATTTTCTCAGAAAATTCTTCCTATCCGTAGAGGTATTGTTTACCGTATTGCTCTCGATGTTCCGCCCAACCAAAATCTCTGAGTGTTCAAACTGTCTTTAAACAATAATGACATCCTTTTTTAATTCCATTTGTTTATATTTGACTTTTAACTCTATAAGTAATGATGTATCTAATAAAAGTTCTTAAAGTCGATCGTTATCTCGAAGACAAGAAACTGAATTATCCTTATGAAAAAATGGTGAAAATCCAAACGAATCTGGGACACACCTGAATATACTGCTACATTTAGATCTATAATTACAAGATAAACGGGAATAACTGTAAAGAAAACTGAACATTCACCGGTAGTGTCAACAAAATCACACAAAAAATATTCATCTTCCCGATTGAAATGTGCTTTTTTCTTTGTTACAGTCAAATGAATTCTTCCACAATGTTGATACAAAACAATTGGCATAAAAACTACCAGTCCAGCAAAGATCATTACTTTAGCGACGAGAAGAAAAATCATCGATGCATGTGGATGTTAACAGCCGTTATAACTTTCATAGCAGTTTGCAACTTAATCTTGAATATGACCATTTTGATAGTACTCAGAGTAAGTCAAGGAATGGAAGCTTTAGAAATAATCCCAGAACAGGATTTGGTCAAGTTTTATGGCAACACAGATTTGGACAAAGTAAACATTCATTTTTTCTTGTTTTCGGCCAAATAGTTTAAAAATCTATTAATTTGAAAATGTTTTGGCTTAAAATAACATTTACAAGACTAACATTAATAGGAAGTATTCATCAAAATTAATATATTTCATAGGTATGCTTGCATAAAGGTATTTGTGAAGGTTTTGGAGACGAGCCAATTGAGCTTACCGGCGACTCTGGAGGGGTTCATATACAAGTGACAAATCGACATCATAGAACGACCTCCTCTAATGTAAAAATACTTAAAAATGGGACATCAATTTCTCAGGTTGAGTCATTTCAAGTCAAAGATCCACGTAGTGGATCGCCAATTTTTTCCACCGATTTTCCTCATTTTCGCCTTCCTCAAGGAGTCAAAAAGATTCAAGTCGACGTTACTCAAACGCATAGAATTTCAGCACCGAAAACTAGCGATCTATCTTTACATTCAAATGAGTCTATATCGATGCACGGAGCCGAGGACACTAGCATAGATTCAAAAGAAATTATTTGGACAGCAAAAAATGACATATTTTTGCGGAGTCGGAATGGTGACATTATCATGAATGCGAAAGATGGCATTAACGTTCCAGAAATTCCTAAAGCGCCAGCTTATATACAAGGTCAATCGACTGAAATGCAAGAGCAATTCAAAGTATGCGTTTGTATGCCAGATGGAAAACTTTTCCTTATCCCGATTCAAAGAGGTAATACTAAAATAAACTGTGCGAAATATTCCAAATCAATGGCAAGTGATCCATGTGCAATATAAACTTATCATTTTAATAAATATTGAATTTTTCAGTATTATTAAGCCCATTAATTTGCATCATATATAAATTTTCACAAATGTTGAAATTATTTGGTTGTAATTAAAATATTTAAATAAAGTTTTAAAAATCTTTTATAATCAGTGTTTTTATACATTAATCGCTTTTATTTTAAATTAAGTCGAAAATTACAGTTTAATTAGAGCAGTCATTGGTACAAGACCTCTCACATATATTCCAGATTTCATTCAAAAATTGTACAAAATTGTTCGTATTTCATGATTTCAATAAAAAAAGTTACATTACAAGATTAATGAAATACTTATATAATTGTCAAATATAGCTAAATAAAATACTTAAGTCTTTATACATAAATTTATTCGCGAGGTAATTATGCACTTTCCGCAATCATATCTTCATTACTTTCATCCATATCTTCTTGCTGTTCTTGTTCTGTTGGGGGTTCATACGCTTTTTCTAGGGGACTTGCTACGACGCCACCTGGCCAGACACTCATTTCAACAGCTAACTTATTTCCATTTTCAAGAAGAGGCCTAAATCCTCCATGAGACAGAACTCGCAATAAAGTTTGTGCTGTTAAACAAACTACATCCTGTTGTTCTAAGCTCATAGCTGTATGTACACGAATACTTCCACCTTCACAAGGATCTGAAATACCTAAAAAATAATTTTTAGTATACTTGTTAATTTATGGATAAAATTCTTTGAATTTTAAAATAATGTTCAATATTTTTAAATGGAAGTTTAATAGGGTACCCATAATTAGTATATTTTAAATTCTGTAGTTCATATTACATTTTGATTTGTCTTTTTTAATGCTAAATTTATATTTTATTTAATAAATCAAACACTACGAAATTTTTGTAATTTACCTGCTGAGCCAGGTATAAACAATCCTGAGGAAAGAAGTTGAAGAACTCTTTTGTATGCTTGGTTTATTGGTAATGCTTGTCGGCTTGGATTATTCATTATAGCGTTATGAGCTAATACATTCAACATCCATGGGGACAAAGGTTCTAGTCCTTCAAATCTGCTTCTCAAGTCTCTTAACAAACGAATTAAGACTTTAATACTGGAATGATGAGCATTTTCTTCAAACCAACGAGAATGTCTAATGGCTGCTAAATGACCTAGAATTGAAAAATAATTATAAGAAATTCTGATAATGTTAAAGCATAAGATTTGTCAATATTTGTTTAAAAATATTTTTATTATATCTACATACCTTGACAAATCTTAATATCTAAATGTTGATCAGGTTCTAACTTCCTAAGATTTTGATGAAGTGTTGTGATTAAAACTCGTACTGTTGCTTCATTGTTTGTTATGTCAAATCCACGTTCTGTTTGAGTTAATCTAAGTGTTTCTTTAGGAGCTTGTGCCTTTAAATCTGTTTGAACTTTGGTACCAAGTGCTTCAACAGCAGTTTTTGTTGGCAGAGTTTTAAGTATAACAACAATATCTGCAACATTGTGTCCTTTGATCATTGTTCCCATTTTGAAACTGCCCACTTGACGCACCTCTTCTAATTGCTAGTTAAAAATAAAACATATTTATAAATAAAATATATTATTCTTTTTCTATTTGTCTTTCATAAGCAAAAGTAATATTCCATACGTTCACTTACACAAGCTTCGAATGTTCCAGGAGCAACAATTAAATTGTCTAAAACACTTTGTAATTTGGTAACTAAATTAAGAATAGATGTTTGCTCTTTTGGAGTAGGACACATATCAGAATTTTTCTTCAGAAGTGCAGCAGTAAATTCAGCCTCGTCTGGAGCAGGTTTTACCCTTGGGAATGCAGCCTCACATAGTGTCAAATCGAATGGGTGACGTGGCATATAATGTTGACGTTTTGGTAAATAACCCATTCCACGTCCTATTCCTCTACCTCTGATTATGCCACCTCTACCTCGCACCATCTTGACTACAATTATTAAATTACAATTTATTAGAAATTATTTCAAATATTAATAAAATGAAATGAAAATGTTTATATTGATATAACATGCAATTGGGAATTTTTTATGTAATTTTACATTTTGATTATCCTTAAATTATGTATGTCCTAAAATATTATAAATCTTTATTATAAAAATTATTTTTGATCATTACCATGAGAATGATTGTTTTATAAATTCTATGCTACTAGAATACAAAATTATATTATTAATATTATAATAATAAATTATAATATTTTTAAAAAACTGCTCAAAACAAGCTGTTTAAATAAATCTAATAAAAATTGAAGTAAATCATTTTAAAACTCTTTTAAAATTCAATTTGATTTTATAAAGTGATGAAGATTGAACCTGTGTTAGTTATTTTAAATAAATTAATAGTTGTTTAATATCATTATGTCAATTTGTAATTAATTCCTAAGTTGATGGAAATCAGCTGATGTTTCCAAACGTGTCAGATCATTTATAGAAAGAAATGTTTGTAAAGATATTTTAATATTTATGAACAGTAGTTAATTATTGTAGTTGTGGTGTGTTCAAAAATTGATTTTTAAATGTAATAACAAATTAAAATCTGACATCACTATTAAGTAATTTTGATTTATATACAATCTAATGTTTTAAAATATAAATAATAAAATAGCTAATTAAATAACTATTTTAAAGCGTTAAATTCAGCATGTTGTTAGTTATTAAACTGTTAATGGAGTATTTTAGCAAGTGCTGCAAAAGGACGCGTGAGACATGGTGGTAAAAGCATCCGCGAGTCTATATATATATGCCTAAGTGTAGCATAAAATCTGACCATCAAGTTCTAAAACCCAATTGTATCACGTAAAATATTTACCCATTATGAATTGCACGTGCTTTGGCTAATGTTGCACACAAAACGGTCTGGTTGATTCTGAAAAATAAAATAAGAAAAAAGCGATTCTAAGAAGGAAACACGCAGAAGATCGAGTGACGCGAGAAAACACGAAAGCCGTGTCTTGAACGGTCGTGAGCGACTCCGAAATCGATATAGTAGGTGGTGTACACTTTAACCAATAAGCAGAAGGTTAAGAGCCGGATCTCGGGTATATTTAGTCTATTACATGTCGAGCGGGGTTTTGATGTAGCTTGCACACTGTAGATTGCAGTGATAAAAAATGCTGTACTATACTTACTGTTAGCTTAATTATTATTACACGATAAACTTGTTCTCAAAATTCGGAAGAAGCGGCCCAAACAAGGCTGGAGCCTGGAGACCTGAGGGCGTACACTAGCGAGTTCAGCGGTTGACCTACAGGGAGCGTTGCGATGTAGGTGGCGCTCATTGACCAAACTGCGGCCATGCATGACAAATCCTACTGCCTACATGTTCATGTATGATATATATGCCTTATCCAACACATGCATGACGGGTGACTATGTTAATCGCATACGTGTAATATATAGGA
This sequence comes from Sycophaga agraensis, assembly GCA_018906755.1. Lineage (NCBI taxonomy): Eukaryota > Metazoa > Arthropoda > Insecta > Hymenoptera > Pteromalidae > Sycophaga > Sycophaga agraensis. Next base: position 2,619,862 of record JACCIE010000004.1, read on the forward strand.
GCACTGGGGGCAACTCGGAGGAGCGAACGATGAGGAAGTTTTAGTATCAATTTGAATGCATTTATACTATAATTTATGTCGTAACTGTTAACTCAAAAGTAAAAGTCAAGTAGATCCCAGTGATAATGGAGAGTGCAGACGGAAAGAGTAAGTCGACGGCGAAGACGAAGCCGGTGAGCGACGACAAAAACGAGGAACACCACGATGAGAAAGATGGCAGAGGCAAAAGGCAGGTTTCTTTAATAGCGCCGCGGCCGTGTTTCTCTTGTATACAATCTATGAATTTTGACTTAATAATATGCACATCAGTAATACTCTAGAGTGCCTTCTTATAATTAGTGGTTCTCTTTTATTTTTTACTATTAAATTTGTAATATACATCATGACCTGATTTCGGTAAAGAAAACACGCCGAAGAATTGTTTTTTTCTAATACATGAATCATTGAATACAATGCAACCGGTTAATGTTCTGCTGCAATGTGCTATACATAGACGTCTTCTATGGAAAGATACAATTTATTATTTTAAGCTCATAACCTACAATTAGCCTTCTATTCCTTTTAGTACATTTTTACTCTTACAGTAGGTTCATTTGCATATGATAAATGTAATTCTAATGCTATGTATACATATGAATATAAATAAATTAAAAATGTTTATCTACTTTATTTAATTCTCTTTAATATATGAAAAATAGCTCGAAAGGCAAGAACAAGAAAAAGGCTCAGACTGGTGCTAGTACTGAAAGCAATGTTTGCAATGGCAAGAAAGAATCATCAGTTTTGTCAAATGAATCATTAATGTCTAGCGCTTTTTCAAACATTTCCATTAAAGATTTACAATTGGCCATGGAAGTTTTAAATTCACAGCATAGACCTGCCAAGACTCAAGAAGAGGCATTGCAAAAGCCTTACCAATTTTGGAGTACTCAACCAGTACCAAAAATGGGTAATAATAATATTATCCATTCACTACTTATTTACTGTCAAACAACATTTTCAAAGACACATAGATTTTACTAATATAATATTATGGAATTTTAGATGATGTGATTAGTAGTAATGAACCAATTGAGCCAGACAAGGATTCAGTTAGAGCTGATCCTTATTCTTTACCAGCTGACTTTCATTGGGATACATTAAATTTGGATGATCCACTAGTGCTTGCAGAGTTATACTCTTTACTATCAGAAAATTACGTCGAAGATGATGATGCTATGTTTAGGTTTGATTATCCTCCAGCTTTTTTGAAATGGTAATTACCTGTTTTTCTTCAAGTCAAGAAAAATGAATTGAAACTATTTACTCAATTTTGTCATTTGTTTGTTAGGGCTTTACAGCCTCCTGGCTGGTGCAAAGAGTGGCACTGTGGAGTACGTGTGACTAAAAGTGGTCGCTTAGTAGGTTTTATATCTGCTATTCCAGCGACTTTAAGAGTATATGATAAGTAAGTTGTACAACTAAAGTATTTTTCTATTTTTATTTAATATAGTAAATAAATAATAAATTCATCATTTCAGAATTCAAAAAATGGTAGAAATCAATTTTCTATGTGTTCACAAAAGATTGCGATCGAAGCGTGTTGCACCCGTATTGATTCGTGAAATTACGAGAAGAGTGAATTTGTTGGGAATATTTCAAGCTGTTTATACTGCTGGCGTTGTACTTCCCAAGCCCATCTCCACTTGCAGATACTGGCATCGTTCTCTAAATCCAAAGAAATTAATCGAAATTAAGTTCTCGCATTTGTCGCGAAATATGACCATGCAAAGAACATTAAAGTTTTTTAAGCTTCCGGAAAATCCGAAACTTCCTGGATTTAGAAAATTAGTTGCATCGGACGTGGCAGAAGGACATAAGCTTTTAAATAATGTAAGCTATTAATGTTTTTAATCGTAATTATAACATTACTTCATAGTAAATTTGTAGTTTTTGATTTAGGAATGTCTTTGAATTAAATCATTTTCTACTATTATTCTTTCCAGTATTTGTCAAAATTCGATCTATCACCGATCTTCTCGGAGCAGGATTTCGAGCACTGGTTTGTACCAAAGAATGGAATTGTAGATAGTTTTGTCGTAGAAGATCCTACAACAAAAAAAATAACCGACATGATTAGTTATTACACCCTCCCCAGTTCAGTGATGCATCATCCAACTCATAAAAGTATGCGTGCAGCGTACAGCTTTTATAACGTAGCTACTTCCACGCAATGGATTGATCTCATGCAAGATGCCCTGATATCAGCCAGAAATGTAAGAAGTTAACTTTATAAATAATATTTAAAATATTATTACCAAGTATTAATTTATTCTTTATTAATTTTCAGTTGGGCTTTGATGTTTTTAATGCACTTGATTTGATGGATAATAAGGAATTCCTTAATCAATTGAAATTCGGCAAAGGAGATGGTAATCTTCAGTACTACCTTTACAATTGGCGTTGTCCGAGTATGCAACCCTCCAGGATTGGGCTTGTTTTGCAGTAAAAATGTTTCAATACAAGCAGCGTTATGCATCGTTTGAAATTTGAGCTCGAAGACGTATATATATCTAGGAAATAAAGAATGAAAAAGTCACGTATAAATGTGCGTGTATATATGAGTCCCAGCAATGTTTATACGAGTATAGAGCATTGGCCAGTATTGTTGAGGAAAGGGTATGAAAAAAGAAAATCCAAAGTTGCTAAAGTTGTTGCTGCTCTTGTCATCTTCACATTGCTGTTGTTGCCGCTATTTTACTGCTGCCGCATTGCTCCGTGATGAAGATTTTTATATTTTAGTAGATATCTGATAAACTATACAAAAGCATAATGAACTATAGAAAAGCTTAACTTGAGAATTTAAAATTTTTAAACACATAAGCATGAAGCTGTTTCGTTTTAAAGTGTAAATGCAAGTGAGAATTGTTTCTTTTGCAAATATGCAAAACTTAAAAAGTAAATAATTAATAAAATCTTAAACACCCGAAATGAAATACATATAGGAAAGAAAGTTGTGCTGGGATTATATGAAGTAAAGATAATAAATTGCGAGTTTCACTTTAGACATAGCCTCTCTTATTTCATACACATTTTATCCGAATTATTTACAAGAAGCAGCATTTATTATCATCCTATTATGAAAGTAATATTTTTTACAACTACATCATGTTAATTAATTTTTAATGCCTTTAAATATTAGTTTATAAGAAATTTTTGGTCAATAAGATTCCATCATTGACATTATGATTATACAAGACAAACGCAATATATCAAAGTTTACAACCAAACTGACTTTTGTCAGAAATCATGAAAAGAAAGAGCTCTGATAGAATGTAAAAGTACCTTTGTAAGCAGAATTCTTAGATTCAACCTTGAAAGCATCAAGCCTTGGTCGATAAGTCGGTGTTTTTACTAATCATCAAAAGCAACCATACACTTTGGCCGACCTCGAACTTACACCGTTTTTACGCACATAAATCGTCGATGAAGAAGGAAATGATGAGATAAAAAAGAAGGGGGAGGTATTTAATTAATGTACGTGGGGTTAACAGAAGTGCGGGCTATGTTGTTGTTCTTTGAAAGCGATTCACCTTTCGAATCAGGTTTCCTGGGACCCTTGAGAATATGACCGATAATAAACGTTTAAAGCTTTTTGTTCATTGACCTTTCGCAAAGAATACGCTTTATAAGTAACGCATGAAGGTAAATTATTTTCATTAACTTGATAATAACAATCTTCTATAAGGAAGTCACAAATCAAATTGCAAAAATCTATGTAAGAACAAATTAATATGTTCTAAGAATTGTTTGCTAAATTAAAATTATTTTATGAGATTATTTTTCATAATATTTTTGGTTTGCGGATTGTATTCATATTAAATTGTTTTACGAAATGAAATTGGCTTCGTTTTTTGGTAGATAATAATCATAGACAAAGAATGCAAAAATGCAGAGGGACCACCTTTGAACACAGGATGATAAACACCTCTTATTTAATGAGCAGATTAGAAACGAGAAAAGCGAGATGCGTAATGGAAATTTGCGAAATTGGTCGCTCATTTCACAGAGTAAGAGTATAATCATGCCAACTAGCTGCGAGGTGCACGGAGTTTCATTTTCTTGAATCTTCATTGCAACGAAACCGCCTTTTCATGGACTACTCAGAAACTGGATTTAATAAGACGTAAATGTACCTCTGACAGTATGACGAGGTCAAATGCATTTGGAGGCATCACGAAATTGATTTCTATCGCAGAAGAAGCGATAAAAGAGGATCGTAAAGGCTTTCAGTTTGATTATTCCTTAGGGCGCACCCTTGACGATCCTACATACAACCTCGCGAAAGGCCAATCCTTTATCAACCCGCGCAGGGGGCGCGAGCGCGCTTTCGGCCTCCGGCTGAAAATCGGCCGCGCAATCGACTCGGCGCCCGGACGTCCGGACCGATAAATGGGCGAAAATCGAGCGGCCGACCCGTGACTATGCGCCAAGGATACTCGCGGCCCGGCAGGAAGCGCGCGGTGGGAAAAAGCGGCTCACCTCGCCGATAAGCCGATCGGCGCAGGTCCGCGCGCGAGAGCTGCCTATCAATAGGCGCGGGCGTGGGGGAGGCGCGCGCGGATAAATAGCGAGGTGGATCCGAGTGGCCAGGCGCTCCGCTACCGTCGCTGCGGGCTTCGAATTCGCGCGGGAAGCTACGGTAGCAGTGTGCGCGCGACATGCCTGCCGCGAGGCTCAAGTTGGCTCTCCTCTGCGCCCTGGCGCTCGCCGGGGCCCAGGCCAGGCTCTTCGGGTAACTATCTGCCGGCCCTAGCCCCAGGCGGGGGAGGCCCTTTCAAAGAAATACGGTGTTTTTGTTTTTTTTTTTTCGCGGGAATGGTGCAGTTGCCGTTGCGCTCGCGCGCGTCGAGCTTTCACATTGTGTATCAGTTCTGTGTCTATTTTACGCCTGGTAGAATAACATCGTAAATATTAGTGGAAAGATCGGGGACTATTGGGACGGAAATAGGCGCGTCTGTTACGCTTCTTGCTAGCAGTAAATGCACAGACTTGCGCATTGTTATTCCTTTTGCTAAATATCTGCAACATTTTATTTTTATCGACAGTTTTTAGACAATTTTGTATTTACATAGATAATATTATTGTTCAAAAGTGTATAATTATGTGCATAGTATTATATTATATTTTGCGTAAGTGAACAATTTTTACTCCTTAGTTGTTATATCATCTATTATAAAATCTTCAAAAAATTAAAATAATTTTGTAAGTAATTCATTTCACAATGAATGTAAACTTTATAAGTGAAATCTGAATTTTGCTTTTAATTCGATAATCTATATTTTTGTGATATTCAGACTACTTTATTACAATATCATTATTTGAATCTAGTTTTATCTTGATATATCAATGTCAAATATATTAAATCAAGATCTGTCTGGATTTTCTATGCATTTTCCGCACTCCTAAAATATTTAAGTTAATTCATACTGTAGGCCATCTCATCTAATGTCTTCATGAATGGTACTGCAACTATAGTAATTGAAAATTTAGTTATTTAAGTGCGCTTGACTCATTCGAATATTTATGGTAAAACGAGTCTTTAAAATAATTGAAATACATATCATACGATTGTAGACAATTTCCTGTCATCATTAAGTAATATACAAGTTTATTAAATAAATTTCAAGTATAAATTATATGAATTATTTTAGATTTGGTCCAGCATCGATATTTCAAAATAAATCCAGGAATGTTCGAATCTATTGGAATGTTCCAACTTTTATGTGTCACAAGTATGGCATGGACTTGCAACAAGTTTCAAAAAAATTTGGAATTATACAAAATGAAAGAGATGAATTTAGAGGCGATAAGATTGCAATACTTTATGATCCGGGTAATTTTCCAGCTTTATTGAAAGATAATAAAGGTGAGACTCACAAATTATCAAAATTAATCACTTAATAAATTTTCTTTTTAAAGGTCGATAAATCATTTTATATTCTACTATTTACTAACGGTATAAATAATAGAGGTTTTAAGGACAAACACTGTAGTGTAATTACAAAATTTTATTACATATAAACAGTCACTTAAAACAAAAGTATTCAAATGTTTTTATACATTTTTGATAACCAAGGTATTATAAGTTTTTCACAGAACGATCAGTTGATTACTTTAATTATGATTCACTATAAAATATTTTTATCGAATTTCTTTCATTACGAATACGAAAGTGTGTTCAAGTACACGTAAATAGAAATAGAAGTCACGGTCAAATTTTCCAACCTTAATATATGTCTTACGTTCCCATAGCGTTTAATATTTAATATTGTTGTGACAAGTTTCGTCTGACGATTGTCGGCTTGCTCTCCTTGCCCACGCGATTTGCAAAGCAACGAGAAATGAGGCTCTCGTATCGCACAAATCAAAAAAAAGACGATAACGCAATGCCAATTGACACTTGGCACAGATTCGCACCGACACTGTCAAAATATCCGTAAATAAAAGTTAATTGCCGATACGCACGTGTCAAACTGTGTTTATCGCAATTTAAATTCTTTTAAGACTTTTTGCGTAACCATCATCATTATCGCAACTCTGTATAATTTACATCAAATCATAACGTCTTTCTTAACTTTCTCAGATAACGTGGTTCGTCGTAACGGAGGTGTGCCCCAGGAGGGCAATCTTACGCTCCACCTGGAGTATTTTAAGCAGCATCTTATCGAACAGATTCCTGATAAGGAGTTTTCCGGCCTCGGGGTCATCGACTTTGAGAGCTGGAGGCCGATTTTCCGACAGAACTGGGCCTCGCTGCAGATATACCGCGATCTGTCCCTCGACCTAGAGCGGAGGCGTCACCCGTTCTGGGGCGACAAGGCAATTCAATTCGAGGCCACTCGGCGGTTCGAGGCTGCAGGGAAGATCTTCGTCTTGGCGACTCTGGAGCTGGCCAAGAGGTTGAGGCCCATGGCCTCCTGGGGTTATTACGCATATCCTTACTGCTTTAATCTAACCCCGAACCAGCCAATCATCCAGTGCGCACCGAAGGTCCAGGAGGAAAATGACGGGTGGGTTGATATCGAAGAGCCACACAATCACGTGTGTCATTAACACAGTGCACGTATCACACATTGATTGACCATTTGATTCGAGGAACTGACTGGTGTTTGTGACTAACGGTGTCTCTGTAAGTGACGAATAACTTTTGAAAGAAGCCATTTGAATAATGAATCGCGATAATTACACAAGCGCGGGATTCAAGGTGGAATCCGTTAATTCCGTCTTCAGTGAATAATTTACAGTATTCCTACGTGCTTGTAGCAGGAAAAGAGAATGTTTTTCCTCTTTTCCTGTCCGATCGCCACGAGTTTGCCCATCTTATTCGTGTACATTCTGCTCCATAATACGAATACCATGAATCGTAAAACTCGTCAAGAAAACATCACCTCATTATCCTTATCACAAACACAAAAGCCGCTGTTCATGATCCATTACGTCCATAAATCAATGAAACATATAGGCATAACAATTATTGAAAGGAAAGATAATAATTATATTTAATTGAGATGACATCTACAAAAGCTCGTATCGCGCGATCTACAATTATAGAATGTCCTGGCTGTTCGGCAACACAAAGATTCTCTTACCGTCCGTGTATCTGCAGCACAAGCTCAGTCTGCCCCAGAACGTGGGTCTGGTCCGCGGCCGCGTGGCCGAGGCCGCCAGGCTAGCCGCCAAGATGCAGGGGACGAACCCCGCGAAGGTCCTCGCCTACTACTGGTACAAGTTCCAGGATCAGCGGGACAAGTACGTCGACACGGTTGGTAGCCCTTTCTCCTTTACCCTGGAAAACCTTTTCTTGGTGCATGATCGGCATCTGAACTTTTGGCAGCGCGAGCTAGTGAGTACGCTGGGCGAGGCGGTGAAGCGGGGCGCCGACGGAGTCATCGTCTGGGGCAGCTCGGAGGACCTGCGGACCGAGAGGGAGTGCAGGGTCTTCGAGGAGTACCTCGAGACGACCCTCGGCCCGGCCTTGCTGCAGCTGCACCAGCAGTGGAGCATCTGAGGGAGGAGCGGAGGTCCGGGAGGGACGCCTTCGAGTTATTTATGTTAAATATACTGCGAGAGCCTATATATATATATAGTCCTGTCATCGTTTTATGATGATTTCATTTATACGGTTGTTTAAAACCTGCTGTACAAATTCTCACGGTGTAGTCTGCTTCGCGCGTTCTACCGATCCTCGTAGAAATGTCAAAAAAAAAAGAAAAGTAATCGTAGATCAGAGGAGGATCTACGCGAGTTGTACAAGTTTTAATTTATACTTAGTTTTAAGTCAGAGTACTTAATAATTTCTCGAACTCGTTACACGGAGTTTGCCAGGAAAGTTTACCAAAGTAGGCAAGGCAAGGACGTAGTAAACGGACGAGCCTGTTCCTGTGAAACTTTGTGAAAGCCGCACGTACGGAATAATAAAGTTGCAGTGTGGGGCATAATTAAGTAGACATTTAGAGTGTTACTCAATTCAAAACACCTGTATTTCCTTCAAAAAAGCCTGAAATGCTTCGAGATTATGTATTACGAAATGTACGAGGAAGCTGTTTGAAATCTGTGTCTCAGGTGTCAAAATTCTCTCTTTACGAGTTGCGAACCTCACGGCTTAACGCTTGCGTAAAACTGTCGTTACAAAAATGTATTATTATTTGAAAATATTCCGTTCTATCGTTATGTCAGCGTCCTACATTGTAGGAAGCTCTTTATATACATTGAGTATGTAAATAATTCATATTGTACCGTCACACTGATATATATATATATATGTATAAATATATAATTGTGTACACACGAGTGCATATAGACACAAATGGCAATTGTACTTCTTTCTTATTTATTTTTTTTTGCATCTCCCCAAGCTAGCGAAATGAAACTCGACTCACCCGACGGCTTTGCCCTTGATCCGCCCCCCGGCGCGGCTGGGAAATAATCCGGAGCGATCGCGGCTCTCGGGTGCGCTCCGCGAACAAAGCGCGCGCCGAGCGCGGCTAAGGTTATAGACGCGCGTGCGTGCGCAGGCCGAGTTAACGGCCGATAGCCCGTGGCCTAGGTGATATACGGCCCGGGGGGGGACGACGACCCTCGCGGCGCTGCGGGCGCGAGAGCTTGCGCTCCCCGCCTTTTTTTTTTTTTCCTTTTTTTTTTTTGAGCGGCGCACGACACTCGGTGCGGCGCGCTCGGCCGGGCCACCTCGCGGCATGCCGGCCCGACGCTGGATCCTCGGCTGCGGCCTCCTCGCCTCCTGGACAGGGTGACTCGTCGGCCCGTGCCCCTCGGCGGAGGCCCTCGGTAACGCAGGGTGGATTGTGTTGCAGGTTGGCGGGCAGGGCGCTCGGCTGGCAGTCGGGCTTCCGGGCTTATTGGAACGTGCCGACCTTCAAGTGCCACAGGTTCGGCGTGAACTTTACGGGGCTCGAGGAGAGGTTCGGCATCCTGCAGAACCAGGGCGACCAGTTCCGGGGCGACCGGATCGCGATCCTATACGACCCCGGGGATTTCCCGGCGCTGCTCAAGGACAATCGAGGTAGGCAGGTGTCCACTCGGGTCGATTGATGCGCCGAACGAGTATTTGTTTTCTCTTTTCGTCTTTTGCAATAGGGCACGTGATGCGACGCAACGGGGGCGTGCCCCAGGAGGGCAACTTGACGCTCCACCTGGAGTACTTTAAGCGTCAGCTGGTCGAGCAGATACCGGACAAGGAGTTTTCCGGCCTCGGGGTCATCGACTTTGAGAGCTGGAGGCCGATTTTCCGGCAGAACTGGGCCTCGCTGCAGATATACCGCGATCTGTCCCTCGACATCGAGCGGAGGCGTCACCCGTTCTGGGGCGATAAGGCCATTCAGCTCGAGGCCACGAGTAGATTCGAGAGCGCGGGAAAGATCTTTGTGCTCGCGACTTTGGAGATGGCCAAGCGGCTGAGGCCCATGGCCTCCTGGGGCTACTACGCCTACCCCTACTGCTACAATCTCTCGCCTAATCAGCCGAGCATCCAGTGCGCGCCCAAGGTCCAGCAGGAGAACGACGGGTGAGCTTCCTTTGTCCAGTGAAAGCCCTTTACATCGCCCGTAATCCATTGCAATTACCTGCACGTGATGCGAACGCCGCGTTCTATCGAGTGATTATAGAATGTCGTGGCTGTTTGGAAGGGAAGCGATACTTTTGCCGTCCGTCTACCTACAACAGAGGCTGAGCTTCAAAGAGCGGGTGGGTCTGGTTAGGGGGCGGGTGAAGGAGGCCGTCAGACTGGCAGCCAAAGCGCACGGCTCTAATCCCGTCAAAGTCCTCGCCTATTACTGGTTCAAATACCAGGATCAGCCGGATAAGTTCGTCGAGCCGGTAAGTCATCATTGTGTATCGGCCGTACACCTATTGCGCGTATTATACAAGCACATATACGAAGGAACTCGATACGATCCGCGCTCGGTGAATAAGAGAATGACGCGACGTTGGCCGAATCCCGGGATACATAAAGAGCCAAAGCAGGAGTGGACTTGCCCGCGAGAGCGCACCTCGTGATTAATTATCATCGGCACACACGTGTGCGTGTCCGCAGTGCGACCTCGTGGGCACCGTGAAGGAGGCGGCGAGGCGGGGCGCCGACGGAGTGATCCTCTGGGGCAGCTCGAGCGACGTCGACAGCGAGAGCAAGTGCCGCAGCCTCGAGGCCTACCTCGCAGACAGCCTGGGGCCGGCCATCCTCGGCCTCGCGGCCAAGTGTCCCTGAGCCCCCGCAGAGCCGCGTCTCTTTGTTCCAGCCTTCCGCAGCGGAACAATAAAAAAAACACTAAAAAAAAAAGACAAAACTAGGGCCGTAAAGTGAGGCTGTCGCCGGGGCTCGCGCGCGTAGGCTTATGGCCGTGTGGAGAAGAGGCGATCGGGCGGCGGCACGCAGGCGGTCGGGCGCAGGAAGCGGGGTTTCCGCGCGGCGGCGGCGGCGGCGGCGGCGGCGCCGGGCTTCCCACTCGGGTTCCCAGGCGCTCGCCGCGGCAAAAAAGCCTCGGCGCGCAAAGAAAAGGAGAGGCGCTTTTCCAGCGCGCGCATTCCGCGGGAGGAGGCGCGGCGGGGGCCGCGACGAGTTTTACTGGTTGGAGGTGTAAAGCCTTGGGCGGGCGGCTTTTTTACGGGGGGGTCGGCGCGAGAGCGGCCGGCGGGCCTTGCCCCCCCGGCGCCCCGGCCCGCGGCTTTTTTCTCGCCCGCCGGGCTTTCCTCCCCCCCGGCGGCCGGGTTTAAAGGGGCCGGCGACCGGTCGGCCGGCTCGCCGCCGCGGGAAAAGGGCCGCGCCGCTGGCTTTCCGCCCGCGGAGGTAGGGGGCGCGGGCCGCGCTAGGTTCGCGAGCGGCGCGGTCGTTCACTTTCTAAAATTCAAATGGGCCCGCGGCGCGGCCGGCAGGTGGCGAAGGACGCGCGGCCGGGGGTCGGTCACTGGCCGGGGGAGGCTGCGCCGGGGGGGGAAAGCCGCTCGGGGCCCGCCGCGGGACGCATCCGCGACACGCAGCGCGTTTTCCGCCGGTGGCGCGCGCGCCGCGCCGCCCGAGGAGCCGAGCCGCCGCGGCCGCCCCCCACCGCCCGGCCGGCGCCGCCGCCGCCGCCGCCGCAGCCGCCGCCGCGGCCCCGCCGGATGCTGGAGCGCGCGGGATGCCAGTGCCAGTTTGTAGGTCGCCGCGCCGCGAGCTGATATGAGCGGCCGAGCCGAGGCCAGCCGAGCCGCCGCGCGAGATCGGTAGGAGGACGCCGCGGAGGCAGCGCAGAGGCAGCAGCAGCCGCCGCAGCCGCCGCAGCAGCAGCAGCAGCAGCAGCAGCAGCAGCAGCTCCTCGCCCCCCGCAGGTGAGCTCTTGTGCGCAGTTGGGCGCAGTTTAAAGGCCCCGGGGGAGGAGGGCCCCGTTAGACCGATCGGCGCGGGCGCCGGTTCCAATTTTAGCCGTGACAGGGCCCGGGCGAAAAGCCGCGGAGGCCGGCGGTGGGGGCCGGCGCCGCGCGCACGCGGCTTTTTTCTCGCCGCGGTGGCGCGGCCGGCGGGATCGGTTTCGCCCGCGGCGCCGCGGGGAAATCGGCGCCGGCTCCTCTGCCGCGGGCGTTGCGCAACCGGGCCGTGAGTCAGCGCCCGGCTCGGTTTAAAAGGCCCGAGAGCGGCCGCGCGCCGCGCGCTCCCGCCCGCGCCACCCCTCGCCCCGCTTTTCCCCCCGCGGCCCTCGGGCCTTTTCCGCCCGCGGGTTTTCACCTTTCGCTTTCGCGCTCTCTCGGCGCGCGCCGCGCGATTCTCCGTTTGGCGCGGTTGTTTTTCCGAGGGGGGCCCGCCGCCGCTAGCGGACCGCGAGCCGCTCCCAGCGGCGCCATTCGGCCGCGCGCGCGCGCGCGAGACCTGCACTCGCCGGCCGATCGTCGCGGCCGATTATCCGGCCTCGCCGCCGACGGCCGTGCGCTACATGTGCCGTTTCGAAAGCGATCGCGCGCCAAGCGTCTTCCTGGCCGCCGCGAGCTTTGTGCATCGGTTCTAACGCGCGCGCCCGCCCTACTGCGTCTCGGCCGAGCAACAGGTTTGCCGGAGGAGCCGGCGGACGCGCGAGGTGCACCCGCCGAGCCGCGCCCGCGCATATTGACGATTATGTAAAAAGGAAAAAAAAAGGAGGCGGCTCTCGCGCCTCGCGCGGCTCGACTGGCCGATCGGCCGCACCTCTTAATCGCCGCCCGCCTAATAAGTCCGCGCCCGCGGGGATTTGGGCGCGAGCGCCGCTCGGCCGGCGAGGATACCAAGTTTACAATCTCGGAAAGGGCGACACGTGCATTTGCGGAAGGAGCGAATAAGAGGAGGTGAAAAGAGAGAAAAAAAAGGAGAGAAATAAAAGGCGCAGGGGACGGCGGGGGCCGAGCCCCGGGCGGGGACAGCCTGAGCGATGACTGCCGCGATGCGAGATAACGGGCCGCGGGCCCGAATAGACGCGCCGCTCGCCGCAGCGGCCGCCGCCGCCGCCGCCGTCGCCGCGGGCCCCCTGAAAAAGCCGGCGATCAATTAGCGGGGGGAGGCGGGGAGGCGGGGAGCCCGGGGGTTTCCGCGGGGCCCGCACGAAACGGGGGCACGCGGCGAGACGCGCGCAATAAAAAAGGGAGCGGGGGAGAAGGTCGGCCGGCCAACGGGGAAAAACGAGAGAGGGGGAAAAAAATAAGGGAAACGGAGGGAAGAAAAAGGGAGGAAAGAGGGAAACAAAAATAGTCGGTTCGGCGCCACTTAATAGCTATCGCGTTCCTTGGCCTCCGGCTCCCCACCTGCACCCGCCGCGGGCCGCTCCGCTCCACCCCCCTCCGCGCTATTATACGACGCGGCAGCTGGGCGCGCACGCGAGACCCGCAGGGCGGAAGGGGCCGAGGGGGAGGGGGCGGGTGGAGCCGGGGCCGAAAAAATTTATCTCCCCGGCCGTTTCAGGAGAGGAAGGCCGCCGCCGCCGCCGCCGCCGCCGCCGCAGCCGCCGTCGCAGCAGCAGCAGCAGCAGCAGCCGGCGCAGGGCAAGCGCCATGGAGCTACTCGGCAATCTGGCCGCGTCGCTGACGCTCCTCCTGGCCCACCTGACCCTCCTCCGCGCCCACCGGGAACACAAGGTGCGTATAGGGCCCGGGCCGCCCGGGGCCGCCCGCCTCGAGGCAGCCTGACGAGGCCGTGCGGCCACGCTGATAACTCGGCCTGCCCAGGTCCACAACATCGTCCTCTACCCGGACAAGGAGAGCTGGTGCAAGACGACGCCGATCAAGCAGGTGGTCACCTGGCCCCGGTGCTCCTCCCAGGAGCTGGACAACAACGTCTGCGTCGGGGCGTGCTTCTCCTACATGGTGCCGCACAGCGAGCCCTCGGCCCCCGGGGACCTCATCAGGCCCTACTGCGACTCCTGCCAGCCGCTCGACAGCATCTGGCACACGGTGAGCGCGGGGCACCGGCCCTCCTTCTTCCCCCGGGACGTCTCAGTGGCACTCGCGAGTACCCGCTTAATTACCGCCAGTCGAATTTCACTGGTTTATAGTTGAAAGTGAACACCTGCGCATATACGCCAAAGTAAACAGTCTCTCTCGCGCAGGAATGCCGCGCGTGTCTGCTTGCATACTGCCGCGATAAACTACTGTCAATCATTCCTGTCTACGAAAAAAATGGTCAAAATACCACATTTCCTATCTGACACTTGTATGCCAAATTAATATTATTCAACGTACTGCACTGATTGTTTACATTGGCACATCCGAAAACGTAAAACGGCGGCAAAACTCATAGTAGCAATTGCATCTAATCAAATTTTGTCTAACGATTTGACGAGACTCATGACCTACCTTCACTCAATGTATTAGTAACTGTGTAATTAATCTCTACAAAGTCAATAAATCAGTCCTATCGAATCTTCGCGTGCAAGTTTATTAAGGTCGCTAGGTAACCATTACCTTTTTTTTTCTGTGCAAAGATCTAGTTACACAGAATCTAATACTGCACACACGATTATTATAGACTGCTTTGATTAATTCAAAAACTAACATTATATAACGTCATTCTTATTGATATTATTATTGCTAAAAAAAATTCCGCTCCTGTGAAAGACTGAAGTAAAGCTCGAGCCCAAGTAAAGGAATGCAATAAAAATGATGCAGGATCTCGAAAAAATTTGACGCTATAACTGACAGTTAACATGGCCGTGTTAAAGTAAATAGTGAAACTTGTAAGTCGGTAATTAGTAGCAAATTTCCCAATGGAATGCCATCTGCAGATTAACATTAGTAAATCTTTCCTTGCACAAAATTAGCAATTGTAATTAGAATGTATCCGCTTCGGGTAAGCCCCAGAAGCGGGCGAGTGGCCAGTTACGCTTGCAACTGCGGTTTTTCGACTCGCGAGCGAATTCGTTTCCGATCGACCGAGCCGAGGACTAACCCGAGTTGGGCGAGCAGGTGACCCTCGACTGCAGGGACAAGGACGACAACCCGACGACGATGCAGAAGAAGGTGCAGATCATCACGAACTGCTCGTGCAGCTCGTGCATGGAGTCGTCGCGCATCAAGCCGGACCTCAACAGCCTCCTCCAGTCCCTGGAGCTCGAGTCGGCGCGGCTGCCGAGCGTCGCCCCCGGGCCGGCCCTCGCCCCGGAGCCGGAGGTGCGGGCGCCGGCGGAGGGCTCGCAGCCGGCGACGGCGGCCCCCGCCCCCGAGGTCGCCACGCCCGGGACGGGCGCCCCGAGCACCGAGGCCCCCGCGGCACCCGGGGACCCGAGCCCGACGCCCGAGGCCACGGAGGCGCCCGCGGGCCCGCCGCCGGACGCCCACGAGACGCCCGACCTCCTCCTCGACCCGAACCTCAACGGGTCGCGCAGCAGCGCCGCCCCGGCCGCCGAGCGCATCCTCCAGATGCTCAAGCAGGACGAGGCGGCCAAGCTCGGCGGGCTGCACAAGCTGCAGAAGCTCGAGAAGCTCGGTGAGCATGCCGTCGCCCGCTAATTGCCCGCTAATCGGTGCCTGCGATCGCGCGAGCCGTCCCGTGCACCTTGTATCCAGAGTACCTGGCTTTCCTCGTGACTGCGCGAGTCGTTAAAAAGAAGTCGTTTAGTCGACACACGAGCTCCACGATTGTTCGGTGAAACGAGTCTCTTCACCTTTGCAATGCCTCCTAATTGACCCGATTCATCACCGAGCTTGTAGTCGCGGCTCTTCACCGGTATTTTTCGAGAGGCGCGCGTAATGGCAATCGGAGTGGGTCGCGTCGGTGCGCCCTGACTGGCCGCTTAACGAGCTTGTGCTTACTGCCCGCATACAGCGACGGAGTACGAGGGCGGCACGGAGCTGGTGGCCAAGCTGAGCGAGCTGCTGCGCAAGTTCAGCAAGCAGGAGGAGCGCGTGGACCCGGCCCTGGGGGACGGAGCCGTCGGCCCGGTCGCCAGCGAGGACCAGCTGCAGCGGGAGGCCGCGGCCCCGGCGACGACGAGCCCGGCGGCCCCGGCCCCCGCCCCGGACACCGACCAGGACGAGGAGGTGCCCTCGCTGCAGGACCAGCAGCTGCGCGTCGCCGCGAGCCTCATGCACCGCACGGGTCCGCACCACTCCCTCGTCCTCGACAGCGGCGTCAAGGAGAAGATCGACGTCGAGTCGCACTACCTGCACCCGGCCCTGGCCGGCCAGGAGATCAGTTACCACGACAACGGCCTCCTCGACAAGACCAAGAAGAAGGACTTCTGAGGCCGCCGCCGCCGCCGCCGCACCGGCCCGTACTTGTACATTCGTCCGCCCCCTTCCCGCCGTCCCTCCCCCCCCCCTCCCCATGGATGCGTCCGCCCGCGCGGCCACCTACCCCACGCCGGTACGCGTGTATGGCATACGGTACACACACACACAGACAGATTTATATATATATTTACGCGCCTAACAACCGCAGGGGTCGCGCGCGCGCCTGCACCGGTCCTCTACTAACTCGTCAAGCGGCAACGCTTTAGCCTAGGTCTCAATCTAGTATTCGTACTACGGAACGTACTTACAAAAACGCAAAAGGTCCAATTAGGATTAAAACGGCCCCGCGAGCGAGGCGGCCGCGGCACTCAATGTGAAACGCGGCTCCCCTGTCCCGCAGCGCGATCGCGCTCGCTGTACTTTATTCTATGTATAATGATTTTATATATATATATATATTTATATACACACACACACATACGCGGGAGCTGCGCCTAACGAAATACAGAGATCAAATTAATATATTTCCTACTTGTTAAAGTATAACAATTTATTTTAATCGAGGGTACGCCTTTTATGCGTGTATATATACGTAGGTATGTATACATATCGAGAATGTAAAATAATGTATCGATCTAATAATTTAACAAGCGAGCCGACCCCTGAAAGCGGGCCCCCGGCTCGGCATTATCATTACGCAATGTACACTTAACATACCTTTTTATTATTATTGAATAATCGAGAGCGCGGGCGAGAGTCGCGCGCCCATTAATATACGTATGTAATTTTTATAGTGAACTCATTGTTGATTATTATTTACGCAATAAATGACGCAATTATGTACGTTAACAAGCCCGCCTTGTCTTTCACTCTCGGCCACCGATGCGCGCGTCCCCAAAAATCTCGCTCTCCCGCCCGTCCCCCCGCGGCCACGCGTGCCTTGGAAAAATCGGCTCGGCTTATCACGGGCGCATAATTCGTCCAGCCCGACTTATCTGCCGGCGGCGGGTCTCGATCGATAAGGGGCACATGGTGCCGGCGGCACCAGGAAAAAAAAACAACGAACGAACACCGAGAAAAAGACGAAAATTCGTCCCGGGCGGGGAAAGGGAAAAAAAACCGCGGGCGGCAGCTCTTGGTCCGGCCTCCCCCGTCGGGCCCGCGCGCGGATCTCCTGGCCGATATCTCGGGCGCTCGGGGACTAATTGCGCGGGGCCTTGCGCGGGGAAAAAACTTTCACCCGGCATACCTGCACCGGCTTGGCTGCTCGCCGATAGACCGGGAGAGGGAGCCGCGGCGGCGCTCGGCTGATAGCCGCGCTTGTATATTAAAAGCGAGCGGGCGCCGCGCGACCTCCTCGCCAGTCCCCCGGCGACCGCTGCGCCCGACGTGTCGCGCCTCCGGAGCACCCGCGAACCGCACGAGCCCGCGGCCCTCGGCGCCGCCCTGCACCGCTCGAGGCCCAGCCGGGCGGGGGCGGGCGCCGGCGAGGCCGCCTGCGCCCGCGAGTCGCCCGCCCGCCGGCCGCGCCGCTGAGCCCCCCCCGCAGCCATGGACATAATGGACGGTGAGTGGAGAAACCCCGCGCCCACTGCCGCCCCCCGTTCCTTAACGCGTTCTTCTTTCGGGGCCGTTACGTAATTTTGCCCATTGGCTCGGGGGGGGCGGCGGTTAATCGCGGCCATGTGCTCCGGAGCGGCCCGCGGGCGACCGGTCGAATATGGTTGAAATGCTTTTTAGCGCCGGGCACGGCCGATAACGTTGCCCTGCAATCTCGCCGGGGCGAGATTGTTAATCGGTTGCCAGCCTCAAAATTTCTCAATCTATTTTTAAGCGACTTTTCCATTTTGATTCTTATGGAGCCACTCGTGCGTCGCGTTTTTCTCCGCGGGTCTAGCGCTGTGCTCGCCACTTGTTGCTTATCGGAGTACAAAAATTCATGAATAACTTTTTATCGCCTTGCATCAACTATCTTGTGTGTCTTTATACATTATCCAATAAAACACATCGTATCCGTTATAATTATATTTATATGTTATATGGATCTATAGCTTATAAACATGTAACTTTTTTTCGTGATTTTTTTCCCTTGACTCACGCGATTATTACCGATGTAGGCGCGTTGTTGAGTCTTGCTGCACGAGTTACTTGCTTTGAAAACTATTTCTATACAAAAAATTATCTACGGCCGTTTCTAAATATTTAAGATAATTAAACCAGTTTAAACAGTCATTTATTTTTCGCATCAGCTCTGCTTAGTACTTGTTTGCCCATGCGATTCATTCAATTTTCAAACTATAGATAATCTAATCGTTGTAAAAATAACTTGGAGAAACTTCAAGGAATGTACGTATGATCAGCTGATTTTTTCCATTTCTATCGTAAACAGAGATATTTACTAGTGATTTACAGTATAGTAAACACTTGGACATTAGTCGCTGGTTTCTCGTAGTGCCTTTCAACGATCTTAACAGTCCCCTAATTACTCTATCAATTTGAGTCTTGTTGAAGAAAAATTTCGTCTCTTGTCACTCTGTAGAACGAGGAACATCAAATTGAGGCTAGAGGAAACAACGTATAAACAAAGTGTGACCGTTTGAGATAATCTTCTGATAAATTGTGTAGCCTATTTATTTGCACCCACATTTTTGGGCTGCTTATCAGTTAGAGAGGCATACCTGAGCCACTTTAAACCTCCATAAAATTTTGCAATCGGTTAATGTCTCGGTTAATGCTTCGGTTAATCTACACCGGAGTCACTATCAAAATACAAGCGGGTTATAAGTATTTATGGGACTGCCTGCTTGCGCTCGCACGCAACAAGTAATGCAGTTAGGTTTCCCAACTTCAAGTTTTATCCGTCCTTTTCTATGAAATTATATTTTAAAAGATCAAACTTTTATGATTAAAAGTTTTACAATTTTTCCACATATCGCTACGTTCCATAAATCCCGCGTTAGTGTACCAGTAAAAATTAACAAAGTCATTATATTCTAATCTATGAATAAACCTGAATGAAATTCAAAGAATCAACGATTTTCCTTGTTACACTATAAAGCCACGCACATTTAAATGTTCGTTTATACTGTACACATATTTTTGCAATAGTCAAACCGTACGAATAATATAATACTAATGGTTTATTTGCATGACGTGCAAACAAATCGAAATGCGGAAAAAATGTTTCATAATTATTTACAGATTTTTTACTTTTATATTATACAAAATGGTTCGTATTATAAGCAGCTCGTTGCTTGAATATGAAAGAGTTGAAATATGAATAGTAAAATGTATTACATATTATACTTAGATATCTTGATTTTAACTTTTTTTTAATAAAATGAAATTACTAAATTACTTTTTAAATTAATAAATTTTATTTTTAGCTGATAAAATCAATTGATCAATATTTATCTATAAAATAATAGAATAAGTCTGCAGATACAAAATATTTCATTATTCCAAAGTAGGGATAAAACAAGTTAGCTTATTTCGAGATTCTTATCTATTTAAAGACTTAATTGTTATACTCTTACAGAGAACTGAAAATCCTCTAATAATAAGTTGAAAGTGGATTTAAAATTAATTAAAAACAATTATTCTGCATTTAATCATCAAGTATAGACAAGAACAATTATATTTCACATTTAAAATAGGAATTAAGAATAAGTAGCAACTTGCAAGATTTTTGCATACTTAGCCAAGGTTTCGCATACATAGCTTCTATAATTACATAAACAAAATTATCGCAAAGAATTTTTTCGCTACTTTGTTAATTATTGAGTATTACTTCATTGATATAGCATTTAATTGCAGTTGTATATGTAATCCATTGGTTTGAGAAAATTTTACTGCATACTATAATTTTCCGATGTCGGAATTTTTTCCTACGTTTTCAACGATTCGTTTTTCTCTGCATAGACATTTATACCTATAAGTCACATGAAATAACGTATAGTGCGAATTGATGTTCCGTAATAAAAATCTAAATTATCAAAAATGATTGACATACGATTCATTATCACTAGAGCCTCTACAAGAGATGGCAAGAATGTGATAGTGGTTATACGACAGTTGCTATATTTTCGTGCGCTTTGAAAATCACACTTATCGTAACAATATAATTGAGGGAAAATTGCACGATTTACGAAGTACGACTCGCGTGAGTTTAAACCTCGGTTTAAACGATACAATACTATTGTACTACTAAAATTGGATCAAGGGAAACTCAACGAAGGGATGTACGTAATAAAAAAAATTCATATATTTCGCATATGTCATTGAACTACGCATTAAGTGCACATTACATGCACAATCAAATGATCAAACTGATAAAATACTTTATTATTTAATTCTTAGCAATGTTGTCTGTATTTTAATTTGAAATCTTTATAGAAAACAATTTTAAAGATCATACGTTATGCATATGATTTGTTACAGAATGTAAGTTATTCTTTATGCACAATAGATACGTAACGAAATATAAGGAAAACAAATATTGCATACAAAATGAGTTGAACTAATCATTTTAAATGGAGTACCGTATGTCGCGGTTCTTTTGAAATTTGAAAAATCATACTGTATGCATTAGAGTATATTTAATTAACTCGTGTGTTATCCTATTATTTGATTTTTAAAAGCATATTATGGTTCAAAAAAGAATTGAGAAGTTCAAATAAAGGAGGATGTTTTATTTAATTATTTTACAACTCGAAAAGACATATCATAAAGCAATTTGAAAGCTATCACAAAAAATACACTGTGTAATTGCACTACAGCTGTTTAAAACATTGTTTGTTGTACTTTTCATTTATTTTAAAAGTTTTCTTAAAATACAGACTATCTGGAACAAAAGAACTGTTCGTAAAAAGTTAATTTACGAGTTTTTTGGAATCACCTATAGAATAACAAATTGATCTTGTTTAGATACTTATGATTCTATTATCGTAAAAAATACCAATCTTTTCCGATGAGTCTACTAAAAATTAATAAGTTGTGAAAAAGGTTCGTCATCGATTGTAAAATTTATTCGAATCTTCTTTATGCGGGTGGTCACGCTACTCGAATTTCATATCCGAACACTATGTTCAGTATAGTCGGGACTCTTGCGGCATCAATATGTGTGTCCCGAATACAGATTAATGCACACACACCACACACACACGCGCGATTGATAATCGTGAGTGGTGTAATAATTATCTTTGTACCAATCGATTTACTTGCACGTGACAGTTTTTGCCTGTAATACGGACGCAGGTGCTTTAGATGTGTTAATTTAGAATACTTGAAAACGATAAATACAACAGGTGGCCCTTTTCTCTTCTTGGCGACAGGGCTAGTTAGCTACTACAAAATTGGCGGATATCCTTGTAGGTTAACGATAATGGTAGCCGGTAACAAATCGAGCATGCTGTGGCCAAGTACTTAAGTTTCTCTATAGCTGCTATAAAATCCACTGGATGCGATGATCCAATATGGTCGTTATCAAAGTTGTGATATATATTCTGATTTTCATACTATTCATCTTGAAATTTTTGGATGAATGAAAAATTCGGATGTTATATTTACGGAAATTATGTTTTAAAAGGAATTTACGTTAAATCTCTCTTTGAAATTTAAATACCTGTAAAAAAATTATATTTGCTATTAAATTATGCATGTTAAAAATATATTATTATGTAATAATCATGATTAATTTAATATTGATCTTGGATAGTATTTGTACGTAAATAATTTTTAATTCTTTCTAAAGTAGACATCATCTATTTGTATAGTTTAATGTTATACCGTTCATGTGCACAAACGCGGGTAATCTATATCAATATTTAGATAAATTTTTTCGGTATATAGCTTCAAAAATATTTTTTATTATTTTTTTTACTTTTTAACTACTATTTGGTAGATATTAACGAGTAATAGGTTGTAAAATAAACATAAAAATATCGATTTTTTCAGCAGTACAAAATGTTGCCTTATTGAAAAATGAATTAAAAATATATAGCTATAAAAAAGATCTATGTAGGCCCATTCAACTCTGACGTATTAATTTTTCAAATTTTTTATCTGCAGTGCTTTGTATCTTATATGAAGCGTTCAAAGGATTTTTAAATTTGAAAGCTTAACGCATATGTATAAATATTGCAAGTGTTTATCAAGTGTAATTTGCTTTATTTGAAATCAAAGCCTTTTTTTATTTGATTGAAATTGCAAAACATCAAATTCGTATCAATTTATAAACGATTTATGCTACTTTTTTGTATTAATCCAATTGTTTATATCTGAATGTTATCCATTATAAAAATGAAAGCTACATTTAAAGCTTTAAAGCACAATATAATCGTTAGAGTATAAAAGTATTGAACAGGTTAAGTTAAGGATTAAGCTAAATGAAAAAATTGCATATTGCATAAGAAAATTAGTGTAAACCCTCACCTCTCCCTTAAGAGATCAAACATTGATAACGTCTGTAAATAAATCAACGAGTTTTCACATTATTTGAGATTTCCTTTATATATTCTCATATGCCGGCTTATCTTATCGCAGTTGATTTACATATTGTATTAAATTATTTAATTATTAAATAATGAATTATAGAGATTAAATTTTAATATTATTTAGGGTATAACGATATTTTATACCTACAAGATATTATGACATTCCGCAAGGGTACATTACAATATTTTACTGATCTGCTTTTTACTGTAAGTTCATGCATAGTCAACTTGTTAGAGGTATTCTTGAGTAACTTGCAGTTTCTCAGATGCACACCAATATTTCAGGGCTACTACGTATCCATGCGCGAGCTGTTTTCTAAAACAAACTCTGTGCTCTTTCGAGCATGAAGTTCTATCCCAAGCCCTAAACATGCAGACAATTGATTCCCAGCTGCGAATCGAATCTGTTTTATTATTGTTTTTCCATTTTCTGCGATTTTTTCCTTAATGATATTTTACGAATTTGACTAATTCATGAAGCTATACATTATGTCTTGTACATACTCGTTTCAATATGTTATATTGAATTGACAAGCATTCTGTGATAACCTATTTCATAACACGTGACGAACTTTTGCCGATAATAGTTGCAAGTACAATATATTTAGTTTGGATCTCGAAATAGGCTTTTACTGCAAACAATAAAGACAACATTATTATATTATGATTTTATACGTAATATGTACACAAATACATGTTATCTTGTTATCCATCTTTTTGCTAAAAGAAAAGGTATGCAAGTAATATAAATGATCTCACGTATCCGCGTAAATTGTCTTCTATACAGTTTACACATTACTATCGAGAAATTTTATATTATAATAAATCAAATAACACATAATTTTCATTTCTCATCTAACGCTTCTAGCATAGATGTTAATAAATTATTTACACGTATGTTTAAACAGCGGGGAAAGCCATAATACAAGTGCTATATTTTGATACTGCGCACTTGTTCATTCACTCGAGAACTAGAAAACACATGCACGCGGATTAACGAGCGCATCCATGAGAGTGCATAACACTTGTCAGTCGATGACAAATAAAAAATATTCAGACAGCTGTAGCGTAAACTAACGTCGCGGCGATGAACGCATACAGCCGGGAGTCCCACACTGAGAAGATTCTGGACGACTGCATAGTATTGGGGATCGGCGCATCTTGCACGTATCTTTTGTCCGGAGGTTGAGTGGTTAAATATATGCGCAGGGAATGATTTATACGCGCACTTTGTGTCGAGAATTGGAATGCCGGAGCGTCTAGACGTATTGTAATGGACTTTGCATCGAAATCGCCTTCGCCGGCGGCTCGCCCGCAGGTTTTTGCGAATACTCCGTTATGACAAATTAACTTCGGCCTTTTTTCATTCCTGCGCGCTCGCCGCCTCGGAGGAGCGCCTTACTTGTATATATGCGCAAAATGAAAGTTCATCTCGCAAACGGAGCCGGCTATTTTCTTCCGTATGAAATGCACGGCCGGCCGACCGATTGCGCTTTCAATTATGTAGCGCAGTGTATTCTTCGCTTTGACATTAAATCATTACTTTAATTCATTTTTTACAATGATACTTCACTGGGCTTAAATAGAATGTCAATAAAGTTAAAACATTAATTGAAATAGCACGAAGGCAGTTTTACATCTGTTTGAATTTAAGACTTTAGCATAAAATACTTTAACAAAATATCTAAATGCTTTTAAATTTATTGCAAAATGAGAAACGAGGAAAAGTAATTAAATTTTGTATCCAGTATTATGCAAACTATAAATTTTCGATAACCATAATTTATGACATATAAATATCGCGTTTGACCTATAACTTCTAAATCGTTTTTAATATATATATTTACGTATTTATTTCAACACTTACTTTTGTAAAAAAGAATAAGTACATGATTATATTAAACATAGTATAACTTTGTATTGTATATGTGTTAAATAAGGATATAGAAGTATATATATCGTTCTGTTAATTAAATTATCTGGAACATTTATAACGATAAATAAAAATCATTATTACTTTTTTATTTCGTACTAATATATTTCTATGATAAGTTTTTATAGTAAGCGTGTCATGATTAAGATTGATTAATTCAGGTGTTTGAGCAACATTTAGACTAAAATAGAATTTCAACTATCTTTTACGTTCAAAATAATCGGTCATTCATCCCTTTACATTCACATTGATGTTCTATACATTAAATTATTTTATAGATTACATGAATAAGCTGCGGAATCAAAAGTTTACAAATAATAACACAAAAGACAAGTTATTTAGAAGATAGAAGTGAAAGTTCTGCGGTCACGCATTCAAATCATTTAATTTAATTTATACATATATATTTGAAGAAGATAAGATTAACCTTGCTCCCAGTCTTAAAATAAAGTTGTTACTCTATTTTAAACCGAAAGGCGATCGTGGCTCTAAATGCAGAAAGCTACGAGCGTAAATCCTGTACCTTTATATATCTGTAAATATTGCGCAGTAATCGAGTTTTGCGCGGTCTATTAAAAAGACGAGAACTCATGACGTTAGTTCCAAACTTCCTAGACAAATACGTAGTTCCTTTACTTGTTGTAGGCGCCAATGTACATATTAAGCCGATGCCACTTCAAAGTTGATTTTCTTAAAATAAAATGAGGGTTTGAAAGCTACAACTTTCGCTGTCTGCAGATCTCATTAAAATTTTAACGTACCAGTCTTGCGACATTATTTAACTTATGCAAATGCAACGTATTTGGAAAATACAATTCTCGATGTCGGTAGCACGTTACAGGAGTATTGGACATAAGTAAATTTTATGTAATACCCTCTGTAGAACTTCAATTGAATTTATAAATTCTTTGAAACAAAAATTTTGGCAATATCGAATAGAAGATCAAAATTAGTATTCGATCCGGTTACATATTGAAATGCAAACTGGAAAATCCATCTCATAAATTTTTCTCGTAGATTCATCTGAAAAACACGATTTGTTTAAGTTTCGATCGAACTCCTAAAGCTGGTTTCTTAAAAAATACGATGTTATCGACATGATACAACTGTAAGAATGTTGGGAGGAACAAATAAATACAGGTAATCCTTGGAAATGCCGAAAGCAGTATATACACCAAAGTTGTTCCCATTACACGCCAGAATTACCATGGGGACGAGAAAAAGGAAAAGACCCTTACATTGTGAGACCTTCAAGGCGTGCGGCACAACTGTGTAAGCACGTATAGCCAGGGACGGCCGAGGCGAATAATATAAGGCGATATCGGCGCGGGCGCTCGGCCCCTAAATTATACGACCGTCGGCGTAGCCGCGTGTGCTCCGGCGGCCGCGAGCGAGTCGCACCGCGGCTGGCGCGCAGGCGCGAGCCCAAGCAGCCGCCTGTGTATATGTGCGGGGATCGGCGCGCGCGCGAGCGCCCCGGAGCTTTCTGCTAAAAAGTTATGATGTCCGCCGCCTCCGCCGCTGCCGCTGCTACTCCCCGCGTCAACGCCAGCACCGCCGTCGTCAGCTCCGCGTCACCAAGCCAGTCTGTGCACGTCGACCAGCGGCAGTACCCCCAGTGAAACCCCCGGCCGACACCGTCAGCACCTTCCCCGAAGGACTCGAGGGCAGTCGAGGAGTCGCGCTCGAGGGCCTCCGCAGGAGCGAGACATCGGATACGCTCCCGCGCGCCGCCCGCCGTTTCGTCTGCTGCGCCGCGCGCAAGTCACGGCCTCACGGCAGTTTTTCGCGAGGACCGAGACCGAACGCAGCTCGCTCCCTGTGCGCAGGCCGCCGCGACGCCACATTCCGAAAATACCCCGGGAAAGCTCCGAGGCTTCGGCTTGCGGTGAGGCTGTCCCCCGAGGAGGAGGAAGGCCCATCGCGGATCATCCAGCGAGAGCTGCCGTCCAGTGTGTGTGAGAGAGAGAGAGAGAGAGAGCGCGGCCGGGAGGCGACGTTATCGACTAGCGCCCGAGGCTCCGGATCGGCCTGCTGCTGCGGACTTGTCGACGAGCTCCCGTCGCCGACCGACGGAGCTTGGATGTTTAACGCTCGCCATCTTGATCTAGGCTTCGTTAATAGCGGACGGATCGTCGGGCCGTGAACGCCGAGGAGCTTTTCCGAGCGCACTGGCCCTCGAGGCGCCGCTGGATCAATTAGGAAAGCCCGGACTCGACGCCCTCGCAGCCGACTGAGGCACGAGCCAAGGAGGACCTATATAGCTGATAATCTCAAGCTCGGCGAAGGATAGACGTAATAGTGCGCAAGAGTGGTGGCATTTGGTCTCTCGCGGAGCTTATCATCGAGCCGTCCTTCCCTCTCCTCTTCCCCACATTTGGCACTTTTTGTTTAAATGTCGTAAAAAGAGTTTCGCGCGAGGTGATCCAGCGGATCAGCGTCATGAGCAAAATATTAGGAATGAACGATCACGTTATGGAATTTTGTGTTCTTAGAAGTCCCGTGGCGGGTATAGCTGTGTTTAAGCGAATCGTTTGAGTCAGTGAAATTCGAATCTTTATTTTTGACTCAGGTTTTTTTCCTGCACGCGTTTTAAGACACACGTGTTTACCTATTTCTTCTTTATTCTCTTTGCGGTAGTGTATTATTTCTCTGCCTTGTCTCACGTTTTATACTGAGGCCAAAGTATTTGGTAGATAAGAGATATTATAAGTTTGCGTTGTGTAACTTAAGTGGAAGAGAACGACAGACTATTTGCTCCATTTCTCTTAATTAAAGACATCCAAGTGCGTGGTCACTCAAATAAGTGTTAAGTGGTCTAAATCAATTTGATTTCATTTCTTAGAAGCCGTTCAATTATACAACGGCATATTTGGAATACATTTTATAACCCGTAATGTATTTGAGATCTCATAGCAGCAGATTAATAGGGAAGAAACAATATATAAGATCAATTGCAACAAAACTACGCCTTGGTTTCCAGCCAATCAAGGGTATATTAAAGAGATACATATAATATTTTCTACATTTTTAATTATTCTTTAGTTTAACAGTAAGAAATATGATTAAAATCAATATTTTGATTCTACTTTAGTTTTTTCTTATTCATTTATGTGTCCTTAGAACTATGTTTTGGAATAGATATTGATTTAATGTCTTTGGTTAAGCAGTTTTACTCATAAATTTATTTATTTACGCACTTAAATTATTATTTAGTGAAGGAATATTGTAATAGTGCATCAAAAATTTAATTCATTTGATGTTTAATAAATATTGGCAAAACTTCATTGTCATATAACATAAAATATTTAAGGAAAGGCATAATTCGATCAAACAATAATCATTATAATGTGTTAACTACTGATTAATTAAAAATGTATCTTATTACATTGTTTCTGTAAGTTTAACTCTCATGACTTTTTTACTAGTTGTTCGACTTCCAATAGCAAGTATCTTCCTTTACAATCGAGAAATTTTATTGTTGAGTGGATTCGAAGAATCACAAGCTCTAAGATTACAACAAGGTATGAGCGAATTTGAGCGAGCTATAGTTGATTCAAGAATTGGATGGAGAAAACTGACCGATCCTGGTGACTGACAAGACACCAATTTTACTACAAAGAACTCTAATCGATAGCAGTGGCTTTTGTCAAATGCAAAGCTACTATTTTGTGTTGATTCTTGATAGACTCTTGAGAAAAGACTCCAAAATGACACTCGATTGGTATCGGTAGCAGATGAGTTTACTTTTTTTTGAGTTCCTATTCATCTTCAACCAGAGCATTTGACGTATCTAACTTAATGGACTTTGGTCAAATTATATACTGTGTATGTAATTAGCATTTTGAAGTTAAACCAAAGATTGCATATTTATTGTATTAATATATTAGTTAATATACATTATAGACATATATATATACATATACATATATATGTACAAATAAATAATATATATATAGTAAGTAAAAAGAAGTGTCAGGACAATTTAAAAAACGTGCGAAGGTTTAAGAAAATTCCACAAAGAATATCAAGTTAGTGCTCCAAAATGCCAGCCACACCAAATAAGCTCTCCCTCAATTTTAATAAAAATAACTACAGTGTTTTTGGTACAAAAATCAACAATGATACTGTAGAACAACAGCAAGAACAAAAAACTGAGCTTTTAGAGGGTAAGAAAATGTAGATAGACAATTGAAAACCCATTTTTACTTCCCATGTATTCAAATAACAAAGTTTTTAAACACAAGTGTTATTTATAAGAAAAAAATTAAATATTACTTTTTCATTAAAGGGGTATCAATCTAAATTTTTTTAATATTAAAGTATTTATACAGTTTTAAGTATATATTTATAATTTATATTTGCATTATTTATGAATTTATTTATTTCAATCAGGAACTAGAGGCAACGGCCTCCTCCATTTGAAGAATGGAGTTGATTATGTTAATCCTGGTGAGGAGGACCAGATGGAAATTTATGGGTAAAATATATTAAAATCTTAACATTTTAACACATACTTTAAAACTTCTTTTATTTACTCTTATTTACTATATCTGCAATTAGGTATAAGAGGAATACAGTATACACTGCCGCAACTTCGTTCCTGATAATTATCACAGGTGGACTTCTACGACTTGTCTTTCACTGGGTGCCACATCTCATGTTATTAGCTACCCACTCCAGGTGCTCTCTTGAGCAGGCAGAGACTGTTCTCTTATTAGAAAAGTTTCAAGGGAAGCATACAAGCTACCATGTCAAAAAGATCAAAACTATTAAGGCTCAAGATGTGTGGTACGTAATTCTATTTTCTTCTATCTGCTACCAAGTTTAGACATAAAATCATAAAAAAATATTAATTTTTGTAAAAGTAAACTTTAAGTAAAATAGTAAGAGACAGTAAATAGAGTAGCTAAACATTATAGTATTTTATGTGCATTTTTTTCAAATATTGATTTCCTGAATGTGTTTAATGCTTTTAAATATATCTATTTGTTTTAAAAATAATTAATGAATTTTTGGATTGATCATGAAGGGCAAACTCTCGGGATGAGAATATCGCGGACAAAGTGGAATTACCTGTTAAATTGAATGATTCGCGATCCGAAACTCACAGTGCCATTACAATTGAACAAGAGCAGGATCAAGAACAACCACAGTTGCCCTTGTCTTTTCATTTAACTGGAGGTCAATTTAAAGGTGAATATTGAATACTCCCTCCTACTTTACTTCTTTCATTACAATTAGTTATATAAAATTGTTAATGTTATAAAGTACAGTAGTTTTAAAATAATTAAGTCTCAACGTTTATTTCCAATTTAAATAACTACTTATAAAAGATAATTGCGATACAAAAATGATATGTTAGAATATTATGAATACAACTACATATTTTTGATTTAACATTATTTTTTTAATTTACATTAGAAAACGAAAAATCAATTTTCTACAAAATTTATTAAAAGCACATTAGCTTAAACGCGTCTAAATTTTACTAGGGATTTCCCTTTGCCATGACGCAGTATAGTATTAATTAGCGTAGAACCGTTATTCAAATATTTTTTCAACTCACAGAGGTACCATCGATCTACACGTTCTCGTGCAAGAAGCTCATCTATATCTGGGACACAGACAGGTGTGAGTACCTGAAGCTTCGCGGCCTGGATACTGGTGTGCTCAATTCGACGTTCCACCAGACTCTTGGATTGAACACGCCACAGCAGATCATGCGCCGTGGCGTCTATGGCACCAATGAGATCATCGTCCCCGTAAAGGGCTTTTTCACCCTCCTCCTCCTCGAGGTCCTCAATCCCTTCTATGTCTTCCAATTATTTAGTTTCTGTCTTTGGATTGCCGACGATTATGTTTATTACGCTTTAGTCATCCTAGGCATGTCAGCTTGCGGTATCGTCATGGCTGTTTTGCAAACACGAAGAGTGAGTTTTCATGATTCTATAAAAATTGGTCTAACTGCGATTCACATTCCTATGAATAAAATATAAAGTTTGGTAGCACTGCAGATTAAACATTGTATTTTTTGCTCGTCATTATTTGAAATGAAAACCTCTCATATACATAAATAACTTTGCAAATAATTTTACATTACGTAAGAGAAAATGAGCTTTAAGCAAGATAAAATACTTTCAACGTGTAAAAATAAATTGCAGTCGAGCAATCGTAAGAAAAATTGTGTAATGCTGTCATTAAGTGTATAGTACAATCGATTAGACGAGCTCTGAATTAGACTTTATGTACAGAATTAACATACAATTTTAATTTAATGATAACTTTTCCTGTAAAAGTAACATGCAACTTTTTTAACCATACTTACTCAGTATTATGTTAGTTTACTGTAATGTACATCATTTCAATCGACTGATTTTTCACAGAATCAGCGCAACCTTAGTTCAACCGTTACATCGTCTGATGTGGCGACGGTTCTGCGGGATCGATCGACGGGTACAACGGCTACGGTCTCAGCCAAGTGCCTTGTACCGGGTGACATATTAGTCATACCGTCTTACGGCTGCGTGTTACCCTGCGACGCTGTACTACTCACCGGCAACTGTATTCTAAATGAATCAATGCTGACTGGCGAGTCTGTTCCGGTGACCAAAACACCAATACCTGCTACTAACGATGTTGTCTACGATAGTAAGGAGCACGCGAGGCACACTCTTTATTGCGGCACGCGGGTCCTGCAGACGCGCTACTTTGGCACGGAGAAGGTGAGGCAAAATGGCGGCTAAAGAGATTTTAAATCATGCACGGCAGTCTAATGATGAGTTATGCACACTTCATTATTGTTTGATCATGTTTTTTCAAACGACTTTTACATTTAATTGCAAAGGTCCTCGCAGTCGTCATCCGCACGGGTTTCAACACGAGCAAAGGTGGTCTCGTGCGCTCCATCATGTACCCACCCCCCGTCGATTTCAAATTTGAACAGGACTCGTATAAATTCATCGAGCTTCTTGCGTGCATTGCGAGCATTGGCGTCGTCTATACCATCGTAACTAAGGCTTTGCGTGGCGTTTCCAGTAGCAGCATCGCCCTGCAGGCCCTCGATCTCATTACCATAGTCGTGCCACCTGCCCTTCCTGCCGCTATGACGGTGGGACGATTAGGTACTGAATGATAACAGCTGTCTCGATAATCTCTCGATCTCAATTACTAATATTATTCAAATTTATCTACGAACAGTGCTAAAACGCTCAATAAATTATAACTAGCACCTCAAAATCAATAGTTTTATTAAAGCTTTTATAATTTTTGTTTTTATTATTAGTGGCACAAAACCGCCTGGAAAAGCACAAAATCTATTGCACAAGTCCAAGAGCTATAAATGTTTCTGGTTCTATTGATTGCGTCTGCTTTGATAAGACTGGAACTCTGACGGAAGATGGTTTGGACATGTGGGGAGTTGTGGCGGTCACATCGAAGAAGTTCCAATTGCCAGTGAAAGAGATCATGGCTCTGCCGTTGAACGAAGTTCTCATAGGGATGGTGACATGTCACTCGATTACGATCATCGAGGGCCAGTTGATCGGTGACCCGCTCGATCTGAAGATGTTTGAATCGACCGGATGGATTCTCGAGGAACCGAATGTTTCCGATACTTCGAAATTCTCGATGCTCTTCCCAACAATCGTGAGACCCCCGAATGTATCTAATGTCAAATTAACCCCAGTCACTGCACCGATATTGGCACAGAATAACGATGACATCAAGTCTGCTGTCACCGAAAATCTAGGGGCAACCGGCGACGAGCAGTTAACGGACGACGGGGTAGAGATAGGTATTGTAAGACAGTTCCCGTTCACATCGAGCCTTCAGCGCATGAGCGTAATTACAAGAACTCTGGGTGCTGATCATTATGATTTGTATTGCAAGGGTAGTCCCGAAATGATTCTCAGCCTATCAAGACCAGAATCTGGTAAATATTCATTTTCATGCTAATAAACATGTAGCATTTCATTATCTCACGACTTTTTTTTTATTTGCAGTACCACACGACTTTAACAGTATTCTGCAGGAGTACACGTCGGAGGGTTATCGCGTAATTGCTCTAGCGCACAAATCTCTCAAGCGCTTGCCCTACGCCAAAGTTCAGCGTATAACTCGCGAGAGTGCCGAAACAGAGCTTAACTTCCTAGCCTTCGTCATCCTCGAGAATCGCTTGAAGCCGGAGACGATGCCCGTAATCGCGGCCTTGAACGATGCCGCCATTAAAGTCGTTATGGTCACCGGAGACAACATGCTCACAGCTTTATCGGTCGCCCGCGACTGCGATATCGTGAAGCCCGGGGTTCCGGTAATTGCTGTAGCCGCTGTCACGCAGCAGAATCAAGCTAAGCCACAGGTTTATTTCACTCGCAGTTTCACCCAAGGGAGTCAGAATCACTCATCGCCTACCGCGGCTGGACCCGAAGGCGATTTAAGTGAGATCACCGACATCAATAGTATTGTCAGTTTAGAGACTATTGAAAGCGGCGGCGTTTTCGGTAATCATAGAGGAGATTCAGTGCTCAATTATATATCAGATGAGTGAGTGACATAATGATACCTTTCACTTAAATTGGTTCCTATTGCGACTATTGAAACCGTATACTTATTTTTTTACTAGCATTCGAGGTAATGGAAAAGGTCGAACTACCGGACGGAAGAACGATTATGTATTCTCACTGACTGGAAAGACGTGGGCTTTGATAAAACAGTTCTATCCAGAATTAATACCGAAGTTAACAACTCGTGGAACGATCTTCGCTAGAATGTCCCCGGATCAAAAGCAACAGCTAGTGCAAGAATTGCAAGCTCTGGGTTATTACGTAGGTGAGTCAGACTCGAGTATTGAATCGTCAATCGAAATATCAATCAAAATAAGGGATATCGTCACTAATTCTGCTTCCTTGCAGCTATGGTGGGTGACGGCGCCAATGATTGTGGGGCCCTTAAAGCTGCGCACACTGGTGTTTCCCTGTCGGATACGGAATCTTCAGTCGCCTCGCCGTTTACCAGCCGCGAGACCAACATCTCCTGCGTACTGACTCTGATTCGCGAAGGTCGCGCCGCACTCGTTACCTCCTTCGGTATCTTCAAGTACATGGCAGCCTACTCGTTGACCCAATTCGTGTCCGTAATGCTACTCTACGGCATCGAATCGAACTTGACCGACATAGAGTTTCTCTACATCGACCTTTTCATCATTTCTATATTCGCCTTCTTTTTCGGAAAGACGGGGGCATACGAGGGACCGCTGCACAAGACGCCGCCACTCACCAGCCTCATGAGTGTTACGCCGATATTGAGCCTGTTCGCGCAAATCGTTACCGTCACCATCTTTCAGTACTTAAGTTTGTGGCATCTGAGGCAGATGGAGTGGTACGGAGCACTAGGAGCCGATAAGGAAAGCATCGCTTCCTTGGAGAACTACACGATATTCATCGTCAGCTCGATCCAGTACATTATCCTCGCGGTTGTATTTTCCAAGGGGCATCCTTACCGAAAAGGCATATGGACAAATTACGGATTATTAGGTAAAACATACTTTTTGAACAGTAAATGAAATATCAACAATGAATTTGGTAAATAAAAACGTTGTTTTCTTATTTTTGATTCAGTTTCTTCCATACTTCTGTGTGCGTTCTCGGCTTACTTGTCAATTGGACCATTCAAACAGCTGGCTGAATGGTTTGAGCTTGTTCTACCCGATGATCTTGGCTTTAGATTCACTGTTCTAGCTTACGGGGCAGTGAACTTTGTCGTGGCAATGATCATGGAGTACTTTATTATCGACTTCTTGGTGTTCACTAAGTTAAGGAAAAGACTGCACAATGTGGAGAAATCCCGTAAGAAGTTCTTAATGTTCGATAGAGACATGGGAAACAATAACGAGTGGCCGCCATTATCACAAGAGCCTCTTCCCGAAGCTGCGCCCGACATCCTTATACGTCAGAATCAGGTAGGGAAAAAACGAAATCAAAAGAAGCAATTGAAACGATTATTAATCCACGCGCACCTTACCGAATGATTCGCAGGTGACCGAGATAAAGATCGAGAAGCGCATTACGGAGAGCGTGCCGTCGGAGTATGCCGCGGTGGTGCCGAATGTCACCGCGGCCCCGGCGGACCGGCGGCCCTCTGACAATCGCTGCGTCAGTCCCCCGGACTGCCTCCTGCCCTTCAAGAGCGTCGACCGCTTCGGCGGCTCGACCCGCGAGGTGCCCCTGAACCCGCGCAACCTCTACGACGAGAAGCGCAACACCGTCTCCCTGCAGACGGTCCTCACCTTCTACGACGAGACGGGGAAGAGCAAGCAGGGGAGCGCAGCAGCCAAGCCGCGCCTCAGCTCCGAGTCGGCGCGCGAGATCGACCGGAGCGACAAGGTGAAGCGCGTCCGGGAGACGAATCCCATAGCGACCCTGCCGCGCCACTCCGCGGCCGTCAACGCCATGGGCAACGAGGAGCGCGGCTTCCGGGGCGAGCCGGCCAACTTCCGGGGGGACGCGGGGGGCAAGAGCCCCGTGGCCACCCAGAGCGTCCTCGAGCTCGACATCCTGCCGTCTTGAGGTCCGGCCCCGGAGGCTGCCCGAGGCCGCGCGTCCCTCCGACCGAGGGACGCTGTTTCGTTGGTGTCGCGCGGGACCAGCCGGAGCCGCGGGCGACATCCGGTCGCTCGGCCGGCCGACCCCCGTCGACTTTATATGCGTTGTAGACTAACTGTAATCGTTGCAATCTGGAGCCACCTTCTGTTAGGGGTATTCAAGCGTTCAATGTACGACACACAGATGTTTTCATTTCCTGTTATTACGCTGCCGATGCTTGCACATTTGGTATAATATGAATTTATATGCATGAAGAATTTTGTTTACATTCTATAACTTTTAACGGCGATTGAAAGTTGCAATTTTAGTACAATTCGAAATTAATTATATGAACTCGGCTACTGGATTACAATGCCGATTCAGTATCGATATATTTACAAGGTCCTTTTTTATATATATTGCCATTATACACTTATACATATATTGTATTTTATTATAACTTTATACATATACTAAATGAATTTTCTTTGTAGCATCGAGAATTTGTAAAATACGTTTTGAATCTATTCATTTTGCTAAACTGGTCGATGTAGCCTATTTGTTATTTATTTTATTTATTTGTTAATTAAATACCAGTAAAAAGTACATCAGTAAAATCCTATAATACTATATGTAGGTTACAAAGTAATTCCTATAGAGGTAAAATACCCGACATAGACCTGGCGCAGAATAAATCTAAAAAATTCGATGACGGTAATTAAATATGACGACGTTTGCAAACTAAAAGTCGCTTTCATGGTTAGCCTTTACGGATGCTGTATATTTGTGAGCGTTATATCGCTTACTCCAGGCTTGTTACCAGCACCTGGCGACAGTCTTTCCATTTTTATCCTGCTGCAAGATCTTCCCCTATCGCACCATCTTTGCTCAACCGTTTCCACCTCTCACTCTACCATAAACCTCATTACCACCCTTCCCTCATTCCCTACCGTTCACGTACATTTTCACTCCTTTTAACCTCCCTTTTTTTCCTTACCCCCTTTCACTTTTGTTTTGCTGTACCCTCTAGCTGGTATTCTGGATGTTTTTAGAGTTGAATCAACCCTTCGTCGCTGGGTTATTCCCCCTCTTTAACCTTGTCGTCATCTTTGTCTTCATTGCCATCGCTTTCGCTGTTGCCATTACATTCGCTTTTATTTCTTAATTGCACACGTGGTTCAAATATGTTTGGACCACTTTCTTACACCGAGTGCGCGAATTTACCCCGCAGGCCGCAATTATTTTCCTCAATCTAATTCATCTGCAGCCATATAGATGTTTAAGTATATCTCACAAATGCAGGTCTGCTAACGGTTAACCCTGTCATCGATCGATAGACCTTATTGTCGATGACGTTCAAATAAGCAGGTAACTTTATACTATCAACCAATCTAATGTCTCTACATCTGAATCTGATTAGGGATCGTCTGCTCGTACTAAGTCTCCAAAGCTCGAAATACATTTAAATAGTAACTGGCAAGCCAAGTATAATGTTACATAAAGAAAAATAAAGAGTAAGATAATAACAAGAAAGGAAAAATAAAAAATACAGAAACAGAGTAGCGCAGAGTGAATAATCTATATAATTTTGTAATGAATAACATACCATTAGGTAGTTATATTAATAAAGTTTTGGTTGTAATATTAAAACTATTATCTGTTTACGCGGTGAATTATAAAATTACTTAGTCGAAATGATGAAAGATTATATTAATAATTAATTGACGCTTAGGCTAATACTATTTTTGTAGAAACTTTTGTAGTAATCAATGTTTTACTCTTACAAAAATTATTTTGATATCGTTTAATTAAATATCGATAAATTTATTTACGTAATAATTAAGAATAATTAGTATAAGTATGTTAATTATGACTTTATAAGACAAAATTGTCTCCAGGTTGCTATCGAGACGAGAATGAAGTTTTGCAAAGCCATATAGCAGGTCGATGGCGCGTTCGCAATATTTCCAACCTGCGATATCATTATTTTGTTAAAAAAAGTTTTTTCGATTTAGATCAAAGTTTAACCGATTCATTAGATTTCGTACTTATATTGTAAAAAAATGATGACAAACATATCCAATTTTTTGGCTTTAGAACTATTCCAGCATGAGTCTTTAAATTTTCGTGGACAAATGACTAAGTATTATTCTGTGAATGTGCAATAAGTTTAGAAAGATATCTTATTCTTGGTGATATTATATATAGATAATTATCATTTTAAATAATAAATATCTTTTTGATCGATGCACATGCTTCAAATCATGTGTTAGTTAAATTCTGATTTTCCATAAATTATGGTCCATCCATTATGGTTTTGTAGGCATGAATTTGAATTTTATTTAGAAATACTACTTTCACTAATGACCCTGTCACTATTTATTACTACTTTTTGAGTCATTCAATTCATTAAATATTGCTGTAATAATACTTTGACTTGATTTAAGAATATTAATGACTGTCATGCTTGAATTTGTTACGAAGCCAGAACTCTACCTTTTGCAGGAGTTGCCAGTTGGTCTTAGGTGAACCGGTTGAAGGGCAAACAGACTTTTGTATTTTACATTTACCTCTGTACATTCTGACTGCGGATAATAAAATTCGCTAAGGTAGTGTTCTCGATTAGTTTGGATTAAAGGGTCGCGGTGCGATTGTTGTCATCATTGAATAAAGTTACCTTTAAGCTCTTTTGTAAGATAATTGATAGATGTACGACATTCTTTGAGCTGGTCAATTTAGTGCATTTCCATACGATGCTATAAATCGTTGAAATAGTTGCTTCGTTTTCTTATACATTATACTTCTCGCTTAGAACCTCACTGGTTATTCTTCCCATACTATTTCTCCCGGTAATGTATAATAAACTTTGGAATGCAAAGATTCAAATTAACATCAATTGTACACATTCGATGATGTTTTTTTGTGTTTGATGATCGGTTGACCTCCAATGAGTAATAATCTCTCGTTATTACCTTTATTTTCTGTACTCATAGAAACATTGTTCATAAATGCACGTATATTGTGGACAAATTCCTCGCGACAATTATGAACGGTAGTCAAAATTAGGTTTTTTTACTCTGTAAAAACGAAACAGTTATGCATGTATCACTACTTGCGGTCAGCATCTCAAGTGTTCACGTTATCGATAAACATTTATTGGGTACGTCTTAATATTATAGAATATTAATTAAAAATGACTAAAAATACAGTGCACTTGAATTGATATGAAGTGTGATATACTTATAACTGTTTCGTTTATTAAGAGTGTTTACAGGCAACTTCAGTTTATTAAAAGCCAACTCAGATCGAGACTCAGATCCTTTACGTTCTCTCCCAACAGTATTTTTAAACAAACGTGAGTACATTTGGTTACTATTTGGCTCAAGGCTTACGCGGACATCATATATGCTGTCTTAAAGATATCGTCGGCGTCACTTTTAGCAAAAACGCAAGAAAATACCGTTATATGTATTTTATTGTATAAGCGTAGGAGAATAAGCATGTACTCGATGCATCAAAAGAAAAAAGTGAAACCAAGGAGTGGATGTACGATTAGCTAGCGCTACGTATTGGATTGCGCACGGTACCGATAAGTAGAACGCGAGATAATCTTTGTATTGTTATTAAAAAATGAAAATTGGTCACTGATCGATGAAATTGTATATTAAAACTAAGTTATGTAAAGTATATTTGGCCGTTGCTTTTATTTCACTCACTCGATTCCTTCCCTATTCATTCCGAAGAGATAAAGGGTTACTTGTATTGAGTAAAAAGACACGATAAACTTTGCTTGAATGTTTCATGAATTTTATTAGTAAATTCACTTTGATGAATAAATCGACGTACAAAATCATTACATGCTATAATTACGTCCTAGAGATATTGCTACGAATAAATAATCGTTTATATTCCACATACATGAGCTTACGCATTATAGAACAATATAATTTATAAATATTAAATATATCTATATTTATATACGGTATAAAATGGCAACTTGGATAAAAATAATCACTAAATTAGTATAATCTCACGTCCGATGAATTAGCTAAGAGTGGGGCGAACGAAAGGGTCCGGCGGGTCACAGTAAACACCCTGGACGCGTACAAACTCGGACCTTTCGAACGCCGCTCCGCGCAGACTAGCTCGAATCCCATTAAACAGTCTAAAAATTGGTTAAAAAAAAACAGTCGGTCGGTCGCAAGAGGGTGGAGCGGACGGCGACATTTGGCTTTTTGGCTTCTCCCGGCGGTGGGCGGCGCAGCTGTGTGACTAGAGTCGCGTGGGGCCCCGGGCCCTCAGAGGGCGCAGTCCTGGGCGGGCCGGTAGGCCAGGTCGCCGCCCCGGAAGACGGCCTCGAGGAGGAGCCTGCGGTCGAAGGCGCGGCCCTGGGCCTCGAGGGCGGCCACGAGCCGGCGGTAGCGCTGGAAGGCCGTCCGGGGCTCGGCCTCGGCCTCCGGTCGCCCCTCCCCCGGGGGCGCCTTCTCCTCGGGCCAGCGGTCCTCGCGCTCCGGGATCATCCTCGGGCGTCGGTTGGCTCGGCGCGGGGAGCTGCTGCCGGCAGCTGGGGGCGAGAGCGACTGGCGGGGCTCCCCTGCGGCCGGGTGCGCGTGCCGCCGCCAGCCGCCGACCATATGGGCGCCGGGAGCCGCCCCATTGTGCGCGCGCCGCCCCGCCCTGCACCTTTCCGGCTTTCTCCGCCGGAGGAAGTCGCCGCGTCTGTGTGTGCGCGCGTGTGCGTGCGGGGCCGAGGGTGCGAGGCTTCGCCGCCGCCGCCACCGCCGGTTGCGTAACGCCCGCGGGGCCCTCTGTTTACCTTTCGCCCGCGCCGGCGGCTCCTGCGCCCGCCGGGCTAATTACCCCCTCGCCCCGGGTCATCGCTCCCTGGGATTCGGTCGCCGAGAGCGACGCTT
The DNA here is from genome assembly GCA_018906755.1 of Sycophaga agraensis. Taxonomy (NCBI): domain Eukaryota; kingdom Metazoa; phylum Arthropoda; class Insecta; order Hymenoptera; family Pteromalidae; genus Sycophaga; species Sycophaga agraensis. Next base: position 2,660,003 of record JACCIE010000004.1, read on the forward strand.
CCCTCCCCTGTTCCGCGGCCCGCTCCCGTAAGCGTCATTACGAATATAACTCGTGAGTGGAGCGCTAATTAGAGATGGACTTGGGCCTTGGGTGCTCCAATGCAATAACCGTGTTATTTCTGGAGTCGCGCGCTCCGGCCCCACTCCGCCCTCCTGTGCGAGAAGCGCTTTTTCTTCGCTTCGTTCAATTCAATTTCGTTTATTACAGTCCGTGTACTACGTAGTCACTGACGACCGAGCATATACCACTGCCCCCTAATTTAACCCGGACTGTGTCCTATCGAACGCGGTTATTAACGCAAAAAAAAAACAAAGACTCGATCAACCAAGGATTCCCGTATTGCTCTAAACGAATAGGTTAATCCCAAACTACGCGACGATCCTCGAATCGAAGCGAATAAACGATCACGCGCGAATCAAGCGGCCGAGTGTACTATATGTATGCATATGTATGTGCGAGCGACGAAACGAGGGTCGGTGCGCGGGCCGCTCGCGGGCGGCTCGGGCCTATACATGCGTGTATATACAGCAGCCGCGGGTGTGCACCCGAGGGCATACGGCTGCCCGGTGGCAGCTGTCCTCCCCGCGGCTCCTCGCACGCGGCCCTCACCTGCCCGGGACTCTATATCGAATCGGGTCCGCGCGGGCCGAGGAAGTCACGCTGTACGTCAATCGCACGCAATACTACCTTCTCACACCTTACGTGCGTATATACATTCCATGGTTATAGAATTATTATCTGGCCGGTTCACCGATTTTTTTGTCCTTTATTTCTCTTCCCCGCCGATGGATCGGTATACGAGTAGCCTCGCCTTACCGGCTTTCGGAGGACGCGCCCGGAAAAAAGAAGGGGCCCCCATGCGGTGACCGCGTGAGTTGGAGTCGCAGTCTGCGGGCGCGTGAGATGCGGCAGCCCGGATCCTCTCGCGTCGCCCGGGGACGCGGGTGTGCACAGGGGGGGGGCCGTTGACACTTGACGCGGCCGATTTATCGTAGGCGACGCCAGGCACGCGTTGGAATTATGTTAATCGGATGATCTAATCGATTGTTGTACTCTCGCGATAGATCGAGTCTTTGTCTTCGCACGGTGCAGAGGACTCGGTTTAAGGAAGACAGCGCGACGGCTGGAAAATGTGTACGGAAATACGCGATCGGCGCTTTTATCCGGCATATCCAACAGATTTATGCCGTTGGTTATTCAATCACCATTCAATTGAAATAATCTTCGGTTGATTTTTAATACATGCTGCGAATTGAATTATCTTTGTCTAATGTACTTCTGCCTGCGTTCGCGTACGCGTTCTCGTAAGGCAAATCCTTGATTCCGAGTCGTTTCCGCAGATATATGAATCATTTTAAATAATTTGACAACAACAGAGCTTCTTAGCAAATATAATATAAGCCACTGTGTCAATCTCGTTTTTAGTTCAGCATACCGGAATGAAATCAGGCCATGCTCATGAAGAAGCTACCTTATATTTATAGGTCACTTTCGTAAATTGCATTCAATTGTCTAACAACCTTTATAATTTAGTACTCACGCGTGAAAATGCACTATAACATAAATGAAATAAATATTTAGACTTTACAGGCCACTGAAATATATTTGAGACATAGTATTGTCAAAGTTTTACTTTATATCCTACGATCTCTCAAATTAAAAAAAAAAAATTTTTAAAGCTAAAAGGAAAAAAATAAATATGCTATGAGAATTATGTAAGATACTAATATGTAACGATAAAATAATCACTGCAATTGAATGTGCATTTTTAACTTATTTTTTAATACCTATTTCTTCAATCAGAAATAACGATAATGAAATTATTACCTAAGGTATATACACTATGATTTAATGGCATAAATTCAATGGACTTCAGCCGCGATATCACAGCTTCTCTTTGATAATAAATTCAGCCACTTGGATTTTTCAATTATCTGAAAAACATTGATTTATCAAATGACATATTTAATAAAGAATTGGCTTATCGAATGTGACTGACAGTAATATTGAAAATATAATTGAGATGTATCATCGTAATTTATTGATAAAAAATCTATATGAGTATAATTTAAATACTTAGTACTTAATGTATATTTCATTTTTGATTCAACATTTTTTTAATTAATTACAAAATGTAAAATATTTGAAAGTCATGAAATAAAGAAGTCAATCAAATAATGAGTTATATATGTAGTGATAAAAGCTAGTTTCGGCACAATTTATATGATATATACACTATAGTTTTATTCACCTTCGTTTCTTTAATTATGCCACTATATGAATATTTATCTTAATATTTGTCAATAAATAACTGAATTATTAAAATTTATCAAATATGTATACTCGTATTTTTCTTTTTGTTTTAGACTAAATCGTTTTCTAAAACGGAGTTCTAGATATAAATTTAAAAATATGTTACATATATATGTATACGTAATGAACTAGACGTCAAAGAAAGGATAAGTTAAAATAAAAATTGATTCATAATAACGCATAAATATCTCGATATTATTATTAAAGGAATGCCAGTTTGTATCGGAATTTCGAACGACTTAATAAAAGTTCAAGAACGATGAGTCTACATTCATAAGTGATAGGATCGTTCGAAGAATAAGTCTAAAATATTAATAACGTGTACGCATTGTTAGCGTAGCTTTTTTACAAGAACGAACCGTTCGATATCCGCGCATATCAAGCGCGCACTCACGGATCGACTGCATAAAGAAGGCGGACTATCATTCAATTACCCGAATGAAAAAGAGCACGCGAGTACAAGTGGACAGTGGGGCGACAACATCAAATTGCGAGCAATTTTCCAGCGGGCGGTAGCTCATATAGTCGACGGTGCCTCTATGCCTCCCTTCGCGCCAATCGTCGACGGGGAGTCGGAGCGACCCGCTTCTCGCCAGAGTCCTGCCGAAGGCGTCCGACGAGAGACGCGAGATATAATCATCGCCACGCGGCGATTCCGCAGCGGGCGGATAAGAATATAGGGCCGGCAGCGGCACCGGAAGCGCCGAGCCAGTCGAGTACCGGTTGCAGAGGTCCGATCGGCCGACGGAAATACCGCCGCCGCTTACCGACTCTCGGCCCCTATATGTACCCGCGCCCGTAAAACTCCGCGGAGGGCCAGTCGCGTACACGCGGGGGCTCCCTAAGCCGTAGGTCAAGGGCCAAGCGTCGTGGATTCTCACCACGATTGACAATGTCAGGCAACGAAAACAACGAAAAAAAAAAAAGTCACACTTCTTTTTAGAAAACAAACCGATGTATCGATCGTATCTAGTGGGCGGTGCACTATATACGTGTACGTGTGTGTCCGCGTTTGTTTGCTCCGGCGGCGACGCTGTTCGCACCGCCGGCGGCTTCTTCAAGGCCCCGATCATTCCTTTGTCGGAGGCCCCCCCCTTTTATTTGTTCGCCCGCGCTATTCGCGCAAGTCACATTCTGACGGGCGTTGAAACGAGATAAAAAAAAAAAGAGAGAGAGAGGCTCCTTTTATAGAGCGGCGGCGCCGGGGCTTCTGTCTGGCCTGTGGTCGGCATGTATATATCAGCCGGCCGCTTCTATTATTACGCGGCATTCGAAACGTCGCCGTTCCGATATTCGTCTATGACACCGGGCTAATTAACCGCCCGGCTCTGCCACTCTTAATTGCAGCGGGATGTTCGCGCGTGCGGAAGACAATTAAAACCCGGCGAAAGCCTGGCTGAATAGCCGGAGGGAAATTATAGAAGGCAAAAGAAAAAGCCAGACGCCCTTTGCGAGGCCACGCGTTAGCTCGACCCCTCGTCCGGCTCATTGTACGTGTATACCCGCGTGCAGATTAGCCCATAGAATTATCGACGGAAATCGTCGCTCGTATCGCGCGGGTCTTTCTGACAAGGAGCCGGGGAAAGCCGGCCGTCGATCGCGACCTTCCCTCCTATTTCGAGGAAGACGTATATATACGTTGAGGTAGTCATCTAATTTGGAGCGATGCACCATACCTTGGCTGTCTCCCCTTCAACTCGATAAATCGTAGACAGCCTCGATGTTTATTTAGTCCACTTTGCTTCGAGCAGGTAAATCGTTAGGTAAATATAAATTACTTTCGTGCATTAGAGGCTTTCATCCAGATTTGGAATTCAGGCATTATCGCACTATATAGCCGCTGTGCGGTTTATCTTTCGGGCCGGGCCTTTCAAACGATTTGCCGACTACATTGAGGACTACAGGCGATAAGTGCGACGTGATTACACGCCTCCGAAGCGTTTAGTCGCTTGTCCTTTTTGCCGCTTATGCAATGGCCTCGGTAATCTTAATCTTATATTTGCCCTTTTCAACCTGTGGTTTACGCGATCGATCCTCAAATCGATGTTCGGGCTTAGGTTATAAAGATTATCTAAGGAGCAATAATTGCGAGGCACTCAGAGAAATGCATCTCGGAATGTAGCGCGGACGCTGTATACGCTCACGTGGTGCATTATATAAATGCGCTGCTTGGACAAATTGTCTTCAGGGTGATGCGTGAAAATGCACGCGAGGCAACAGCCGGCAATTCGACAAGTGCGGAGGAAACGATTTGACGCGCAGGACGGTTACGAGCATTGACGGGCGCTCGTGAACGTCATGTCGGGCGTCGTGCAAAAAAGGAAATAAAAATTAATTGTCGTTACGTGCACTGTTAAAATAATAATTCGCAATGTATTCAAAGCTATGTTAATATGCGCTTGCCGGACTTGTACACTGCAGCGCTAGCTTGCGTGAATTATTCCGGCTTACATAGCGAACTTCGCTGATTGCTTTCTTACAATTCTTTTGCAATTTATATGTATGTAATAAATGTACCTTTCTATAAGGATATGACCATTTTGAATTTAACGCGTGAGATGCTTGAATCATATCAGCTTAATACTTAGTATATGCATGCAACGTATAACTGTAATTCAAAAATAATCACTGTAAAATTGAATATTAATTTGAAAATTAATATAATCGGTATTATGTAAAAACTATTTCGTACAATTCAAAGTAAATTTATCAATGTGTTGTAATCATTACCACTCTTCAGATATGGGGCCCTCGATAAGGTATATAAGTAATAGTTTATCGGAATACTTATGTACATTAAATTGTTCATAGTAAAAATCGGTAAAAACGTAACAATGCAAATAGCCCAAAAATGAAAAAAAAACACAAACAATTTTTTGTAATTACGTAAATAATTAAATTAAATTCTAAAGATAAGTGGAGATTATACAGTGGCAAGCGTAAATTGTTTGGCGTATACACTCCACTGCGTGGTCCAGTTATGAAAAGTAATTATGTAATTTATTGTATATGGTAGTAATATTTTTATCTCAAATAAAATCAATCTTAAATATTAACTGATGTCTAGAACGTAAAGGAAATATTACAATGAAATTATTCTGTGTTACACTATTGTTGTATAATACTTGTGTATATATATAAAGAAGGCAAACGCATCAAAATTTTTTTGAAAAATTAGCGGAAATGGAATGCCTGTGAAACACTATAGCGTTCGCCAAATATATGTATACATAATATACGCTGCAGATGCGACTAAAAACTTGACCAAATCAGCGATTATCTCGACGTTCGTAGACGATCTATCGCCGACACTATCAGTGTATAGTATACCAGCAAATTTCGTACAGAAACTTTGAAAGATTGGGGATGTCTTAATATATTATTTATATCCACATTTATATTCGGTATACTTGGGAAAGAAAAAGAGAACAAGTATGCGAGAGAGATCGATGTTGTGGCAGAGTTGTCATCGGGACTTTTATAGTAAAAAGGAGAAACTGTTGCGAGTACGCGACACAAGATTCTTAACGACAATCTTGAGGCTTTCACTTCATATCAATACAGGATTTGCTCTCTTTAAAAATCGGAGAAATTGCTCGAAAATTCTCTACTAGTAGTTTTTAAAGGTAAACAATTATTTGAGTGATAAACTTTTCGGTTATTAACAGAATATTTAGCATGGAGACTGTTACGGGAGCAACTGGTTATGTTATCTGGAAAATGGGAAAGGGTCACAAATTGCAAGCTGCGACCTATGTGCAGGGCCAATTCCAATCTTCGTTTTTTTTCCTTCGCTATCTGTGTGCCCACTGAGCTTAAACCTCATGCGAAAAATGAAACTAAATTAAAAACCATCTTATAAATCGCTTTCAATTTGTTTATCACAACTGTATTCCTTTCACTTTCCAATTCCTGTCTCGATTCATACCTATCTATGCCAAAGAAGTATTTAAGTATGTAATAAAATTTATATGTAAGAGCTTCATCATTTTGTACGATATATCTGTAAAGTATAAAAAATAGACAATTATATTAGAAGGCTTTTTGGTTTTAATGATGGTGAATTCACGTAGTAGTTGTATATTGCGCAACTGCGTCTTGTAATAAAATTAATTGGCTTTTCTAATATAAGAATATGCAAATAAAAAATGTATTGCTGTTTCCGAGATCAAGCTTAAGATTGCCTGTCTCGTAGAAAATTTCCCGAGCATCAAAAACAGATTTAGCATAAACAGAAGTGAATGTTTTCTTATTGGATTTTCGATGTGTAAATAAATACGAGTGTACGCGTAAGATTAAATCTTGGATTAAACAGGGGATTGTAAATTAGCATTCGTCACAAAGTAACACGATGACAGTATTAACGCATGTCAGTAAAGTTGCCGCAGATCTTTCCGGCCTGTATTATTACACCTCGAAAATAATAACGTTATAAAACGAACCATCAACAGTGCCTTAGTGCAGTCAGCTCGGTATATCGCGAAGGGTCCAGCTCTTAAACCGCGCAACACGAACACGTACAGCTATCGAATAAAAGTTGTACTAATAACACGGGGCGCGAGCCCGGGCGATGCGAGATGCCAAGTGAGCCGCCGGGGGGGATGGTAGCGATGGAGCATTTCTATAAAACCAGCCGCGAGACACTCGAGCACCTCGGCCCATTTCTCATGCTGCGCGTCTCCTGCCGGGTGGAACCGAGCGTGGAATCGCACGACTCGACGTGAACTTATGCGCGCGCTCTTACGCAATGGACAATACATCTCGCGGTGCTTATAAATGCGACAGCGAACGCTTGGGCGCCCGGCGCTTTTGTTCAAATTTCGGGGTATTAATCTTGTTTCGCTGGCCGTGTCTATTTCCGACACTCGGATGATGCGGGGGCCGCCCAAGTGACGAGATATCCGATTTTCAGGGTATTACAGTGCTCGGCTGCATGTATATCGGCTTATTTTTCGCAGACCTACTTGCAGCGAGTCGTACTTTGCATGAGGCAAGATCTTGGATGCCTTTATGCTTACACCACCTGTTCAAATACCTGTGAGTGTACTGTCAGTATAACAGAAACCAAATTAAAATAGAATGAATTTCGTTATTAAAAATCAGGTAGACGCTGTATAGACAAAGTTAAATATATCTATATACAAGTAGAAATAACTAAGTGCCTATAAATATGAATATATAAAAAAATAAAACAAATAAAGTAAAATAAATAATTAGCCAATAAATAGCCATTATAGTACAAATATGTATAATAATTAATGTGAAAATAGATAATCGATGTTAAAATTTATACTAGCCAAAACAAAGACAAAACCTTTGGATTTGAAAACGAATTCGTTCCGATGAGTGTGCACACTGAGAAAAACGATTATTATTTGTATAGTAGTAGGTGAACCTTGCATTTTAACGTAACCAAAATCACTTAAAAAACTTGTTATAAGTAATTTTTCACTGAAGATATTAAAAGAGAGAATTTGGGAGAAAATTAAAACTTTTCTGGAACAGTATCCAAGTTTTCAATCCTTTCCTGTCAGTTATAATTGATTAAGAACATTTTAAGCGTTATTTTAATGCTCAATAATGTACATTTTATTTTATGTAAGCCAAAGGATTTAGTAACTTCAATAAAGTCCTGTTTATAGATAATAATTGGATAATATACTTTTCAAAGATATAAGACTTGATATCATATCTCTGGGAGAATGTGGCCCTAAGCCTTGCACATAAGGAGCTTTATGATACGCCCTTATACTCACTTATCATTACAGCAATATGTCTTAATATAAGGCACTAAATTTGCGCTAAATCACGTTGAAGCACTTGATGCGAGACTAGGTAATAGAGGCTGGATCTACAGGCAGTGCTAAAGTTGCCTAGTCTAAATCTGTTGAGAATTCCTGCAGAGTATAAACCTATAAAACAGCGAAATTCCTATCAAGCCAACTAATCTTGATCAATGAATTCATGTTACACCCAGTTCGGCTACATCAAATGGAATCTAATAATAAGATAATAATTAAGAATCTGACAATCTGGTGATTCAAAAAATTCTAATTTTCCAAGACTAATATAATCGGCTGCATATACTCAGAGAATTTGAATAATGAAACGAGGATTATCGAGTGTTATTATTTGGAGTTTGGAACGGTGAAGCGCATGTCAGCCACTAAACAATTCCGCATTACGCGGATCCCCCTTAATAACAACAGACTCATTCCCACTAAAAAAATACAGCTGAGAATACAGCTAATCTGAAGGCCGAGCTCATGTGGTTTAAGTAAGTCCTATAGACTTGTTAGTTTTGCCTTGTTAGTTGAACAGGCCTATTTATCGATCGAGTCATCAGTAGATTCGATAAAAACACTCCATTTCGGATTTATAAAAAGGAATATACTCTCCGATATACTTCTATCTCCTAATTTAATTAAGTTATATGTCCGATTCGAGGTCGCCTCGGAGGTTGCTGACTTGGTTCGCAACTCGACGTTTATAGTGCTTTAAAAAACTAAGGGAAATCAATAGAAATTTCACAATGTTGTAATATTATCAAGCAAGAATACTAAACTGCTGGATACATAACTTTTAACACAGTGTACATATAAGGGGGTTTATTTTTATGAAAGTAAGAAGGGATTTTGAGGCTTATGTTCATACGTATATTATATAGTTGTATAGATTTATTACTGAGCTTATATTACAACATCCTTCCGGCACGTACTAATAGGCGAGGATCGAGGCAGGCATCAATAAAAATTAACGACGTTTTCAGGAATATTATATGCATATTAGAATTCGGATCATTTTAGCTAGATTTGAATTACCATAAATTCCGTAAATTGTTTACCTATGGAGCAAATGACAACATTACTCGCGCCGATGCATAAACATGAAGTATGTACACGATAGAAGCATACTCGCAGCGAAGTGTCGAATGCACCGTTTATCGAGAAACGAGGTGAGTTTATAAAGTCGACATAAGCAGCTCGTTCCTTCTTTCCTATATACGCTCTGCTAAACAGAATTCGGTTCTGTAATTACGTGAATTTATACATGCTTCGTGTGTAGTGTGAAGCAATGACTTTTATTTTTGAAACGAAATTGGAATGATTCACATTTTTGTGGAATGGGCCTCACGATTATATAGTTGGTAATTTAATGTATTTGTTGAGGTACTTGTTATTTTACTATCACTTCAAGGTTTGTCGTAAACACCAAAAAAAAAGTTTATAATGTTAAATATATGAAAACAATTTTTTAAGGCTTCCAATAGTTTCAAATGATAATAAATCAAATCTTTTGAGAAAGATTGAAAACCTTCACATTGTAGTTATGGTAGGTGCTAATTGGGTACTTGTTCATTGAGATTGAGCATTTAGTAACTTCTCAGCCTTCTAATAATTACTTTTTCAAACGATGCGCGTATTATATTTTTATGTCGTGCGTTATATGTCGGCCTATAGAAAACAACTTTTTCACGCGTCGAAACAAGTCCAGTCGACAAGTTTAAGGAGCTTGTCAATCAGAAATCGTCTTCACGGAAGTTTCCCCTTTGTTCTCTAATCCGGTTACGGAATTCCCCACACTCTGACTCTTTTCCACATTTTAAATGCGAAGCGTAAAAAGGACGCTACCATATTAGTTAGCAAAACAATCGTAAGGAATAGGGTCGTTGTTTGCGTAGTGTATTATAAACTCGGTATTAAAGCAAAGTATGAAAGCGGGCATACAATGAAATAAAGCTTTGCACGTGCATACCACTGCAGAGTGTAGATTGTGGTTGTGTCTTATCGTTTGTAGTTTCAATCTGTGAGCCGGAAATTTCGGCGGGCACGTCTATCGTTTTTCCGGGGTTTGCACAAGCTCGATAAGGAAAATGATAAGAAGGATTATGTTTATCGAGACAATCGCGATTGTTATGCAACCGTAGGGATGTTGTAAGATAAAGAAATAATTTGCAAGCGCGACGCCGGTTATAACGAAAGGAAAATATACGAGCGCGAACAGCTGCAGAGATCGTCTGCGTTTATCATTTGAAATTAAATAATCAAAAACTGAGACTATAGTTGTAAACGAATATCTTTTCTTCTGAGTGACCTAATTAGCCGTTACCTCTTACGCGGTTTAAATCATTCGAATGCGTATTACGCTAATGTGACTATAACTGATAAGCGTAATTTACTCCTGTGAAATTAAAAGTTGCAATTAAGTGATATTACATTGTTGATTTAAACGACATCTATGTAAAGACTTATACAGAAGAGATTCGTTCGAGGATCATTTGAACATAATGACGTTCGCGAAATAATTTATTGATTTTGATTTTCGAGCTGATGGAAGGAGTCATTTTTCCGCGAGACCTTCGATGTTCTATATCGAGGAATTAAATCGTTTTCATCATACCCCGCAATGCAAATGCTAATTTTCCGTATATCGACGGATCAAAATAATTATTTATTAGCCAAACTATATTTGTCAATCTGTAGGTGCAGTAGAATGTATAGATAGGACTTTTTCAAGTCGTAATAATGGGCGTAATGGGCCGTTTCCTATTTGTCTAATTTGTAATTAAAATTATTGATGGCGGAAACGCAACAGCGATTTTCTATTAATATGAACGATAGCTTTATTAATATAGAGGACATTACAATAAGGTGGTCCAACAATAGCGCAGGCCTCAAACCCGGGGAGAGAGATATAAGCGATATTAATAGTTTAGCAAGCGCAGTGATACGTCATTGTCCAGCTTTTCACAATATCTCGGAGGTCTCGCCGGGGAAAAAGTTAAAGGACGATTAGCGGTGTAAGGTGAAAAAAGCCGCACAGTCCAGCGAACGCGAGCGGCGCAAGAACGGCAATCGGACACGACATGCAGAAAAGCCGCGTAGTCATAATCCAGAAAAATTCGTCCGGCCCGATGATAATCGTATGCCGTTATCAGGCATCAGCCCCGCGAGCCGCCGGGGAAACCGGGGGCCCTCCAATATCCCCGGGCCCAATCACCCGTGGAGGGGGGGGGAGAAAAAGGCGCGCGGGCCAATTTGGAGGAGCCGGGACACGTGGGCGCGTGATAAGCCGGCCGCCGAGGTGGGAGCTGGCGAGCGCGCGCGCGCCTCCGCGGCTTATAATCTTCCTGGGCGGGCGCGCGCGGACAGCGGCAGTCGGGTTCGGCTCCTCGGCCACGACGCACACACGCGCCGAGCCGACTCCTCGCGCCCAAGATGCAGGCCCTCGCGACCCTCCTCCTCGGCCTGGGGGCCCTCGCCGGCGGCCTGGCCGCGCCCAAGGACCCGGGCGCCCTCACCGTCCGCTTCGTCCACACCAACGACATGCACTCGAGGTCAGTATGTTCCCCGGTGCTTTTTCCTCCGCTGGTTTGTTTCTTTTTTTTTTTTGGTAAGCCAGCGCCGCGCTCGCGTTTCACTCCTGGCGCTTAATTAGGCGTGTATATAGGTGGCCGCCGCTGTGAGTGCCTCCGAGCTCGATCGCTTGGGCCATTTGAAAACGCTGATTTAATACACGCACCGTAATTCCTGCGTTGATATATTTCGCCCGGTCGATTACCCCGGTGGAAGCGGAGGACAGAAAGAACGCCGACGATTTTTTTAATCGCCAGCCGCGGTAATTAAATAGAGCCTTGAATGACCCCATAAAACCGCTTAAGATTATATCATCGCGGGCTGCTTAATGCAGGCAACCGGCGTGCGCCCGCGCGCGTGAATACTTATTATGTCAATAGAATTTTTGTTTAATCTCGGGCCGAAAATCCACTTAGTGTGAGATTTCAACGAAAACCTCGCTGCGCGCTCTCAAACAATTTTAAAGCTGCGCCTACATTACGGTTGTCTATTAGCGTTTTGGAAAAAAAAACAACCTTGCGTGTAGAAATTTTGAAAGATAATTAAAAAAGGAAGCCTTTTTGATTCGCGTATCAGTGAAAAGATGATTGTGCGCACAGCTTGATCACTTATGTATAGTGAAAAAAAAAACAGTAATCCGAAAATTCGCTAATTTATATTTGACTGCGATATTTGTTTGACGATAGCACCGTCTTGCTTAGGCATCTTGCCTATATGAAATTATTTACGCTCGAACTAGTTCTCACGTTTCTCCGCGTTAAAATAAAGGAGGTAGGAAAACGATTGCAAGAAGACACATCGTAAATTTACCCGTTTCAATGATTTTTAACATGAAGCTAGAACTCAATATATATAAAAATTTTAATGAACTGAAAGTTAAAAATGGTTGTTAAAATTTTTACAGGCTAATGCACAATCATTTTAAAAATCTAAAGAACGCTTTAATTTCAGAGGTAAAAAACGATTATTTTAACTAAAATATTTTTGAAGTTTTTGATTATCAGTTTCATTATGTTATTAAGGCAATTTAAAAATGTTTTGAGATACCTTAGTGTTCATAAAATTATATTTTTACATACTTTTATGACTTTTTAGGCAAATTAAATCTTACTTTGAACAGCTTTTAATATATACTTTATGTTAAATTTACATTTCCAAATCATTTTAACGTACCTTTAATGTATTTTTAATACTTTTTAAATATAATATACTTCATAGTAGTGCAGATTAATGCTTATAAATTATCAGGACTAATGTAAATGTTTTATTACTTCGGTTAATTTGGTAGTAAAAATTCTAATAAAAGAACCGCAACAGAAATTATGTCGGCGCAGACTTACGTGACATTAAAAGGCTTGGTGTTTTCGTTTTACTAGTGACGCTTCAAGCACACGCATACATGATAATCGGAACTATCATTAAGGGTGCTAGTATGTGGCAAATTATCTCCAGTGATGCCGCTGTAAATTATCACTCGGCGTACAAATACAGGGGATTCACCGGCGCCAGCTCCCGATACAAGCGCTCCGGGAGTCGCCACCGCGTGGAATGTTGTACACTGCAACCTCCCTTTTTTCTTCTGACCCGCAGATTCGAAGGAGACTTCTTTGTACTCGAGCATCTGCAACGCCAAGGACAAGGAAAATAACAAGTGCTACGGAGGCTTTGCACGAGTGGCCACGAAGGTGCGAGAGGCTCGTAAGGTCGGACAGGAGACCGATACGCCAACCTTCTTCCTCAACGCTGGGGACACCTACCAAGGCACGCGGCTCTTTAAGCACTACAAGTACAAGATCGTTCTGAAGTTCCTTAACATCCTCCGGCCGGACGTAGTTGTGAGTGTATCTTTCGGCTAGTGGTCCCAACTTGTCTGCCATATAACCTAGGTTATTTGATGTATGATGCTACAGTGCCTAGGCAACCATGAGTTCGACAACGGGGTCCAGGGCTTGGTGCCCTACCTGGGCAACGTGACTTTCCCCGTGGTAGCGGCGAACCTGGACATTTCGGCGTACCCGGAGCTCCAGGCTTTGCGCAATCTGAGAAAGTCGACGATTCTGGAAGCGAAGGGCCAAAAGATCGGTGTCGTGGGCTACGTGACGCCCGACACCAAGTTCCTTTCGCACCCGGAGCAGATTAATTTCCTGGACGAGGTGGTGTCGGTGCGCGCGGAGGCTCAGCGCCTCAAGGCCATGGGCTGCCAGATCATCGTGGCCCTGGGGCACTCGGGCTACGAGGTCGACCAGCGCATCGGCCGCGAGGTCGAGGAGGTCGACCTGGTGATCGGCGGCCACACGAACACCTTCCTCTACACGGGGCCGAAGCCCAGCTCGGAGGAGATCGAGGGCCTCTACCCGACGGTCGTCATCCAGCCGAGCGGGCGCAAGGCCTACATCGTCCAGGCGTACGCGTACACCAAGTACCTCGGCGACCTGACGGTCGACTTCGACTCCCGGGGCGAGATCACCCACATCAGCGGGAATCCCGTGCTGCTGGACGGCTCGATCCCCAAGGCCCCGGACGTCGAGGAGGAGCTGGCCCTGTGGTTGGCGCCCATCATCACGGCGACGAAGGTCGTCGGGGTGACCAAGGTCCTGCTCCAGGGCGACGAGAAGGTCTGCCGGCTGCAGGAGTGCAACTTCGGGAACTTCGTCACCGACGCCATGGTCTACCACGTGAGTCGGCGCGGGCGCAAATATAAACCCTAGACATCCGTTATCGCCTTGGCTCTTGAGCTAGATTCTCGCGTTGTGCGGATAATCGAGCGGCTGATCCGCAGATTAATCGGATGTCCACGAAGCAGTTAGCGCGGGCAGGTTTATTGCGCCACTTAGAAGCGGCGATCGGAGCCTCGGCTCCGGGCTCCTGGGCTGATTTACATTTTATCGCTTTTGGCAAGCCGCGCCGAGTCCCAGGCGTCTTCCTACCGCGCGCCTTGCACTCGATAAACATTTATTTTGGCCGCGCGCGGCCGCCTCGCTCTTTTCTCCCCTCGAGATGCGCTCTTAATAACAAGTAGGAGTATAAATCTCGCGGGGTGTGGCGACATACACGCATATACACACAGCAAATTAGCGCGCGAGTAAGCCAGGCACGCGGCAGATTATAAAGATGTTCTCTCTGCCCGGGGGGGAGGACAGCACGCCCAATCCATGGAGCTGTCGGACGGCTGGACGGACGCCCCGATGGCCATCTACCAGTCGGGCGGCATCCGCTCGTCCATCGGCTCGATCGGCCACGTGGAGGTAAGTAGCGACGTGCACATCCCCTGGAGCCCCAGGTGCGCGGTTGTCTGACACTCGGACCCTGGTTGCAGGTGACCTCGGACGACGTGCAGACGGCCTTCCCCTTCGAGTCGAGCATCCTCAAGGTCAAGCTGAACGCCTCGAAGCTGCGGGAGGTCCTCGAGTGGAGCGTCCACGACCGGCTGTCGATGACGACGACCGAGCACGGCGGCTGCTTCCTGCAGATGTCCGGGCTGAAGGTCAGTGTATATTTTTCGTCGCGGGGCCGCGCGCGCCCTGAATCAGGAATGATCGTCCGGCGCGGTTTATACGCCCCAAGGCCGTGAACGCGACCATCGCGCCCATTGTTCTCCTTGTCGCGTGTGCGATTATACGCCGATCGGCCCAATATTCGCGGAAGCACCCGATACTCGTCGATGGAAAATAAAAAGGAAGGTTGCTGTAATTTCAATCCTCGAGCGCTTTATATTGCAGTTTTATCGAGGCGAGGGAGTCGTCTTCGGCGCGATGTGTGTCCAATTGACGCTGTACCTCGCGCGATGACTTATGCAACGAGCGGCGCCTTTCCCAATTACATCCCACACGCAAAGCAATCGAATTCCCGATAGCGCAGGGAAAGTGTAGTGGCTTGACTCGGGCGTGGGCGAGACTCGGCGCGCCTCTACCTGCACTCGCCCACGAAAAGGGAAATTCGTCCTGGATTTGATGAAAATTGGCCAAGCGCCAAAGTCTATCGGAATTTATCCCAAATTCTATTCGAACGCGAATTTAACACAGAAATTTGGATATGTTCCTTCGTTTTCATAATGCTAAATCAAAGTCCAGTGAATCTGCATGAGTAACGCGTAAAATAAATTCATTATTATACGTATCCTGATCCAAATTAGGGCCGATGCTCGCATCAAAATTTATTAGCATGAGAGGTTACTTGAAAAGTTCAAATTTCTTCCAAATCATATGATATTTATGTATGTACATAAGCCCGACGATTTTCCAGGTGACGTACGACATCGAGAAGCCGGTGGGCTCTCGGGTAGAGTCGGTGATGGCGCTTTGCGGGCACTGCAACGTCCCCGACTACCAGGAGATTGACCCCCAGGGCGAGTACACGGTCCTCCTGCCGCAGTTCCTCTACGAGGGCGGGGACGGCTTCTCCATGTTGAAGGGCATACCCTACACGGACACGAGTGAGTAGCTGGTCTCGCGCGCGAGCGCAGGCGTCTTCCCGATGAAACTCTCTTCTGCAAAGGCCATTAAACCGTTGATCGCTTCGGCCTCTGGGGCTCAGTGGCCATAAAATCTAGGCCGGCTAATAGTCGCGCAAGGCGCAATTGCGCCACCGGCATATAATCCCACTCGCGCGCTCTCTGTTGCAGGCGGCAAGCTCGACGCCGTAGTCACCGAGTACCTCAACCGCACGGGCCCGGTCTACCCGGGCCTCGAGGGGAGGATCGACTTCGTCTTCCCCGGGAGCAAGACGCCGAGCAGCGGGGCCGTGGCGAGGGGCCTGTCGGCCGCTCTGCTCCTCGTGTCCAGCTGCCTGGCCCTCCTCAACTACGCCTAAGCGGGGCCCCGACGCCTATCGCCGCACGCGCATTTTCTACCTCTTGTACTATTCCAGCTGTGTTAATATAGGCTTCCGTGCGCGCGTGCAGACTCCGCCGCCCGTGTATATAGATCTCGGATCATCGGTGCGCCCGCTCTTCCGAGCCGTATCGTTTTTACCGTCTACTGTTTACCGTGCTGCACGTTTTACTGTGATCGCACACCCACCAAGCGCCCATCCTCTTAACTACTTTTATTAATATGTATATTTATAATTTTGAACTGATAATAAAAGACCTTTGATTCTCTTGTAGAAGTGCCTTCGACAGTTATTACTTCAGCTCCCCGCCAAAAGTACAGTATTGTATATAATACTTTTAAGAAATGATCGTTTTACTTTTTTGTTTAAAAACCACGTAAGCGTATCGAGACTAATCAATAGCGTCTTTATTTCAATTGCTTATAGTACATTTAACAATTCATAAAATCAATTATAAGAGTAAAATTCGTGAAAATGTATAGTTCAAATGATTTTGTTGGAAATTAAATTAAGGTAAAATAAAAAAATCTATAAGTTGTAATAATTTAGGTGTACTTTGACATTCGTTTTTAGAACGCATGTCTTGTTAATAATACATTACAACTACTTTCACTATTGAATTTGAAAACTCGATGACACCTTGAACTAGTCTTAATAAGTCTTAAAGCAAAGAACAAAGTCACTTCGACGTTATTGTTTTTTTCATTATATTTGAAAGCAGCTCCATCGACTTTTCGTTGAGGATATTTTATTTACTCCATCTATTAGATTACTCTTATATTATGCTTTCATATTTTATGCACTTCATAATTTACTTACTCTCTTCATTAAAAATTTTTCTTTTATTATTTTTCTAACTCAGCGTGTTATGTTCGTTATTATTTTAACTAACAAGTTCAAAGAAGTCTTAACTTTGTTTCTTTAATTATACAAGAAGCATACACCAGTGAATAATTAACAAGCAATTTAAGAATTGTCTCCTATATCACTCAAAGCACGGAACTACATTAATCTAAACAGAAAATTGAAATTTGAGCACGTCTCATCAAATTGGACAATCTTCGTATGTCTATTATTCTGTCTACTTTATATATATATACTGATGAACGCGGCTCAATCATCCGGTCATATCTTTACACCCTGCTAATTGACGGCAATCTAAACGCGACACGAGCGCGCGCATCGATCTATAATTGGCTAACCGGGGATATGGGCGGCGATGATCCGTTGAGCCGAGGGCGCGCGCGTTGGCCAAAGATCGCCATGGCGACCGGGGCGAGCAACAATCGGCAACCGGGCCGCCGCCTGGGGGGCATCGATTGCCGGAGGACAGTCGGCCCGATGGAGCAGCCGGGGCAACCGTCGGCCTCGCCGCGGCCGGCCACGCCGATCCTCTACCTCAACATGGGCGGCGAGATGCTCTACGTCCTCCAGCAGCGGCTGCACACCCAGAGCATCGCCCCCGACAAGACGATCCAAGGTCAGTGCGCATAACACGCACTCGCGCGTGCACCCGGCTAACCTGCCTCCTCTTGCAGTCATGAGCGACGTGATCTACGCGCTCTTGAACCCAAAGCAGCTGGACGTCGTCTTCGAGGCCGGGCCCCTCCTGGGGATCGCCCAGCTGCGCCCGATCCTCGAGCGCGTCATCCTTTCCTCGATCATGAAGCTCGACGGCAACAGCATGGGCAAGCTCTTCGACCTCATGATCATGATGGTCAAGTACCAGCTGGACACGGCCACCGGGCCCCGCGAGATCCTCCTGTCCACCCTCAACCACCTGGATGCGATCCGCGACATGGCCTTGGATCGGGCCCTCGTCGAGCACGTCGATCGCACCTACCGTCTTCTAATCGAGGTTTTTCCCTGCAATTATCGCTTTAATCACATGTGTACCATCGCTTACTATCGGGGTCAATGGCTACCAGATGGCGATTTTAGGCCTAGTTTTGCATTCATTGCCAATCGTCACATTTCCTATATTCTTGTATTGGAATTGCGAGGCACGTACAAGCGCAAGGTTATCGATTTGACGCTTTTCCAATAAAAAACTATACGCAATGTTCTAAACGGATTTTACTTTCAACAAGAAACAACGTTTTTTCAGTTGTGCATAATGCATACATTATATGCAAATGAGCGAGGTAGAACACGAATGTGCATGTGTTAAGCATTCTAATCTCATCCCCATTATTATAAAACTAATACATAATATTAGATTCATGCTCAACCTTATATTTACTTATAGACGTACAGACCACTGTCTAATTCAATAACATGTTTAGAAAATATGTGCTGCGTTTGCACACGTATTGAATTTTTTTCTATGAGTGAACCTCACGTTTTAATATGCACTCGACGTGCCAATTATTGCTCACGAGATTATCTTTATACTTCTTCACCTTTTAAATAGAAGTGATAAAATCAGTTTTCCTTAAAACATAAATATTTAATGTAAAAGAATATAGCCATTTTTGCACGTCCCTATATGACTAACTTTCTATTATTGCGCAATATAGTTAGAAGAATAGTAACTATTTCAACAACGTGGTATCTTTTCAAACTAAATATTTTATTCCACATTTTTACAAAAATTGTTATCATCATATCATGTCAATATTGAAATTTTTGTACAATAATTAGTAAAAACATCCAATATTACTTTATAATAAGGTAGTAATATACATTTTATAGTGACTCGTGTATAAAAGTACCCTTTATTATATAACTTTTCTTTGCTAGATTTTCTCTGAATATTATATATAATTATAAAATGAATAATAAAATACATAACATAATGCAATTATTATATGATTACGGTATAATTATGATAGTGTACTTTATTATCCATGAAATATTTAAAAATATACCACTTAGCGACAATAATCACGTAACAGTATTAAAATTGCGTAAACGCTAGAGTAATCATGTACAAATTAAATTTAATTTTCATTTATTTAATTGGTACACGTAATAGTTTTTATTAAAACTAATTAAATTTCTTTAAAGATTACCAGTCAAAATATTTGTACGCATAAGATTACACATGGAATTGCACAATAGTTTAACGACTATGCATGCAAAATAACTTAAAAACTCAATGTTATAGCATTCGGTTCAGTTTTTTCTTATTCCATTGTATAATTCGCAAAAAGAATTATTACACTTCAGCCATACAATGTATTTTCAGAATAAAGAAACTTAATATATACTATAAATAAAGTGACAGCTTTTTAAAACATTTACAAGATATATAACAATGAACAATAAAAATGTTTTGTTTTTTAATGCAATGTTTACCGAAAAATTTATATATACCACTCATTCCGGTAAAATATACTCTCATATGACAGACCATAAGATTCCATCTCATTGTCTCTGCGATATCTTTCATCTCCACTATCAAGTTCTAAACAAATGCTATCTTCTAATCTTATCGCATACAATCGATAAATTATTAAATTAATATGATGACCACGTTCAAACTATTTACTTCATACTTTACAGACCTACGGAAAAATGACCCATAAGGATCTTTGGCTGATAAGAGACGAGTGCCTGCGCGAGATCGAGTATCACAACGTCCGGGTCTCAATTCTCCTCAGGCTGGGGATGCAGAACGAGGATGCTAGCTTTAACCGTATGATCCAGAGGTACGACGAACAATATAAGGAGCGGAAGGATGTGCTCGATAACTTACAGGTCCTCGAATATGCGGACGATGATGGTGTTCTCGGTTCTCTTGCAATCTATGGGGACCGCGTCACCTCTTTGGGCAAAAATGTGTAAGATGTAAAGCAAAATAAGTCGATTAATGATTCACTAGAAATCCTCGGCGTGCAACAGTTTACTTTGTGCCTTTCTAATAAACTTTCAATGTATATAAACAAGTACTAAAAGATTTTAAATTAATTAATGCAGATAGTTGTTGCATGAAAGGACGACTAGACTATCTATTGATTGAGATCATTTATCATTATTTATATCTAAATTTGTTGGAATATGCAGGTACTCTCCAACGTACGGTCGCGTCCAGAGTAGCAAATCAAGCCAGAGTCTCAATAAGATCGTAGCTATTAGTAACAAGTCAATGAGACAAGAGCTTGATACCCTGGCAACACAGTTGGGCAAAGAAGAGGCAAGTACCTGTAGACCATTTAGCCTGCAACTGTTTGCTAATGATAATGATAGGAGCATGGACTGCACTCCTGATTACACGAATTTCAACTCGAATGCAGCAGTCGAAGACGCCGAGGGAAATGTGATAGACAGGCCTGTCAATGAGTACAAGAATAACTTGATTGACAATATCAATTCGGAGTTTTCTGATAATGATCCACCACGGACGGAACCTATGGATCTTATGAATTTGTTAGATGTTGGATAAGAGATTAATAAGCCATTAAAGATTAATAATAATTATAGTTTTATTTTCTAGTCATTTTTTTTGAATAGCAGAATTTGTGTCATTATCGTAAAAATTCATTTGAATATTTTAACGAATTTGTTTATATTTACAGTTTAAAATACAGTTCAGTTTATTACACAAACTATAAATTGCTATTACTTTGTTATGACTTTAATAACTACTTTATTCTTTTGTGTATAGAATATAGTGTATTAGATTACGTTCATTATTCATAAAATGTTTTAAATTATTTCTTAATGAAAATATAAAAAGAATTCTGTCCTTAAATTTTCACTACTTTTACCTTATCCATATATTTTTTTATATATATATTTTATATATATATATTTGATTACCCGATTCTTCAATTTTGTCTGATATTAAATATGTAGCATAATTCAATAAATATAAAACATACTACATTGTTTATGACTCTGATAAATCTAAAATTTGTTTATTGTTATTTTTAGAACTTGGATTGAGAGTATTATTAATAGCTGTTTTGTATTCACATAACAAAACAAGCGAATATGGTGGAACTACTAATTTCTTTTCAATAAATAGACATTGTAATTCATCAAGCATTTCTTGTCGCTCTTTAGCATCTAAATGTGTATTGGTCCAACGGGACATCCAAAACCCTTTATAAGTAATATCCTGCAAAATTATTTGATTTTGAATTATTTGCTTTTTTGGAAGATTTTTAAGAGATATAAAACTATATACTCTAAAAACTCTACAATTATTATGAAAAAAAGTTATTAATTTATAGTAATAAAATTTGTTTTTACTTTGAAAATTAAAGAGGAAGCTGAAGCAATCAGTGGTTCTCTTGACATAGCTCCATAAGTTACCATGACACCACCATGTCCAAGGTGCCTCTGAACTTCAGATGCATTTTGTCCACACACACAGTTTAATGCCAACTGTGGTACTGGTAATTTTTGACTTTTGAAAATATCTGTTGTTCGTAATTCTTTTTCTGTTAATACAACTGTTGCACCTAGTTTTTTAAGGTGTGACTGAAATAAAAAATAAAATTTTTTGAATGTTCTAAATGTAATTAACATTTTGTATATTTAATTTTTACCTTTAAATCTTTAACATTCTCCCTATCTCGAATAATATTTACAGAATTAAAACCCCAAATTTTACACAGTTGAATAACAAATTGTCCAGCAGCTGAATTTCCTCCATTTTGAATAACTGTATCACCAGGTTGTAAACATACGAAATCTTTTAACATTCTATAAGCTGTACAAGGATTAACAGTAAGCATGCTGGCTGGAATTAGATCCATTTCTTTACGTATCTAATAAATTTAATTTTCCTTATAGAATTATGTATAGTACCTCATATAAGTAATTAAAATAATTGAAATTCATTTACTTTTAGTAAATCTTCAGAATTGTATATTCCACGGGTTTTCCATGTTCCTATATTTAATTTTTTAGGAATAACTAAATCCCCGACACAAAAACCTATATTTGACTTTGGACCAATTTCAATTATTTCTCCAACACCTTCATTGCCTCCTATCGCAGGTAAAACAGGTTTAGATGGATATTTGCCTTGCAATGTATTAATATCAGCTGGATTTACAGGTGCATAATGCCATTTTACAGTTACCTGCAGAAAAATAATTATTTGACTAATTACATTTTATATTTAATATTATAACATTGTAATTTTTGTATTCAAATAGCTATTAAACACAATTACTATTGTAATTGTCTTACTTGATTGACACCGGGTTGTTCATGACAGCCATCAACTAATTGTAGAACAGCCTGTGGCTCACCATATTTTGAATATTGTAAAAATTTAGGTTCGATGTTATTTGCAGTTGACATAAATTTCCGCAAAAAATGAACTTCTTCGTGAAAACGTTTTATAAAAAGACTACCTACTTTTTTAAGGTGCATGCTCAATTATAAAATATAACTTAAATGTAATAAAAGTTTAACAAATGCTTATTTCAATACAAGTAGAAAATTGTAGGTTAGAACTCTGTTTTGATCATATGAGGCACATGAGGCACAAGCTATGTATGATGACTTAGGGGTCAGCGCCGGCTATCATATATACATGTGTAAGCGCCGGTGCGGACATGTTTTCTCGCTTGTAGCGCGCAAATTAATGCGATCAGCGAATTCCGAAATTTTTTCTCTGCAGCTTAGTTGCGTTAATTATGCATGCTGCAAAGGTGATTTAATAATTTACAGTGAATAATACAAATTTTCGGACAAATAACAGTATGTATGTGTCGAAAAATACAATTTAAGTTAATTAAATAGAAGTATATAATATTATAAACAAATATACTGTTACGTATAAGATTTTATTTATGCAGGTCAATGTTATGTAGAATCAACAGTAATTAAAGAGCTAAATTGACTTAAGCTGAGATAGATAGAATTCAAAAAAATGTTTTGATCTACTTTTTTAAAATAAGTTTTATTTTGAAAGTACAGTATAATTTATAAAGTTTTCTTTGCTAATATAATTAATTACTATTTATATAATTATTATCAAATGCAAGAAATTACATAAATTTAATATAACTTTGCAAAATGTTAACTTTGTTAAAATGTGTATTTAAAACGAAATTTTTATGTCTCAGGTAGTGAATAAGTAAAACATATATGGATTTGATGCATTGTATTAACAAAAGTGAAATTTTAATATTTTGTATTTACGTTGTATTTCGAATACTATCAATACTGCATATAAGTATTCTGTTTTATTATAGTATATAAAGACAAATATTTACAAATTAACGTTACTAATAGTTTCACAAAATTCATTACATTTCCAAGAAGAATATGGTAACTTTTTGTTTCTAGTAACATTGATTTAAGTAATTTCAAAGTTTAACATGATTCAGGTAAATAAGCATTGGCTGCTTTGTATTGCGATGTTAAAGGTCTGGAAGTCTAAGATCGACTTTGTGTAATAGAAACATAACGTGTCGTTCAGATTTCAAGAATGTGATTATTGACCATCCACCTGAAGAATTATTAGAAAGAATTTAGAATTTTTAATAACGATGAAGTTATTCCCACTATGCAATTAAGCACGGCCTATATATACAGTACTATTGGCCGTACAAATTTTTATTAAGTGTTGAAAATACAAGAGTGCTGTGAGACCGTGTTTACATTTTAGACGTCATTGAATAGCCCTGAAAAAACTAAAATGGTACGTATATGTATGAATAATATGCCGAAGAACATGGCACAGTAAAATATTATCCTCTCGAAGCATCCTCGTTTTATACGAGGGAGCCCAAGCTTTCCGCTCAAAAGGCGAATACGATGAAACCTTTGCAGGAAAAGTCGGACATGACAGTAACGGATGACTATAATCCACTCCGAAACCTGGAAAACGCAGCGACGATAGCCATGTGGCGCGACCACCACGGCAACACGATGCTGCACCTGATGGCGCGATCGGGCGAAGAGCCGATGCTGCGGCTGCTCGTCACCAGTGGCTACTTTGACGTGAACACGAGAAACGAGCGCGACGAGACGCCCCTCATCTGCGTGGACTACACCAAGCCGGAGAACGTGCGGCTCCTCCTGGACGCGGGGGCCAACGTCTCGGCAACCAACTTCCAGGATCAAAGCCCACTCCACCTGGCCGTCGCGGTCGAGTGCATTGCCTCGATCGAGCTGCTCCTGGAGGCCGGCGCCGAGACGGACCTCGCCGACCAGGAGGACCGGACGGCGCTCCACTACGCCGTGGAGCTGGGCAACCTGGACATTGTGCGCCTGCTCATCGACTGCGGCGCGAGCGTGAACGTAGTGAGCAATCAGCGCTGGTGAGTGGGCCATTGTGTACAATGTATATATAACACATGTCAACATACACGGCCGGGCGCGCAGCCTTACCTAGCGAAAGGTTACTTGCAGCTTGCTCAGCATCGCGGCGAGAACGAGGAACGAAGCCATGGTGTCGCTGCTCCTGGAGAACGGGGCGCTCGTGAACCACGTGAATCCGGACGGCACGTCGCCCCTCCACTTCGCCGTCTGGCTGTCCAACTGCGAGATCGCGCGGTCCATGATAGAGCAGGGCGCGGACGTGAACCGGCAGGACAACGACGGCTTCGCCGTGCTCCACGAGGCCGTGTACGAGGGCAACCTCGAGCAGGTGAAGCTGCTGCTGGCCCACGGGGCGGACATGGGCATCAAGACCCTGGAGGGCGACACGCCCCTCCACTGGGCGGCCTTCGGGAACACGGACGACAGCTTCGAAATCATGCGGCTCCTGCTGGAGCGCGGGGCCGACTGCAACGACCGGGACGTCGACCACACGACGCCCTTCCACTTCGCCCTCAAGCGCAGCGAGCGGCGCGTCGTGCAGATGCTCGTCGACTTCGGGGCGGACGTGGGGGCGCGCAACTTCAAGGGCGAGACGGCCCTCCACTTCGCCGCGGAGAACCACCACGTGGAGGTGATCGAGTTCGTCCTCGACCGCGGCTTCGCCATCGACGAGGCCAACCTGTGCGGCTTCACGGCTCTCCACTACGCGGCCGAGTCGGGCAACACCGAGGGCTGCCGGCTGCTCCTGGGGCGCGGCGCCCGGGTCAACAGCCGCTGCCTCGAGGGCCGCACGCCCCTCTACCTGGCCACGCGGATCCAGCAGGTGGCGCCCGTCCAGGTGCTCCTCGACTACGGGGCCGACGTCTCCGCGCGCACCAAGCTCGGCGAGAGCATCCTCGAGACGGTCCAGGAGAACATGAACGAGGACATCCGCTCGGCGATCCTGCGCCACATGGCGCGCCGCGAGGGCCAGGGCTTCGGGCTCCAGCACCGGGACCTCCGGGCCATTCAGGCCGACGAGGTCACCAACACTTACTTCCAATTCTGCGTCAACGAGCTTCAGAAGATGAGGCGCCACCAGCTCTCCAAGGACGTCACGCTCTTCGACGCCCTGATCAGCGGCCGCGCCCTCATGGGCGGCTACGCCCGCAACGAGGAGGTCATCAAACACATGATCCTCGCCAGAGTGCAAGACTATCCGATTTACCTCCAGGCCGTCAAAGATAGATTCTTCGATGAGGTTCGCAGACAGCGGCTCATGAAGAACGCTGCAGGCTTCCTCTGCGAGATCTTCAACCTCAACGACCCCCAGCACATCGTCAACCGAAGAATACTCAGCTTCCTTAAAGAAGATGACTTGCGACACTTCGATGACACTCGCTAAATACAATGATTTCGGGAAGTACTTTAGTGCAGCAATTCAATTATGTTAGTGAGCGTCTTACGGTGACCGTATCGCAACTTAGCTGCAACTTATCTCTTCGTTCTACACAAATCGAATGTTTGTGTAAGTTTCAAATGGTTGACTCGCAATGACTATTTGTCCAATATAAGAGAATTCATTTTGACAACCGATTTAGTATTGCTTCGTAATACTAACAATTTTGTATATAGCTTTTATACTTTACGGGCAACGCAGTACAACGTCGTATTGTACAAAGTAGTCCGTTTATCTGAAAATTAAGTTTCGGACGGATAATTAATGTCGATTTCAATTGATTTTTTCCGCGTATATCGTGTCTTCGTGTATTATTTTTAAACTATAAATTATTATAATGCCTTGGAAAAACAAAGTGCAATGAAATATGTAAGTTGTTTAGTAAAAATTATGTTACCGTCTGATGAATATGATAATAGGAATTAACAAGTCAATAATAAAGAATAAATTCCCGTTTGCTTTACAAATCCACCTTTTTTATTCAGTTTTTTTCTGTTTGTCTCGTTTACATTGCATTGAATAATATTCGTACAATATACATGACTTATTTTGTATAATTGCAATCACTATTATTGATCTACGTACATCTCGTATAATACAAACATATACAACATGTAATCTATATGGTACTCAGCAACTTTATTTGAGGAATTTACGTCGTAAATTCGGAGTACAATAGTCGTTGCGGGATGCTTACTCAATAAAAATCGATCACGTTTAAATATTAATTCACTCAGTCGTCCTTATTATTCTAAATACTTTTAATTTAAAAAAAACTTCTACAATTATAAGTGTATACAAATGAAAGAGATAAAAATACATACTCATGCGAGAACATAAACAATATATTGGCAAAGACTAGCAAAAATAAAAGTTACAAATACTTTTATTATATTTAAAAACAAATGATAAAAATATTCCGACCACTTTGTTATGTTCTGCAATTATTTTTTTTTGTGTACTAACATCATATTAATTTTAGTTATTTAACGTTCAATATATACTAATTTCAATTTAAAGGTGAATAGGAACTAAGGTAAAATTACACTAAATTATTTTAAAAGGATCGCTTTGTACTTAAATATATTAATATATGTGTATACATTAATTTAAAAGTTTTCGAGGTAAACGAATATTTTATATTTTAAATATAGATTTATTTTAAGTATTGTACTCAAATAAAAAATTTAATCACGGCTTTTTTTCCGTTATTTGACAATATGGAATTCTGACACTACGAGTACAACTGCACAACCATTAAATTGAATTTTAAATTCACAAATGTAAATATCTTTATATACGATCTAAAATTTAACTGAACCTCTATCTGGAAAAGAATTACGGTAAAAATATTGACGTTCTGCGTAAAGACACAGAATTAAACTCTGATCGCGACCGAGGGAACAAATAGAACTTCCCCTGAATTGCGCTCACGCCTCCGAGTCATATCCGGATCTTGACGGTGAAGTCGAGGCAGTCGACGCTCTGTACGAGCCTGATCTTGCGGCTCTTGTGCGAGGAGGCCCGTTTCTCCTTGTCGACGGCCTCCTTGGCTTCCACGTGCTTCTGCCTGATGCAGCGGCTGCCGGCTGCTCGACTGCACCCTGGAAAAAGAAGAGTGCGCGACAGCGCCCGTTGACTTCCTCGTCGGCTGCGGCGCGCGCGGCCCGGTTGCGTGCACGCGTCCCGTTGGGTGAGATACCTGGCGAGCTCGGCCAAGGTCGGGGTGGTATATCGTGGGGGACAAAAGAAGCGTAAAATGGATATGCACTCGCGGTCCGATGGCGATTATCGAGGCGCACTGGGATTTTCATCGGACGGCGAGTTTGGCTTTTTATGTGATCTTCTGCTCAATGTTGATTAATTGACTTGGGTAAAAGCTACTCCGTCGACGGCTCCGCGTGTATGTTTACCCACGGAGCTGTCCACATGTTCGCGGTTCCGTGAGGGTATGAATATGTCTTTTACGAGTGGTGTCGAGTATTAATTCCATTGATCAAGTTTAAGAATAAAATGCAATGGTTATTAAAAGCATTAGAGTTACTTGTATAACTTTCTAACTTTGGTGTTATAGAAAATTGTATGACTTTTTTGTTTATATTTAATTGTTATTACAAGTATATATTATGGTTAAATATTTTATCGATTTTAATATTTATGAAAGTAATGTACTTGTGTAGTAAAATAATGTGTAAAAAAACTTTGTCAAAAATCGATCATTTGTAATTAATTGTATAATTAAAAAGAAAATAAAACGTAACCATTTATTGGTTAAAAGCTATTTTCAACAGATTTTTTAAAAGGTTTTAATTCGTTATCAGAAATTTATTAATTTCAGAGTGACTTTCATCGATAAAATCTCATTTTTATTTAAAACCACTTAAAAGTCGAAATTATCATTTTAAACAGTAACATAAAAGCAAGCTATCTTTATTTAGTTACTTTTTTATTTTAAGTTATTCTTTTATTTCTTTGGTCTTATTTCAAGTGTATTAATATTTAGATTTAAAGTCGAATTTATTTAAATGATAATATAAAAATCTAAAAAGATGAAATGAACAATGAGTTAAAAGATCTAGTTTATAACACCAATATAATCTCATGAGCCATCGAATGATAAACATCTATAACACTTAAGTATCTAATAAAACATTTATAATAAAAATGACGAGCAACCAACTATAAAAAGACATTCACAAAAAAAGGGAGTAGCATAAATTCAAATACTAAAAATGTCATTCTATTATCTAGAAGCACCAATGTTCTCCTACTATAGCAACGCAAATGTACATGTTATAATGCACTGCTACAAACGCCGTCGATTAGCTGTTATAACTTTCTTTCTCTACATATAAATATATGAAAATCCGTCAATAGGTTTCATGTACACATCTAAGTTCGCGCATAAATATAGAATATATATATATATGTATACGTATATAAAAAATGATAAACTATCGAAACATTCTATTGGATGTAATAAAAACCGGTAAAGTAACTTTTTCACGAGTATGATTCTCTAAGATACATAAAAATAGTTTTTGTCATGCAACTACACAGGAAGAACAATTATCTATTATGCTAAGTCTTATTCGGTTGCATTACAATTATCTTAAAATATCGCTAATGATCATATCGATACACATTTTATGTAAAACATTTTTGAAACAAGAATACGTTTATTACTGTATTGGCACTGGCGCATATAATGATGGAACACTTCTTCAAATAGAATCAGACAACTTATAAAAATTATAGTTTCAATTATTATATTATGCTATTATTTTATGATTTTAGATTTTATTCGAATGTACTTGCGACAAGCGTTCCAGAATCGACAGTAAATATTTAAATAAAAATAAATATCATTAATATTTATATATATATATATCTTATTCGTTTGCAATAGCAATACTTGGAACGCTTTTCTACATCATATTATGTTCCGTTTTAACGTGCAATAGGTAGTCGTTAAATATATGTTTTCTAAATTTTGAAATGTTTAATAAGAATCTTTACAACCATCTTCACTTTAAATACTTATTTCTTGTATATATCAATTCTATATATTTAATATTTAACGTGTATAATACTATTTATCTAAGACTCGTATATTGACATGTGTCCAGGATTGTCTTGTAAACTCGTCAACTCTTATGATTCTTGTTAACAGTAATTTTGTTTTTTACTTGTTTATTTGGAAAACTCGTGCATCTCACAAAAGTCCGATGCTTGGCACATGTTTGGCAACGTTCTTTGTGAAAAATTGAAACCCCAATTCCTTAAGTTCGTTCTTTCCTATTTATTCTTCAAGGTTCATGAATTGATCTCGTAGCAACAATATACATACTTATGGAAAATAAACTACAATATGTAACAGCAAACTAATACAAATTACTATAAAAATTACTCTACAATTTCAATTTTATTTTTTTATCGTCCCAACCTTAAAGTCTTTGAGAATTATTAGAATAAATAAAAAATGGTTACATTTTTTAGTTTCTAATAATGAGTCAACGTTTTTTAAAAACCAGTCACTTGATGGGCCGTTTAATCGACTGAACAAATGAGAAATGTAGTTGATTACGCAACTGCTTTGCTCGTTTATTAGGAACTGAGTGGTACTTTGGTATCGATCGTTAAAATTACTTAAAAAGATGGAAGTGTATAATTGTTAAAATACAATGGAAGCGTATCACTAATTCTAAGTTGGGAACAATATCGCAGGTTCATTTGGCACCTCGTTAACATCAATTGGATCATCAAGCGCGAACAATCGCTTCTAACAAAAACATCAATAAAGCAGACATCGCAAGCATCGGCTACGAAAAAGAAAGATTTTTGTACTTACGTATGGTGTTTGCAAGGTACAATCATGTCAAATAATCAGCGGTTAACTGCCGGTAAAGAAATATATAAACTAGTATCTATATGATATACTCTCTGTACAGTACTTTATAATTCTCTTTCGCAATCCAACATTATAAAATAGACTTTTAAAATTCAAAACATTATAACCGATCGCTTCGTTTAACTCTCCCCAAAAAGTCTTTACGCTCGAATCAAATTGATTTTGCATTATCGATCATAGATATGGGCAACTTTAAATTGAGTTTCTTCCGTGGTATAAGTTCACTATGAATAAATTAAGTATCGCTGCGTTAGTGATCGAGTTTTGTGAAATTGCCCCTTTGTAGCAAAACAGTTTACAAGTTTTCCGTTCCATGGCTTTGTTTCTCAGCGGCGCGGGAAACCGCCAAGCTCGGTTTTGAACGCTAGACTAAACTCTCGGTAACAATTACTTTCTCGGAAAGGCACGAGCAATTTGACAAAAGCGAGCAGCACAGCTTTAAGCAACGAACGAAAGAAGATGAGTAGGTATCCAACCGAGGACATTAACCGATTACAAAATAATTTCTCCACTTCCATTGCCCATATCGTCCTCCTATAAGACAGTCTCCTTCTGACTGATAATCTTAATACCGTGCTTGGTCAGGATCATCTTAATGGTATCGTTATCGCGGACCTTGACGGTGGTGCAGGTGGAGGACTCGGCGCCGGCCTCGGCCCCGTTATCGTCCGTGTCGGCGTTCTCGTCGAGGGAGTCGAGGTTGTCCCCCGAGCTGTCGAGCCTGCCCACGTTGTCCGCGGACCTGCGCAGCGACCTCGTCCTGCTGACCCGCGGGCGGATGCTGTCGGCCGAGGTCATGAACTTGCTCTCGCGCGACTTGGAGAACTTGTCGCCGCTCGTCCGGAAGCTCATGCGGTTCTGCAGGTTGTCCGCCGAGGAGAAGCGGCGCTTCTCCTGGCAGCGCTCGGCGGCGCTGCGCTTCGCGTAGGAGCCCTTGCGGCTGAGCCTCTTGGCCCCGCTGACGCTGAGGCTGCGCGCCAGGGCGACCTCGTCCTTGGGGCCGGCGTAGCGCGGCAGGTCCTCGGGCCGCGGGCGCCGCGGAGCCACGTTGACGTAGAGGGGCTCGGGCCCCGAGCAGCCCTCGAGGGAGGCCCGCAGCCGGCAGTCGCCCAGGCCGCAGTTGTCGATCTCGAAGCGGTCGTCCTCGGGGCCCGAGGCCCCGTACGAGCGGATCTCCACGCTCGACTTGGCCTTGGGCAGGAGGCGGGCGCGCAGCGGGGCCGACTCCTGGGGCGCCTCCGTCGCCGGCTCGCCGCAGATCTCGCAGAGCTCCGGGGCCTCGGCGGCCTCCTCCGGCCCGGCGGCCCCCGTGCGCCCGCACTCGAGGCCGTCGCTCGAGTCGCGCAGGTTGCACGAGCTGCAGATGTCGCACTCGGTCGAGTCGGGCGAGCTGCAGTTCGAGCGCATCGTGTAGAAGACCTCGGCGCTCGAGGGCTGCTGGGCCTCGCTCGTGTAGCAGCACGCCGAGCAGAACTCCTCGCTCGGGCCCTCGAGGTCGCGGGCCGTCACCAGCTGCGACGTGCTGTCCGACTTGGCCTTGGACACGGACTCGCAGTAGGAGCTCTCCTCGTTCTTGCAGGCCGCCGCGGCGTACCGCTTGATCGACTCGAAGCTCTTGGACTTCTTGGTCATCGTCTCGCCGGTCATCGCTTGCTTCAGGTTGATCGAGTCGAGGCTGCCCTGCAGCTGCCGTTGACTCCTCTGCCCCGGCGGGTTGTTGATGATCAGCCTCAGGCGCTTGATGTAGCTGATGTCCTCCTGGAAGATCTTCACCACCTCTTTCTTGGGCTCGTCCTTCGGCTCCTGCTCGACCTCCGCCTTGTTGGGCTCCTCGACGACCGCGGGTACGTCCTCGGCCTCTTCGTCCTCGGCCTCTTCGTCCTTGGGCGACTTGAGGCTCTCACCGTCCTCCTGCTTCTTGGAGGCCTTCTTCGAGTTGACCAGGGACTTGATGTACTTGCCGTCGATCTCGATGTTCGTCTCGAACCTCGTCGCCTGGGAGTCCAGGTCCTCCGTGCTGTCGAGGGGCAGGGACTCGTGGATGGCGAGGCCGCCGCCCTTGGTCGTGCTCGTCGTGTCTTCGGAGGTGAGCCTACCCGACGTATTGTCCTCTGCGCTGTCGCCGTCGTTCCTCGCGGGCGAGTTGATGGCTTCCTCGGAGTTCTCCTCGATGGTCACCGAGAGGACGTCCTCCTCCCTCTCCTCGCTGTAGGTGTTGTCGCAGAGGGTCGCCAGCTCGCTCTCCGTCGTGTCCTCGAAGGCGAGGAGCTCGTTGCGCGCGCGGGCGCTGCTGGGCAGCTCGATGGGGCTGTCCGGCCGATCGAACATCGGGCCTTGGGCCAGCAACGAGGAGGACGAGTCGCCCCCCAGGTCGATCGAGTCGTTCACCAGGCTCCGGAAGAACTTCTCGCGCGCGAGCTCCGTGTCCTCGGGGTTCGCTGGCGAGGAGCCCCCGTCGGAGTAGCGCGACTCGCGGCTCTTGTTCTCCAGGTTCTTCTGGAGGACCGAGTCGGCGAGGGCGACCCTCGTCGTCGTCGTTGCTGCGTACGCCTCGCGCGGGCTCGGCTCTTGCATGTTTACGTCGTTCGGCGAGGATATCGAGTTCGCGTTATCGTGCTGGTACTTGGCATCGTCAGCCTCGTCAAGGTATTCGCACGAAGAGTGAATAGATGAAAAATCCAACTTACTTTTGGGTCCAGATTATGTGCGTGCAGATGATATCGACGAGGCAGCGTGAAACAAGAGAGAATTTTTGAAAAGGATGTAATTGTTATTTAACTCGTAACGAGCATGTTTCACTGAGTTTGATTACAATCAGAGATAACGTACAACTTCACCTTATCTGGATATTTCTATTTATAACTGGAATAGACATTGGGTTCTCATACGTGAGACATGCTCGCCGCCGGTTTGAGTATAAAAATAAAAAAGAACACAAACACATACTTATATGAAATAAATAAGAACTTGTATTTTATTGAAAACATTT
This sequence comes from Sycophaga agraensis, assembly GCA_018906755.1. NCBI lineage: Eukaryota > Metazoa > Arthropoda > Insecta > Hymenoptera > Pteromalidae > Sycophaga > Sycophaga agraensis. The sequence continues at coordinate 2,693,573 of JACCIE010000004.1, forward strand.
TGTTCTCTAAATATTCAAAGATTTTGTAACTCTTATAGTTTAACTATAATTATAATATAGTGATGTGCCTCAAAGTGAAGTTTTAAGTAACATTGAATATAAAAATGTAATAGTTTTGTCAGTTCGATACACAATTTAAAAAAGTATGTACCGAGTCAAAAAGAAAATTTGATTCAAGTTCTCATTAGCTAAATGCATTTGTTGAATCTTCCCCAGATTCCACTTTAACCCAATCACATGAGAGCTTGTGCAATCTCCAAAGTTGCAAAGTTTTGGTTCTCTCGTCGGTCGAAATACTTACAGTAAACAATAAACTTCACTTTCAGGCTCTTTCGAACGTCCAACAAAAATTGTGGAAGACACGGCGTGAAGACTAGATTAATGGAATCTTATAAAAGAGGCAGCCTTCGTTCAACACAGTACTTTGACACTTACGCTTCAAGATTCACTGTTCGAAAATGTCCAAAATATTTTAACGCAACTACGCGACAAGGTACCAACAAGTATCTTTGACCCTCCTAGCCCAACTACGTGAACTTACGTAACGGTTAGCGGCTTTGCGGCCCGCGGGGCTTTATCGCCCGCCGGTCCAAGTCGACCTCGTGGAAGTATGCAAATGCATCTACATTATCAGCTGCCGTTTTGGCAGTTTTCCACAAGTCGTTACAATGCGCAAAACAGGTTGTAAATTAAACTAATGAAATAATAATAATAATAATAATAATAATAATAAAAACAACAACTGCTTAAAGACTCTTGAGCATTAAACAAGACTCGGCTGGAGGGCCCCGTAGGAGCGACTCACATTGTCCAGGGCCGGTCGGCGCCGTAGATCCCATTCGCGTAGACGTACTCGATGACCGAGTCCTGCAGCAGGTACTTGACGCTCTCGCCGCGCTTGAGCGCCCTTCTTATGCGGGAGGAGCTCACTTCGTTCGGGATCCACTCGGTTACGATCTGTATATTGTGCTGCCCGGGAAACAAGATTATCGGCCTTTATTTTTCGCTCCGCGGAACTTTGGCAATTGCGCCGCGGGACACACAAGAGGGCCCCGGGCGACGTGCTTACCGAATGCTTGGAGAGGATGTCCGAGTCGTAAATGAACTTGGAAGGATTGGAGAACGCCCTCGTAATGACTATGAGGCCGTAATGGCCGACGATCTCGGCGATCTGCAACACGGGACAGGGGAAATGTACAGTGGACGGCCCCGACTATGTCCGATTAGAGCGCGGAGGCGGAGCAGTCGATGCGTCCTTGGGGCGGAAAGAGCCCGCCCGAGTTTTCCCGCGCGAGGGGAAATTCCAAAGAGCCGCGCCGTCTCGGGGAAATGTCGTTTGGAGGGCCGGGCGTCCACCGGCACTTCGTTAATTCCGCTCGGAAACTTTTTTTTTTCCCCCTCGACATTTTCCCTCGGCTCGCGGTTTTACACCGTTAATTTCGAATTTACGAGTGAAAAAACCCTTCGCCGAGCGCTAATTCAATTAGATGGAAGCTCGATACGTATATATACGTGTATTTATAGCGCGGGGTCGTGCGGCGAATGCAACGCCGTCTTTATTTTTCCTCCTTTAATTAAATTTTCTTTCGCGATAAAACACGCGCACCTTTGATTCGGAAAGTTTCTCTCAAACAGCGAGGCTTTTATATCGTATTTATCTTCGGTATTAAAACGAATTTCCCATTTCCGTGGGAGAATGTAGACCGGGTATAAATAAAATTTGTTAGGGATTTTCAGTGCATTTCATAAGTAGGGCATAATGAATATAATTACAGCATGCACATAATCCGGTAAATCTGAACGCAAGCTACAGTAAATTTAGTGAAAAAAAAAACACGAAATACCATCGCAAATTTTAGAGCGCACTACGTGGAATTTGATGTAGGACTCAGCGATTGTGTACCCAGGCTGAACCAACACGGTAAAAATTCCTAACAAATTCTTCAGAGTATGAACACAGGCTTGAATAAAATGGGCGACGGGAGGGGAAAAAAAAAGAAAGGGGGACGCGAATGGTACTCACGTCCTCCTCGGCCCAGAGTCCGGGCGTGGCGAAGCTCTCGAGGAGGTCGCCCCCGCAGAGGAGCTTGATCCGCACGGGCGGCTGGTCGCAGGCCTCGTTGTTCCGCACGTTCTCGGGTATCCACTGGAGGTCCTCGCCGTCGATGGTGTTCCGGTTGGCGTCGACCTGGCCCCGGACGACCGCGTCGAGGAGGCCCTGGTGGTACTGGAGGCTGCGGCAGGTGCGCGTCCAGCCGGGCTGGCGCAGCTCCCAGGTGCTCAGGCGGATCCAGCCGCTGTCCTCGAGGGCGAGGCGCAGCATCTCGCGGCGGTGGGCCCCGCTGGCCAGGTCCTTCTTCCCGTAGGCGTCGCTCACCGGGGAGATGACCCCGCCGACGACCTCGTGGGTGCCGAGCTTGATCAGGTGGTCGCGGGCCCGCTCTGCGGAGAAAACGAGTCATGTGGCCTCTCGTCCCTCGAGTTGGGCGGAGAGAGCGGTCGCGGACTCGGGCCAGGGCGGGGGGGGGGCGGCGATCCCCGGGCGCTCCGCCGGGGCAATCTCATTTCCCGGGACAGGCGGCGCCCCGCCGGACGGAGACGGATGCTGGCCGAATAGGAGCGCCGCGGCGCCCCGGCCCCGCGCGCGGCTAAATAATGAAAACTTTTCAATTTGCCAGCGACCTCCTTAGAGCCCCTCCCGCTTCCCCGGAGCCGCCCGCGCGCCATCCCCAGCTTCCTGCGTGGCTGCTCGCGCGGCCAGAGCCCCGTGGATCCCGCCGCGGGGGGGATGATGATGATGATGCATCCGAAGCGCGGGATGCATCAATCGATTTCTCATTAGGTCGCTGGCCGAGGCACAGTGACACGCTCTCGCGACGTATTTATACATGTACGTACACACCCCGGGACGATTGAAAAAAAGTATTGGCGCGGAGGAGGCACGTGTATATGTATAAGTGCCCGCGTCAAAGCGGATGCGATCGTCGGCCGGGCTACCACCCGTGAGAAAGCGCCTTCCTTCAGCCCCCCGGGGCAATGAGCACCGGAGAGACGCCCTGAGTTCCTTACAAACGCGGGAGCGGAAGCCCGCGGGGAGAAAAAAAACCACCTCCGGGGGGTCTCGAGTCGTCTCGGGTGCATTTTCGCGATAAAGGAAGGCCGAGTGGCTCCCCTTTTTTGCGGCCTCGGGGATATCGGTGTCGATTGGCGAATTGCCGGCCTGCCGCCGGCTTTATAGACACACGGTCTCACGCGCGCGCCCGGGATAATATCGATCCCCCCGTAAAAAGGAAAAAAAAAAGGCCGAGGAGGCACGCGTGTAAGCGCGCGGCGGGGCTTTTAGCGGGCTTCCGGGACCGAAAACGCGCGGTAAAAGCCGGGGCAAAAGAGCCGCTCGCCCGCAGCGGCACGACATATATACGCGGCCGAATAGTGCCGATCGATGTCTGCCGAGTGCAGCCTCGTCGCGAGCCGATCGTCAGCGGAGATGATCGGAGGATCTCGCCGGGGGCGTATACCTATACGGATATATATATACACGTGTACTGCGCCTCTTTTCGCGGAGTTTATATTTTTAGGCCCGATAGCCCATCTCGCGGACTAATATCGATTACCTCGCCGCTTTGTACACGTATATCGCATTCCGCAGATTAAAGTGGCGCGTGCCTGTGAATTTAAGGGCCGATTACGATGCGAGAGGCGCACTCGGGCCTTGTCTCCTTTGTACATCTCCACCGGCGCTTGAAACGCATTGCGTATAAAAAGGTGGATATATATACGCGCACGTACGCATTGTACTTGATGACGCATATAAACACCGTCGGTGGACTCGATATATATGCGCGCGGCTCCATAGATACGCGGCCGGGGGGAAAAAAAGCGCGGCGGCAAAGCCGAAGAATAAAAGAATGTCGCGATAAATAATAACGGAGCCGTAAAAAAAAAAAAAAGGGGGCCGACGGAATTTCCGGCGGCTGCATACATCCGCGTCGTTATATGACGCCGAATGAAAGCTCGCCCGGTTATATGCGCGTACGTGTATATGCGCGCACACGGGCCGCGCAATGAAGAATTCAGCGCGTGTACATGCACAGACACAGGCGCGCGCTTCTTGAAACATTTCGCGGGCGCCTCGTAAACGGTGGCTTTTTCCCGCGGGCGGGATATCCATTTTTAAAATTCAATAAAGCCGGCCCGATTAGCCGAGCTCCGGGCCGCGGCTGAATGTTTGAGGGCCCGGCGGCCGCCGCGTGTCCCGACCCGATGAATACCAAAACATATTATATATATATATACGGGCGCAATCGACGCGCGATGCAGATATATGTACGGGCACGCTCGGTTCTTATCGGCCCTGCGGCGCCCGATCCAATTAGACCCTTTTCCGCGAGTGCCTCGGGGGGGAGGAAGGGAGAGCCGGCCGCCTAATTAAAATCGATATCTCGAAAATTTCAGTCGCGCACCTCGAGGCTGCATAGCAGCGCGGGGGATTGAATGCCTCGGCGCGGTTTTGCCGCTGGGTTTTTCACCGCGTGTCCTCTGCCAAAGTTATGTATCTGTGCATGTGCACCGGCCGCGCCCGCGAAAACTATATATGGGACAAACTGTCGCGTGGGTTTTACCGCTCCGGGGATGTATATAGGGGCACTGTAATAAATACCGCAGTCGAGCGGCGCGGCCTTTCAAATTAATTATCTCGAAAGGCAATTACGCACCGTGCGATGACCGCGGGGATGTGTATAATTATTGCTTTGTATTGCGCCGCGAGGAGCGCGCTATAGGGGCACGAGGCCGAGAACTAGTTTGTCGGACGCGGAGCCAACTTTAATGAAGCGTAAGAAGCCGGACAAAACAGAAACTTTATATAACGCAATTTTCATGTACGCTCGGTGCAGCGCAAGCTTGCAATTCATCCTTTTTGTCGTAACCGTTTCTTTTTTTGTACTCGCTGCGTACACGTACACATCATACCGGATGCGAGTGAAAAGTCAGGGCTCCGCATATGTTCGACGCCCCGCGAATACCGATGTTTACTTATGCGCGGATTTTTCGGTCATCGGCGTGAAAAGGCTGGATATCCCTCGACGGATGCATATCGGAGGCGAACAAAAAAGAATAAAAAGTTAACCGCGGACCGATAACAATGCGATCCATCAGCCGTCGCTTAAAATTCCAAATGACTCCGAATAATAACGAGTAACAAAAGCGGCGCGCAACTTTGGACGCGACGTGGGGGGATGGCCCACTGGCGCCGGGGCCATAAAAATCCCATTAGCAAAGTGACAATGGCTTTGTTTGAATACGGGAGCGGCCGGTGACGAGGCGAAAGTCTAATACGCGCCCGAGGTGCAGGTGGACGCGCGCACGGCTTGTTTACAAAAAACGCCGAGGCAGTCGTTAATCATCCCGCAGGCCGCGGGCGCAATTAGCGCCCCGGACACACTGTCGAACCCCGCGAGGGCCGAGCTCCCGTTACAACCATCGTCGCCGACCTGCGCTCCGGCCGGCTTCGACGTCTTCCCCCTTTCTTATTTTTTTTTTTTTTTTTCGGTTCACCAGATATCTCTCGGCCGAAAGCGGCGGTGAGTCATCGGCCGCGGAGGGGGAGGCGGGCGCGCTCCCGCGGCGACAACCGCGCGGCCGGCCTCGCACGTGGAGCCCGCGGGCGGGCCCCGGGCGCCCACACAGCGCTGCCGCGCACCCCCACGAGGCCGGGGCGCCGCCGCCGCTCGGGCGCTATCGATCACACCGAGGAGAGGAGAGAGAGAGAGAGCCGGAGAGGGGGAGGGGGAGGACAACGAGCGGGGGGGGCGGGAGGCCAAGCATCCCAGCGCGCACTCACCGAACATCCGCAGGTGCATATGCGTCGGCGGGTTGTAGCTCCCGCAGGACATGAGGATGAGCCGGCTCCTGGGGCCGGGCTCAGCGCCCGTCGTCGTCGGCGGCCCCGCGCTCTCCATGGCGGCCCCGTCACGCTGGCATGGGCCCGCCGCGCAGCTGCAACAACACACCCAGGCCCGTGTACTGTCCTACGCCGCGGCGACGCTCGCCGAGGTCTTGTTGACTTCTCGGCTGCAGCGCTGCCTGCCTCCGAGGGGGCGGTGAGGGGACCGCCTGGGGGGGGTGGGGGAGGGGGCAAGGAAGTGCCGAGGCGTCGAGCAACGACCGCGGCCGACTGCAGAGAGCCGCGCGCCCGCGAGCGCCCAACGTCGTGCGCGCACTGCCGCCGCGCGCCCCCCGTCGGCTTTTGCGCGACTCGCCAGCGCGCATGTCGGCCGGCTCCGCTTACGCCCGGCCCCCCCACCCTCGTGCCCGGTCTTTTTCAGTTCCGCGCGCGCCGTGCCTCGCTGGGACTATTTGTCGCGGCTCGCGCCCGCCCGCCGGGCCGCTGGGGCCGCTGCCCCGCCTGGGCTTTTGAAAAAGAGCGGGATCGATCGCGATAACCTGGCCGTTGCCTCACTACCTGCGTCTTATCCAACAGAAAACGAGGAAACCACTCATCGAAGCTTCCGCTTAAATTAATAGCCTCCTTGTTCTACATCCTACTCGAGTTTTCTGCCGTTTGTCGCTCGGCTATCACAGCTTTCCCTTTACCAACCAATTGGCTTATTTATTATCCTACAATTGTTAGATACCCATTTAATTTACTTCGGATTGTATTTCATTGTCATCGATATACCATATACTCCCAAACAACTTGTTTATTTAAAATTTAAATAAATTTTTCCTATAATCCCTTCATGAATAAGGTATTCTACCTTCTTGCCACATTTAAACGATATTCTAGTTTAACTGCTTCTATCTCATTTAAAATCCATTCTATAGCAATATGGATATTATGCTGAAAAGAAAAGTTTAATCAGTACTAACTGTGTATTTAATTAATTTAACGATTATCAAATAATAAATATTGAATTAATTTCTAAAATATTATTGTTTTATATTATTTTAGTTTGTGTTAAATTATTAAATTAAACTTAAAATAAGGTCATAATTTTTACCTTATATTTGGAAAAAAAGTTTTTATTTACACAACTATGGATATCTCCATTGATCTTCTTAGCCATAATAATTAAAAGGCACTAACCAAAAATCTCTACCTAAAAAGCACAAAATATAATAAATTATCTCATATTGGAGAGTTGCTAATACAAGACAATCTATAAAAATTTGACTTGCCAGAGTAATATTATTTGCACAAAAAGTGGATGCAAATCGTATTTAAGTATATTAGGTATCCATCTTTTATCATTGGACTTTAGTCTACTGTGTTTATGATTCATTACAAACATATTAAGAATGTTCTAATGATATTGTAATCTTTCTACAATACTTTTCACTGTATTTCGATTCAATATCCAAAATTTGAGTCCAATCCAATCACTAAATTACATTTTTGATTACTTTTTACCTATAGTGCTGCAAACAGGTTTTATTTTTTAATTAAGATAGGCACTGCTTTTTATTCTTGTTAGCTGGTGATTTGTCCCACTAAGTACTGTATAGTTTCCTAATCAATGCAAATAATCTTGTACTCTTTCTATAAAAACGGAAAATATTATTATTAAAATACACAGTGTAATTAAATACATAAATTTATTAGAATTTTCCAGAATATTTGAAATTTTAAATATTTTTGAAATTAATTTAAAATTAATAAAATAATTTGAAAATAATTTATGTATTTTTTATAATTACTTTACATACCAAACGATTTTAAATGCAAAAAAGTTGGTGGATTCTAGCTATCCTAAAACAACAAAATTCCGTATTTCTCATGAATAGAGAAATTGACACTTTTTGCTTTTATATCCATTATCATACGTGTTAATACATAACCTTCAAATTTAACAATTGAAAACACTATACTCTCATTTTTATAAGAAATGTTGTTTAATGCAATTACAAATTTTTCTTATTTTTTATTTTATTCTCTAAATACTTGCCCGATACATATTTTGTTTTCTACCGTAGAACACTTCTGTTAAAGATAGTTTAAATTAATCAATGGCAGCTTTATCAATTGCAACAATATTATAATAATAATACTTACAATTTCTTGATAAAAAAAAGATTATTGAACTTTCGATATCACTCAATCGCTGGCTGTTATCAATATTGCGCTGTTTTACCGGTACCAAATCAGTCTGCAACAGTCTGCAACTGCACTCTGCGGTATATAACGTATGATTGGCTAGACGATGCTTTTAAATGACGCGTGCGCAGTAATGGTTTCGCCTTCACTGGCGTTTTTACGAACACTTTTAAATATCAGGTGCAACGTAAAACCATGAAAGCATGGACCTCGATATTAAATTATATAAATGCGAATAAAGTATAATTATTTTGATCATTATTTTTAATACTTTTCTTTATTCCATTGAATTTTCTGTATTCATTTGGAAATCTAATTTTTAAATATGTATCTTATAAAATGATAGATTATACATTAATATTACCACCTAGGTTGACCTGTTCAAATATAAATTATAACTGTTCTGTTTATGAATTATAATTATACAATAAACTGTAGATATTTGTTTGAGATAAGGTGTTAATAAGAAAAAAAGTTATATTTTGAAATAAATATTTCTTTACTCTAATTAAAAGACTGAAAATAGCGTTAACAATATTTTAAGAATATTATTGATACACATTCTTTTACATTTTCATAATTAAAATTAAAAGTACAATTATGATTACGAAATAATGAAATGAAATAGCAACGAACATATTTATAATAAGATTTTAATACTATAATAATGATATTGTAATTCAAAATTCGTTTATTAAAAATATAAAGAGATCCAGCTCCTTTGAAATTTATAGTAATAAAAGTAATGTAATTAAGAATAATTCTCGAAATTTTAATCAAAAAATTTACTTAAAAATTTAGTTTATAAAACTATCAAATATATTATAAAATATTTAATTAAATATTAATTATATTAATTTATGACTCGTTGTCACAATTAGCTGCTAGCAATGATTGGTCAGAGCAGTCAATAAAATCCTGCAACAAAAAATATATATTTACAACTATTTTAACATAGTTTTGAAATAATGTGTCTTTTATATAGTTATTTATCCAATCTTTATACGATTTTTTAAAAGTAGTTTTGTGTATAAAATCATTAAATATTTAAAAAATCTTAGTATCTCTATAATAATCTCATTAATATTGAACGCACTTATACTATACACTCATTTTTGTATGGTTATATTATGTATAGGGATATTTATTAATTTATGATGAAGAAAGTAATTTGAAATGCAGAGTTTGTGGTCACATACACATCAGAATTTATTTGCTATTTATTTAAGATTAAAAATATTGTACAACAAATAAAATGTTATTAAATAACGAGTAGTTTTGAAAAATGAAAATAAATAATATATTACTTACGAAATAAGATGATAAGCTACAGTTCAACAGTTTTTTCGGTGATGAGCAATATTCTGTGTTATCGTTATCAGTGTTATTATAACAATCGCTACAATCGCTACTCGAAGATGAATCCTCAAACACAATTGGACGGCCAGTGGTGCAAGCTTTCTTTTCCTTATTGGTCTTATTATTCTTGACTTTAGTTGGTTTTCGCCTGGGACTGCGTTTTTTTGAAGAGGGGCAGAAATCATTGTCCGAATCACTGTCGTAACATGGTCCATCGAAACAGATTCTTTTTCTATAACTCATTTTCTAGAAAGCCATCTATTATTTATTTGTGACTTTATTTAATAAATCTTATTTGTATTCTTTATTTGATATTATATAATAACCTTTGCAAAGATATATATTATGCTATCTCTTACAGTTATTCGTACATAGAAAATATTTATTAATTAAACAAAAAAAATTTAATTGTAATTAAATTCTCTTATAAGATATAAATTCTTATTTGAAATATACTTCTTAACTAATAATATTTATAATGGAGTTAGGACTTTTCACAACCTTCAACAGAAAGGTCAAAATAAAGTGATTACGAGTCGTACAATTTCATTACCTATCAAGTTATTGTGCTAACATAAATATGAAAATTATAAAAAATTGTTTTATAACTCTTATAAGAAATAAACTTCCTCGTAATTAGGAAATAAATTATAAACAATTTTTTCCTTAATTGTTTAAATATGTACTTACTTGATTTTTAGATAGACGTACTACGTGAGTTGAGAGATATAATTAATGAAATAATTTGCAGAACTACCCGAACGAGTTTTAAGGTACAAAATACTTATAATGTACTGATTTTTAACTTATAGATAAAAACGATTTGCATTATAAAACTTTTTGTTGGGACTCTCTAAATATTCTCATTCATCAGTAATCATATGCGATAAGGGTTGATTTCAAAGACGCATCTAAACTCATTCGTAATTGGAAATAAACTGCCGCAAGACCAACTCTAGGAACTTCTTACAAGAAGATTCATTATAGAGGGCACAGTTCGTCGAATGATCAGTCGATTTTGACTAATGTAAGGTGGGGATAAAAGACCTGGAAAGGGAAAAACTATTCGCAACAAATAATTAGATGTGTAGTGAAGAATCAAGAATAACATTATGCTTAAATCCTAATTCATAATCATATTTTATAACGAAATATTAATTACGGTATATTAATATCATATTTTATAATTAAGAATATAGATTTTAGAAAAGAATTTAAACATTATATTATCGACATATAATTGTAATTATTATCTATATTACATAATTAAAATATACCAAAAATTGAAAAATTTCAAGTAAAAATCACTTTATAGAGCCTACATTTTTATACAAGTGTCATAAAAAATATCAGCTCTAATATTAAAGTTACTTGGCCTTTATACATATTTTCACTTGATAATGATATCAACGTTGCATTTTTCATACTGTATGATAAATTATTTATCAACATTTCATTGGTTGCTGCTTATTTAGTTGTCCTTCAAAAGGCTTTCAAGAATTTATTTGTACCACACCTTCCCAAGAAAACATTGGTCGCTATGATCGTCCACATGCACATAATCGCTCTTATCGTTCCAAGTTTTAACGATCCTCCAATGTGCCTGTTAATTTATAACCATCGACAAAAGCAAATTGGGCTATATTTAAAAAATGAAAATTTTTTATAATTACGGAATAATCTAATGTTAAATTTAATGTAATATTAATATAATGTTATAAATTTTTTAAATATTAATTTTAATATTGTTGATATGAGTATACCAGCAACAATTAGAAATACAACGTGAAAAATAGACGCGATGAACTTAAAAAGAATTAAAGACAATTTTATTGGTTTGTTTATATATTCTTTAGTGAACTATATATATTTATTCTTGATGCAATATTCAAATAATGTATATTTTAAATGCATTAAAAATATATTATACTTTAAGGATTACATACTCGATATTAGTGTCATAATCCGACACAAAATCCCATGCCTCTATAAGTGTATAAAAAAGATTGAATGAACAAGCCCTTAGACCAATAATAATAAAATATATATGTAATATAGTTTTTAATCTTAATATCATTTATTTCTTTATCAAGAAACATCTATTATTAAAAAAGATATTTCTAATACTTTTCTACATTATATATATGTACATATATAATTTAGCGGCAATTACATAAAATAAATTAAAAGATTGATTTTTTAAGTACATTAAAAAAAGTTTAATCTTTTTATTCCACGTTAATCGAAGTATAGTAAACATGAAGGTCTTATAGTTACATTAAAGTACTGTACAGCAGCAGCATACTTTGAAATGAAACTCATTGTACTAATGAAAATATTCGTATACAAATACTTAAGTTTAAATGCTTATAGATTGTATACTTTAATAATTTGTAATTAATAATTACTTTTAGTTAAATACCTTTGTGATTTACTAAATCTATAAAATCTATTAAATGTTTATGTTATCATCTTTTAAACTACTAAATCATCAAGTTGGAACATAAATACCAGAAACATTATAGTTGTGCTTATAATCTGAAAAAAAAAATTAAAATTAGAAAATGAGAAAGCATGTCTGTCAGTAACATACTTACATTTCTTAGCAAATCGTAATCCAAATTAAAAAACCCATAAAAAGAAATACAAATCTTTTTTTGATACATTTGCAATATTAATAATTTTATCTGGAAAATGTTGTTCATTATATTTCGATATTATAAATCAATGAAAGTACTTAAATTTTATTTATCATAACTATATATAGAATGTTATCAAATACCATGTTTTGGCAATTTCTGACTTTAAACCAATTATTAAGTATACGATTGAGAATAATAACGGTACTATTTGCCTATAACAAAAATGCATGTAATATAAAAAAATAATTCTATCATAGAAAATAGTTAAATAATTAAAAATTAAAGATTCAGAAGAAATGAAGAAGATAATAAATGTATGTATATATATATATACTTCTGTACATGTAGCTTCAGGTATACTGCATAGAAAATAAAAACCTAGAATTTTTGTCATTAACCAAATCAAATTCATTACATATGCAATGAAATCATTACTTTCCATTGTATCTGTGTATTTTAAATACTGCGATATTGTATAAATATCCAAAAATACATGAATAAAAGTTGCAATGATTGCAAAAATAAGAGTGGGGCTAAAAAAATTTGTGATATGTTCTAGCAGTTCTGATAAACTTTCATGCAATTGAGCTAGAGTGTGAAGCTTCCTTGATAGTGTTTCCGTTGTATCGTTAAGATCATGAAATGAACTTTTCTCTACTTGTTGTGAAAACGTTTTTAAGAGTACTTTATTTAAGACTCTATAGTTATTATGCAAAATAAGCATAAGTTCTATAAAAACAAAGTACATGTTATAGATGACCAGTTTCGGTATATTAAACCAGAGCCACGCACTCGCTTGTTCTTGAAATTTTTTATAAAGTGACAATGTGATATGATCAGTTAGAAACAAAATTATATACACTAAATTAACAATCATCATTCTTATTCCAATGTTCCTCATTTTGCTTAAATTATTCTGCACTAAACGAATCTCTAAACTGTTAGCCAGTATGTTGATCATCGCGAAGGAATCAAACACCTTTTTCAAACTTTTATATTTAAATATAAATGTCAACCAATGATGCCACAACTGTACAGTACTGAAAAGTTATTGCAAATACATCAGTAGCAATGGTTAGTGTTGTTTCTCGTGGTAAGCGAAGTTCTAAACGGCAACACACAATTATAGCGAAACAAAGAGTATAGGATGCAGTCAACAGAAGATCGTAAATCACTCCAAAGTAAGAAAATTTTAAGATCCGTTCATTATCAAGAAAAAAAGGACAGAGACCGAGACATTTACCGTAATAATATAAACTTTTTATAATATCAAATCCTTTAAATTGTTTCATAGCTAATATCAAACTTTATTTTACTGTTAGCAGACTGTGCACGTGCAAGTTCGATCGAGAAATAAAGAGAAACGCGAAGTGTAGATTGTGACAGTAACACAGTATTCAGAATGAGTTAAAACACGTTTATATATATATTGTGACAAGACAAATTATTAACTATTTTAATCAATAGAGTTTTAATAATAATTTACCTATAACGATTATCGTATTAATTTAATTTTTTTAAATATAGAGTATTAATGTTTAGGCACAATATCATCAAATTGAAGTAATTTAATTGGATGAACATTACTGTATCAAAAAATTATTAGAAGTTGAAGTGTCATTTCAGGTAACTATGTAAGTAATTGTGAAATTTATTTATTAAGATGTATAACAATATTTTCTACAAAAAAAATCATAATTCAGCTACAGTCAAATGTTTCTCGTTAATGCAATTGTAATATCCAAGGTAAAATAGAATCGTATTAATATATATAAGATAGATTTTAAGAAAACAATAAATATTTTATTATAGTAATTTTACAAGTTTCATTTTATTCCGTTTGTTTAGATCAATATTGTACAAAAAACTTAAAGTATCATTTGCTTGAAAAAAATATGCATTTATACTTATCAATGCGGAAATTTGTTTGAGTGAATAACAGTTTTTTATACACATTGATGCCATTAACTGCATATAAAGTTCTAGCAAAATAAGAAATTTTAAAAAATCGGTGATAATTCTATAGTACTCGAGATAGTACTACCCAATTGCTTCAATTTTCTTAAACACCTGTGTTATGGATTAATAAGTGTTATTTACAAGACTTATTATTCTAAATTTTGTTAAGTTGGAGGTACAATTTTTATAATTTTGCAGTATATTATCTATTTTTGTATACAATTTTTTTTATCTATAAGAATCCCAAATCAGTATCCCAAAGCCGTTTAACTGAATCAAGTGGTCATTCATACAGGCTATTTACAACTAGTTCAAAAATCAACATAATTTAATTAAGTTCAGAGTATTATGCAACGATCCATCAAATAATAGTCAAAGGATATAGTATGTCTGGACTATGGTATGCAATTCATCAATTAGAGGCTTCGACCAAATTTTTTTTAAAGATAGTGTATCGCACATTGGGAAATACATGGAAATACCAGAGGCCAAACAGCTCGTAGGTTCAAACGCGAGTCACGACCTCGTCAGTGATTTTAGGGGTTCGATAGAATTTAATCTGGTATTTAGAATTAGAACCTGGGATTTGCAGGAGTTTTTATAGAGCAAGTGTCTTATCACGATCATTCTTTAAATTATATACCTCTTTTTATACTGACATGTTAATATAGTGGGTCAAGTTTCGTCCGTGCTCGTGAAAGCATGCCAATGGTCGCTCGAGTGTCCGTTCACGTCGTTTGAATGCGGGAAGAAGGCAAACGGAAATAGTAACTAAAGCTAAAATAACGAGGTCACTGATTATAGCGGTGGTTTGATTTTGATTCTTTCAGGGACCTCGTTCAGTCCAATTTAATATTGGAGTCCGTCTGCAGGTCGAGCGATTGGGATATGTATATACATGCCTCAGTTCATTAAATCATTCACTTAATTAAAGACGCTTATGTCACTTGAGATCTGTGACAATTTGCCTATTATACACATGTACACCATACGTACGTATTGTTTACATATGTATACCTTAATGTATAAATGAATTACATCAATAATATTTGCCCTGTGCCTTAATTGCGTCACACCAGTTCATGTATTATTCCATCATTCTAATTTGATAATTTCTGATAAATGCTTTTGCTCAAGATAAACCCAGTTTTTTATACTTTTCTTTGAATTTTCCAAAATGTGGTGCAGCTCTTGGTTCTTTAATATTGTTTTTATGTCGGACATTTAAAAAATTGTGCTTCCTCTAATCGAGCTTTTTCCACTTTTCCATTGATCATCTATATTTCTTATAAAATTAATTCAGGTTTTTTACTTTTAATTTCGTTCAAATTTAAACGCTAAATGTTTTAATTTTCATTTTTGATATTTTTTACTGTCACTTCCTATTGCGTTTGAAATGGTATTTGAATCACCATAAATTGCCATCCGTTTATTTCAGCGTAGCCAGAAAAGATTACCAATAAGTCCATGATTAACCATTTAAACAATCGAATGAAGTAATCAACAAATCCAGAAAAGGCGTTATGCAACGGTAAATCTTAAGCTTTTCCTCAGCTCGATCATCGCACTAATTTCTAGCGTAATGTTGAATTTTGCGGGCTCGCATCGATCGGGCGGCGGGCGCCACCAGCGGCCCCAGCCGGCACTAAAATATTGAATCGGTTTCGGCTTTTGTCGGCGCCGACTGGCAACGCTGTCCTCGTGACTCGTCGCGCGCACATCGTCGTGTACACTCGCGACTGCGCACGCGCGCCCCAGCTCTGCAAAGGAGCGACGGCTACGGGAGAGGGACGTCGGGGAAGCAGCGGAGGCAAGGTGCTCGTGTGTCTTCGCGCGCGTTATATCGCCCGTTATATCCTCGGTTTCCTCGGGGAAGGCCTTCGCGCCACGGTCCATTGCCTCCCTGTGCCTGTCGGCCAGGAGCCCGCGAGTGAGCGAGCCTGGTGAAACAAGCCCCCGGGACTCGCGTCGGCACTCTCCTTCCGAGGCCGCCTCCCCGTCGGCGCAGAGCAAGCCGTGCGCCGTTCGTGCTGCTCTGCGGCTTTCCACCGAGCGGACACAGAGCGCCCCGACCGACCGAAGAGCTGCGCCCCCCGAGTCTCGGCAGCCGCTCAACATGGACAGGAGAAAATTGTCGTGAGTACTCGGCGGTGCCACTCCCGGGAACTCGGATGCCACCTGACCTTGACGCGAACGCTCTGTTGTCCTGCTTAATCCCTTGTCTTCCTGGCGGGTCCTAGATATCTTACGGGTTGGGCCCTGGGGAATATCCTTGCGCACGTCTTTCTATCGACAGAGCGGCGCAGTCGCCAATTGGCATATAGTTATAGAGGAAGTAATCGCATTGAGGAGCAAGTGTTTAGGGGTTTACTCCGCGTTAGGGGGGGGGGGGGTTCAAGTGAGATAGGGCAAACGGTGTACGACCGCCTAGTTAGAGGTTTTTGCTATCGATGGCGCTTCGCTCGATTTTCTGTCAATGCTTCCAATGGGAGAGAACGTTCGAAAATAGAACGAATCTGTTGGTTCACCACCGCCATATTTATAAACTAACTATCATTAGTGTTCTTTTACGATTAGTGCCGATTAGATCTGTTTTAAACTACTATCGCTAGTGCCCGTTCAATACAAATTATATTAATAAATTTTTGTATTTATAATAATGGCTCTTATCGCTTTACTGTAATAAGCAGTAGTGTTATTTTTTATAGTTAATATTGCTGGATGTAATTAAATTCAAATGCTACTTGTATATTAAAAAGTTTTATTTCTCTCCTATAACAATAGTAATCAATTTTATAAAAATTTATGCAAAATTTTAATACACCACTATATGCTGTAATCAATATTCAATATTTCAACAAATAAAATCAATATAGTGATAAATTAAGTGATAAAATATTATTGTAAAAGTATTTTACTGTAATAAAATATTTGACTTGAATTTTCTTTTTTAATTTATTGTATTTAATATTTGCTCAAAAAATATTTTTATTGTGTATATAAAATTTATTTTATATAAACATTTTATTTCAATTTTCCTAAACATGAATGGTTCTGTTATTTAATGCAAATATAAATACTTTTGTTATTATAAACATATTCTTATGCTTATCTCACATTAGCACGTAAGTGAAAATTGATTGTGTCATAACTTTACTATGATTAATTATATATTCGAAGTATAGATTAATAATCTTTTATTATTGCTTTCATTAATAGTTGATCAACTTTTAAAAATCATTTTGAGACTTAAATAATACATTTGTAAAAGAAATTTAAAAAAGTTTCATAAATATTTATATCGATAAAACAATTTATGTTCATTTTTCAGTCAAAAATATATCATTTCCTTAAGATCTCATTCTCATTTTATTATTATATCTATATATGCAGTAAGGACGAGTAGCTTCCAGAAGCAAAAAATCTGACGTTTCAAAGTTTTAGCCACGAATTTAACACGAACTTGACCCCCCCTGTTTCGTGTTTGATTCTTAGTACTCTCTGCCTTATCCGCTTTATCCGATTTAGCTGTAATTGTTTGTCCTCGATGTCTCCGACTACTATCGCTCGATGCTCACTAGCTCCGGCCTCTTTGGGGCGGATCTTCCCCACGTCCGGCGATTCGTTTCTTACACTTTCATCACTTAACAGTCAAATGCATAGCGAAACGTTTATCAACGTCCATTTTCTAATGCGACGATAACGCCTGAGAGTGAATTCAATTCGTCTAAAGAAAATGAGTCAGTCGGCTTGCGGTTTTCAAAAAATGCATGCCTGTCTTTATCAATGATTTATTTCGTTGATAATATTTGCTCTGGTAATGATTCACAGTCCACTGATTTTCCACGATTCTGCGCATTATGGTTATTCGATTTTTGTTACAGCTCTTTCATGCAGAGTAAAACACATTGTAGACTCAGTTGTAAAACTGTATAAATGTAACTTTGCTTTAGTATGTCTGTTTCATTCAAGATACTGAAAGCACTAGTTAAATATTAACTTAAATATTTAGTCTAAGCTTTCTATAGAAAATAATAAATTATTCTGGGTCTAACTACAATCATTTTTTAGTTTTGTTAACAACAGGGCAACCATATTCTTTCATTGGTATGTAATAGACAGATATGATAAGTATGAGTCAAGTGTCTAGATATGGTTAGGTAAATGAAGTCAGACTCAAATATATTTTGTCTATACTTTGTATTGCACAACATGTTTAAATTACTTGAGTTAAATTATTGAATTGTAGCATTTATTATATTTGAATTTGTTGTATTCATATTTCTTATTATTAATCAATTTAGCTGTTATTTAATTAAAAGTGATTCTTTTATTGTTGTCCTATTAGAATCAGCAATTAATGTTTTATGTAAGAAAATTTAATGTGTATAAGTTAATATTATAAATTTTTATTCAAATTTAGATGAGTATATATTATAATTTATAATGAATTTTCCAGTGCATCTGGGGATTCCCTATATGCTATCTTAGAAATTCCAAAAACTGCCACAGCTGAAGATATTAAGAAAACTTATAGGAAACTAGCTCTCAAATATCATCCTGACAAGAATCCAAATAATCCAGAAGCAGCTGAAAAGGTAACAAGCTTCTCCTGAAAAATATTATTTACTTTTTATGAATTATTATAATTGACCTTATTTTTAATTAATGCTTTTATAATTTATAGTTTAAAGAAATTAATAGGGCAAGAATAATATTGACTGATTTGACTAAACGGAATATTTATGATAATTATGGATCTGTTGGAATTTATGTTGCTGAACAATTTGGAGAAGAATACGTTCATATTAACTTTATTCTTACATCCAAATGGACAAAGGTACAACTGATTATGTTGATCATGATATATCTTTCTAAAGAGATACTTATGCAAAAAATATTCTTTTAACAAATATTTTTTTACATAGGCATTATTTTTATTCTGTGGCATCATCACTGGATGCTATTGCTGTTGCTGTTTCTGCGGTTGTTGCTGCTGCAACTACTGCTTTGGCAAATTTAAATCAAAACGTCCAGAAGATAGTGGGTCGTATCACAATTTACAGGTTTGAAAACATCTTTTACAATTTTTGATCAAAACTAAGATTTTTACACATCGACAAATTTGTAAAAATTGTTTACTTTTGTAATTTGAAAATCTTTATTATATGGTTGCTGATGGCACAGTGTTCTTATTCCTTCTATTTTGGACAAAACAAATTTGTTTCATAGTAGAGCTTATTTTATTTTCACTAAAAGTTGTTAAACTTACATGCATTAAAATGTTTTTAAGGATTTTGATGCAAAGTAGCAGTTATGGCTAAAAATAAGGCATTCAGTTTATTATAACTGCTCAGAGTATCAAAACGTAAAATAATTTGATGCAAGTATTATTGTATTGGTTGTTAGGCTAATAGATGCAGAACTTTACTTCAAACAAGAACTATCACATAATCAACTCCTTAAACTGGAAGACTTGTACATGTATATGATGCTATATTTTTAATATTGTGTTGCTTACTACTTATTGATTAAATATAGTTCGTAAGAAACAATTATCAATTGAACATCAATAATGGTGAAAGATCCGTATGTATATTTTAATTATTGCGTTTTGTAATGCATTTTCAATAGCTGCGCATGTTTTAATTTTAAATTATAATTCACTTTTAAGTGTCACGTTATGATTAATTAATGAAAAATATTTTCTTAAATGTTAGTTTTATTAAACATTTTTTATTACAAAGTGCGTGATAAAAAAAATTATTTTTATAATGGTTCTAGATTAAATAAAATACAATTTTCAAAGGCAGTTATTTTAAAAAGGCTGAAAATTAAAGATGCAAAGCTGATAGAAGTATGACTTACATAACTAATTTAACTTTGCACAAAGTTGTTTACTACCTAAACGTAAAAACGATCATTCTTTTACATTCACCTTTCCAATACTTATCTCTGCATGATTCACAGAGTTTAGTGTCACTATTTTTTCATACAGTTGAGGTTCAAGCTTCTGGTGTAAGATATTGTTTATATTTACTAATACCTTCTTTATTAAATACTTAACTAGGTTCTAAAATATCTATTTTAAACAATCACTTCATCAAAAAATATTACGATTTTCTTATTTCTGTCAGTTTTTAATTTCAATCAAGACATTTAAGATGCAAGTTTGCAGTGTATGGGTTGTCTTATAATTAAAAAAACCTTTTGAGGTCTTCATGCGGTGAGTATATTGCTTCACCTCTTTTCATGAATAAGCTAACTTAGTTGCAGTAAGATAAATTGCATGGTTGTATAACTTCAATAAACTCATTGTTTGTAATTATCATCATATTTCTCATTGTAAGTTTTCAAACTCTTTCCTTTTTCATATTATACATTTGTATATTTAAATATAATTTGTTTTCTAGTTATTCTTAATTTAACAATATTTGACATACTTAGTAGGAAACAAGGCTTGGTTAAATTAACAAAACTTTACGTCTTGAGTAGAAACCAGGACATAACACTCAATTTCAGTAAGACACTGAATTGTAATTACAAGAATTCTAGTTCCTTCATTTATCGTATTCATCCAGTTACACCATATCCAGTATTTTTATTTTTGTTTACTTACTAGATTGTTTTAACGATTCACTTCATTAAAAAATATAGAATTTAATACCTTACAGTCTGCATAATATTTCTTTAGAAGAGTAATCGTATCAATTAAATTTAATACTGTAATAAACATTAAAAATTTATTGTTAATTTTCATATTAGAAATTTTTACTATTTATTTCTAATAAACAAGTCAGGAGAGTTAAAAATATTTAAGTAATTAATATATTACAAAATAAATTGAGCTAATTTTTGTTACAAAAAATTAAGCATGTATTTCTGACATATTCCTTAAATTAAAGGACAGACAGAGCATTTGTTACATTTGCCAGCATTAATAATTCACTTAGTGCCTCAGCGACCAAATAGTTGAGGATTTTATTTATTTTATTTATTTTATAATTTCAGAATTGAAATATGACTATTAAGGGAGTAAGCTCATGCTAAAACTAAATCTAAAATAATTAAACAATAGAAGCAGCTTTATATCTTAACGATAAAATGTCAACTTTCATATTTATTCACTGATTAAAAAATAAAACATAAATATTATTTACTCATGAATAGTATAGGTATTGATCAGATGAAATTGATACTATCTATAAGAAAAAAATCATAAATTATCTTTCACATTCAATTCATTATTTTTGGCAATGCATTCTTGGCACTGAATCATCAAAACCAATCCAAAGTTGTTTTCGTCATGTAGCATGGCGATAGTCACGATCATTTATTATTTTTTTAATGATTCTTAATTATTTTACTTCACATACGAGCATATTATTCACTGTAGTAACCCTGGTAGAAAATTCAGCATATATTATGATGGATGCTCATAAATACGACTGTACTGTAAAGTATAATCATGAGCAAAAAATGCATCATTCAAGGCTCGTCGATATGAGCGACACCGTCCCTATATAACTTTAATAGCACTGACCGAATTTTGCATACAATTGGTTTACAAAATAAATTAGAAAAAAATCTGGAAATGCATACTATTTGCTACATAATTCAAATAGCCTAAACATGTAACAGAATTTTTTAAAAAATTTATTATAGAATTAAATTATTTATTAAAACAAGGAATTAATTTTAATAATAATAATGAGTAAAGTTAAATTAAAAATTGTTGTATTCATTTATCTTTCAATGGAAAATATTGGTCTTAATATAAATTTTTAATTTAATAAAATAATCAGAAAAAAATGACTAAAAATAATGTAATAACAACCATCGATATGTTTTAAAAATTAAATAATTATAATAACAATCCTGGTATAAAAATAAAATATTATTAAGATAGAAACTATCTCCATAAGAAAAAATTAAACGTAAATTAATAAATACAATTAATTTAAAAGAAAACTCGATAAAACTCGATCACAAATATAACTGTCAAATATAAATATTTTCTTATTACGTACTTATTTTTTTCCCTTATTAAACTAATTATTAGTAATTAATTAATAATTAATTAATTTAGTTAATTTAGTTAATAGCTTTCCTTATATGCTAAATTCTCGTAACGTTTACAAACAAAATTTGAGGTTAATTTCGTAGATTCATTTGCTTTGCTTCAGCATAACACTGGACATAAAACATGCATTTTCTGCTCATAATTATATTGCCAGGTGGCGAGAACTATGCCGAAATGTACGCATTATATAAAAAATAAAATGATCATCCAGTATAAAATTCAGTATGTTATGATCATTTTATGCTGTTTAGTTCTACCAGGGAATTAAAAGTATTTAATTTGTAATAGTTTACAATAGCGATCGTGTACAGGCGTTGTCTTTCACATCGTTAATCGTCACAGTTTCATTTTGTCATTGAGATAAGTCAAAGTTTCGCACTAGACAATAATGCACGGAAACATCTTCATTGCCAAGCATGCCAAGCCTATTTGATAAAGTGCTCATAGAGTAGCAGTTTTGTTTATGTTGTTGTTGTATTATAGCGGGACCAGAATAATCCAGAAGGCGACGTTGTAATAAATCAACCACAAAGTGTTCGTAAGTTTTTATAAAATGGATCCCATTTTGCTTAATATTATTATTTGCTAATTTGATTTATCCGCATGCCATGTTTCAATTCTTTCAATCTATAATCTAACTTTTGTTTTCGACCCATATGGTACACCGTAGTGCGTTCTTAAAAGAAGTACGTTCTTCTTGTCAAGCATAGCTTGTTTGAGGGAAAAGTATGTGTTCCTTTAAAATACGTTGTTGTATGTATATACTAAATTATTAACTATACATTTTTACATTTTTCCGTCAACTCAATGTGGAAAAAAGCGATTACATCTCGACCTTAAATGTAACACTTAGAATCACGCACTGTCGGTTACTTGTACTCTTTTTTTTATTATCGATTTATGTTAATTTGTCCATGCTATATATTAAGTTTCCCTTTATTCAGTAATATGATCTATGTACATAATTTCTTTATATTCTAAAGTTTGTTATAAGAAATGGTCGGTTTGACAGACTTGGGTGAGATAACAAATTAACAATATATGCATTTTTCACCGTGGGAACACAGGCGACTTGTTACATCACCTCTCCAATTCTGGAGAGCATGTGTACTAAAACGCCATATGCAAAATGACAAACAAAAATCTCCGAGCTGAAATTGCGACCGATGGTTATAAAGCACGTCTTTTATTAAATGCTTGACGTTGGGCTTTCAATTTGAGTACAACTCTATTGAAAAATGTTACTGATTTAATGGTAAAAAGATTATTTTATTAATATACTTAAATATTTTACAAAAAATAGTAGTAGTAAAGTATTTATTCATCGGTTTCGATGTTCATAAGTAATCCAGCTTCAATTCGCTAGCTGTACACAATGTATATTTTACCGATTGCAGTTCTAAATGACGTGATAATAATAATCAAACATCAAAATTATAATAATGGATGTTTTTAAAACGGTTCATTTGCATCGTTTACTTGATTATTTTTTATGAACATGTCAATTGAACATAGTTCGATACTTTTAAAATAATATAAATTGTAAATAAATATTTTAAGAACAGGAAAAGCAATATTAACCTTTCAACTTTCATCATTCAGTACTGTTTTTCAAAGATTGCAAATGCCATGTCTTTCTTTTGCAAAATAATGCAGGATTGTCAGTCAATATAATGTTAGGATCTGACAGTGATTTACAAAATAATGGTCCGAGTTCTTCGTACAATGCCGATTCATTGATTATTCGCAGCTTATTTCAAATCTCAATCTGCATCCATATTTTATTATTATGTTTTTCCTAGTATTCGAGTGCGTGCTAAGCGTTGAGCGCTAAAAAGACATTCTTATTTAGAATTTCGTGTTAGTTACATTTATCGAAATCCAATAAAAGTGTTATCGCTTAGAAATTATTACATACAAGTTATTACGCAAGAAATAACGTACCTTCAATTAGTACAGCTGGCTGTTTGATTAAATATTTGATAATCTTTAATATCAGATTAACGAAATTGATTTATTAGTAGTGATGACCTCTAAAATATTGTTTTTTGAAAGATTTCCAAAAGATTTTGGTAAACTTTTATTCCAATTTACAAGAAAGAACTCCATCGATTGTATATGAAAGAACTCTATTTTATAGACTATGTATGTCGGAACTTTGCTTTGAATGTATTTATCAAAATATTTTTATAAAGTTGATTTAATTATTTTGAATGTTAATCTATCTAGATGATACATAACACTGTAGGGGATCTCAGAGAATGTGTGAAGATCTTTTCACACATTTAATTTTAAGAAGTTATAAAATATTTTTTATTTTATTTTTTAAGTTTTTAAAAAAAGGTGTTAAAGCGAATATCGGATATTTACTATAATTACTTGATCACATTTCCAATTACGAAATACCATTTTAAGACTATTGAATTGTTATTAAAGTATCATATTTTTTCACATTCTTTTTTAAATATATGAACATTTTATAATAAAAATGACACAATTTATTGATGCTGGTAACACTGTCCTTTAATTTTAAGCTTCGCAGAGTTTTAAAATGTACTTCTATTTTTTAAAAGTTCTGTTTTTATTATTCTTTAAATTACAATCAAAAACACTTTCTTACCGAAGACATATCTTAGACAATTTGCACAGTAAAAAATAATAAAACAGCGCAGCGCAAAAAAACTAAACTAATACTTCAAGTTTATTTTCAATATCGAGATTTTCAATAGGCTATAATTTCTTGTAGCAATGACATCGTATTGCATCTTAGTTCTATAACAAACTTATTTTAATTATATTTTAATTTGTCCTTATTTATATACTTTTAATAGTTATAAAAATAGTAAAAGTATTTTTGTTAGTATTTTTGTTTAAACGCTATAAAGACATAAAATCCTGTTTAGGCAATGGTGAGGAAACCTAATATGAATAAATAATTTATGCTTACTTTTTTGTGTAAAATATTTAAGTATACATGCAAAAAAATAATTAATTTTATAACTAAATGAGTAACCTTCACTAATATGTCTGTATTTAAATTGGAAAATGTGTTCAATACGCAGTGCGCTCTGTATAACTGTTTGCTGCAACTTTAACCTCGAGATTTTTGTCTGAAATTTTGCATATGGCTTTTTTAGCATGTGAATAAAATATTGGATCAGTTAGCATGCATATATATATTACTTTGTATTTTTTTATATTATGCCCTTTTAGGGCTGGATGCTAAACCTTTAATTCCCATCAAAGTATCTGCCAATTATTTTCAAATGTCTGTACATTAAATAAAAACTATTTTCATGATTAAAACTCATGTAATCTAAAATATCTTTTTAGTAAAATTGACCATCTTTGATCCAAGGCGCCCGCCTTCAGCCTCGGCTTTTCGATGGCGGACAAGAAAATTTATATTTGGCTATTCAAAAGGATTCTTTGTCAATAGGAATTAGCCATGTAACAAGTACACGCCATGTTTATGTAGCTAGCTCTCGGTCTAATATATTTTTGTGTGTATATATAAAACGGGCAAACTCGGGCTTTCTCGCGTGTGTCGTCGAGCTCAGTGGAACCTATTTCGGTCCTCTGGGCGCACGCGCCCGACGCACCCGTCGTCCTTCCGCACGCGATAATTGGGCCCCTTCGGGGTGCGGTGCAGGCCCAGCATCCGCATAGCGCGCTCGATACGCCCAACGACTGATCGAGGGTGTTTTGTTTTTTGTTCTGCTCGCAGGAGGAGGAGGGGGAGGAGAGTGACCTGGACGCGGTGACAACGCAGCCGCAGAGCGGGACAGCGGAGGGCCACCCGAGCCAGCCCCTGGCATTCGCGATGCCCGCGCCCCCGGCACCCCAGGCGCCCCAGGCTAATGAGAGCACGACACTCAACAGTGGCCGGGATCGCGTCATCTATACCGCCGGTATTATTAGCTCTTGAATTCCGGCCGCGCCTCGGAGTAGAGACGCCCCAGGACGAGCGGCGTCCGATCCCCAACCCCGAGCCAACCCCCCAACCCACCCACTCCCTACGAACCATCCCCCGATATTCCGGCGTACTCGCACGAGAGCACGCATATAATAAATTTTATTTGTGTATGTGTACGCATGTTCCCCCGTATAAACTAGCAAGTCCTGCGTGATTATTTTATTGTAGATGTAAAGCGACTGTGGTTCCCTTATTACCCCACCCAGTTTCACTTCCATTTTCCCGTTCTCTTTGTGTCTGAATGAATATTCTTATAAAAGTTAAGGCCATTTGCAGTTTTGTCCTTTTTGCCTAGCTCCACATCACTCCTCGATTGAAATCATCTCATCTCTCTAAACATACTATCATAACACTGCAATTTTAAAGATTATTAGGGAGTATTAGGAGTATTGAGAATATTTGGGAGTATTCGCGATTTTCTGATTACTCAATCATTATTATAAGCTTTATATTAAATTATTTATTATAAATTATCAAATTATTTAATATTAATCTGCAACGAGCTCCAACCTGTTTGTGTTTGATTCTTTGTGCTCGTTATGTTCATGTACAAGCTTTAACATTTCTTAAATGTCTTCACTGTAATGGCTAAGCATACAAATCGAGATACAAATTCTGGTTTAAAGCATACGTTCGGTTTTTTTTATTTTTGAAGATGCAGGTTCGAATCCGCTTGGAACCAAATTTTTTTTTGCTGTAGAATAATTTTTTTGTAAAAGAGTTAAATAAATTTATTTAATACATTTAAAATAGTAGTACACATTTAATAATATCTACAAGTTTGATTATAAATGTATGTATTTAATTTTATGTATTTTTTTAATTTTACAGTATTTGGTGAATGAAAAAGTTAAAAATATATGCGTCTATAAGTAGAGAACAGTAAATATTAAATGCGTACACTTTAATATATATTTTTAATCTACTTTATTTGCTATTTTTTCATTTGATGTTTGATCCCAGAGATTTTTAGCTACTCGATAAATGTAATGAACTTTATATTACATTATTTGTTTGTATAAATTATTAAATTATTGAATGCTAATTTTTAAACTACTTATTAATTTTCTTTCAATTTTCATAAAAATATAGAACAATTAAATAATATAATAAGCGCAAAAATTAGTTTAATCATATTCAAGATAATATCATTAGAAATCATGTTTTGTGACTAATACTTGAATTCGCTTCAGGCAAATGCATACGTGTGGACGGGGCATGTAGCTCAATCGTCTATCTTCTTTCCTCAAACATTTTGCCTAAGTTTTGTAACGACGAGTAACTCTCGATTACCTCCCGTCACATCGTTTGTAGTACTCTGGCAAAAGTCCGCGGAAAGTAGGTTCTATAGTGCCGCCTTAGTGACGGAAGTTTTTTAAAGTGACGTTATAGGTAGCAGCAGATGGTGAGGTAGTTAGACTACGTGCGCATTCGCAAGTTCTCGTAGAGCTCCGACTTCGTAAGTTATACGCAGAATTTAGCGCGAAACGCCTTCACGAAGGCTCTCCACCACTGCAGGTTCTCACGGTTCCCGTTGAACCATTGGTTCGCCCGCCCCATCAGGATCATTGAAACCGCATCAAACACATCCTCATCAAATTTGGAGCTTCTAAAACACGATTCGAAGCGGTTGATGAAGGCACTATCCTGCGGCTGTCTCGCGAATTGCAATCGGAAGTCGTGTAGCATTTTTATGCACTCCCAGGTGTTGTTACAGCCTGCACGGCTTTGATGTCACTGTACGGGAGTTTGCGGTGCGCGTATAGTCACGTCATGCTCGCCGTCATTCTAGTCGGTCGTATCGCTGTGACTAGAGTCGCACCAGTGGCTCGGCCTTTTTGCTTTTTGTCTATCTCGGACTTCTCGCATCAGTCTGGAGATCAGCTTTGCTGACGCGTGCGCTCCATGAAAATGACCAAATGAAGGAAACACGTGTCAAAACGTTGCAGTACGCCTGCACGTCACCCTGAAATTCATTTGCTCCATAAATGACGGGCCATATTTAGTCAGGGTTATCTAATAGCCAATGGCCATTAACCAAGGCCCAGTTTGCACCAAGAGGAGGATTCAGAGTATGAAATGTGCCTCGAAACTGTTCTGGCGTTTCTTTGTCCACTAATTGTACTAATGTTAATTCTGATGTTAGTTAGGTAGAGAAATAAAGCCGCCTGTTCGCTGATATCGGGCTCAGCTTGTAGAGACACCGAGTGCCAGAAGTAAGTTCCCTGAACTTTGCCAGTACACGACAGGATGTTGCATGACTGGTGCCAATACTTCATGTATTTCCTCATTCATAACGAAAGGGGAAACGACGTCAAAAGATGTCATCTTGTCTTTCTCGTCCTAAACTCATCCTTTCATTATATCCCCCTTGCTTAAGCCATATTGTCACAAATGAATATTTAAATATAATTATTAACATTTATTCAAGTCAAAATAGATCACTTCAAATCTCAGAATAATCAACAGCTTAATTAACGATTAATGTTGAAATTTAATTGCTTTAAATGTTTATGAAAATTAAAAAAAAATTTAATAAATAGCTTTAAAAAGTTATGAACCAAATAGTTAATAGTGTATTGTCAATAGTATAAACATAGAATATTTTTTTCCAAGTTTAAAGATTAGCATTCATTAATTTGATAATTTTTTATTAACAAACAATGTAATATAAAGTTACATTCATTCAAGTTAAATTATATTCATGAAATTACTATAAAATTAAACATACATTTATTATCAAACTTATATGGATATTATTAAATGTGTATTAAAGCACAAAAAAGTTTGTATCAACCGAATTAGAACCTGCAACCCCAAAATTAAAAGAAACAGGACGTATGCCTTAAACCACTTAGCAATTACAGTAAAAAGAATCAGGGAACGTCAAAGCTTGAACTTGAATCTCTTACAAACAGGCTAAAGCTCGTAGCACATCAATATAAAAGAATTTCATAATTAATCATAAATAAATTATGATAAACTTTGCAATAGTCATTGAGTAATCAAAAAATCACAAATACTTCCAAATAAACTTTTGTATAATAATTATTAATAATTGTATAATAAACTGTTGTAAATAATCTGTTGACGCCCTTTCTCCCCTTCTTTCTCTCTCTTTCTCTCTCTCTCTCTCTCTCTTTCATACCTCCGCTTACAATCCCACACTTTTAACTCCCAAATAATCTTTGAAATAGTAGGGTCGAGCGTAAAAAGAGTAGTAATATTGTTAAAAGAGTGTTTGAGAGTATACTCAGAGTTTTGGAGTGCGTATCCCCCTCAGTCTACAGTTCGGTCTAAATCTCGGTCTGAACCTCGGTCTAAACCTCGGTCTACACTAGGGAAGGAGGGTAAACGTGCCCGAGGGCCTTTGTAGCCGTCCGCTACAAATATACACGTATGCACAGGCGAGGCCGATGTCGAGTGCGCGAGCGCTGATAAAACGTGCATGTGTGCCGCGGAGGCGCCGGCAAGTCTGGATGTGTACGTACCAAGCAGCCGCGCTCTGCCTGCGTACACAAAGCGATGATTTTTACGAAGGTTGCGCGATCATTACGCTATCTTTGTGTCTACCTGCCTGTCGGGACACTCCAACGAATCCTCTGTTTGCCCCAGCTCCGCACGCTCCGCGGTATCATTTTCGCCGCAACGCTGCTTCCTTTATTGTCTTATTCTCCACGTCCGCTTGTCTCGCGACTGCGCTCTCTTGCATAATAATTATGTAACGATTCGGTACGAGCGACTTACGCGCCCGGACCAACTGGACTGGAGACGATCATGCACGTAACTGATTTTGCGGTTAATTTCGAATCGTCGATGTAGTGCTTTGATGCTTCGGCTGCCAACGGAGGCAAGCTACTTAAATGATTTCTTGATACGAGAAGGCTCAGGGCGTAGCTTACACCTTTCGTTTAAACAATGTTTTGTTCAAGCCAACAAAACAAAATTCTATTTCTAAGTCTGATTCCAAATCGGTATTAACGCTATTAACACAATTCAGAATTTTAAAGTACAAACTGACTGATTTTTTTTGTTACAATAAGACTACATGGCATTTTTTCCTATTACTTTAATACCATTGTCATACAATAAAATTTCGCAGAAAACTCACGTTTACTAGGCATTGCCTTTTATCAACACCTCAAGATAGTTAATGATAAATGTATGTGTATACTGTCCATGTTCTTTGATCGAATGTGAAACTTGTCGTCGAAAACCCTTAAAATAGAAAACCCGAGAGAAAACCTTAAATCAACATGTCCCCACTTCGGCTCGAGCGCTACTCTCGTTACGACACTTCCGATGCTTCTCTGTACTTATCGCTCACCATTTGCTGTAGATATTAAAATTAATCTATAAGTGTATCTTTAAGTACGAGAACCTTTTTTATAATACGATATTAGATCAAGAATGTATAATATTAATGGCCATATTTTAAGTTTTAAGGAATGTTTGAGTTTGTATTCATCCGGTCAGTAATTGTGTGTATGCTAGTACATCCCCGTTGAATTATATTATTTAATTTCGTTTTAAATTCGATTTTTAAATCAATCAATTTTGCTAGCTTGTACAATTGCTTGAAAATTGTCGCATTTTAACTATATGTTATATGAATCTTGTAAGTTATATTAGTTTGTTAAAATTAAACGAAACTATTCGCTCCACTATTTTCGTTGTTACGTTTTATTTTTTCTCTTTTTATATTATGCCCATGTGTATTTTCAGTTTTACTAGTATATAATAATTTAAACGTTAATTTATTATTTCTTTATCATTTGCAATAGCATGTTATTATACATACATTAATTATATTTCACTCGTTGCGTCACAACATTTTGCACACCGCTTAAGTACATGTATTCTATTTAGTTATTGTCGTGAGTATTTATCCAATGCATTTGCATTTAGACAAATTTTATCTACGAGATACACGAACTAAATCTTATTTTTAATTTGTAACTTAGCATCTACAAATCCATTTGTGAATCCTGACGTGACTGCCAGTTCCGGAACGAACAAGTGGTAGTCACCCAATCGAAGATCTGACCATGGGAGAGCTTAGGAGGAATGCCGAATCTTTGGGCATCGTCGAGCATTCGTCCACGTAATTATTAAAAAGGGCTAAAGATTCATCAGTATGACAATGAAGCACGCAAATTGGTTGTATTGATAAATACAATACTTATATAAATGTATATGATTTAAGGGATGAAGTATAAAAGAAATAGACCGATCAACATACAATATTTAAAAAAATCATTATGATATACTTTGTTGCAAGCGTAAATCAGATTAAATTTAAAGATTACCGTTCATTTATTATGAGATTGGATTATGATGAATCGATTGGTTTGTTGAAATAAGTATAAGATATCTCAGGGTTCTCAAAATCTAAGTGTTGAAAAATTGATGTTGGTTTGGAGTTCGCTTTCGAGCTTGTGTATGTCGCATTTATTTCGCATATTTTAAACATCGTTATCTTGAAGTTTTGTCAAAGAATGTCGGTAAAATTGTATTGTAAGAAGATTTCGGACTAGATGGTTTTGCTTTTGAATTTCATCGTATCGACAATCGTGCATCGCTTGTTCAATCGAATAAGAAAAAAAATACATGTTACAACGCTAAAATAATAATGAATAATTACTTTTGAAGAACTCGTAGAGCGATGACGATTTACAATTATACCGCATATACAAAAAGAAACGGTCGCATAAGCGATTATAGCACATTACATGAGTCATTGATTAGAAAATTCTAATATTGAAATTCTACCGTAGAAGTGAAAAAACAAAGGTCTACACAAAATGCCTAAGGTGCCGTTTTTAGATTATTATATACGAGTGGACGATAAATTTAAAATCTTCTTGCAATTCCAAAAAAAAAATAAAGTTTTTCCTCGGTAATATAACATAATACCGACTTTGCTATACTATTTTTACGGTCGTTGCTAGCAGCGTCAAATACGAATCAACAATTGAAAATAAATATTTACCTAGTAATAATAATGTATAATTCTGTTGATACTTAAATGTCGATAATGTATGCATAGAAATATATATATATACACACACAATATATATATATATATACAAATATAATACATATATTCCGAATTGTAAATTTGCATAAAACTTGTAGATTTTAGAATTAAAAATCAACGATCATGAGCAAAAAGTATCGATTAAATAATATTGTGAAAAATATTTGAAAGATCCCTGAATTCAGAAGAAATATCTACTTTACCGACATACTCATTCTTCTTGTTCGAAGACCTTATGTTTAATGTTTCGGATTCAACAGCTTTGTAAATTTTACTTTTTGCGAATAAAGTTAAACCGATATATGTTGGATTCTTGTGCTGCGATAAACTAGTGCCTACAGTCTGTATGACATGGTCAAACGTTTGCGCTTGAATTTGCTTCATATTGTGGATAATTGTATTTTTTATTTTGAATGCTGAATAGTTAATTTACAATTTTTAACTTAAAATCGAATCTGCAGATGTTAGTTGATATTTGATGACTTTGTCCCTAATTTCCATGAGGTAATTGTATTTGTCTTAAAAACCAGAGTGTCGGTAAGGTAGATATTTTTTCTGACTCCGGAGGATCCTATGATATCCGTTCAATTCCTACATTGTATTAATACTACTCGTGAAGATTGCTGTGTTCTCGATGACTAATAAAGGCACACTACTGCCTTTTCAACTTAACTATATATTTTTTGAGAAATGGTAGCAAAAAGAAATATTTTGAATCTTGTACTTGTTAGATATTAGTTTTAAAGTATGTCAAATCTGACGATGGTTCTCTAACGTTCATATATGTAATTTATTTTAAAAAACTAATGCGTTTAAAGTTACAATAACGATATTGCGATTGAGTACCAACTCTACGTCCTTGTAAAAGCTACGATAGATCGAAGAGATCAGATAAAAATGTTCATTATACTCGTAACGATACAAACGATTTTTATAACAATACCATTTGCACCGTAGCATTTTCGTTGGAACTCGCGCATGCTCATCTCTGAAGATTAAAAGGAAAAGGTCTTTCGAAAGTAAGGACTGGCAACGTTGACCGACCGATTATATATTAAACTAGCTTGTATATCAGTAAACAGCCAAGTTGAGCCGTTTGATATAAATTATTGAAGACATTGAGTTAGTTGATCAATTTACTTGAATCTATTCTGTACATGTGACCTTAGAAGTGTACATAATAATATACGCTTGTTAAGACTCGATTGCAATTCATTATGACACGGCCCCCGAGCGACTCTCCTCCGGAGCGCAATTCGGATTACTCTCCTATATACGCAGTGACATAATTCGCTTCCCCGAACCGTCGCGAGTCCGCGAGGTGAGCCTCGGCTTTTATAAAAGGAGAAGGTCCGCGCGACGAGCCGTTTAACTTCTTGTTAGACCGTCGAGCCCGTTGATTTGTTAGGTGGGGAATGTCGGGCGCAAACAGTGTCGCCGTTGTCCCGGGCCGCCGCCTCCCCCTCCCGGCTTTTACAATCCACTCGCGGGATCTCGCGGGGGCAGAGGCACTCGCGTCGCGCGCGGCGGGATAAATTGCGGAAAGTTGGGCAAGCGGCCAAGAGGGCCGATATATCCACCGCCGCGCCGCGATAACGAGATTAACCTTTTTAATTTGTATCAAGCGCGCGTGCAGGTGGGCACGCTCTCGCCCCGGTGTAACAGGCCGCTCGATTGTGTGCTAATATACGCCCGCGGCGGTGGATAAGCCCGGAGAAAAAAAAAATACAAGGAAAACACTCGCGTGCGGCAAATGCAGGTTTTCCCGAGCGGTACTCGTTGCCGTTGTGCGTACGGTGTACGCGGAAACGGTGGCAACAAAGTCCGCGGGCGCAGCTGGGCCGAGCATTACCGCCGGTCTTTTCACGGCGGCTCGTATATGCGTATTTATTTTGGGGGCGAGGGCGCGACCCGCCTGCCGTTCGGAAAAAGCCCGAGGGGGCGTTTGATCTTTTCTATATTTATCAAAAGTCCCTAGCTGCCCGCGCCCGTTCCCATTTTCACGAGTGTATATCGAGGCGCAGGGGCCGACGAGGAGGGCCGATTATTACATGCCCGTGTATGCAACCTCCCGCGAAGGCTCACGTAGTATACACAAGGAGAGTTGACCCGGCGGACGCGATGTCGTATAATCGCGGGGTCGAGGATCGGACCGCGACGCCGCGTGAATGACAAAAACAAAATACAGTTGCCGAGATCGAGAAGCGGGCTAGACGGGGAAACGGCGGGGGTCCTCTTTTGTACCGGGGGGCGCGTCGGTATACCTGGGCGCCCCCGGCGCACGCCCCCGCCTTCCCGGAAGGGGCGGCCCCGGCGTATAAGCGCGGCCGATAGCCATCGACACGCCGCGCGCGGCTTCGACGCGGGAATGCAGAAGAGCCGATTATCCCGGGCGCGCGGGGGATACACGTGTGGGGGGGGGGCATTGTCGCGTGAGAAGCCGGCCGCCTAATTGCGCCCGCGCGATATCCGGGCCACTGGGCCGCCGATAACGCGCGCGAGGCCACGTAGTTTCGCGGGTAAATTGGAGGTAAAGGGGCGCCAAGCGGCACCTGGTCCGAAAGCCCGGTCGGTAAACGCCCAGTGATTAGGGAACGGGGTGGACCGGCCCATAAGACGGCCTAATCCCTTTTTTTCTCCTCTTGTCCGTTTTTCTGGGCGTGCATCCTCGTTATGGGTATTATTAATGGGCGTGTGTGTGTGTGCGTCTGCGAGGAGAAGGGCGGGCCTCGTTACCCGAAAATGAGGAAAAAAAAAAAGAAAGGAAGAAAAGGACGCGGCCGCATTCCCGGGAGAAAGGCGGCCGATTAATCCGCCGGTCTGGCCTATCCGCGCGCGGGTGAACAATGCGCGCGCCGTGAGTAATTAGCCGCTTCTCATAAAAGTGTTACGATGAAAATTGAAAGGCCGCCGCGGGCCGGGAAGCTGGCGCCTCGCTCGTAATTGGGTGAAGAAAGCGCGGGCGGGCTGCGAGCTTCGGAGGCATCGCTTGATGGGATAGCCCGGTTGCGTGGGGGGGGGGAGGCCGCCCGATTACCATCCAATGCCGCCGCGGGAGAAAAAATCCGCGGCGACGCGCTAATAAAGCCGTTGGCGCGATGCGCCGCGGCGGATCGACTGCGCCGCTTGTGAAAGAAGGCCCGGGAGTTTCTCCGAATAAACGAGGGACCGGGGCGCAGATATGATTCCCATCCGGCGCCGGGCAACAATGCCCCGCGCGACAAAGAAATCGCTTTCCCTTCACACGGATTTTAATAACATATATATACACACAACACACACAGGAGGAGGGAGGCGCGCGGAGGAGAGAGAGAGAGAGAGAGCCGGCCCCCTGCAATCCCCGCCCCCATTTCTTTTTTTTTCCACGGGCGCGCCCTCCCGGCAACAATGATCGGGGCTTCCCCGAAGCCGTCGAAAAATAGCCGGCCCTCCCGCGAACGGCCCGCCCGCTCCCCGGAAGCCGGACCGTCGCGGTCCGGCGCCCGATAAGCGCCCGATAAACCCCGCGGCCCCTTCCGCCGCGCCTTTCTTGCCCTCGGGAGGATAAAAAAAAAGAGAGAACCGTGCGATTATCCTTCTTGCGCTTCCGAATATCCGCGGGGAGGCGCACCTGCCGGCCTTCCGCCGGTGAAACCTCGCCGGTCGTTGCGCGAGCCCCCCGGGGGATACCGGTGCGATTATCCACAGGTATACACGCGCGCGCGTGTGTACACACACGGGAGGCCCCGGGGCGACAGGCCGCGCGACGCGCCGCCGGAAACAATGAGAGGAAAAAAAAAAGGCACGGCGCTCGCGAGGTTGCGCGAGCCGCCCCCGCGGGCCCGCTATGGAAATCGGCTTGCGGCATATCCTTCCCGCCCACGCAAGCGCCGGTCGCGGCCCGCTGCCCGCTGCCCGGAAGCCCATTGTCGCGCCGCGGGCTTTTTTCGCCCCGGGGGGAAGCGCCCCGTGGATTTGCATTTCGGCGGCCGCGCCCACGGGAGCGCCGGAAGGGGGAGGAAGAGAAAAAAGGGCGCGTGTCCGCCGAGGGCCTCGCCCTCTAATTGACCGGGGCGCCTGGGAGGCACGGCGATAAGCCCCGGGGGAGGGGTAATTATGCCCCGGCGGTCGGGTTGCACTCCAATCCTTGGCGGCGCGCCCGAGTTTGTTTAATCAGGTTTGGGGCGCGCCCCGGCGGATCGATGCCACGGGCGCGGCTCCTCGCTCCGCGCTTCCGAGTTTTGACAAGCTCCGGCCTCTAGGGATTGCGCCAGGCCCTCGGCCTTGCTCCTCATGTATTCCCCGGTAATTTCATGCTCTGAAACCTCGTTTGCTAATGCGAGGCCTCGACTTGCACGCCGATCCTCTGTACAATTCGTGTGCTACGTGGAAAAAAAAATGTACGTGCGTCATTTTTTGTTTTATTTTCCCAAAGTTTCGTCACCTTTTCCACTTGAACCAGTCCGTGGTGATTTTGACTGGAGAGCCTGGTCAACGTTTCCCTCGGTGTAGATACGCATCCGCGCTCTCCCGAACAGACCGTCGTTCAAATGTAAGACTACATTATTTTTAGTTATCCCGCGTATTAATATTAAAATCCTAATTTTATTTCATTCGAGATTTCATCTTAATTAATTCTTCGCCTGCTTTGGATACGCTCGATGATGGAATGTTGCACTACCTTACACCGTTCGTACGTATACTACATTCTTCATTTCAATCTTTGTTTAATGACTATTTAATTATTTTGAAATTCTTGCACTCAGGAAATATTACTTATGAAATTTTACCACAGAGAGGGAGAAATAGAAGCTCCTTTCGCTCCTTTTACATAGTAAGCCGGAGACATGCTAGTTAAATCATACGAATTGCTATATTCAGAATATAACCAGTAGAAATAACGATTATTTTACTTTTTCCATGATTTATATGAACACATTTTTCAAAGTATATGTTGTATTTTGTAAAAAAAATGTTGTTATGATTTTGTTGAAAGAAAAGAAAGATAGATAATGATTTATTATTTATTATTTATTTAGTCAGCAATATAATGATAAATAGTAAGAGCATTTACCATATATTTTTATTTTTAGTACTAGAAATGCTATTAATGTTTTTCTTTTTCGGTTTATGATCTTAATGATTTACACCCACTCAAATGCATTACATGGTTGATTAATTTTAAGAGATCTACTTTGGCGAGGAACTTTATTTCTATATTTATAATTTTTAGTGCATTCACATGTGAATGCACATGTGAATATTTTTTGTGGTAAGTATACAGATTCAGTCTTATCCCGTCTGGACTATACAGTGTAAAATTCTAAATTTTTCATTTAAAATATTATTTATTTGAATAATGAAGAAGGTCCACAATTGTCTAGTTTAATTTTCTCATTTTCATGGACTGTTTTTTTCCTTTACACGAACAATAACCATCCATTGTTTTATCTTTTTTTTTGGACTCCCATCGTAAGAAATATTGTATCCTGAAAGTGAAAATGTTTTGAATGGTCATTTTTCGATCTGTTTATTGCGTTAATGCGTTTTGAAGGAAGGACGATTTTGTGTTATTTCACTCAAACGAATTTCCGTCCTCTATTTCAGTCGAGCGTGACATGTGTACAGCCAGTCAGATAAAATAAGCGAGGAGTATCAGTCCTTATATAATCAACATTCAACAAGAATATCTCGAAAGGCAAGGAGAGCCCTTGGGCGGAGGCTCGGGTGGAGAGCCAGGGGCAAGCCGACTCCTCGGCCAACGCGACACTATCGGCTAAAAATACGCGCGGGCTTATCTGGTGGCT
Source organism: Sycophaga agraensis (assembly GCA_018906755.1). Taxonomy (NCBI): domain Eukaryota; kingdom Metazoa; phylum Arthropoda; class Insecta; order Hymenoptera; family Pteromalidae; genus Sycophaga; species Sycophaga agraensis. Next base: position 2,731,513 of record JACCIE010000004.1, read on the forward strand.
CGGCCGTTCGGCGAAGCGGGCTTATCGGGGCGAGTCCGCGAAGCGCGGGCCGCTACCGGAGCCGGGCACCTCAGGTGAGCGCGAGCCGCGCACGAGCATACATCCACACCTGAGAGCCAGGCCCTGTGGGAAAGATCGGTCCACACAAAAGGAGCGGGCCGGCCGGTGTGTGGGAAATATCGAGAGGCGCCGGCCAGATGATGAGTCGTGAGATCAGTGGCCTCCTCTGCATCCCCCGCTTTGTGCGGGCCGGCCGCAGCTGCGCCCGCCGCCGCTTCCGCCCCCGCGCGCGGCCCACCGCAACCCGCGGGAATATTCACACGTGTGCGTGGACACACAGAAACGCGCGCGAGCGTACACACGCGACAATTATAACCGCGGCTGCGTAATTCCCAGCCGGCCCACGGAGAGAGAGAGAGAGAGGCGGAGGCCGCGAGGAACAGGCCGACGTCTTCATCGGACGTATCATGAGAGCGTCCCATTGAGAGCGGCCCTCGGAGATAAGGGATCTTTATGTGGGCGGCCGCGCGTTATCGCGCCCCGGCTCGGCCGAGAGGGCCCCGCTCGCGCGGCCTTATCGCTCTCCTTTTTTTTCCAGCGGACGGGGCCAGCGCGCAGCACGGGCCCCTACATATATATGCATGTGTGCACTACGCACCGCCGCGCAGATATATGTACGGGGCCCCCCTCGGGCGGGGCAAGCGAGCCGTGGCGAGCCGGCTTATAATCCCCGCTCGGGATGCACTCGAGCTGGCCCCCCGAGATTTCCGGGCGGCGAGCCGGAAGCGCCCGTCGCGTAAAGAGTCGGCCGCCAGCGGGGGGGGGGCAGTCAGAGCCACTGATCTACTTTGATATCACCTTTTTTTTATTATTATTATTATTATTTGATTCCCGTTGCCTCGCGTCCTTGCCGACGCGGGCGAAAAGCCGCCGCTTGATAAGACGGGGGGGAAAGGGAAGGCCGCGCGGGCAGATTGATCTAGGCGCCCGCGTGAGAGACCGGCTACCGGGGCCGTGTGCACCTCTCCTCGGGCTTGTGTACAGCGGCCGGTGTTTGCTCAGGCACCGACTTCCTCTCCCGTCGGCTTCTTATATAGGAAAACAGAGACTTGAGTTATGGGGTCTCGGCTGTCGGTGCGCCTTCCCCGAACAGGCGGCATTGTCCGAGATGACGCGCCCCCCGGGATAGACGGCCCTCGGCGAGTCCTCCGGCCCCGGGGCTTCGATTAGTCAAAGAGTCGCGCGCGGGGCAAACATGTCACCTGGAGGAAGGAGGCGCGTCGCGCACTTCTGCCCGAGCGATCGACAGGCCGGCCGGGACATTCCTTCCCCGGGCGCAGGAAGCCCGCCGGCTTTCGAGGGAGAAATCGGCGGCGGAGCCGCGCTCGGGGGATAATTGGAGGGCGCAGCCGCGGCGCCGCAGACGCATTGTTCCCCCGGGGCCCGCCGACAGCCTTGCGGTTCTATATTTTTTTTTTACCCTTCCATTCTTAAAGGGCCGGCCTCGCGGAGGCCCTTTAAACCGCACGCCTGTCCACGTGGTCCGCGAAAACTTTCCCGCGGCAGGTGGACCTGGCGCGTCGCCTTTTTTTTTTTCGCACGGTCTATGCACGTAGCGGAGCGAGCGGGGAAAGCCTGCGGGCGGCCTTCCTCGGAAGTCGGCCCTCCGCCGCGCGCACTCGGCAACGTAGGAAAAGCCAATTTGTCCGGGGCGCACATTGTTGCCGGACGCCGCGGGGGAGGATTGATGGATCGATTAATCGGGCGGAACCGGCCGGCGTCGGTAGGGCCCTCGAGGCTCTCTCTCTCCCACGAAAAACTCCCGGGGAAAAGGTACGAGCGCGTTGTTTCGTTTCTCCTTCCCAACCGGCTCCCAATTCGCCCCCGCGCTCGCTATGCTAACGAGGGCCGCGGCCGGGCTTTCGTCAGCTCGCCCGGGATTATTGAGTCGCCCGGCGCCGATCAATTATTCATCGGCGGCCCAAATCGAGACGTACAGGAGGGAGGGGGGAGCTGGTCGCTCGGTCCTGCAGCGCCGCTGGTGCCCGGCCGGACAAAGAGGGACTCTGCATCGGCAAGTGTGCCCCCGAGGCCTTGGCGCCTCGTCTCTCTATCCCCGACTCGGCCGATTTTACGTGCGCGCCAGTTCTAGCCTTCCTTATTTGCCCTATCTTTATGTCTTGGGAGCTCGACGACGAGCCAAGGGTATCCACCAAATAAAATCTGCATTATGCCTACAACTTTATAGATACACGCACTTATAATAGATTATTAGATAGGCCGACGCGTGTTGATATCTTGTAATTATAAAAGCAGCTTTCGAAAAGAGATTTCACGAACAAACTATAAATATACGCGAGTGTCACGATATACAAAAGTAGCTTTATGGGGGAAAAAAAATATTGCGCACAGCCTGGCTTTAGAGCACTGCTGCTGTAGGTGCAGCCCAGTATATATAATCTAACGTGATTTATCGTGTCGCGCAGACGTATAAAAATAGGACAAATGTGAAACAATGCGATAAATTTTAAATCTGTCTATCAAAGCCCTAGCGTTCGTAGCGCAACATTCGCCTGTATACACTTCCAACAAACATTAACAGTTTATTAATCTTTGTAGGAGGAGCAATCGTTAAGGATTGCCCATAGCCGCATTATTCCCGTAGAAAAAACGACAAGAGCTGCTGACCTACCGCGGCGTACAAATGGCTTAATTATCAATAGAAAGCAGCTCACATGTTCAACGTAAATACGCTCTTGATTGATTGTAAAAAAGCATTTATTTTAACATCAAATACAACATAATTCACTTTGGAAGAAGAAAAAAAAACTAAAAAAAGAAAAAGAAGACGTACGTTTGAACAGTTGTTTGATTCCTTTATTATGGAAATAAAAAATCGTATCGTTTATTTAATAGCCTTTGATAATTCCAGTCGACCGGCTGATTTACCTTAAACTTTTAATCGAATTCTCGAAATACTGGAAGAAGAAACGAGGGGCACTATTAAGGAGCCGGGATTATATTTTCTCGATAATCCGCGAGTGAGTAATGGTTATCGGCGCGGCCCGGACAGATTCCGCACACATGCAGGCAACCTGCAGCCGAGGCGCGATCCGCTGCAAAGGCCGGTCAGAGGCTGCGAGCGGCTAATTGGCCGCCGGCGATCGGCCCGCGGGCATATCATCCTGCGCCTGTGTTTACTAATTGAACGGCCGAGGGAAAGAAGAGAAAAAAAAATGGGGCAGCCGGCAGCCTCGGAGCGGGGAGATTTTATTGGGCGGCATCCGGCCGGGGAGCTCGGCGGCATACCGGGAAAACCTCGGGGAGAGATATCCGGCCGCGGGAGGCCCCCCCTTGTAAACACCGCTGGAAATCGAAAGGGTGCAGCGCACCTGCGCGGCCGCGTGGCGCCTATAAATAGCCGGCGGCTTCCGGCGGCGCGTCCCGATCGGCCGGGAATTAGAAATCGATATCGGGGGGGAGTGGGGGAGGGCGCGTTAATTGCCGGCCGCGGGCCGAAAAAGGCGCGCGCGCGCCGCTGCAGACTCGGCGTCGTCGTCGTCGGCGGCGTCGTATATACGTCTCTCCTGGGCCCGGGCTCCCCTCTCCGCCTCCCGGGGCGGGGGAGGGGAGAAGGTCGAGCGCGGCGGGACTGCGCGGCGGCGGCGGCGGCGGCGCCGGCGGCTGCGCTCAGTCGCAGGAGAGCGCCGCGCGAGGTCGCAGCCACGCCCGCGCAGTGCACCGGTGTGTACAAGTGTGATCGCCCTCGTCGTGGCCCTCCCCGCCCCCCTCGGAGGCCGACAGCCGGACGGAGCCGAGTGCGCCGGGATGGGCAGGCCCCTCGGGCGGAGCGAGTGACGGAGGAGCAGCGGCACCAGGTCAGTTGCCGGCCGGCGCGCTCCGATTAATCCCGGGGCCCGGGGGACAAAGCCCCGGGCCCAGGTAGGGCCGCCCGCCCTCAAAAGCCCGGCCGCTTCCGGCGGCGCTTTTCATCCTCCGAGGGCGGATGCGCTCCGGAGGGCCGCGGGCCTTTGTGCCCCGGGCCTCGGGCGGCTCGTCGCGCGACTTTTCGCGGGAGGACGAGGAGCGGGTCCGCTCCACTTTGGGAGACTCGCGGCAGGGACTGACGGCGGCCCTCCCTTGGGCGGTCTTTTTCCAGGCGGCAGCCGACGGGCAGGAGGAAGGAGCCAGCGCACCCGGGACATGCTGAAGCACGTGTCGGTCTCCCCGTGGCGGGGCCGCGCCGACAGCGTCAGCCTCGCCTCGAGCGGCGGGGCCTCGAGCTGCGGGAGCGGGAGCCCCAGCCCCGGGCACACGCCCCCGCCCTCGCGGGCCTCCTCCTGCGCCTCCCTCGCGGGCCCGACGCCCGTCCCCGGGAGCCTGGCGGGAGCGGAGCCGGTCCAGCAGGTCAGTAGCGCACCACCCGGGCGTCTGGGCCGAACGTGGGCGCAACGTGCGGGAGGAGGGCCCCCTTCCGCGGCCTGACGTCAGCGGATTAATTGCGCCGCGGCGAGCCGTCCCGGGAGCGCCGCGGGCATGGGAAAAAGAGCCGCTTCTCACGCTGCGCCCTGCGGTTAGCCCGGGCTTTTTGCGCGGGGTAACCCGAGCGCCCCGGCGTCCCGCGCTTTTCGCTTTTCCCCGGGGCGGTCCCCGCGGGGGGCGGCTGCGTGGGAACGCCCGGGCGCCGGGCCCTCTCTCTCTCTCTCGCTCCGCGGGGGTCGGGCTGACTCAGCCGCGGGTGATGCACCGGGTGTCGCGCGGGGAAAGCCCGAGGCCGGCAGGTGACGGGCCGCCGCGGCCCAAAGCCCCGCGTCCGCGTAACGAGGGCAATTGGCCCTCCGCCGCCGCCGGCGGCAATTGCCCAAGGCCCGCGTCAATTGGCCTTTTCTCGGCGCGTGCCACCGGCGAGGCGCACCTCCGCCGGCTAATCGAGCGCGCAGCTGCGGCCCGCGGATGCTGATCCGCCGCCGGCAGATGGCCCGCCCGCCCCCTGCAACTGGACCCGCCGAAAGGAGAGGCCCGCGCGGTGCGGCGGCGGCGCACGCGAGCCGCCGGATGCGCCCGGCGGCGCGGCCCCGATCGGCCCCTGTCTCCCCGGGCCCGGGGAAGAAGCGGCCCCTATCTCCCGGGGCGATAAGCCCTATCGAGGTGGGCGCCGGGACCGTTGAACCTGGCCGAGGCGCCGCGCGTGAGAATCCACCTCTACGTCTCTGTGTATATATATATATACATCGGCGCGAGAGGTCGTTCCGCTCGGGCGCGCCGCCCGGAAGCGCCGGGAGGAGCCGGGAGGAGCCGGGCATCGGGAGGGAAAGTGATATCCCGCGGACTCCCAAGGACTGGAAGTCTTTCGGCTCGGCGCGGGCACAATGGCCGGGAGCCGCGGGAAAAACGCGGCCCGAGCGCCGGTGACGCCTGTATTCCGCGGCGAGCCGTCGGCGCTTTGTCCGCGGCCGAACGCGAACAAAGGCCCAGGTAGGCGCGCGCCGCGCAACCAATGCACGGCCGCACTCGGCCGCGTGCATTATTCACGGAGCGCCGCCGCCGCCGCCGTCGCGGGAGATAAGCCCGGTTATCGGGGGCCGCAGCCAGCTGTAAATCCCGCGGCCCTGTTTGACGAGGCCCCCGGCGATAAGCGGCGGGCCGGCCGAATCCGCGGGCACCGTTAGGAGTCGCGCGGGCGCAACCGAGGGACGGGGGGGCCAAAGAGAAAAAGAGACGGGCAAGAAGCGATTAATTGGCCGAGATGGGGGTTTTTCCGGGGGGCCCGGGCCGCCGGATGCCGGGGCTCTCCGAGACAATCGAGGCTGGCGGAAGAGGAAGGGCCAATTGCGCCTCGGATTCCTCCGGGTGCCGTGCCTCGGCGGCAACGAGGCCGCGCGTCTGCCCACTCGAGGTCGGGGCCCTCCTCTGTTTAGCCTCGTAAAGCCCCTCTCGAGTTGTCCGGCTGACGGGCCGACGACAACAGCGGCTCGAGAGCGCCTCGGTTTTCCGGCTCGATCGGCCCGGGCCGATCGCCCAGTTTCCGCCCGGCGCAGGATCGGCTTTCGGGGGGCGCGCGCGAGAGAGCGCCGGCAGCTGGCGGATGCGGGCCGGCCGCCCACCTGCGCCGGAAGCTGCTGCCGGTCCAGCGGCTGTCGCGCGCGGCCCCGGGGAAGGCGCACCGGGACACCGGAGAGCCGGGGCCGCGGCCGGACACCGGAGATGCGCGCGCGCGCCGATCCTTCACGGCCGAGGTGCCCGGCGGCGCTTCGGTTACCATTGCTCCGCTTTCGCGCGACACCCGGACGAGCGGCGCGCGCCTATCGGGCCAATCGGGCCGTGGCGACCCCGGCCCTTGTTTACACGGCCCGCCCACCGCGCGCCTATCTCCCGTCCGTGTTTACCGGGCCGTCGTGATCGATACCGGCTATCTCGGGGCCCGCGGGCCAACGGGAGCCCGGGCGCTTTGTCCACCTCGGCTGAAAAAGGAGACCCCGCCGATCGCGGAATCCCGCGGCCCGCGGCTTACATTTCGTGGATACACGGCAATCGGAGGCCCGACAGCCCGACTGCATCTACGGCTCCTCCTACGTGTATATATACACGCGCGCGGGGGACTGCGCCGCGGCTTTTTTCGGCGCCGGAAGCCGCACGTGGGCCGGCACCTGCGCCGCCCGGATGCTGGGCCGAGGAGCCGCTGCAGCTTTGGGGGGAGGCGCGCGCGGGCTTCCCGGAAGGCCGCGGGCCCGCCCACCGCCGGCCGATGACCGGCATTGTGGCGGCGGGTCGTGCGCCCGCGCGCCCCCCCCCGGAATTCCGCGCTAATTGCCGGGCCATCGGCAAGGTCGCGCGGGGAGCCGAGGGGGCCCCGGGCGCGTGCCTCCCCGGACGCACGTGCGCCCCGATTTTTTTCCCGGGCGGGGTCGCGTGCCGGATGCGCCGCCGCCCGGAGGAAGCCCCCCGAAATAGAAGCGTTTCAGCCCGGATCGGGGCTTTGTCCGGGCGGCGATCGGCCCGTGCGTTCACGAGGCATTGTGGCCGCGCGAGCGAGTGCGCCCCGGATCCGCGGTCACTGCGCGCCGGAACAATCGGTAACGCTCGGGCTGCCCGGGATCCCGGGGCGCCCGGTCCCGTTCCGCCGGGGGAACTGCTACGTGCGCCCGGGGGCCGCGGCCGGCTTACGCCCCGCGGGACTTTTATTGCCTTCCCAGGCGCTCCGCCCGCCGCGCTAATTAGCCTTCCCCGGCACGTACGCCGCGGGCTTTTCCCGCGCGCACGTCCGCCGCCGGGGGAGGGCGGCTCTTATTCGCGGGGCCGCGTCATCGGTCACGTACGCGATCGACCCCGGGTGAGAGGGGCCCGGGCCCCTCGCCGGAAATAGCCCGCAAGGCGCCTCTGTGCGCCCCTAATTGCGAGGCGGCTCCACTGACGACACCTCGACTCTCCCCGCAGACGACCATCAAGGTGTACGCCAACTGCCTGCGGCCAGACATCGAGTACAAGACCCTGGGCATCACCTACGAGACGACCTGCCGGCAGGTGGTGCAGAACCTCCTGAGCAAGTTCCGCATGCGACACCGGGACCCCCGGCTCTTCTTCCTCACGATGGAGGTGACGGTGCGCCGAGCCAACGTCCGGACGGTCCTGCCGCTCGACGAGGACGCCCGCCCGGCCGTCCTCCAGTCCTGCCACCCCCGCGGCGACTCGAGGTAAGTCCCCGACGGCCCGTCGCCCGAGACCCTCCCCCCTAACCACTCTGGCTCTTTCCAGGTTCTCGCTGCAGACGCGCCGGGGCGGCCTCGTTAAGATCTACGACAGCGCCCTCATGTCCGGGGTAAGTGTGTGTTTTGCCGGGGGCGCCGGCGGTGCCAAGCCCGATGATATACGACCTCCTCCTTCCACCCAAACAGCGACGTTTTTTTCTCTAATTCATCTCTCTCTCTCTCGCGCGCGCTCACAGTCCAAGTACAAGAGCCTGCTGGTCTCGGAGAAAACGACGGTCGACGAGCTCATCCAGATGCTGCTCAGCTGCTACAGCTCGAGCGAGCGCGTCGAGCAGTTCTCCCTGTACGAGGTGAGCGAGGCCGAGGAGTACCAGCGCAAGCTCCACCCGGACGACCTGCCGCTGAGGGTGACGCAGCGGTGGACCAGCGCCGACCGGCACCTGCGCATCCGGCGCAACCCCGACTACAACCCCCACCGGCGGAAGGTAAGCCACCGTCTCCGCCCCGAGGAACCGCCCGACTGACGCCCTGCCCTTTCCCCCAGAGCATGTGGGCGTCCGACTCGAGCATCGCCCTGGCCATGTCGAGGCTGCAGCTCCAGGCGCCCCACGTGCACCAGCACTACTTTGCGGCCAAGGGCGGCCACCACCACCACCACCACCACCACCACCACCTGCGCCACAGCATCAGCAGCAGCAGCAACAACAACAACAACAACAGCTGCAGCCACAACAAGAACGGCACCCTCCTGGTGTACCGGCACGCCAGCGACAGCAACAACAACTGCGGCAAGCCGCCGATCCCGGGCCACCTGGTGGCCGGCTCCTGCCACAGCCTGAACCAGCAGCCCCAGCAGCAGCAGCCCCCGAGGCACCAGCCGCCCGCGGCCCTCAAGAGCCTGCCCTCGACGCCCCTCGCGGCCACCAAGCGCGTCTCCACGGCCTCCTACGCCGACTACGAGAACTATCTCTTCATCTAGGCCGCGGGCCGCAGCCCCCCGGGACGCCCCTGTAAATAGTCACGCGGGCCCCGCGACGGCCCTGTACATTATTTTCCTAGGCCGTAAGCCCGACAAGCGTACCAAAGTTAGCTCTGTACATTCGATGGCGACCGAACCGCGGAAGCCGGCGCCCGACACGTGCGCCTCCCCTGCCGCGCGTAAAACGCTTGCGGTGCGCCCGCAGCAGGCCGACGCTTACGCGCCGCCTGACCTTATATATATAAACTGTATCGCGAAAAATTCAGTAGGCGCGACCGCGAACCACCGGCGTACACGTGTGTGTACGTGTGTGTACATGTGTGCACGCATGCCCATTGTCTGCCGCCGGGGAAAGAAATTATTCACTCGGCTCGCCGAAGCTCGATTAAATATATTTCCGAGCGCGCTCGAGGCTCGCGCTCGTACCAAACGGATACATACTGTATACTATCTGCTTCGCGTACACACACACACACACACATCCGGGTTAATGTTCCCGCAGCTTTTGTAAAATATTTTATGTGCGAGCGCAATTAACCAAAGAGGAAGCGATTTCCAATGCCGCGTCCGATAGTATCGCGGGCAACCTACATGCTACACCTATATATATATATGTATATGTATATGTATAAATACAATGTTTTGCGAGGGAGAGGGGGAGACAAAGGGAACGATTAGCTGAGCACTGCCAGATGCGCGCGCGTACCGCTCGATTGTTTGAAAATTGTACCGCTCGCTCGATGCACGCACTATGTACGCATTGTAATCGTACCAGTCGCCGTTGTTTTGCCTGCCAAATACACGCGCGCGCTCGTGCACAAGGGAAGAAGTAGGGCGTCGTCGTGGTCCGAGGGAATTTTCAGCTCTTCGCCCAGGAGAGCCGACAATATTCTCCTCGAGATGGCCGAGGCTCGATTAGTAAGTAGGGGCGCGTTGCGGCACGGCTCGAAGAATCTGCCGCAATCATTGTAAATAGGTTTAACTGGCGAATCGGTTGCAGCGAGATACTCGCGCTCGAGCGTCCAGCGTCGCGCTGCATTCACCGCGTGCCTGTGAATAATGCCGAGCAATGTCGCGACTGCCGCTCGTCCCCTTTAAGCTATAATCCTGTAAATATCTTTGTAATATTGTATCTCGTACGTAAGAGGGGCCGGAGAAGCCCGCAAATATTAAACGTTGTGAATACCATATCCGAAAAAAAAACAAAACCTGAGTTTTCATTGCACACCACATTCAACCCGATGTAGCCCGATATGTACATATACACGGAGAAAAAGACAGGTGACAAGATACTTTTGAAAATTTATTGATTTCTCGTGAATGATGGTTTGTACACGCCACGCTCTATCGGAGGTCCAGCGGACACAAGCCTCCTTTGCAAACCCATATATAAACATAATACCATATATTGAAATGTATAACACGTATGTATACTTGCGGTAACAAGACAGCTCGGTGTCGAGCGAGATCGAGGAAAATAACGTCAAGATAATGTGATGATAAAAATTTTATTTACAAATGCGACAAAGTTTTTGGAATCCGATTCACTCGGCCTCCCCTCGCGGGCATGTATCTGCATACATGTATGTGTGTACAGAGCGCATCGGTCTGCGCGCGGCGTCTCCCTCGCGACGCGCACCGCAGATGACTGAAAAAGAAGAAGCTCCGACCGCAGATGTGGCTTCGGCCCTGCGCAGTCGAGGTGCGGCCGATCGTTTTCTTTCACACGGAGTACGATGACGGCTCGGGACCGCGCGAGCGATCGCGGCGTCCGGTGCACGGTGACGCCTGTCACGTGAGGGCTCGCGAGGTACGCGTCGCGGCTCGTGTACATACGCTCGGCCACGGGAGCGCGGCCTGTTGCAATCCCCGGCCGGCAAATTGCGCGCGTACCCCCCGAGGCGATCGCCAGCCGCGCGATTACGCAACAGTATCGCGCAGGCGGCGACATACGCGCGAGTGTGTGTACGCGTGGAGCGAGCGGCCGCCCGGGGGAAGAAACAAGGCCGCCCGGCGTAATACAGCGCAACTTCCTATACGGGCGCGTCTTTCCCGCGTGGGTGTAGAGAGCGCGCGTGGGAGGTCTTCTCATCCTCTGGGAGTCGTCCTCCGTGGCTGTTCCCCCGCGGGAGTGACGCGGTACACCCGGGCTCGCGTCCACGCCGTGGCTTTCGGAAAGGGGGCGGCTCTCCCGATTATATGCGGGGTAAGCGGGTACGTGAGGCGAATAATCGGTGGGCGCGCGCGCCACGGGATCGAGCAGCTAGCCCTGCATGCCGAGGCGTCGGCCTCTCTTCCTCCTCTTTCTTTCTTTCCTCTTGTGCGCAATAAGCGGTCGCATTCTTCATTGTGCATTTACGCCGCCGAGGATCGAGTCGTGCAACATCAAATTTATTTATAGCCTCGTTTCTTCAACGTCCGACTGGCCGATCGATCCAACTCTATTTACTACGAGTAATCGTAATAAAAATAATGTATTTTTTTTTTTTGTAATTCGCTGTTGTTGTTGTTGTTGTCGAGTTTCGGTATTTGCTCGACGCGTCTCCGATCGTACTTGTGTTCTAAGAGAAATTTTAATTGCCTTCCCCATGTAAATGTCTTGTCTATCTATCAATTTTTTAAATCGATCCAAGAGACGAACCGACGAATAATAAGCTGGTCAAATTTCATTTTTAATGAAAGCTCACCAGCCGTGAAATCTCCCTTTTCCTAACTAAATACGCTAAAGATTGAAACTCGTTTGATTATTGGAAGAAATTAATTGAATTGGAAACGTGGATAAATCTAGAGCCTTTATTCAAATAAAGTGATGATATTATATATTTCCGAAGCCAACATCATTCTTCTAAAGCTCACGCGCATAGACATACTCGTTCACTTTGAGATTTGAGCGGGCGTCGCGCGGGATAACCCCGCTAAAGTGTCATTTACTTTTTTTTTTTTCTTAAATTTTTGTTTTACTTTACCTACAAGTTTCGTGAGACAAATATGTGCAGCGACAAAACAAACGCACGCTTCTTACTTAAGGTGAATAACGTCCGTTCTCCAATCGTATAAGTGAAAACGACTAAAGGCAAGTATATCTTCGATCGGGAATCAGCTCGTTTTAATGCGGTACTCGTCTAAAACTAGGGACTTTATGCTCTGTGTGCCTACTCGAGTCTCCTTTATACTTTCACGGGCGATCGACAATTTTCTAAAGCGCCCTGCCGCGGAGCGTCGCGCGCGGCGCATCTTCCGAGAGGCGCCCCGAAATATATACCCGTTGCGCGACTGTACATCGGGGCCTCTCGTTCTGCCCGCGGATGCGTCGTCCTCCCAAAAACTATTACTCGACGTTGTCGACGCAAAGTGTCTTCTACAAGAAGGTGACTTTATAAGAATTCAAAAAACATTGTTTTGTAAACGCTCACAGAATTCAAGAGATATACTTTTTCTTTACTCCTTTTAATCCCGAGCGCCGAGTTCCTTGAGACGCGGCGTCGCGGGCGCCTATTAAAGAGTCTTACAAAATTTTACAAAAAACACCTTATCGCATTAACGTTTCGAATTTTTGTGTCGGTATACCAGCATCCTCCGTCTTTTTTAAGCGTATTCTCTCGTTCTCTCTCATTCTCACTTTCTTTCTCTCGTTCTCTCTTTCTTTCTGGCTCACTCGTTCACTTTCGACGAGGAGTCGCTGATTCGATCGAGTCAAATCATTTAGGTAGAAATCTTTAACAAACGTGTTTGGAAAAATAGTAACTGTATATATTAGAGTAATGGAACTATTGTATCGAGGAGATGTACAACGTGTCAATTGAAAAGAAAAATAATGCTGGGAGCTGGTTCATTAACAGAATACAGAGAGTAATTACGAGAAAAGTACAAATTAATTATAATAGCAAGGAGAGAGTATAATCTTTAATAACTGTTTAAGGGCTGGGAAATATATACAATCATACAGTACATGCACTTTGTTGTAGCAGCAGAGACTCTGTAATTTTCTTGAACAACTTTTTGAATTTCTCGTCGGCCAATTTTGGAAAGTGACGCGCAAGGAAGGCGGACGTTCAAACCAAACACAAGCGATTCGGGAAAAGTACTTGCGACGCTCCACGAGGACAATAACGTTCAGCTTTCGGCAAACAGAAAACTTCAGAGCCCCTCGCGCATGGAATTAATAAAGTATCTGAAGACATCAGTAATATTAAACTTGTCAAAAGATCATCGAAGTTTCGTACAAGAAGTGGTGCAAAAGGTTTGTTTTTTTTTTTTCAATTAGTGACATAATCAACATCTTCGACTTTTTACATCTATACATTCGTGTCTGTCCATGAGACTTTAAGCGCAACGACCAGAGCTCGATCGCGGCTTAAAACAATTGCGCTGCGTCGACGCTCAGCATTGGGACCCGCGCGCATCATGACATTCGCTAGTTTGGCCGCACGTCTTGCGCGCCGCGAAAGATAATCGCTCACCCGGTCCTATCTGGAATAACATTGTTTCATTCATCAACGCGTCGTCATGGGCGCGGCGATCGGTGGACAGGGAACAAAAAAAAAAAAGAGTACAGCTCGCATGGGTCCCACTATTGAGCTCTCGATGCAGCTGAAAGACGCACATAAACAATTTTCCGAACAATTCGTCGACGCTTGAGTCGCTTATATTCACACATGATTTACTAGATTCGTGGACACTCTTAGCATACAATACAGATTGTTTCCCTATACACTGGATGAAAGCGCTTTCCGCGTCGCGGTGCCGCGTGCGAAAAATCGTTTCGACAATAATTTCCATTGTGTCGTTTCCACTTGCCGTCTCCAAGGTTGAATTACTCGCGTTTGTTTGTTGAATTTTCTTTTTTCTTTTTCTTTCGTTATTATTATTGTTATTATTAGTGTTAATTTTTTACTATTTTCTCTTTATAATCGCACAATGATTAATCGTAATTACACACGGAGTGCACACCTCGGTTACGGCGAAAGGACCTTCCAGAGCGGCTCGGAAGAAAGAACCGGAACGCACAAGTACAAAAGATCGCGAGCTGCGTGGTTTATTGCGCGGGACGAGAGGTACACGAGGAGGAGGGCGCGCGGCGCGGCCCGGGGGAACAATCAAATCGCCGGCATCGGCACGGGGTATATATGTACGGAACAAAGAATCGAATAGGACGCGGGAGAGGAGTCGGCTGCCCCCCTGCCCGTCCTTATCGCGGCAACCGGCGGTGTCTTATAATTTTCCTCGATAGCTTTAAAGGTTTTATTTTTTTTTCTTACAGTATTTACAGGACTCGGCCCTCGCATGGGGTCGCGGCGTACGTCTAGTGGATCCGTTGCGCTCGACTTTACACTTTATGCCTCGTGGTTTATCTTTTTTTTTTCTTTTCGTCATTTTTCCCATTATTGTATCCAAGTGTTCGATTTATAACTGGGCCTCGCCACACTCGCACAAGTACGTATATTCGATAGATTTATATCTGTACGCTATATAAAGGAAGGTGAAAGTGACAGCTGCACGTTTGGTTTGCTCATCGGTACCCGGTAGACTTCTACAATATTAAAATTTTATAAACGTAGCAGACTCGTGTATAATCTTTGGCGTATCGTTTAAATGTTTAGGTAGTCCTCGTTCACGTAGTCGCTCGTCTCTTCTCGCGCGTACGTGCGTCTCTCGTGGAAAGAAGGTCGGGAGACGCAGAGACCCTTAGTCCGTGTATAATATAATGCACTCGTATCAGCGGAAAATCTCGGGCGCGCGTCCCTTCGGCCCACGATTCACGCGCACTTCCCGCCCCTCTCTCTCTCTCTCTCTCTCTCTCTCTCGCAGCACGCGGAATATACAGTCTCTCGCATAGTGGAGAAAAATCTGTCGGAACGGAACATCGGAACGCATTCACGGGAGGGCGTATATATCGTATGTATACAAAAGCTCGTCACAGGCTCGGAAGGCGGAGGAGAAGCGCCAGTTTCTCCGGGGGCGCAGTGGCCCTTGCGCGCGGCTGGCTGACGCGATCCTTCGGAGAAGTCGAGGACAATCATAACCGTAACAACAGTAGTAATAATAGTAGTAATGATAAGGGGGTAATTAAGGTAATAGGGTAAGTCGTGGTCGGTGGAGTCAGCGGTACTGGGGCCCGCGAGGACACAGTTGTTAAAGTAAAGGCCCCGGGGCTGGGTGGCCGAGGGGTCGCTCGGGCCGCGTCGGTTACGCGGCGCGGATGAACGGGGGCACACCTACACACGTGCGTGCGTGCGTAGGCATAGGTAAATATGGGGGGTGGGGCGAGGATGAAGGGACGCGGGCGGCGCGGGGCCGCGGCGGTGATCGGCGTGCGGCGGGCGGTGAGCTTTCGCGGCATACGTACAGGGCCGCGTGCGCGGGCCTACATGTCCGCGTGTACGCGGGCGTACACGCCTGTGTATTTATGACAATGCGTGTGTAATGCGTGTGGGTGGGCGCTCGCGGTCGACGCGGGCCCCGGCTGCTAGAGGGCGGTCGTGCGCAGCCGGGGGCAGCGCTGCAGCGAGAGGCCCCGGGGCCCCAGGTCCTAGATGTCGTTGAAGGCGCGCGAGTCCTCCTGCTGCTGGTGGTGGTGGTGCTGTTGCTGCTGCTGCTGCTGCTGTTGCTGCTGCTGCTGGTGGTGCTGCTGCTGCTGTCGGGCGCGCCGGTGGCCGCTCCCGTAGTCCCCGGGCCCGCCCGCGTACTCCTCCTCCTCGCGGTCGTAGTGCTCGCCGCGGTCGGTGCGCTCGAGCCGCGAGCGCCTGGACCCGTGGCCGCCGTACGTGCTCCCGCCACCTGCGCACAGTCAAGCCCAAGGGGTCAGGTGGGTTGTGTACCCTCGGAGAGCCGCGAGAGCGGTCCATGCAAACTAGCAAAAAAGATCAAAAGTAACACGCGGCTTCGACACACACACACACACACACAGAGAGCGTTTACGTTATTGAGGCACAAGCGAGGCCGGTTACGTGTGCGCGTGTATATGTATAGATCGAGTTGCCAGCTTCCCCGCCGGGCCAACTCGGTTGCACGTGTACAAATATAGCTTGTCAATCTACATATGGGAGTACGGTGAAGGGCTGACGATGAGGATGATGCGCCGGCCGCTCGAAAGCGAGCCACGGCTCCAAGCTGGAAAACCACCAAGCAACAATCAAAACGCACCTCGGCATGCGCCCGCGGGGGCTATTAATAAGACAAGAGAGACAAGTGAGTCGGCGCCCGTGCTTTCAGCGCCGCGCGGACAAAGGGTCGGCGTGGCCGGCCTCGGGACTCGCGGCCTGAGCCAAAGAAAAAAAAAAGAGGAGCCCGCCTCGGGGCACCGGGGAGGAGGAGGAGGGGGGGTGGCCGGCTCGCGTGCCGGAAAAAAAAAAAAGACGAGAAGAGGAAGAAGCTGCGGGGGAAGCGGTGGCCGCGCGCGCACGCGCCCGCCCCGCCGATGGCTGCTGCTCCACCGGCTGCCGGGGCTGCCCGTCCGAAACCGGAAGCTGAAAGACTCCTGGGGCTCCCTGGCGAGGCCGCTGGACCCACGCAGTCTCCCACGCGTATGTACAGCCCGGGGCGTCCGGCCTCGAGGGCCCTGCTCTATATACACAGTGCGTAGGTGCATCTAATGAGGGTATAGGGGGCTCATGTCTCTGGAGGAGTGGCCCTGGCTCTCTGCCGGGGGGTGGGTGGGGGGGAGCGGGGGTCGCTCTCATGCATCAAAGTCCTTACTTACGGAGGCCCTAGCGGCCGTCCCGCTGTAAAATTGGGGCGCGGGGGTCTGGGGGGTGTGGGTTACGGCCTCGGGGGGCGGGTGGGTGGGCGGCTCAATCGTGGCCGGCCCCCTTGCGGATGATCCCCGTGGCCGCCAGCGGCTCCGGCGAGGCTTGCACCACGAAACAGAAGAAAGGCCAACTGATAATTCGTGTGGGGCGGGGCGCCGCGCCCCAACTCTTCCTCGGCCCGCGCCGAGTCCGCCTGCGTGTGAGTGTCTGTGAGCGCGGCGGTGGCGCGGTTCCCGCGCGCGCGTGCCTCGCGGCCTGTGGGACCAGTGGCCGGGGATGGGAGCGCTAACTCGGGAAAATGAGGCGCGGCTGGCTGGGTTAGTAGGCGCGCTGCGGACGCAGCGCATAACAAATGAGCACATACAGACGGGCGACATATATATAACAGAGAGAAAATCCTCGCTGGCCAAAGAAAAGAGAAAATTAAAAAAAAATAAAGGCCCATCCAATTCTGTAAACATACATATATATATATATAGATATCCACGTATTCGTATATATATATATATACATATATATTTATAAAACGTGTGCGTTGAAAAAAACGTGAGATTGGAGAACTAACGGGAGAAGCGGAAGAATAAGCGCGCCTCGCTCTCACTGGGGTGAGTACAAGAACGCCGATCCGTACATTGGCGCTGAAAAGAAACACACAGTATGAGCCGATATGGTATTTTTCCTTTTTTTCCCATTCAACTGCGCCGGCGAGCGCATTGAGAGCCTCGAGCGCTCGCGCCTCCAGCGCGGCTATAGTGCATGTACGCGGCTGACGTTTTTTTCCCGAAAACTCTCATGGACAATGCCCGCGTACATAGAGGGGCGAGGGCTCGAGGCCTTGGTGACGCTTCGATCGCCGGCGACGCCCGCGCCGCCGCCGACTTTTCCAAGCCCGGGCAGCTTGGATTGTACGTTGAGAGGCCGACGGCGATCGAGATGATGCCTGGCCAGCTATTACTACTGCGCTTCGGTATGCAAGTGGCTTTATACGTCCGATAACTAAGTGCATGCAACGTCTACGTGCACGCGTGTGTCCGTAAAGATAATAAATGTAGTTACGTTGATTGCCGTGCGTGCGTATAATGTGCATACGAGTTGAGGTCGACGTGTACGCGTGCGTGACTCGCTTGGAGACAGTATGTATACACGTGTATAATAATAAAACGCGGCTAGAGTGACAACAAGTATTGACAGAAATATAAATAATAGATTGTAGGAGAGTAAAGAACGTCTACGGTACATAAGAAGAGCGTCGTGCGAGGAAAGGTTGGGTCTAGTTACCTCTAGGCTCGTGGCCGTAGTAACTCTCACGGTGGCCAGCTGAACGGGGCAACAGAGAAATAGATTTAAATAAAAGGTTAGATCGCCATGAGCGCCTGAGGGGCGCCTGGTGTGCGGATGGCAAGTACGCGAGTTAGGAGAGTAGGCGCGCGGCCAGAGACTCGGCCGGGCGCAGCGTGTTATACCTGAGGTGACGCGGTTCGCCAGGCCGTCGGCGGAGGCGTCCGCCGCGGGCATGACCCTCGGGACGGCCGAGACGACGGGCGGGTGGGTCGCCCGCCAGTAGGCCTCGAGGTACTCGTTTACGTGCTCGCAGGCCTCGACCAGCTGGTTCTCGTCGAGGATCACGTCGAACATCTCGGTCGGGCACTGGGACAGCTTCTCCGCGGCGACCATCTGCACGTTGAGGTGGCGCGCCTGGGACTTGCCCCGGGACTTGATCAGCCGGTGCAGGACCTTCGGCGAGGAGATCTTGAGGTAGACGACGATCGGGGCGAGGCTCGTCTTCGCCAGCTGCGAGGGGTGGTTGATCGTGTCGCAGTCGAGGACCACCAGCTGCGAGGGGAAGACCAGTCAGTCTCGAGGGGGGACCCGCGACCTCCTCCCCGGCTTACCTGCAGCGTCCGCGCCAGCTCGAAGATCCTCTCGATCTCGGCCTGCACCTCGGCGAGGCCGCTGTTCCTGCTGGTCGACCGCTCCATGATCGCCCGCTTCGTCGGGTTGTTCAGCAGGGATCTCTTCGCCAGGGAAATGTCGGCCATTACCCTCGTTATGATGATCCTGCGGGCAGAGAGTCGCGGTCAGTCGCCCGCGAGGGGAAAAGGGTGCAAAGCTAAAGCCAACCTCCTCACCTGCCCTCGAATCTGTGTTTCAAAAAGTCAAAAAGTGCCTTCTGCATCATATCGGTAACCTCGTAGCCTTTCAAAGATGGTCCCACTAATACGACTGGCCTCATCGAAGGTACCACGTCGTAAGGTGTTGCCGTTTCCTGCAAAGATCCGTCGACAGCCGGTCAGTAATTAATCCCCTCGTGCGGCCACGGCCAGTGCATCGGGGGTCAACAAAAAAAAAAAGAACGTGCGGATGTAATAACATCCAGGTTGATAATCTTGTTCTCACTTACGTAGGACTTGGCGAGCGCACGGATGGCGATAAGAGATTGAAAAGATTGAAAAAATAGATTAATTTCCGTTCGACATTGTAAAAGAACGTGTGTATTGAGGCAGTATACGGGTACTACATGAGCAAACGCGCTTGGACCGAATGAGAGCCCCTCGGACGAGACGTTGCGCCTCGTTCGCGGTCGAACTTTACAGCGAGGCTAGCCTCCGATGAACTTTCGTCGATGCAGCGCGGTTTACATTGGGTGCTCTAGTGCCTACGATATATACGAGCTATTACTCGAGACAGAATATCAGGCCTACATGTATACGAGTATATCGTTACGGGCGCGGTTTGTGCTGTCGGCTCGGATCATTTCTAATACACGAGTCTCTTCATAGAGAGGGCTGATTCCGCCCCGTTCTTGACAAGTCGTCCGGGGGAAATCGTAGAAATCCTACGGGCCCGCACTGCGCGGGAGAAAAGTGACCGATGGATTTTCTAGGATTTCCGCCGAGGATGCGCTTGGTACACAAATAGATATAGAGAAGCGATAAAAAATCGATATTGCTCTAAACATTCGGGCATGTATAGAGGAGGGGACATTAGACAAAGTCGCGCAAGAGTGTCTCTTGGCTCTATATAGTTACGTGGAAGGGGAGCGTGACGGAGCGAGCGTCTACAGTGATAAGGGTGGAGAGATATCTACCAAGTCCTACAGCCGCGTCGGAACATCTACAATCTACGATCGAGTGCGTGAGGAGGGAGTATAATGGGGAGGGAGTGGGCCGCTCTTAGCTCGTGGCTTATAAGGGCCTCGGGGGAGATATAAAGGGCAGGCCTAATGGGGGTAAAGTCGATCGGGCTTTTACCGGCTTCTTGAAAAAGTTCTTCCGCTTCTCCTTGGCTGGAGGGGTCGTCAGCGTCGTCTTGCCCGGACGGATGTTGCCCACGCTATCGCTGTCATCACCTGGCGAGAGACCAAGAAACATCTCCGTAGTATATGCAAATACGTATTGTACCGCACCGGTAATCGGTCTAGGTACGCTGAGCAAGCGGCGGTTTTGCGGCACGCGGCTAAGCCTATATATATATATGCGTATGTATATCAGGCAGGCGCGTGTGCCGCGCGCATGCGAGCGTGCGTATTGTGCAGAGAAAAAAAAAATGAAAAAAAAAAAAAAATAAGCCACGCGTGCAGGCCCGTCGCGTTTGCGGCCGGGCGCCGCGGGCCGGGTTCCCTTTGCCCGCGGCCCTCGGCGGATGAGCCGGAAGCACGCGCACACACATGCGCCGCCACTACGTGGCGTACCTACTTGTGTACTGTACTACCGCGGCGTGTGACAAACCAAAGAAGATTAAAAAAAGAAATGAAACAACTAGCTCATTGTGATCGTTAATGAAACTGCACGCTATATCGATGCGGTTGCGGGTCGATGAGGAGTGACACTTTCGTCAAGTACTGTGTGTTTTGCGGAAAAGCAGGTATGCCGACTGCGTGATGAGCATGTTTCGTAACGTTTACAATTATTTCGTCATTGTTGGCGTTCGTGATTGGGTGGCTGTTGTGCCGCCACTTTTACATCGTATACTTTCTTAAGTACGCTCTCATGAAAATGCATAAGGCTTACATTAGTATGCAACAATTAGGGACGGTGAAAATAAGGTCACATACGAGTTAGTCAACGGTAATCCAAACTTCAATAAAGTAAACAACTGTAAGTACATTATTGAAACATTGAGGAGGCAAATAAATAAATAACGACTGGTATGCAGGTGTGGTTCCGCGCGAAACGTCCTCGACACAAACGCGTTGTTATTCGAATAAAATTTTATTTCAAAATAATCAAAAATGACGAATTTATTGGTCTTTTGAAACGGTAAAAAAATCCCTCTTCTGTGAAATAATTCAAGCGAATGCCGAGTCTCTTACTTAACTGAATCGAGAATAACAGTTGAGAATTTCGCAATTGAATTTCAAGTACAATTCAAATGCTTTCAATGCCGACGGCCATCTAGTCCGTTTCAAATTGCATCGGTTATAAATTAACGAGAAGCTTACGAGAATTTCGATCAGCGTTCCAAAGACGTTATATTTTACTTGAGGTCACGCGAACGGCCCCCATCGAAACAGATGCGCAGAAAATGACAAAGTTAAAGGCTATTCCATTGGAATATTTAGGTGTATGGCATTAACTGCTTTTCCGAGCGATTCGTATAACAAGGTCATTTTAATGCAACGAGCAAAACATTTAGCATTTCAGATCTCATCTCTGATTATATTCAGCACACTCAACATCAAATAAAGATATTTACTGCATCGCGAGAAAGTATAAAACTAATTATAGAGTTCAGTGAATTAAAAGATCCGGAGGGAGTTTCTGCAGAAGGACTATATTAATTAAAAGGCAAAGGAAAAAGAAAGGCAGTAATAACACGAAGGGAAAAGGGGTGGGGTGGGGTGGGGTGGGGTAAGAGAGAAATGGTTGATTAAATGGAGACCTCGAGTATATCGCCCTCTCGAATATTTGTAAACATTACGGCAGGTGACGCTGCGAGGGATCGTTGAATGAAATATGCAGATGGGCGTACAACAGTGCGAGAGATGATCGCGCTGTAGGGGAACAGAGTCCTCTTTATGTAGCTCTAAATGATGATGGTATCGGAGCGACGGGAGGCCGGCGCCGCCGATTGTTGGTGGCGATCGACGGCGCGGCTCTCAGATCGCAGATAAAACAAGGAAAAAAAAAAGGTAAGTAAAGTATAAGTAAGATATAGAGCTGAAAACGATTGTTCACTACCTCGAGGGTCTTCGAGGGCACGAGGTCGAGTTACCTCAGGGGGAGGTTATACAACAGCAGGTAGACGAGTAGGCGTAAGTCGGCGTAAGTACACAGAATAAATACATAACAAGTTACGTAGGTACATATATGCACATGTATACACGTATCAAAAGTGTAAGAATAAAGAGCACGTAGAGAGAAAGAGGTAGAGTTGGCACGGGGAAGTTTGTCGGGAGGCGGCGCGCGGTCGAGAGGGCGCCATAACGCGCACGAGGTGAGACCAGGAGCTGGCCCCGGGCGCGCGCACCGCGCCTACACACACACACACGTGCGAGTAAGTCATTACAATGTACACAGCACAGAGTAGCACATAGAGACAGAGAGCGAGAGTGTCGGCGGTCGCGGGGGTGGAGGCCGGCGGCGGGCTACCTGGTGTGGGCGGTGTGGAACCTCGTGAGGGCATACCGCTCTCACCCAAGTTCCCCGAAGACCCTCCGCGCGTGCTCGAATAGAGGCCCTTGGTACCACGTGCGGCGCTCGCCTGGACGCGCAGGGCCTCCAGCTTGACCGGCGAGGGGATGAAGCCCACCTCGCATCCCTCCTTCACCAGCCGGCCGATCCACCAGTTGTTGTCGTACTTCTCCTGCGGCAAGCCCACGGGGCAGGGTTAACTCGGGCCCGGGGCTCCACCACCACCACCCCCATCCAGGCTTACCTTGATGTGCAGGAAGTCCCGGACGTCGAAGCTGACCGCCGAGCCGTGGACCGGCGAGTCGTCGTCGATGGAGCCGTCATAGCTGACGTTGGTCCGCACCGCGAAGGCCACCGGCTTCGTCTGCAAGAAGCCGCAGTTAGCCACGGGCGGGGGTCCCCCCGGGGGAGACGCGCGGCCAATTGGCCGAGTCCATCTTCGGCGCGGCCACGTGCGCGCGCCTCCCCAGCGGCCCACACCCCGGCCGCCGTCCCCCCAAACTCACCCTGGCTTTGTCCAGCTGATTCAGGGCCTGGGTCTCCTTCTCGCGGCGCAAGCTCTCCTTCTCCTCGTCCAGCGAGAGATCCGAACTCGGCTGCGAGTAGTTCGAGTCGGCCGAGCCCTGAAAGGCAAAAAGCACACGGATCAGGCGGAGGCTCCCCCAGTCGCCGGTCGCTCCTCCCCCGGGCCCGCGCCCCGGGTCGACCTGTTGCCGGGGGGGGGTTGGGGGTTGGCCGCCCGGGGCCGCGCCTCGCTCGCGGGGGGCAACTACCTGGGTGAAGAGCTTGTTGTAGCCGGAATTGTGCTGGTTGTAGCCGATCATCGCCGGGGCCGGCGGGCGGGGCTCGGGGGCCGGGGGCCGCGCGGGGACGTCCCTCGGGGCGGCGGGGGGCCAGGGCGCCGCATCGGCGCGCCGGGTCAGCGGCTCCGCGGCGCGGCCTCCATTGTGCCCGGGGGCTGCGGAGGAGGGCGCCGACTCGCTCGCGCCGCGCTGCCTCGCCTGCAACTGCCGGCCCGGCGGGGCGTGCGCGCGCCGAGGCCTCCGCGGGCGCCGATCCGGCTATCGATCCGCGGGCGCCGCCGCCGCCACCGGCAACGGGGGAGGGGAGGGGGGGGTGTGTGTGGACGGCTCCGCAGCGCCAGGGCAGTGCTCCCGCCGGCGGAAGACGCGGCGCGCGGGGCCCCCATCGACCGGCTCCTGGCCCCGGCTCCTGGGGGACGCCCGAGCCCCGAGCCCGGCGTCAATGGACTCTGCGCCGCGGCCGGCCCCCACCCGCCTCTGTTTTCATCCGCCCGCGCGGCCGACTTATGCCCGCCGCGGCTCTAACTAGACCTCAACTTTCGCGCTTTTAGCCTCTCCCCACCCCCCTTCTTTCCTCCCAAATGCCACTCGCTCTTTTTGCTCTACCGAGCGGCCCAGCAACGTTCACTCCGCCTCCGATCATCGCGTTTATTTTTACCAATCGTATTTTATAGATATAATATTCATCGACGTGCCTTGGCCTCTAGTCGTTTCTCATGCTTAAATATAATATTGGATAAATATATGTTTTTCTCGATGTTTTTCAATAGTGGGTCATAAAATTTTCTGGCGCCAAATCAGATTTCTATTCTATACATATCGATAATTTACGTATTGATCATTACCCTTAAATATACCGAATAACGAGGTTTGTATAGCAGTGCATGTTTCATGAAGGAATATTTGAAAAAGGTCTACCAATTCAAGATTGTTGGTTTGTGCATAAAATTCACGGACTTTAAGATTATTTTAAGTAATGCCTTTTGCTGCCAATGTACCTTTTCTTTTAACAAATGTATCATTTAAAAATATTAATACTCGTCGTACGTACACGAGTATAATGTAAACGCATCGCATGAGCTATACGTGCCCTCGATTTCATTTTAAGTTGTATTTAAAAAGATTTCGCAAAGACTCGGGCAAAATGCATAACCTATATAATACAGTATCTGCTTATTATAAATGTAAATTTATAGAACGAATGATGTTGTATGCTTTACTAATTAAAAAAAAACATTTTATTTGCTTTATTAGTAGATTGTACTGTGATAATATATTCAAGCTTTTACTATTGGAATATTCATTAGATAAAATTGTTTCTTTTATAGATCGAGCTGACATGTAATGTATGATGATTAAGCTTTCTTAAGAAAAGTAGGGTTAATGACACTGCAGGGGATATACTACTGAGGGCGTGATATATCGAAAACAATGTCCATAAAGAACCCCCTTGTGTTTTAATCGTAAAACTAGGTTAATTATTTTTTTTCTTGGTAAAAGTAATTTGGCAATATAGTAAAACTACTTCTACAGCTGAACTATGCAATATAGCACAATTTAAAATCGCTATCGCCATAATGCAACATAAATTTCTTTTTTATGTTTTTCGATAAAAATACACCGTCTTTTCTATCGACATTTTTCCAATATAGCATTGTGACCTCCAAGACACACTAGGTCAGTATTGCAGTTTACTATGAAGGTCCAACAAAGTACTTTCCATGTACGAACTACATACGCGAAGGAATAGAAATAAATTCTTTACATCTTTTCGAATCTTTACGAGCACGGCCATTTGATTGAGCTTCGGCTGCAGAGACTATTTCGTTTCATCCATATATTGCCAACGTTAAATGTGTCACAAGTTCATATATTGAATCAATGCAACTAATTATTTCCTGCAACTTCTCTATTAACTAACGATAACATTGATGCAGCCCTACCACCTAATAAACACTCAAATTCGACCACATGCTTTCAGTTGAGGGAAATTAATTTAAATGCCAATGCATAACTTTTGACGATAGTTTAAAATAATCACGTTTTGTTTTTCCGCAAAATGATACGGTACTGTGAGAATGCCTTTTTTATGCCATGTACGAATGACCTCGAATTTACTGTCAAGTAGAAAAGCTAATACTATATATACGGGTCTTTGAATGTAAGATTGTTATAAGTATTTTAGAGTACTTAGAACGTTTCCCATATCTAAGAAAAGCTAAAATATTTAAGTAACGTCGCGGTCGCTGGCCAACTTAAATGATATAGTCTACTCTTAAACATAGCCTCGAGAACATTTTTATTATCATTTTTGACACTCAAATAAGCAATTTATAGGCGATAATTAAAGATACAAGTAGCATAAAATTGGAAGGCGTTTCCTTCTCGGTTGTGGTTCAATGAGTAAATACACCATTGAGAATAAATTTAATTAATGCTTTATGAAATAGCTAGTGGAAAGTTAGGAATGCAAATGAAATTTTGTTCTATAACAACATATAAATATTTCTGATAGAATGATACTCCATGGAATGTGAAAGTCAATTAAAACTTGAAACTTTTGGCTTACGCATTGTAATTATAAGCTTGTATCGCTTGATGAATTTTGTTACATGACGTCTTACATTTTAATTTAATTTTAATTTTTCAAAATAATAGTTACACTACAGCAGGTTTAGCCTATTTTTACAAATTTTTGGTCATATTACTACAAGGCAAGATCAAGGTATAAAAAAATAAAAATCAAAATTATAAAAGTAGTTTTTAAATTATAAATTAAGAATATTAATAGAAAGTAAGGCTTCTTCCGAAAGGCACAGGAAATGACTATATATTTTTAGCTTTTAAGGTTTTAAAAATCTCTTGAGCGGCTTATATACATTGAAGTACATTTTTTATTGTGCACTTTAGTAAAAAACATGAGAATTTTCAACAACAAAATAATTTTTGTTTCAAGTATTTAAAGTACAAGGGGGATTGAACGTAAGCCCTCTTCTAAGTCGTTCAGATTCGTGTACTATCTATATATAAACGGAAGCAAACATGTTCAAAATTTAATGCCGTGAGATAAAATGAGCTTTGAGGATCGTGACAGGTATTACTTTATTCCAAGTATAAAATTGTTAGAGGGCGGAAAACATTTGCCACGAGCAATAAAAATTGTAGTTGGGCTAGCTGATTTCGTTGTAACTTACAGATAACAAGAGTACTTGCGTTACAGTAGGCAACCGTTGCCACATGCAAACTGTCTGAATACTGTTTAGCTCGATGACGTTATTGTAATAAGCTTCCCGATTAGCCTAATCGATTTGTTACTCATCAGGAATAATAAGAAAGTTTATTGTGTTTTTCTTCGTGTAAATGGACCGAGTGAAATATTTATCTTAGTATATTTATTCAACTCGAAGCGGACGAACGAGTCCGGTTGGGATACGCGCTTGGGGTATCGAGGGTCATAACCAGGTGTCAATAGCGCTAAAATTGCACGTGCGATTGAATGACACCTCGGCCAGTAGAGGGGAAAAGAAAGAAGCGCGGGACGGGCGCGCGCGGCGAAGCTTTCCAGGAGCGGGCCAGTGATATTCTTACACTCGGGCGCGGCGAGCGCTGGCATCGGAGAGGGCGGTATTTTTAAATCTCACACGCGGAACTAGGAGGCGCAGTGGGGAGCCAGGGGCTCGCGCACTCCGCGGCAATTCGATTGGAATCTAATTGTAGAGCCGCGGGGGCAAGAACAAGTTTCCGGCGCAGCCGGCTATAATTACCGGCGGGCGCCCTCGCGACAAGGGCGCGACGCACTCGGCCACGTGATCCCCCTTCCTCCTTTCCTTACCCGCCTCTTGCCGAAGGGCTTGTACTGCTCGCGCCTCGCGGCGCGCCGCAGGTGCGCCATCCTCGGGGCCAGGGGACCCCGGTGGCCGCCCACCGGGTCAAGAGCGAAGGTCGCGGCCGGGCATCCCTCGGGCGGCTGCAGGCGCGCCGGCCCCCGGAGCCGAGCGGCTACTACTGGGCAAAGGCGCGGCGCGCGGCCAACCGACCCGGGGACCCACTATTAATAAACCCGCGGGGCTGCCCCGGGGCGCCCTCGTCGGTACGCGCAGCGGCCTACCCTACCGGTCAACGTTCATTAGGACTTAGGAGTTAGGGGGCCGGCCCGCCTCCGGAGCCCGCGGCCAGATGTCTCTGCCGGCCGTTCTAAGCCGGCGCGCGCGCACACCGGCCCGCGCGTACGTGGGCGACGCGTATAAAGTGGCCCTCGCGGCCGGGGCCGACAGCTGGCCGCCTACGTACGCGCGCATACGCCTCGGCGCGTCGATCTGTTAATCGGCCCCCGAAGCGAAAGTAGCCGCGGCGCCGGCGCGTTTACTGTTACGGCAATTGCTGTATACACGCGTGCGCGTATCGCCGGGGAATAATTGCCGGCGGGCCCGCTGCGCAGTTGGGCGCCAAGGCCGCGGTCTTTTTTTCTCTTCCTCTTTGCCTTCCCCCGCGGGCGAGCCGCTCCTCTTCCCGGGTGGGGGGGGGTGAGAAGCCACTGGTCGATATATAGCGGGGGTTGTAATTCGCCGGGAGCGCACCTCGGCGCCCGGGGGCCGAGGGCCGTTCCCCTCCCCGCCCCCTTTCCTTATACATTCTAAAAATAACGAGCGCTTTCGGGAGGCGGCCGCGGGCCGCGCGTAGGCCGAATCAGAGCCGGCGGGCCTGCAAAGCCGGGCGCTTCTGGGACGTGTATACGCGTACGCGCGTGCACACACGTCCAAAGAAAAAAAAAAAACGTGTCCGGCCGCGATCGGGACAGGCGCGTAGGTGTCGCGAGGCTCGAGCCCCGGGAAAGGGGGAGGCCGCGGGCGTTGGACTCGGCGGGCGCCGGCGCCGCCCCCGCGGCGTTATTTCGGCGCCGGCCGCTTGACACACATACATCTGGCCCGCGGCGCACCTGTGCCGCGTGCATCTCCGGCGAAGTAGGTCGCCGCGGACCCCCGGGCCGCCGGGGCTCCTGGGGCGCACAATGCCTCCCGTGTCCCCCCGGCCCGTCGAATATGGCTCGCCGCGCGGCAACCGTATCGTGTTTCGCCCGCTAATTGCCGCCCCTCCCGCGGCCTTTTTCCACGCGGCTTCGGTTAGGACTCGCGCCCGTGTGCGTGTGTGTATACGTGCGCGCGAGCGGCCCGCTTTCGCGGCGTCGGCGATTAATGCCCGCGCGGGCCCCGGGGCTTCGGGGAACCGGGGCTCCCATTGCCGCCCGGTCGCCCATCCCCCCCCCCACCGGTGGGGGGCTACCCGTTCGCCCGGACGCCTTGCGCGTAATGTATTTTAAGTAGCGGCCGATCGCGGGAGAGCCTCGGGCGCCCCATCGAGGAATCTTAATTGCCCGGCCGACAGCCGCCTAGCCGCATTAGGCGCCCGCATAATTATAAACTCGATCGGGCCGGCCGCGCGCGCCCCGAGTTTACGATAACTCACGGGATTACCATTCCCTCGGTTTGCGCATTGCGAATATCGCGAGCGCGCTTGGGAATATATATATATGCCCGGGGCGCCCACTGGGGCCCCGCCGACGGTCCCTTGCGCCTTTCCTCGCCTACGCGCGGCCTAATACCCGCCGCGGATAAATACGTCTTTTACCTGTTCCCCCGGCCGAGTTATTTAATACCGATTGTTGAACACCGCCAACGTCGCTCCACACGAAAACCTTATAAAACGCGGCCGTGTGTTATTTTGTAAAAATTCAACCGTTCGACGCTCATCCTATACATTATGTAAAACTAGCGCATTTAATGGATAGGCAGCTGGTCATCCTTCTACCTGCATTCCACTAAATCTTCGATTGCTTCCACTAAATCTTCCGCCCTTACTCTCTCAGCTATAGTCATAGATACAACGAGATAAAAAATAAGTCAGATTTTATGGTTAACGTGTTAATCAAATTTGGCTTCGACTCGATAAATTAACCTGCGCGCATGAAATTAAAATCTTAAAAAATATCAACTGTACGGCTTATTAAAGTATACGGCAATTAATACGGGCAGTTGATATTAATGAAGTGCGCAGTATACGTACAAAGAGAAAAGCATGGTTATACCTCGAGGACTGGTCGTACAGCGGGAGAGTAATAAAAATTGAGTGGAATTCCTTTTTCTTACTTTTTACCGAGCGATTACCCAAAATACAATAATATTCTTAAAAATGAGGTAATCGTCCCGTAAAAACGTTGGGAATGAATCCTACCGGGTTTTATCGTCTTGGGCTTACTAATCCCGGTGAGTAATTACGAGTGCTCCGTCCCCGTGGTATCTATCTAGAAACTCGAATTTCCATTCGGTACATGCTTCTCTTCTATTCGCTTATTGACAAATGGAAATATAAAAGTTGAAATGTAAAAAATAAGCGTCTTAAAAGGTCAGAGAGAAGAGGAGAGCCGGGATGCGTGTGACATGTCAGGCCGTTGCACTACCATATTCATCAGAGAAAGTTATAAGGAGTTGTAAATGAGATTTTCCAAAACGATCGGCGAGCGCCCCGGCATTAAAGCCTATCAGCGTCCCCGGCATAAAATGAATAAATTAACCGGGCGATACGCGAGGCGGGGGCCAACGTTCCCGGGCCGCGGTGCAGATTAGCGGCCCCGGGGCCTGATAAGCCCGGGGGAAAGGGCGGCCCCCGTGACGCAGCCGATCGGCTCGTTGCCTTTCGCGGCCCGGCCGCGACAATGCCGATCCTACGCGGGGCCTTTCCTCCTTGCGCGGCGGCCCCCGCGAAGGCTCGGTGCGCGAGGCGGCGGGTGACGCAACCCGCGTGGGCTCGCCCGCCGCCCCGGATTGCGCAGCGCTCGCGCAATTGGGCGCGTGGGCGGCGCCCCTCCCCCCCCGCGCGCGCGCCCGCGACAACGCGCCCCCCCGGCAGCCGCCGGTTTTTCCCCCGGAAGCGCCGCGCCGTCCCATAGGCCCTTGGCCCGATACTTGCTCGCGCGTCCCCCCCCCCGCCCGCGGGGTGTATTTTTAATGGCCGCGCGTCACGCTCGGAAAATAGACGGGACAAGTGCCGAGGAGGAGGCGACACTGCACCGGAGATCGTGTTTCCCGCGGGAGTGCGCGGCGATCCCGTTTTTTTTTTCCTCTTCTTTTTCGACCGGCGAGATCGGGCCCCGTTAGGCCGGCGATCGAGTTACCCGGCCGTTGCGCAAACGCGGAATATCCGCCGCGAGCGCCGCCCGTAGATGGAGCAGTCGGCCGGGCCCACAAGTGCGCGCACCGACCGCGTGAGTCAGGGGGGCCCCGAGCGGCCCCTGACTCAGCCTCCGGCGCTTCCGGGGGACTCGGCGGCCGGGCCGCGCCCCGGGTGTACGTCGCCGACGCCACCTCCCGGGGCTCACGGGGCGCCGGGGCGTGTGCGCCTCCCCCTGGCCCGGGTGGACGCGCTCCCCCACTCGGGAGACGCTCGCGCCGGCCAGTCATCTCGCGCGCGCGGAGAGGTGGCCTTGATCTTGAGCCGGGAGAGGGGGAGGGGGAGAGAGAGCCTCGCGAGGCGCACCGGCTCCCCGCCCCTCGCCCCCAAATTTTCCTCCGCAATGACGCGCGCCCGGCTCTATGTGCATCGGCCCGCTCCTTTTTTCTCATTCCTTTTGCTGCGCCTTTTTTTCGCCAGCCGCCGGCCGCTCAAGGCTGCGCGCCTGATGCTCTATGCTCGCACAAAGCCCGATAGCCATTATGCTGCCGAGGCCCGCCGATGGGCATCTGTAAGCCCGGGCCACCGCGCCGAGCCGGCTAAGCACCTGACCTATAGCGATCGCCTCCATCGCGGCCTCCATTCACCCAGACATTGTACCACAATGACTGACGTTCGCTTTTCAATTTATCAACAAGTGCCTTTGCACTGCACTTTTTCGCGATATTATCTTATTTATGAATAAGTTTGTTTAAAGACGGAAAATCGGCACATGACAGTAGGATTCCAACTGGTTTAACGCTAATAAATGTATGCAGTTGATATCTCAAATTATCAAATTTAATTAACAAATACTGTGTCTTTGGAAAAATCACGACAATTCCTTTAGAACTTGATTTCCTTTTCTTTTTATTATGTGTTATCAAATGATTGCAAGATTCATTTTGTTTGCAAAATGTCAATAGTATCATGCAAACATGTCATATAAAACAGTTTCCTAATGAAAGTTTGTTAATAAAGTATTGAAGATTTTAATAGAATTTGTTATTAAATCAAATCTAATAAAAATATACAGATTCGTTCGATTCTAATAAATGAATAATTTAAATTGACGCTACTATGAAGTACTGTTGAATTTAAATCATTTGAGGTATATATCTGCTTTCAGATCCCAGATAGAAAAATGGTATAATTGATGGCCAGAATACGTGAAATGTCAGAAACTTTAGAAATTCGATTTTGAAATTACAAAATGTGGAAGAAAAAATTATAAGTGGAAACTAGCTTATAGATTCAATAAGAACATACTATAAATGCCACTTTCTATTTGTTTCTTATTCTCTTTAAATTCAGCAATATTAATTTTTATGATTAATACAATTAACACACAAGCTTGTATGCACATCATATCATATTTTATACTTTATTTATAATTGTAGCAATGTAACTTTATTATATTTACATAGTACAGTTTTGTAGCTACTGTATAAAAGTGATTGATTATTTTATAAATTAGAAAGTAGATGTTAATTAAAAATATTCTGTTTACTATTGTTATATTGTGTATTAAAAGCACACATTTCAATGAATTCAAAATCATATTTAGTTGTTGATTAGTTTGTCTAGCTATAAAATACTCCTTTTACTAAGTCTATTTAAAGCAGTTCTGCAAACGCATATTGATGTTTTTGCAATGCAAGTTTCTCTCAAATTGTTTTTAGAAAAACGGAACATTGTTTATTTTTTTAAATTTGAGGCTATAGATCAACATTGAGAAGACTTAAATCAATATAAAAATAATTATATTCATGGTATGCACGCATTCGATACCTTATACTGTTAAGTTTTAAAGCTAAAAACCCAATGCATGCTGCAGATAAAAATAAAAAATTTGAATATTGTAATAACGAATAGATTTATTGTTATGGGGATTTAAAGTACAAGTCGAGGTAAAAGCTAAAATAATCATGAAAAGCAAGTACCCGGCTTAGAAATGTCGATTTTAGCTTAGGCTTAGGATTGTAAAAATCAATGCGGGAACGGTTCAATGAGGCATTACTCGGCAGGAGAGAAAAGAACGGGCAAGAGCGTGGCTAATGAAAGGGTGCGGGTACACGAGGGAGAAGTCGGCCGAAAGCGCAACGACGCGCGCTCGCAGCTTTTCCCCGAATGATCCGGTTGGGCCCTCGCCGGGGACGGGCGATCCCTGCGAGATAGGCCATTCGTTCCGGGGGCATTTCCGGGCCGCTGGCGGGGATTCGGAATAACCCGAGAGAGCCGGCGATAAGGGGCCGGCCGGCGCGCTAATTGAACGCGAGGCGTCGTCCGCGGGCGGCGACAATGGCCGGGCGTGGCCGAGGCGGCAGGGGCTGCCCGCGGGGACTCGCGGGCTGCCAAGAGACAAAGCGCGGCGGGCAGGGGCGCGGCCCGATTAGCATATAAAGGGCCTTACATGCAAAGCCCGCGAGGAGCGAGGTCGCGCGGGGGCGCATCCCCGAGGCGCTCGAACGCGGCGGCCCCTCCCGGCTCTCTCTCGCGCGCGAGGCCCGTCCTTGGGCCGCGCGAGTGCAGGAGGGGCCCCGAATTAAGCCCGACCTTCCCTGTCAGCATAATCGCCGGAATATTCCTTTTTAATCCCCCGTTTATTCGGAATACTAATGCGCGGCGGCGGCGGCCGTTGTCTCCCCGCGAGCCGCGCCCGCCCGGCAATTTGGGCCTAGCCAAGGCCGGCCGGGGCCCCCGAGGCGTGCAGTCTATTGAGCCGGGCGGCCGGCCCCGGCCGGGGCCTTAATACCTGCGCCGACTATTATATCGCGTGCGCGCGTCATCCTCGGCCGGCCCTGCCCCGGCGAATCTGCCGCGCACACCTGCATACATTGTCCGCCGGCACACGGACGCGCGGGCCTGCGACCTCGGCGGCGGCACCTGGCACCTGGCCGCGGGGAAAAGCCGCGGCCGTCCGCGCCCGTGTGTACATCTAGGCGAGCGGAGCGGCCGGCCCTGCAATCGGGCCGGCCCGCCGGAATCCCGAGTGCGTCCAATGGGAGAAAGGGCAGGTGACCGGCGCGTGTAACGCTAGGAGAGTCGGCCAATTAAGCCCGGGCGGCGGTGCAGGTTATACTTAGGCCCGGCCCTAGCCTATGCCAATTGCCAATTAGCAATTCAAATAGAACTGGGCCAGGGGGTGGAGGGCCGCCCGGGCCCAGCCAGCCGGATGCAAAAATGATAAATACGCCGGCGGCGCGGGATCGCTATTGAGAAACACCTGTCGGCGGCGCGGGATACCTAGAAACGGCTCGGGGCGCACGCGCGCACCCGTGCCCGCAAAAAAGGAGCGCGCGCTGCAGGGCCGGGGCCATTATATGCGCGGGGCGTCTGGCCGTCGGCGGCGGCGGCGGCGGCGGCGGCCTCGCCTACTCGTCTCCTCGTTCCTCTTTTTTTTTATACACACATCCCCGGCGCGTGGACGGAAGAAAGCAGCTGGTCCAATTGTCCCGGGGCTCCTCCGCGCACGCGCCGCTCCTCCGGCGTCCTTGGCCCGGGGAGGAGGCCCTCGGCGAGGAGGCTCCGGCGCCTCCCGGGGGAGGAGAAGGACGAAAAAAAAAAAAGGGAAGGAGCGGTCCCCGGCGCCATCGGGCGGCGAGCGACGCCCCGCCTCGCGCGGTGGCCCCCCCTCGCCGGAGAGTCAGGTCGCCGGCGATAACCTCTGCGCTCCCCGCCGGTCCTAATAATTGCATCAGCCGGATAAAGCGGTATCGCCGCCGGGTCGGTGTATGTACGTATATCTCGCGGCCGGCCACGACCTCCGCAAAAATGCCGGGGCTCCGCCTCGGCCGGCCCCCGAGTACCGAGGAATGCCACCCCGCCGGCCGCAGCCCGCCTCCCGGCCGCGCCTCTGCCTCTCTTTGTCTTTGCGCCCGGGCGACGGCCGGCAGAAATCTTCCCAGCCCGGGCCCGCTAATAAATATCGCTTTAATGTATACGATTAGCGAAATCCGACCTAGAAATACCTTGGGACCAGACGAATTACCTAATCTGCTCCTCGCTCCCGCTCAAGGGGCCGTCCGGCCGAGGGTTCGACTTTGAAACTCGATTCCGGAAGGTATATACGATCCGCCCGTGTAGCTAGCCCTCTTTTAGATCTTCATTATATCATTTTTTATGCGATTAATCTTTTAAACATGAGCCTCCTCTTGCCATTGAACAATTTCGACGAGCGCATTGTTCTATTCGCGCCGGGCTATTTATTCGCGTGCTCGGCATTCCGCTGTAAGGACCGCCAACGCCACATACAACGCATCGCACTTTGTCCGTGGGATATTTGTAAATACAGAGACGTTAAATACTCGCCGACGAATAAGGCTTCGGCCGAAAGATCGCTTACGCGTATCGAGTATCCGCATAAATAAATGAAAAGCGCGCACACCTCGGCCAAAAAATAAATAATAAAGACAATTGCACGAGGTTTACCTCGATCAGCTTGTCGTTCGATTGTTTATGCCTTATTTCATGCCACAATCGAGAAAGTAAATTTGGGCATATTATTAGATCGGTACGAAAATAGCACATCTCCGCGTATACCGCCCGCAATACATGCATTGTTTGCAAAGTTAACAATGAAAGTCATTGATTGGAGTTCTTTTTTTTTACAGGAATTGTTTACCGTCGGCAAGGCTTTCATCTGGCTTTCACAGGCACACGTGTGCATTTGTTCATTTGAACGTTGGCCGGGTATAATGAACCGTTAGTCCTTAGCCGCGATACATTGTGATTATATTATTGTTTAATAGAAAGGTGGAGGAGAATGGAGGGCTGGGGAGGCTGCCGCCACGAGCGCCGCCTCGACTCCCGCTAGATAGTTATACATGGCAATAATCGCGACAAAGAGCCGCGGAGCGCAAAAGTGGGGCAGGGAAGCGCGCGAGGCTAGACGGGCGGGAGCTAAGCGGAGAACCGGCCCGGCGGGTAGGCTGCCGGAGGGGCGGCCGACCCGGCCAACGGGGGAAAGAGCAGCTCGGACGGGGCGCACAAAGAGCTATTAAATAATTGAATAAATAAGCGCGAGGTGGCGCGTCCGAATTTGGATTTGGGCCCGGCGGAGGCCCGGAGGAGCGGCCGGGTAAAGCGAGCTGCCGGCCCCAGGAGGGGGGAAACGAGAGGGAAGGAATACAAGGAGAGTAAAAAAGGAGGGAAAAAAAAAAGGAGAAAAAACGGAGGAAAGAGGAGGAAAAAAGGAGAGAGAGAGAGAGAGAGAGAGAGGGAGAAATCCTACGCAGAGAGAGAGAGAGAGGGGGAGAAAGAGGGTCACTCGTCGCGGCTTTTATACCTGCAGCGGAGGCTAAGCCACACGGGCGGGCCGGCGCGCCACGGATTCCCACAAAAAGGCATTATGGCGGGGAGGGCAAAGGCAGTAAAAGCGGCCGGCGGCCCCTCGGTGAAGGGACATTAGCGTCGGCGATCGAGCGCCGGCTCGCGGCCGCGTTGTTTTAACCGGCCGACAATGGCCCGAGCGGCCCACCCCTTGCGGCTTAACTCGGCCGCCGCCGCCGACGCTTTGGGAAAGCGCGCGCGCCGGGCGGCTTTGCGGGGGCCGGACAATGGCCGCGCCGCGGGGCAAAAATCAGCGGGCTTCCGGGGGAGGGCGCGGGGTGAGTAAGCCGAGTCAGCGGGCACCCGGCCGATCATCCCCGGGCCCTGATCCTCTTTGCCCCGGCCGTGTCACAACTTCCCCGGGGGCAGGCGAACACCTCCTGGCCCGCGGATCCGGATGCTGCGCGTTGCGTGCCCGCCCGGCCGCGCGTACCTGTCCCCCGAACAATGAGCCGGCCGAGTCAAGCACGGGCCCGCCGCCCCGGGGGCCCTGCACTCGCCCGCGCACTTGGCCCGGCCCCCCCCGAGAAAAGGAATAAGTCATCGCGAAACTCCCCGCGGTCGACCTTGGGCCCGAGGCCGGGCTTACGCTCGGCTGCGTTAACGGTACGTTAACGAGATTAATGGCCGGCGGCGCTGCCTCCGCGGATATCGTCTCGCGCGCCCCCGGCCGATGGGCGCGGGAGGTGGAGGGGTAGGGCGACGCGCCCTTGTCGCGTGGGCGGCGCCGCAGCTGCGCGGCCCTTTTTTTTTTTTCCTCCCGCCTCGGCGAGCAGCCTCCCGCGCGCGCCCGAGATATTCCGGGAAGCGGCCCTCGGTGCACTTCGCTCGGTTGATATTTCCGTGCGGCGCGCGGCTCCGGGGGAGATGCCCGTCTCGGGCCCGCGAAAACCCGGGGGCGCCTTATCGGCCCGCGCGGCCCTAATCCGGGATGCGGCCGGGCGGGGGGAGGGAGAGAGGATGGCTCCCTCGATGGAGCCATTAGGGCACTCCGGCGAAAAACGGCCGGCGATCGATTATTGGCGATATGACGGGGGCGCGGGCCCGGGGGCCACAGGTATGGGCCGATCCGCCGGGCGATAGGGCCGCAGCCTCCGCCCGTCACAAAAACCGGGGCTCGTTAATTTCCACGGGCTTGCGCCGGGGGCCCTAATTGCCCCAGGGAAGCCGCCTCCCGGGGGAGACGTGGGCCGCGGCCAAATCCCCGGGCGCATTAGTGCGGCGCTGCACCGGGGAGGAGGGGAACGCGCACACCGGCCCGCTCCGTACACTTTTTCTTTTTGGAAAAACACGCGCCGGCGCAGCGGGTAATGAGGATGATCGGGGCCGGGCTGCAGCGGGGGAGCTACCTCGCGGCTAAGTATAACCTTGCGGCCGGGCCGGGCGCGCGGAGTTATTCGGCCGGCGCGCCCGCGACACGCTTTCGTCGGCGGCGGCGGCGGCGGGCGGCCTGTCATTAGCCCGGGCCGCGGGGCCCCTTTGTTTGCTCGCGGGCCGATAATCCGCGGCGGCCTTGATCGGCCGCCGGCCGGTGCACCGGGGGGTCGCGCGGCCCCGGGGGCCGGCCCAGCTGCGGTATATGGGCCACGCGGGCGCCCAAGGTCACCGGGGCAGGCGCGGTTTTTTGCGCGGGCCGGGGCCTCCGGCGCGATAAAGGCGCGCCGGCCGGGAGCCTCCGTGCGCGTGTATGTGTCTGCGCACCCGCGGTCGGCCGGGCCCGCTTTTTCTCATTCGGCAAATTTCGAAGGAGCCGCCGCCGCCGCCGCCGCCGCCGACGGCTGGCGAAAAAATGCACAGAAATAGCTGGCGGCGGGGCCGGCGCTCTCTCGGGCCTATAAAAGCCCCGGGGCCGGTGGGGGTGAGGGAGGGGAGGGGGCAAAAAGAGGCTTTGGGTATACTAATGACGGCGGGCGACTAGGCCGGCTGGCCGGAGGAGCCCGGGGGCCCCACACCAGTATCGTGTAACTGCTAAGTGAAAATGCGCGTAGATCCCCGGCGGAGATAGACCGGCCCGGAGACGGCGGCCCGGCTCTCCTCCCATCCTCCGCACCCACCCCCCCGGCCCAGGTTTCCCCGGCGCATTAGGCGGCGCTGCGCCCGCGGAAACAATAAAACCAATGATCGGGCCTAATCCGGCTGCGGCTGCGGCGACTGCGCGAATCCCAAGGCCAGACGCCCGGCCGCCGCGCCTCTCCTTATCGAGATTCCCGGTTTACGGCTCGGCCGCGGGACTCGGGGGCGGGAGGAGCCTCGCGGGATCCCGCGGGCTCCGCGGGGCCGGAAGTCCTCGGGCCGATCGAGCGGCGCAGGCGCGGCCGGCCCCGGGTAAAGAGTCGACGTTTTCGGCGCGTCCTTCCCGCGGCGGCGGGCGGGGGGGGAGGCTCGGTGCGCCGCAGGACGCGCACACTAGGAGCCTCGGCGGCAGCCGCCGCCGCCGCCGCCGCCGCCCGGCCGTATACCTGCGGGTGGATATTAAAACGAACATCATACCCTCGTCACTTTTACTGGCAACTTCTCCCCACCTTGGCGGGCTGCCGCCGCCGCCGCCGCCGCCGCAGCCGCCGCCTCGGCGGGACTGCCCCCCTCCCCGGGCGCGGGCGGCCGCCCCTCCCGCGGCTGACTAATCTCGGGGCCGCGCGCGTCCTCGTCTTTCAAGGTTCCAGGCGGCCGGCGGTGGCGGCCCTCCCCCACCCCAAGTCAAACAAACCGAGGAGAGGCGAGAGGATGCTGCCGCGCCCGCCCGCTGCACGACTGCAAAGTCAAATCCTGCGGCCCGGGCGCAGACGCGATCGCGCGCATTCCGGGCCTAGCGCGCCCGCCTCTTCCTGCTCTCTTTTCGCCGGGCGGCCCGGGCCCCCACTAGGCCCCCGTCGCCGAATTCCGGATGCCCATCTGTCTCTCTCTCTCTCTCGCTCTCTCCCGCGGCTCTCGGCGCTCGCACCCCCGAGCATGACATTCGAATGCGCACTCAAGGACTCCCAGCGCCGGCCCCTCCCCCGCCGCTGCAGCATTCTTCGGCGACCGCGGCGGCCCGCGAAA
The DNA here is from genome assembly GCA_018906755.1 of Sycophaga agraensis. Lineage (NCBI taxonomy): Eukaryota > Metazoa > Arthropoda > Insecta > Hymenoptera > Pteromalidae > Sycophaga > Sycophaga agraensis. Next base: position 2,769,955 of record JACCIE010000004.1, read on the forward strand.
ACTCCCCCCCCCCACACACACACGCACCACCCCGTGCTTAAGGAGAGTCCCCGCGGAAGCGCGCGGCCGACCTCGGCCCCGTCTGCGGGGACAATGCCCGGGGAAAGCGCGGCCCTGCGGCAAAAGTCACGCGGGGGCGCGTGAGCCGCGGCGGCCCCGGGAGATTAGCCGGGACATCTGCCGGGGCAGCCCGAGGATGTCGGCTTGCGCAACGGGCGTGAAAGTTGCCCGGGCAATTGGACCGGCACGCGCACCTATACCTGCACTCTCGGGTCGGGTCCGCGGCGAGGCTCGCGGCGCCCTCGGCCCTCCGCCCGCGGGAGAAAGTTCCAACCACCCCCCACCTCGGGGAGAAATTGGCGCGCGATCGGCCGCGTGATCCACCTGTGCGCGGACAAAGCCCGGCCGGGCGCGCGCCATTGTTGCGGGGCCGGCGCCGGGAGGCCGGGCCTGCCCCCGGTAATAATTTCATCCCCGGGACAATTGCCGGGGGCGGCGGCGGCGGCGGCCCTCGAGGCTCTCGAGCACAGGTACGCCCGAGACAAAGCCCGCCGTAGATTTATGTAGGCGCGCGTAAACCGACGCAAGTCTTACGGGGAATTCACGCTCCCGGGGCCGCCGCGCGAGCTTTGTTCTCGCCCCCGCTGCGCGCCGACCCCCGCCCCGCCTAATCACCCGCGTACTCTCTCTCTCTCGGCTGGTCCTCGCTCTTTTTTTTTTTTGTTTTCGCCTTATTTGCGCCCATTCTCCCGCGGACAGTTACAAATCGCCCGGGCTAACGACTTTTTAATACTCCCCGGCGTTAGTGATTCGCCGAGGGGCTTAATTGGAAAACGAAGGCGCGATCGAGGTGGGCCTGCGTGGCTTCCGGCCCGCTCGCCGCGCATCCCCCGTCGTAACCCGAGAAGCCAAAAAGTCCGCTTTCCACGGCTAAGTGCAGTCGGAGAGAAAGAAACTCGTTTGGCCTCCTCGGGAAAAAGAGGCGGCCGGGGCGATACGTCAAAATAATTTGGGTGTAGCCGCCGGGGGGGGGCGGGGGGGACGGGGGGGGCAACATGCCTCGCCGACTATGTCCAATGCTGTTATATAAGCTTAGATTTTGGAGATTCGAGCGAGATATATACGCGCCGAGGAGCCGAGAGGAGCCGGCCGGATGGGGCCACATTTTACGGATTAACAGGATGAACGTCCTTTATGGGTACCGAGTGTAAGACAACATTTCGGGCCGGCCGCCGCCACAGCCGCCGCCGCCCAACCAGCCGTGTTTTATTAATAATTTAAGCGCGGCGAGCGCCTGCGAGCGCCTGCGAGCGAGCGCTTAAAGTGTTTTTAAAATCCACAATAAGTTATTCCAATGATCGTTTTACGTGTGTCCGCGTGATGTATGCGCCCGCCGATAAGATAGCCGCCTATAATATACACTGGAGCGCAATTACAAGGAAAGTACGTCACGGGGCCGATCGGGCCGGCACACTTGCCGTCCGCGGCCGCGGGAAGCCTCGACGCATCCACACGCAGGCGTCGGGACTTTTCTTTTTTTTTTTTTTTTTTCACCGAGGCCCCCCGACATACCGGGTGCGGAATGCGCGCGCGGCCTCCTCTCTAGGCTTAGCCGGCGCACAAAAGCCGGGGCAAAGCCGGGGCAAAAGGGAGGAGGAGGAGGAGGAGGAGGCGGCCCTCGCAGCGGCCGATGCAGATCGATCGGGCCGCGCGCACTCGGCCGGTAATTGCTCGTCTCGCGTCACGGCCCGCCGGCCCGACGTCCCCTTTGACGGGCGGGCGGTGCGCCTCCCCAAAAGGCGGCGCATGCGCCCACGGGCCCCGAAGGTCGGCTTATCGGCCGATTATTCGCCGGGAATGCAGCGTGGCACGCGCGGCCGTGCGTACGCGCCTCGGCCGGCCATTACGGATTCGTGATTTCATAAACCAGAATTGGATGTATGCTAATACGGCCGGCGGCGGGGGCCGAGTAACGCGCGCTCGGCCCGCGCCGGCCGATCGGATCGCCGTCCCCGCGGGGAGGGGGCCAACGCCGCCGCCGCCGCCGCGCACTTGGAGTAAACAAAATAGCCCGCGACGTCTAGCGCGCCTCCTCGCGGCCGCCGAGGATTTTTGGGAGCCGGGCCTAAAAAGGCGCGCTCCTCGGTGCAGCCCGGAGAGAGCCGTGTGCGCGCACGAGGCGGATGCCCCTTTACCGGTCGGTCGCGCCCATTAGCCGGCGTTTGTTGCCCAACTCTTGCCCGATCCCGGGCGCGTCGTCCCCTTGCCCCGGAGGGTAACGAGGGCCGAGCCGCGCCGGTTATTTACGCGCTCGGAGGAGCCGCTTTTCCCGCATAAATCAGCCGGCCCGATGGGCTTTTCACTCCCGACAAAAGTCCCCGCGGGGCCCCGGGAACGCCCCGAGCGCCCCGAGCGCCCCGAGCCGCAGGTGGGCGCCGCTCGGCCCTTATCGCGGGGTCAAGCGCCCGGTCGCGTGCACCTGCGCCGGGAGGAGATAGCAGCGGCCCCGGGAGCGACGACCCGCGGCGGATAAGCCCGCGGGGGCCGAGGACGTCGTCGTCGTGACGCGCGGCGCTCGCGCTGACGCACTCGGGGCCCGGGCTTAACGGTGCGCTCGTTAAAAACGAATCAGACGAGCGGTGCGCCGCCCACTGCGCACCGGCCGCGCGGAAAAATTACGCCGGCCGATAGAGGCGCAGGCACGCCTGGTATGTATGGGCCCCGGGGATTTATGATCGCGACCCACTTGGGCCCCGGCATTAATCTCGCCCGATTAAACTTTCACGCACATATGCGCCTATATACGCGGCTATCTATATCTATATCTGCAGCCGGGCCTCGGCATGATTATGGGCGCGCGCGGTAATTCGGACGGGGGCCGGCCAGCCGGCGAAATGAGAGGCCTAGCCGAGGCGGGCCACGTACGCGCTCACCTCGCTTCACGTAGAGCATCCGCTTAATATACGACTTTTTATGAGCCGGCCAATTACCGACGGGGCCGCCGCGCCGGCCCCAAAACCGTCTCCCCGGCTTTTTTTTTTTTTTCGAGAAAGGATTTCTCGAAATCGAAATAAAACGCATTGGGGGCCGGGGAGCCTCTGACCCGAGGCCCCGGCCCGCACGATTTACATCGATCGGGGATTAACCGAAATCATTTCTTTCCCCTCCCTCTCTCTCTCTTCCTATATTTTCACTCGCTTGATTTATGGCGGCGAGTGCGCGAGCCCAAGGCCCTCCTCGTGGGTACGCGCCAAGGCGCCCCGCGTATCCCCGCGTGTCCCGAGCGCCCGCGCGGGGGTTGCGCCGCCCGGCCCGCGGCCTTGGCTGCAGGTGAGCCGCCGCCGCCGACGACGACGGGCCGATCGGCATAAATATGTATGCGGGGCCCGGGGGCGGGCGTTCTCGGAAGCGGCGCTTTCTCGGAAAGCGCGAGTGTCGATCGGGCCCGGGTCTCACCTAGATTCGCGCGGCGCAAAAAGGACGCGGGCGCCTCGGCGGTCCCTTGGGCTCGCTCGGCCGCGGCGGTCGGGGAGGCCCCGGGCCGCCGGGCGTCGATTGGCATTCCCCGGCTCCTCCCCGCCCACGGCCGCGGGGAGGGGGCGCCGCGCGAGATATTCCGCCTCGAGGCCACGCGGCTGCAGATCCGGCGGCGGCGGCGGCGGCGGCCGATGATAGCCGCGGCGGCGGCAGCTGGCCCGGGCGGCGGCTCCCGCGGGCCAAGGGCACGCGCCCGGCCGGAGGCGCCTTTACGAGCGGCTCTCCCGCTGGAGGCGCATGAATAATGCAGTCGGCCCCGGGGCCCGCGCGAATCCTTTGTTTTCGCCCGTGGTTACTTTGCGCGCGCGCGCGCGCCAAATTGCGAGCGCCCGGGCGTCTTACGAAAGTGACCAGTTTGACCGGCGGCTTTGCCGCGCGGCCCCCTACCCCGGGGCAACGTATATACGTATCCGCAACTCGGCCGCTCTCCTACTTCCCCCCGGGCCCCCACCGCCGCGGCATCTACGCCGCTCCACCGGGGAGCGCCCGGCTCGTCCCCCCTCTGGGCTAACCGAGCCGCGAGCCCCCTCTTTTATTCGGTGTACACGCACACCACTCGCGCCCGGCCCGCTCATGCTCGCCCGCTCTAGCTTCTTCTTTATCTACGGCGGGAGCGAGCGCGCGCGCGCCGGCCATCGATTTTGTTTTTACTCTTTACCCCGGCGCGCGGGCGCTTTTATTTGGCGTTACACACGTCGGCCCGCCGGCCTCCTAGCCGAGCGTATCGTTTTCTCCGAATTCGCCCGGCCGCTCGCTCTCCGGCCTCCTCCTCCGCCATCGCCGCCGCCGCCGCCGCCGCCGCCGTCCCTCCGCATTCCCAATTATTTTTCTATTTATTATGCGCTATGCAATTACTTTCTTCCTTTTTTTCTCTCTCTCTCTGGCGGAGAGATCGCGCGCGTTACTCCCCTGGCTCACGGGGAATAATTAATAAGCGGGCGCGCGGCGCCCGGGATGCCGGGGCCCCGGGCTTGATGATAGAGACAGGGGCCCCGTCCGCCCGTCAAATCGATGTAATTCCTCCCGTGCGCCGGCTACATCTCCCCGGCTACCGCTCCCACGTTACCTGCACTCTTTTTCCCTTTTTTCCTTCGCGTCGCTGATTCTAGCCTAGCGCCCGGGCGACGACGCGGCCTCCTTCCCCCCGGGGGCGCTCCTCGAGGATTTGCATGAAATTGAATTCCGGGAAAGGGCGGGCGGAGCGCGCACGCACGGCCCCGCCGGCTTTCCACCTGCGACGGCGGCCCGCACGATCAATCGGCCGCGCGCGCCTCGTCGGAAAGCGCATACTCGTCCGGCGGCGGGAGGTTGCGCGCCGCGCGGCCGGGCCTAAGTACCCGTCACCGCCTGACAGATCTCGATGGAGCCCTTGTTCCGAGAGAGAGAGAGAGACGCGCCTCGGCCACGGGATTATGCATATGCGCGCTCATCGAGGAGGAGACACGTGCAGCGCGGGCGAGGCCGGGGCCCGCTCGCTGCAGGCGCTTTCAAAGTGAAATTTCGAAAATATTCTTGAATATCATTTCGGGGAATAGTTTTCGGATACTTTCTCGGGGTCTTCCGCCGGCGCCTCCGCGCATCGACGTGTACGCGCACGCACACGCCGCGCCCGGGCAACAATGAGGCGCGGGCTGCCCGCGCGCCGCTCTACGCGCCGCCTATACGTACACACATGTGGGAATTGAAATTTCGAAATTGCCCGAGGAATGCGCCGGCCCCGCGCGCGACCCGCGCCCGTCCCGCAGTATAAGGCGCGCGTGCGCGCCCGTTCGCCGATTATCTCCGAGGCGGGCGCGCCCAGTCGCGCGGACGCACGTTGAACGACCGTCTAATTGCGCTTTAATACACACACGCGTCGAATCACGCGAGCACTTTCCGCACAATACCCCCGCCTACGTACGCACGCACGCGCACACATGCGTACGTGCGCATGGGATTTTTGGCCCTTTCGGACAGGAGTTTGGAGGCGGCGGGGAGGTGCGGACCCAGGCCACTCCGCCTACGGCGCGAGGGGGGCGTGCGCCCGCGCTAATCCCCCTGGAGGCCGGCGCAATGTCCCGGGGCTTCGTGGAAAAGCGCCGGCCGGCCCTCCCAGGACCCGGGGATTACCCCCGACGCATGCACACGTACTACCTCCAGGGGGGGGGGGGGCTGCGCCGCGGAGACAAAAGGAGGGCCGAGCGGCCGATGCGTCCCCGGCCCTCGGCTCAAGTCGGACGCGAATAGCCGCTCAATCGGTTAATCAGGCCGGGCGCGCGCGGTCCAAAGGAAATCAAGCCTCGCATTCAGGTGCCGCCGCGGGCCGGCCAAGGTCGCGCACGCGCCCCGCCGCTCGGCCTTTTTTTTTTTTTTTTGCGAGCCGGATGCCAATTCCGACTCCGCGCGGCGACTCCTCCGCTCTCGGGGCGACGGGGGCGGGCGGAGAAGGGGGGAGGAGGAGGAGGAGGAGGAGGACCTTCCTCCGCCGGGGCGCTGTGTGTGTGCGTGGCGCACGCGCCGCCGGGAAGGGCCCGAGCCGCGTTGCGTAAGCCCTATATTTTTATTGGGATCGTCGCGTTTATTTACCGCAATTCGCCGCCGCGCCCGGGTTTACAAGGCCACTCGTTTATCTGGGACGTGGTTGCGCGATCGTTACCCGAGATTAAACATTATCACCGCGGGGGGAACTAGGAGACGCGCCGGGGAATCTTGGCCTCGCATAACCCGGCGCATAGGAGCGCAACCCCGGAGCCCCTCGCACGGGGCCCGTCTCCCCGGCGCGTACGCCCCCGTGTATACACACGCGCGCGCGCGCGCACACAATGCCAGTCGGAGGAGCGCCTAATTGCGCCACTAAGCCCTGTTACCCGTCCATCGAGGGCCATTTGCCCGAGCGTTTGGGCGTTCCCCCGCGCACGCCTATAGCCCGCCCTTGCGCGCGGCCCGAGAGCCGGGGAACACGTGCACGGAGGCTGCAGCGTTACGCCGCGAGCGCCCGGGGCTCGGCCGCCGGCCGTCCAGTAGCCGAGCGAGCGAAGGAAAAAAATAAAAAAAGGAGAAAAAAAAAAGGCACGCCGGCAGCGGAGCTTCAGCTGGGCAGTGCGGAAAAACACGCCTCGGGCATCTCCGCTTTAGTCGGCCGATCATCGGGCCGGTCGATTGTTCGATTTAACGGGCCGGCGCGTAAAAAGCCGGGACGTGCTCGAGTGGGCGAGGGCCGCGGACGGGCCTGCATGTGCGCCCCGAGTTATCCGCGGGGCAGGATTATACTCGCCTCGGAATCTATCTGTACGTGTGTGTGTCTATGCAGAGGCGCCCTTCGCCGAGAGGGACATGACGGGAATGTCAGCCGGCGGCCTCGAGATACGTGTGTATACGTGTATACACGTATACGCTGGCCTGCGTCTGGCGCGCGCGTGCCGCCCTCGAGTTTTCGATTAGCCGCGCGGCTGACTCCTCCGCGGGGAGTGCAGCCGTTTGGAGGTTAGGACGGCCGGCCCAAGCGAGATTGCATTGGTGTATCTCGGGCCGGCGCTCGATCGATGTACACGTACGTATGCGTGTGTGTACTCGAGGGCGGCGTCTGCGGTCCCGCGAGCGAGACTCGCCGGAGGCTGGGGACCTCGGCTCGGCCGCGACGCTCGAGGAAAAGACTGGCCTAATCGGCGACTGGCCGGCTTCTGCGGGCGTAATTGTGCAGGCGCCGTTCACTATAATCGGACGGAAACGTACGCGCGGATAAACAATTTCTCGGTATTATTATCCCGCGATAAAGCGCCGACTGTCGCTTTCGCGGGCGTAGTCCCAAAGCCGGGCGGCCTACACGCATACGTCCGTACATGTATGGCCATGTGTGCATACGTGTGCCCTGGTCGCGCGCGAGGGAGCCCCCGAGGCCGGGATGCCGAGACCCCGCCGCCGACCCGCCGAGGGAGTTGTGCAGCCACGGCGGCACGGGGGAAGAGGAGTATATGATAAAAAAGACGAAAAAAGACCCAAAAAAAAAAAAAAGGGGGAAACGAGGAGGCGGGCGGGCGGCGCGCGCCCGGCAAACCCGTTTTGCCGTTAGCGCGCCGCGTATTATATACCCCCGCGGGGGCCGGGGAGCGGCCGACTGCCGGCGGAGGAGGAGGAGGGGGTTGGTGGGGTGGGGGCGTCGTCGGCGCGGCCTCCCCCGGCCACGGGCTCCCTCCTCCCTTGGCGCGCGCTCGCGCTTGGCAATACTGACCTATATTCGGCGGAACCGGGTTTCGCTCCCGGCGGATCCCTCGCCGCCCCGCTATACATACCCCGTGGCCCGCGCTCCCGACCACCGCCGCGGGAACACCGTCCGCGGGGACGAGGGCCGAGCCACCTCCTGGAGGACCTCGTCTATGCTAATCGCCGCTGACCGGGCGCCTCGGTTCCCCAGGGTGAGCGGGTCCGCGGCCGAGGCCACCCGAGGGGGCGGCGCGGGCCGCGAGCCCCCCGCTAATGCGCCCGACCGACGGTAATTGCCCTGTTTACGGCCGCGGGGGGCACGACAATCGACTCGCCGGCCGCGTCGACCGCTCCGCGTGCACATATGTGTGTACATGCGCGTGGAAAGGGCCTCCGGGAAAATTATTAATGGCCCAAGCTCTTCCGACTGGCTTTTCACAAAGTACCGTCGCCTCGAGCGTAGGCGCTTCCTTTTCCAGAGAGGCTAGTCGATTGTCGGTCCAATAACGACTCTCGATACACGTGCACGCCGCATGCGAGTGTATTGTGTACGCGGACGCTCGTCCGGGCAGGCAGAGTGTGCGAGCATCCTTGTAGTCTTATGCTTGTAGTCATCCGATCGACGGTTACAAATTCATTGGGAATGACTGAAAAACCATAAATTCCGAATGCGCAATAAAGCGTAAGCGAGCCCGTACTTGCGGTGATTTCATTTTTTATTAACCTCCTCAGTTTTAATCAAACATTCTTCTATCATAAATGACTTTTAACCCATACAAAATCAAATAAACTTTATGCTGAATAAAGTATTTACCAGTTAGGCCGGCTAACGCATTAATTAAACGGAACATTAAATCAATACGATATTTACTTATAAATGCAGGAAAAATCAAAGCCAGACATCCCCGGGCAAGAGCGCTACCATATATTGCAACACGAGATAACTAATACACGTACATCTTGGAAAATTGACTAGTTTTTATGGTCAATGTGTTAATTGATGGAGCCATCAATCCATAAAATTAACCTATAAATGCAATCAAAAACACTGATACTCGTGACTATATGTTAAACATGTATTAAATTATCTATTTGTTGGAGCTGACTAATTCGAGTCTTTTTACGTGGTAAAAAAGTTTTATTTTATTGGCCATGCAAGTAGGCCTAAAACTAATTAAATCTCGAAAGATTCTATCGATATAAACTGGTTGGGAAATTGCTGCTAGGACTTCGAGACTTTGCAAATAGAACATTTTTATTACAATGTACATGAAAACCTAAGCTGCGATCGTTTACCAAAGACTAGGCTTTCTGTCACGCTGCAATAGCGTCAACTTTGAAAAAGTCTTCGATTATTTAAATCTCACGTACTCGTGGTACGTGGCCGATTTGCCCAAGAGTCTAACGAGGATCTTTGTCGTTTGACAAACGACTTTACGAAATTACGCAGTTATTGTGTCTCGGGCTAAGTGCTCGGTGACGTTACACGGGCTCTCCAAAGCGGAAAGCCTGAAAAAAAAAGCAAGTACAACGATCGAAAGGAGCTTATTAAAGGCCAGCTCGGGAAGGAGTGGCGCGCGGCAGGCCTGCACGTCCAAGGCGACAGTCGGGAGGTGGAGGGCAAAGGCATTAGGAGCGGTTTAGCGGGCGGCTGGCAACGAGCACTCGGCTAATTATGAAAAAGACGAGAGTCGCAAAAGCCCGAGAAGACTTGTCCCAGGGGGCCTTGGGTCATGGGTTATCGCGCAGGCGCGGCGGCCTCCTATAAATACGCCGGGGCAGGTTTTTCGCGGGGCGCTCGGGCCAAGTTCGACTCCCCCGTTTAGCTCGGTCCACCGGTGCAGGATGCGCTCGGGCGAGTGCGCGCGCAGCCGCCGAGGCGCCAGGCTCATCTCCGCGAGAGCGATACGGCGGCGCGGCGCGCGGATAGGTCGGGGTCGAGCCCGCCGTGGCCCCGATATCTAACGGCTAATGCAAGCGAGCCCGGCTCTCCCGATGAAATTCACTCGGAGTTGTTTACGCGGGCGCTTGGCCGAGGGCCTGGGCCGCGGGTCACTATCTGGAAAAGTCGGGCCGCCGAGCGCCGGGTAAATACCCGGAAAGCAACTACGCAGCTTCTCGGGCTCGGGCGCGCGTTTAAAAAGCGCTCTTTCGCTCGGCGCGCGCTATTGATTTTGGCTTCCGGGGAAAGAAAAATCCCCGCTAAGGGTATTAATCGCGGCCTTGATGAAAAAATCAATAAGTTTGAGGGGGTCGGGGAGGGTGGACTCACCTGGTTGTTGGGGCCGGCGGGCGGCGGGCCCTGGGCGGCGGGCGGCCCCGCGGCCGCGTGCGCCTCGTACTCGTAGTCGTCGCGCGAGGGCCGGTAGTGCGGGCGGTGGTCCCTCGGGTAGTCGGGCCCCGGGCGCAGGTGGCCGCGCACCTGGAGCGGCGGGCGGCAGGGCCCCGGGTCCCGGAAGCCGCGGCGCAGGGCCGAGGGCAGGGCCAGGTCCTCCTCCTCCGAGTCGAGGAGGAGCTGCTCGACCCCGGCGCCGCGCCTCCGCGGCGTGGGGTGCCGGCGCCAGTGCCCGGGGCCGACACCCCCGTCGTCCTCCTCCTCGGAGAGCAGCTCGGGCCCGCGGGCGAGGCTCGGGGGCGGCCTCAGGAGGAGGCGGTCGTGGGGCGGGCGCGGCGGGCCCCCGGGGCCCGAGCGAGGCCCCCCGGGGGGCTCCACGACATCACATGGGCCCGGGAGCCCGGCCGGGAGCCTCGGGGCGGGCTCCTCCTCGAAGCGGGCCTGGACCAGGCTGCGGCCTCCTCCTGGGCCTGGGCCGCCGCCGGGTGGACCTGGGGGCAGGAGGCCGACGGTTAGGGCGGTTAGGTGGGCCGGGGCGCGGCCAACGGGCCGCCGGCGCTCGCTCCTCCTCAATCGGCGGCGCGGGCCCGGCCATTGGCTCGGCGTCCTCGCCCCTTATCAGCGGGCTTTGCGCAACGGCGCCTCGGCGCCCCGGCCCCGTCTCCCGGGCGGGCCGCGCGCCGGGGCTTATCGGGGCCGGGCTCGCGGCGTGCCCCCGAAGGCCCGCCCCCGGCCCCGGCCCCGGCCCCCGCCCCGCCGCGGCCGACCATCCAACCGGGTCAGTGGGCGCCGCGCCGCCCGATCGATCGGCCCCGCGCGCTAATTGACCGGCCGAGCTGGCGCCCAGGCCCGCACTTACCGCGGGCGGCCCCCGGGGAGGCTGCTGCTGCTCGGCGGGTCAGGAGGCGCCGCCGCGGGGCATCACCCCGCCCCGCCGGCTGGCCCTGGCTCCTGGGAGGCCTGCTCCGAGGCCTGCTGCGGCCTGCGGGGGCGCTGGGGCCTGGTGCGCGCGGGCTCGGGAGCTGCCGTCCTGGGGCCGGACTCGCGCCCGGGAGCCAAGCGTGGGAACTGCTGGCGGCCTCGGCTCGCCGCCGCCGCCGCCGCCGCCGCCACCGCCGCCAGCGGCCGCGCGCACGCGCCCCCGGGGGCTGCGCGCCCCCCGCCTCCTGCGTCACTCCTGCCGCCGGCGCCGCTATCGATCGCCAGGCCGCGGCGCCCGAGCCGCCCACGTGCGCCGCGGCCCGCGGCTTATATTGCCCCGGGCGGGCCCCGGGGATGCGCTTTCGCAAGCCCGATAAGCGGCGGGGCGTTCGGCTATTGGCGCCGGCCGATCGCCGATGCAGGGGCCCCGCCGCCCGCCGCCCGCCGCCCGCCGCCCCGCCGCCGCCGGCAGGCCTGACGCAACCTTGCCCACCGCGCCCACCGCGGCCCTCGCAACAAGTCCGGCCCCCCAAGGCCGCGCGCGCCGCAGCTGCTCACCCCGCGCCGCCGCCCGATTACCGTTCGCAATGTTTTCCCTGGGGTTTCGGGTCCGCGGGCCCGCCGCGCCCTCGCCGCCCGGGCCGCCCGGGCCGCCCGGGCCGCCGTGTAAACAAGAAACAAGGTTGCGCGGCGCTGTGTCGGCGCGCCTGGCACCTCGCTCCTCTAGCGATATCTCGCCCATTGCGCTATTTCCCCGGCAAAATGTTCGACGCCAAAAAAATATTCAATTAATAATTCCTGCTTTCTGCTGCGTTCAGCCAGTTTCAAGACCGTTATCCAAGGTCGTTATCAGCACTACTATATCAATATATTTGATAATAAGTGTAAAAAAAATTAGCTAAAAACATGATAATGGTCACAAACCTTTTACTTATCTATATATATATATATTAATAAGCGAGTATCGATTCGTTGGTTTCATAATGCATCACATAAATGGAAATTAATGTTAGTGATATATTTTATGTAGTTGCTACCCGACGAAAGGTCATAACTCGAGATATAATTATAAATTCTCTGAAACGTATTCTTGTTGCTAAAATGTGCAGTGCGCATTAAACCGTCGAGTCGTTAAACACGTACATTTTTTATTTCTCTCGTGTGCAGCCGCACAATTAATATTATTGCATTGTATAAAACATAGTCGAAAGACTTTGAAAATTAAGTTAAATGCTCATTAAGTTAAATGCATGTTCATTAATCAATACACTTTCTTGCTTTTCCCACTGATTTCATAAGTATGAAAAAGTTCCTTATCCGTGCCTTAATGAAAAATACAATACAATAATATTTTATGCATTGTCATCGCACTAATACAAAATGGATCATGTTAGTCTGACACTTCAAACTCAATTAAATTCGTTCTCATAAAGAGATTTTTTATTTAACCGCCTCTTAATGGCTTTTCATCATGTGACGAGAAAACTTTTATAAAACACAAAGCTTTTCCGATATTTTATAAATGTCAAGTACATTTAAGCCCTCTCTTGTATTAAAAATATCAAGGTGATACTCTGTCAATTATAGAGTGCATACAACCGTCTATAAATATTCTCAGATTCTTCACACAATACAAAGGAAATTTTAGACAAGTCTTGGTTTATCGGATAACAAGCTGAGAGAGCCTTCTCCTCAAGCAATTAGAAATTATTATTTTTAAATAAATTCCGAATCAAGTTTGCCTTTTCTCTCTCGTTTTCATCCAAATTCTACTAAGTTTCGCTGAAAAATACCATATACAGAATAATTGTCCGGGCCCAAGTTAATTAAACAAATTAACTAACAAAATTCTAATTATAACATTTTCAGTATCCTTTCCTTATTCAAAAATGATACGCTTTATGTACGAATGGTTTACATACTTATCAAATTGATACAAAAGACGTAAATAAAATTTGCGTGCAGTATCAATATGTCTTCAATACAAAATGGCGTCTCTATAAATGTTGTCAAACTAAAATAATTTTTGAAAAAGAAGCCAATAAATTACAAGTTTGCTTACTTAAAACAAGCGTTCAGTAATGGTAGATTTATAATTACGTGTAATTTTCTACAATAGCATCTATTTTTTCATTTTAAATTAGAATACAGGTCAAGTTAAAGTACAGCGTTTAGGGGGACTATCCAAAGCGATAACTTCTAAGCTTCTGTCTCTATTTCGGTATGTTATACCACCATATTTACCAATTTATAAATATATATACTTGCTCTATCGAGTATATTTTTGTCCCGGCCATTTAAACTTAATACTCTTATTTTATCTTACAAATATCACTTTAGCATAGCCACATGAAAATCTGTAGTGATGAAAAGCTACAATCATTTCATTAATCAAATGTCGTATTTAAAAAACGGCCTTACAACTAGTTTAATATTAATGCAAGGTCAAAGTGAATCTCATAAAATTCTTCTAATATACTTCTTGCATCTATATTCATCAACACGGCTATACACGCCGAGACGCGTATGTATGACTCAACATATAGCTTAGAAGAATTCAAAATAAATACAAAAATGTCGTATAATAGTATCGAAAGTATGGTAGTGTAGTGAAAAAAAAAAAATGTCTAAATTCCTCTTGGATAAAAATTGTTTGAAAATTGAGGCGTCAAGTTTGTAGTAAGCGTCAAATTGTCTGACACTTTGGATGCATGTGTAGGTATAATTAAAATTATAATTAAAATGAATCAACAGAAATAGACATTTTTCAGTCGTAAAAGAGGAATTCGACAAAAAATAAAGATCAGTTTCATGGAAAATTTGATAAATTATGAAAAATAATTATAAAAATACCGTCCACATTGAATTTTCAATTGTATCAGCGGGTTTAAATTTCATCAAGCATGTCAGTAATTTAAGCCGCGTTATCTGTTTTATCAAGAACATTTTTAAACGAAATAATTTTTAATGATTCGTGGAAAATGCGAGGCCTACTAAATAGTCACAGTGTAATCGGTCGGAAAAATGAGCTTAATAATCACGAGAAAGGTAACGGGGCTGGGTTTTTCGACTCCTGGCATTCGTTGCACATTGGAGCGCGCTCGGAGGAAGAAGAGCGGCGACGAGGGTTTACAGCGGAGCCGAGGTTACGGTTGTGTTTTTGACTTTGGCTCGCTGGGACTGGTCGAATTGTGGAGCATTGAAGTTTCGGGGAAGAGGTCGAAAATGGTGGGGTGGCAGGGGAGCCCTCGGAGCAACCCCATCGAGTGCCGCTGACATCTGCTGGGGGGTGCAGGAACGAGTGATAAGTAGATCGTACAGAAACCTGCAATGCGAGGATCCGCGGGGGCTGCACTTATTTTCTTAGTTGGTAAATACATCGGAGGCGGCCGCTCGTAAAAATAGTTCCTCTTACACTCCTTGTGCGTTTGTTGCCCAGAGGAGAGAGCGAGAGAGTTGTACGGAGGAATTATTGCAGGGCAAGCGGGATTTCTGCGAAAAGGCCGCTGGCGCATTTTAAAAGCTTGGCGGGTGGCGGAGTAGGGTAAACACGCATAGGCAAGGAGTCGGCACGGGCGGGGAGGAGCCCGGGGAGGTAGAAGGCAGAGGCCGGCGTATATACGCGAAGAAGCAATAATCCGGTATAAAGGAAGAAATAGTTTGTCGAACGAGGCCTACAAGATGAAAGAGCGTGGAAGGAAAGATATTTTTCGGGAAGCGATATCTCGTGGGTTTGTCGGGTAATGGGGAGAAGCGAGTGGCGCGTGTTTATTGGGCGTTAAAATAGTTCCCAGTAGAGCCGTGCCGGCGAGTCGTATGGGCGTAGGGTAAGGAGCCGGTGCAGGTCCCGTGAACACAGCCGAGTGCTCATAGGCGGCCGAGGCGGGGAAAAGAAACGGCACCGGCGGCGGCGGCGGTGGCGACGGCGGCGGCGGCGGCGGAGAGGAGAGCGAGGAGGAGCGGCGCGAGGAGAGGAGGCCGAGCAGCCCAGTCCCACGTGCAATAATTCAAAGCGAGGTAATTTCCATAGTGCATTATACGTTCGATTTTGTAAAACGAAAAACGCAAAGAGGCGTAAATCGCGGGGGGAATGGGAACAATGAGGAATAAAGGAGTGGCCAGACAGGCTCTCGCGGGCTTTCGCGAGGGCGAGCGCCGGCGGGAGGGAGAGCCGCCGGCGGAGGGGATCGGTGCACACGCATATTCGTCGTGAAAGCCGCGGCGGTGCAGGCGCTGCCGGCGGCGGAGGAGGCGCGGGGCGCGTGGGGGCCGAGTCGGCGCAGGCTGCGGAAATGACGAGTCGGCCGAGTGAATCGGCCGGCGGCCCGCGGCGTAATTCGGAGCGCGCGCGCGGAAAAAGCTCACCCCCGGCGGGGAGGGGCCGGGAGCGGCGGAGCGGCGGTGGCAGCAGCAGCCGGCGCTGCAGCCGGGGCCGGGGCGGGGGCGGGGAGCGGCGGCGGCGGCGGCGGCGGCCCCGGGTGGGGGGCAATGAAGCGGCAGGCGCCCCGGTGCCGTGGTGGGGGCCCGGCGGTGGCCGGCCGCGGGCCGGTGGTGGGGCGCGCGGAGAGGGAAAGGTGCGCCAGCGGAGCCGGCGGAGCGCGCTGCGGAGTCGGCTAGCAGAACGCGCGGCGAGCAGCGCCGAGTACGCCGAGAGAGAGCCGAGAGAGAGAGCGAGAGTGGCTGCGCCGCGCGCCGCCGGTGGCCCGCAGAGTGCAGACGCCCAGGAGGAGCTGGACGAGGGATCGGCCGGCCGGCGCCCTGGACCCCGGACCGCCCGCGAGCTGACGCCGCCGCAGCCGCAGCCGCCGCCGCCCGCAATCAGGTTCGTCCCGGAGGCTGCGAGGTTAGGATCCGCCCCGGGGCCGCCGCCACTCCGCCAGTGAGGGCTCGGTGCGCCGAGCCAGTAGTGCCAATTGCAGTGCGAGTGACCGGGGGGCCCGGCGCGACATGTGCGCGCCGCCCGCCCGCCGCCTCCGACCTTGGCCCGCGGATCCGCGGGCTTTGTTTATCCGGCGCGAGTGTCAACAAACCCCCGAGGAGCCGCGAGGCGCGCGGGCCCGATGATTCGCCGGGGCGGCGCCCCACCCGCCCCGGCCAGCCCTGCGCCCGAGTGTCGCGGGATCAATAAATCGCGGCGGAGGGGAGCCACGCGCGCCCAGCCTCCCGCCCGCTCCATTCACCGACGGGGGCGGCTAATCGGCCCCGCGGCTCTCGTTACACGCGACTTAATTGACTCGGCGCGACGCCGCGCCCGAAATAGCCGGCGCGCGCGCCCGCGCACCCGAGCCGCGCCGCCGCGGAGCAACGACCCGCGGCGCCCAAATTAATTGCCTGATTACCGGGCCCTTCCGCGCACGCGACGCCCCCGCGCTATTTGGTCGATACGGGCCGCGGGCCCCTAACGGCTCGGGGGCACGCACCCGGGGAGGCTGCCGCGGCGCCTTATCGGTCGAGGCCTCGCGGATCCGCCGGCTTATCGATCGCGGGGGATTTGTTTTTCCCCCCGCGGGGCGATAAGCGGAGATAGGGGCCGCCGGTTATCTGGGCATCGTCTCCTCCTCCTCCTCCGGCTCCTCCGGCTCCTCGGCTCGTCAACGTGCGAGGGGCTCGCGCGCACGTGCGCCCGCCCCGGGGCCCGGGCTAATCCGCGCGCCCTCGTAAAGTCGGGGCCGGAGGGCCGAGGGGCGCACCGAGCGGTGTACCTGCGCGCGTACCTGCGCCGACCCTCCCCGGCAGCACGTGCGCCCAGCTGGCGGGATAATTGCATCTGCCATATTAATGGTCCGGGAGCGCGGAGCGCGGCTTTCTCCCGGGGCGGCGGCGGCGGCGGCGGGCCTTTGTCGGCCCGTGAATGCCGGCTCGCCCGGGGCGCATTGTTCCCCCGGCGATGCGACTCCGGGGCCCGGCGCTCCCCGCGTCGCACGCGCGCACCCTCTCGCGGGGCCGGGTTATCGCCGCGGGGAAGACGGCCCCGTACCTGGCCGAGGCCCCGAGATGGCTATCGGCCCTACCTGTGCCCGCCCGCCGGGGCCGGCCCTCCCGGAAAAATTGCGCCCTTGCGCAACGGCCCCGCCGGCTTTAGCGGCCGCTCGGTATTTATAACATTTTTCGCAATACGCCGTAGTATCGAGCCGGCCAATGAAACGGGTAAACACGCTATTGACTATCTCTGATATACGCAAAGATTGATTAATTTGCCGGGCACTTGCCGCCGCCGCCGCCGCCGCCGCCTCCTCCTCCTCCTCGGCGCCCGAGCGCCCGCCGCTCGGCCGAATATACGCGCGAGTGCGACAATAATACGCGCGGCCACCCGCTCGCGGCGCTCGGCACTCGCACCAAAAATTAATTGCACCTTCTAATTTGGAATCGAGTGGCCGAATTAGCGGGCATCGCGGCCGGGAGCGCGGGAGCGTGCGCGCGCGGGATGCTCCCCGATCGTAATTAATTGCCTTACCTATATATATATAATTAATAATTAAACTTTAATTATAGGCGAGCGTCCCCCCTCGCGGGGCACGGGCATATAAAAATTTCATTTTAAACTTGTACCCAGGGGCGCCGATGCGAGCTTACCGAATTCCATTTTCAAATTAACTTTATAATTAACTTTATAATTGTAATAAAATGTACGTGCTTATGAAATACGGCTAGTATCTATATTCGGTTCTAATTACAAGCGCGCGCTGTAGTATTTTAATGAAATTGAATGGCCATTGGTCTGTGACTGGTATCGGGGCAGTTGGCTCGACACGCTATACACAGCTCTAATCGCAATTAATGTACCAACTGATGATTTCTCTTGCACGTAAGACAATCATCTACGATGTTTGCGTAATTGTTTAAACAATCGTTTAAAAATAACTCGGAGGATTGATTGGAAAAACGTTTGCAGATATCGTAAAAATTTCATTTGTTTATCTAATTAGTGTAGACGTATACAAGCACGTACGTATAAAGACACACACCAACGTGTGCATATAGAGTAGAAGAGAAGTTAATATTTACACGCAAATATATAAATATACTCGAATAGATAAGGCCTATTGACAATGTTAAGTCTTAGACATAAAAGAAAGAGAAAGGATTTGATGCCCGGTTTATCCGATATGGCCGAGGAGGTTAAATAACTGCAAAGGGAGTTTTATCGAGTCGGTTGGTTACTCCCCGTTCCATTGGGCCAAAAGCCATCTTGGGGCTGCGCAGTCCTCGGCCGGAGCCCCACCGGGGAAGGGAGCCTGAGGCCGGGGTCGGGCGGGGAGAGGGGGGGAGGGGGGTTAAAAGGGGGGCCGCGGCGGGTAAGCCCCGGGGCTCTTTCGTCATTTGGCGAATGTCGGGCCCGGGGCCCGCGGGCACGTGACGCGGGCGTGGGCCCCCCGGAGGGGTGGGGTGGGGGGGGACAACGTGCGCGCCACCGGGGCTCCACGTGGCGAGGTGCCCGCGAGGAGGAGGGCGCACCCCGAGGGCCAGGCGAAGGTGTCGCCGACAATTGGAGAGCGGCGGCGGCGGCGGCGGCGGGCACGGGAGCCGCGCGCGTCCTTATCGAGCGATAAGCCGGGGGCGCGGGCGGCGGCTCCTCGGCTCATCCGCCGCAGCGGGATAAAATGCGCCTGCGCAAGCTGCGATAAGAACTGGGCGCGCGGGGCCGCGCGAATAGTGCAGCGGCTCCGGTGGGCCGAGTGCGCCCGTACCGCGGCGACCCACAGAGCCTCCGGCCCTGACCAGCCGCACGCCGCGGGGCTAATTAGCGGATCGAGGGGTCCGGAGGAGGCGGGCCGGGCCACACCTAGCCGCCGCGGCGATCGATATGGGGAATGTATATTGGGCGGCCGCCTCCCCCGCCGGCCCCCCCGCCTGATCGATGGCCCTGCAGGGCTGCGCCGCGTCTCCGGTATCTCGACGCGGCGCCGCGCCTCTTTTAAAAAAAAAAAAAAAAAATAAAAAAAGCCCGGCAGCCGGCGACTACTTAGCCGCGGGGGCGGCTTAATCGGCGGGTGGGCGCATCCCCCCCCGCCCCCCTCGGGTAAATATAGGCGGGAGAAGGGCCCTTGAGGTGTGTGGGGGGCGCGTATTAATAGCGGCGGCTCGGGCCCCGGGGACGCGGGCGCCGGAGATACGGAGGCGGCGAGAGGCCGGGGGCGCAGACTCTCGGCGTATCGGCGCCGCGGGGCGGACAACAAAATTGGGAAATTGTTGTTGCCAGCGCACGGTTAAGGAGCAAGCCGGCCGGGCGTCGGCGCTTATCGGCCTGATATTGCGCGAGGCGCAAATAAGATGCGCGCGCACGGGGTGGCACGCGGCCGGGCGGAGGAAAGTGACCGAGAGAGCCGCGGGCCGCACGACTCGGCCGAGTGCGACCCGCGTGTTGCCCGCGCCGGCGGGGTGGGGGGGGCCGGGAGGCCCGCGGGCCCAGGGCGACCTTCTCCGGAGCACGCAGCCAATTTGAATTGATTGTTTATCTGCCGGGGCGGCCCGCGTTATCTTGTAACGCCGATACTAATGCGCGAACTTCACACGTTGCGCGAGCGAGAGCCGGGCCGGGCGCATGCGAGGAAACGCGGAGGAACGAGCGATAGAGAGAGCGGCGGGGCTTCCGCAGCGGCGCCGGGGGCCGCAGATTGCCGAGGCCGGCATCAACTGTTACAATCGGCCGCGATTAGCGCCGCCGCCGCCGCCGCAATTGCCAGATCTATCCTTGTTTACGTATATCTGCCGAGGCGTCTAGAGGCACTCGCACGGGGGGGTGGCGCGAGGTTGCGCAAGGACCGAGAGCCGGCGGCCCACTGACCGGCGCCTGGCGCCCCTTTCTCTCCCCAGGTGGGCCCGTAGCAGCAGAGGGCGCCGCGGGGCTCCACGATAGCACCGCTCCTGCCGGCCGCGGGCGCGGCCCCCGGAGCGCCGAGCATGGCGGCCTCCTCCTCCTCCTCGAGCGGCGAGCAGCAGTACAGCCTCCGGTGGAACGACTTCCACTCGAGCATCCTCAGCAGCTTCCGGCACCTGCGCGACGAGGAGGACTTTGTCGACGTGACCCTCGCCTGCGACAGCAGCAGCTTCACCGCCCACAAGGTCGTCCTCTCGGCCTGCAGCCCCTACTTCCGCAGGCTACTCAAGGTCAGTGTCACCTGCGGCGACGGGTGCGGGGAACCCCCTACCCATCCTCGGGACCGAGTGCCGTTATCAGCCGCGTAATCGCGGCCACCTACCAGCTGCCGACGGCTGACATCGTGCCCGAGTGCGCGCGCCGCGCTCCTCCTTGATTGATTTAACAAACCAGAGGCTTCGATTCATTCCCCCGGCGGAGGAGCGGGGGACGCGAGCCTCGCGACGCGAATCTCGAGATTTATACGAATGGAAAAAAAGCCGGAGGAGCGTTTAATGCCCGGCACTCGAGCCTCTCGCCAAGGAGAGCCATAGATTCACCGGCGGATTAATCAATTAAAAGAGCGAGAGGGGAGTATTCCTTTTGTATCGTTTACAGTTAGATTCGTCGAAGGAGAGGAAATGAAAAATACAAATGCGCCGCGATGAGTTTGAGGCCTCTATTACCGAAGGGACGGATCGCGTCGCCCCCGGCGGAGCATAGCGCCTCGCACCTCGACTCCTGGTGGCAGCCTCGTCGGGCCGAGCCCCCGCTTTTAGGCGTCTTAATTTATTCACGCAATCCAAACAGGGGAGCAATAAATTCCCGATCGGCTCGGAAAAGACGCGGCTTTCGACTCGCCGTGATAACGCGCGCGATGCATAGATTCCACGGGAGCGCGGGCGACGCCTTCCCGGCACTTGTTTTATTTTAACGCTGTAAGCTCGGAAAGAAATCGCTCGTCGCCCCGATAAACCAGTCCATATAAAGCCATAAAGGTTTCGGCTGCATCGATCGGGGATTCCTTTGCCCACGTGACACGGAGGCCCGGCTGATGAATGCTTCCCCGGAAATAGGCCCCCGGAGGCGAGGAAAATAAGAAATACAGTAACCGGCGGGGTCCACCCGGCCCGTCGCGGGCAATCAGCCGCGTCCCCATGTATACATATATACGCGTGTAGATCGATCGGGCGGGCGACTATTTTATTTTTCTTTTTTTTTCTTTTTATTGTGCGCGAGCGGCCGGCTATTCTCGTGGCGGGCGCTTGCACAACGGGAGAGACGCCGCCGCCGCCGGGCGCACCACCGCGCCGCGCTGCTCCATATTCTATTATTAAAAGCGCTTGCGCTTTCCATTGCGCCGGGGCGACAGAGAGAGAGAGAGAGAGAGGGCGAGGAGGAGGGGCCTAGGTGCACCTACCGCTCGGCCACTTTGCGCGCCCGGGCGACAAGACTTTTTCCGGCCCCGGCCGAGCCGTTTATTTGCAGACTTATTGCGCGCCCGGGCAATGTAGGCGCGGCCGGGCCGCCGGCCGAAATTCGCCCGCGCCGCCCAATTACGTAAACAACCGCGCCCGGGGAATCCCGCCGGGGAACGGGCGATCGCGGTGACGGTATCCGCCGCCGATCGCCCCTGCCTACATACCCATATACGTATACGTATACGCGTGTCTCCCCGACCGCGCGTCCTATTTTTTTTTTTTATTCTTATTATTACCATCGTCATATTCCAATGGGCCGAGAATAAAACGCGGGCGCGCGCATTGTCCGAGGGGCCGGCGGCCGCCCGGATAACTGACCCGCTTAAGCGCGCCGCCCCCGCGGGCTATATAGACGCCCGAGCGAACGCGGAAGTGCCTCTCGCGGATCCTGGCGCGCGCGCCCGCTCGCGCCGTAATAACCCTTTCTCCTTGGGCCCGGCGGCGGCGGCGCGGCAGATAGGCCGCTTATCTCGCCGGCGCTCCATTCACTCGCGCGAACTAACCGTCGCCGGCCGGCTTCCGGCCGCCGAGGCCACCGAGAACCGCGTCGCGCGCTAAATCTCCTGGCTCTTTTTTTTTTTTTTTTTTTCGTTCCCCGTCCCCGCCGAATATACAGCACGCCCGAGTAATGGCGATATACGTGTACGCGCACGCGCGCGTACGTGTCGTGTTGTAACGTAACGCCGCCGCCTAATTCGCACTTGTCCGCCGGGCGTAATTAGAAATTCATTTCTTTTTTTTTTTTTTTGGACCCCGGCTTAGGCCCGCTGCGAGCGAGTTTATGGGAGGCCCGATAGGCTATCTGCGCGCTCGGGTGAATTAAGCGCGCGCTCGGCGTTTGATTTAAGGCCGCGCGGCCTCGAGGTGCAGGCCTGCCAAACCGCGCGCTCGAAAAATTCCCCCGATTCCCGATTAAAATTTTTACTCGGTCATTCCTCGGGCCGGCCGTTACACTCGCGTTTACAGTTGGGGCCCGGCCCGCGCGATCCATTATATCGCCGATTAAAATTTTAATTAGCAATTGATCCGCGGACTCGGGCGAACAATTAAATACCTCACTGATCGGGAGGCGATTTTACGATTAATATATTAATGACTCGCGCTGCCCTATCTCTGCCCGGGCCTCGAAAAGTGCCGATTAACGTTTCAAGTCCGTAAGTCTTTGGGATTCCGCGAACGATGAAAATTCAAATTTACGGGCAAAAAGGCCCGGAGGAAGGCCGCCGAGGTGTCGCGAGGTATCTTTGCCCGCGAGCGACTTGTCGGCTCGCCGTTTTTTTTTTGTTTTTTTTTTCTTTTTTTTTTTTCCTTCTCCAAATTTGAATTTTAATCCTTAATTGAAGTGGACGTTGCAATAACTATTAAAAGTTGAAGCGCTAATTAAACCGAGGCGGGTGCAATTACCAATGGGAAGTTTAACCGTAAATCGAGGGCCGGCACTATACAAATTACTAATTAATCTTTTAATCGTTAATCAAAGGCGAAGGGCGTAACGGCCACCTAAAACTTTCATTGTTAATTCGACTTGGAGTAATTACGAGCTGCTATTTTAACAGTTATAACCGACGGCCGAGGCCGCGCATTAGCAAGTCAAATGGGCCCGCGACTCGGTCCCGCACCGCCTCCGATCGAACTATCGCGCGCGCGCACACGCGTACAACGTACGCGTCCCCCCGCAAAAGGAGAAATTGGAAAGAAAAAAAAAAAAACAAGCACAAGAGTCGGTGGCCGTCGCCGGTTTCCGGGCGAGATCGCGCCGGCGAGTCGGAAGCGCCGGCGGGCGGCCCGCCCCCGGATCGATGGCCCTAAGGAGCGGCCGATTATTCCCGGGGAGATCGGCGCGACGGGGAGGTATGTGCAAGCCAGCGGGCCGCCTCGAAAAGCACGGGCTGGCAGAATACGGGCGCGTGCGCCGAAGCGACGTCGTCAGCAGTGTTATCAGAGGCCGGCTCCGCGGTGTCGCCAGCGGGCCCCGCCCGCCGCCGCCGCCGTCGCACCCCCTCCCCCCCACCCCGTCGCCGCGACACCCATCCCCCCCGGCCGGTGCGTACGCCCTAATCTCCGGTGGCGGCACCCCCGCGAGGAGAGCCGGCCCCCGGCGGGCAGCCGTGGGCGCGCGATGACGCAGCGGCTCGGGCCGAATTAGCATACATCGGCGGCGCATCCGCCGCCTAGGGGTCACGTATACAATTACCGTCGCGGCAACGATATGTAAGTGCGCCGATGATCTCGGGGCACAATGCGCGCGCGTGGGCCGCCGCGTTATTGTCGGCCGAGCCCCGGGGGAATTGAAATTTTTTTCCTTTTTTCCATTCTTTCTCCTTCTCCGCCGAGATTACACGTTACCTCCTCCTCTCCGCGTAATACACACGTATGTATATAGGCGTGCGCGGCGTGCAAGAAGGAGAGAAAAAAAAAAAAACCAGTTTTAGTAATTATATTGGCGGGGCGTAGGTGGGCCTCGTGGGCGGCGCCCGAGCCGGCCGAGCTATTATTGCGCGGCGCTCGGTACAGCGGGACACGTTACACCGGCGCGCCCGAGCTCGCGGGTATTTTTATCAGCGGAAGTGCGTGGTTGCGCTGCGCGCGCATTCCGGCTGGAAAGCCGAGGCGCGCCTCCCTCCCGCCGAATAATCGCCGAGCGGCTCTGGCCGCCGCCGGCCGCCCACGGCTTCGCCCCCCGGCGCCGGGGGAGCGATAAGCCGCGAGTCGGCTTTCCAATTTCCTGGGGGGCTGCGGGCCGCGCCCAGCCGAGTCCCGCGGGCCGGGCGGACGCCCGAAGCCCGGGCCTAACCGGATCAGAAACCATGCAGTCGTGGCGTATATCGACTCGCGGCCCGCCGCCGCCGCCGCCGGTATCCAATAAGCTAATGCCGCCCGGCCCCGGCCGGCACGGTTATTCCAATTACCGCCGGCCGATTGTTCGCCCCGCGGGATCGCGGGCCCCTCGACGCGGCGACGTGGGCCGGATCGATCGGTCGATCGATCGATCGCGACCGCGCCGGGGGAATGACGCTCGCGATAAGTCGGGGCTCGGCCCGCGGCGTCCGCGCGAGGTCGTTAGGGCCGCCGCGGCAATTGCGCTCGTTTGCCGGCTCATTACGAGGCGCCCTATCGCCCCGGGGATCGGGAGCGATTTAACAGCTGGCTTCTCCGCGGCCGGCCGATAGCGCCTAATGGAACAAACGGCCAAACGCTGGCTGTTTATCGGCGCCGCCGCCGCCGTCGCCGCCGTCGCGGCCGCGCTATCTCCCGGCGGCGGTCCCACGCGGCCCGATAATCCCGGGCCAACTAGAGCGCGACTATCGTCCGCCCGGCGCCCTATTCCGCGCGCGAGACGCCAAGGAAAAAAATAAAGGAAGAAAATTAAAACAATCCTCGTCGGCTTGCTCGTCCCCCTCAGGCGAACCCATGCCAGCACCCCATCGTCATCCTGAGGGACGTCGCCAGCTCGGACATGGAGTCCCTCCTGCGCTTCATGTACCACGGGGAGGTGCACGTCGGACAGGAGCAGCTGTCCGCCTTCCTCAAGACGGCGCAGATGCTGCAGGTGCGCGGCCTCGCGGACGTCAACAGCGGCGCGGCGGCTAAGCTGCCCCAGTCGGCGGCCGGCGCCGCGGCCTGCGCCTCGGCCGGGAACAACGCCAGCGCCCCGGTAAGTCCCCGGCTCCCGGGCCTTTTATGTTTATTTTTCAACCGCCCCCCCCCCTCAACTCGCCTGACACCGATCAATTGACACTGATTTATGCGCCTAGCTTTGGATTTTATCGGGTGCTTTATAGGTGCAATCCCGCCCGATAAGTTACGTGTCCTTTCCATAAACGACTCATTAAACCGAGCCCGATACGTAACGGCCGTTTCCCCATAGGAGTCGGTCCGTTAATGAAACACTTTTTCAAGCGGCGTATACCTATTTCGGCAAAATGCCTCGTCTCTAAGATCCTCCGAGTGGAAAGTCCGTACGGGAGAGAGCCGTTCGATGTACCTATGTATAGTGTCTCCGGTGCTCCTCCGAGTGTTTTCGAGAGTCGAGATTTACCGAGTGGGAAATCGGCCCGTAATGCATGAAAAATCGACTTATTATGGTAAAAAATGGACGGGCCCGATTAGGGATTAAGACGGCGCGGGCCGGAGGGCGGCGCGTACGCGCATGCATAATGCATGCATGCACGGCGGAGGAGAGGGCGTCCGAGAACCGGCGGCGGGCTTCCGTTCGGCTTTTAAAACCTGGCCTCGGTATTTTTCGATTTAATTAGTCACTCCCGCGGCTACTCACCGACATCCCAATTACTGATACGAGCGGCCGATTAGCCCGCGCGCTCGCTCACTCCTTTGACCCAAGATTATCGGATTGACGGGCGGGCTTGTGTAATTGGCGGGCGCGCGGCCAGAGATACCACGGGATTGTCGGGCGGGCCTCGCTAACCGGCTAACCGGGCCCCCGCGCCCCCCCCCTCGGCTTCCAGGCGACGCCGCGGAACCCCTGGCAGGACAACGGCCGGGGCGACCTCAACGACGGCGGCATCAGCCCACCCCCGGAGAAGCGGCCCCGGAGCTACTCGCCACCCCTCGGCAACCACGTCGAGTCCAAGTCGGACCTCCAGGAGTCCCTCCTGGGCCAGGCGCTCGAGGGCGGCCCGACGATACACACGACCTCGGCCAACAACGTCCAGGTAGGTCGGCGAGCGGCCCGGAGCCCCCGGCGGTCCAGCGGACTAACCCCCCCGGGCCTGGATCCGCAGGCGCAGTCGACGGGCGAGGACTCCAACTCGATGTCGGACAACGAGGAGGACACCTCCAACAACGACAGCATCCTCAACTCCGTGAAGACCGAGCCGAGCGAGCTGCTCAACGACTCCCTCGAGCACCACCGCAGCACGTTTCCGGCGGCGCTCCTCGGACTCCAAGGTGAGCGGCTCCTCCCCCCGCCCAATTAATCCCCCGTGAGGACCCATCCGCCACTCCTCCGGCCGCTTTAACGAGGCGCCTCTCTCCCTCGCTCCCTCCTCCTCCTCCTCCTCCTCCTCACCCGGCCACCCCTTCCTCGCCCCGGCCGCACCGCAGTCCCGCGGCAGGCACGAACCGCCACCGCCGCAGACCGGCGGCCCCCCGACCGCCGATCCAAAGGGGAAAAAACAAATGTCTCCTTCTGCTTGCAGGTCTGATGCCGGGGCCCTCGGGGATCCACGCGGCCAACCAGGACCCGAATTACGGTGAGTCTCTCTCCACTCGCATTCTATATCGTTGAGTAACAAAGATCCACTCTAACGGTCGTAGCCCAAACTAGGATCCTCCCGCCAACTCTCCTCCTTGTAACTCCGATCTCTCGTTGTTGCGGTGGATGCATGGACACTCTCGTGCCTCTCCCGGCTCCCCGCCCCCCCTCCCCCCCCGTCGAGCTCTCTTCCACCGTCTCCTCTCTATCTCTCCATCTCTCTGCCTCTCTCTCTGCCTCTCTGTTTATCTCTGTATCGCTCACTCGCTCGCACCCGCCCACGCCCCCCACCCCCCCCGCCCACTCGCCTCCACCTTCTCCCTCACCCCGCCCGCCCTACTGTTGTATTTTCTTGCCTCTCTGTATAACCTGCTCGCACTCCGACTGCGCGCACCTCGATCATATATGTCTATATACACGTATGTAGGCATATATGCCCAGCGAAACGCCAATGAAAGCCATGATGTGTATAATAACTATCGAGCGTGTGTACATTATTGTGCGGCCAACGCCAGTGCCTACGATCCTAAGAACAGTGGGCCCGAAAGGGCGCGTAGGCGGGTGAATGGACTGGCCGCTAGCACATAGATACATTATAGAGAGATTATATATAGATACATACGCATTGCCATGTAAGAGAGAAAGTTGAACTCGAGTGTCGCGAAAAATGGGCGGCCGTCTGCGCGCCTAGACGTGTGTGCGCGTGTGCATATATAGAGAAAAGCGAGGCAGTTGAGTGGAGCTACTGTGCGCGGCTGTGTGCCCCCGAGTGCCGCGACGCCGGCGAGCCGCGAGCGCGAGATAAAGCGCGGGAAGGCCGAATTGATCAGCCCCGAGCGGGGGCGGGAGCAAAGCCAAGCAGCCTTGTGTGTTGTAGAGCGCCGCGCGGCGGACAAGTGGGCGAAAAAGAGAGAGATTTAGTGTTTAAGGGATCGCTCGAGCTCGGCTGAGGACTGAAAATTGGCTGGTGGTTCCAGGGCGGTGGCAGCCCTCAGGCGGCGAGGGTTCCGGCTCCAGCTCCTGCTCCGGCTGGCTCGCCGGGAACAACTCGGCCTCGCGGCAGGACGGCCTGGGGCCCGCCAAGCCCGACCACCTGCTCCAGCCCCAGCAGCCGACGCAGCAGCTCCAGCAGCTGCCCCAGCTCTCCCAGCTCCCACAGCTGCCCCAACACCAGCAGCAACAGCAACAGCAGCAGCAGCAGCAGCAGCACCAGCAACAGCAGGCGCTCAACGCCCTCAGCGCCCTCAACCCCGAACAGCTGACCATCATGCACCAGAAGCTGCAGAACAACCTGCAGAGCCTCCAGCAGAAGCAGCAGAGCGAGCAGCAGCTCAATCTCATGCTGCAGTCCTGCGCCAAGAAGAAAATGGAGGAGCTGGCCCTCCTGCACCCCTTCCAGCAGCAGCTCGAGGCGAACAGCCTGCAGGGCAAGCCCAAGTGCCCCGAGTGCGGCAAGATCTACAGCAACAACTCGAACCTCAAGCAGCACATCGTCAACGTCCACACGGTGCAGACCGAGTACATCTCCTGCCAAGTCTGCGGCAAACAGTTCAAGACCAAGCAGTACCTCCAGATCCACCTGCTCTCGATGCACGGGATCCGCAAGCGCAAGAGCTACCCGGTCTACCAGATGCAGCCGCACGCGCAGACCCAGCAGCAGCAGCAGCAGCAGCAGCAACCGGCCTTCGTCGCGGCCGCGGCGGCGGCTGCAGCGGCGGCTGCTGCGGTCGCCGTCGCCGGCAGCCCGGGCCCCCAGGCCCCGGCGCCGCCCTCCTCCGCGCCCTTCCCCGCCGCCGACAGATGGACCAGCGAGGAGAAGCAGCAGCAGCAGCAGCAGCAGCAGCAGCAATGATACGCGCACCAGGCGCACACTGCCGATTCTCCATTTTAGTCTCGAGCGTATGGCCACGCTCGCGATGTGATCTTGCGCAAAAGCGCGGGCCCGAGAGGGAGAGCCGCTCGGCGCTCGCTCCCGGCCGATAAGTGTTCCAGTTGCGCGACTCGCCCCCGCCCACCGATCGAGCCTCCCTTCGCAGCGCGCCTCCATTAGCGAAAGATAGCTGGGCCCCTCACTCTCCAGGCGCGCCCGAGCGCTAGTACATCGTATTGATCTCCCCGCGATTCAACAAACAACGCCTAGTGCCTCCCCGCTTCCGCCGCCTCTCTCTGCCCACCCCGGCCCCCGGCCCCCGCCCCCGCGCCCGCACGGGCACACACACACACACACACCCCACCACCGGCGCGCCTCCTCCTTCGCGCCTTCTTCTCGCTCGCTCGCGGGCGTCAGCAGCGGAAGCGCCAGCAGCCCCCGGCCATTCGTATTCCGCGCGCGGCCGTCTCCGACCTGATACCCCCACCGAGCCTCGGCGCTGCCGCCGCCAACGCCGCCGCCGTCACCCCCCGTCTGCAGCTCCCTGCCCCTCCCGCGAGGCGCGCTTTCACGCGCGAGGAGCGCCGCGCCGGGGCGGCTAGCAGCCGAATCCGAAGATGGCCCCCCTCCGCCACTCCCCAACGCCTCCGCGATCGCCCGCTCGCCCGCTCGCCACATGGATGATAACTCTTACAATACTCAATGACCATTATCTCCCTCGATGTAAATATACTTTCCTCGCCGCTATTCGTCTCGCCGAATCAGCATAAGAATCTAATCGTTACACTGCGAATGAATACTGCCTCTGCCAAGGCGTCAATCGCTTTACTATACAGCCCATGCGCACAACCGACTCGCGTAAGACGTTTTTTGTTCCCTTTAAACGCCCTCCTTCCCACCTTTGAAATATTGCCACTGCACAAATTAGACTGGACATTACGGATCTTAATTATACGACTGACGTCACTCGACAATTTCTCCACATCTATTGATTGCCCCACCGCTCTGCTGTATGGAGTACCGTATGCAAAACTCTTCGTCAGTTTTACAATCAACCTTAATAAAGCCACCAGTAATATTTTTAATTTATGCGAAATAATTAAAATGCGAATGTCGCATCTCTTAACCTTTCCCTCATTTGAATTTGATCTCAAGTCATTGAGGAACTTTTTCAGACTTTCGATCATTTACTGCTTCATTATAAACTTTAGAGTACATTTCCCGATCCAAGCTTAGTCTCGCAATGTTTTTCTATTGTTGGGTATTTGCGTCAACTCGATAATATCATTTTTAATTACTATTCCATTTTATCCATTTTATTCTATTTTATTTTTTAGCTAAATTAAACGTAAATATTCGTTGCCTTTGCATTTATCGACTTTTTATAATCATTAACTGGTTTTATCGCTGAATAAAGGTGACGATTTTTCGAAGCACCTTTTTGAACATAATTTCTCACCCGCACTGAAATCATCTAATTATCAGTCGCCTGCTCTTAAATTATTTCTTAAAGATTTTAAGTATTTTTAGTAATTTCAACATCCACGTTAAATTACTGCTATTTACTTTCGTTAAGTTTTAGCGCACTTTAATGTAAATAATGTAAATGTGACAATCACATACATTTGATAATATTCATGCTAAATGCACTATCCTTGTACAGATAAACGATTAACGCAAAAATTATCTTCACCAGGAATTAGGATTGCAGATTTGTCTTCACTTCTTATAGTAGGAATAGAGGTTTGACCAAAATCGTTAAGCTGTCGAGCATAGATCTTTTTTTAGCAGTCCTCTTTTCTTGAGTAATTTGTCTAGTAAATTTTTTAACCCAATGTCACTTCTAGATAACCTTATGATTGCCTTCGTTAAAAAGAATAGCATCTAAGCAAACTACTATTGGAGCAAAATACAAAACTATTTCAAAGAACATTCATGAAGCATTCGACAATCTCATTACTGGCTTTGGTTTTATTGGATTGAACCTTATTAAATTGGTGACGTACGACAGACTCGCTCCAGTGTAATAGTGCTACTGAATGCTTTATATTATTTAAAAAAATCAGAATTTCGTGCTCTTCCAGAAGACTGAAAGCTTAACTTTGGCTTTGACACTATAAGATAGTGCTTCCTGGTTTCTTTCTAAATTTAGCGTAGGTCCCCATGTCAACTGTTACTTGAACGAGTACTCTCATGCTAAGATGTTCACTTTAGCGGTGGCATCTCAAGATTATCAGTACGGACTAGGTCCGGACCGTCTTCAGACCCTTGGCGTAGCTGCAGTGACCGCTGGGAATCATGAACGGTTTTCCCATCCAAGAAGGGTAGGGTAGGCTGTCAGAGTGAGGGGGGGGGATAGAAGCCGCCCCAGCTTTTCGACTTTTGCGCGCGACAAGGGACATCCATCACCCGGATTCGATCCGGATAACTGGCGGCTCTGCGCTCCGGCTTAATCCTCGGGCTTTCAGCCGACTGCCGACCCCGTTGCCCCTGGTCTCTGGCCCCACGACGCAGGGCTTTCGAGAGTTCCGTAGCAGGTTTTTTGTCTTGCTTCATGTTTCCCCATTGGTTCAAATTTAACGTTTTGTTGGATAATGTAGTTCGTTTTTTATTCGATTCTAGAGGTTCGATAGCAAGACAAGTAAAAATACTTGTATCTGTGTCACGTCAAGGATTTGTGATATATTGTTTTACAATAAATGATATCAAACTTATGCAGTAGGAAGACCTTAACTAAAATACACTTTATCAGGTGATTCACAATAGTCCGTGCTTGTATTTTCTTTCTGTTAAATCCAGTTATTACGTCAAACGATGATATGGAGAATAATAAAGGTGTGTTCAAGGATATGCACACCAACCAAATCCTAACCGGATTGGGCGTGTCCTCGATAATCAATTACCGTATAATTTTAGGTTCCATCAGCGTTTTCAAGTTTATAACGATGAAATTATTTTATGTGTATCGATAATCCCAACACTGAGTATGTTCGTGCAGCTCAATCAATAGCGTTTTGAACAAATGTAAAAGTTAGATTAACCTGCTTTTAATAAATGAATCGATCCTCTATTTAAGGTCTAACAAGGCGGTATCACTCCTGCAGTACTTTTTACGCAGTACCGTCTCTCCTTTGGAAGTATTACACCCTGGAGGCATATTTAGGTTGGGTTCGAACAGATAGAATGCCTTTATATAGGTAAAAACTTTGTTAGAATTGAATCCAACTCTTGTGAGTGTGATACAGCTGGTGGTTAGATGCTAGTCCACCAGAATTTAATCTTTACTCTCGTTGATTTTATATTCAGTATTTCTCAAGACAGATCTGGTACTCGCTGTCGTATTATTTTAAGTCTACTGGGTTTGTCGATAATTTGGATTCGTCACCCATAAGCTCTTTTTGTATCAAAAGAGTCGTCCGGGAGAGATCTGCTATGTGTTTGAAGTAAAATCGATAAGCCATTAGAAACGTGAATGCTGAAAACTACTAAATTGGTTTAACTTATTACTTTTCTTTGGGATTCTTTGCACTTTTTATCTTCTGCTTCAATTTTTATCCTTTCATGTTCTTTAGGTTCTTCTTTATCTATCCCACTCTCCTACCATAATTGTGAGTAGTAAAGATTTTTTGTACGATTCAATCATCTTACGATGTAAATGATAAATTATCTATTTATCTGTCTTTCCGTAGCTTCTTTTATCAATTTTCCTTGATTTTTCCATTTCACCAGTTAATTTCGAGAAAACTTGAATTTTCTTGCGGTGCTTGACCACACCAATGAAACTTGTCAGAGTTTAATTGAAACTTTAAGACTTTAATTGAAAGTATTATAGGTCTCGACTGAGAGCATACCAATTCTGGAAGAATAATCGACCTGACGAATAGAAGACTGACTTGAAGTCGCGCTCTCTTTCTATTATAATAACCAAATTTATAAATTTAACCTTCTATTTCATCTTTAAAGTTAATGTGTTTTCAGCGAAATTATTTATATAAGAGCGAATACCCATTCGTTCTAAGAATCTGATGCTGCTCATTCGTCAACCTTTGCAATGACGTCTATCCTAGTAGATTGGTAATGGAGCAATTTGTCTTATTCGTGTCTGTTCAAATAAGTTTTCCATGATATTAGTTCGCTACCTCAATCAGGTGTGCATCATACTACTCATATACTCTTTCCGCGTAATCTATCTCTATGTCTTCTTCACTTTAAACTTCATTTTCAAACTGAAGAGGCTGAGGTGTAAAGTCATTTGGTAAATCCTAATTTCGATTTAAGTTCGGGTACATATACATGGTATTGTATAGTTTAGATCGTGGACTATTCGTTGTAGGCCAGATTCGTAATTTAAATGAGTATTAGCTGTTACCCTGCTAAAGTATCTAGCGTCTACCGTGAATCTATCCATAATAAGGATAATTCACTGCACATATCCGTAGTGTGTGCCAGATGGGTTAGTGAAATTATATAACCCCTTCTGATATGTGGTAATCGACTCGTATACTGGGAAAATTGTCAATGATAAGAATCTTAGAACTGATCATGCATCTTCCTCGTCCTGTCGCGGGTCAGACGGGTTTCAGCGATCGATTTGTGATACGTTTTACCACACTATATTCAGACTAAAATATTTCGTGGGAAGTCTGTCTACTGTGCATTTCGCAGTAAAGGTCTTTCTGGACAGGAGTCGCTGTCTTAGTTAAATGCTGTGGCTTAAATACTCACTAGAGGCGAAATGGTGATAGTTTCTGCTAGGCTCCAACATTAAGGTTTGGGTTTTTTTGGGCTTAACACTGAGCAATCATATATCTAAGGTATATGATTAAACCGATTTTGAACAGAATTCTTTAACGTATATCTGTCAAAATTGAGTACTGTATCGTGATAGATTTGACGTACTTTCTTCAGCGAATAATGAAAGTATGCCTATACTATACTGATATAAGATAAAAAAACTTAATATGTACGAAAATCCGTTTAAAGAAGCTTTTTAGGGTTGAAAATTTTTAAGGTTAAATTATCACAATCACTGATCGTCATTAATTCAATTAATGCGTTGAAGGTTTTAATAGTGCTAATAATTAAATCGATTATTTTTCTGTGATAACTCGTCTTTATGATATTAATAATGTTTCGCTTGGCGATTTCAAATTTTTCAGTTTTATTCTTCTCTATTAATGTTCTTTCAACTATTAACTCTTATTGTACCTGCTTGTTCCAATATTCAATAATATCAATTGTATCCAAAGTTTAGATCTAACAATATCCTTCTTCCTTTCTTCATCCTCCTTCACAAGATTTTTTAGCTTTTTTCCAAATTTCGTTATTTAGTAGAAGAATTGGTAATCTTCGGATGCTAATATTAAAAAAGTATTACTCTACTAATATAGAATGCTAAATAATGTGCAAAATAACTGAAATAAGTGAAATTCATCAATGAACGGCGCCTCTTGAAGATTGATTGAGCGGCGGGCCGAGGGCTGGAGTTTATTAAAGACGTGACCGGGCATAAGTGGCGCGCCCATTCTAATGGCTTTTCGATCCCCGATAAGGCCACGGTCCGACGTGACCCGGCATTGGGTCGCAGCAAGAGCGCAGCCGCAAAAGAAGGACGCGCGGGAAGATCTCCCATGTCCGGGGGCATCCATTAGATGATCCCGAGAAGGGCGCCAGCTTGGGGTTGGGTAAACACCGACTGCTTTGCCGGCAAGTTTGCGGAAAAACGCCGGGGAAATCGAGCCGCTGTCCTACGTAGACTCGAGCCACGATCTCCCCGACAGCCGTTGTGCTGCCCCACCATCGTTTTTGCAAATAATTACGTGATGCTTTGATCCGTAATGAAGGCAGCTTAGTGTTCAACGGTAGGGAGCTTATAGACTCTAATAAAGCAGCATCAACAAATATAGGTAAAGCGGTACCTCGGTAAGTCGCTCCTATATATCATTGCTGATAAAGGGGCTAAAGGCATAGCCGACTGTGATGTAGGTACATCCGGTCGTATTTCCTTGTTTAGCTTTAAGTCAAATGCTAGCGAAATCATTGACAGCTAGAAAGCTGCATTGATTAGCCGATGCCATAACCAGATCGGATATTCTTGCTTATTCAACTTCTGCGAAGTACAGCTGCAGGAACAAAGTCTTCCCCTGAACACGCATCGATTCCTAGATGACAAACCCCTGCCAGATAACCGTGGAAACTCGTTAAAAACGTTTTCCCCGTTGACGTCTGGCCTCGCTCAAGTGCTTCTGGACGACGTTCATCCTTGGACCTCGTTATCATCAACCGCATGATTATTCGCGACACGAGCCACGTTACTCGCGGGCGAATTCGAAAACGCAGGAGGAGAAAGAAGTGGGCGGCCGACAGCGGGGGCTTTTGAAAGCGAGCGCCGATGCGCCGCGCATACTTGACGTGCGCGCGCGCGCGCCCCATTTGTCGATCGTGCGCCGCCGCCGGCGGTTCCCGGGGGAAGCGGCGGCGCAATCACGCCGGGCGGCCGATTGGTCGCGGCCGCTCCGCGGAGAGCCTCCCGGCGGCTTTTCCGAGGCGGCCGATCGATCCCGTGCAATTTCCCGCACGCGGCCCCCCATCGATCTGGCTGGCCGTCGCCCCTGTCGACCCCCCCCCCCCTCTCCGGCCCCTCCGCCCTTTTCCTTTTTCTTTTTTTTTTCTTTTTCTGTTTTTCCCTTTTCCTCCCTCCCGGGCGCGCTCTCCCCAATGTACATGTGTGTGTGTGCGCGCGTAGACACACAGAGAGCCGCCCCGCTCGGCGTTTTTTCGCATGTACGCACGTGCGCCCAGGCAACTACACCCTCCAGCCGGAGCTTCTCCCCCGAGTCCTCACGCGACATTTGCCGCGTGAGATTAATGCCACGCTCAGGGTTTCCCTGCCCCCGCCGCCGCCCCCGCCAGTGCACGCATCACGTGCGAATGCAGCGGGCCCCGGGGGCGGGAGCCGCGCGCCGCGTAGACGAAGCCGGTGGAGCCTTTTCAAACGCCTCTTCGGTTTTATTCGCTTTTTCTCGATACTGCTCGATGGAAAGAGCTCTGCCGTGTTGTACGCCACTGTGCGATCGCTTCGATTATTATTTTAATGGCCCCTCCACTGGAATTTATTCAACAATTAGCCTTTCAATCGAGTGCGTCCGTATGAGGTCAAATTTGACGTTTTGGAATATTTTTGGAGTAAAAGAAAAAATAACGAATTTTTCAGTTAGGCCATTCGTACCCCAAATTAGATCGGAAATTGATACTAGGTGTGGTCCCGCGTTCAATACTTTCTTTAATATTTTCTAGACTCGTGAGTTAAGTTAGTCAATTATTGTTTTGTGGAGCGATAGACGTCATGTACAAGTTTAATTCTGATTAGTGCCTTCTATATCTTTGAAGGCGATAATGTTGTTAACTTCCATATTGCTACTTCCGGCTGCGTTAATGTTTTCATTCTATCGGGATATTTTGATTTTGCATTCCGGCGTTAGCTGTACGATTATACATTTAAGGTTATTTTTTGCAATCCTGTGCATCTGGTTCAGTTTTCGGTGCCACGATGAAGTCAGCATTTTTCAGGATTTCTGTTTTTTAATGCTGTTTATCAAGCGCTCAGCCAGACTACAAGTTTCCCGGTATGTTTTAAACCGTCTAACCTGAACAGACCTACCCTGGTATACAACTACAGGATTGATTTTCGGGTATAGAGGTGTTCGACTCGGTGCGTAAACTCGGTTTAGTTGAATGCATCAATCAAGCGGTCTTATACAGCGAAGACATTTAATTCCCAGTGTAATTACCAGTAAATTACCAGAAAATAATTCCATTGCCGTGTGCTGTTTGCTCGGACAGCGCTCATACAATGCCGCCTTGTTTCTACACGTAATTTTTACGATCGACTGCACGAGGAAGGGCGCTGTACCGAATTTCCCAAATCTAATTTCATTACTGCTAGGTATATCTCCCGTCATTGAATACTCTTAAGGAGCGAGATGGAGGAGGGCCGGGAAAACCGCGTAATAAAGGGCTCGGGTGATGGGCGCTTTATTCGTGAGATTCCACGGAGGCGAAGGTGGCGTGGAGGGGGGGGTGGGTGGAGTGGGGGTGGGGGGAGTGGCGGGCTGGCAACCCACGGAAATGGCTGAGGTCTGCGCCTCGAGATTCGTAGGAATGATAGTCATAACGAGGAGGCGCGGAGAGGGTGCGATCAATACCGAGACTTCTTACGTAGTTTGCACACTCTTTTTTCCCAATAGGAGTGCGCCAGCGGCTCCAGGGCTTTGGCGCGTAGTCTACGGGCGACCCCTCGGCCTTCCCCTCGGCGCCCGGCTTCCCCTGCGCCCACTTCCCCCCCACGCTCTACACTCTTTCTAATTCTTCTTCTTGGATTGTGCCTGTCTTCCTGGTAGAGCCCTGTTTTGCTGTACGGCCGATTGTAATGATTGTACAGCCCCTCGGCCGACCCACCCGAAGATGTATGGCGACTCGAGTGGCGCGCGTCCATGTGCGTTTTATCGACAACTATTGTAAGCTGCGAGTGCTTGCCCAACGATGTACCGCGTGTGTATTGTACGTACATCGGCACATGTACATGCATACCCGTGCAGCAGACGTGGAAGGAGAGGGGGAGAGGGAGGAGAGGCCGACAACTGCGTATTTATGTAGTGAAATGGCGCGGCGCGCCAGAAAAGCGAGCGATTCGCTGCGAAGCGGGGGAGAATCTAAATCGAAAGAGAGACAAGCGCGGAGATGAGCGGGGCGTTGAGTAAGAAGCCGGAGGATGGGGAGGAGGAGTAGAAAGAGACAAGACAACACAACACACTTATCCTACAACCGGGCATGCCCAGAGCGCTTGAGAGTCGGAGCGAGAGGGAGAGGGTGAGGGGGTGGGCGGGGGTCGGGTCGGGGAGGAGGCGAGAGTGGCGGAGTGAGTGAGAGGCTGGGCGGAGGACCGGGCAGTAGGTCGAGGCGCAGCACTGACGGGCACGTCCTGGTTGTAGGGTCGGTCTTGGCGAAGCGGGAGGACGGGGAGCTCGGAGGATCCGTGGCGGCCGTCGCCGCGGCGCTCCAGCAGCACCACCAGCAGCAGCAGGCGGCGGCGGCGGCGGTGGCGGCGGCCGCGGCGGCCGCGGCGGCGGCCAGCGAGCCCTCGACGACGACGGGCTCGGGCGGCGGGGCCGCCGAGAGCTTTGCCCGGCTGTACACGGCCCTGCGGCAGGAGGACCTGCGGCCCGTGTGCCGCTACTGCGGCCGCAGCTACTCCTCGCCCTCGAACCTGCGCCAGCACGTCAAGAACGTCCACTCGAACTGGCCGCCGCCCGAGACCTGGCCCCAGTGCAACGTCTGCGGCAAGCGCTGCAAGACCAAGCACTACCTGATCAACCACCAGCTGCAGGCGCACGGGATCCACCAGCGGCCGAGCCTGGGCCACCAGCAGCAGCAGCAGCAGCAGCAGCAGCCGCCGGCGGCCCCGGCGCCGCCCCACTGACCCTAGACGACCCGGGAGCGCGACCGCCCGCGCCGCGAGCCGCCCCCCAGCGCCGCCGCCCCCGCGCCCCGAGCCCCCCGCGCCGCCTAGGCCCCGACCCCGAGCCCCGAGCCCCGAGCCCCGAGCCCGGCCCACCCGGTCTCCTGCCTGGTGGTGTAACCTTGGTGTGGTGGTGGTTGCAGATCAGGGGCTCGATGAGGCGGAAGCTTCGTACCACCATCACCACAGCCATCACCAGAGGCAGCGCCACCAGCTGCACCAGGAGGTGGCGGCCGCGGCGTCCAAGTACCGCGCGCACCACCACCACCAGCAGCTGCAGGCGCACCAGGCGCACCAGCAGCAGCAGCAGCAGCACCAGGCGCATCAGCAGCAGCAGCAGCAGCAGCAGCAGCACCAGCAGGAGGACTACCGGCGCCACGGGTTCCGCTGCCCCCTCTGCACCCGCGTCATCCAGGATATCACGGGGATGCGGGCGCACCTCGACCAGCACTACCCCAGGGACTCGCCCACCTGCCCCGTCACCTCCTGCGCCAAGACCTTCTCCCACCCGAACAGCGTGCGCAACCACATGCGGCTCAAGCACCCCGTGCAGTGGGACCAGATCAAGACCCTCAGGTGGACCTACGTCTGAGCGGCCCCCGACCCCCGGCCCCGGCCCCGCCCCAGCCCCCGGCCCCGACCCCGACCCCGACCTTCGCGCTTCTCCCTGCGCCGCCGACTCTTTCGTCTTTCGAGGTTGTTCTGTGATGTGTCGCGCGCCACCGCCGCCGCCGCCGCCGCCGCCGCCGCGATCCATTTCGACTTGATAGCTTTCCACGGGTGATATACATACATACATACGTACATACGTACACACACACACACACACACATATATATATATATACACGCGCGCAAACCTCGTTCTATGTATAAACGCGCAACGCTGCGATGCAACCGTGCGTCCCCCTTTTCTCGTTCATCCCAGCCGCCCACGCGCCTCGCGGCCCCTGCCCCCACCCCCCACACGCCCACCACTTGATTCCGTAGACTTTTCCAATCTCCTATCGTTTCTCCCGACGAAGCGCGGGGCTCGAGCCGCCTCCCGCGCGCCCGGACCCCGCTCCAACTGTACGCGAACACGAATCTATAGATTTATTGAGAAGTATATAAATATTGCTTTGTACAGGTGAACAAAGTTCATATACATATATACATATATAAATAAATGCATAGGCGGTTAGAGAGACTGTACTCTAGAGCACACACTAGTTTGTAAACGAGTTGAAATTATAATATATCGATAGACCGCGAGAACGAGAGAGAAGTGGCGAGAAAAAAAAAAAACAATGTTCCTCCAAGCTGAGTAAGCCAGCCTTACGCTACAAGAAGATAGCTTTAAGACTTAGAGATTCTAGAGATATATAGTTATATAAGTGGCGGTGCGAGAGTGAGAATTTGCGAGTGAATAGAGTGCGACCGTATGATTCGGGACGGATGTAGTGCAGTAGCGAAGCCTAGTTCAAAGATTATATAAACGATTATATTATAAATTGTAAGAAAAATATATATATATATACACACACAGATATATATTGCGATTGTAACGATACGGAAGGACGAGCTGATGCGCGTCCCTGCATAAGGAGGCCGAATATGGTTTTTCATTTTTTTAAAAAGGAAGCACCGCTCGTGTGCATCGGCTTTAACCTTAGACTGATCCACGCAAGAATACTGTAATAATAGAAGGAAAGAATACTTAAAAAGGCGCTCGCGCGCTCGCGACAGCTGTTCAACTATAATGTAAAAAGAAAGCGAGGGGGGGATGGGGAGGATGGGGAGCAGGAAGGGAACGGATTTTTAGTAGCGCAAGGACCCAAGATAATTCGCCTAGCCTTATTTTTCTACGACCTTGTGTTTTTCGTCAGTATTTCGGAGAGAGTAGAAGAGGGCGGAGAGTAGCCAGAGTGAAACTCTTGTTGGCATCCACTGTACCGTTGCGTTCCGCGAGCATATAAAGTTACTAAGGCGCGCGTGCAGGGCAACGACGCGCGGACACCTCCGAGCGCTGCCGCCCGGGCGCGCCACCCACGTGTATAGAGTACGTATATAGATTATATATCGCGCAATATTTTAGATGGGCGAGAGCGTGTGCGTGTGCGTGTGCGTGAGCGTGAGCGTGAGCGTGTGTGAGAGCGAGAGGCGCGAGTGAGTCTGTGCGCGAAAGCGAGGCGCCGATCGAGCGCGACTCGAGGAGCTAAAGTTGTACTATTTGAATAATGCTTTGTATAATAAAAGGTATTTAGTGAATTGGCCTTGTTGTTGATTGAGCGAGCCTCCTGCCCGACACCCGAACCACCCGCATGCTCCCCCCACCCGTCCTCCTGGCTCCTCTGGTGATCCGCAGCGACGGCTCTTCCGCCGGCGTCTGGCTCCTCTAGGTAAAGATCCGGGGCGACCGCAGCAGCCCTCGGCGCCGGCCTCCCCGGGCGCGTCCCCGGCTCCTCGCGCCCTCACCCACTGACCTCTGACTGTTTGCTTTGCAGCTCGGCGCGGCATCGACATCCTGCGGGTGCGGGCGACGGACCCCAGGCCCTGCCCCAAGTGCGGGAAGATCTACAGGTCGGCGCACACCCTGCGCACCCACCTCGAGGACAAGCACACGATCTGCCCGGGGTACCGGTGCGTCCTCTGCGGCACGGTCGCCAAGTCCCGCAACAGCCTCCACTCGCACATGTCGCGGCAGCACCGGGGCATCAGCACCAAGGACCTGCCCGTCCTCCCGATGCCCAGCCCCTTCGACCCCGAGCTGGCCTCGCGGCTCCTGGCCAAGGCCGGCGTCAAGGTCAGCCCGGCGGAGCTGAGGGCGCGCGCCAGCCCGACGGGGCCGCGCCGCGGGGACATGCGCCTCGAGATCCCCCGGGCCCCGGGAGGCGCGCCCTCCGAGGCCGGGAGCTCCCTCTGCGGCGGCGACGACCCCGAGGACCTGACCCTGCCGCTCAGTCTCAGGTGGGTGGGAGGAGTTGGAGCGAGCCGCCCGCGGCGACTCCCCGGGGTAAAGCCATAACGACTCTGTCGACTGCGCAGGTACGGCTCGCCGACGCCGAACAACAACACCGTCATCACCAAGGTGCCCGGGGGCCTGGGTAACCTCAACCTCGGCGGGCACAACGGCCAGGCGGGCAACAACAACAAGGCCCAGGCGGCGGCCATCGCGGCCAAGTCCCTGGACACGCTGCACGGGAGCCGGGAGCCGCAGATGGCGCCCTTCCAGCACGCGGTCGGCCAGCAGCACACGGCCACGGGCTCGGCCATCGTCGACACCTTCCTCCAGTTCATCGCGGAGAACTCGGGCCTCGGGGCCATGAACCTGACCCACGAGCAGGCCGCCGCCTACGCGGCCGCCCACGCCAAGATGGCCCACATGAGCGCGATGGACAAGCTGGCGGGCCGCGGGGGCCTCAGCCCCGAGGACTACCCGATCATCGGCCGGGACGACGGCCGCGGCCTCATCCACGAGGACCTGCACCACCGGGGCCACGACCCCGACTCCTCGGCCGGCGAGGACGACGACTTCAGCGACGCCGACGACGCCGAGGGCCTCAAGGCCGAGTAGCCGCCCGAGCTCCACCGCAACCCCCGTCCTATTCCATCCGTCTACCTCACTGACCAGCCGCAGCAGCCGCAGCAGCAGCAGCAGCAGCAGCACCAGTCGCCCAAGCCTCGAGGATGATCCACGGGCCCAGTCGTCACCCGACTGCTCTCTCCCGATTCTCTCTTTTTTTTCCATTTTTTTTTCGATGACACTTTGCCCGGGAGGGCGCGCCAGGGCGCCTATCGCCTCACTGCGACACCAGAGATATAATTATTATGAATAATATTATACACATACATAGACATATATATATATATATACATATATATTGAACGTTGAAGAGAGAGTATATATATATACACACAATGCCTGCGGTGCACCTCTAGTGCGAGGACCGAGAAACCATTGCGCCGGGGCATTTTATTTTGTTTCGTTCTTTTTTGTCGGCGCGAGTCGTGAGCGAGATGTATATCCAGCGGATCGTGCGCGATCCCCGCTTGTGTGCATTTGGCGGGAGCGCCTCAGGGGCTGGACCGACTCTTTTTAAGCTTTTGATTTCTGCGATAGAAAGCACATGAGCTTCCGGGGCCGGAGATTTGATTTGAGCGGCCGCGCGACCGGGTTGTCCGGTTGTACCGGCCGTCTTTCAATTGGTCAACCATTCGAACTTGCTATTGTGAAAGTTTGACGGAGCAACGAAGGCCGTCGCGATTACCAAGACTTTGTCGACAAAACTTAAAATCTCGCGTGCTTTCGCCTTTCAAAGTTTGAATTCGAGATGGAGAAAGAAAGAAATTATTTATCTTCCACTTTGTTCGAGAATCGAGTTGAGACTAATTCTTGCCATTTTTCAACTTTTATCCAAATTTCAAGTGAAATGATAAAAGTTATCATTGTGAATCGATCAAATGAGTAAAGAGTGCAGAATACTACTTTTATATACGATCGAATGATATCGGTACACGGATTACGCCTATCGCCGGATGATTCGCCTA
Organism: Sycophaga agraensis; assembly: GCA_018906755.1. Lineage (NCBI taxonomy): Eukaryota > Metazoa > Arthropoda > Insecta > Hymenoptera > Pteromalidae > Sycophaga > Sycophaga agraensis. The sequence continues at coordinate 2,812,396 of JACCIE010000004.1, forward strand.
CACGCTTGGCAGTATCTCAGCGCGTCGTGCGCTCGATCCGTAAAAATTGGAGATAAAGATACCGATACTGATGACAAGAAAATGTTTTACGTTGGAGGAGAAATGCGTTTAAAGCGAGAGTACATTAAAGTGTGGAAGAGTGAGACATGAATGTGAGTGTGATAATAATAAATATATGAATATGTACGATAAATAATTTTAAAGCTAGACATTTTTTGAAAATATAAGTACTGTATACAATACTCTGAGTATACTAATCGTAGTTGTAAGTTTCGATATCAAAAGGGACGCGCAGATTTTTCTGGCCAGCGCGGCTGGCCAGAGTAGAAAAGAGACTTTCTGATTCTAAAATGAAAAGAGGAACGCGAATGAACTGTAGCCTCGCGTTAACGATTTGAAGCAAAAATGACAATTCAATGAACTTGTATACGATAGAGGTATACTTTCTTTTGGAAGAGAAATCAACGTTGTATACGAAACCGTTAAGTCTGAGGCGATGAAATTAATAACGTAGACTCTTTCCGTTTGGGGAAATGTATATGTCAAGGGTTAGTTTAGCAGGTCGCTGTAGTCGACAAGAGCAAATAATAACGCGTTGGTAAAGTTTAAACGTGCGTATTTTTACTTAAAATGGAAGATTCGATCTCGCGGTTAAAGACTTAAGGCTCCAAACAGAAATCAGGTTTATAATCGGTACAAAGAAACCACTTCTTGCCTTGAAGCTCTCTATATTGAATGTACGAACAAATTTTTAAATGAAGAACCAATCGTTTTATAAGCCATATTCACGGGTACGTGGGAGAAAGCGGGCGAGGGGAAACAAATCAAATCATATACATAATATAAAAGTACAAATTTTTTCATCCGGGAAATCATAAATAGAGCAATACATGATTTTGCAAAACTAATCTCGAGAAGCGGAACAAATAATTAAAAGATTGAAATGTACTTTCTGCGCATTGATCGTCAAAGTCGTGTATTATAGTAATAATAATAGTAATAATAGTAATAAAATATTATTGATAAAGAAAAAAATAGTAGTAACGAATACTAATAATAATAACAATAATAATATTAATACTAATATTAAAGTAATAATAATATGCATAGTGAAAACATTAATATCTTTGAAAGATTAGTACCGGATGTGTGGGTGATATAGATAGTACTTGATGAAAGAGAGAGTGTGTGCGTGCAATTTTGCGTACGAGCAGGTAATCTTAACTGTATAAGAGAAGTTGGAAGGATAGCGGTGATCAGACGCGAGGAGAATTCGATTTGGTGGGATTGAGAATGCGAATCAGTGGAAACTTGTGGAAAAACCGTTCCGTGCCATAGTCCCCGCGCGCTGCAAACGACTTGTATTTTTCTGAAAGGCAGTTTACGACTCTTTCTCGGTAGCGAGCAGCCGCTCGAGCGACACTCGTTCGATTGATCTTTATTTCTCGTATGTCCGACGTACGATTGAAACGATTCCACGTCTGTAATCAGTGTTATAATACCAAGCCAAAGGGTTGTTACACGACGAACGAGAGATAACGCCGTGCACACACACCTACACACACACACACACAGAGAGAGACACACACGCAGAAACACAAAGCCGCGAGAGAGCGTTGCAGAGATATAGCAAAGTGAGAGAATGTAGAGAGATAGAGTCAGAGTTTATATACGTATATTACATTAGAAAGAATATATAGATATATATATATGTATACACATTAACAGATCTATATAAAGGAATATTTATATGGAAAAATCAGTCGCCCGTCGAGTCAGCCTCTATACAATAATAGTTTTCTACCGCAGTATTTATATAGCTATATGTATACACACCCGACACAGGAATACAGTCGCAAGTACACGCAACCACATCCACACACGCCCCCGTATATATTGTACATGTACACACATATATATTTATATATCAATGGAAGATTGAATAACATGTATTTTTACCGCGCATATTGTATCGAGTAGCCCTACCGTATCTATGTATACACAAAATGACGTAAGCCGGCCGCTGTCTCTCGGTCGGCGAACGACCCCCCCCCCCCCTGAAAAGGAATGAAAAGGGAAAAAGAAAAGCAGAAAAAGAAAAAAAACGAACGTGTCCGAAATAGTCCGCAATAGTCACTCGAATCTTACAATTAACAATAACAGTATTGCAATAGTTTTAGAATGGAGAGTCGCGGCGATTGTCGAGCGCAGGCCCGGGGCGGGCGATACGTCCCCCACTACCGAGATCCGTCCCGCGGCGGGCGGCGCCTCGCCCGCCACTAGAGGCGTCCGCCCTGGGCCTCCGCAGCCCACGACCTCGCGAATGCATTATAATAAATAATACATAATAACAAACTCAGGAAAACTGAAGCAGGCAGGCCGTGATACTATTACTTATAGAACCTACTACTACTTCTACTACTTCTACTACTAGTACTAATACATTGTACTAACAAATGTTGCGTACGGGAGAATTGAATCGAGATATATACGTGCAGTCAGAGCGTGTCCAATTTAAGCCCACATCCGCGCGGAGGGGAGAAGAGGAACTCTATATTTTTGTCTTTTATGTGTTACTTGTTAATTTGTTTGTTTGTTACGAGTTTTTTTTATATACTGCTGCAGGCAACAGTTGCTTGTATATCACACAGTTCTCGAATTAATACGAACCACACCACAGCTACCTCCATGTCGTGTCAGTCTTCTTTTTTTTGCGTGAATATAACAATTAAAAGCATAAACCATAAAACATAATAATGTAAACGATACTTATAGAAGGGGAGCGAGGGAGAGCGAGGAGCGAAGCGAGTGGACAAGCGAATGTAGTTGACGAGATGATGTACCCGATGCCTTTACACGGTATTCACCTGTCACTGGTTAAACTTAGCGAATGCGTGCGTGGATCTGCGCCTCTAACCTTAGTAATGGTAATTTTAATGTTTATTGTACGCTAGCGGAGAATGACAATGTGTAACTGTCACGAGTCGGATGAGAAATATCGTTGCTTCCACTGCGGTGCAAGGCAGGCTACGCAACGGCAGGCGAGATGCAAAGCCGCTACCCAAGGGCGCATCGGCATCCCTCTTTCTTGGACGAGATGAACCCAATCGGACGATCGCCCACCGGACGCGTAGAACTGAAAAATTCACTGCCATAATACGTTTATTCGACGATGTACAATCTCCGGCGGCCACATCGGCCGGCTGCTCTTTACGCGCGATCGCCCGGGCTTATCTCTCCAACTGCGATGCGCGAGATACCGGATGCATTTGCGCGACTGGTTTGCGATTGCCAGTGAGAAGGGAAGGAAGGGAAGGCAGGGAAAAGGGGCGCTGGGAGGGAAAACCAAGATTATTTATACCTTGTATGCGTTACGTGATATTCACAATGAAACATAATCAGGGAAGCGTCTTCAGCCATAGACAGTTCTTCTTAGTGATACGACCCATTATTCATTGCGCGAAAGAGAATAAAACGAATCTGCTTCCCGTTACTGGACACGAGACCTCCCGAGAGGAATCACGTCGGCATTGTCTATGTACCCTATCGATGTCAACGCCGTCATTCACTGTGTTTTCTCCTTTTCAATTGTGCAATTTAATGGCGCGTGCGCGGCCGCACGCGCCCGTATATGTGTGCGCCACGGCGCGGTTTGTCAAGTGCAAAATTTTTATCGCGGTTGTTTCAAAGTAACGAGCGAATTGGATTTGTCGAAAGTTTTGGAAACGTTATATATAGTTTAGCAAAAGTTTAGGTTTCTCGTAGGACTGTATCGGTGGTTAACAAACTTGGAATATGTATACTAACGACGAACTTTGCCTTTGAGTGATTTAACGAATAGAAAAGCAAAAACGATAAAAAAAAGGCGAATAAAAGAGTGTGAAGTGCGCGCAGTCAAGTTACTTAGATTCCTCGTTATCATGAAGATTTTAAGGTGCTTCTAGATTGTTATATACATTTATCGCTATCATTATTATTATTATCGCTCATTACTTATGTTTTTATGTCGCCGATGTTTTTGTTTATACTTTCATCTATGTGTAGCGATGATTTTTAAATAATTCTTTTTTGTATTCATACTTTGAGCCAGAGTGAAGTTAATCTTCTTATGGGAGCGCAATCGAACGTTAATAAGTCAGTTATTATTGCCATAAAGTTTAATTTTAATTGTACCCCTCGTTCATACTTAATTTTGTTTTCTGTCTTCCTTCTTTCCCTTCTTACTATTTGTAAATATATCATTCTATTTATCAGTTATTAGTGCTCCCAGTTTACGATTATCTGATGAAATATTCTCTTCTTCGTTTGTTTGTTTATTTTTTTATCGCCCTTTGCGCACGTACTACATCAACTACTTACGTTCTTATTATTTTGCCATTCTTAGCGTGTAAGCTATTCACTTGCCAATGCGATTCAATAAATATGTTGGAAACGATTGATTTATTCTCTTTTTATTTATTTTTTACCTTATGTTTGTTTCCTTTCATTTTCATTTCTTTTGATTTATTTATTATGCTTTCGGGTCAGTCACGTAAATTCTATACTTGGTGAAAATTTTGGCGAATTTCGACTCAAAATTTACAAGACGGCTACGAGACATCAATATACATACATATACATATATTGTTCAAAAAGAAAACTTAAACAACAAGTTAAATGTACAAGACTTGTGAGAGTGATAGAAATATTTATAATTCACTTTGATTATCCAATGAATCGAAGTTATATAAAAATGTCAATCTTTGTTTAAATCGAATTAACTTTTATTATTGTATTGATTCATGAAGATACTTGTACTTGCTACATGAGTATACGCGAAAAAGAGTGCTAGCAAACGAAGAAAAGTTCTTTACATTATGTAGATTAAAAGTTTGGTTTTATTACTATGATATAAGTTAAATTCAAATAAAACGTGCTTTAAATGCAAAAATGATATACGAACGAGTGTATACGATACGTATGGTAATAATGCAAATGTGTGTAGACGATAAGGTGGCTTGTTTTGAATAGTGCAATGAGACGGTAATCGTCAACCTCTTAAAATCTAAAATAACAAGATTAAAACAGTTCGACAGTGTAAATGAGGTGAAAAAAAGTGGCCACAACTGTCTACAATAGTAAGGAGCTCGTGTGTTGCGGGTCTTGTGCCTTCTTACGGCCTGTAAACGTGCATAAACGCGTGCATGCTATATCCGTTCACTCTATGAACACATCAATAATTACGGTCATTTACACACTGTAATGTTAATTCATTCAACCGCCTCAATAATATTTGTTAAAAATCATGCAACGATCAATCATCATTTTACGTTGCACAGGCGACAATTTGTACAGTGAACGTTGGTATCATCAGGCAATCACAGTTCCTATTTACAATTTTACCAAGTAGACTAGACGCATCCACAATTTGTGCGGCGAGACATGTTGAAGAATAAGAAAAAGTATATATGTATATTTAAGAGGAATATTAAGGTAGTAAAACTGTTTAACATATATTGTACACCGTGACTATGCAATTAAGTCAAGTGCGTGAATATAATAAATGCTTATAATCATGTGAGGGGTATAGTTTGCGCTCTTATCATCACTAATGTGTGCAAAGGAATTTTAAAGTATACTATAGTTTGTCGTCAGTTTTATGAAATTCATAGGAATCGTTAAAAAATCAAAAAAAGAAACAAATTCATCGTGTTCGTATGTTTTCAGTACCAAATCCTCTATGAATTTTTCGGTGTACACTGTTGTTATAAGTTGATTTTTGTTTTGTAGATTGCCATTTGTATATAAATTATCATTGTAGGAAATTATTATCAATAAAAAAACTTGAACTATCATATGCTTGTCATTTAAGCGTTATTTACAAGATCCATTATTACATATTATCTATTTAAACTTGATATACTTATGAAGGTTATCAATCTTATTATACTAAAAATTTATTTTTACATTATTTAGACTCAAAAAGTGTTTAATATTAAATATTCTTAAATATTCATTAATTATATTTTTTTTAAATAATCTTATTTTAGCAGATTTGCGAAGAAACTTTTTGATTCAATATAGTTTATAAAAACTGCAACTAAACTACTAAAAAACAGCTAACTATTATTTTAACTATTTTATGTACAAAATTAATAATTGAATGTATATATGTTTAATATTAAGAATGTTTTTGCAGGTGAAGTCATATATTAACATCTATTTAACATGTTTGTAAGAATTTAAAATAGCAGACGTCATGAAATACTCTATTACTTTCCTTATCTAATTATATTTAAATGATTATCAAAAATTTTGATCAATTCACAGATTTTTCCACTTAATTAGTAATAGTGATAGTGATTACTTCATTTATATAATATACGATTTTTAATGTAGTGGAATATACTCTTGAAGTAATTTAACGTTGTATAGGCAATATTAATGTTAATACACTAATAATAGGATAAGTTTTTTCGGACCTTGAATAGCTTAATAGATTTTAATTCTTAATGACTTGAACAAATAAATAATGATATTGTATAATTCTTTATTGATTCATTTTGTTCTGCTTGCCTAACATATATAATATATTACGCGGCTACCTAAATTTTGCAGTTCAGTGTAAGACACATATTTAAAAATGAAGAGATTTAATGTATTGCTTCTTTTAAAATTGCACACAATTATTATTTTTGGAATTGGTAAGATATGTACAAATAATCTTGATGTTAAACTTTAATAATAGCTTTCAATTACAATTTGTTATATTCAATATTTATTCCATCTTTTATGAAAACAGTAAAAAACTTTAGACTTTAATTAAAAATTATGATCTTTTCTATTCAGCTATATACTTTTTAAAGTACTTCTACACTTATAAAAAAAATTTCGCAAGTTTTTGATAATCTAATCTAAATATTTCTGTATTTCGAAATTTAAAACTAATTCAATGCCTAGAATTTTCTAAGAAAATGGCCCGAATACGAATTATGAATAACGCTTAGTTCCCCTACTTGAACGTATGAACCATGACGAATTTGATAACTGTATCGCAGTGAACTAGAGGATAGAACACATTCAAGAGAAAGAGAAAGATAGACAAGAAAAAAAGATATGTTTATTTTGTTGAATGTAATATAATTTCACATTTTACTGTAAAATAGTAATGTTTAAATAATATAATATTTAGTTTTTGCTGAAATCGTTTAAGGAAGTCACTAATGTTTTGTCTACTGTAAAAATACCTGTAATGAAAAAAGTATATTTGTCTAATAAATCTGAATTTTTTATTGTAATTTAATAATAATTGTAGTCAAATGAGACCAACTAGAAGTTTGCATGCCCATTTAAATCTTATTTATAAATTTTTGAAAATTTTAGGTTTGGCGTAGACTTTCTCTTGAAGCGTTCGATGAACTTTTGTGATTGAAAGCATAATTGATAGCATCGTTAAATTTATATGTTCTTTTATAAATTAGATTATTTATATTTTAATAATTTCTAATACAAAAATCAAATTCGATAAGGAGAGAGGACACTTATTCTCACTTCATGTTACAAAATATACCTAAAACAAAAACTTGAAATTTTTTATTATAAAATATAATAAATAATTAAATGAGGCCTACTCGGAAGTCTGTAAACTGATTAAAGTACAATATATTAATTTTTCAAAAATTCGATTTTACTCTAGTCTTTCACATAAATCGGTTAATTAATTTTCTACTGGAAAAAGTCGAATCGACGGTCGAATTGTAAATATTAAATATGATTTTCGGATATAGTACACGTTTTTAGTTTTAAGTTTTAGTTTTGGAAAATCGTACCCGCGAAAGTGTGTACACCTATAATGCTCACGAGCATCATAGCATCATACTATTTTTCCTATATGAAATTATATAAATGGGGGATGTATTGTTATTTTGTAGCACATCTAATTTATCGAATTTTCCAGATTTTTAAAATAATTATCCGTGTTTTGAATTGCATATTATCTTTAAAATAAACTATACATACAATTATTTATTTTTATTCAAAACTTTAGTAATGAATTTAGGGTAATTTATTTTACCATTTTCACAATTACTTTCAATTGCATTCATTTTGATAACCTGCGATATAAGTATTCTCCACGAAGTAATTTAAAGCTTCACGTCTATTAAGAAATGCAACGAAAGCGCATTTTTTAGAGTCCTATACCAGAAAAAACAGCGAGATATAAACAAATGATGCACGCATATCCGCGTATCGCACGGCATAATCAGTTTACACATTCCCACAAGTATAGGTGCGCAAAATCGAACTGCTCGCGATCTAAAATGAAAATTTTATTTGTATGATAAAAGTATAATGATAAAATTTAAATGTATTTTGCACTTTATTATATTGAATTAAAATAACAATGATCATACTTGAAAATAATCAAAAACAAAGTATTCACTAGAAAATCACATTAAAGAGTGACGCAGTAGAATCATAAAAATCTTTAATTATATCAATGAAATACACGTATAAGCTGGGAAATGAAATATACTTAAATTGACGTAGGTATAGTTTAGTACCATCTACCACGAAATAAATTGCATCTATAATTGATTGATAAGTTCGCGTATGCAGATAGCAAACCAGATGGTACCACATGTTCGCCCATTTTATTAGCGAGGGCATATTATTTTATAGCAGTTTCAAAAAACTTCCAGTGCAAATAGTTTTTTTTCAAGGATGGAGGAGCTTGGGAGTCGAGGCGATAGTCGGAGGGAACCTTGCCACTGCCGGACAATTTCGGTACCAGGTCTCGATCCAAGGTGATCGTTACCATATGTGCGGCGGCGGCATTATCGGCGACATGCACGTTATCACTGTGGCTCATTGCGTGATCGACATGGAGACAAACGACTTTCAAACTAAGTTCAAAATGACCGCTGTTTTTGGAACCCTCAAGGCCGATGCTATATTTCAGAGAAGGATTCCCATTCACAAGGCTTACGTACCCACGGAATTCATACCGCCCAAGGTCGCCTGTGGCGGCCCCTATTTCCGAGAAACGGGGGACATTGCCGTTCTCAAGGTGCTTCCTCATTTTATATATATATATATTACACAGTCCTCGACATATTCATCGACATAGTCCTCGCGTCCTCCAAACAATCCCACGAAATCCTGGGAAACTAAAAATCATCGGATAACTCGACGCAATTTTTTAGGTTACAATAAATAATTGAGAATTTGTCAGTCGTTTGAATTTTTATCATCGATTTTTTTAACATTCTTTCATAGTTGATATTGCTTAATTGTGTGACTAGCAACGCATTTGGTGTATTTCAGTTGACAAGAGGATTAAATCTGAATAATTTGCAGTTGAGCAAATTGCAATTACCTGCGGCATCTTTCGACTATTCAAAGTTAGTAGGCAAGAAGCTGATTTTTTCAGGGTACGGCAACGAAGGCGCTATAAGGCTAAGGAATCAAGAAACTGGCGAATGGTCAGAAATGACAACGATCGCAAAATACCAATTGAAATGGACTGAACCCGTAGTCCTGTCCAACGAAGAGTGTAGAACAAAAAACATGCGGACTATTCACGACAATCACATCTGTGCTCAGGTGAAACGTCGATACCCAGCAGTGTCGGAAGGTGTTTGCACAGTAAGTCAAAGAACTTGTTTATATTCACTAAACAAATTATTCTATTGTTTGTTTTATTTGTTTCGCAACAGTGTTGTAACTAGCATTACAATGATAATTGATTCATTAATGTAAATTGTATATTATCACGAGATTGGAATGTCTCAAATACTTATTTTGACAAGCTTGTCTTGATAATGTGAACAATTTTACGTTATCAGGGTGACAGCGGTGGTCCACTGGTTTCAAGCGCCACCAATGAGGTGATCGGAGTACTCAGCTACAGCGTCGTCGGTTGCGATGAGATTGAAATCCCCGGAGTCTACACTAAAATTTCTTCTTTCTTAACGTTTATTGAGAAAGCAAAAAATGATTTGAACTTATCTGATATTCGTGTACATAGGTACCAATAATTTGTAATATTAACAATATTTGCCAGGTAGTACTTGAATTCGCTTATAGCATTGCAGCCCAACATCTTTTTAAAAAATAATGTGGGATAGTAGCCAAAAGTTTTTGAATTTAAAAATGTAAAATGTAAATTATCAAATTATTTTTTTCTTTTTATATGATATGGTACGTAAGATCAACGTGAGGAGTAAAAACAAATATTTTATTTATATTTAACGTGAGTACTTACATGCGAGATATGGTATATACATACTAACGTACACGAGCACAGAGATAAATCAACGATTGATGTGGTTGCCTTTATGGAAGATAGAGTTTAATTAGCTTAATTTTTTTTCTATTTGAACATCGAAAGAAAATCTGCATGTCTCGAGACGTATGACTTTCGGCTCAGTTAGCCTGAGGTTAACAGCTCGCAAATTCCCGTGATGAAGATGCGCTCCTTCCACGCCCTCTTACTGACAGGTGAAATAAGCCATTAGCGAGTTACGGAGGTGCTTTGGTCGTATATAGGCATAACGGAACATATCGGGGGCACATCGTAAGGACATGGTTGCGTCCAGTCAGCCGTCGAAGAGCGAGCGAATATCCCGAGTCGGCTCGCCCTCGTACGTATATATATATCGGCGCACGGAGTCGGCCCAGGGCGACTCGCGCGATCGCAAATTGCCCGCGGCCGGTTGCTTCAGTCGCGTCGTGGTGGGGTGATTGACCGTTATATAGTGACATGCAACATGCGGTGTGCGCCGCAGCACGTACGCCTAAATTCGAGAGGAAAGTCGCTCGTGATAATATATGTGCGGCAAATCGATCTTTTTTTTCCACGCTGCGCGTAATAAGTTGCGATTTTGTTGAAAGACTGAAATCAATTGCAATTGACACGAAGATAATGTACGAGCCGCGATCACGCCATTACAAATCTGTTTTCAAACGATGCACACGAAAATATCGTACACGTAGAAAGAATTTAGAAACATAAGTAGCGCGTGTAAAATTTATCGTTTTCATGTTTAACTGTAAATGAGTAAACTTAACTTCTGTAGAAAATTCACGACTGGTATTGCAAACTATACGAAGCCAAGCCTATTAGGTCTATGGAGAAAAAGAATTTTTATTTTGCAAGTTCATCCAGCAGTTTAATTCTGGGTGTTATACACTTGACGCAATCAAGAAATTTCTTCAGAAATTTCTTGCCGATAGGCCTTCTCTAATTCAATTAAAAGTTACAATAAATTCGAGTTCTTTAAAGCCCAAGCATGAGATTAAATTGCTACTCTCGTTGCTATCACATTTATCGCTCTCGATCGCAATTGTCTGCCACTTCGGCTAACTTGACCGCGAGTTTATTATACCTGGGACGTGGAATTTCGCCGATCCTCAGCAAAATTTATTACCTTATTTTAAATTATTTTATAAAACGGTTATTTCTTTTAATATCTCGTCTTTAAAATTTATAATATATTGCATCTATTTCTTAGACTATATTTTCAAATGAAAAATAGTCGCTAAATATATTAATGATGGACGAATAGACATAAAGTGTATAAAATTCGCGTGAATTATAATTTAAACTGCATAAAAATTAGAAGTAAGTAGATCTAGAATAAAACTATAAATATATACAATTCCTCGTGTCTTTTAAATCAGCGCACTGCATTTGTCAGACATTAAATATAAAGTATTGCATTGATGCGTGGTATTATATTTTCAAATCACATTTGTAGCAAAAACTAGGGCAAAAAACACCAACACTACCCTTTGTCTCATTTACTTTCGGCAGTTTTATATACACTGCTAAGTGTGAGAAAGACTTCGAGTCAGCTGTATCATTAGGATTATTCGAGACATACAGCTAACAAGACGAACACCTAGTAGGATTTGTATAATAAATGTGTACTGTACAAATATTTTATAAATTATATGAGCATTATTATTTTAAACAAAAACCTTACATTAATAATCATTACGTTACTTACTAAGTCAATATACTGTTATTCTGTTATATGTACTTTCTATCACACATGTTAGGTAATATTAACTGCTATAAATATCTCAAACTTGATAAAGTATAAATTACTACACTCAACTTATAAAATATGAAGAACGTGCGTATATTATTTATACTTTTATTTTCCTTTTCATTAGTTGTTTGGGTGAAAAATGGTGAGTATCTTGTTTACTTTATTTTTCTATCTCTTGTTAATAGCTTGAGCTGTGTTAAATAAATAAAATATTTTGTTAGTACTTTCATAAAAAAATATTTACAGATAATGTGTAAAAGTTATTAGGTTATAACAAACAATCCGAACTTTATCAACATTCTGAATACGCACTTTAATTGTTATCTATGATAAAATAAATTGTGCAAAATATTAGACTTTCTCAATGCTTATTATACATTAAAACATATACATTTGAATACATCTATAGCGTAGAAATTTGATTATTTTCATAAAGAAAGAACTAACTTATTTTTCTGATTTTTTAAAATGATATCGTACGCTTTGCTGGTTTTATACATACACCAAAGATTTTATGTAGTTGCAATTGAGAATTTATTTTTTAATATCTTATTAAAGTTGAGGCATCACTCGATAATGAAAGTATCGTTGGTGGGACGGTCGCTATCGTTGGCGAACACAAGTATCAAGTGTCCGTCCAGGTTGAAGGCCATCACACCTGCGGGGGTGGCATTTTAAGTGAACAACTGGTTTTAACCGCAGCCCACTGCCTTTTTACATTCGACAATTCTGTCATAATTGCAAGGTTTACGGTAGTCGCTGGTATAATTAACGTTAATGTTAACACTCGCTCAACCATTCGCATACCAGTTCAAAAATCGTATGTGCCCAGAGAGTATTCAGCTACTAATCCAAACCCGGAAAACAATGCTTTTCGGGAAACAGGAGATATTGCTATACTGAAGGTACACTTATACAATTCATTATACTTATATATTTATTTTAGAATAAACTATTAGGATAACGAATCACAAAGATATTATATGCTGGTTTACATATTTTAATTAATCTAGTCAAGTCTTTCCAACTATTTTCAAATATGATATATTAACAATAATCAAAATATTAAAAAAACTTACTTCATTTTGAGAAACCTAAACAATATTGCAAAAATTATAAGTATAACATTGAACACAAATTGGTCATCTAACTTAAAATGTAACATATTTGATCATAAGATCATTTTAACCAGGATTGTAGAGAATAATTACACATAAGCGTATAAATGTTTACAATTATTAAATTAAATAAAACAAAAAATTATATGTGTCTATGAAGATAAATAATTTGAAAGATCTTTCTGCTCAAAAGGAATGAATCGATAATAAAACAATATATAATAAAAAAGAAAGTACTAGATACAATAACGTTATTTTTCAAAAAGTAGTTCAAATATTTTTCTTTCCCTATTTTTGTATAAAAGAGTTATATAATTATAATAAATATATAATGCTTATAACATAAATGTACATATATTTGAAATATATTTGATATTTTTTCATATTGTCTACAATTACATTCATGTGCACTGTAAAGTGACGTATACATATAATTTTTATCAATATCATTTACATAATAGAATATACATAATCTATGCCATTCAGTAAAGAAATTTGTAATCATAGTATAATTAACAAAATTTCATTAATAAAATACTTGTATGGCCATCTGACCTGCTTATCTGTTCGATTATATCAGAAAACACATTTAATTATAATATTGATAACATTGACAACTATAACAATATCGAATTCTAAGAATTTCTTTTGTAGAAGTATTTAAATTAAATACATTAATTTCTCTATGCGATTTTTTACTTATTAGAGTCAAAAGTAGCGATAAAAGTATATCTTAAATTATTTGATATAGATGCTATTACTGGAAATATATATTGTATTGCAATATTTAATAATTGAATGATACATCGAAAAAGTTATACGTAGAATTTTATGATGTACAATCGTTACGTACGATATAATTAACATATGTATAGACAATATGTTTTTGTTCCAGAAAATATGGTCATATTTCTTTGAAAGTTTACAAACTTTAGTCCCCTTTTAAAAAATAAAAATAGTTTATTAATCTATTAGCTATTCTCAATTTGTTTTGATATAACATAGTATTTCAAAATATAAATATGTATGATATCACAAAATAAATCAATGTAATCGGATTAACCATATAGAAATCTTTTGTCCATACACTCAAAGAACTTTCTTAATTTTTAGTTACGAGATCCTCTGGACTTTATTTCAAGAAGCGCACATATAGGTAAACTTAATTTACCAGAAGCACCCTATTCGAATTACGTCAGTGAGGATGCTGTAATAGCTGGATTTGGCTACGAAGGTGTTGTCAGAATTTCGAGATTCGAAGAATTACCTACAATTAACAATGGGAGGTTAAAACGAATCGGGGCGAAGGTAACTAGCCACGAAGTTTGTGAACGTCATTCTACACGGTCCATTAGTGACAAACATTTATGTGCTAAATCTAAACAAACACAAGCTAATAGTGCAGAAGGGGTTTGTACGGTAAGATAAAGCAATTCTTATACAATATAAAATACATTTTTAGTTCTTCGTTCATAGCAGAAAAAGATAAACATCTTAACTTTTTTTAGGGAGATAGTGGCAGTCCTCTTGTTATAAATGATGATATAGTAATAGGAATATTGAGTTATGGTCCGTTTTTGTGCGACGAAAGAGTTATACCAGCGGTGTATACCAGAGTAACTTCATTCATTACGTTTATACAAAATGTGATGGACGGCATTAGTTCATCCGATATTCGATCTATTACCTATCCTCAATTCGTAGATATACAGCGATCATGAATCTTGGATCGACTCTGCATATCTGATTGATACACTATGTAAATATATTAGAATTTTGTTCTCCCATTTAAAGATTTTTTATCTTCTCAAAGAAAGTATGTTTAAAGCTCTGAATTCCTTGTTTTATCTGTTATTGTTTCACAAATTATTGAAAACGCCGCACCCAATTTTGATATAATTTACGGTTCTGGATTCGAAAATAATTAAACTTTAATTCTTCCCAGTATTTCTATTAATTATTATTATATAGAGATCTCATGAGCCTTGAGATACGTGAGATATTGAAAGTTGTTGTAAGTGGTGCGGTTGAGAATTTATTAATGGTGAAAATAAACCGTAAATTAAATCAACCATAGAACTGTTTATAGGATAATACAAGGTTTTAATCATTTACTTCCATTTTTTCTTATTATACAATATATAATAAAATAAAAGAGTGATTTTATTCAAAAGAGAATCCATTGTGTAGACGCAATTTATTTGAAAATTCGTTGAATGAACCAGTGGTTCCCCTTCCTTCCATTTTTTTCTACGCAGTTAATAATTTTAACATTTACTAATTTTAAATTTTAATTACATAGACATATATATACACGCCTTTTTATAATTACGTAGAATATATATATATATATATATTCTACGTAATTATAAAAAGGCGTATATTCAAAGTATGTTTTGAACCAAATCTTTTTATATTTATTGTAAATACTATTAGTATTTATCCTAAGTCAACACTGTTCATTATAATGATAATATTTTAAATATACAAATGCTTTTCTCATTTTTACAGCCTAAATTACATCTCATCTGTAGTTCATGTTTGAATAAATTAAATCGGTTGATGTATTGATATTATTTATTAAATTTTCCGCTTTTAAACATTTTATTCGCGGAAGTATTTTCTCGTTTAATTAATTCCATTATCATTAAATAAATGAAATTTCAGGTAAACCACGTACAATTTCAACATCTTATCCTATATATACGGGTTTTTTCATCAATTCTGATTAAAGTTTTGAACCCATTCCAACATGCAAAGTTTTCATTCACTCTTTGTACTTTCAAGTTTCCTAACTATCTTTTGGTGTAACCATAGTAAGTACATTCTTAAAAGATAATTTATTATTTGTCTGCAGTTCATAAGCAATAATTTATTATTTACATTCATAAATCGAAAAATTTAATCTGAAATTAAAATTATTTTAATTTTAGTAAAAACGTTTAATTTCATTTTTTATAGTTGAATCAAGATTAATAAACGAAAGAATAATCGGCGGTAATGTCGCAACATCTGATCAGTTTAAGTATCAAGTATCCCTGCAAACTAAAGGATTTCACATTTGCGGTGGATCTATAATAGGCGACAAACATATACTTACAGCAGCTCACTGCATTCTAGATCAACGGAATAACTTTAAAAATGCTCATTTTACAATCGTGGCCGGAGTAATCGAAGCTTTAAGTTCGAGTCGTTCTGTAATCCGAGTGATGGTGAAAAAAGCCTTTGTGCCCAAGGAATTCGTTTCGATCAATCCCAATATTCATGACTCAAGTTATCGCGATACTGGAGATATTGCTGTACTAGAGGTAACGTTTAAAAAATAATAATTAATTAAAATGATTAAAATCGATCACAAAGAGCTTTTTATAACTCACCATATTATTTTTTATAGTTAGTGCGAAAATTGGGACTGGAGAAGAAACGAGCATTGATAAGTGCCTTGCAGTTGCCAACGAGTGACTTTGACACTGAAAAAACCACTCAACCCGCCATAATATCAGGCTTTGGTTATGAGGGTATAAAAATTGAGAAAGATCCTTTAACTAAGGAGTTAAAAGGAGTACCTACAATCGCGAATTATAGATTGAAGTACGCCATAACTGCTATTATATCCAATCAAGAATGTCAAACTGTTCACTCTCGCATGTTATATCCTAGCCACTTTTGTGCAAAGGTTGTACAAACGAATAAAAAACCCGAAGGGGTTTGCCATGTAAGTATTTGGTACCAAAAAATTTTGGATATATTGTTACTTGTATAAAGACCTAATTTTTTAATAATATATACTTCAATTATTTAAGGGAGATAGTGGTGGTCCACTTGTTGTCGATGGAACTACTTTAATAGGAGTGTTAAGTTATGGGCCCAAATTTTGCGATGAATCTATACTACCAACTGTTTACACTAAAGTATCCACGTTTATCACATTTATTGAAAATGCAAAAAATAATGTAGATTCGAATGACATTCGCACTCATACGTATATATAATTTATGTTTATATATCATTAATTATAAACTTTAGGCTAATGTCTTTATAATCTATAACAGACGCTTATAGTATTAGAAGAACAAAAATTAGTTATAATTTAATATTTATTTTCTTAGTATTCTAGTTAACTTAACTATTATAATTAATTGTATACATTTCAAAATATCTAAATATATTGCAATGAATGAAAATGTTAAAATAACCCTAAAATTTATTTATATCTTATTATCATTTAAGAATTATTCAATATTGTTTTTAAGTTTCTTAACAACCACATTACATATAACATCAAACATTAAAAGTATAGGCGTGGTGAGAATTACAATGATTATATCAATTTAGACCATGACACTTTGTGCATAAAAGAAAATTCACATCTAAAAATTAAATTTAAACTTACATTACAGAACAGGTGTTACACATACAGGTGTTAACATTTATAATTATATTATAAGTGGAAATCATGAATATATAAAATTATAAGAATATGAAGAAAAGTGAATTAAAAATAATAAAGAAGGCAATATATTTACATTACATTGATTAACAGACAGCAAAACTTTAAAATTTTCGAAAATGTATGGCGATCCTATATCATTAATTAAAAAAAAATAATATCTTGAGATCAAATAGTGCCGAAAAAGTAATGTTTATAAATAATGATAGAATAATTAGTGTCACTTAATTCAAAGTCTTATCCAGCTCTCCCTTTAAGTTATAATAGATTTAATTTTATGTATAGGTAAGAAATTAATGAAACGTTTATATTTGCGGGATATATAGTTATATAGGATTCGTTATCTCTACTATCTTCTGCAGCAAATGCAGCACAGAAATTCAGTCAAACGTCTTATTCGGTACAAAACACTATAAAGTTACTAGGTATATGCCCATAGAACCTCATTTTTTTACTTTAATAAAGTAATTTCTTTATAACTTAAGGGAGGTTACCCTTACCCTTAGTCTACAGTGGAAATAACTATAAAAAATATATAATAAATAAAAATCTGATTTTTTTGATACAATAAATTAAAATTTGTCGTCTCGTTTGTCGTTAAATGAGAAAAACTAGAAATCTCTCATCTAAAATCTCTCTTTGTCTTATTTAACTACAAATTTAATTGCTTTTATGAAAAAAAACTCAGATTTTTATTTATTATACAAATAGTAACTTTTCTAAACGGAAAGTCCTTGACCAAGGTGAAGATGGTATTCGCGCTGATAGATTAAGATTTATAAAACAAATGGAAAATTAACACTTTAGCAAAATACTAATTGAATTCACATGGTACTGTAAATTTTGGTTCGTCTTAGCCCCATCTCCTGATTCAGGCAAAAGTTTCAAACTATGTAGTTTATTTCAAAATCCAGATTCGTTATCCATACAATGAATACAACTATTTACTTATCCATGAAAGCAGTTCGTTTTAATCTTAATCCTTTTTTGCACTTATTACGATGTATCCGTCAAATTTTCAATATAAGGTCTACTATATTTCTAATTCTATACGTGTAGATATGACTTTTTAATATTACCAAACTCGCCCAAAGTACTTATAATCAAATTCTAAAATTGTATTTTTATATACTTTTTCCGCCTGTAATGGTGTCATATATTAAATTCGTTTTAAGGAAAGATCAGGTAAAACGTAAGAATACGAATATGAGCTGCATCATCATTATTAATTGTTAATAAAGATTTTCGAAATTTATTTGTTTCCTAGTTAATTATACTTTATATTTAGATATTGTAAAATTTGAGCGGTTTAAAATTTTATTGAAAATATATAATTTACAATATGTATAAATTTATTGTTTTACCAAGAATTATGTAAGACCTTGAACTAGTAAAATCATATGTTTGTTTAATCATCCGATTAATTTACTTGGTTGACGTTACAATTTTGCTTACCATTTCTACCATTGTTTCCTAGTCACGGCATATGCCTATATATGTTGCCCTAATTTTTGTAGAGTATTCAAAACTCGATTCAATGTTTACTAAAAAAACTTATGTCAACAAAATTATCGCTTATAATCAATTTTGTAGATAAGCAGAAGACATTTACAATATGATAGTTGCTTGATTGGCATTCCTTACTTCTATGAATTATATTTCTTTGTTAATAGACAGCGTGATAATGAAGTTCTATTACTTGCTGATACTTTTAACCCTTTTTATAACTAATTCGAATTGTTTTAAGAATGGTAAGTACATTGCTGTGATATTCAATTTCGTAATACTCTTTTATGTTCGAGATACGGTAATGATTTATTAATAAAATCAATATTTATTCAGAGTCGAAATTCGAGGCGGAGCCAATTGTTGGGGGGGATTCGGCAAGGATTGGTCAGTTCAAGTACATGGTTTCGCTCCAGATAGACGAACACCACACATGCGGTGGCTGCATAATTGGGAACGAACACGTTCTCACAGCTGCGCATTGTATCATTAACAATGATAACCAATTTATTACAGAGTATGAATACACTGTGGTAGCCGGTGTTATTGAGGCTATGATTCGGACTCGAACGGTGCTAAGACTGAAAGTGCACAAAGCTTATGTACCCAGGGAATTTACCCGCACTAATCCCAATCCTAGGCTTAAACAGTTTCGGGAGATTGGTGACATTGCCGTCCTCAAGGTACATTAACATCCATATAAATACACCTTTAAGCTTTTCCAGACTAAATTTTTTGCGATTGATGTACAGTTGAGCAAAGGATTCGGGCTCAATAACCGAGCGATCAGTATCATCCGTTTACCGACTGAACCCTCGACGTTCGAGGACGAGCATCCCATCGTGACGGGATATGGTATCCAAAAAGTAACCATTGTCAAGGATCCGAATACCAATCAGAATGTGGAGCAGATCGATACCGATTACTCGCTCAAATACGGCGAGACTACGGTTCTCAATAATGAGAATTGTTTTAAGAGACAGACTCGTGTCATTCATCCGCAACACTTATGCGCGCAGATAAGACAGCGCGATCTCGCAAATCCCGAGGGAATTTGCCAGGTAGGTTTGTCATGGCCAGCTATTTTAAACAACAATTTTGAATATTTATGAATTCTCTAGGGTGACAGTGGCGGTCCACTCGTTCTGGATAACGAAGTGGTTATAGGAGTTGTCAGTTATAGTACAGTCGATTGTAAGGAGAAAGTCACACCAGGTATATACACCAGAGTCACATCTTTCTTACCGTTTATAACTTTAGCAATGCAAGACCAATCTTCAACAGATATACGTACTCACACTTATGATTAACAAGTATTTTAATACACTTACATATTATTTAAATAATCATCTATTTAAAAGCTTCAGTGATATATTTATTCAACTGTTTTATTGAAATTTTGTAATAAAATGAATAATCAAAAATGTGTATTTTAATTATAATCTACCCTAATTTATCAGGAGCGACGTGTACGTATCATCGAATACCGACATTATGCAAGGTATTCAACTTATGAACAACTACATTTCGACATCATTATTTATACAACTTTTTCAGTTTGAGTTTTTTTATATTGCAACTCTATTTTAATTATATCTGTAGATTTTAGCTATATAAAATAGACGAACCTAAAAATAATAACTAGCCCAATTTACCACGCAAAACGATTAGAATGAAAACTGTAGATTTGTAGATATCACAATACAATTCATTATTGATTTATAGAAATATTCCTTTCATTTGAAGACTACATTAGCAGTTAATATAATTATAATCTACATCGAAATCAGGGGTATTAATATTGCTAAGAAAATTTAGATATTGTACATTAAAACTAAATAAAGTTAATTTAGTTTTTTGAAATTTTGTTACTATACTACAAAATATAAAAACAATCTGTGATATTACAAAAGACTAAGCAACACAGGATACGACTTTATTTATACTTTATTCGTTAATTTCTCATATTTTAGAATTGTGAATAAATAGTCATGTTATTTATTAGTAAATACATTTGTTAAAGTAGCTTTAAAAATTTAAGAGATATTAATTTTTCACAGCACAATAAAATAAGTACAATAAATATTAAATATATGAAGAGACAAGACTGATATGCTAAGCTTATTTGGTGCATTGAATCATGAAAATTTTAAATTGCAACTCTTAATTTTGACATATGTAAGTTTAGTTAAGCTAAATGAATAATATTCATTTGGCTTAAATAAATTTCTTTATCTATTGTAATCTGATTGAAATGTCATAATGCAATATTCGGAGACTTATAAGGATTCAAAATGACAAGAACCCCTAGTACGATTTTCAAAAGTCTTGGAAAATGGCAAACTGTAAATTACTAACTTTACTTCAATTGATCTCTTTGTTCACAATTGCATGGTTTGATAATGGTAATTACTTTATTCAACTAAATTTGTATTTAGGGGCTTTGATTGAATTTTTTTCAATGAAAATAACGAATAATTGATCAATAATTATAGTTGTTATAAGTTGTTCAATAATTATTTATCTTATTTTAATTAATTTTAATATTAATTACTTTATCGTAATGCATATTTTGGTTAATAAATTATTTTCTTATATTATGTCATGTACTTGTATTAAAATTGATAGTTTTTATTTACAGAAAGCATTTTATGTATATTTTTACGTGCAATAATAGATCAACAGTTAATTCTAATGAAATTATAGTGTTAGTTTTAGTGCATAATTTTATGCAAGAAAAATATCTTTATGGTAATCTTATTTCTTTTTATTAACGAGAACATTTGTTAATTAATTGGTTCTATATATTTTATCGGTTTTAATAGGTATATACACCGTTAAAGAAAACGTTAAGCATCGATTTCACTAAATTTATACCGACTGAATTTTTATGCCAATATAGGTGCTGAACAATAACACGTTTCATTCATATATTTTTTCACTAAAATTACTGTATGTAATCGAGAATTTTGTACAGTTTGTCGAGTGTTTCCCTAAGCTAATACTATAAAATATGTCTCGAAATATGCAGTGAAATTTCCAATCGTTGTCTTAGCGCATAGCTACAATTTTGAAATCTGCACTTACGAGCAATATCAAATGAAATAACGAATAACCTTAAACGACCTTCTCATCGTTAGCGACGGAGGCGATCGTGGGTGGTAACGTAGCGCGCCCAAGGCAACACAAATACGCCGTCTCGGTGCAGCTGTTAGACAAGCACATCTGCGGTGGCTGTCTGATCGGCATCCGTCACGTCCTTACGGCCGCCCACTGTACCCTGGGCAAGCGAGGCGAGTTCGACCTCCAGCTGCGCCTCTCCGTCGTCGTGGGCACGCACAGCCTCCAGAAAGACGGACCCCAAGGCGAGCGCTTTGCCGTGATGCGGGCGTACGTCCCCCAGCGGTTCGTCACGGCTCAGCGGGCGTCGTCGAACCCGGGCCGTGAGACCGGGGACATCGCCGTGCTCGAGGTAAGCCGACGGCTCGAGGCTCGGCGGCTGGGGGTGTACAGTAGCCCTGACTTCTGCTCCAGATTGACGGCCACCTCGACTTCGTGCACAACCGCGCGGTCGCCAAGCTCGATCTGCCGAGGCCCGCGAGCCTCTACCCGAGTTACGCGAACGTCGAGGCGACCGTCGTCGGCTACGGCTGCGAGGGCGTCAACGTCATCAGAGATCCAGCGACTGGGAGAATCGTGAAGGAGACCGCCACTCACAAGCTCTTCCGACTCAAGCACGCCCCGGTCAAGGTCCTTCCCTTTGACCAGTGCGACAAATTGGTCAGCTACCTGTCTCCCGATCACATCTGCGCCACGATGAGCCAGCCGTCACGCATGTATTACCACGGCAATTGCATTGTAAGTCACAATATTAATACTTGCTTTAGAAGCTCGCGAGGGAGGGGGCACTAAATCGCAAACAACAATAATGCGCTCAAACAGTATTGCTCGGGATGATTGTTAATGAATTCAATGCGTCCTCAGGGTGACAACGGTAATCCGTTGGTCCTGGATATCGGAGAGGTGATTGGAGTCGTCAGTTACAGCCCTCAAGACTGTGACGAGTCAAGCACACCTGCAATCTACACTAGGGTTACATCCTTCCTAAAAATCATTTACGGGTTGTTGAACAATGGAGAAATCACTCGTGAAATACGAGTTATTGATTTCTCTCACTAATCCATAATTGTAATTAAATAAATTAGTCACTGTAATAAATGTATCGTTATATATTCATATTAATTGGATTTACTTTCATTGTTCTTATTGTAAATAAAAGATGATTTTATTTGTACTTAAAATGTTAAATGATATTGACTAAGTTCTACATAAGTATACTTATTGTAGAAAATTCGTTAGATTTTACTCAAAATTCATGGTAAGTCTGTTTGTTGAATAGAGCCGTTGAAAAGTATTTTTGAATAAAATATAATCTATTGTTTTTACCTATTAGTCATTCCATTACTTTTTTTCCTATTTCTAACCTGCATATCGCACTTTTAATCCTATAGATTCTAGAAAGAACTGGTTATTTCAGTCTCAAAACAAAATTACAATATTCTCAAAACAGTTAATTATTCTCACTATTTCGTTATTTTCTGAAGTTATTCATTCATCTATCAATTTGAAAAGAAATCACCTAGTTCTAGAAGGAAACTTTAATTTCTATATGAATAATACTAAATAAACTTACAATATGAATGATTAGGTAAATAATATTTAGACAAAAGTTTCTAATGTATTATTATGTTTTCTAGTTATATAATGAAATGGTTCTTCCGTTTCCAATAATGAGTAAGTATATATTTTAATTAATTGTAAATTTGTATAATCTAAATCAAATTATTTTGTCTATTTTTCTTTAAATTTCTTCGAAAAGCCTAATTAAAAAACAAGTTTTATGTTAAAGCTTCATTTAATTACACACATATATAATATGAGTAATGATTGACCTATATTCATAAATTGATCATCAATGAAAAAACTAAATAGGCAAACTAAACGAATATATCAGAAAAAAAGATTTTTAGCAAAGCAAACCATTGAGACATATATGTTAATATTGTATATTGTATAATATTACATTTAATAATACTTATTATTTTATATAATAAAAATGCCCTTTTTCAAAAATACTTCTTTATTTTTTCCAATATTGAAATTATTGTTAATTCTGTTAGAAGAATTAAGATTAAATTATTACAAATAATACGAAAATTAGATGAAAAAGAATTGAGAAAATCTTTAAAAGTAGATATTCTCACGAATGCTTAATATTAGCGTAGAATACCATGGGCGCCAAATCGCCGTCTGTAGTGTTGACAATCGTAATGATATATAGATATCTACATTTATTCTGATTAAAAAACGTGTATAATAATTATAGAATGATTAATTTTATAAAAAAACTGAGTCGCTGGGGTAAAGGTAAAATAAGGTGTAACGAAAAAAACCAATATTTGTTTCGCTATACCGGAAAAGCAGCAATAAATATTGATTACGCAATGTACAACAATAGGATTTCTTGGTAAAAAAATTTATATGAAGATAAAAACGATTATAATTTCGATTAATCATGTTATAAAACTTCTAGGTATAAATTATTTGTTTATACAAATTTTCCGTGATCAATTTTCACTTGCGAAAGTGTTCTTGGTTTTCATTTTAAATCTTTTAATGCACAATCATTGTGTACAATTAAGTCCTTTAGCATATTTTTGAGCCTAAATAATATCAGGTAATTTTTTTACTGTGAATTTAATTATACTATTTTTTAAACAGGTAAAACTGAATATTTCCAAATAATGAATTCGGTATCTAGGAAAATGATAATTATGATTATCTCTTATTGTACCAAAATCGTATTAATATTTATTAACTCGCTACTAATTAACGATTATATATCACATTGCCGCATACGTATATAATATATTACAGGGATACTTCAAACATTCTTCATATTATACACCCAATACTTGTTTTTAAAACAATGTTTAGGAAAAATAAACACTTGGTGGTAGTTTTGGAAGTACTGAATTTATTAAGCTTTTTCTGCTGTGCAAATGGTAAGTTCTTTAAAATTCATTATATAAAAGTTTATATTTCGGACCTACTACACCGAGAGAAATATGTACTCATTTTTATTGAATTGACAAGCTTATGGTCAGTTTACTATACAGAATTGGAAAAAATTATTGTACCATTTCTCTCAGTGTGGCTAACATCGATAATACATCGTGTGTAATGAAGATGATCCAACAAAATATAACAAAAGTTAGAGTTAACATAGGATAAGTACTAATACTGCGCGTAAAATGATTAAATCAAAGGAGGCTTGGTTCCCGAGGGCATCGTCGGGGGAAACTTGGCTAAAGCAGGTCAACTACCTTACATGATCTCAGTTCAGAAGCACCGGATGCACATTTGCGGTGGTTCAATAATTGGCGAGCAGTTCGTCCTGACCGCAGCCCATTGCTTGTTGAATGAAGACTCTAATAATTGTGACGTGAGCGACTACGATGTCGTGGCCAACGTCCTGCGCGCCAACGATAAGTCCAGGAGTGTCATACGCTACATCGTTCAGAGAGCTTACGTGCCCAAGCAGTACGTCAAACAAGCACCCGACCCCAGTGACATTACTTATCGTGACACCGGGGATATCGCCGTGCTGTTTGTGAGTGCAGAAGCCATGAAGTTAAATTTTCATACTATTTCTTTTTCAATTTTAGAATTTTCAATTTAAAAAATGTGAACTTCAATTCATCTATTTTTAAAGCAAATAAATGTTTCTATTACGAGTCATAGTAACCGATTTGAATTTAAGTTGAAAGATGGCTTCGGATTGGGGCCCAACTCGCCATTGCGCAGCCTTAAGTTACCCACTGGCTCGTACACTTACGAGGGTGAAATGCCCATCGTGGCCGGTTACGGTTTGGACAAGTCACCAAACAAAGTCTTCAGCCCCATAAGCAAGCACCGACTAAAATTCACCAAGTTGACGGTCATTTCAAATATCAAGTGCGCATCTAAGCATGTGCGAGTAATTCATCCGAGCCACCTTTGCGCTCAAGCAGACCAGTGCGATCCTTACCATCCACAAGGACTCAGCAATGTGAGTCTTTCTTTCTAACATAGGTACAAATTATCTTGCCTAGATGATATAAGTAATGATAATTTTCAGGCCGACAGCGGCGGTCCCCTGGTCCTAAACGATGACACCGTCATTGGGGTAGTTAGCTATGGACCCGTGGATTGTGCTGAAACAGTCATCCCTGCGGTCTTCACTAGAATCACCTCCTTCACATCTTTTCTGACAAACATACTGGAAGGAGTAATTACGAATGATATTAGAATTATTGACTAGTTATTCTCTCAAATTTTAGAGTGAATTAGTTTTGTAGACATTCAATTAATGACTGATTTATTCCATAAATATCGTAATACGTTCGTGTTTATGTGACGATTTATATTATAGTAAGTTTTTTAAATAAAATTATAATTTATATAAATGAAAGTGTTTCTGTTTATTACTTTAAATATAAGAACCGCTTTTATAAATGTGTTTTTAATATTTAAGTATTTTGTTTACAATATTGTTGCTTAATTTATAAATCATTCTTATTTAAAAAATATATAAACTCTGAGTATAATTTTATCATATTGTAAATATTACATTGAAATTTTTTGTTATTGATTGTATTTTATTTCTAATCATTTGATTATATATCCACTACATATATCCACCGTATTTAAAAACTGATAAAAAGATGAATAAATTAATGCGTTCTATTATACTATTACAAGTCTGTTTATTGAAGCAATAGAATGTATTATATTAAAATAATAATATATTATCTTTCCAAAAGAAAATAGCATTAAATTATACAAATAATAATAATCTGTGAAATGCAAATTAGACATTATTAACGTATGTTTTTGATTGTTATCAATAGCTATTACGTTTGATAACTGTTATTTTGTTACTAATAAGAATGAATTTTGTAACGATTTACGTTCTATTCAGACAATTTGTTTCGTTGTTATATCTACAAAGTAAATACATTAAATTTTATATTCGTAAATAAACCCTAAAATGTTTTAAGTAAATATTAACCACCTTTCCCAATCATTTTAGGCTGTTTGATGTTACATTATAAATACGTCAACTTTTGTATATTAAAAAATTTATTTCTAGAGAGCCTTAAAAGAATTTAAAATTAATCTAACAGGCTAACTTGATTGGTTTTAATAATTATCTATACTTTTAAAAGTATACTATAATCTATACTTTTAATAATTACTAACAATAGTGGCTTAAACAAAAATATGCAATTTAAAATATAAAATTAACCACACACAGTTAAATTTTCAAGAATTTCTATTCATTATTGTGTTCAGAAAACTTGAATAATTTTAAATAAGAACTATTGAATGAAATTATGGATAAAATCATATAAATTTTTTAAAAATATTTATTTAATAATAATGTACATACAACTTTTGATTTCAAAAAAGCATCCTAAAAATACATCAAAATTGATTTGACAGGTAATTTCGGTACGGTAGAAGACTGTTACCGGTCAATTAAATTATATGTCCTCATAACTTATTTATATTAACATAACGATTCTTAAAGAATTTCAACTTTATTACCTGTACTAGCAATTGCATAAGAATGAATCAATTATAAATGGAAAATAAATATTTTTAATTAATTCCATTTTCCTTTTTTTTATTTTTGTATCATATTTTACAATGCACATATTTATACAAATATAATATAATAATACACGCGTTCAGGAAAATACAATAATACAACATTATATACAGTGCAGAGTTCTTATAAAATATCTATAAACATTTTCAATAAAATATCGTTCGCACTTTGTGATACGGAATTTTTTCTAATTCTGTGGCATGTTTTCTTCTGTACTCCCAAAGGAAATGATCAACAAGTACAGCATTGCAATCTAACAGTTTAATACTTCCAGATAAGCTTTCATCTACCAATTTTTTTACTTCTTGTACTACCTGCTCAACAGCATGAATAGAGCATCCTCGAATTTCTATTTCTTCAATTGAACCTGCTTCTAACCGTCCATCTGTGAATAAAAAACTTATAGTTAAATTTTAATTTGGTACAGGGCCTATTCAAAAACTTCAAAACAATTAAAATTATCATTAATGTTATGTATTCTATTAAATGAATGTAATTTATGACAAAAAAATTGAAAATACTAAGCAAAAATTAATCATTTAGCTGTGTTATGTTAAATAAACTACTGTTTCTAGAAATGTATTAATTCATAATATTAGGAATAAACTTTGTAGCAAAGGAACTGAACCTTTTATTAAATAACTGTAAAATGAAAATACCTGAGGATAATTGATTCAGTAATGATTCAGTATAACGGATTGCTCCAAAATGTAATAGAACTTGAGGCACTCGATAATCAGGAAACATTGTTATATACTCAATATCATTAAAAAATCCAGGACCTTCTCCTTTAAAACAAGCCCATATATCTCCAACCAAAATTTGAGCTCTTTTATAAAATGAAACTGCATATAAAACAACAAAATTTTAATGTCATTTCCCAATTACAATGATAAAATGGTTGAAATTATATTATGATTACCTTGTTGATTTTTATAAATTGCTTCATCTCGAAAACATTTGAAGTTTTCAACAATAATCTTCAATAACTGCTTTGCAGAATTATTACAAGCTTTTATGCATTCTAAAAAGGTTCCTGAAAAGCTTATTTACTGTTAGAAATTGTAGCATTTTTAGAAAAAAATTGTGGAATTCATTTACCATTAAATTTTTCTATTAAAACTTGACCAACTTCATTTAAATTTTTAACTCGTTCATCCAATAAAGGAACTTTACCACAATTTGAATCACTTTCCAAAATATTTTGAAGTTCAGATTTTGTTATTTTAGATAAGAATGATGAATCAGTTATTGGAATCCCTGTCTTAAATACATAACAAATTTTATATTCATATGTATATGTATAAAATTAAAAACTACAATAATTATTTTAGCCAATTCAACTAATAAGATAAAATATTGATATAGTGATTTTTTATGCATAAAAATTATATAGACTACCTCAAGTGCTCTTTTTATTGCAGAACACAGTGCAAAATATCCGCTATGTCCATTTACAACCCAGCGTAAATCCTCTTCATCACTCCAAAAACAAAAATTTAGAGTATCTAAAACAAATATCCAATCAACAGCCCTTGGATCTTTTGGATCTGGATGCACATCAAGAGATGAAAAGCTGTTTGTATTTATTTGACAATTTTTTGAATTCGTTACAATCTGAAATATCAATGTCATAAAAACAAAAAAAATTAATTGTATTTAGATATCATTAAATTTTATCAGTTTACCTCACAAGCTAGCTTCTTAATTCCTTCATTTTCGATAAAAACATAGTTTGCTGATTCAGCTATGAATTTTCCAGATTCTCTAGGCATTAAAATTTTTGCACGCTCTGAATTCATAGTCAATTTGGATGAACGTTTTCACTTATTAAAAAACAATTATAATCTTATATTAATATGTTTCTACATACGTATATAATTATTCATATATTTGAAATTATTTTATTATTAATTTTATTATCTTCTCGAAATCGGTACAAATTTTCTTTGCATAACAGAATGTCCTAATTATCTAAAGTAGAAAGTTAAAAGTAAGTACTTACATGCCTATAGTACATAAAACATGTAAGTTCCCGGCACCGGCTCCTGAGATCACAAGTCCCGCAAACTTTGCATGGAATTCTGAATAATAGAGATCCTAACCTAACTTATTTTTACTAGGAATAATTTTGACTTAATTTTTATTTTAATAACTTCTTTATTCGTATATAAATTTATTAATATTAAATAGAGTTAAATTGAACTTAAAATATCTTACAAAGTTTTTTTCTATTTTATAGTATATGTTTTGGAATATTTGTCATTTTTAGTATTAGAAACTTTATGACATTAGGCACACTGACATCCTGCACCATCTATATTTCAAATTATTAACTAAACTTAAACTCAATTTGAATTTGAAACGTCATGAATTTTTATTTAAACTTAATTATAAAAAAATAATACTTTTTATGTTTTTATGCATTTATATTTAGTTTTTTATGTATGAAGGAATATTAAATGAATTTTTTATTATCATCTAAATCTCATTAGAATATTGTTTTAGAGTATAATATATGAATAAAAATTTTTTATTATAGTGAACAATGAATTAACAGTATGATAATCCTATGTAATGTAGAAAATGAATCATTTTCAATTTGTTTTCGTTAGTACAATAAAAAATTATTTACTCGACTCCAATTTTGTTTAAATAATACTTTAATTTGACTTCCTTTTTTTAATTATATTCGGGAAAAAATCAATCAAACTCTCATAAAAATTTCATACAAATTATTTTAAAAGTCCTATAAAGGACTGGTTAAAATACTTATTCAAATTTTATTGTGTTATTTAATTAATTATTGAACTATGTATAAAATAATATAAGTCTAACAAAACAAATAGTAAACAAGTTTTGATAAATTAACAATCTTGCATAGTATTTAAAAAATCATAATCACACACATAAATCTTGATAAAAATAGCGAACTTGCATACTGATTTCTTGAAAATAACTGACTTTATTAAATTTGGAATAAAGAAAGCTTTAGTGATAATGAAATCTTGTTTTTTTCTTGTTTTTTTAATAATTCAATTGTGTACATAACAGCAATTTCATATTGCTGGTAACGTTTGCATAGGTTTATTATCATTAGCAGCACTTGCTTGTAGTCACATTTACTTTTAGAAATATTTTTCTAAAAATATTTTATTGTATAACAATGAATTTGTAAAAGTATCCAGAACATAATTTATTGTTACTAATTAATAATTTTTATATTTCACACTATACTACTTTAGTAATTTAATATATATATTCGTTTTATATTAATATAAAAACAGAAAATAGACACTTCAAGACCCTCTATGCTATGACCTGTGTGATAACCAATTTTGAACACCCTAATGTTCAGAATCTGAAATCTGGAAGCTCAAAGGCAATAAAAACCTTGACGAGCCATGATGCAGAGTACATCACACTGAAAATCAGTGTTGGAATAGTCAACACATCAGCTACATTAAGAGTTTCAATGACAATGGAGCGGTGTGCAGGAGTAATGCATGCGGTAGAAACAGCACGAAGTGTTACAAGGGATGGAGATGTAGAGGAGACCCCAAAACTATGAGGCTTGAACTTTTTGTGATCATGTACCGATTTATATTACTGAATATGTTGACGTCTACGTGCTGCTCTTTGCTTATCAAAACGTAGTTCCATTTCTTCTAAAACTCTTGGAGTGTAACGTACAACCAATTTAACTGAATTTTGAGCTTGTTTTAACAATTCTACAGCTTTCTCATGACTTTCTCCTTCTACACACTAAA
Source organism: Sycophaga agraensis (assembly GCA_018906755.1). Lineage (NCBI taxonomy): Eukaryota > Metazoa > Arthropoda > Insecta > Hymenoptera > Pteromalidae > Sycophaga > Sycophaga agraensis. The sequence goes on from JACCIE010000004.1 coordinate 2,843,994, forward strand.
AAATATTAAATATTTATTATAAAATCTAAATTTCAATTAAAATTTTACATAAATTATATTTCAATATTACTTACCACTCCATTTACTGATAACAATTGATCACCTCGTTTTAAACTTCCATGTCTATCAGCTACACCACCAGGTATAATTCTTGATATATAAATAGGTGAATTTTGTTCTTTTCCTCCCATAACATTGAACCCAAGTCCTTCATCAGTTTTGGGTAATTCCACAACCCGTGGATGTGCATGACCTTCGCTTGCAGCAAATGCTGCCACTGTTGCTTTAGCAGTAGCTGATGCTTTCACATCTTGAGAACCCTAGATTGAAAAATGTATTTTATATTCACAACAAATCTAAGATAACAAAAAATAAAAGTAAAAATGGAAATTAATATACTTGTAGCTCGCCATTGTCATAAATATGTTCATAGACTTCTCGAACTGCATTTAGGAAGTCACTTTGTAAAACTTTTTGCAGAGCAGCTAATTTTGTAACTGGTATTTCACCACCTAAAAAAAATAAAATTACACAAATGAAAGAATATTTACACTTTTTTAATAACAATACCAAATATTACATATAAACTTACTCTCTTGTAATTTATTTAAAAGCTCAATTGATCTCTTAATATCTAGTAAGAAAAATAAAAACTATTATTTACAAAGTTTTTAGAAGTAAATCAATTATTAAAAAAATATGTCAATACTATACCTCTCTCAAGATGAAGAGATTCGCCTACAATTGCCATTTTTTCCTTTAAGTAACAGATAGCAATTGATAATTAAAAAGAAAAAATAATCTCTTTTACGTCTTATTTTGAAAGGAGCAGACGCAGGTTAATCGCCTAACAAACAACATACAAATAACATGGTTATTCCATACGAACATGACGTTAAACAATACACGAAATATTGTGTTCACTGGTTAATTTTACGTTTAAGATAATATACATTGATACACACCTTAATAAAGTATATAATTTTATTGAATTCTGTATATTAATGACTGTATGGTAGAAGTGACAGTAAATGTACATAAATGAATATGTAGTATTGGTTGGTGTTGGTTAGCATTGGTTAGCATCAATCAGTTGGTATGAGACGCATGTAGCATTTACCGATACTATAGCTTTAATAATATACAGTCACAATGTAGGCGTCCTGACGCGTCTATGTATATTTAAGTATATACAGAGTGATACAGAGATTGACAGAGATGTCACGGTAAAAAAATAGGAAAAAACTGTAGTCCTCCATATAGCCTATAATACGAAACGTAGTGGAAAGGATATTTTTCATAAATTTAAGGTTTAATAAAAAAATTTATAGATAAATCCATTCATAAAACAACGGATAACAGAACGAATAACATAGAATAATATAATCGGGGTAGAGCTTACGCTTATGCCCTCCATGAGCTTGAAAAAAACATATATTATTTGTAAATGATGAATTTTTTTGGTAAAATATGTTAAAATTTGTAAATCAATAAAAATTTATTAGAAATCTGTAGACTTTTAACTCACATGTATTATTTTCTTTTTGTTTTAATGCGTGTTGACGCAGACTTTTTTTCAAATCGATTTCCGAACTGATGAATTGAGTTCGTACTAATTTTACTATTAAGGTAAAAAATTAACGATTAAACTTATTTATTAACTAAATTATTATATTACTTAACTTTAATTTTTTTCATACTTTAAATCAAAAATAGAAATACATGACTTCATTAAGTGAATGTTACTACTAAACAAAACCTTCATGAAAATAACAACAGAAGGCATTATACATAATACTGTAATAATAAAAATAGTCAATGTAAAATCATTATAGAAACCTATAGAATATGGAATCTAGAAATTTGCGATAAGATAAGAATCATAAGAAATGCCAAAATTAAAAAAAAAGTTACGTACAAAAGAAGATTTTATATTCATTATTGTGAGAATTATGTTTAAAATAAAAATAAAATTCTAAAAATGACCTGAGATTCCATAACAACACCGCAAGATGCACTTTAAAAAATTAAAATATATTTTGGTTTTGTTGTAAACATAGTTACACTATACAAATTATATTAAAATGTAGAGAAAGCCAAAGATACGTAACATTAAAATATGACCCAAAAAAGGATAATTATACAAAAGTGTTTAATGTTTATTATTATTATATATATATGTATATGGCCAATTTTATTCACAGACGAACCTTTTTATAATCAACCTTACAAAAAAATGTTATCTTTATCAAGATCCATATCTAAATAGTTACGGAAAGACAACAAGGTGCATTTTATATACCATGTTCGTGCGGTAAGCCTGGTTAATTGAGCGTAGATTCCGTTAAAGGAGAATTCGAAGCAAGGAGTCAACCTCATTCCCTTTGTTAAGTGGATGACGTGAGTGACGTCTAAGTTAATTTATCTTGGGAGGAAAACTATGGGACATGGGGCTTTGTGTCTTCAATGCATAAGTTCATTTATTATATAACAAATAACCATACTTATAAACTAAATACTTGTGATTACATAACATTTAAGCAGATAGAAAATTTCTAGACGGAGCAAACTGTTTTAATTAGTTTTTTAATGTACTTACGCATAATATTACAAGTCTATATGTCGTGGTTTGCAACATCCTGTATTTCTATTACAAGATTCGTATATGAAAGCACATATATGGTACTCTAATTCAATGTATGAATAGATTTTCACGTAAGAATGTTTAAATTTTATAGAAAATTAACTCAAGAGGTATAAGATAGTCGTCAGAAACATACGTAAGAGACCTTTTTAGACACAATTTACTGTATACAAACGTTATAAATTAGAAAAATAACCCCTTTTAATATTGTCTAAAATAATCGTGAATACGTAAATTCATTCTTATATATTTTCTTTTAGATATTAGTATATATTAACGTAAATCATGGTAACAAGTATGACAAATATACACACTGCTTAGAGTTTATAATAATTGATTAATATTTTATAAACTGCGTGAGACGCGTCTAAATTGAAAAATGTAATTGCGAAAATAATACGTCTAAATAATTAGGATGCTAGGCGTGCGGCGACTATTTATTGCGTATGTTTGAGGTGCTTCGTAATAAATTAAAAGTTTGACAATGGCAATTATGTATACTGCACATGGGGCCTAGTGCCCGAGGCTAATTGATACAAATTGACACTGGTGTATCATCAAGGTAATGGAATGAAACAATCGCAATAGCTGTATATAAATCTTGTATTTGTGTGTTTCTATATATTACATAGACTATGCTGAATGCGTAAAAAAAAGAGGTGTAAAATTACTGATAGATGCGTAAAAAAACGTGAGGGTAACTGTTGCGAGTGCTCGTGAGAGGATGTACACGTCCTGGGGGACACGTAGGCCGGCGGGCAGCGGCTCGGCCAGAAGTTGGACAGCGAGTGGAAGAGGAGAGGAGCCCGGGGAGGATCCCTTCGGGCAGCAGAGGATCACTCGTAGTCGTGGTAGTCGGGCGGGACGCAGGTGGGCACGGGCTTGCAGGGCGCGTGGGGGCACTGGGCCTGCTGGAGGACGCAGGTGTGCGAGGGCTTGCAGGGCGGGTCGAGGTTGGCGCAGGGCCCGCCCTTGCCGGCGCCCAGCTTGGCCAGGTCGCTCTGGCAGGAGTCGGCGTCTGCAAGCAAGGGGCCGCGGGTCATGGAACGCTCGGTGCGCAGGTGGGGCCGTTGCGCAACGGCCCGGGCGGGGCCGCTCACTTACACTCGACGCACTTGTTCTCCAGGCAGCATCCCGAGCAGCACTCCGTGCTGTGGACGCACTGTCGACAGAAAAAGCCCCGAGGGAGTAAAGGAGCCTGGGGGAGGACGGGGGGGAGCGGGCCGCGGCTCCCCGGCGGAAACGCGAGCGGGAGGAATGCGCTTTCGACGGCTAATCGCTCCCGCGCTCGGGTGGCTTTCTCCGCCGGGGAGCCATGGGGCCCTCGCGGGTCTGATTTACGTCGATGTTGCTCTTGGTGCAGCTGGCCTTGTCCGGCCCGGCCGCCGCCCCGCAGACGAGGCCCAGGGCCGCGAGGACCGCCACGCCGGGGATGAGCTGCTGCATGTCCTGCTGAGCCTCGGGAGCTGTGTGCGGTTGGGCGCGCTGCCTGCTCGCGACTGCTCCGACTCCCGGAGCCGCAGCCTCGTTTCTCCTCGGCCGTCGCCGCCGCCGCTGCCGCCGCCGCGGCTCTTTACCTCATTATGTCCGCGCTCCCCGTGCTTATTACGCGCCGCGGAGCCGCGCTTTTCTTTTTTGCGCGGCCGCGCCAAAGTAGTCGTGCCCTGTGCATACGTTGTCGCCGTGGCGCGCCTCTTTTGCGCCGCCCGCCGATTAACGGCTGTGGGGGGAAAAGCCGCAATTCCAAGGATGGCCTCACCTGCGACTCTGTCACGCTCCGCCCGCTGCCCACCGTCCCTGTCATTTATTCATTACTGTATATATATCAGTATGCTACCTGACAAGTTTCAACTCTTTCGTGTATGTATTTTCAATTTTATGTACGTGTACCATTGGATAGACCTATTAAAATACGTTTCGAATGCATACGTGGTTAAACTCCGCTTAGACTTATCTTACCAGGAACGATTTATCGTTCTATTATATATACGAGTTCATGGAAACATTTTAAGCACGCACTGGTCGATATTTTTGGGCCCTATTACGTATACGGTGGGAGTGGAGTTTTGAAGAAAGGCATTATCTGCTTTAAGAGTTCTAATTGCCACGCTCAATTTCTACTTGCACAATCTTCCTTTCATGCAAATTTTTTAAATATTTAGATACTTCCAATGTAAACTATGCCGCATGGTATCGAACATCTAATATATATGACTGACATTTAGAAGAAATGTTATCGCGTGTTTATGACAAGTATCGAGTAACTCTCTCTTTCTCCATGATTCCTTTCACACCCCCTATAATCAATCACAACAGTAAATTTCCTATAAACACTGTGAGATCTTGTTTCCGGTGAATACAAGCGGATACTTTATCAATTGAAAAAAAACTATTTTCTTTGATTAATTATCATGTCGCCTACTATATCAAATGTATTATGTGTGCAAATTAGCTGAATTTGAAATGTTATTATAATTATCATTGCACCATCTAAGAGTATTTAAAGTACGTCAATATATTATAGTTTACTGTTTTAAATAATTAAAATACTATTTTAACTTTTTAATACTCTTTCAATTATATAAAATGAGTGCAAAGAGAACCGTTACGTTTACTACATAATCTTAACTTAGTAAGTACTACGAGCATGATACACATCGCTGAAGACGCAATAATTGAAAAACTCATTTTCTATACAAATAGGGGCAGTTAAAGTAAAGTATTTAGTGAATGCATAAACGGCTACTTAATGACTGCATGGAATGTCTATGAGTAGTAACTATTATAACTATAACTGTGGTATAAATTCATTCAATTTACATAATACGCTCGATATCTTTGATTTCAAAAAAAAATTATACATAAATACAATAATGCACTGTTACTAGATTACGAATGTCATCGTTTATCACTAGTCGGCCTATATTCATTAGTATTCCCAATAATAGTTATCTTAATAATAATGTCATTGGAGAAATGAAATATTTGTTATTTAAATATTTACATAAATAATATTAACAACATAAATATTCAAAAAAATAACTAACAAGCAAGTGGTAAAGTAGTTTCCAATATTATCAATGGTTGGATATTCGATACAAACATTTACTATAATTTTTCGTTAATTTGTAGTTGCAAGAGACAACATAAAAATATGGATGAAACCATGTTTATGAATAGATTCTAAAAGTAGTTACGCAAATTAATATTATTTCGACTATTAATTTTAAAAGTGATAAGTTTGGATATAAATAACACTGTATTTAAACGATCCGCAAGCTACTTGTTCATACAAACATTTCATATTTAATTCACAACTGATTTTCAATATGATCCAAAAAGATTTCGAAATCACATTTTATGTTCAATAGATATATCTTACGAATATGTATTGTATTAGTACTATTAAAAATTCAGAGATTAATCACGTTTTTTTAACATTAGGTCAATCAGGATTATTTTTTATTAATTAATATATATATATATTTTTGTGAAAGTTTCAAATATGTTAATTTTCGAAAACAAAATAAAAATCATTATATGAATTTCAAACTATTAATTACTTACATAAGTAAAATAAGGAAAAACATTCTTGAAATTGTTGCAATGAATATTTAATGAATTTACAAAACTTGTGCAATTCCAATTAAAAATAAATCTTACAAAATTTAGTTATAAAAATGATATTAAATTTTTGTGATTTAATTTATTAGAATTATTAGACGGAAATATCACTGTAAGAGAAAAAGAATGCATATACGCCTTAAATAATAGTAATTTCAAAAGTTCTGTACATAGCTTATAATATGAAATCGACAATCCATTATCTTTTTCTAGCTGTTCTAATAGAGTACAATTTTGTTTTCTCATAAATGACACATTAAAATTTTTCAAAAGAGATTCAAAACATGGAATTTCTATTTATACCAATTACATACCTATAAATTGTAAATAACAAGTAAAAAAGTTATAATATTATAATTTTGCATTTTATGAATTAAATTTTAATATAAATTTTTAACATAATTTTTAATAAATGTAAGATGAGTATTATTATATAATTCAAGAGTACGTACTTAATGAAAATAATTGATACTTTTCAGATACTTTTACGAAATAAAATTAATAAGTAATTAAATAAAAATTAATTAAATATATATTTTCACTTCTTTTTATTAGTAATTGTCCATGCATAAATTGAAGAGTTTGCTAAATCTGTAAGATATTTTTATATGTATACTTATTTACTATTTTACATCTTTTAATTTAGTCTGATCTGTTCAATATCGACACCATAAATTTGTATCACGCATGTACATAAATCGATATTCTATAATTTTAAATTAATAAAAAGTATTTAATTTATATTGAATATTGCATTTGTTATTATCCTTTAACCTTTTAAAAGTTTCCTTGCCCGCAAAGCATATTTATTATGTAAATAATTACAAGAATGTAATGACTATTAGACTAAACATCATTTTGTAATAATAATATCCGCATCTTTGAATACCTTAAGAAAGTTTTGGATAATTTTTTCATTACAATTTAAGAGAGCCCTCGATGTTATAACAAAAATTTTATAATTAGTTGCCACTCAATTATGCAAAAAAAGTAGACAGATAATGCGAATTCTGTGTCTAGAACCAAATCTTTTCGAAAGTAAATCTAGAAGAAAATCAACAATCACTTATAGTTTGAAAACAGCCAGCATAATCATAATTCTAATACGTTCTTTATTGAGGGAAACTCGAAAACAACAGAGAAGCAACGGCATTGGTAGTGTGATTTATTATTTGAGCGATCGCGTGCATTACGAATCCGCGTGAAATTGCGTGGCATTGCGGACTGTTATTCTTCGTAACTGAACAACTATTCCGCCCGAGTTACATAAGGATATGCTCTTGTGTAAAAATAAAGCGGTATAACCCAGGATAGGAAGGTTTTCCCCGCGGACACTGCATCGATACGGATTGCACTTTATGGAGGTATTCGGCACGTCGAGTACGATAACGCGCGGCAAACAATCGGCCAGTGACTAAAGGGGAAAGCTTTGGTGAGCTGCTCGTCCGTGCGTTTATCCGAAGATAAACTTGAAACACCGTGCAGCGAAATCACGTTAAGATTTTTGCTCGACATTATAGCAATCTTAGTCACAGCTGACTTATAGTCAAGCTCGGATTCAGCGTCAAGTGTTTATAAACAAAACGATAGCGGCTGTACGATAAAATTCGATGACGAGCTTTGATTGCAAATCGAATTTGTTTTAACTTTGAAACGCTATTTTTTTATGCATTAGTGCACTTATGGTGTGCTATTTATAATCTCCGAAATGCAACAGCAATGAAAGCAAGCTCGATTATCAAATAAATGATTCAGGCCGGGGCTTTTCCGCCATAAAGCGATCGAATCATAAAAATAGTTAAATCGTACATTGAACAAACATGCATAGTTCCTCGGCTATGATTTTTCTACATGCGCCGCATCGCTCGTAAAATTACGACGCTTCGCAGGGCGTTAATTCACGTGGACTTTCTTCGCGTGCAGGAGGATTTGGCCGCTCGGTGAATCAGGATCAATTAGCGCGGTCCCTATATGCGCTCGGAGGCTCCCTTAATTGCACTTTGGGGATATTTAAGGGAGCCCCGAGCTTCGGCAAAGCATCAGTCCTCCGAGGATCTCCCAGCACTACGACAGCCCCGACTCCTCGAAGAAGATGCAGCCCAAGTACAGCGCGACGTTGGCGGTGATGTCGGCCCTCCTGGGCGCGGCCCTCGTCGAGGGCGTGGCGATCGCGAGCGGCGTCGAGGGCCAGCTGCCGAGCGCCGTGCAGACGGCCAACCCCAACCACGGGTTCTCCGTGCAGAGCGGCTTCGAGGGCTACCTCGTGAGCCCGCCCAAGTCGAGCAGCGCGGCGCACTGGCTCGCGCCCGCGAAGATAGGCTTCCTCAAGGGCCTCCTCCTCCCCGTCGCCAGCTTCCTCTTCGTCTACGGGGCCAAGGTCTTGTCGATGGGGCTGCACCTGGTGCTGGCCCTCTTCCTCGGGGTCGCCACGACTACGGCGGTGTGCAGCTTCACGCCCCTCTGCACGATCTCCCTCAACGCCCCCGGACTCTCCTTCTTCAAGGGCCAGGTACGTGCACATACAGGCCAAATCCTCCTCGTGCCATTCCTCGGGTAGGTTGATTTGTTCTAACGCTTCTGTTTGTTACACAGTCGGTGCGGGACCAGGTGGCCGACCTGGCGCGCATCTACATGACGCCGGAGAACATGGAGATGGCCTCCAAGTTCGTGCAGAGCGCCCTCGACAAGTACGCCGTGCCGCCGCGGCGCGAGGCGGACAAGCCCGCTGAGACGACCGAACCTTCGGTCCAGGAGAACGAGGCGATCCCCAGCATCTAAGCCGGTCCTCGTCGTCTCGAGTCCTTGTTATCGATGTCGTACACTCGCCGCAGGGCAGCAGCCAGCCGCATCCTCATCCCCGTGCCATTCATCCGAAGATCGATCAACTCGCGCTTCCTGTATTTATAATCATCAGTCGTGAAGTGAATGTTAATTTATTGTATTAATGTCGTGCGTATATATATATACACATCATGTGTCTCGCGAGTCGGCCTGCCGCACAATAACGATGTCTTTGTCGGTAAACAGTCATGTCACTTTGAAAATTGTACCACAATCGAACAACCTGTGCTCTTGTGTGCGATGTCATTGAAAACTACATAAAAAAATCCAATGGATTCCAAAGCTTGTTAAATAAAATGTGAAAAAATGAAAAATGCTGACTCGTCCAATCATTGCCGCATAATCGTTTAATACTTTGCCCCCGTATATCGAGCAACCGAAGCAATTATAAGGAATCAAGTCGAGGGGACGGTCATAGAATAAACGCAGCCGAGCCGGGACGAGCCGGGACGAGCCTCGGATGCGCATACAAGCGCCCGGCCTGCAAACGCACACGCGCGTACTTATCCTGGGCGTAGATCTATATAGGCGTATAGAGCCGCGCGAGTCGTCATCCCGTGTCCCCCTCTCTAAAGCTCCCGCGGTCTCTCTGGTTCCGGCCCTCTCCGCGGCTCTCGGCCGCTCTCCACTAGCGCTCTATAACCAAAAGCCGAGTCGAGTTTCTAGCAGAAGGCGCCGGATGATCGGCCGGTTTCGTTGAGGTTCCAAGCAGCGCACGGCCGGGAGCTCGCGGCCAGCATGTCGGCGGCACCGTGGACTCGCGCAGGTCAGTCGTTGTCCTCCCGCCCTCTCCTCCCGGCGCGGCGTCCCCCGCGTGCCCGCACCCGGGCCCCCGTCCCGAGGCCGACTCGCTCCCACGGACGGTGCGTCGCGCGCGCGCGTGTGAGCCGACCTCCGAGCCTGTACACACGGGCGCGCCCGAGAGTCAGCCGGCCTCTGCCGGGGGACGCCCGCCGGCCTTGTTTACCCGCGAGCGCTCTCAACCGACTCCGTGGAATAACCCACTTTTTGCCATGGGAGCGCAGTGTGGGCGGCGTTGGCGGTCCTCGTGGCAGGAGCGGCCGGGGCGCCGGGGCCCGACCACGCCCCCGACTCCGGGGTCCACCAGGGCGACGGCTTCAGCCTCTTCGACTGGAGGGTCTTCCAGGTAAGTCCGGCCCCTCGTCCCGCTGCGAGCTCAGGGCCCCGCGTCAACGGCTTCTCTTCCCCTGTCGGCAGAGAGTGGCGCGCTCGCGAGCCGGCAACCTCCTCCTCTCGCCCATCTCCCTCAAGCTGGCCCTGGTCACGCTGTACGAGGGCGCCCAGGAGGACACGGCCCGGGAGCTCGTCGCCGCGATGCACCTGCCGGCCAACGTCTCGGACACGCGGGCCAAGTTCACCGCCATCCTCGGCTCCCTGCGCGCCCCCAGCACGGAGTACTCGCTCAACCTGGGGACCCGGGTCTACCTGGACCGCAGCTTCCTCCCGCGGCAGAGCTACGCCGCGACGATCAAGACGTTCTACGAGACGGACCTCGTCGCGGCCAACTTCTCCGACACCCGGACCACTGCCCGGGCCATCAACAAGTTCGTGGAGGACGCGACCGAGGGCCACATCAGGGACCTCGTCGGCGATGGTGAGCCTCTGGCCCCTTGCCGGGGGAGACTCCCCGCTGATCGGCGCTTGTCGGATTTCAGAGGACAGCCTCCGGGACAAAATCATGGTCGTCGTGAACGCCATGTACTTCAAGGGCGTGTGGGACCGGCAGCCCTTCTCCGTCGCCAGCACCGCGGTGGGCAGCTTCCTCACGGCCGACGGCAGAGTCGTCCAGGTGCCCTTGATGAGGACCACCGGCAAGTTCCTCATGGTCTACTCCAAGGAGCTCAACGCCAAGATCCTGCGGCTGCCTTACGCGGTAGGCCCCCGGCGCCTCGAGGCTCGCCCATCGCTTGGACGTCTGACCAGCCGAATTTTACGCCTGCTTCCAGGGTCACAAGTACTCCATGTTCATTGTCCTGCCGCTGGAGCCGGGCAAATTGGACGAGGTCATCGACAAGATCACCCCCTTCGTCCTCAGCCGAGACCTGCGCATGTGGAACCAGCAAGAGGTGTCCACTGACGTCGTTCTCCCCAGGTTCAAGTTCGACTTTAGTACGCACTTGCAGCAGAGCCTTAAAGAGGTACCCTCGCGCCGATATAAAGAGACCGTAAAAACAATTATTGGCGCGGTCCGAATAAAGCCTGACGATAGACTCGTTTTCCTTCCAGCTGGGCATCCGGGACATATTCGAGAACACCGCCACGCTCACGGGCGTACTGCGCTCCAAATGGACCTCGCGGAGGCTGTACGTATCCGACATAATTCAAAAAGCCGGAATAGAAGTGAACGAGCAGGGAACCGTCGCTTACACCGCTACAGGTAAATTGCCCGGGCCCTCGGCTGTATTTTAATGCCGCACTGTCTGCGGCCACACCGACGGGCGCTGCTAACAAAAGCATTGCATTTAAGTGCCTCATTACTGAGATGCTTGGAAAATAATGAACTTGTATACCGAATGTCGTTTGCTTTTCAAAACGGTCGTAAGGATTTTACCTTTAGCCGTCAACAAAGTTGCAGCTAATTGACACATCAACACAAGGATGAGTCGCTATTGTTTACGATTATGATAATTAATATTAAAGCGCGAGTACTGCAGCTAATTATGAATAAACTTGCGAGCGTGCACAACCTGCAGCATGTCCATTGAAGTTTTTTTAAAAAATAAGGAAATCAACCAGTATACACTGGCTCCGTACTACAACTTGAATTTAGCATACGAAACGTGACGTCAGCATTGGTCGTAAATTTTTCCAAATTACAGTCGGTTATTGATTGTGATATTTATCGTGGGTAGAACCGTTTTGTATTCACGATTGCTTGTTATAAAATCTCGCAGCTCGATAATGGACATATCGTGTCATCATTCATTCTGATTTTACCGTGAACAAGAAAATATAGCAGTTTATACAGCTGTAAGGTTGGCCAAAACGACACGGGGCGCTCTTGTAAATCCGCCGAGCGGTCTGAATCATTGTTTGAGTCAATGCTCGTGGCGATCCGTTTCCGCGCTGACGCACAAAAAAAAAAAGGCGGTCCCTTGGGCGGCGCTCAAGGTGTGAGCGCGTTGAAAGAGCGAGATAAGTGCGGCCGAGATCGGCGTGACGCAGACCGGCGCCCGGGCGCACTTATCTCCCCAGAGCCGCGAACTGGCCGGTGGACAAAAAAAAAAAGGAGCCGGGGCGCGATAGCGGCGCACGTTTTTCCCCGAGGCTCTGTCTACACGCACACGCATTACCCGGAAGGCAAACAGAGGAAGGAAAAAAAAAAAAACACAAAGTTGCCCTCCTTGCAGAGGTCGAGCTGACCAACAAGATGCGGGACGAGAGCTTCCGGGCGGACCACCCCTTCGTCTTCTACGTGGAGGACACGCGGCAGGGGACGCTGCTGTACGCCGGGCGCGTGGACGACCCCCAGGAGTCGGCGGCGGCGGGGGCCCCGGTCCCCGTCTCGGCCCCGGCGGCGCGCCTCGGCGCACCTGGTAAGTGTGTGTCTGTGGGGGGGGGAGGTGTCCCCGCGGGGTGGGGCAGTTGTCGCGGGAGCTTTCGCCGGCGGAAAGCTCGGCGCGGCGGACAGTACCGCTGGCGCGCTCGCCGGATCGAGAGGATGGCCCCGGGGACGATCGCTGCACTGGTCCTGCTGGCCGGGGGCCTCGGCTGCTGCGCTGGTACGCCCGCGCTTATCTAATCGTAATTGCCGCGACGTATATGTAGGCGCCCGGGGGACGCTCATCAATATTCATAGGGAGGGGGGGGCGGGCGTGTTGACACGGCGGACAGGCGCCGGCGCGCCTCGGCTTACAAGCGGCGCCTTTATCGAGTAAACAACTTGATTGTCCCCCGCGGGACCGGACCGATTGATCCCGCCCCGGGCCGATCCCCGTAATACACCTCGTCTCTGTATATACACAATACCCCTTGGGGTATATTGTTTGCCGCGCTCGCCCGGAGACGTTGGCGCTCGCGCGCGCGCGTTCATCCGATATCCGCGCGGCGCGGCCTCTATCTACCCGCGAGCGATTTCATGAGTCACGTCATTGCACTTTTCTAATCCGGGGGACAATAACAGCCTCGGAAATAGACGGTCGCCGGGAGATACGTGCAGGCGGCCGGCTGTCAACGTGAGCGCGACTATCGGCCCGATCGCCGTTCTATTTTCGCAGGGCCGCCGGCCGCACGATACACTCCCACGGCGGCTCCTCGCGAATACACGCGAGCGCTTCTTCTTTTGCCGCGGATAGCGTGCGGCTCTCTTCGCGCGCGCGCGCGCGCACCAGCCTCGGCGGCCTTGGGCGCGAGCTATATTTAGCGCGATTTAAAGCACACGAGCCGCGGTTCGAGCTATACACGCGCCTATATACATATATATATGTATATGGATATATATGAATCTATAGATACATGTATATATATATAGACACAATGGCCGCGGGCGCCCCCGGGCCCCTGCTAATCTCGGGGGGGACTTTTTTCTCGTCCCTTTTTTCTTCCAGGAGTCCCGAGGCGCGGCCCGGCGCCCGAGATGCTCCCGAGCGCCTTCGACACGGAGCTCCTGCAGGTGAGTCCCCGGCCCTCGCGTGCCGCCCCCGCACGCCCACGCCCTGGCCCTCCTCCTTTTTTAATCTTGTTCTTTTTTTTTTTTCCTTTCCTTCTTTCGGGTGGGCCGCGCAGGTGGTTGCCGAGGCCAAGCAGGCCAACGTCCTCCTCGGCTCGACCAGCGTCAAGATGGCCCTGATGGTCCTCGCGGAGGCCGCAGCCGGGCGCACGCGCCAACAGATCCTCGAGAGGCTGCGCCTGCCGCGGGACGGCAACCTCGGCAGCATCGCCGGCTACATCGTCCACGCGGCCAAGGTGAGCGCGAGCCCTTGGACTCCCGTCCCCGGGGAAGGGCCAGCAGAGTAACCGAGCCCTGCGTGTGCTTGCAGGATTCGACGAACGGCTTCGAGCTGCAGACCGCGGCCAAGGTGTGGCTCGCGCCCGACGTCCACCTGGCCAAGAACTACGGTGAGCTGCTGCGCGAGTACTACATGACCGAGCTCCAGGCGATCGACTTCGGGGACTCGGCGGGCACGGCCAACGCCGTCAACCAGTGGGTCAGCAGGTGCACCAACGGCCGCATCACCAACCTCCTCGAGCCCGGTGAGGATCCCCCGGGTCGGCTTGGCCCTCCTCTGGAGCGTATCTCTCTATCGTCGCTTGGTCTTGCAGGTCTGGTCGCGCCCGACACGCGGATGCTCCTCACCACGGCCGTGTACTTCCGGGGCGCCTGGCTCAAGGCGTTCGACAGGACGTCCACGCGGATCGGATGCTTCAGCGCCCTCAACATCGGCTGCCAGAAGATGGCTTTGATGGAGAGCATCCACACGTACAAGTACGGGGACCTCGACTCCCTCGACGCAGAGGTCGTCGTCATTCCCTACACGGTAAGCACGCCGTCCTCCGCTAGGACCAAGCTTTCCCCGCCGGTACAAGCCTCTGATGTCCCCAGGGTGGCAAGGTGTCGATGATCGTCGCCCTCCCGAGGAAGAAGGGCGAGCAAGCCCTGGGCGCCCTGACGCGCGACCTGCCCCGTCAGCCGATGCACGGCATCCTCGAGGGCTTGGAGGACACGGAGCTCCTGCTGATCCTGCCCCGGTTCAGCATAACGAGCAAACTCGACCTGCACATCCCCCTCGAGCAGGTAAGCGGGGCTCTTGCGGTCGTTCGCGGAAACCGTCCGCTCGCGCTCGCCTCCGCCCAGTTGCTCAAATTACTTACTCGACTTTCAGCTGGAGATTAGGGACCTGTTTGACAATAACGCCAACCTCAGCGCCGCCTTCCCGAGCGGCAATGTAAAGGTCGGCGCCTTCGTGCACAACGCGCAAATTGAAGTGAACGAGGAAGGCACCGTCGCCGCCGCAGCCACCGGTAATCTATCAATTAGTTACACTTGAATGAGGAACGGCCGAGTTACCCGCGCCTTTCGCCGACCCGGCTTACCAAACGGAACGGAACCGCGACTGCTATTTTCTACCTTACCAGCATTGCAGATTCATCGTCATTTGGAGTCCTTTCCGCATCCACGAAACTCTTTATCTTCGTATTAGTACAAGCACATTTTAAAATCATGACGCAGGACGTCCATTTATCATTAGAAAAAGCATGTTTTATTCATCATATATTTATAGAATTTGTCACTACTGAACTTTTAACAACTTCAATCAATTATTATACTTAGAAGAATGTTAGAACAAACTTATCGAGTTATCGGATTCTTAGAAAATTAATTAAATTCAATGTATGCGTATAACTAACTGCCGGTAAGGTAGATTCCTCTATGAAAAAGGCAGAACTCTGCAGGTTGTTTGAAATTAGTAACGGCTTCTAAGAAATATCTATCAATCTTACACTGACTTTTCGAAGTCGACTGTTGATTTCGTATATGAAACAAATTATAATAATCATCACAGTAAATTCTTAAGAAATAAACACGGATCAATTAGAAATGAAATGCTAAAGATAAACTTAAACAATTATTAGATTGAAGAATGTAAGAATGAAAATATCTGTTTGGAATTTTCAGGTGTCTCAGTTTTACCGTTGATGGGCATAAATATGCCAATTTTCCGAGCTGACAGGCCATTTGTCTTCTTCATATACGACCACCTGGCCAATAGCATCTTATTCGCAGGACGATTCGTTCAATCTGAGGCACTAACACCGCCGACGGCATGATTGACTCAACCTATTTCAAGACTGGATAGAACAAACTGTTCGCCGAATACTGTAACTTAAAAGTATTTTTACAATAAATCACAATTAAGTAAACACGATGCTGACATGATGGCTTTATTTCTTCACGCTTGGGCCGGTGTTTGTTTTATCGTTGCAAAGGCATATCTACGAAGAGCAAATTTCATGGATCTCTTGTTCGAAGGCGTTGGATTTTTTTTCAGGAATAAATCGCCATTGAAAGATTATTCCAAGAAATGAAATGGAATCGAGGGAGAAAAAAAATATTTTGATGAATACATCGTAGATTTTAATTGTAGAGGCTATTGCAAGGAAAAACAAGTCTGACTTTGGATGTGGCATTGTACATATTTCGAGATTGGTCTTTGTTTTTCTAGAGAAGTTTGACTGGCGGGCGGTTGCGAAACTTGTATTTAAAACGCAAATGAAACTAGTCAATATCAATATTTGCTCGCTCATAGACGGCAAACGTTGTATCGATTGCTTAAAGGCAATATCAGCGAGTTATAAAGACGCGCAATCGTAAAAAAAGAAGCATTTCAAAAGCGCTGGCCGCTCTAATCCACGACTGGCGAAACTGCACGATTATCGTTTTAGTATATTTAATTTGAAGCAATATACCGGGGAGGCTCGAAGAAAAATTAATGATGAAATCGCGCTACTCCTTTCACTCTCAGGCATACTTGTCCAAATTAGTAAAAATTACAGTGTGGTGCGTGGATGGCAAACAAAGGAACCGTTACGGCTCGTTCCGAAAAAGAAAAAAAAGGAAGAAAAGAAAAAAAAAGGAAAGAACCAGGGGAATAAAAGTGTAAACAGCGCGGGCTCGTTTTTCTCCCGTATACATAGATATACGCGTGTACATCTATATATCCGCAACGGTGTTTCCCGCGGTAGCGCGACTCCCCGCAACAAAGGTGCAGCCCTTTAATCGGCGCTTGGGAAAAGAAGAAAGAGAAAAAGGGAAAAAAGGGGGCGTCGCCGGTTGGCCGAGTGACGCGGCGGGCCGCTCGAGCCGGCCCGATCCCAATTAACCGGCGACGCTACTCACCTACGTGCCCGCCTGTACGCGTGTGTATCATTAGCGGCTTTTCCCCGGCGCTAATGCCCCCCCTGCGCCCGGCCAACAATTAGCCAGCGCACTCGGCTAATCGCGAGGAAACTGTAACGCGTCGCCGCGCTAATGCCACCCGTCCGCCGGGGCGTTTCGCGGGCTATCGGCCGCGCGCGCGGGGGGGGGAGGAGCCCGGGGAAAGGAGAGGCCCCCTCCGCCCCGAGGCGCGAGTGTCCCCGGCCCGCGTAACCGTCGCTCGGCCAGGGCGGACAATTAGGCGGTTACCCCCCCGCCGCCGCCGCCGCTGCCCCGGGAGTCCGCTTCGGGGCTTCCGGATCGGAAGGGCCGGCGCAATTAGGGCGTAATGGCCGCGGGCGGGCGGGCGCCTCCATAAACCTAGATACCCGCGGCTGCGGCGGCGGCGGCGGCAGGGAAATTCCTCGGCGCGCACCTCGCCGAGTTAAAACGGTCGGGCAATTGCGCGCGCGGGGGTTACGGGACTTTTTACGCTCGGTGCGCCTCGAGGGAGCCGCGTGGTGCCTGCCCCCCCCCCTCTCTGCGGCAATTTTTTAATCCGGGAGAGGGTTCAGGCCGCTTCCGATCGTTCGAAACAATTATCGGAGGGCAGGGCAGGTCCGTGGCTTCCCAGGGCCGCGAGATGCATCTCTCTCTCTCGGGGGGTGGGGGGGGAAGAGAGTCCTGTATATCAAGGGCCGCGGGGCCGGGGCGGCTTTTACGCCGCTCTCCGGGGGCCCGGTTGGCGCCTGTGAGAAATCCCCGCGCGCCTCGGGCATTATTATACCTATACGTATTAACCTCGGCGCGCTTCCGCGGAGGCTGCGCGCGCCCTCCTCCCCGGATTCCTCCGCGCGCCTCGCGCTCTCCGCGGGAGAGCGCTTTTTATTATCGCCCGCTCCGCGGCGAGCGCGCCACCTGCGAAAAATTCCTCCGGCCCTGCTAATGACCGAGTGCCGCGACCCGCCAATTCCCCACCTGACGCCTCGGCGCCCGGGAGAGGCCGCCCCAAAGCGCGACCCAACGGGAGGCTCGGCTCGCCCGTGCCGCTCGGCCGCGGGTCACATAGGTAGCCAAGGCCCCTCGCCACCTACGCACGCGCCCACCGGCTTTGGGTCATCTCCTCCTGTCGCCCGCGGCCGATTTTTCACGCGGCAACCCTCGCCGTCCCCGCGGTCTACGTGAAAAGCCAAAATAAGAAACAGGACGATGCATCGTGTGCGTGTCTCCTAGGATGCAGCGCGCACACGCGTCACCTATTGCGCGGCATCTGCGCCCGCTCGGGGGTTGAGCGGGCGCTAACGGGAGCCCGGGGGGGCCCGGCGGGCTGGCGCGAATTCGCAGACGAGCCCCCGATCGGGGGCCGCTCTCGCGGCGCAGACAAAGCGCTCCGTTTTTGGCGCGCCCCCGGGGAATTCCCGGGGCTACCTTTTTTTTTCCCCTTGTCTCGCTTCCCCCGAGGCCGGCGCGCCGCCTGCTCCTTTTTTTTTATCGCGTGTATATATATATATGTATTTGGTCCCGGCGGCGCCGCGGCCCACGGGGAAGGTCGCCGATACGCGCGTACACCCACCCGACGATCGTCGCGGCTCCTCCGCCGGTGATAACGCTCGATGCACACACACACACGCGTGTGTATATACGTGGGCCGCATCTGCCGGCGCTCCAGTTGCCGCGGCCAATTGTATTGTCAAGAGCGGGCCAACGGGCCCGGCGGAATTAGCATAACTGGAAGTCGTTCCGTTAGAGGGACGCGGGGGACCCGTCGGGAGCCATAGGCCGCCCCTCGGCCAACGTCCCTTTTTTTGTCGCCGGCCGCCCGGCTATGTGTACGCGTGTGCCCCGGCGGAGCGGCTGCAAATCCGCGCTGCACGTGTGTGTACGGGGCCGTGCCCGCACGTACATTGCCCGCGCGCCTCTGTGTGGGGGGGGGGTACACGTCCGATCGGATCGCCCGGGCTACTTTCGCAATCGCGCATATCCCAAGGAGGCCAGTGGGAAATTTCGCGAGGTCCGCGGCGGCTGATCGATTGCCGCGCGGGGCCCTCCTTGTCTCCGGCGGGCCGCAGCCTCCGACTGGCGAATCGAGAGCCGGCCCGGCGCCCGGGCCGCATGTACATAATTTGCACATTTGTCTTCGAAGAATTTCACGTGCCTCGTGTTTACACTGGTTTTATTGATTTTTTGAAGCGGCCGGGGGGGGGCGGCGGCGGCGGGATTAGGCTTGATCCGCTGGCGCCGAGGCCCGGCCTCTCGGCTCTTTATCCGATTCCACGGGGATTCGGACAGTTCTTGTTTTCGTATTAAATATATACGCCGCGCGCTGCGCGCATATGCATTTCTAATTTATACTCTTTTTTTATGGAGCCGCGCGAGCGCTCCTCTAGATACCTCCCCGCCCGCCCATTCATACTTTCCAATTTATTGTTACCTTTCTTTCCAAATTAATTATTCTATTACCGGCACATAAATATCCAAGTAAAATACTAGAACTCGGCCATTAATCTTGCCAGTGAATCCAGTAGCCTGTGAAATCATTATAGCTCCGCTCGAAATTATACCTGTACAGCCATCGCCAATACTCGCGGCATATAATCCCTATTATACAGTTATATCAATATCCGAATAATAATATACCATTAAATCCTCGCTCTATTATACTATTATTATTATATGCCTGCATTCGAAATGCAAGAAAAAGTTGTAATAAAAAGAGTCGTTCGAGTGCAGCATGAGCAGACAAACCGCGAGCATAATGAATAAGTATCAAACGACTTTATGATGTACGAACCACAACAACGATTTAAAATTATAATTTTCTTCGCGGCATGGAGGTCAATACTATGTATTGCCGACCCATTGCACCTGGCGCACTTGCATATCTACATGCACATTATTGTGTAAACGAATAAACTATAATATTCCATAACGAATGATTCGATTGTGACACATGCCCGGCATCCATTCGATTCGCATTCGGTCCGACGACGACGACGACGACTTAGGCGACGATGATGATGCCTCGGGAATAGTACACGTGTGCCGTCACGAGCAGCGTTAGTAGAAGAATCAGAATTGAACGAACCCCACTACTTGGAGTTAATCAGTACACGGTTGGCTAAAAAGCATTTATGGCTTTTGAAATATATGTACATTGTAAAAGAATTCCAATGCTTGTAAGTAGTTTAAAAATCATCATCGATCAAGCATTCCAAAGATTGGAGTACGTTGCGCACGAACATGAAAGTAGCAAAGAAGGTTAAAATATTTGTTATTTAGCATTGCAAAATTATTCGCACGAGTCCTAAATCACTGTAAAATAACAATCTATTAGAGGCCTTTTCCTAGTCTTTATACGCGTGCGGCTTAACAGCTCGAAGAGGAATTTACAGTAACATTAAAAATTTATTGCAAATGCTGCGAATTATATGTACTTTTTAAAGAAGCAGAAGAATGTTGTAGCTTTCCCGATATGAATGCACACTCTTTAATGGGCGCGCGGCATTGAATACTTTCTTAAAAATTCGAATTACAAAAAGACCAAGATACGTAGAGACGGCAATCAAGCGATGTTTTATTACAAGCGGCCATAATTATAACGACAGTTTAGTAAGGCTAATTCGAGGTATAAATACGATGGAAAAAAGTTAATGCATTACGCAGAGCTGATATGTAAATAATTGCATCAGAGTCAATTGGTTTTAACAAACGCATATCAAAGGTTGCGCGCGTTAAAGTAGAACATCCGACTTGTTGTTTTTTTTTCCTTCTTTTTCTTTTTTTCTTTTTCCCCCTCTTCCCCCCCGCCGCCTGTCATAAAAGCCCGGAGCGGCGGGCGGCCGCCGAGTAAGACGTTTATCTTAGCCTAATGCAACAACAAACGCAGCGGTGGAAATGACGCGGATCGCCCTCATCTATCCGCGTAACGCGTATACCCTTATTAAATTCATGGAGCGTAACGCCCGAGTGGCCGGGCTTTGTGGTGCCGCGCGGCGGCTCGGGCGCCTTACGCCGGCGCAATTACGGGATTGTACGCAGGGCCGTAGGCGCGCGGAGGCCGGCCGGACGAATTCAGCCGGCGGCCGGCCAAATGAAATTATAGTTACAATTACGGCCGATTGATTGGCTTATATTGGCCGTGATGTATTGGCCGCGGCGCGGGCGCCGAGTCGGTTTCCGCGGAAAGGGGCGCGTCAGTCAAGTGGCCGCCGGAATTAGAGCCCCGCCGGGCCGCCTCGTGTTTTCCTTCCTTTGATGCGCCGTATTATTCGTAAACAGTGTTCGCGGCCGCGCTTTCCCGGGCCGGCCGGGCTTTGATCTTCCCCCGGGAGGGGGGGGGGAGGAGGCCCCGCGGCTTAGCGCGATTCCCCGCCCTTTTTTTTCTTTTCTTCCCTTCCCTCCCTATGGCGTTTGTCGCCGAGCTCGCGCGCGCCCCACTCAATCGACCGCAAAAACCAAACGAGACGCGGCCGCGCGGAAGGAAGGAACAAAAAAAAAAGGAGCGCGGGCGCACCGAACGCTATCGGGAGAAAAAATAATGCAAGAATCAAGTAGGTGTAAAAATAAAGCTCGAGTGGCGCACAAGTGGACGGTAGAGGTCAAAGAATAAGGCCAAGAGTATCTTTCAATGTATCGTTTTTAATCCTTCACTGTCGCTCATTTGACAATTCATTTTTCTTCTTATATTGACAATTCGTCTATTTACAATGGTATTGATATAATGATACAATAATATTAATTAATCATAATTGTACACGGCTACTACAAATATACAGATCTGCGTCTTTCTTTACAAAATGTTTATTTAATCTACGAAGTCTTTACAATGCTTGATTTCTCGCCTAAAATTATGCGCAGGGAGGGGCGGGTAGTGGGGGCAGGGGGGACAAGGTAGGAGCGTGGGAGTGGGTAATTCGAGGTTCGGGGGTCGGCGCGGGGCACACCTCGCCGGGAGGAGCCGGCCTCGATCGCTCTTTGTTTCCTAGGTTGGCGCGGCCACGGGGAAAGGAAACGGGGGGAAAAGAAAAAAAAAACACAGCTAATTGATACACTCGCAAGTACATAAGGTAAACCAAAGGTTAAGAGGGGGTGGCTGGCGCGGGGGAAAAGAGAGGGCGATCGCAGGTCCGGCGCGCTCGTCCCGGCGAGGTCCCCGCGGCTCCGTACAGCGCGACAGCGGGACCTCTGAGAGAGAGAGAGAGCAATAGGATGATGTACAATGGGAGTGAGAAGATGTAAGTACAAAAAATGACAAGAGCCGTCGTTACGTATTCTGAAAACAGTGGATATACATGCGCATATATACCGCCTCGCACACAGTCTCTCTCTAATCACTTTTGTCCTTGCTGCTCGACGAATACGTCTTCCGTGTCCTGTCTCTGTGTACGTGTGTGTAATGTGCGCGCGGGGGCGTGGGTTCGCCGTTGGCCGCCGGCCGCTCGATAAACGAGGGCTCAAGGGCTGTACTTGGGTTTGTGTATGCGGTTGCGTGTACGCGCGGCTCGGGGGCGTCGCCGGCAAGGTCGGGCGAGCGCCTGCCCCCGAGTCGTTGACTTTTAATATTTATTTTAATAGTTTAAGAGGAACATTAATGAATCTCGGTTCGTCGTCATTATCGTCATCATCGTTATCAATCTCGTCGTCGCCTAGCGTCTCCTCGTCGTCCGATATTCCATATCATCAGACGTCGTCATGATCATTATCACCAACAGCCTACATATACATATATGTGTACATACACCTATTCATATATGCCTCTGCATATATACAAATATATATATATATCAATCTATCAATATCAATTAATTATATCGTATAAATAAATAGTTATAACTCATCGCACGATTAACAAAACAGTCGTCATTCGCGTGGTGCGATCGCATGGGCGCCGCACCGGCAAGCCGAGTTCGCGCGCAACTCCAATTCAGCGCAGGGAAAAAGAGGAGTAAAAAACGAAAAAGGAAAAAAAAAAAGGAAAAAAAAAGAGAGGAACACGAAGAGCGAAAGAGAGAAAGAGGGAAAAAAAAGGGTAAAAAAAAAAGGAAAAACGGCGCGCGATCGGGGCTTACCGGGGCCGCGTCCATTCACAAGCCGTGGGATCGCCTCGCTACTATAGCATAATAATGCCGGACTTTGGAATCCGTTGTTGGCGCGCGCCGAGTCGAGAACCGCCGCGCGGCGTAAAAAGAAAATTGACAGAAGGGGTGGGGGCGGGGGGAGGTGGGGGGGGGGGAGGCAGGCAGGCAGGCAGGCAGGCAGGGCAGCAACAGCGGCAGCAGCAGCAGCCGCGGCGGCGGCGGCGGCGGCGGCGGGCGCGTGCGATCGCGCCGGGAATTTCTACTGACCGTTGGCGAGATCGTCAAGAGTGAAAGCTGCGCGAGGGGGAGGAGGCGGGCCGGCTAGAGGAGCAGCGCAGCGGCGCCCGGCCGCGGCTTCCCGCCCGCCACCCGAGGCGCTTTTCCCCGCGCGCCGTCCGCCGGCTCTCCCGCGGGGGCACAATTTCTTTTCTCCCCCCGTGTTGCTGCCGCCCTCCGCCCTAACCTCCTCCCCCCCCCCCTCGCCCTCTCTCTCTCTCTCTCGCCGTCGAGTGGCTTATTTTTAGGCGGCGAAGACGCTACACGCGCGCTATCGTCCGCGACAGACTGTCAATGAACCCGGGAGGCCGAGAGGGAGCGCGCGACGTTTTTATCCCTGGCTGCGGGCGCGAGACTCGGCCCGGGCCAGCCTGCGCCTCCTCTCCGCGACTTCCGCCCGGCCCCGGCGGGGCTGCCCGCGAGAGACCGACGGAGAGAGAGAGAGAGAGAGAGAGAGAGGGTTCGAGGAGCGCCCGGGCGCCTCCCCTTTGACGGATATACACACGGATTTACGAGTACAACAAGCGCGCTCGCTTTCGGTCGCGGGGGCACACGCGGGGCCTGCGCCGAGACAAAGAGGCCCGCTCTCGGCCCGCTCGTCCTTATCAAAAACAAAATAGTTAATCATACAAGCGCGGTAAAAAATAATACGCGGGCTACGTGAATAATAGGGGCGGGGGGGGCGGGGTTATCGCACGAATAAGGTCGACAGAGAGTCGCAAAAAAAAAAAAATGCAAAAAAAAACGGGGCGGGGCGAAAAAATGTAAGTGTATGTAACAATAATAATAAATTAGTTCTGTACAGGGGCGCTTCGAGCTTCGAGCACGAGGATACTACCTAATTACTAGCTAAATCGAGGGAGGGTCCCTCGCACAGCATCCGTTTGTCCTTGACGAGTGGGTCGAGGCGTGGGGCTAGACCTCGGTGGCCAGGTCGTGCCTGTTGTAGTGGTCGTCGATGCAGTAGACGGCGCAGTCGGGCGGCTCCTCGGGCGAGGCCGCCTCGTTGGCCGGCCTCTTGAGGTCGGCGCACGAGGCCGCCGTGCAGGAGGCGGCGGCTGCGGCGGCGGCGGCCGCGGCGGCGCAGCAGGGCCCAGGGTCCGCCGGCGCCGAGTAGAGGCTCGAGGCGCGCTTCGAGTCGAGGAGCTGGTGGCACGAGGCCGCGAGGGCGGGCCCGCAGCCCTGGGCCTGGCACTCCTTCTCCTTGTGGTAGAGGTGCTGGCTGGCCCGGTGGGCCGCGGCCTCCGTGTTGAGCTGCTTGGCCGCCCGGGGGCGCAGGGCCTCCGGCGCCACGGCCTCCGGCTTGTACCCGTCGTGGAGCGAGCCGTCGAAGGAGAGGTCGTTCGCGTGGGCCGCGGCCGCGGCCGCCACCGCGTTGTTCACGCTCTTGGGGTTGGCGGGGCCGCGGCCCTCGGGACCCGGGGCCCCGCAGGCCGACTGGCCGCAGGTCGACTGGGCCGCCCACGTGTTCTTGATCATGTGGCTGTCCCCGGGTCCGGGGCCCGCGGCCTCCTGGTGGCCCGAGGCCGCCGCGAGGAGCGCCCCGGCCCGCTTGCTCATGCTGCTGTGGACGGCGTTGCGCTCGTTCTGGAGGCGCGCCTCCTCGTCGGCCTTGGCCTGCTCGCGCTTCTGCCGGCGCTTCATGCACATGACGGCGAGGGCGGCCACGAGGACGAAGGCCGGGACGGCCGTCGAGATGGTGGCGATG
The DNA here is from genome assembly GCA_018906755.1 of Sycophaga agraensis. Classification (NCBI taxonomy): domain Eukaryota; kingdom Metazoa; phylum Arthropoda; class Insecta; order Hymenoptera; family Pteromalidae; genus Sycophaga; species Sycophaga agraensis. The sequence continues at coordinate 2,869,040 of JACCIE010000004.1, forward strand.
ACGACCACGTGCTCGGTCGTGAGGGCCGCGTGGCGCGCCTCGGGGGCCGCGGCGACGGCCGCCTGCTGGCCGCCCCGGCGCCCGGCCGCCCAGAAGCCGGCGGGCCCGGGCCGCGCGGGCGCCTCCCCGCACGTCTCGCCGCGCCAGCCCTCGGGGCACTCGCAGGCGAAGCCGTTGACGCGGTTGCGGCACGTGCCCCCGTGGAGGCAGGGCGAGCTCTTGCACTCGTCCACGTCGACGCTGCAGTCCTTGCCGCTGAAGCCGGGCTTGCAGGCGCACGTGTAGTCGTTGGTCGTCGAGAGGCACGAGCCCCCGTTGGCGCAGGGCTTGGCCAGGCAGTAGTCCACCTTGTCCTGGCAGAGCCGGCCCACGTACCCGGGGACGCACTGGCACCGGAAGCGGTTCACCAGGTCGACGCAGGTGCCCCCGTTGAGGCAGGGCTCGCCCTCGCAGTCGTCCACGTTGTGCTGGCAGCGCTCGCCGCTGAAGCCCGGGGGGCAGGTGCACCTGAAGCCGGCGACGAGGTCGGCGCAGGTGCCGCCGTTGGCGCAGGGGTTGGGCGCGCACTCGTCGATCTGCTGCTCGCAGTCGGGCCCGAGGAAGCCCGCGGGGCAGTGGCAGCTGTACCCGCGCTCGCTGTCGTCCTCGCAGGTGGCGCCGCGGGCGCAGGGCGCGTCCTTGCACGAGCGCGAGCTCACCTCGCAGTGGCGCCCGCGCCACCCGGCCGAGCAGGCGCACCGGTACTTTCTCGCGATGCCGTCGCTCGCGGCCTCGAGCTGTTGCTGCTGCTGCTGCTGCTGCTGCTCGGAGCCGCTGCCCCCGGCGCTGGTGCCGTTGGCCGCGTGGGGCAGGCAGGTGCCCTGGTTGAGGCAGGGCTGCGCCTGGCAGTCGAGCAGGGGCGTCTCGCACTCGGTCCCCGTGAAGCCCGGGGCGCAGGCGCACGTGTACGAGCCCTGGCCCGTGTTGAAGCAGGTGCCGCCGTTGCGGCAGGGCTTGTGGTTCGTGCAGAAGTTGAGGTCTTGGTTGCAGAAGAGGCCGCCCCAGCCCTCGTCGCAGAGGCACTCCCAGGGCTTCTGGCAGCTGCCGTGGAGGCAGCCGGGGTACCTCACGCACTGGTCGCAGAACGGTCCGGTCCAGCCGTTATGACACCTGCGGGCACAAGAGGAGGGCCGCGTTAGTACGTCGGCTCGAGCGGGTCAGCTGTGCGGGGTGTTGGAGCGGGTGGGCACACGGGGCAGGGAGCCGCGATCATCATAGTCATCATCATCACCACCACCACCATCATCATCATCATCATCATTGTCGCGCGGGGGAATTCGCAGCCTCCCTCCGCGAGAGCGCGGGGCTCTCAAACAACGGCGGCGGTGGCGGCGGCGGCGGGCCAGCGGAGGAGGTGGAGGCCCGAGAAAAAGGAGAAAAGCAGCGCCGGCGGCGGGCACCGGGTGCGGCGGATACGCGGGGAGCTGGATATAAAGAGGAGAGCGAGAAGCGCTCGGGGCGAGAGAGAGGATGTGGCCGTCGGCCATTACTTTGTCCACGCGGGCCCCCGAGCGAGAGAGAGAGAGAGCGAGGGAGAGCGAGGGGGGTTGAGGGGGTTGGGGGGTGCGCGGGGTGGCGCGGGGGCCCGGAGCAGCGACGGCGGCGGCAGGAGCCTCGGCGGCGGCAGCAGCCCGAGAGCCGAGAGCCGAGAGCCGAGAGCCCGAGAGCCGGCGCGCTAGCCGCCGCCTGGGCGAAAAAAGAGGAAAGGAAAATGGTGGAGAGGCGGCGGCCGGGGAGGTGGGGTGGGGCAGAGGGAGAGCGGAGGAGCGGAGGCGCGCTCTCGGGTAGCGGAGGGGGGATGAGTCGCCGAGTAGTGTTCCCACGGTTGGAGCCGCACGGTTCGAGGCACGGGAGAGCCCGGAGCCGCTCAGTATGCGGGTCAAGGAAAGGTTACGCTCCTCTCCCGAGTGCCGAGCGGCTCGCCGGCTCGTGTGTCTGCGTGAGCCGCCGCGCTCGGCTCTCCTTCCCTCTCCGTGCGCGCTCCCAGTGCATCGGGCGGCACGTGTGCGTGGGGGCACCGAGGCGCACCAACACGCGCGCGCGCGCGCGCCACCGAGAGAGAGAGAGAGAGAGAGAGAGAGGGCCGAGGGCCGCCGCGGGCCCGTCCTCCACCTCGTCGCATGACTATACCATTAAATCCCGTGTACACCGGCCGAGTAGCCGGGGAGCCGGGCAGCCGAGGAGAGGATTCGCGCGGGCCTCGTGCCTTTCTTTCCTCCTCTTTTTCCTTTCTCTGGCTGCTCGTGGCTACTCGGGCCCTCCCCCGAGCGCCCGCCTCCCTCTTCGGCTACTTGTTCGCGAGATTCCTCGGCGCTCTTTACCGCGGCCGCGTACGCACACGCGAGGGTGCATCCCGGTGCCCGCGCGGAAGGAAGCGGCCGAAAGAAACAAAAGGGGCGACGGGGAGAGCCAACGTCCTCCTCTCTCTCTCTCTCTCTCCCGCTCGCCAGTGGGCTAATTGAACGAGGCGGTGGCCGCGGCGGCGGCGGCAATTGCCCTCGGGGGCGGAGCCGGTCAATGGGCCGGCGCGCGACAGGCGGGTGGAGGAATTCGCGGCGGGCGGCGAATTCGAACGGGGCCGGTCCCACGGCTCTCGGCTCTCTCGGCGCGCGCGCGCGCACACACGTCCCGACTGGTCGCGGCGCGCGTTTCCGCGTCACGGCCGGTTTCGGGGAAGCGCGTGCGCTGAATCCGAGCCGGCGCTCGACACCGGCCGCCGGCGATAATTCAATTCGCGCCCGGGCAAATAGATCGGCCGAGAGCCGCGGGGCTTTGTTCCGCTCGTAAAGCGAGGCAAGCGGGCGCGACGCCCGCCGGCACTGCGCCAATGCGGCAATGCAGTCGCCAGATGAGCCGAGCCGGGGGGGCCGGGGGGGCCGGGGGGGGCCCGGCAGATAAGGAAGGTGCGCGCGCGGGCGCGGGGAGAGAGAGAAAGAGGGGGAGCGAGGGAGCGAGCCTGGACAACAGAGGGGCGGGAGAGGAGGAGCCGCGGGGCCGGGGGCCGGGGGGCCTCCGGCTCCGCGTGTGCAGCCTCCTCTACACTCGTCGCGCGTATACTCACATGCACTCGTTGGGCTTGCTGCAGTGTCCGTGCTGCTCGTCGCATCCGGCCAGGCAGTGGGCTGAAACAGGGCAAGAGAAAAAAACGGCAAAGGTTAAAGCCTGCTGCAGTTCCGAGCGCTCGTGGGGTGAGAGAGCGCGGCGGGGTCGTAGTCGGGCCGAGGCCGACCTCGCGGCGCCTCCTTCCCCGCGGGAGTGAAAGTGCGCCCCGCTGGCCCGGGCAAAGGGCGCGCCGACCTTGGTACGTGGCGCCCGGGCCCCAATCGCCGCGCCCCCCTCCCCCAAAACCCCCGGGAGCTTTTTTAAAAGCGCGTTTAAAGCCCCGGCCGGTCGGCGACAGCCGGCCCCCGCCAACCGACTTATCGATTTTCCCCAACTGGCCGCGAGTCCCCGCGCGGCCGCCGAGGGGCCGCCGCCGGCAAGTGCCCCGAGGAAAAGGGCGAGGAAAGCGCAGCTGTCGCGCGGGTTAAAGCGCCTCGAGAGAGCGGCAGCTGTGCGGCCGGCCGGCTGCAGCTGTCCCGAAACGCGCCGACCTTTCCCCCGCCCGCCGCCAGCGCCGCTCCCCGGCGCGCGCCCGGGTCCCCGGCCGACCGGGAGGACTTTATTAGCGCCGGGGCCCCGGAGTCCCATGTCGGTCAGTCGCACATGTGCGCGGCCGCGGGCCGAGCGCCGCGGGCAGCAGGTGCAACGACCCACCGAGCGCCCGAGCGAGCGCGAAACTCGACTCCTCCTGGGGCGCAGCGCCCGAGAAAGTGAGCCGCGCCGGCGGCGGTGCAGCGGCACCGGCAGCGGCAGCGGCAGCAGCACCACCACCACCAGCGGCACCGGCAGCGCCGAGGCCCCGGGCCCAAAGGGATAATTGCCGGGCGGCGGCCCCGGGCGCCTAGCCCGGGCTGCTTTCGGGGGGGCCCCGGGCCCCGGGCCGCCGCCGCCGCCGCCGCGGGAGTGAAAGTCGGGGGGCCGAGAGCCGGGCTCTCGGGCACTTTCCTGCGGGCGCTGCCGGCGATGCTGCACGGCCGCGAGCAAAAAGCCCGCATAAAAATTAGGGCCGCTAAGTAGCGGGCCGCGGGCAGACCGGCCCACCTACCCCCACCCCTGGGCCCGGCTGCCGCGCTAGGAAACCGAGGCAGCAGCCGGCTTTTCGTCAGGCCGCCGCCGGGCCGCGGCACAGGTAGTCGGCCGGCGCACCCACACGCCGCCGCGGCCCCGCGTCCGTGAGCCCCGCGGCCGCCGGGGAGGGGGCGCCCGGCGCATCAAGCGTGGGAAGCTGCGCCGTGCGGCTCGCGGGCCCGCCGAGCCGCTCCCCCCCCCCCACCGGCCCCGACCCCACCGCCCGCCGACGAGGGCGCCCGCGACGACGCCGACGACGACCCCGTGTGCGCAAAGTTTACGTGGCTGGGAGGTACTTACGGGTGGCACAGTAGTCGCCCTTCCATCCGGACAGGCAGACCCGCTCGCCGCTCGGCGAGCACCGGTAGTGCCCGAAGTTGTCGTCCCGGGGCCGGCACAGGTTCTCGCAGCCCTTGCCGTAGTAGTGGGCCGCGCAGGTGACCCGGTACTCGTAGACCATCATCGAGTGGTGGCTGCGGTGCTCGTCCTCGAACCACTCGGGCCCCACGTCGAGCCAGCGCTGCGTCGCCAGCCGCGTGATGATCACGCGCTCGGCCGCTCCTGGAAAAAGCAAGGGAACCTCCAATGTTTACCTGGGCCAGTGGGTGGTTGGGCGCGCAAAGCGCCCGGTTCAACGCTCCTCCTCCTGCGCCGCCACCGCTTCCGGTCCCCGGGCCCCCGGGCACAAAGCCGCCCGGGGGAGGCAGGTGCGAGGCGAGCCGGGCGCGCCCGCTGGGGGCACGCCATAGCCACCGGCGGCCCGAGCCTGAGAAAGGAAGCGGCGCTCGCGGCGGCGGCGGCGGCGGCAGCATCCGACCCGCGGCCATAAAGGAGGGCCCGGGCCCGGCCGCCCCGGCCGCCCCGGGCCCATTGTGCGGCCCCGCCCGGCACAATGTCGCCCGCGGCAACGCCGGCCCCGTAAAACAAGTGGGCCCGGGAGGAAGCGGGCGGCGGCGCCGCCGCCGCCGCGGCCGCGCCGCCGGCCGGCCCACGTGCGTCGCCCGCCTCCCGCACATGTGCGTCTCCCGCGACGCGCACGTGCTCCTCCCTTAGTCCCCCGGACCCACTCCCAAGGCCCCACGGACCATCGGCGCCCAGTCAACGACTGCTACTTACCGCTGCTCGCCGACTGGCCGCTCGTCGCGTTCTCCGCGCCGTCGTGGAAGGCCTCGACGATGAGGGAGAAGGTGCCCTGCAACAGAAACAAACGGCCTCGTTAGCTCGAGTCGTCCTCGCGCGCGCGCGCGCCCGGCCCATCCCCCGGGCCGGCGCACACCTCCGCGCCCCTCGCCATTTCGTAATTGCCGCGCTGTCGCCGCTATTAATTTCTTCCCCTCCCGGCGCGCGCCTCGCCGGCCCGGGACAGAGGAGGAGCCCGAGAGGGGCAGGAGAGCCGGGAGGAGGGGGAGGAGGAGGAGGTGGCGGCCGGGGCCCGGCAAGAAGCGGCCGGGGAAAGAGCGAGGAATCCCGAAGAATGTCCCGGCGGAACATTTGTCAGGGAGCTGAGTTATGCCCGCTCGCGGAGCAGAGGCGGCCGCGGCCAAAGGACCCGGCCGGACTCGCCCGGCCCGGGCAGCCCGGGCCCTATGGGAGCGCCGCCGCAGCAGCCTCCCTCCGAGTCCCCCGGCCCTCGCCGATCGCCAGATAAATAACAGGGGAGACAAATGCCACCGTGATCGCCCGCTAATTTATCGGGCGCGCCCTCCCCCCGCCCGCCGCCGGGCGTTCCCACGCCGCGCGGCGCCGCCGCCGCCGCCACCGTCGCCGCCCCCGCGGCCGATCAGCTGATCGCGGGCGGCGCACGTGTCGCCGCGCCCCCGACCCGCCCCCCTCCGCGGGCGATCCGCCGCTGCTGCCGATGCCGCGGCCGCACCGTTATTATCCCGGCGCCCGTCCGCCCGTCCGCCCGGCAGGCCCGAGGGGCCTTCGCCGAAGGCGCGCGCCCCGTTTCGGGAAAGAGCAATCAGGAGCAACGAGCGCGCGGGGCAAAAAGGCCCCGGCTGCCGGCGCTCCTGCTGCTGCTGCTGCCGAGGGAGCAGCTCCCCCCCCGGGCCCGAGCGCCCGCCGTTCGTTCCGGCCCCCCCCGTGTCATTTGCCCCGGGCATTAAGCGCGCGCGCGCGAAAACGAGAGTCGGCCGATGCGCTCGCCGCGTTTTACGGCGCCCCGCTAAAAATAGGTGCGCCAATTACCGCGGCGGCGGCGGCGGCGGCGGCGGCTGCGGCGGCTGCGACGGCCGCGACGCCGGCACGCGGCCGCCGTCCATCTTTGTTTACGGTGGGAAAGCCCCCGATCGCGCGGCTTGCGCCCTTTGGTCCCTTTGGCCCCGCTAGTCGCCCAGGGTCTTTGTCTAGCGGGGCCGCCGTGGCCTTGGCACTTGGCTACGCGTTGGCGCTCGCGCCTTTACTCACCGGCCAGGTAAAGTCGAAGGGGAACCTGATGGGGCTGGCGAGGGCGCCCGTCAGGTTGAGGCTGTTCTCCCCGAGGACGGGCGTGACGACGTCGCCGTAGGTGCACGGGGTCGTCGTGTCGATGTTGACCTGGTACTGCTTGAGGCAGATGCGGAAGCGCGTCCTGCAGACTCCGGGGCAGTCGGGGTTGGGCGCTCCTCCGGAGCAGCACTTGCCCAGGCTGTCCTTGCCGTTCTCGTTGGCGAACGACTTGAGCCGCAGCTCGAAGACCCCCGAGGCCTGGACCGAGGCCTGGAAGAAAGCAGGAGCAGCCGGTGGTGAGTGGGCCGTTGGGCCGTTGGGCTGGGCGCGTGTGCGCGTGAGAGGGTCGGGCGGCCCGACGGGGGGCCGGGGGCCGGGTCGGGCCGGGTCGGGTCGGGTCGGGTCGAACACTTACCAGGAGGGGCGCGAGGGCGAGGGCGAGGAGGAGCAAGAGCGGGGCCGGGGCCGGGGCACGCATGGCGGCGGCTGGGCTCCTGGGCGGGCGGCGGGCGGCGGTGGGCTCGTGGGCGGCGGGCTCGGCTCGGCGAGGCACACTACCTCCTGGGCTCGGGCCGGCGCATGTCAACACTGGGTCGGAGCACTGCACACTCGCGGGCACATCCGGCGCGCACTCGTCCGTCGCGCGCACTGGCACTGGGGGCTGGCGCTCGTCTCCGTCCGCTCGGCTCGGCGCTCCGGGAGCAACTGCCGTGTGCCGGCTGGCGGCGGGCGGCGGGCGGCGGGCGCCTCCGCCGGGGCCCCGGGGTGGGGTGGAGGGCTCGGGCCGCTGGCTCGGCGGGAGGGGCGCGCCGGTGGCTCGGCGGCGGCTCTCGGCGGCTCCTGCCGCTGCCGTTGCTGCTGCTGCTGCTGGTGCTGCTGCTGCTGCTGCTGCTGCTGCTGCCTCGGGGGACTCGGCCCAGCGCGTACACCTGGCGCCGCTCCGCGGCCAACTGCCGACAACAGCTCGTGCGCGCGTGCCGTCTCTCGGCGCGGCCTGTGCTCGCGGCAAAGCTCTCTCTCTGTCGGACCGGAGAGCTACCCTCGACTGGAGGCGGCCGCCGCTCGCGCACCCCTACTTATAATCGCGCGGCGGCGGCTCCTCGGGTGCAGGCGGCGGCGGCGGCGGCGGCGGCGGCGGCGAGGGGGGAGGCGGCGCACCGGCCGGGCGCAGCTGCGCGGCCGCCGGCTGCCAGCCGCCCCCACCACCGGGGGCCCGGCCACGCGTCGCTCCGGGCCCGCGCGGGCCACGCGACCTCGCTACCCACTGCGCCAGTGCCCCGCCGCCCCCGCCGCCCCCGCGGCCCCCCAAAGACGCCCAAGTGCCCACATTGGGCCTAATTGCCGCGCCCGGGCCAATCAATCTGGCCCTCCGCCCGTCGCTTCATTGGACCAAATTCCCCCCGCGGCGGCGGCGGCGCCGGGGCCGGATACTTCCTGCGGGCAATTGCGCCGCCGGCGCCCGAATCAACGCCGAGGCGCTCCTCCCGCGGGCGGGCGACGCCGCCCGGGAAAGCTGCTAATGAAGCCGTAGCCCGGGCTTGGCCGGCCGCGGCGCAGCTGCTCCGATCGATCAGGGGGCCCCGCTTTGTCCGGCCCCCTCCAGGCCCCGGGCCGCGGGAATCTCGGCCGGCGCGGACGAGGGCAAGCACCGGCCGGTCCTCGCGGCCCTCCGCCGCGGCCGCTACCCCCGGACGAGGCGCCCGACGCCCGCGGCACGCGAGGGCCGAGGATCGGAAAAAAAAAACGGAGGAAAAAGTCGGTATTAGTTCCGGCGCACGTGCAAGGCGCGCGGGCCACCGGAGCGTGTCCCCGCGGTAACGAGCTTTCCCCGCGGCCCGCCCTCGGCCGAGGGGGGAGCTTCCAACGCGATCACGGGCGCGGGACGCCGGGTTTATTCGGCGGACTCGGCCGATCTCGAGGTAAACAATCAACATTGGCGCTGCGGGCCGGCGGGCGCGATCGGCGACCGGTAGGTCAGGGGCCCGGTGCGCGCCTAGCTTGCGCGGCCGAGCTTGCGCGCGCCGGCCCGCAACCCGAGCCCGGGATTTGTTTACGCGGGCGGGCACTTGCCCCGGGGCCGGAGGCTGGGCCCGGAAGCCGGGCATCTGGGCGACCTGTTGGGCACCTCGCGGGGCCGGCTTCCGGCGGGGGCCCGCGGCGCTTCCGGGCCGGCGGTGGTCGGCCCCGGGCCGGGGGAGGGGCGGCGGCACGCGCCCGAGCGGACCCGAGCGGGCCCGAGCGCCCGGCAGCTGCGCCCGCCCCTCCGGCCCGCGTGCACTTGAGCGCGCGGGCCGCACAAGGGAGCTGCCCGGGCGGATAAACCAGGGCCGGGAAGCCTCTGCGCGCCTCCCGTTTTTTTCTCTCCTCCTCCTCCTCCTCCTCCTCCGGACGCCTCCCCCCCGAGCGCCGCCCCGGAGGACGGCTCCGCGGGCCGGGGGCCGAATTGGACCGGCCGGCCCTCGGCGATAAACTTGGAAATAGAACGGATTCGCTCATCCGGCCGCGTATCGGGCGCGTAAACAAGCGCCGGCGGCGGCGGCGGCGGCGGCGGGGCGAGGGGTCCGAGAATAGCCGCCGCGCCTCCCCCAGGAGCCGGCACGCGCCCGGGGGTGGGCGTCGGCCGCGAGGCACTTGCGCCCCGCGGGGGCCACAATGCCGGCCTCTCGGCCCGGCCCCCACAAAAAGCCCCGGGGATGCATAAAGGAGCCCCGACCTGCCGGGCCGCCCCCCCTCTCCCCTCTCCCCTCTCCCCTCTCACCCCGGGGCAAGAAAGGCCCGGTGCATCTGTTGCCGCGCCCGGCTTTTCTTCCCGTGGAAAGTTCGGGCCGAAGAAAGCCGTAGGAGGAGGAGGAGGAGGCTGCCGACTCCTCCGCGCAGCTGCCACGCGCCGCAGCCGCCCGGCCGGCGCGCCGCTCGGTTGCGTCGCCCGATCGCCGATTCGCCGCGCGCGCGCGCCCGCCGCGATGCCCGGATCGATTCCCGGTGATTCATAAGCGCCCGCCCGCCCGACAGGTGCGCCCCTCCCCGCCCCAAAATCATTCCGCGGGGCACGTGCGCCCCCGCGCGATACGCGCCCAAAGCCACCTTGCGAGCGCCCCGTCCCGACTCTTTCTCTCCCCGTGCCTCGGTGGTCCAGATCGAGGGCCGCCGCTGCCCCGCCGAATCTTCGCTTTTTCAGCCGCGGACCGAGGACGGAAAATTACTTTTTGTTGATGTGGAGGAAAAAAGCCAGATATCGACACTCGAACGTGATCCTTGTAACGGTGCAACTTGCAACGCTACCTCTTGTTTGGATGTATATTCTATTTTTAATTCAATTCGATATAATTTATCGACACTGAGGATTCGAGTTTCCTGCTCGGAACATTGATATTTCTTATTCAAAATTGTAAATTAATCAGTTTACATTAACTGGGCGCTCCACAAAGTTATAATATTAAAATATAACCGATTAGAAAAAGCAAAAGATTTTTATTAGTTTATTTCTTCTGGATCTGTGTTGTTTTGTCTTATTTTTTTTTTGCTGTTCGTTTATTTTAGGCCAAGGAGCATGAACGTGAATCTCGGATGAATCTTGAGATTCCTCCTGTAAGTACTGGAACTTGAGAATGCTTTCTATGCCAGCATTGCAGTTCGGTTATGGAATCCTCGTGACCAACATTGGAAGCTGCTACTAAAGTGTCAACTTCCGGACTTCAGCGGCCAAGTTCTTCCTGCACAATCGACCATAGAATTTATCAGTGGAACGATCCACCGTACAACGCAGTAATCTTAAAAACTTGAGCCTTGAACCTTATCTCGTTATATTCTTTTTTCCGCATACACTCGTATAATCTATTAACGTACATATCTGTACATGTACGATTATTATATCATATTATTACTGTATTTAAATTAAACATTTTAGTTATAAATTAACTAAATTCTATCTATAATTACGATATGTTTATGTCTATACCAAATAAAAAATTCATAATAATATGGACTATAAGAATATCGCAAGTCCTTAGTTCTGACCAGTTTGATACATAATAACATAAAAGAATTGTTGGACACTCAACCTGACAAAACCCAATATAATAAAAAGTATTTGTAGAAATATAAAAATAAAGAAATAAACAAAACCAATCGAACATGAAAATCCATGAGCATGTAAGAGAAAACGATATAATATCAATGTTGTTGATTCTGCAGCATAAATAATACATAGATCCGCTAAATCGGTTTGCATAAATTTACAGCCGTTCCTAATAACATTAAAAAAATAACTGAACAAATAAACTTTAAAATTATAACTGCGCGATACCGTGCTCTAATAGGCAGAGGAACAGAATTCCAAATGTACACAATCTTGACATGAAATGAATATTTAAAATAATCCGTGCAAGTTCTAGAAGGAATGGTGAGATGCAATGACGGAGCGTCTTTTAAAGGCAAAAGCATCAAAAAGAAATCCAGATATGAACTGCATGAAGGAAAAACTTTTAATTGATCTAGAACATTGACATTAATTGATAATTTTTATTTGAGGGCAAAATCAATATAGATAAATAGACTGAAAATAGATGTCGTGCAAGAAAACCGGTAACATTGAATATATCAATGACAGATATAGATTTATGCTGCAAAGCGTTACGAGTCATTTTGTACATAATGATATCGAGCGTCTCCATTAAAAAGTATATAGAAATAGGTAAAAGTATAATACCCGCTGTCCAGTATCGCGGTAAATATTCGAGTAAACGATTGGTAGGGGCGCAAGCGAGGGTATGAGAAGACTTTTAAAAGGCAGGCTGTATCGCAGCAGCTTTGACGCGCACTTCCCCGAAATATGAAACCTAAGGATGATCGTCGCCATAGATCGGGAGATAAGCGTCCGCTGGGGGGCGGAAACAGCCCGCTTCCGAGTGGTACGTGGTTGCCGCAGGTGCCCGTGGCATTGTGGGGGCGCTCGTCACGCGTGCCTCATTGTCCCGCAGATAAAGGCGCATCCCCCACATGCGCGTATATACATAGGTGGGCGGCGGGCGCGCATTCCGATCGCCCGGCTGCAGGCCGATTGAAAGGGCCGAGGCGCGTGACGCATTGTCCAAGGGCGGACCTGCCTCCCTCCGTGGATCTCGATTCCAGCAATGCGCACAGACGCACACGCGTGCCCAGGGCCGATCAAAGGGAGGACGGGCGACAAAAGGCCCGCTGAGATCAGCGCCGCGCGCACAGCCTGCGATATTAAGGCGGAGGGCCGCTTTTGTGCCGCGCGGAAGTTCGATGACACCTCGCGCGCGGCCGCCTCCTTACACACACACACATATATAGCTCGCACACGCCCGCCCGCCCGCGTGCGCTCCTTATGCTCACGTGTACGTACACGCGCGATATAATCGGGGGATTATGCTAATGCGGCCTGCAAGTGAGCGCCGCTCTCCGGGCGAAGGTCTGCGGAGTCACGCGACCCTCACCCCTATACGCGTATATATGCATCGGCGCCAGCCGAATCCACGTAGATGCGGGGCCGATCGGGTCATTGGGTTATGAGCCCCCCGACGGCTCGGCTGCATGATCAATCGATTGTCTACGCGGCAGTGTAACAGTAGGGTTGCGCCGGCCCCCCGGCAGCCCCTCGGGCGCCGTAACCGGCCGCTATAGTCATATGTAGACCGGCGATCCACCATTAGGCGCTCCTGCGAGTTGCTACGTAACTCGGCTCTTACAATAAAACTAATGAGGTGAAAGGCGCCCGCGCGGCGAAACGCACCTTCGTTATGTATATACGTGTATATATAATGCGTGGATTATATTATATAGCACGCGCGCGCTCGGGGAAAATAGAAAAAGGAAAAGAAAAGAAAAAAAACTGGACGCAGCTGCGAATGGAAGCGTTTATCGCGGGGATGATGCATTATTAGGATTGATGAGAGGGAACTTTGGGTATTAAAAGTTTCCCCGTGCTCCTCGGCTCTTCTTCCACCGCGGCTCAATGCTTTTGCTGGCTCACACTTTTCAATTGATCGCGCATTTTTCTTCTTTCCGAATAAAACACGCGCTCTACACTGTATCTCTGTGGTCAATTTATCTCGGGATCAACTTTCGCCAAGATCATACATATATGCATTTGCTCGCAAAGCAGTCAATTATAGAAAAGGAACATTGTTCCTTTCTTGCACAATCTGATTTTTATTTGCATTCGTTCGGCATAGACGATTCCGATATAGCCGCAACAACGATTGTTGTAGCATTTGAAAAAATAATTTATGTTTCTTTCAATTAATTTCTTTCGCGGCAAATCTAGACTTTCAAATTTATTAAAGATCAGTCGTATAATTAAAGGTTTCGCAATAAATTAGAAATTTTGTGTACCAAACAAATTGTATCTAAAATCTGTAGATTATTGATAATACACGGAAAATTATATAAAGAGACAATTTTCTACTGCGTTTAATGGACTATTTTTAATTACTTAATAATTTGTTAATTCCAATTAAATAAATATCGCAAAGAGAAAAGACGTTATTGAATCATAAATTAGATAACGCGCATGTTTCAATAACATAGGAAATAAATTTTTTTACCCTGAGCTGGCAAGGAATTTTGTGTACTCGTTCGAGTCCAAGAATTTTTCTAATTTTGGTTTTACCGTAATTTGTAGGTGGGACTCGTAGGTCGTGCATTTTAGACCTCCGAATATTAAATTCATTATTTTTCACGCTATTCTCTGCACTGGCGCTATATTTATATTAGGCTAAAAGCGTTAATTAAACTGCGAAAAATACAAAAAGAAAGAGAATTTGGAATGTTTTATGATTGGCACAATCAAAGTAAAAAATAAAAAGGCTCGCAGACATAATATTAAAAATAGTGCTATAGTCAAAAGTGACTTACAAAATAAAGACTTATAGTAGTATTCTAAATTTAATTTTTTATGCGCGCCCAGGCTGAGAGCTATACAGCAGTTAAAGTTTAAAAAATCTCAGCAGAACGACTCGCTGCAGTTATCCCCGTCTAATTTTACAAAATATATATAATCTCTTAAAATACAGTGCCGTAAATCTAATCCGCGGTGAAAAGGCACGATATTGTCATAGTTTTGGACTTTTCGGCCAAACGCGTAAAGTATGCGTAATAAACCCCGTAACGTCTTTAAAAGCCCAGCCTCATCCAACTTTATGCGCAATAGGAATAGTTGGAATAGCTCGAAGTTATGTGTGCCTGCGGCGGAAATTTGAATACCCCGGGAGCTCCCGCTGAATTTCCAATTGTTCGGTTACAAAGTTTTATAATGAAATTTTTGCCGGGGAATGCCGGTAGCCGGCGGCAGAAGGCACGCGCGGCCGATAATTTCACATCGGAATTAGTCCAAACCCGTACGGATCAATGCGCGGATTACCGGGAAAAACACGGCTCGTTTTCCCTGGCACGCGCACCGTATACATTATAAAGCGGCCGCGGCCGCGCTGCACGGACAACGATCTTTCAACGCGTATTTTCGTTGCGGCCCCGGTCGCCGCGGAGAACACATCCCCGGGGTTCCTTTTTTGTTTTTTTTTTTGAAATAGCCCTCGACAAATTTACGACGATCGAACCATCGGACACACTGGCGCGTACGCGTCCCGCGGCCGTGTGGGTAAGGGATAAACAATGCCGGGTCCAGCGCGGGGTCAGCATTACGGATTTAACCCACGGACCCTCGGCCCGCGCTCCTCCCCCGGTCGCGTAGATTGCCCAGGCCGCCGGTCATTGTCGACTCCACTTAATGCGGCCCACTCCCCCGCGCAATACAAAGCCCCGGCGTCGATTGCCATTCAGGGCGCAACCCCTACGGCCCCGTAATAAACCCCGCCCGGCCTTATCTCCCGGGCGGAGACAAAAAAAAAACACGCGTCGGCCGGAGATCCAAAGGCCGGGGACCACCCCCGTAGCGCTACCGGAATCCTCGGGGCCGTGTCCCTGCGGGCGCGCCGCCCCATACCTGAAACGTATATATACGTACGCTGCACCGCGTCCTCGGCCCGAGATTTTGTCCCCCTCGGGGAGCCCTTGTATTAGTATGCGCGGCGGTCCGGCCGCGGGGAGGAAACGGCCCTGCCCAGGTAAACAATGATTTAGCGGCGCCTCTGCGCATTTTAATCGCGGCATTAGCCCCGGCCCCGCGCCATAACGCTATTAAGTCGGCTCCGTGAGCCCCGGCTTCTACGCTCTGTTTCCCCGGCTAAGCCCCGTGGGCCGACGGGCGAACTTTTCCAAATATCCGGCCGCGCGCACGCGCATACCCGCCTCCCCCGTCCCCAGTGTGTACGCCTCTGCGAGCGGTGCTTTTTGAGGAATATTCGGTGAAATTATTGGCCGCTGGTACGCGCCAGTTCCGCCCGATGAATCACGGGGCGAAAGTGGCGCGGCGCTCGGGCGTCGATCGGATAATTAGAGCCCGTGCGCCGCATTGCCATATATACTCGCTCGATCGCGCGAAGATTACGCGGGCTTTTGTGGCCGAGCCGCAGATGCGCGACGAGAGGCGCTATTACGCTACCTCGGGGTAATGAGGCAATTAAAAAAAAAAAAGAAAAAAAGGAAGGCGTCGTTAACGACGTGCGCGCGCGCGCGCGTGTGTGTATATATTCGTGGACGACCAGCCGGACCGAGGCTATTGTACCCACGCGGGAAAGGAGCCGAGGGCGCTCCTGTATAATTATCCATGTACGCGATGATTAATTCCCGCGAAGATCCCGGTGCTTTTCGGGAAAGTCCGCGCGAAGGCCCCGGCCCTCCGGAGAAAGTGTAACGCGGCTGGGTCGGATGGTTAGGCAGCTGGGCGCGGCTCCCCCCGTACAAATCATCGCGGCCTCGTGAAAAAGCGATCGGGAAAACGGGGCGGCCGAGTCGCGGGGGCCGTCTCCATTTCCCGGGGCCAAAAATAAACCCCCGGGGCACACATGCGTGTGCGCGCCCGCGTATATATACACACGTACGAGGCTGAGCTGCTGCAGGCCTCGGCTTCGTTTTTTTTCCTTTTCCCTCTCCCTCTTTCTCCTCCTTTTTTTTTTTTCATTTTTCCCTCACCGTCGGGAGGAAGTGGATTCGGGGCGCCCGGGGCGCACGTGCGCCGGCGAAAAAAAAGCGAGGTGGTCGGCTCAATATAGCGGAAGCCAAGGTGGTCGCAGCCTCCGCGGCCCACTTCCGCAGGGGCCCGCTGCTCCTTTTTTTTTTTTCTCCTCCGGGGCGCTTCCCCGGGCGCAAACCCCTTTTGCGCGGCCGATCATCGCGATCGATCGATTGTTCCGGCTTCCGGCGCCCCCGTGAGAGACGCCGGCCGGTTCCCACACGCGCCCACGGATCCCGAGCTTTTAATCCGCCCGCGCGGCTGCACACACACACGAGCTTGGAAAGTCGGCCCGCGTTCCCACGTGGGTATGCGCGCAAGGTCGGCCGGACACGACGGGCCCCGAATCACCCGGGGGCGCAAAAACAGCCGTGTAGATATATACGCATATATATATATATATGCATGTCGGTCGTGTATATATTATTCCCAAGGAGCCGGCCGGCAGCCGGTCGCGCGGAGGTACGCACGGATATATATATATGTATATATACAAACGCACGTCCACGAATGCATGCGTAGATACGCATATATATATCCTCGGCGCGAGAGCGGAAGCAGGGCCGGCAGCCGCCCTTTGGGCTCCCTCAGCTGCCGCAGCTTCCCACGCGCGATCCACCTTCCGCTACCTGCCCGGAGCCATCTGGCCGCGGCGAGGCCGGGCCGCCCGCGCCCCCAGATACGCCGGCCGATAACGCCCGGCTCTTTTCGCCAACTGGCCTGGGCCGCGCTGACGCAACGCGCCAACCTCCGCCGCCTCTCCCCGGGCAGCCTCCGCGCCAAAAGGAAGGAGGCGAGAGAGAGAGAGAGAGAGAGAGTGTCCCGGTCCTCCCGGACTATTCGACGCGACCGCGCCGCGGCCCTCGGCCGCTACTCATCCGCCGATATAAGCGTCCATCTCCGCGCCGGGTGGACCGGGCCGGGCCCGCGCTTGGACCGAGGCACGCGGTCCGTACGTGTACCCGCAGCTTCTTATCGTTGACCGGCCTCCTTTCCCGTCCCCCCGCTTCGGCCGCGGGGATGACGCGCTCTTGGCGGGAAAGCCCCGGGGTGGGGGCGAAAAATCGGGCCCGCGGCCGCGGCGCAGCTGCGTCACCTGCGGCGATCCGAGGGGCCGGCAACTGCGCCGGGCGGCAGCCGCGCGACCATCCCGAGAGCCGCCTGCGTACGTATAGCCTCTGCTGTTACGCGCGGGGCTTAATTACTCCCCGCGGCCTATATGGGCCTCGCGTCCCGGGTCCCACGTGCACCGGCCTAGCGCAACAGACCCCGGCCGGGGGGGGGGGGGAATAAAGGGGTTAAGCGAGCGGCCTCAATAATGCCTGGAGGATGCGCCGAGGACGCGCGGCCTATTCAACTCCCTTGGCCCGCGGGGGAATAAAGAGGAAAGGAAGAAAAAAATAGGAGCGCCCGTTGTCTCTGCGGCGTGGAGTCAAAGGGCCCTCGGCTGCTCTAGCCGCGGCGGCCTAGGGCCCGCAGCTGTCCCTAATTGCGGATAAAGCAGCCGAGGAGGAGGAGGTGGAGGAAGGCCGCTTTGTCCGACGGCGAGGAAAGGCCCGCGCGCCCGGTGGAAATCCATCGGCGGCGGGTCGAAAGGGTGAAGGGCCGGAGTGGGGGGTGGGGGGGGGGCAGCCGGCGGCACGCCCGAGAAGGCAGAAGGTGCGCGACGATGCGCCCGAGCCGCCGGCGCCGCAGATGGTGGAAATCTCGGAGCGGAGGGGCGGTTTTTTGGGCCCTCGGCAGGGAGGGAAGGTGGCTAGCACCTGGTCCTCGCGCGCTGGTGTCGGACGCGCCGATGCAACAGATGCCGCCGCCTCCCCCGGCACATGTGCGCCCACCGCCGCCGCCGCCGCCGCCGCCGCCGCTGCCTCGGGCCCCGGCGATCCACGCCCAAGCCGACCCTGCCCCCGCGAACTTTTCCCCGCGAGTTTTTCCCCCCGAGGCGCGAAACCTCGGGCGCACCTGCGCCACCGGGCGCACCTGTGCCAATCTCGGGCCGCGGCCCCGCGTGTACGCAACGCGATCGCGCTCGCGGGGCAAAGAGAAAAAAGAAGAAGGAAGCCGAGGCCGGCCGGCGACTTCGGCGAAAAGCGGGCCGGCCGACCTGAGCGCCGGCCGACTTTCAAAGGATCTCCCGAGGAGCGGCCGAGGGAGCGCCTAGGCGTCCCTCCGTGCGCCGCGCCGGCAGATGTGCCGGGCTTCCTCCGCGCCACCTCCGGCTTTCCCACTCCCTTCTTCTTTCTCTTCTTCTTTCCCGCCCTGTCGCAGCGCCGTACCTTCGGCCCGGGCCCTCCTCCAAAAAGGCCCTCTGCGTGCCGGCCCGGCCAGGCGGCGCACTCTCGACCCCGATTACCATTTCGCCCTGCGGCCCGCCGGCTTCCTTTTTCCCCGGGCTAGGCCGCGCCACTTATATTGTTATGAAAATCGACCCATTTACAATATGGCGAGCGCGCCGCGGCGCATATGCCGCCGCTCGATCTATATACCTACGTGTGTACGAGCCGCCCGATTTCACCGGGCCTCATCTGCTCCCCGCCCTGCCAATCTCAACGGGCTTCCCAACTGATTTTTTTTTCCCTCGCCTCCGATTCGAGATTGTCACTCCTTCAATGGCCAATTTTTTCCCATTTTTTTTTTCCCCCCGCCCGCTGCTTTGTGCCCCCGTGGGCCGCTTCTGCCGGCGGTCCCCAAATCCACAGCGGTTGTAAAACAATCCGCGGTGAAAGGTTACGTGTCATTGCCGAGAGTGGATGTCGGTACAAGCTCGCGGTCTCCCACAATGCCAGTGAAAAAGCGCGCACGGAAAGGTGGGCGAGTGGGGAAAAAAAAATGGAAATTATTGTTATGAACCTAGTGCACCGCTCGGCCGTCCAACTTCAAAGATTAATACGTACTGATTCTTCTTTTCGATGTATTATCAGAGAAAGTGTATCGGCCGCCTGGATCGTAAATTTTCCTCGAGCTTTTTGGAAACGCTCGAGGAAATCCTCGTAGGGTTCATCGGAATGGAGGATCTAGAGGCACTCGCTCTAACGATCCCCTCATCTACAAAGATATTCACCTTTTCCACGCGTAATGTATGCTTACGGTTGCATCTACGCTTTTACCGTGTGTATATACAGATACACGCGATAATTCATAAAATCAATGATTATTTGCTGAACATTTAAAAACTAAGTGGTTCATATGCTTCTAATGGACTGTAGATAATGTCTATATGCATACGCAAGATACCCATAAAATTTCTGAAAAATAATCCGACTTTTTCTTTGAAAAGAAAATGAAGATTTTTTGTTAAGTAAACACGGCCCGGCATCGGTAAACTTGTATTACGAAGTAGCGCGGATAATTTTAGATAGCTTGCATTTCGAGTGGAGTTTTGTTTATTTACTCTTCCAACCGATGAGCTCGTTGTGCAGCGCAAGGAGGAAAAAAAAATCGTTAATTCACCAGAAAACGGCAGGCGGACGCGCGCGCGTGTACACGTATCTACCGCGTGCGCCCAGGATAACGTATTTATCAATCTAATCATTTTACCTAATCTAACAGTACCACTATATATATATATATACACGCCAGAAGTGAATAGAACAATCAGAACGACGATAGGATACAGCAAATTAAAATAAAAGCAGGGCGGGCCATAGCCCGGGGAATTTATGGGCCTCGTTAAATAAATTAGGCGAGCCGTGGATTAGCCGGGGTACATTATCGGTTTTAATGCAAATGATCTTCGCGGCGATATTTTCCCGCTTAATGAATCGATTATAATTTGCCTAATTTATTCAAAGCGCGCTTACTGCGACGCCCGCAAGTTTGAGCGCGAAAAGTGAGCCGAGGCTCTGTCGCCCAGAGATTTAATGCAATGAATCAGCCCGGTGAATTACGATGGCGATATGTTAATGGGCCGGTAAAGTAATTCATTTTCTCGAAATTGTCCACAATAATAATTATGCTAAGCACCCTTTTGTCGCAGTTGCTATACGTATGCAAAGGTGCAGGGTGTATATACACATTGACACGCGGGCACGTAGAATATTCAAAGTGCACGAGGGCTCCTATGCACGTGTGTATTTTTAAGCACACGGCACAAGCAGAAAAGCAGTTGCTCACGGGGGTAAAAAAAAAAGGCCCTCTCTGTATACGCGTCCCGTATATATAATCCATATATATTTCATACTCGTTTCATCGGGCTGTTTACGCAGCTGTTGAACTGGCAACAATTTATCGCGATTCGTCACATTTCACAGCGGGCCTATATACGACCTTGTTGACGCTGGCTAATGGAACGAGCGGCGATCCCGGCGGCGATCGACCACCAGCCGCCGCCCCGGCTTAAATTCAATCGGCCGCCCAGCGTCCAACCCCCCGACGCCCATCGGTTAAACTCCTTGCGAAAGGAGGGAAAAAAAGTGAAAATAAAAAAAAAAGGATGATCGGGGTGAGGGCAGGGAGCCCCGGGGGTGGGCGTGGCCGCTATCTCCGGGGCGCAGGCAGCCCGGCCGGCGCCCTATAAATCGGCCGCTCAGCTCCCCCTTCCGGGAAAGCGCGAAAGTCTCCGGGGGCAGCTGAGCCGGCGGCGGGGGCGCCCGCCCGATTTATTGCCGAATTTATAGCGGGATTTGGGAAACGGCCCGGGCGCAGATGTGCCGGCGGCGCAGGTTTTTCCCGAGGAAAATGGAAAAGGCCGGGGCGGCGGTGGGGGCACGGCGCGCGCCCGCACTAAATCAAATCCTCGGCCACTCGATTTATTTACATTTACGGCGCGCGCGCGTCCCCCCCGGGCCCTGCGCTCGTCGTCGCCCCGATAAAAGCTTGACTAACGCGCAAAGGAGCCCGAGGGGGATGCCAGCGTCCGGCTTTGTTGGCCGGCCTCCCGGGGCCGCAGCGAGACCTGCGCGCCGCGGCCCTCGAGTGGACCTGGGAGACGCGCGCGCGCGCGCCAATCGACGAGTAATAAGATTGGATTTATAGGCTCTCTTTTTTTTTTTATTCTCTCCCCCCCCCCGCCCCGCCGTTGTTGTACCGCGACGGGCGGACGGGTGCAGTGGACCCTGAGCTGGACAATGTCGGGGAAAAAGGTGCACGTGCCCTTGAAAGTACGCGCGCGTAGATATATATCTTCTCTTGGAGTGCTTTCGTTTACGCTTCGATTTTCAAAGTAGACGAGCAAAGCGAGACGTCCCTCCGTTCTCGGGCATTCAGCGGAGACCGCGCGCGCTCGAATCATTTCTACGGGCGCTCGGATTTTTTATTTTATAGCTTTTCCATTCGGTTCCCAAGGTAAAACAGCCAAAGTTGAAATGACTTTCACATGCCGACGGCCCGTGCATGCTAATAAACTTAATTATAAAAGTTTCAATTTATAGTCCATTTTGCAATTGCAACATTAGCTGGTTAATGCTCATTTTTTCAACTTTTATCATTTTTCTCTCTTTTTTTTTATTATTTTGAAATGACGATATCAAGATCTATTCAAAGTTATTTGCTGTATAGATATATAAATATTGCTATAAACGAGTCAAACTATAATTTTAGACTTACAAAAAGATTATTGTTGCCGAGAAAAAATGTTTCTTGTTAATTTATTTATTTGAAAAAAAAAAAAATTTATTTCTCGATAATCTGTATATATTATAATTATAACCAGTTCCCAGTGAAACTTTTTTATACGAGGGTTCTCCTGCTGTAAAAAAACCTTCGGTTCGTCTTTTTTTAATAATAAATTTTACAATGTGGTACTTTCAAGATTAACTGCGAGTTTTTGGGAAACGGTATCATTTAAAAGAATTATAAAAGTATTCGTAGGAACGCACACACGTACGCGTATATAATTAAAATTCGAGGGCATTTTAATGCTTTTACAGCTTTTTTCCTTATGAGTCAATAAAATTTAATAGTCGCTGAGTTGCAGTTAATTATTTAATCTTTCGGGCTTGAATCAAAAGCGGAAGCCGAATTTTGAATTTGGGCAAAACATGGATGAAGAAGTTGTAAACAAAATTTATTGTACGGCTATATGCATATTATTTGAAATTAGAACATAATGTATATCATAATAATTGGCTCATATTAAGGACGTATGATTAAAAGCAAAATATCGAGTTACAAAAAAGAGATAGGAAAAAACAAATAGGGTGGGAAAAAATAAAATTGTAGCAAAAGCCTTGATTGCACTTAAACGGGAGTAAAAATCGATAAATCTTTGGTATATACAGCGAGGCAAAAACCCATATATATATTACTCATCCTGGAAGGTAGCATACGGCAATAACGGGAGCACAACTCAATCAGAGGCTTCCGTAATATGTGTCGGGCGAGGTCGGGGATATTGTAAGGATTCCGGAAGTGCCGAAGGACAGGCTGTTCAAAAGACGGTGAAATGCGCAAAGCCCTAGATGATATTCAGTTTCCTCATCGAATCCACAGCGACGGTTAAGAGCGACAATACATTTCTATACTCGAGCGAGAGGTTTGGTTGTTAAAAAAAAAAAACAAGGGCGACAAAAAGCACGGGAGGAAGAAAGTGCAAAAAAGGGCGAGCTGGAATAGTTATAATAATATTTATCGCGAGGCGGCCCACAGGGCTAATGAGCACAATGGTAAAAATTGTCAAGTCGGAACGGGAGCGTCGCCCGGGGCAGAGTTGAGGGTGCACGCGGGACAAGGGACATTGGACCCGGAGTGCAGCATTCGGAGCACGGGGGCAGGATGCTGGACGGCGCGTCGGCCGAGTGCAGCCGAGTGCTTCTTTAAAGCCCGGCGCGTCAACAAAGACTCGGGGCAACAAAGCCTCTGGAGGACGGCGCGAGATTAATCGAAAAAAAAAAAGAAAAAAAGCGAGGGAGCTCGGCTGGGTGCGTGGAGCATCGGGGGCGCTTTGAAAGTTTGACTGCGCGCCCCGGGGACAGGCCCCCACCCCCCGGGCCCCGGGCGCAGGTATAGGCGAAGGTGCACGCGCCCCGGGCTCTCCCGTGGCCCTGCATAAAGAGAGCCCGCGCGACAAAGGCGCGCAGTTTTCGGGCGCGCGCGCCCGGCAGATGCCCGCGGGAGGAGGAGGCGCACGCGGCTCCCCGGCACCCGCGCACGCGCGCTTTCTCCGCGAGATTAGCGGGGCGACGACACCTGCGCGGCCGCGGCCCCGGCCACGGGGGCCCCGGGGCCCAGGTGCGCGGGCTTATCTCCGCGCGGCGGCTTCCCGGAAAAGCCGGAGAGCGAGGCCCGGCGACGGGGAGGAGGGGGGGGGAAGGTCGGGGCGCAGCCTCCCCCGCCCCGCGCGGGGACAAAGTCCCGGGGCCTCTGGGCGGCCGTTGTCTAGGCGCAGGCCGGCCGGCGCTCCGGCGCGAGGGGCAGATGTTCGGGCGGCGCGTGCCCGCTGCCACTTGGCTGCGAGGCGGCCTCAGCCGGGCCATCTGCCACATTTGATCTCTCCGTGGCGCGCGCCTCCGTCCCCCTCCCCTCCTCACCCGGCTCCTCCCCCTCCTCGCCACCGCCGCCGCCGCCTCCTCATCCTCCTCCTCCTCCTTGGGCCGCCCGTGATATCGGCCCGACGCTCCCCCGGAGCAGATGTCCTCCGCGCCGGGGCGACACGCGACCGCGCCCCCGTTTTTAACCCGATCGAACCCGAGGAAAGCTCACGAGGCGCGCGCCGATGAATAATTCAGGCCCCGGAGGGAGGGGGGGGGGCGGGAGGAAGGGTTGGCCAGGCGGCACGCGCCAGGAAGTCGGCCAGATACGCGTACGTGTGCCCGGGGGCCGGTGTGCGAGCGCGCGCGCGCGCGATCTCATATACCCACGCACGCGGCGAGCATTCGAAATCAACAGGTGCGCGGCGGCCGGCCGCGCGGCCTCGTTAATTACCGCGCGGCCGCGGTAAGAGAGAGAGAGAGGGAGCGAGAGAGGGGCAGGAGAGGGAGGGGGCGCCGCCTTTGATTTGTCCCGCGGCCTAGCGCCCGGCCCGCGCATATGGACCGCGCGCCATACGGATCGACCGCGCCGGCAGCAGCGGCTTAATTAGCCGCGGCAGCCGGACCGCCGGGACTAACGAGACCCCGGGGCAACAGATGGTTGCGGATGCTGGGCGCTTTGTGCCCGGGGCGCGCGCGCGCCACGCGCCACGGGCCCCCACCGCCGCCGCCGTCGCCGGCTTATCTCCCCCCGCCCCGCTCCGGCCCGTGTCATCTTTCGGTGCCGATGCGCCCGGGATGCTGGGCGCGTATCGGCTTTCCGCGGCCCGCTGGACGGAGAAGCCTCTCAGCGCCGCGGTAAACAAAGCGGCCGCTTGTTTATTTACCCCGGGGGCCCGCAGCTGCGCCGGGGGCCGCTCCTCGCGCACGCCTCGGTACACAATGACCGTCCTCCTTTTTTTTTTTTTTCCTTCAAAAAGACGCCGCGCGCCTACGTGGCCTCGTCGCCCGCGGCGAACGGGTGCAGGAGGCGCGCGCGCCGCTCGCGCCCAACCACCGCACGCGTATAATATGTATCGAAATCTGGCCAAACCGGCCTGCGCCGCTCCGGGCTTAACGGGGAAAGCCCAAGTGCAAAGTTGCCCGCCGGCCGGCTTGTGTGTTTTACATCTATTACCGACGGTCAATATACGCTGCAATTGCCGGGACGGTTAACTCCCTTCGCGCCTCCCCGCGGCCCTACCTGCCCCTGCCTATCGAAACAAACTCCTTGCTTTTCCACCGGCCCGCCTCGCCGAACCCTTCATTACTCCCTTTTTTTCCCCCCCTTTCCAAATTGCACGATATGTATATATACGCGGGGCTTCCTGCCGAGCGCCGGCTGCCGGCTTCCGATCTTCGCTCGAGCTGCCAAAGCCCGCCGGCGAGTCCTTCTGTCGGCCCAGGCCGAGGCGCCCGCGCCCGGGATTTCATCTGCCCTAATCCCCTTAGGAAGCGGCCGAATGTTTAGAAGCTCACTGCCAGCGGCAATCAGGCCCCTTCGTTATCCCCTTTTCATCTAGCGGCTAAGCAAGCCCTCGCTCGGCTTGCGCCCAGATTGCATTGTACACTCACCTACTAAACTATCCCTTATTATTATGTGCATTCATTTGCTAACTGACGGAATGAGTGCATTTTAATAATGCTCTCCTGCGCACGTAATATACCTTTCAAAACTCGAATCTAGATTACTTTCTTCAAAAGCATCGTTACTGAAACATAATCTTATGTAATTTTCAGTTAAACAGATACCTTTCTCCTTTTCTTCTATAATTATGGATATACGTATACAGTGTGGATATTATAGTGGCGTTCAAGATAAAGAGTCAAAATTTATGGAAATGCCATCAAACTTTTACGATCCAAGAGATACAGTAGTTTGTGAACAATTGAATGTAATTCATTACACCTATCTCGTTTGGGGCCTTTGTAATAATATTTTTATAACTACCATTGACGAAATATATATCAAATATTTGTGTGTAATTCCTAATTCATTCGATGATTTAATGTTTCTTTTACAATCAAATTCATTGTGTAAATGAAATATAAATTGAAAAAGTTAGCAATAAATACGTAGCGTACACTCTTTTGTAAACTTGTTATTATATTATAACTTATTACATCGTGTAAATGTATTAAGTGTAAAAATAATCAAAGGAAATTTATCAAACGAAGAAAATACCAACACGACTATTTGTAAACCGCAAAAAAAATGAGGTGGTGAAAACAATAATGAAATATCTGTATAACGCGAGAATAATGATTCTTTCGATAACTTTAAAAATATACATAATTGATGAAACTACTTTAAACCTGTCCCTGCTATGTATAGCAGTTATCTGTGATATATATTATGTATGTATCGTCACCGGCTAAGCGATTCACGGACATTAAAAATAGCTAATATTTCACAACCGTTAAGATGAGGTATTGCTTAGTTAATCCATATGCATACGATCAGAAAATACGACCAGAGTATCGTTTACTTCTTTATCCGTCTCAAAACAATATATATTTTTTCGTCAGGCTGCAAATGTAGGTTTAATATTCTTCGAATATTTCGCCAGGCGCGCAGGAGTCGTTGAGCAAATCCGAATGGCTTTACAATAGACGCACTAATGCGAGAAAGACGGGCTTTTTGTAGAGGGAAAATTCAATTATAACGTAATATCATTGGCATATAAATGGAGCGGGGCTTAATCCTGAGTTAGCGGGGCGCGCGTGCGTATATATCTCCCGCTTGATTACTCACGTCCGGGGATAATCTGATAAAGAGGGCAGGGGGCCAATGCGATCGGGGGCCTCGGGAGATTCGGGCTTAGCAGGCGGGAAGTCGAGGCGAGAGAAAAGGGAAGAGGGCCGCCCGGGCGTATCGGTGGCGATCCGGCCGGATTAGCCCCGGCGGGCCGTCCGCGGCGCGTGGGGCGCGAGGCCGCCGCGGCAACGACCAAAGCCTCCTCCCTTTTTTTTTTATCCCCCGGGCGAGTTTTAATGAAAAGTCCCCCCGGGCGGAAGGCTCCCCGGATGAGTTTCCCAGCGGGCGGCCCCGGTTCCCAGGGCCGGTGAAAAAAAAAAACAAGCCCGAGGAAAATTGTCGCGCGGATGATCGGCGGAAGCCGGGGAAGAACGGTGGCGCGAAACGGCCTCGTAAACCCGGGCTTCGGCGAAGAATCGGGAGGATATCGCGCCGCGGACGGAAGCCGGGCCGCATAGAGGCGGCTGGGATTGGCCCCGGCAGCCGGGCTTCTTCTCCCCGGGCCCTTCGGCGTGACGCGCGCGCGCGCCTCGCCGGCTGAGGGCCCGCGTTGGGGGAGGGCGAGGAAGAAGCGCCCCGCTAAAGGTGCGGCAGTGGTTGCAGCACGTGCTCCTCAAATCCCCGAGCAGCTGCTCGGCCGGGCCGCCTGCGGGGCCGCGGGGCGGGGGCACCGGGAGAGGAAGGATATTCGCTTCCTCCGCCCGGGCGCTTCCTCCTCGCGGGCAGCGCGGGCACACATGCCCCGAAAAATCTCCGGGGCCCCGCGCACCCTGGGGCCCCGGGGACGCCTTGGGCCGAGACGCCCGGGGCCCGGGCGAGCGTGACGCCGCGGCCGCGCCGGACCGGCCCGCGACTTCCGGTCAAGGCCGGAAGCACGCTCGGTGCGCGCCCCGCGACGCGCGCCAGCCTCGCGCCCCGGGCCCTAGCCTTGAGAATGAACTTGCGAGCGCGTCGCCGCGGAGAGCAAGGCCCGGCGTTCCCGCACTCGGCCCGCCTCTGCTTTCCACAGGAAGCCATTATTCCGCCGGCCCGCCGCTCCTCTCTCTCTCTCCTTTTTTTTTTCATCCTGCGCCCTTAATCTTTTTACGTAATCGCGTTACGCAGGGTTAACAACTGCGCCGGGTTTTTCGGCTGGGCCCGCGTGCGCGCGCGCGCCTTCCCGAAGGAGACCCGGGGAGTAAGGGCCGCGGCCGAGGCTACTGTTCCGCACGGCGACCACCGCCCGGTTATCTCTCATTACACCCGTCCCTCTTATTCGGACAATTATATATTGTAAACACGGGGGGAGCGGCCCGGGGAAAAAGTTGCCGAGGGGCCGCCTCGCGCCGGAGAAAACCTGGAAATCGCCGTAACGAGCCGCGTCTGTATAAAAGTGAAATGTGGAACCGGCGGGACGACCATGATTGTGCAAAGTAGGAAAAGCCTCGGGGGGCCCGCCCCCGCCTCGGCTCTCCCGCTGGGCACCACCAGCTGCATCCTGATAAAGGAAATCCTTCGGGCAAACTGGTCGCGTCTTACCTGCCGATGCAAATCTCTTGGAAAAGTATTTCCTGGCGCTTACCGAAGTACAAAATCGAGCGACCAAAATCACCAAAGCATAGTCCCTGCATTCGACATTCAAACAATACCTTGCACCAACCTTATTACGTGCAAAAAAATCTTTCTTTCTTTAAATCAACTTCTTTTTCTCGCCGTTCCGTTTTATCTTATTTTCTCTTTTTTATCGTTCTACGTGGAGCCCGCCGAATAACTAAGCCAGCTGTATTTGCAGTTAAACAGTAACTCATTGTTAGCATTTGCCCTCCTTCCGTTTATATATTGATACATATTTTACGTTCTTATTGTTATTGTGTTTGCCTGCGTTGAGAGCTTTTCAACTATTTTTTCCCATTTACTGCATTAGTTCACTCGTTAGTTAAAATTCGTTTACAGAGTTATGCCTTAATTAATAAAGATCTTGATGAAGAAAGATATTCGTATCCTGGATGAAAGCTGCTTCCTCTTTCGTAACTTGTATCAAATATTCTTTAAATTGGACTACCGCATCTTAATATAGTTAGGACATTTCAGTCCTCGGCTTATTTAAAAAGAAAAGAAGCGCCGCATTCTCGTATAAACCAAATCCACGAACGAGCGCAGCTCCCAACATTCTTCCCCTCCCCTCCACAAACTATCCAATTTATATTTATTTTCACTGGATGGGAGATTGATTAATAGTCGAGAGACAAGGTTAAACCAAAGAAAAAAAAACGCCTTTTCCACAGCAAGTGCCGGGCGTAATCCACGAGCGGCTCTGCTCGACGAGGCTGCGCTTTCGCAAGGCGGAAAAAAAAGAAAAGAAATGTCTAATGCGCCGATGGACGGCCTGGCGGCGCGCCACGGCCGCCGCGGCGGATTACGTCGCCGCGGTGCACTGGAGCGCGGCCCCAGGCCTGGCCGCGGGCCAAGCCCGCGGCCGGCGCTCGCGCGGAAATTCGCCGCGGCGACGGGTTTCCGCGACGCTCCGCCCAGGAATAGCAGAGCGCGTAACAGTACAGTGTGGGCCGGGCGGAAGCCGGACTGTTACGCGGGCGTAGGATGACGGCCGTCGTCGCGGGGTTCACCTGTTGACGGCGGCCCCGCGAGCCCAATCCTATCGGCATCGCACTTTACGAGTGGAGTTGGAGTGCGCGCCAGCGGTACGCGTCTGCCTGCTAACCGTTTCGTAATACCTGTTATAGGGCGCGGCTCGCGGGTAGGTTGTTTACGCCGATATACTTCCAACGGGACGGTTTTATCTCTGTTTATGCAGACCAGCTCCCTTTCGCACGCCCCCGGCTTTTTCTATTATTTCCCGCCCGGCGACTCTGTCCCCGTGATTAATTATTTGTTTGCCCGGCCCGCCCGCGCCCGAGATATAACTTTGTATTCCGCCTCGGTAGCCATATCCTCCGGGTTTTTTTTTTTTTTGTTAAATATTCTTCACTTTTTCCGTCCTGCCTTTGCTCGCGGTCGGGGAATCTTTTTTCCTTTTTTTTTTTTGCAACCTTCCTGGATTTAATGTTTCAATATGTTTTTTTTTTTTTCGGGACATAATCAAGGCGGGGAGGGGCGCTCGCCTAACCACACAATAGTCGAGCAACAGCCCGGCTACATGCAGCAGTCGCACAATCTTGACCTTATTTCGCATCTGTTATCCGAGGATTGGCCATTTGGTAAATCTTTATCTTTGGTTAATGACATGGTAGCGGGTGCAATTATGTCAGATTCAACCATGAAATTAGAGAAGGATTCTTAATGGCTTCCGTCGCTTTTCAGCCAGTATGTTAAGTCTTCGCTTCTGTATGCCTTCTCCCGCTCTCCTTTTATTTCTCCTCTATTCTATTATACGCGCGTCTATTCATCGCGGCTCATCGCTTAGAGAAAAATAAAAAAAAAATAGTCGACGAGGATCGCCTTTTTCTTTTTTATTCCCTCAACTTTTTTCGGCCGCACAATGCCGCTTGTTTCCCTTGGCCGTGCGTTTTATCGGGGATAAAGAGTGACCGATCACCCGGCGGCGTGGAAAGCGGCTGCCGCCTGCATATACGCGGGGCACCGGGGCGCGGGAGACACCGGCGCAGGTATGCCATCCGAGTCAGAAGTGGGAAGGGAAAAAATAATAATATACAGTTAGGTTTAATAAATTAGGTGGCTCAACGAATCGTGGCCGGGGGGCCAGGTTTCCCGGGATAATTGCCGCGTGGATTTACATCTGGGCCGGCCGGCCGGCCCGCGGGAGGGGGCAAAGGAAGAGAAAAAAAAAAAAATCGTCGTTTAACGATAAACGGCGAGTAAATCACGAGGGCTTCCGCGAGGAGGCCGGCTAACGAGTGACTACGCCGGTAATTAAAGGGATCCGCGTCCGAAGATAATTAATGAAGTGGGCGCGCGCGGGGAGGGCCGCTCGCCGCGAGACCCGCGGGCGCCGCTGCTTTTTCCCATCGATCGGCGCGCCGCCGGGGCCCCGTTGGCGCGTTTTACGGGCGCTCGCACCGCTACTCGCGGCGGCTATCCCTCTAATAAGAACCGTTTGGGTAATAATTGTCAACTGGGGACGGGCGGCGGCGGCTGCGACGGGGGGGGGGGGGAAGAGACTGTCTGTCCCGGCGGCGAGGGGCCGAGAGGCGCCCATTGACCGATTCACGGAAGCCGCCGAGGAGCCGCGGCGGCACTCGAGTCATTGTGCGCCCACTCGAGCGCGCACGCGCCGCCACCGGGGATATAACGGAAGCGGCCTAGGGGCCCTTCGCAGGGGACTCGGGGCAAATGAGCGAGGCTGCGGGTAAATATATACTTAAATAGGCTTTTATTAATGCAAGTTAAGAGAATGTACAGGGGCGGCGGGCGCCCGGTCGGTATGTACAAGAGGCCGGCGAGGGCCGCGCGGCGAGGAGGCGCCCGGAGGCCCTCCCCTCTTTGTACTTGTGGCGTCCCGAGGGTCCCGGTGGCCGCGGCTCCGCCTAGGAGCCCCCGGGCTGCACCTGCTGCGTGTAGAAGCCGAAGGGCCGGTTCTCCGGCTGCCCGCCCTGGGCCTTGGGCTGCACGCGGATCGGGACGGGCAGGGGGCCCGCGGACGCCTTCTTCGTCGGGCCGGAGCCCGGGGGCCCGTGCAGCAGGCCCGCCGGCCGGTAGCCCTGGTGGGCCGGGCCGTTGGGCCGGAGCCGCGGCCGCCCCGGGCCCCTGCGGATGCCGCCCAGGCTCTTCATCCCGGTGACCTGCGGGCGCTGCTGCGGGAGGAGTTGCTGCTGCTGCTGCTGGGCCGTCTGCTGCTGCTGCTGCTGCTGGCCTCCCGCCGCCTCGAGCCCTGCGAACACGCATCCTTGCCGGTCAGGTCGCCCGGCTCCCTCGGGCGCGTGGCTACCGGGTGCGCCTCGGCTCCGGGGGAGGGGCGGCGCGCGCCGGCCACCGGCAGCCAGTTGGAAAAAGCCCGAGAGGAGGCATCGATCGCAGCTGCCGGCGCGCGGCGCACCTGCTATTACGGCCGGCCGGCCGGCCGCGCGCGGACCCATTTCCCCGGCGGCGTCACTTTCCACTTGACATCTCGATTGGCCTCGCGCCTCCGTTCCTCCTCTTTTTGCCGCTCCTTTCCCCCGGGCGGCCCGGGGAGGGAAACAAAAAGGAGGAAGAGGCAAAAAAAAAAGAGAAAAAAAAAGGCCGGCCCGGCCGTTGTAGGTCTCCGTCGCGGCGATATCGATAAAACCGGGTCGCGTTTCGCGCGGGCGGCACGCGAGTCGCCCGGTCGATGCTCGACTTACCCTGCTGGACGGCGGCCGGCTGCAGGAGGAGGACCGGCCCCCGGGCCTTGCCGCCGACGGGGCCGCCCCTGCGCGAGCCCCGGGGCCGGCCGCGCTTGCTGGCGCCCCTCGGGCCCGTGCGCATGCGGTGCTCGAGGCCCTGGGCGAACCGGCGCCCCGGCTCCCCGGGGAAGCCGCCCTCGAGGGCCGCCCGGGAGTACTGGAGGCTGGCGGCGGCGGAGCCGAAGGGCCCGCTCACCGGCCCGTCGACGTCGACCACCAGGCCCTCGTTGCTCGTCTCGTCCTGCAACCAAAGCGGGGGCAGTGTACTACTCGGCGGCACACTTACTTTTGTTTCCCCCCCCCTCGCGCCCCGGGCGATCGTTGCCCGCGGGGCCGTTGCGCGCCCGCCGATATCCTCGCGGCTTAATTGAACGTTGACGCGGGCGTGCGCGCGCCCCCTCGACTAATTGGCTCGCGTCCGCACACGCCCGCGCGTACCCGCACACGTATATTGATTAAGAGGGCCGGCGGGCAAGCGGCCCGTCTACCGTTTCCCCCGCTGGCTAATTAGAGCCAGTGTTTGGAAAGCCGGTGCCGGGGCATCGCGTGCCCGGGCGCCGTGAGGCCCGGCCAATTAAAACGCCCAATCGCCCGGCCGACGTGCCCACCTCGGACTTGAAGGGGCTGCTCGGCTCCTCTCCCTGGTGCTGCTGCTGCTGCTGCTGTGCTGCTGGTGCTGCTCGGGCCCAGGGGACGCCTCGGACTCCTCCAGGCAGGGCCGCTTCGCCTCGTTCTGCGTGCGCAATTTCATCGTCATTAGCCGCGGGGGGAGTCGGGTGTGCGTGCGCGCGCCCGCGCGGGCCTTACCTTGACCGGAAGCGCGGTTTGCTTCCTCTTCCGCTCGCGCTCCTTGTGGTGGAGGCTCGCCTCGGCGCTCGCCTTCGCCCGCGCCTCCTCCGCGTGCTGCTTTCTCTCCTCGCTCCGCTGGCTGTCTGTAAAAATTCAGGAGAGCCCCGTCAGCCCGACTGCCTGCGCTCTCCTCGGAGCCTCCGATGCGCGCCCGAAACGATACGCCTTCATATGTATATAGATAAGTGCGTATATCGCCGAATTATACGCGTAACAACGATATCAATACAGAGAGAGAGAGAGGGAGAGAGTGGGAGGGCGCGCCTCCCGGGTTCGGTTTCACTTCCGAGAAGACCGGGCCACTCGAAGCGATACGCGCCCCGGGTGTCGGGTCTCGCGCGTCCCCCTCGACGCGCCCCAATGTCCTTCCGCGGGGATCGGGTAAGCGCCGCGTCCACTTACACTTCGCCTCGATCTCCTCGTCGTCGAGCAACAGGGAAACCACCTCCTTCGGCTTGAGCGTATCCGGCTTGAAGTTGCCCCCGCTAATCACCATGCGCTGTATCTGCAACAGAGAGGGGGGAGCCGGCGGGTTAGAGGGTGCGGGGATGCGCTGGGGCCCGGGGGCCGCGGGGACCGACCACCGACCTCGCTCTTCTCGCGGGCCCGTTGCAGGATGCGCTCCTCGATGGTGCCCTTGCAGATCAGCCGGTAGACCGTCACCTGCTTGGTCTGACCCAGTCTGTGGGCTCGGTCCATCGCCTGCTGGTCGACCGTCGGGTTCCAGTCGCTGTCGTAGAATATCACCTGCGGCCCAAACACACGCGCACACGCACGCGAGCCATCATTGCCTCCGTTATCTCCCAAGCGCAATCGGCTACTTTCTTTTCGATATGCACAAGGGCCCCGCCGTCTTTCCCAGTGGGGCCTTGGCCCGCGAGCCGGTTCGAAAAAGTACACGCGGCATTGTCGGAGCCCGCCGCGATTTAAATATCACTGGGAAAAACAACGCGCCCGGAGATACAATTTAAAGTTCGTTTTTAACAGCCCAGGTGCACATACCGTGTCCGCAGCGGTGAGGTTGATTCCCAAACCTCCAGCTCTCGTGCTCAACAGAAAGACAAATATATCCGCCCTGAAACACAAGCAATCAAGATCTTTTTTTTTTAGGCGTCTGCCAACGGTGCGTTACTCGAGCTTCGCTTTCCTTTCTTCTGCTTTGTACACTCATTCATTAAACTACAATAATCATCATCTGCACGACATTACTCCTACAATCAACTACCTCGTATTAGTCTATCTCTTACCGTTTTTGAAAATCTGCAACCATATCGCGACGATCGGAAATCTTTGACGATCCATCTAATCTCATAAACGTATGCTTCCTATGATACATGTATTCCTGCGGAAGGAAGTAGTTTTACTTTTATCCTAATTAACTAACAGTCATTGTTACTACACTAACCTCTAGTAAATCTATCATTTTGGTCATTTGTGAGTATATCAAAACTCGGTGACCTTGTTCTTTGAGGCGTCTTAAAAGATTATCTAGCACGGATAGCTTCCCAGCGTCGGTCACTAATGTTTGCTTATCTGAAATTTTTTTAAACATTTCCTTTCTAATAAAATTACGGATGCAACATATTTAGTACAATGTGAATCATTATATTTTTTTAACTTTTGTTAATCTATCACAAAAATCAATACCTTTATCGTACAGTTTACTTTTGTATCGTTTTTTGTGTTGTTATACTTATAACCATTATTATATAGTGTTTAAATGTGTGGAATAAGCATGATATTTTGAAAAACGTCAAAATACTTTTAAAACATATCGTTCAAATAATTTTATCGATTGAACATTAGGGTTACAATACCTGGTACTATAATGTTTGACCACCCTTTCGAAGGCCTACAAGCCGTTAAACCACCAACTTTTTGATACGAAAATTGAGTTGGAAGAGTTGCTCGTATGTGTACTCGATTACTAGGTAAACTTTGAGATAAATCACAGCCGAGCCATAGGATTCTTTTATTTGTTAAACCTCCTAGTTCTTCGTCTCTCTTGAATGCACGAGCTGCTGTGCAATTGCTGATATAAACTTTTCTTGAACTAGCGATTACCTAGATAATGCATTGATAAATAATAAAATAACTGTAGTTTTGATATCGTTAGCAACTAAATATACTTTAATAAAATGATGCCAACCTTAGGAATTTTGTCACAAAGAAACGCAGGTAGGACAGTTTGTTGGCAATGCCTTAAAATCGGCGGTTTAGGAGTATGGGGATGCTCGGGTAATAAGGGAACTTTCAAATCGTCCCCTTGTTCTATTTTTACAGAACAAATGGTTCTCGGAAGTCTTATAGGCTGATTACATTTCTTACTACTACGAAGAATACGATGAGCGACCGTTTCGGGCATCGAATGAATTGAATGTGTTGCATAAGTATATACATTGTCACCGTTAAGAATATTATTTGCAAATACTAAGTCACTAGCCATTTGAGAAGAGCTGTTTAGTTTTTCTGTCAAGAGCCACATAACATTCGAAGGAATTGCACTTCCATTTTCTGACCAATCTTCCCAGTGTTTTTTAATGTTCATTATTTTTGTAAGCTGCCACGCGTGGCACAATCTGATTGGAAAATGAAATTATAATTGCGAAATTTTAATTCCTTTTTGACATAAAAATCATTCTTTTCAAGTTACCTGAACAATGAACCAATAATGAATATGCTATTAATTTCCATGGGTGATAAATTAGTAAATCGACTAAATGAGAAACAGCATTCGCTATAATCGTCACTATGGCTGTTCAATGCTCGATGAACGTACTCAGTAGCAAATATAAAAAATTTATTATATAATAAGTGATCTTTGGACGGTACAGCTGTGCTCACAATGCCATCTTTATACAGAAGAGACGGTAATTCTAAAAGCTCTGTGCGCATGAAATATGGGGATTTCGCATCCCGACGTTCGAAAAGTTCTGGATGGTTACAGACCTAAAGTTACAATCATTTTAATGATTAGTCATTATATTTTTCATTGTATAAGGGATAAAATACTGATAAAATAGTAAAGTATGGCTTACTTTTCGAAATTGCATGACTAGATTCATTAAATTGGAAGTAAAGTTTTTGTCATTAACAGTACTGTCTCCCACTGAGTAATGAAGAAGATCTTCTATTCTAATTTTTTTCTTTAAAGCTAGAAAATGAAGTGTATTTATTGTATTTTGTACTTAATTTTTATAAATTACATTATCTATTCAAATACCTGTGTAAAGTAATTTTTGTCTGGTTGTGAGAGGACAGTATACCATCACTTCAATTTTATCAGACAGTTCATTTTCAACGTCTTTTTTTATCCTTCTTAACATGAAAGGCTTTAAAATCATGTGTAATCTCGACAAGTGTTCTAAAATGAAAAAACATATCATATTTATGTACATGTAACACGTGTGATTAAATTCATTTTAAAATTTACTTTCGTCAATGCCAGTTTTATTTTCAGCGTGACTTTCAATGTCCTTAGAAAACCATTCATTGAATTCATCATGAGAATCAAATAGAGTGGGCATAATAAAATGAAGAAGAGCCCATAATTCAGCCATACTATTTTGAATAGGAGTTCCACTAAGAAGTAGACGATTACGGCAGCTGAATCCTAACAAAAGTTTCCACCTCATACTAAAATTAAAACCATATTTTTTAAATTAATACTGTATTAATTAAATCATTAATTTAAAGTAACGTAAGAATTGTTGTCTAAAAATTGCAATTAAGTCATTTCAAATATTTTACCTGCTTGTGCTCTTTATAGCTTGTGCCTCATCAAGAATCATATATTGCCATTTTATTCTGTTGAAATACTTATAATCGGTAATTACTAATTGATAGCTCGTAATAACTACGTGAAAAGACGCTTCTTTTGTGTGTAAATCTTTAGTATCCCAAAATTGTCGCAATATTTTACGTTCTTGAGGATTACCCCAGTATGGTACAACTTTAAAAATTGGTACAAATCTTGCCATTTCTTGTTGCCAATTGTGCAAAGTCGATGCAGGTGATATAATAAGAAATGGTCCCCAGACAGCTATATGTAACAATATAAGTAATAAGCCAATATGATAGAATAGAATGAAATAAATAAAAGCCCAAAGACTTACAATATCTCTCAGCAATGTGACATAAAAAAGCAATTGACTGAACAGTTTTTCCTAAACCCATTTCATCGGCTAAGATTCCACTTATTCCCTGAATAACAAAACAGGTATATAGTTATAGCTAATTAGCAATTAAAGAATTTTCATAAAAACGTGTCTAACCTGATCATAGAGATTAGCTAACCAATTCATGCCTTTTAATTGATACCCCTTTAAATTTCCTTTAAAAATAGAAGGTTGAGGATGCTCTAGATTTTCTGGAGTATCACTTAATCGCAATTCTTGATTAGTTGATGGATCAAATTGACGTGTTCTTGCTCTTTCACTATCGAATGCATCTACAGCATTCTTTTTAGCTTTTTGCTTCATCATTTCACTGTGATGAAAAAAAGATTAATTATTAAAAAAATACAACCAAGGAACAGATATAAAAAATTTTGTATTAACAAACCAATCATAATCATCAATTCCAGCCAATCTTGGATTCTTTTCTTCATCTAATTGATTCAATATCCTCAATTGTTCCTCTGGAGAAGCTTTTCCTAATTTACGTGACATGAAATGAGCATACAATTCTGTTTGAGTTATTAAAAAATTTAGTTTTCTTTGTTGTCGTTTAGCTTCTATAAGCTCAACATCCATTTTTCGTTGCTCTTCAGCTTCTTTTTCCAGGCGCCTTCTAGTTTCTCTTTCCACACGATCATATCTCTTCCAATACGACTGCATTTCTCTTGTTAATCTTTTAGCTCTCCATATCGTTTCTTTCATATTTTTTTGTGACTAAAAGAAAAATTTTAATTCAGTTGATTAATACCCATTTCCCATGAATACAAAACAGTTATAAACGGTTGACTCACTTGCATAGCTTTTTGCCTCCAATATTTCATACAATGTTGAGCAACCTTTTTACAACTAATGAGCATTTCTTTGTGATTATTAGTTTTGGCTCGCTGAACCTTTCCAAGTTCTTTTTTGGACATCATCATCCAAATCTTACGTCTACGCATTGCCATTACTTCAGGACTTTTATTGTTGTGTTTTTTCCTACCACGTCCACGTGGTTGGTGCTTCATAACTAACTCTAATTCTGATTCATCTAACTGATCTTGTGACATACCTTTATTCCAATTGTCATTTGGATATTTTTGTCCCTAAATTTTTTATATTATTAAATTATACGAAACTATTCAGTTTAACAATATAATTTTGGATAATTAAAATTACCTTGCTGTCATAAGATGCTTTATGGTGCACAGCTCTTTCTTTCTTCATTTTAACAATTTTTTTCTCTGGTTTCTTTTCTTTTTTCTTTTTATTACCAACAATAAGTTTTTGATGTTCCAAAAATCTATCATAACTAGATACTAATCCTGCTCCATAATACTGATATTGTATGTTCTATACATAGTTATTAACAAAAAAAATTAATGTAATTTAATATCATTAGATAACGAAAAAAAGACATGGAATAAAAATGTATCTCTACCTCTGGTTTTTGATAAAAACGAGCTTGATATTTCTTTTTTAGCATGTGAAACTTTAACATGTCCTGAAAGTCTTCTTCTGTTATAGAATGATCTGAATCTGATTCTGAAGACGAGGTATTACTGCTCTCACTTAATAAAATATCTTGCAACCAACGTCTTTCATCCCCTACATTACTAATATTATACAGACGAAGCTTACTATTTCTTTCTTCTAAAAGAACAAAACAGTGTTAATAATTTTAGTTCTAAGTACTTGGATTTATTTGTTGAACCAACCTTCTTTCTGAGAAATTAATTCATTAAGATCTGTATCTGATTCAGCAGATTCATCATCTGAAGATTCGTCATCACTGTCAAAATTAAATTTACATATAAAAATGAGTGTGATTTGAAAAGCTTTTTTATCATTCGTGGTGTTCTGTTACCTGATTTGATCTTTGAAAAGCTGATTAACTTGACTTAAAAAAGGTTGTATATTTAAACTACGCTCTAAACGCTGCAGATGCAGAGGAGCAGCCATCTCAGCTTCTAGACCCATCATTCGTGTTCGGTCAGTCATTACAATTTGGAAGATCTACAATAAAGTTGTTTATAATAAAATTACAACATTATTAAAAACGTAATGATTGATAACATACTAAGTTTTTATACAGTGCAGCATAAAGACAGAATTTTTACATGTTGAATTGAGGTTCTTTGATGGAACAACTAAAATAACATAAGATATAAAGAAAATACAGCGGATAGTGCATAATGTGCACGTGATAGATTGACAAACATAGTGATACACAACGACGCCGAAACAAAGTAAAAGTGAGCAATTTCTACGAATAATAAATTGCTCGTTGTAATCTGATTCAATTATACATTATGTAAGGCGAGAGAAGAAATAAATAGTAGGCGCCACGAGCATTTATAACTATCGTGAGAAAGTATTATCTGAAATTCACCTTTCGGCTTGGTTACGAAAGAACCGCGATTTATTTAACGATATGTATGGGCGCGGCCACAACAAAATACGCTACTTTCCGAGTCACATTGAAATGGGATATGCTGCCGGACGGGAAATACATAATGCTAACAGGAGCTTCGACAACGCAAGCATTTGGCGTGCCATAAAAGCAGGGCAGGGATAGGGCATATTGTTCGCCACCATATTTGTTTTCAGTAGATGGCGCGGCACTCGCGGTTCACGGCTCCGCATAGTGTCCATTCTCCACAGTCCACTGTCCACACGTGCATGCGAGAGAAATTTGTTTTTCACTGTTCCGATGTTCCAATTATCTTGCATGCTCTTCTTTCATGATCGACGCTTGACGTTCGATTGGATCATTCTGAATTGCCTTCGTTTCATTTGTTTCAAGCTTCTATTCTTTGTAATTGTCCCATGTCTCAATCCAACTAAGTGACTTCTTCCTATTTATTTTCATTGCTGCATTGTTGCAGCAGTAAAGTAAAAAGTAATAATGTTTTCGAATGACATAATTCTATTGCAGAAAAATAATTCTGCACTCTGAATATTTTATGTTAGTTTTCTTTATTATACCTGTGACTAATTTTGTTTTAAAATTAATTTAAAATTTAATCTCTTCAAAAAATATATTTATATGATTTAAGCTCAATCGTTTCTTACAACAAAGTTAAATGATGTTTTATGTAATGTATTTAATTGGTTTATTAAACACAACATTTGTTTTAAACCAGCAAAACCATATTAGTTTTATTTTAGGTCTCTTATTTTTTTCAGTTATTAAACAAAATAATTGGGAGTGATTATGATTTGGTCTAGTATGCTTTAGATAAACTTTATTTAACAAAATGTACATTAGTTTGCTGCAAAGTAAGAATAATTGTAGCTCAATGTATTTATCAGGCGTCACTTTTAGTGTAGATAGCCCGAATAACTGATAAAAAGGACATTGATGTCTTGAGAATCTAAGTAAAACAATAAAATTAGAATATAGCTCAAAATTAATCGATTCATTTGAAATAGTAGATCAATTTTAAATAGATAGTGTTGACTCTACAATTACCACCATGAAATTTTGAATCGATAGTATGTAGAGTTTTCCCGCAGTTATTTGAACAGGTCGTTGAGCTCGATTAATAATTATCATAATTTTTTGAATGGCCTTCGAATCCAGAGACGTCCATACAGACTGATAAATCGAATCGCTAACTCCCGTGCTCTGAAATAAGACGTGACATCATAATTTTACAAAAATAATCAAAATGTGTTAAAACTCTTTTCGCTCTCTGCACATTGCACCTGAAGTATCAGCTCGTCGCCCGGTTTGCAGTAGAGAAAAATTTGCAGAATAGATACGAGCATGAAGGCAATGTACACTAGGTACTCCAGACTACCGTTGTTCAGCTCCTGGAAATGTCGAGCGAGGATAAATAGAAAGCGAGAAACATAGCCAGGTATATTAGACTCGGTCACTCACTGCTATTACTTTAAATCCAATGAAGCAGATGCCCATACAGCTGACGATCAGTTGTAGGAAACTCGTGCCAGTGAAGATGGTCTCGAGTTTTTGCGAGTGCCTTTTCAAATGGCCTTCTCATTAGAAGTTTAAGAGCATTTTTAGACGATTGTGCTATTAATTCCACGTACACATGAGATTACACACGGGGTAATATTGAATATATTTTTAAGCAGATGATGTTTGACAAAAATTTCTCAGTATCGTCGCAAGAAATGAGAATATTAATGAAAAACTAGTAAAAAGTGATTGCATTTTCTAAAAAAATTTCTACATAAGCGTTTAAATTTTTTCAAATATTATTATTTACGTATAATAAACTTAAAATGCTTTTCACACATAGTTCTGATTCCATAATCGTTTAGCCACAATAAATTATTCACTTAAAAAACACAAATAAAACAAGTACTATCATCATGCAATTCCTATCCAGGGTAAGATTGAATTTTCTGTAAGCCGCTGATATTTAATATTTATTTAAAATAAAAATAAACAATTTTGTTATTAATAAAATATTAAATTCTTCAATTTTTTAACTATTGGACATTGTTTAACAAATGTTTATAATACTATTTCATTATTAATATTTTGTTTTCATTTTTGTGTCGAACGAAGTAGTTGCTCGCGACCGGAACTCAATAAAGCTGTAGTGCTATGTATTTTTAAGTTTTATCCGTTGTCTAAAAATCTATTATTTCACTTTCTGAAGTACTTAAAAATAATTAAAATTAAATTTTTTTGATTTTTGCAGTTATCAAAATAATATGAAAAGCAAAGAAGTTTTTAGTATAAAGCTCGTATTTCTATAT
Organism: Sycophaga agraensis; assembly: GCA_018906755.1. Lineage (NCBI taxonomy): Eukaryota > Metazoa > Arthropoda > Insecta > Hymenoptera > Pteromalidae > Sycophaga > Sycophaga agraensis. Next base: position 2,910,037 of record JACCIE010000004.1, read on the forward strand.
TAAATAACAATTTATAATGTCGTACAATAATGTACCGAAAGTAAGCACTTTTATTATTTAATTAACACATGAAAGAAAGGAAAAAATAAAATATAAACAAGAACTTATTAGCAATCGCAATTGCTTAAATTCAATATTATAATGTTTGGAAATATGTTGGGCAAGGCTTAAAAGCTCTTCATTCTCTTCAATAACTTTTTCAATAACTCTTCAATAACTTTTCTTTATCTTGACATCTAAAATATTGGCAGAAACTTTCATTTTGTTTTTACACTTTTCACCATAACGAGTTACGTAACGGTCTGAATAAGAGGGATCATGTTTTAAATAACTGCCAATATTATTTCTGCAGTTATATATATTTCGCAATAGTTCGGTATGATTTTACAAGATTGCCAGTAACGAAAATTGATACTAACCGATCATCGACTATTTTCTAGGCCCAATCTATATTGGATCTAGGATTTTTTTAGCTATTGTTAAATTTATAAACGTACTCTATATAAATGTTAAGCGATTACGGGTTCTAAATATAAAAGCGATGATTATATCTAATAATTGTAGTTTAAATATTAGCAAAAATAAATTGATTAGTATTAATAATTAGCAATAAATGTTCATTAAATATTTAGTCTAAACACAGTTGCAGAGGGCGTCTTAAATTGCCAGTCTTTGTACGATCGTTAAATTTTAATTCTATTTTCATCAAAATTTTAGTTTAACTTTAGATTAGACTGCTAAATAATTTGTTAAATATGGCAATCCACATATTTATAAAGTATTTATAACAGCGCATAATTTTTTATCAATAAAAATACAATTTTTACTTTTAAATTTGTAATAAAGTGGTTGATTTAGTAGTAGGTTAATTCAGTAGAAATTTTGTTTTTGTTTTCTCAATAGATTTTCAACTATATATTTTCCACTCTTGATCAATTTTTCCCGAAAATGCTCAGAATTATTTGATAAAGGTTTTGCTTTAATTTTTATCAAATTATTGAAACTGTTCGGATTACTAAGTGTGTAGCTTATTTGAATACACGCCATATGGCGTGAATTGTATTCCGTTCATCGATTTCATAATGATCATCAATATCAAGAATACGTCCAGTACAAGTGCTATTGTTATATATAAAAGCAATTGTTACATTGTCACTTTGATTGTGTGATGACATAAAAATAGCTTTACATATTTGCATTGCTTCATATCTAGACTTTATTGTAGAAAAAAAATAATGGAGGTCTTGGTAGAACGTGTAAACACTGCAAGGGATGTATAACTGTACATTTCTTTCTAATGTATTAAGTTTTAATTCATTAAGAGTTGTTTTTCAATGCAACAGTTGCTAATTATTGTTTGGAAATATTTCTTAATTAAATCAATTGAATCACTCAATTTCGAATTCTTTTTTATACATAATTTTTAGCTCTAATGAAGCATGTAAATATATGTTTAAAAGATATATAGCAGAACATTTCATCGCCAAAAAATTCAAGTATTTATTCGCAGAAATATAGACACTTTTCTATATAGATACATAGTAGAAATCTAAATGAAAATGCATCACTTAAAAAATATATCAGGCAGCAGTTTCATCTCATAAATTCTCATCTACAAAATGGACAAGATTTTCGTTTGGCATTCATCGGTATTCTTACTCATTGCCAAGTTGCAAAAACTTTTTTAAAATTAATGATTAAGAATTAATAATTGACATCGTTTTAAATTTGTTAAAATACAATCAATCTGAAGAATGATCCATGCTGATTTTTTATTTTACTGAATTATTAACCGCTTGGAATTAGTTGCAGCGCAAATGCTGATGCGGTTATAATAGGGTGTGCTCGAGTACAATACCATATCTCCTTCTGATGTCTCTGTATGAGTTGATTGATCTTGAAATCGCCTCGCTTCTCCCAATGGAGTTTCTTCGACTCATGCTGGATTATGCGGAATTGGGCGCAAGAGTGGTAGAGAGTCACCATGAAAAAGGTATCCATCGCGCAATTGCCTATGCCCACGACTATGCCGCTGATTATCTGGGAGAGGGCAGAAGCGCAAAGGCTGTCTGTAAGATTGGGGGTAATCGGAGGCCGCGGGTGGCGTACCTGTAAGCCGTAAAAGATCGCGTAATAGACAACGGAGAACCTGTCGAAGTAGTACCAGGCGTAGAAGGGATATTTGTAGCCCTCGCGGACGGTATCCGCTTGCAAGCCAATGACAGGTGCAACGAAGTAGCTGAAGGCGGAGGAGGTCATGAGAAAGCCGTACTGTTTGGTGTAGGTGCGAGCTTTGGCTGCCATGTCCAGGAGAATGGTCTTGTGGACCTCTCGCTCGGGATCCTCGCTGTCCATCGTCAGGGCCCAATTCTTCCTCATGGTCTCCACGACGTCCTGCGCGCGGGGCCCTTGGTTAACGCACGAAAAGGAGAGCTTGTCCGCCGAGTGCGGAAGCCGCGTTACCTCGAAGATGTTGCGTCTGTAGAGGAAGACGGAGAGCTTGAAGAGGACGGTGAGGGAGAAGATGGCGAGGCTGAAGGTCTCGATGTTGGCGTCGAAGGTGCCCCAGTAGACGTACATGTCGAGGAACTCGGGGACGAGGAGGGCGAAGAGGGAGAGGAAGATGAAGGCTCGGTGGAGGGTGAGGAGGAGCCGGGGGTGCGGGCCGCTGACCTCGGGCTCGCAGTGCCAGACGCCGAGGAACTGGAGGCCCCAGCGGTTGAGCCGCAGGTAGTCGTCGAAGGTGCCGCGGAGGTGCATGCCGGGGCTCTGGCGACGCGGGGCGGCGCGGGGCGGCGCGCGGCCGGGGCTGATCAAGCATTCCGTTTGCCGGGCCGGGGGCGGGTCCCGCGCGGTAATTAGAAGGCGCGGCGGTGGCGGGCCGATTCAAAGGCGGTTCCGCGGGCGGCCGGGGGCGGCGCGGGCGGCGGGCGCGCGGGCCGCCGCGGCGAGTCGGCGGTCTAGGTGGCCGGCAGCGGCGGCGGCGGCGGCGGCGGCGGCGCGGCGGCGGCCGGCGGAGAGAGGGAGAGCCGACTAGCCGGGGAGGCGGGCCGAGTGCCGAGTGCGGCGAGCGTGAGCGGTCCTGGGCGCCGGTACGGGTGCGAGCCGTGGTGAGCCGTGGGCAGCCGCCATCAGCGGCCATTTTGCCTCTCGTGGAGCGCGCGCGGCAGAGCAGCGGGCTGCAGCAGCGCGGCAGCTCGGTCGGCACTCGGCGGGCAAGACCTGGAGAGCCGGTGCGCGCCCCCAGGAGCGGCGCAGCAGCAGCGGAGGGCGTCTTGGAGCCGGAGCGGCCGAGGGGAGCGAGCAGCCGGCGCGAGGAGGCGGCGCGAGCGGGCCAGCGGCGCCCGGGGGATGATCACCAAGTGAGCGGCGGAGGACGCGCCCGAGGACGAGCCGAGCCCGGCGCCCGGCCCCGAGCCGGCCCCACCGCCCAGGTCAGTGCACCGCGCGCCGCCCATGGCGGACGAGGCGCCCGCGCGGCCGCCGACATGGCGCGCCCCGGCCGATCGCGCCGGCCCGCGCAACCTGTTCGCGCCGGGGGCGCCCCCGGCGCCCGCCGTGTTTATGCGCCCAGCGCCGGCCGGCGCCCGGCCAAGTTCACGGCTGCGAGGGCCGCCGGCCGGCGCGCCCGGGCGCCCGGGCCGATCGGCCGATTTACGCCCGCCGCCGCCGCCGCCGCCGCCGGCTTTTTGAACGGCCCCGGCGCGCGCGCCTCCCGCCTCCCGCCCCCACCCCACCCCTCCCAAAGGAGCCCGGCCCGCCTGCGCGCGCGCGCTCCCCGCCCGACACGTGAACGCCGCCCCGGAAAATACCGCCCGCCCGCGCTTAATGAATCTCCCGCGGCTTTCCCCGCCGCGGTTGCGCACTGCACCCCCGGCCAATTAACTCCGGCGACCGCGGGGCCCGCTCGCCCGGCTTGCGTAACCGCGGCCCCCGCGCCCTGCCCCGGCCTTTTTTCGCTCTCCCGTCCCCTTCGATTACACGCGCGATTTGCGGGGCGAGGAGAGAAAAAAAAAAGAAAGAGCCGTGTTTATACGCCTTCTTCTCCGCGGGGCGCGCGATAGCCCGCGCTGTTTAGGCTTACATTAGAGCCGGCTTATCGCCGCGCTCGGATATACACACGCGGGATTACGTAATCGCGCGAGCGCCCGCGGCGGGGGAGTCGCTCGCGCGTATGAATCAACGATTGCGTGGATCGATCGCCGATTATGAGCTCGCGGAGAGCTTTTTTTTATTTTTAATTAAACTTGGCCGCTTAGCGGAGCAAAGTCGTTGCCGCGCGCGCGCCTGCATATTTGCGTGCGCCTGAGAGTGTTATTAGGCGGGCGCGCGGGCTCCCGAGGCGACGCGCCTCGTGCACATGTGACTCGACATCAATGAAGCGGCCACGCGAGCGCGCGCTCGCCGGGGCTTTTCCGCTTTTCCACCCGGCGGACAAGTTGGCCAGGATTTCCCCGCGGCCGCCGAGTCGCACGAGCGAGCGAGTCCGGGCGCGCTCAGCGAGGCCTGTCGCCACCGGGAAAAGCGGCGGGGGGGGGGGGAAAAAAAAACGTGATTTTCCCGGAGAAAGGGGAGCGGGAGCCCCGGCGCGTGGAGGCGCGAATCTTGTGAAAATTCCGGTGCTATCGGGCCGGCCGGCGAGTGACTAAGCCTCGCCCCGGCTGCGAGCGGATTTGAATTGATCGCGCGAACGAATTGGCGAGGCAAGGGACACATCGTCGGCGGGCAGCTTAATCGAGCGGCCGGCGGCGGCGGCGGCGGCTCGGGCGCTGCAACGAGACCGGATCGATCTTAACGATGTTTATCTCGGGCCGAGGCGGCGTGCCAGCATCAATCGCGCGGGTGGAAGCGTCGGCGGGCGGCGGAGTGGGGGCCTGGCGGCGGCGGCGGCGGCGGCGGAGGACAAAGTATGAGCGAGGCGCGCTCGGCCGGCGTGGCTGTTGTAACCGAGGGCCGCCGAAAGGAGCGGGCGAGAGAGCCACGGCAGTGCAGCGTCTCGGGCAACAATGGCTCGGCGGCCGGGGGCCGGCGGGCCCTCGTGGGCTTGGGGCCGGCCGGGGCTTCTTCCTGCGGCGCGCTCCTCGCGGGACGACACGTGTTACCCAGGCCAAGGTCGAGCCGGGGCCTCGGCAGCTGCGCCGCCGGCCGGGGACTTTTCCGAGGCGGCCGCCGGAGGCCCGCTCGTGGCGCGTTGACCCAGCCGAGCAGCCTCGGCTTTCGCCGGCGCGGATTTCACTCTATCGGGTTTCAGGCGCGCCGCCGCGACGAGGCCGGCCTCCTCCTCCTCCTCCTCCTCCCAACCCGCGCACAGCCGTGTAAACAATTGGTCCGACAGGAGCGCCCGGGGCGGCGGCGCGGGGACGGCGTCGCGGGGGTGGCGTGGGCGCCCCCGCCGATAATTGAAGTGGGTATCGCGCGGGGCGGGGACGGGCGATGCAGTCGGCGGCGGGCGCATAGGTATCCGCGGCGCATTCGCTCGATTCAGCTGATACGGAAGCATCGATCCGGCGTCGTCGTCGGCGGCGGCGGCGGCGGTGGCGGCGCCTCCCTTGCTCCGCCGGCTCCCTTCGGCTCTGCGCCGCCCGCCCGCGCCCTTCGCCCTCGCCCCCACCCCCGGGCGGCCGGCGCGCGCGGCCCCCCGCCGGAGACACTGCGTGCACGCGCGGCCTGCCCCCGCGACACTGCGTGTGTACAAAAGCCCCGGTGGCGGGCGTTCGGGGGGGGGGCGGGGGCGGCGGCGGCGGGGGCCAACGGCCCGGGGGAAGGAAGCGCGGTGGCGCCCGGGCGCGCGCGGGCCCCCGACCTTGGGGCACTTGGTCATCGGCGTGGGCGGCGGTCGCGGCGGCGGCCATCGATCCGCGGCCATTGGCGCGCGCGCGAGGAGTCAAGATGCAGCAGCGCGGCCCGGGCCGGCTGCGCCGATCCACCTGCGGCCCTCGGCGCCGCCGCCGCCGCCGCCGCCGCCGCCGCCGCTCCCCCCGTTTTTTGCGAATTTCCCCGCGCGCGCCCGCGCGGCAATTACCGGACCGGTTCTCGCCGGCGCCGCCCCTCCCGCGCGCCCGGCCCGCCGCCGCCGCCGCCGCCGCCGCTTTTTCCCCGCCTAGCCCATAACTCCCGCTGTCCCTCATGGCGGCGGATCTTCCCGGGCGCAGCCGTCCCGCGGCCCCGGATCGCGCGCGCTTCACCTTTCAATTGGCCCGCGCGCCGATTGGGGGGCCGCTAATTGAGAGAGCGAGAGAGAGAGAGAGGGAGAGAGCCGCCCCGGCCGCCGGAAGCCCTGAGCCCCGGCCCCTTTAACCGACCTTGGCGACCTTACGATTTTAGGCAGAGCAGCTAACTTTAAGCGGAGCGGCCGACCCCGGCAAACTATTTTCACTATGCCGCGCTTCCGTGGCCCCGATAAACGCGCGCCGCTCTACCCGTTTAATGTTGCTCTTTTTTTTTTTTTTCATTTTTTTTTTTCGCTCTTTCCCACGGCCCCCGGCTTTAATCGCGTTGCGCAACCTGCCCAACAATGCCGCGGGGATACTTTTATTTTTTTTTTTATTCTTCTCCCCGGGCCGGAGTTGCCGGGCTAAACGCCCCTCGGCCGGATTATAATAATCTAATAGGAGCACTCGCCTCGGCGCTTGTTCCGCCCCCGCGGAATCTGCCCCATTATAAATACGGAGCGCCGGCTTTCTCTCCCCCCCGCCCGTCGCCGGAAGTTTACTTTTCAACTTGCGCCGCGGTGGCGGCGGCGTTATCGATAAAAACTAAATGCCCCCGGCCCGCTAACGGGTGAATTGTTTAATTCGCGCGATAAATCATCCCGGGGCCTTTGAGCCCCTGCAAAGGAGCCGCTGGCCAAGTGCACCCGCCCCCGCCCCCCAAAGAACATTAAAAAGTTTACCCCCGCGCGCTCGCGCGCCCCAACTTCTTTCCGGCTCTTTTTTTTCTCTCTCTCTCTATCCGTCGTTTCTCTCTCTCCTCTCTCTCCATTTTTTTTTTGTTTTTTATCAAGCGCCCATAATTTATTTTAAATTCCTTAAAGCTGCGCCCCGAAAGTTTGCGCGGCTCGATTAAAGTTCCGGGGGCGCCCCCGGGCCTCCTTGGCGGCCGGCGCAAACTTTGTCGCGGACGACCGCCGCGTAACGCAAAACAAATATTCCCGCATTCCTCGTCGCGCTTGGGCTTCCTCTTCCACGGCGAGGAGGCTCCTCTCGAGCGCCGCCGGCCGCGCCAACAATCGTAATTAGCCCAAGAATGTATATAGTTTGCAGGAGTGCGAGCGCGAGAGAGAGCCGGGCCGGAGGAGAAGTCCCGGGGTGGGGCCGTTACACCGCCGCCTCCGCCGCGGATCGAAGCGGAGGCCCTCCGGTTGTGTCCGCCGGAGGGGGGGGGGGGGGGGGTGGCACGTCTCAATTGGGAGTGCCGGTGTGCGCAATTACGCCCCGGGAAACAGCTGTGTCGCTCTTCCGCGCCGCGGAACAAATATAACTTTCTCGCGCGCGGGCGGACCAGGGAGCCGCTTATCGGCCGCAGGCCCGCCGCCGTCGTCGCCGCCGAGCGCGACACTGTGTGCACAACGAAATTGTCGGCGCGCGCGTGCTCTTTTTTTTTTTTCTTTTTTTTTTTTTTTTATTGCCATCGGCGCCGATGAAACGCGATGGACGGACGCCGAGCACCGCGCGATTAATCGCCGAAGGTTGCCCTTATCTACGCGGCTTAATTAATCGCTCATTATATTGCCCGCGGGCCGCGGAAAAATCCGGGCCGCGCGCGATCGGCCGATGAGCCGCGGCCTCGCGACCGAATTGATAAGGCGCGAGGGGCCCGCGAGGCGCCCCGGCAAAAACGTAGATAAAGCAGATGGATAGCGCGGGCGGCGTCGGCGGCGTCGGCGGCTCGAGAATGAGAAAATGAAGCGGCGCGGCGGAGAGAGTGGGAGAGAGAGAGAGAGCGAGCGCGAGGAGGCAAGTGCGAGGAGCGGCCCGGTGGAGAGAGTGAAACTGGGCGTTTGGGAGAGAGAGAGGGGGGGGGGGGTGCGCGCGCGCGCGCGGGGCTGTATATAGGAAGGGACGAGAATGAGATGAAAGGAGAAGATTCGCGTGGTGGGGGGCAGGGACCCGCGAGGAGCGAGACGGAGGCGACTACTTAAACTTGGCGGAAAGTTTGCTTCGGCAGCAAAGTTAACTCAGTTAAGTTCTCTCTCGGCTCCCAAAGCGAAACTTTGGTTCTCCAGACTCGGGCGGCTCGCGCGCGCGTTCGTCGACTCGGCCGGCTGCCCCCTCCCCGGCTCGGCGTACACATCCCGGCGGCTCCCAGGCGCCCGCAGCGCTCTGCCCCCACCACTGCAGCGACGCCGGCGTCGCCGCCGCCGCCGCCGCCAACGCCGGTCCTGCAAACCATTTACATTTACATTTACGCGCACATTTACATCCGCGGAAGCGCGCCGCCGATATAATACTACCCCTTTTCCTTTTTTCTTTTCTTCCTTCTCCCCGAGACTCTAATACTCCGGAGGCGCAGTCCCACGACATCGCGCGCCGAGGACTCGCGGCTCTCTTCCTGCCCCGGACGCGCGGCCTCTTATTAATAGAATCGGCCCGGGCCCGGGGGAAAGCCTACGCCGCGCCGCCGAATATTTATCGCGGCCGATTAAAGGGGATAAGCCCCGAGGTATTTGGCGCGCGGCGCCGGGGCTGCACAGCCCGAGGACTCGCCGGGCGAGCGGAAAAATTCCCGGGCCGCCCGCGTATCGACAAAGTGTCATCGTAATTGACGACGCGCGTGCGGGGCCGGCGGTCGGAAAGAAAAAAAAAAAAAAAAAGAAGGAAGCAAAAGCCCGGCGCGGGCCATCGCCGTTAATACCGGCTCGTCCGGCTTTTCCTCGGATTAAGTAAGGGGCGGGGAGGGGGCGGCGCTCCCGCCCCTCCCTCGGCGGTATAATAATGAAAAGGGGGAAAAAAAAAAAGGAAGAAGGAGGGAACCCGCGAGGGCAGGGGGGCTTCGGGCTCCATGTGCCGCCGACTTCCCGAAAGAAAGTTTACTTTATCGCGGCGCGATTGAAGAGGAGCCCCACCCCACCCGCGGCAACTTGCTCCCGGGTTAGACAATAATTGGATAAGTTCGCCCCCGCGGGCCGCACTCGGCACCGGCGGCGGGGCGCGCGCGCGCTCGCGCCGAGCCATCGCGCCCGAGGCTCGGCCGGGGCTTTTTCCGAGCGGCCCGCACACTTGACCCCGAGGCCCTGGGCGACGACGCGCAGCGCCGCTCCCTCGGCCGCTTTTTACGGGCCGCGCCGGCCCGTCTTCCCGATCGTGCGATGCTTCTCCCCCCGCCGCCGCCGCCGCCCGGCCCGCCCTCCCCTCCCCTGGGCTGCGGGGCCCTTTCGCGGGGAGTCATTTTTTCCGGCGCAGCCGGCGCCCGCCCCTCCCGCCGCTCCGTTTTAGCCGGCACCGCCGCTTGTCTATTTGCCGGGAGCGCTTCAAATAGCCGCCGCCACCGCCGCCAGCCGCCGACACTGGGCCGAGAGAGCGACGGTCAAACGGCCCCCACCCCAGCCGCCGCCGCCGCCGCTTCGCCAACTCTTCCCTCCTCGCGGCGTGCCCCCTCCGCGGCCCGCGCGCTCTCCCTCCTGTCCCTCCTGCAATTATTGGAAGAAGCTTCTACGCATCGGAGGGCGCCACATATCGCTGTCTCTTGTCTTGACTTTCTCGGCTCTCTCCCTCCCCCCGCGGCGGGCCCCCAGGAGGAAGCGGCCGATGCGTGATGCGGGCCGCCCACTTTCTCGCCGCGTTACCGAATAACAATATGTCGAGCAAAACTATCGGCCGGCGGCTTATCTCGCGGCGGGCGCGCCGCCGCCGCCGCCGCCGCAGCCGCCTCATTCATACGCGCGCCCTCGCGCCTACTCCATTTTTCCCGGCCGAGCAGCCGGCGCTCGCGCGCCCCGATGCCTCATTGACGTAGAGCGCGCGCGCGCGCGCCCGCCCCGTATATGTATCATCATCATTCATGAACCGGAATTCCGCGCGAGGGACGCGCCGCTCAGCTGCGCGACTCTATCTCGGCGCGCGGCCGGCGCAGCCGCCGCCACCGCCGCCGCCGCCGCGGCCGTCCACCGGCGAGAGAGGAAGGAAAAAAAAGAGCCTGGGAAAGAAAGGAAGGAAGAAGAAAGCAGCGGGGCCGAGCGAGCGAGGAGCCGAGGCACGCCTCGGACGAGCCGGCAACCTGGCGCGGCCCGGGAGTCGGGCGGGCGCCGGCCCCGGGGGAAATGCTGCTGCCTCGGGCCCGCAGCCGGCGCATCGCCGGACAATTAGTTCGAAAATGGGCTGAAAACGTCGACCCAGTGACCAGCGCGTGTGCGCCCGGCGCGCCTATTACCCGTTCCGAAAACGTTAGCCCCAGCCGCCTGGCGCTCTCGCGTAGTAGCAGCCAGCAAATGTAAAGAGAGAGGGAGAGCCCGAGCGGAGCGCGCGCGCCCACAGCCCCGGCGCGTACACGCGAGAGAGAAAGAGAGAGGACATCACACGTTGGGGGTATCCATTTGTGCGTCGGGTGCGTCGGGAGCAGCAGCAGCAGCCTCCAGCGCGCAGAGGTGGCCCTCGCGCGCGCGCCCACTCGGCAGACGGGAGCCCGCGGAGGCCAGGACCCGGGAGACGCGGCCCTCGAGGGCCCAGCCACCAGGTGAGAGAGGCCCGCGGGCCCGCGAGCCCGAGGCCCCGCGCCCACCGGACCCCGGCGAGCGCCCGAGGCGCCGAGAAGGCGACGCGCGCGCGCGCCCGCCTCTGCGCACGCCCGGCACGGACACGCGGCCCCCGGCTGTGTGCGGCCCCTAACGCCGCCCACCGCCCGACTCGGGGCTTAACCTACAAACCGGGCCCGCGCGCCCGCATCGCCCGCACGGCCCGCAGGCCCCGGACCCGCCCGCGCCCGCTAGCGTCCCCTCGCCGCTGCACCGGCCACCACCGGCGGCAGCAGCGCCGCTGCAGCAGCCAAGCGTCTCCCTCGGGCGCGCGCGCGCCGAGCCGCCGCCGCAGCCGCCGCCGCCGCCGCCGCTGAGCGCGGGGACCGGCCACCGGGCCCTGGGGGGGGGACGCAGCACTCGAGAGACCAGCCCGCGCCAGAGGCTTCCTCCGCGCGGCGAGCGCCAGCAACGTGATTCCCCGTGCAGCCGGCCGCCCTGCTCTCGCCGAGTGCCGCGCCGAGCACACCGAGAGCAGCGCCCAGGGGCCGAGAGAAGGAGAGACGACGCCACGGGCAGCAGCGGCGCCCAGTGCTTCGCCGCCAGTGGGCCGCTCACGACCGCTCGGAGCCCCAGCCGCCGCCGCCGCCGCCGCCGCCGCCGAGCCGAGCCGAGCCGCACGGAGAGAGCCAAGCCGCCGGACGCGCCCGCCGCCGCGGCCCAGCCCCAGGAGCCGACCCCGTGGTGGGTGTCCGCGCCCCGGCGTCCGCCGCCGCGCCCGCTCCCTCGCCCCCCTCGCGCCAAGCGGCCGCCGCCACCGCCGCCGCCGCCGCGCCTCCGCTCCCAGGCCGCGCGAGACGGGAGAAAGGCCGGAATACTTGTGCGGCTTCCGCGGGAGCCGCGCCGCGCGCCCGAGCGAGCCCCGAGCCAGCCCCAGCGCCCGCCCCGAGGCCCAAGCCGCCCGCGCACCAGCCCGACAGCCCGCTCTCTCCGCTCTAACCTCCAATTCGCTCGGCGGCGCCGCCGCCGCCGCCGCCGCCGCCACCGCGGCCGCCCGTCCCCTCCCGAGGCCCACGCTTCTTCACGCGCCCTAAAACCAACTCCTCTCCTTTTGCTTCGCAGGTGGCAGCTTTCCGGGAGTCGTGATGTATTGGAGGTTCGGCGGTTCCTGCCCTAAAACCGACCACGAGCCAGTATCACCGCGGCAGTCGGTCTGACAAAGCGGCGCCCGAGCCACCTACAAGCCCTACCGACAAACGGGACTTAGTGATAAGCTCGGAGAGTGTTAGTACCACTGTTAGGAACTGTGTACTGTGTTAGAAACTGTTTTTTCAAGAGGAGAGGTGACAATTTTATATTACGGGGGGGCTGTCTGACCGATGGACAAACGGAAGATGATGCCCAAACGCCCTCGAATGGAGAACCTCAGGGGCCCAATTACAAATGGGCCCATCCAAACAAGACCTCTTGTGGCATTGCTCGATGGACGTGACTGCTCCATTGAAATGCCCATCCTTAAAGACGTTGCTACTGTGGCCTTCTGTGATGCACAGTCTACGTCTGAAATACACGAAAAGGTCAGTTTCCCTTTTCGTCACCAAACTACCATGCCTACCACCACCTCACCTCCACCACCACCACTCCTCCTCGATACACCTTACTCATCTCACTCTGCCTTCTTCTTTGTCGTTACAGGTGTTGAACGAAGCAGTGGGTGCTCTTATGTGGCACACCATTATTCTCACCAAGGAAGACCTTGAAAAGTTTAAAACTCTTAGAATCATTGTTAGAATCGGTTCAGGAGTTGACAACATTGATGTCAAAGCAGCTGGAGAGCTTGGCATCGCAGTGTGCAATGTGCCTGGCTATGGAGTTGAAGAGGTAGCAGACACCACTCTTTGCCTAATTCTAAATCTCTACAGACGTACATATTGGCTAGCAAACATGGTTCGAGAAGGCAAAAAATTCACAGGACCAGAGCAGGTATACTATCTAAACCGACCTTCCTTTCACCCAATCTTGGACAATGTCAGTACCTTTGTTATTTTCTCAGGTGAGAGAGGCTGCACAAGGATGTGCTAGGATACGGGGAGACACTCTTGGAATTGTAGGATTAGGAAGAATTGGTTCCGCTGTTGCTCTGCGTGCAAAAGCTTTTGGTTTTAATGTTATATTCTATGATCCATACCTTCCTGATGGTATTGAAAAGTCCCTTGGACTGACAAGGGTTTATACACTGCAGGTTCGTTCTAATTCAAATGCCTACCATTTACACTAAATTAACAAAAAAAAGTCCTACGTGTCATATTTACATGTTATATATGTTTTCAGGATTTGCTGTTTCAATCGGATTGTGTATCACTACACTGTACCTTGAATGAGCATAATCATCATTTAATCAATGAATTCACCATAAAACAGGTACACCTTTCTTCTTTTTCAAAAAAAAGCAATTGATACACTCTAAATGTGCAAATGAATTAAATTTCTTTATATTTTTCTTACTCCAATGACAACCAGATGAGACCAGGAGCATTTTTAGTAAACACAGCCCGTGGTGGATTAGTGGATGATGATGCATTGGCTGCTGCGTTAAAGCAGGGTAGAATCCGAGCAGCCGCACTTGACGTCCACGAAAATGAACCATACAATGTCTTTCAGGGTCAGTCCACACAATGTGAGTCTTATCAAACCTAACCATTAACCAACCCCCCACACGTTAACACTTGCTTGGTTTTTGGTGTTTTCAAGCTTTACACATTAATGTGCAAGCGTCTTTTGTATTGTCTAGTACCTCTATTCGTTTCTATCCAATGTTGCATCCGACATTCTTCTCCGTCTTCTTTCACGCTTGAAATATTTTGTACAATGAGTTTACACGTATTTTACATGTTAGCACGTTTATTTTGCACCTATTCGTTGTACAAACTGTTTTACTATAATGCTTTCAATGTGAAATAAAGCTTGCTTTTATTATTATTATGCAGCAATCATAATTATTCTAATAAAGGCACACTTGTATTTTCATGTAAATGTGTTTGATAATCGGAATATCGATCAGAGTAACTTACGTCCATTCTTTTGTTTAGGTCCACTAAAGGACGCACCAAATTTATTGTGCACGCCTCATGCAGCTTTCTACAGTGATCCAAGCTGCACGGAACTGCGTGAAATGGCTGCGAGTGAAATACGGCGAGCAATTGTCGGTCGTATACCAGATTGTTTGAGAAATTGCGTCAATAAAGAATACTTCCTATCAACTACTGGGTAAGGCTTTTTCTCTCGATACTTGAAATTCGCTACGACTAGTACAGTCGTCAAGCGTCGAGTTTAGAATTTTTTGACAAAATCAGTGTAAATACAGTAATTAAGACAATTCTCATGTATCTCCGGGCAAAGTAAAACTGAACCATCCGATGTCGTCAATTTCAAGCCGACCGTTCGATTTTTCTTTGCTCATTGAAGAAACAGTAGAAGAAAGCTCTCTGTGTCAAACTTTAAAAATTTGTACATAGGTATAATAATGGAATACGCAGTGAAAAGTGACAGTTGTTAAAAAAAAAGAAACTGAAATAAATCTCTTCTAAAAAAATAACTCTCACCTTGCTCTTTTGAATTAAACTGTTACCATTTCAAATGCTATTGTAGTTCCTATCTTGTCTGAATATACTTGTACTGTTAGAAAGCATGAAAAAAGTAAACAAACGATCTCGGCACCAGACACGGCGTTTGTTTTTTTCACGCGCCACCTTATGCGAGCAAACGCAAAAAGCAAATAAAGCAATAAGCTCAAAGAAAACTTGACTCATGACAACTGTAGCATGCACGTCTCGTACCTACGAAATGCAAAGTGCAACTTAGCCGTACGATAAAACTTAGCTCTTTCTCTTGGGCCCGGTTACGAAAAAAAAAGCTATCCGTAATTTTTGCAGAAACAGATTTTCAAGCAGCTGTAAAGACACAGACTCGTATTAGCGAGGAACGTGAAAGAGACAAACAGAGATATACAGATCCCACGCAATGACACGCAAAAGAAAATTGCAAAGTAAGAGAGAAAGAGACAAAGTAACGTTAACGAAAAGAAATGCGAGAGAGTCGGGAGAGAGCGAGAAAAGCAAAAAGAAAGTCGGAAAAATGAGCTGACGAGAGAGAGAGAAACAGAGATGTCCTCCGACATACGAATAAAAAGTCCAAGTGGCCAATTTCTTTTCGCTTTCTCCGCAGCAGCTACCCGGAGGGCATCAACGGCGGCTACTACGCGGGCGCCCTGCCGGTGCAGCAGGCCCACTCGACGACCCCCCACGACTCGGCGCCCCCGCCACCCGGCGGCCACTCTGTCGCCGGCGGCGGCGGTCCCGGCGGACCCAACTCCTCGGCGGGAGGCGGCGGGGGCCCGACGGGCCCCTCGGGCCCGAACGTGGGCGGCGCCGGCTCCGGGGGCCCCGCATCCGCCCCACCACCGGCCGGACTCGCCGGTCTACCACACAGCATAGTGAGCGAGCCCGACCCACGGCCGAGCCCACCCGCTCCGAGCCCCCGTTGACCCTGAACTAGCCAGTCCATCAGCAACAACGTCATCCCCGAGCCTCCAGCAGCAGCATCTCCACTCCAGCGGCGCCGAAACAACCATCCTTAGATACCAATAATCACAGCAATTACCAACGCGTCTGCCACATCTACTACCAACCATCGACATCCGCCAAGCATCAACTTAAACTACCAGCTATTCAGCCTCGGAGCCACAGCGCCTCTGCGATCAAGCACCATTTTCCTCAACCATTTTTATTGCCCAGCGACCCGCCGCCGCCTAGCCCGCAACACCGACCGCCACCCAAACAGACAGAATCGCATTCGAAACAGATACCCGCAGCTTTACGCAGCTAATACTACGACCACTTCCTCTTCGTTATTAGTCATCAGCTTCCACTTGAATAACCTCGTCGTTGTTGTGTTGTCGTCGATACCAAAATGTCAGGCAAAGCTGCTGCAAAGCGACCAGTGGACGAGAACTACTGTTGAGTCAGAGTGAGAGTGCCGAGTATGCCCACACACACACCCACACTCGTACGCGTGACTATGGAGCGAAAGAAGAGAGAAAGAGAGCGAGAGAGAGAGAGAGAGAGCAAGAAATATATTAGTAAGAATGATGCGCTTCGCGGATACGCGCCCGAGACCACGTGCTCCGTGCCCACCACTTCGTACCTACGATGTGGCCCAAGAAATCTCCTTTCTCATTCACTGTCAGCTAGAAACAAGTACATGCCACACGTCGGATACTCAATGCGTTTTCCTAACAACTTCGCACTTTAAACCGAACCTTTCAAATGTACACAAGTTTGCGTTGTCTCCCGACTCGTGCTCGAGTTGACAAACACGAAGCTTTTGTTATGATTTGCGATGCGTTTCATTGTGTATTCCTCGGATAACCTTTAGTTCGGATATTCATTATTATCTTGAATATACCATAGGAGCGCTAAACTTGGCTTAGTTATCTTTTAAGAGGTTCATGGTGTCAAGTCGAGTTTATCTATTTATCTGTAAACTAATTAGTTTTTAATTTTCTCATTTACTGAATAGAAGACTGTCGTGCCAAACAAATCGCTATTATTGCGCTCGATTCAGTCGTGCAGATACGATCGGACTCCTTCAAAAAAAAAAAACTACAAGAGCAATTATCATGGTAACACGGCAAACTTTTATCACCATTGGAATTAAAATTTAAATATTGATACTTTAATTATCGCTGTTTAAAGATAAATGATAAATTCTAAGCATACATGAGACAATCTACAAACAGAAAAAAATTCTAGAAACAGATTTGTATATTAAGAGTTGGCAAATATCTCATTTTAAATTTTATATCTGTCTTGATGTTGTTATAATTTTATGCATTCAGAGAGAATGGGTTTAAAAATACTATGATTATGTCTATAATGTGCGGCTACTTTGTATCTTCCAAAAATTAAGGAGCATTGTCAAAGCGTACCCCGAATGATTCTAAAAAGATCAAAGCTATGCCACAGTGTCTTTAGAACGACTTTAAAAAAAACAAGTAGAATATATTTAGTTGTATCTTCATGTTTAGTGGTATGGTGTTATTTTCCACCAACCAACGATGTGCAGTTTTTTGCAAAATCTATTGAGATTAGTCGAAGATATTTCCAATACTGAAGCGTGCAAACCATCACCGCTTTGGGCATCATCTCGTGCTTCTTTGTGATTGTGCTCAAGATACTACTGATGAGTTCATAACGTTTTTAGCAAAGCTTGTTTGCGTCACTGGTGTCGTTGGTGATACCCGGGTTACGATATAAGGATTGTATCCCATCTGCTAAGAGTCTACGTCCGACATGAACCAGACCTTTATACACGGTCGTAGGATATCAGCATAACAATAAAAATAGTTTGCTGTAACAATAGGTCGAGCTTGTGCAAACTTCATCATTTGGTCTGGAAGCAAGAAATCAATGCGGGTCTAGTAAAAGTTAGGATACATTTTAGTGCCTTTTCTATCAGAATGAAGTAAGTGAGTCTTACATATGTTGCTCGCTCAAGCATCAACTGAATGCCAAGTGCTGGGTCTAAAAGGTTGTGCACAAATGTACCAAAGACTTGTTGCATTATGCATGTTCACATTAGACCAGCATTTGTCGGAGGCCTTATAGACAGGTCAACTGCTTGCAATTATAACCACAATGATTCGAGGTCGATCTGTAGAGCTCAGGTAGGCCTCTAGATCTGATGTTATTTGTGATGATGTGCGTCATAAATGGAGCAAGCAAAGGCATTTCCAACAACTAACTCAAGGGAATGCGTGCGACCAACGTAGTGTGACTCTTAAAAGCTGAAGTTGACAAGCAACATGAGTTGATATGGTTGACATCCTCCATCGAATCTTGTATCTGAATAGAATACAATCTGGAGATCTAGCTGGGGCTAGTCGTTCAGGTCTTCGTGGGACAACATCTTGAGCTCGCTGAGGATCATCTTGCTGATATTTATAGACTCTCGATCCTTCGAAACTTTCAACGCTCATCGAGGACACCTCCCTCGTGTGCGGTCATTCGATCTTCTAAGTTCGGCCTGGGTATCGGAAGCTTCAATCCACCAACGACTCCTACAACATCTGAAGAACATTCTGATCCTTTCCTTCTTTTTTCCCTCTTTTTAAGGACAGGAAAAAAGTGACAGTAACGTGGAATTCTCGACAACCGCGATGATGCGACGATGGTGAAGTCTATCATGATAATATGAGTGAAGTAAAAATAAATATGCAAAGGTCTATTTTAAAAACGCACACATATCGATTCGGTTTCAAGTGTTATTGTTACAAAAGAAAGACCGTCATAAATTACTGAGTGGCTTAAATTTATAAATAGAATAATTTAAGCATATTCGTTTCACTTAAGAAAAATAAAACAAAACTTTAATTAGAAGATTTTGTTTCTTTCGTTTGAAGATTTTTTTTTAATCTCGAGCGCTAAATTTATCTCGAAAACAAATAATGACATGATCACGTAAAAAACTTTCTATATACATATTATTTAAAAAAACTTTATATAAATAAAATTAATTATATTAAAAATAAAAGTTTTCGAAACATTTACTTGATTTTGTAGGCTCCAAAATCATTCCAAACTAATAAAGCAAAGCTGATCAATGGCGATTTAAGACAGTTTGTAGGTCGAAGTGCAAAGTCTAACATTGTCCAGGGGCCTTCTATTATAACTTTCACTGGGTTAAGAAGCCCCTTGAAAATGCAATTGATTTTTTTCTTCCATTAAGAAAGTAAGGGAAAGAAAGGATGTGTGAATGTATGCGTGTGAGTGAACGAGAGGTGAATAAACAATATAAAGCATCACATAGAAAAAGAAGAAAAGAGTGAACTCAAGTGTGACAGAGGCGACATATAGGTTTTTTAAATAGAAAGTATGCTACATAAAAGAAAAACAAGAAAATATACAAGTACAACTGCTAAAAGACAAGGTGGCCCCAACATTTACCATAAGTCTTTAACGTTTCATTCCGATGATTTTATGCGCTAAAGTAGAAGTTTTCCAAGTTCGAAATTTAAACAGTGAATATGAGTAAGATTTTGGGGGGGGGGGCCAACTCGTCCTTGTGCATTCGTACGATACATAAAAGTAGAGACATTATCGAATTTTTTTTATTTAAGAATATTATTACTTATAAATGCATCATTATATATAGAAAAATGAGTGAACGGAACGAATGAGCCCGAGAGAAATACTAGGAATCGAAGGGACGGTTTTTTAAAAGAGAAATATTAAACGGTGAAATGATGAGTTGTTTTTTGAAGTTTTGAAACAAAATTGATGACTATAATATTTAAAAAAAAAAGTGAGAAAAAAATTACAAGAGTGAGAGAGGTTGAGAGAAATTTAATTGTAGACAATGAAATCATGATGCATCGATGAGAATCAAGATTGAAAATACAACCACGATAGAAAAACCAGACCTCCTTCTTCTCCGCCCTTTTCCACTTTCCACAAGGCGCTGTTTATTCTATACGTTAAATTTATTGTACGATGCACGAGATATACGAAAACGAAATTGCCGATATATTCTTCGCATCACTTTATTATCGTCGTTCTGGAGAAAGGACTTATCTTTCGTGTTTTCGTTTAACAAAGTGCAGTCGCTTCCTTGACTTTTTCGCTACGAATATTGAAATCTGTATGACTCGGTCTGCGTTTTTTGTTTCTCTTTAAGCGATGTCGAGGGGTTACTTGGTTTGTTTTTTAATGCAAA
Organism: Sycophaga agraensis; assembly: GCA_018906755.1. Lineage (NCBI taxonomy): Eukaryota > Metazoa > Arthropoda > Insecta > Hymenoptera > Pteromalidae > Sycophaga > Sycophaga agraensis. The sequence continues at coordinate 2,929,478 of JACCIE010000004.1, forward strand.
ATAGGGATATATGAGAGATATGCGCGGAACGAAAAAGTCGACGACAAAATAGGAAGAATAAAATAGAAAAAACTACGCGGATTTGACGAATAATAATAATAATAATAATAATTAAAAAAAAACGAGAGAGTACGAGATTGAGAAAAGTGAAAAAAAGTAATAATAAAGTTTTTAAAGTCGGCGAAGAATAATAAACCACACAAGATGAGAATTGAAAGTGGTGAAAACAGCAACATTAATATTAATTATAATTAATAATAATAATTATAATAAATACAATATTTGTACAATAATCAACGGTGCTGTGGTATATGAATGCCGCAGGTCTGTTATCTGAATCGTCTCACCCATCCTCTATGATTTATAGTTTCGATTAGTTTTGTTTTTCTTTTCTCTCCGTTTGCTATGCACAATATTCGTTTATTCTTTGATATATCTTTAGACTAGTTTGACAATGCTTTTTTCGTTATCATTTTAGAACGTTACACATTCGATCGAAGCGAACAAGATCGTTATACAAAGCGAACGTCGCGGCGACGCGGAAACCCTGTTTTGTATAGTTTGTCCGAGGCGTGCACTGTGTGTGTACCTTGGTAAAAAATAATAATCACTAAATTCTCGCAGTTGGGTCGGCCCCTTTCCCGCGCGAAGCCGCCGCCGGGGGCACATGGGGGGGTGTGGTGGGTACGGGGGAAGAAGAACGCAGCTCTCGGACCCCTGTGTTGCGCACGCACAGGAGCGACGTGTATGTACAGTGCGGGCCGCGCTGCGCCCTCGGAACGCGCGCGCGCGCGTATGTCGTACTTTTTTTTCTTTTTCATAATTTTTTTTTTTCTTCATCTATTCGGTAAGTCTACGGTTTTCGTTGTAAGCTCGCCCCGAGGCGGATGACGGGTATGCGGCAGCACTGGGGCAGGAGGGCGGCCTCGGCCATCTCCTGGCTGTGGGCGCCGCTGTGTCACGTGAGGGACCCGCCGTGGACCCGCATGTGCCTGTTGAGGTTGCCGCTCTGGCTGAAGCGCAGGAGGCACAGCTTGCACTGGTAGGGCTTTTCCCCCGAGTGGATCCGCAAGTGCTTCGTCAGTGTCGAGCTGTCGGAGAAGGCCTTCTTGCAGAACCGGCACCTGTGGATCGACAAGACAGTTTCATGAGCCCCTGACCTCCCGAGGGGGGACGCGCGCGAAAGCTCCGCGGGCCGCGATCGAACGGCGCGCCACTGTCTTTGCGCGTGCCTCGTTTAACTTTTGTTTTGTTTTTTTTTGCTCTTATATTCACGCCTCTGTCTCAACATTATTTCATACAACATTGCTTTTTTTCTTTTTATTTCCGCGAAGATGACCAATTGCTTTGCTGCACGAGGAAGTGTTCCTGGTACCTGTATGGTCGCTCCCCGGAGTGGGTCCGCATGTGAGTCGTCACGGAGCTGCTTTGGGAGAATCTCCTGTCGCAAACGGGACAGCGGAAGGGCTTTTCCCCCGAGTGCGTCCTCGCGTGCGCCGTCAGATTTGCCGCCTGGCTGAACGCCTTCGAGCAGGCGTGACATCTACATACAATAGTCCACAGTTTAGTCTCAATCGCTTGGTAACCTCATGCAAAGCGCATGCATAAATCTACAAATTGAGCAATCTTTTTTATCGCGATTACGTTGATTAACCGATTTCATTGAATAATTTATCTTCTCATTCGGTGCAAACGGTCAATTCATTACTCGGAAGGCTGCCTTAACGTTTGCGTTCTGCATTATCTAACGAGTTTTTGCACGGGCAGATTTCTCGATGATTCTCAATAAGTAACAATTAAATATAGAGTCTATTTTTAAAATATTAATGTACTTAAGGTAGTCCAATTAGTGTCTTTCTAGTTAAATCGCCGATTCTTTGAAAATACTTTATTTAACTAATATAGAAGATTTGTGCTATTTCCGCTGTTGTGTAAACGACTTTATAAAATATTACCAATGAATATTATTCGCTCAAATACAAGAATTATATTAGTACTTCCTTTATTTTTATTTTTAAATTCAAAGTTCAATATAAGGACTCAATTGATGCTGGTTCGAGGTTAAATGTATTTTTATTACGATCAATAAATAATTTCTTTTCTAAACATCTTGTTAAACGTTACTTTTTTCAATCACTTCAGACAATTTTATCACTCACCGCTGTTTTCATAATAAAATAATGAAACAACTATTTTTTAATAAAGTACTTCAAATTACTTAACTTCTTCATTTCCATCCTATTATAATTACATCTTTTAGTTGAAATGCGATTCGATATGTAAGTATTTATATATTTACTTTATATTGAAAACTATTTAAAAATGAAAGTTACATAAACATGCATTTCGTGTGTTTTTTCATTGTTAAAAGTAGAAATTTATTTGATGTTTCGAAAAATCATCTGAAAATAAAAATTCAAAATTTTTCAATTCTTTATAAAATTTCATTTAATAAATACTAGTAATCTAAAACATTAATTCAAAAGTACTGATTTTATTTTAATCCAGTATAATTTGTTCCGCGAATTTTAAGACCGAAATAGAAATTTTGAGGTTCTGTAGTAAGGTTTCAAAACAGTATAGACTGAAGCTATATCACTAATAATAATATAATAGTCCTCTGCTACACAATTGTAAATCTAAGTGTTGCTTTTACACACTACGTACGGATCGTGTTAAAACTTTCATGCATATGTATTTATTTAGTTTGTAAAGCTTTGTAAACAAAACCGTGTTAATTAATACGAATGGAAAAAAACATTTTTTGAATAAAGAAAATTATCGGAAAAGATAAAATAGTCTTGAATTGACAATTTAAAAATTACACCTAATTGAATACTTATATATAATTACACGTTATAGAATAATTAAAATTTATGATAAAGTCATTTATACATATTTTAATTTAACTTTTTATAATTTTAAAAAAATTGCTAAACATTGATTTATGTTTTATCTATATTAACGGTATTTTTGGTCGGTCATCAATAATAACAAGTTTCTCTTTATTAAGTCTCAATTTGATTTTATAAACATAAAGGAAAAGAGTAAGATTATAGAAATTTAAAATGTAAGGGAAGAACCAGAAGTATGTGTATCTATTCATATTTCTTTAAATAATACTTAAAAAATGTTAAAATAATCTAATTTTAAGATACACGCTACTAACATTTTATGGGTGATAAAGATATATTGTTAATTTCTAATAGTGATTTTAATAATATTAATCAATTATTACTTTCGTTAAATTAATCTTTGATAAGTTTTTTCAAATTAAGATAACCTCAACAAATTTCACGATATCAGATTATATTATTTGTTATATGTCATATTATGAGTTTGAAACCATTCTATTATTCGTCTGAATTAGAATTCTTAAATTATTTAATACAATATTTTTTAAAAAATATTTTATAAAATATATAATTATGCCACTCAAATAAAATTATCTGAAAAATCTTACGAATATATCTAATGTTAATAAACTGTATACGAAAAATTGCAGTTATATATTTTTATCTTCTATAATTTTAAATTATTGTTTTGAAACATTGCTTTGAAATTTTGACTTCTGTTTATAGATAGAAAGCTATTTACTGTATCTTTAGAGTAATAAGTTAACTGTAAATAGAAGTGAATTTCAATAACAAATTATGATTATAAATTATGAAACAAAAATAAATAAATTAATTCATTAATAAAATAATAATAAATTTTTAATTATTAATTTTCTTGTTACATTTCATATAACAAGTTATGCAAAAAAATTTAAATATAGAAATTAAAATTTAAAAATTTAAAACAATATTTTTAAGTGTATAATAACATCATTTGTAAAGAAATCTCAAAAAAAAAATGGATTTTGTATGATGGAAAATAATTTTAGAAAGTAGTATAGTAGTCACAAAATAGTTGTTTGCTTTTGTCCATTCAATATTATAAATACACTATTTTAAGCTTAAAGCTCATGCATATTTGTTTGCTTTAAGATATAAAGTTTAACCTGATATATTCTAATGTATTTCTCATAATAATAAATTTGTTATAAATTATAATATGTAATCGTAACATTTTTGAATGATGTTGTTTCCGAGTGAATTATATAAATTTTGTATTTATCTACTGCAGGGTGACTCGATCTCCACAAGTTTCGATACATGCATTTAGTTTAAGGTATTTTCATTAAGTATTATCAGTTTGTAAACTTATTAGTTTACATATTCATGGATTTTTTCACTTCGAAACTTTCTTATTCTCTGCTCATGATTTCATTGGTAATTTTAAACTTCCGTATTATACGGTTAAATTGATTCGCATAGATCTTTATTACATTTCAAGTAATAAAAATTGTTCAAAATCGTTGTTTCATCAATTTCATCAAAATATTACGTATTATATTTGAATAATTATTTAAATAAACAGATTGTACGATGTAATGCTCTACATTAGAAATCTACGAAACGCTTGAATCCGCCTGTTGTCAGCTTGGTTATCACCCAAAGTAAAACATTTTCCAAATTGAGAATTTTGCTTTACTACGTTCTTTTGGAACGATGTAAAATAAAACATGATATTCTTGTATTACATGTACTTGAATTCCGTTGGCAAAGAAGTTGCGAAGTTGCTCGCTATTAATAGTAGCGCAAAGCAATTAAAATACGTAGAAACACCGTACTCTTTTTCCATTGGACACTTTAATTTAATTTGATTGAATCGATCCGCGAGAGGGGTGAGGTTTTTTTCGAGCGAGAGCAAAGTGAATGAAAATGGCGCGATTGATAGAGGGGCAAGGCAATTAGCCGGGGTCGGGTTCGGCAACTGCACTCGCCGGAGAAACAGCGTAGAGCCGGGCGCGGGAACTGCGGGGAAAGCCCGCAACCGCGGATCAAAAGCCGCGCCGAAAAGCAGGGGAAAGAAAGGAAAGCATTGAACCTAAAGGGCTTCTCCCCCGAGTGCGTCCTGAGGTGGGTCTTGAGCGTGCTGGGCCTCGCGTACGTCTTCCCGCATATCCTGCAGAGGTTGGGCCGCGCCTGCTCGTCCTGGTTGGGCCCCCCCAGGCCCTGCACGCACTGCAGCTGTTGCTGTTGCTGCTGCTGTTGTTGCTGCTGGTCGGCCTGCTGCAGCCTCTGCTGGGCCTGGGCCGGCTGCTGGTGTTGGTGCTGGTGCGCCTGGTGGTGGTGGTGGGCTTGGGGGTGTTGCGAGGAGGTGGCGGCGGCGGCGGCGGCGGCGGCCGCGGCCGCGAGGCTATTGGCCGCCGCCTGGTTCGCCCTCTGCTGCTGCTCGACCCCCGCGGCGTACTGGGGGGCGGGACTCAGCAGCGGCTCCACGCCCCACGCGCCCGTGTAGCTCTGCTCGTAGCTGCGGGTGCAGAGAGGCGCGCCTGCGCATCAGTCGACGAGGCCTCCCCGATACCCCTGCCCACGCGCGGCACCCATTCTTCCCTCCCCCGAGCCTACCCCTTCCTGCGCTGCCCATCCCGCGGGATTTTATTGGGTTATTCACCGTTTTTTTTTTCACTGCGATCGCGTCATCAGATTTATCAGAATGCCAGTCCAATCATTACGGATGATTTTTTCCTAAACGCGCTCGATACCCTTGCATTTGCTCGTGCCCGCGTTCTTGCAAATACCTTTTAATCCGGATTAAATATATTGGATGCGAATACTTTTGAATAACAAAAATCTAAGACAGCCGCAGTAATGCGCTGTATCAAGTTGTAAGAAAATAACATTGAAGTGTAATCAAATAAGTTATATGCGGTACATTCAGTAAAAGACTATACAAAAAACCTTTATATTTTTATTCTTATGTAGAATGATCATTCCATTCACAGATCAAATCAGCCATTTTATTACAAAAGTTTTGCTCATTTTTTTTCGCCTCGCTTTTTCATCAATATTAACTTTATCTATTTAATGCATAATATATATCTCTTATTCTATGATTGCATATGTATGATACTCTGATTACATTAGAGTAACTATTATCGACAACACCATGATGTCGTTAATAAAAACTGTATTGAACTATTATTATAGAACAGTATAATATAATGCTATTTTACTAAATAATTATCAAATTGATCCGAAATATACACAACCGACTTGCTTTTATTCGTAACTGTGCTAATAGAGAATAACTAATAGTTCCAAATTATTTTTCTACTTATTTTTGTACAGGTGTATTCTATCATTTTAAAGCCCACATATGTTGAAAAAAGGAGTACTAGAAACCTGCGGATTGTATTCAGCTGCATGCGGTTGATCGACATCGGAGATAACATTTTATTGAAATAGTACGGGAAGCAATACAAAGTCAATCGAAACCAATTCTAACGAAAGATGCTTATAGTCATTTTAACAAAATTGTGGTTTGATTGATAAAATGTTGATCTTATTAGATTTTAAATTATTTACTAGTAGATTATTGCCACTTAATTATTTTCACAATCGCACACAATTGGGAATACAATCTATAGTTTTCAGTTATCTCAATACTTATTCTTATACTTTATTTCTGCTTTATTTCTATTCTAGTAGCAATTCTAGTAGCGATTCTATATTTATGAAAAATCGAATCAAGCATTTTTTGTTTATTTCATTACTAAATTACATAAGATTCTTTATTTATTATTTTCTACACAAGATTTCCATAGTTTCTGTCGTTTGTTATGCTTAATTAATAAAAATTAAAAATATATTAAATAATGTATGTGTATCTTCAGTGTTAGTTCGGATCAACTCGAATTAACTTTAGTAGCAGCAAACGGATATATTACTGCGTTGTTTGAAAGGATAAAAGATCGACATTTATCTTTTAAATATAGTTGAAAAATCTTTATAAGCATACATACAATAATACGTTAATGATCACTAAATTCACTAAAATTTATCATAGATTTTGAAATGATAATATCTGTGATCGGCTGACCTGCGCTTCGCATTACTACTGATTTTAAATGAACACTGATAAAAAAAATTATTTTATTCAAAGTCACTGTCTTAACAATTAATAAATATGCTCATAATAGTTAAATTTACATCAATCAATAGTTAAGAAGCGTTTCTATAAAGTTAAAGTATTAGAAAACTTGTTTGAAACTAATTTCTTGTTGTGGATTTTCTTAACTGCTTAAACGTAATGTATAATTGTAGCTATGAAAATAAACTCATCTTAAATATTTTCATGTAATAGTATAAAATTTATAGACAACTCTGATGCATTACAGCATATTAAATTTGAAAAGATACATCATTTCATTAACACCTTTTACTAAGTAACTGTTTCTAATCATCCAACTGTGCATTCAAACAATTCAAAGTCCCAATAATCTCATTTTTTTAACAAAAAAGATCTCATTTTTAAACATATTTTATGATATTCTATAATTACTTTTTAAAAAATATTCTATACTAATGAGTAGAAACAGTGTATGAAATTAATTTTGAAAATACAAGAGAACAATTAATTATCGGCACCCTAGTAAATAAAAATATTTTGTTAATACATTAAAGAATATATATTTGCGGTAAGTGTTATGAAAAAATTGTATTTTAAAGTATCGAGGACTCAAATTGATTCTATTAGTATATGCACCATGTGACTAAACAGATGCCGAATTATAAAAAGTAGGTGTAATAATTTAATAATGATTATAATCTAAAAATATTTTTATGCAAGAAGAGTAGTAATTTAGATAGATTTAGAAATGAAACTATTTTGTTATGAAAAATATAAATTCTTGCATCATGATAAAAAATCTTTAATAAGTTGAAATGGTGATGTTATTCTTAATTTCACTTTAATGAGATAATAGAAATTCAGAGACACACATTGAAGATCTGTACTTCTACTTAATAATCTAATTTCATAAAAAACATAAAAAAGGTTTTTTGTATAGTCTGTCTGTAACATGTACCTTGGCAATAATAACTGACATTCTGATTTGCACTCATTTGATGGCTAAACGATAATTAAATGCAAGGTCCGACGGCCTAGTCAGCCCAAAATGAAGAGATTCTCACTGTAATCGATTCATAGTCGCAATAAGTTTAACAGACGATAACCGTATGAAAAAATGAGACGATAATACCGAGGCCGGTTGGACACACAGGCTCGTTGAGTTTAGTGCGTGCCGAGAGCGGCATCGGTCCGTTTTCTCCGCGGTGAAATCCGAAGTGAGCCAAAATATCGGAGCAGATACCCAATCTTGGATCGCGGGGCGCATACGCGCCGCCGGCGCTCGAATATCCCGGCTGACTTGAAAGTGCAGCGGTGGGAAGAGCGAGTGCAGGGCGCACGAGGCTTATGCACGGAGGCGGCGGTATGCGCGCAGGGATTCGGATGAACTTGGGCATGAAAACGGCGATCGTGTTCCTCGTTAAAGGGAAACCGTAGGAGCGTAGGGAGGCGCGGACTCGGGCCGCGGGCGGCGGTAATCGCGGGCGCCGGCTACTCACCCGGGATGCATGTTCATGTTCATGGTCATGTTCATGGAGACGTTGACGGACATGGCGGGCGGCTGGGCGTAGTGGGTGGCGGGTGGGCCGAGGCCCTGGCCGTAGTCCTGGGCCGAGTACCCGTGGCTCGGGGCCGAGTAGTACCCAGCGCCCGTCGGGCTGCCCGGGTGGACGACGGCGTGCTTCAGCGACAGGAGTACGTCGGCCATCCCCTCGCCGTTGACGTTGCCCGGCCGCGGCATGCCGCACTCGCCCCGGGCGCAGCCCCAGCTGTGGGGGGCAGAGAGTAACCTCGTGGTTAGACCGTCGTCGGGGCCCGTGGGAAGCGCCGAGGACGGCCCCGACGCCCGAGGGAAGTCAGGGGGACTGAGCCCCGGCCGATCGCGCCTCCGCCGGCTCGCATGACTTTTTAAGGTTTTCTCGCACCTTTCAACGGATTCTCGAGAGGCTCCGCCGATTAGGGAAAGGGGATTACGAGCCGTGCATTAATTGCGTGCGTTTACTTACCTTTTCACAACGCCCGGGCTTCTTCCCCGCGGGTTTAACGAACGATTAACGAATTGTTCCAGTTAAGGCGCGCTCTACTCGCCAAGAGCGCGCCGAGCCCGCGAAACCGAAAGCGCGCCTGAAACAGTATACGCGCAGCTGCGCGCTCAAATTGAAAAAGTAGAGAAATATTATTACGCGTATTTTATGACGCCTGCGCTGTTTGTTTATCAATTTCTTTGCATCATCCAGATCAATTAATTTTAATCCATTTATTTATTGCAGTGGAACCAACTTCGAATCCAACCTGGAAGCTGGATAGCTTGAAGATGACAATAATGCACGAGATTGTACTTCCGTAAGCAGACCAATCGATTTCTACCAATAAAACTATAATTTTTCTACATTGAATATGTGAACGTATATACAGTTAATGCTAAACGATATTTTTTGTCTTTTTAAAACAATATAAATAAAATATCACTACCATATAATATCTATCTATTTACCAATCTACAAAAGCCTTGCACTTATGCATCATGTTTAAAGATGCTATATAATTATTTAATATAATGGTGCCTGTATGTATAGTAGAAGTCATATTTAAATTAATTTAGTCATTTTCTGGTGTAAGAGTAAATGAGTTGTTCATTAAACTATCAGTAAAAAGTTCAATTTTAAAGTCATTTTTGTATTCTTGCTATAAAAATCTAATACGTATGCGAGCGATCAATTACAAGTTATATGTAGTTTTGTATGTAAGCTTCAACGTAATATCGTAGTAATCAATAATTTTTACTATATTTACAAATTAATTTTATTGATTGAAACATTGGTAATGAAACATTAATTAAGTTCTAAAGTTTATTCTTATTAAAATGAAATATTTCAATATTAAATTTTGCAACAACTATACTGATTTTAATGGAATATTATGTATTAGTTATAATCAAAAAAGTAAGATAAACAAGCAAAACTGAACGAGTATAACACTATTTTTTCCATTCGATGATAACAATGTGTTAAACTATGAATAAGTCAAAAGTCAGTTACAGTACGTAAGTTTGAATACTGATTAATAAAACCTTAACGGCCCAATATTCAATATTTTTATGACGTGAGACAACAATTATAAAAAAACTGTATACTTGTTACCTAGCCAACTAGAATTCGTTTAAATGAAAATTTGTTGATTTTAATTGAAATCGTTCACTTGCACTGTGTTGTAACTTATAAAAGTGTAATGCCGTGAGAGCGTAACATATTCTAAAGGTACTATGTTTAAACAGAGTTGGATTTTAGAACTGGTTTGATCCACAGGTACAACCGTTCCCATGCGATTGAAATGTCTTTGGTATAGGATGACAGAGAGTTTGATTAAAATCGGTTTACCCGGGGGACGGGTGCATCCCCTTCGAGGGCGTAATGAAATGATCATACAGTTGGGAGCGAAAGCGTATTCATTAGCCGAGGCGATTGTTCGGTAAATCCAGCGGGTGGAGAGACCGCAATCCAGTGGTCGATCGGTATCGGGCGAGGCACGCGGCGCGGGGCGACGGGACGCGACGGGTCGCGAGGGCCGGACACGGTATCATAAACGCGTGCGATCTCCGATGGCTATCTGTCGAAAGACGATACAGCGGAGGAGAGCGAGCCGGGGACGGCGCGAGAGAGTCTAGGCGAAGAGAGGACGAGAGGAGGAGGAGGAGGCGGCGAACGGGGAGAGAGAGGGAGAGAGGGTGCGATTGCGTACTTGTAAGTGGCCGAGCAGGGGCTGAAGAGCCCCGGGGCGAGGGGGTCGAGGTCGAGGGGCGGCAGGGGGAAGCCGGCCATGTCGTCGACCCAGAAGCTGGTGCCGAACTCGCCGACGAGCTGGTGGGCCCCGGGCGGCTGGATGTCGTGGGGGTGGGTCCCGGGCGGCTCGGTCGCGAGGTCCTCCTCCGGCGCCTCCAGGTCCTGGAGCCGCAGGCTGGCTAGGGCCGGCTCGGCATGCTGGCCCAGGTGGTGGTGCTGGTGCTGGTGCTGGTGGTGGTGGTGGTGGTGGTGGTGCGGCTCCGCCTCGGGCTCCTCCTCCGCGGCCAGCGAGCCGGAGCACAGGGCCGAGGGGATGCTGGCCTCGATGCTGCCGACGGAGCCTGCACGGGGCAGCAGAGAGAGAGAGTGAGCGGGGGAGCGGGGCCGGGGCGGATGCTGGGCGGGAGACTCACCCGCGCCGAGCGTGTAGGCCGACTCGGGGTTGTTGGCCGAGTGGTGGCTCTGGAGAAAGTCCATCTCGGCGAGAGCGTGGTCCTCGGGCTCCCTGAGGAACATGCCCGCGGCCCGGGGGTCCAGGGGCGCTTGCGCGCCGGCGCTCGGGGCTGGTGCGGCGGGGGCCGCGCCGGTCCAGCCCTCCGGTCGTCCGGGCAACGCGAGGTCCGCCTCCGCGCGGCTCTGGCGCTGTCTCGCTCGCGGGCGACTGGCCGCCTCGGGCACCTACCGCCCACTGGCGGGCCGCAGGTGCCGTCGGCGCGGCCGCCCTCGCCGCCCTCGCCGCCCTCGCCGCCGGCGGCGCCGCCGCTGCCGGCCGGCTGACCGACTCGCGGGCCCGCCGGACACGGGATACTAATCGCCCAGTCGGCCAGCCCGGCTAGCGTTACCCGGCCCCGGGCCCGGTGGTCCCGGATCACTCGCTCGCACTGCCGCCGCCGAAGCCGAGGTGCCGAATGCCGGGGGCGCAATCGCCCGGAATCGAGCCGCCGAAAGCCAACACCGCGGCCGATCGCCGCGCCCGCGCCGAGCCGCCCGGGGCGCTTCCTCTTCCTGCGGCGGCCGCTTCCGCGGTCGCCCGGAGCCCCGCCGCCGCCACCGCCGGCCACCCGATCCCCCCGCACCTGTGTTTGCCCTGCCCACCTGAGCGCCCAGCATCCCCGGCCGCCCTGACGGATTGCGCGCCCCGCCGCGGCGACAGCCGCCCGGCTGATCCGCCCGTTTAATTAGCCGGGCCGAGGGGGCGCACGTGGGCCCGGCACGCGCCCTGCCCCGCCCCGGCTCCTTCGCGCCCGGCTGTTTTCTTAGCTGGGGCCCCGCGCGCCCCGGCCGCCCGCCCCGCCAACCCCCAAGATGGCCGCGCCCCGCGTATCGACGTTTGGCCCTTGCGGGGTTTCCCGGAGGTAAGCTCATCGGGAGTTGCGGGTCTTCCCTCCCCGGCCGGCCGCCCTCCCCCGCCTGTTTTTCCACCCGCGCCCCGCAACCTCCAAACAAAGATGCGCGCCGCCGGCGCTTTAATTAAATTTTCCCTCCGCCGGCCGCCCGGAGCAATCCTCGGAGGAGCCGCCCGCGCGAGGGATGATCACCGCGCCCGTAACCCGACCCGCCGCCGAGCTTTGGCCCCGCGCGCTAATTGCGCCCGCCCGCCCGCCGGCTCCTACTTCCTCCGCTGGAAAACTCGGGATCGCTTTACCCCGGGGCCCGGCCCTCTTCTTATTTCAGCCGGGGGCAAAGATCGGCCCCGCCCCCCACCCCGGCTTTCCCGGGAAGCGCAAGCTCCGGGATTATTCAAAAGCAATCGAGCGCCCGGCCCAACAGATGAAAGCGATACCGAAGCGTTGCGCGCCCGTTCAATCGACCACCGGTACGCCTATGTCCATACGGGCTACCCTCTCCCGCCCGACAATACGGATGCGCCCGGCCTTTGTCCGCGGATTAATTCGCCTGGGCCCGCGGACGCGCCGAATCTCGCCGATGTATGCACACCGCGCCTATGCGTCCGCGTCGAAGAAAGCGGGCGGGTGTGTGTAATAAAAAAAAAAAGGTAGGCTTATATATAGGGACAAACGGTGAGTTAGCGCGTAACCCAATGCATCGCGGAGAAAGTCATCTTAATAATGTCGCGTGCATTTTGGCGAAAAAAAAAAAGAAAAAACCTTCATAAGCGCCCCGTTGCGCCTACGCGAGCCCGGCCGACGCGCTCCGCAAAGCGCATTTACTTGAGTCGGGTTATACGAAAAGATCAGTTACCATCGATTTCTCGAGTTTAGCTTTGTACACGGACTAGCAGTACGGCGGCGATACTTTCGATACAACGTTTTCATCGAATAGAACCAAATATTATTTTACGCGAGAATGTAATTCGCAAAGACTGCCGTGAAAATTTGAAAGATAATTCACGATAAACTAGTAACTAACTGCACGATATGACCGCTCGTTACAAAGATTAAACTATTGTAATGTGTATAAACATGCAACCGAATAAAAATAAAGACTTAGAAGGAATATGTCAATCAAGAATTTATTATGATTTTCGTACAACATTTTATAATTCGTTTTAATTTTTGATTATTGACGGATCGTATTGCTTATTACACGTAGATAAAATTGTAAAATCCAGATTTACCAAAAATTCGAAATTTTTATTTGTTTGACAAAACAGTTGGTATTTTTCGCATTTACAGTACATAATATGACACAATTTTAACATTATCGTAAGAGTACTAATTGTCAATTTCTAAGAAAGGAAATTGTACTTTTGATGCAATAAGCATTCAAACTTGTAAGAGATCTATCGCGTGCGTAAGGAAACGCCACTTTTTAAACTACTCGTTTGACGACTGCGGAATCTAAACATTAGTTTACTATTTACGAATAAGAATTTATAATATCTAAATAATAAAGGAAAGTTTTAATTATTTTTATACAAGAAACTCAACGCCTTAAACCCTTTCTGAAACGAATCGATTTTCAAGTGATCCAATAAATAAAACTACTATTGCATAAAGATTCTTGATATATTTATGACAAACAAAGATTTATAAAGAATATTTCAAAATATCTTTATGAGAAAAACTATTCGTCCAATGCAAATTAATGGTGTTATAAATTAATGTAATGAATAATATAATATCAATTAAAATTTATTAAATAAACGTATAAAGATATTATTATCTACATGTGAATTAAGTGCTATTAAACTGTGATTGATGTTTATAATATAATTTTTATTTGTACGAGATATTGCTTGTTGTTGTTTTGTGAAAATAATGAAAGATATACATTTAAAATTATTAATTACAATAAAACTTTACATAATCAAAGATAGTGTATAAAATGTCAGATACGAATTACACAAGTTTTAAATTATGAATTCAACAATGAATATAGTAATAATACATTAAAATTTTCAAATTTCAAGACAATCTATATGAATTTTTCAAAAAAAAATCTATATTCATTTCATTAAGCATAATTTTTGAAATTTTGTTAAGTGAAAGGAGGTATTCGTGAGAAGAAATTAATTGTGTTTATTCTACGATTTCTTTATATCTTTATTTTTAGGATCCCATAATGAAGTTACGTATATATTAACCAATTTAATTGAAACTACAATACAAGACTCACCAATGAAAAAATATAACATATGAAATTATTTAAGTGAAAATTCAATATGATAATAAGAAGTTCAAACAGTTTTACATTTATTTAAATTGACATTTGAGTATATTTGCAACTGCTTTCAAATTTATCAAATAATAAAAAACTTGCTTACTTTATTCATATTATAAATTTTCTTGAGAAAAGTTAAATTGTTTCGTCAAAGAAAAAATGTAATTGCACTCTATTTTTTCTCCCAATCATTAACATTTAAAAACAATTAATTTTTGTTAAATGATTATAATCACTCTTTGACGAAGCATAGTACTTTATCTTCGTATACTTTATTATATATATATTACTAAATAAGCATTAGCAATATTCCATCACTTGTGCGTCTTAAAACTAAAAAAATACAAACAAACTCTACGTGATTTTGGCAATGCTGTAGATATTGTCAATTGATTTTTACTTTGACAATTCGATTAATAACACTTCATAAGAACATATTTCATTAATTTATAATTATTGCTCGAAATATGCATTTTAGATTTACATTTTCATAAAATCTTCTAAATATAAATTATTTATTTACTTATATATTATATATGTTTTTCTGAATATTAATCTGTATAAGTATAATTAATATTGCATATAAATAATAATTATAAAAGGAACTTTTTTGAATAAAATTTGATGTTTCCCTTTAAAATTGTCAGATTACAATGATTTGAAAGAACATAACATTAATGTATAATTTACTATAGAAAGATTTGAATCACAATTTTTAAACATTATTCATTTATCGTCAACAAATTCGAACATTATTGTGTGTTACAGTACTTTTTCAAGTTTAAACTCTTTTAATCTCCTACAAAATTTCGACAATATATTATTATCATCGTTATAACATCAGTACTTCTGAAGGAATCTCGAAGACTACTATAATTGACATGCTTCTTATAAAAATACAGCAATCAATTTCATATTTTGTACAATATATTAATTCTATATTGAAAAAGTATTTATATACATTAGCAGGCTACGAACGAGAACACGAGCGAGCTTGCGTAAAAGTTCAACTGCTAAAACATAGGACCCTCAGCTTACACTAACACGAGTTTCTTCAAGCTCACCTTGAACCTCCTGCAATTAACGAAACGCAATGTTATTTTTATCATGTTTGTTTGAATTCGTACTTTGATACTAACCTCTATTTGATCGCTTTTATTATTATTTTGAATAATCTCTACGTTTTCTGAATCCAGGGGTCCAAAAGTACAACCGCCTTCACCATCGAACCGTAAAATTAACCGATGGTATTTAGACAGCGAAGAAACGCGATGAGTGATTGTTAACAGAGTAATTCCTTTCTTCTTAGCAGTTTCGTACATGGCGCCCTCAGCTTCAAGACTCACTGCACTAGAGCATTCGTCAAGGAGTGCATACTGCGGCGCGTGATAAAATAATCGAGTCATAGCCAATCGTTGTTTTTCCCCACCAGATAAGGTCGAGTCCCAATCCCCGTGAGCGTCAAGGCCATTAACTTCTCTATCTACAAGTCCACGGAGATCAACTAGTTCCAACAATTCGAGTAACTCTTCGTCAGGACATTCGTCTTTTGTGCATTCTGCAGGATAGGTTATCTGATCTCGAAGGCATCCCACTGTCATATAGGGCTTTTGAGGAATATAAAACAAAGCTGGTCTTCCAGTTTTCAGGGAATATGATTCACCGGGTCTAGTTAAAATGCCGCCATATAATGGCCAGAGTCCAGAAATTATTCTAAATAATGAGCTTTTTCCACAACCATTAGGTCCAGTAATGATTAAATGATCACCTGGTCGAATCTAAAAAATACAATGACACATTATTCTCTTAAGTTCTAATAAATTTAGTACTTTTTATACATACTTTAATAGTTAATCTAGAAACTATCACTTCACAATTTGGCGTAACTATTGGCACATTAATCAAACTTATGCTACCGTCATCACTTTCTTTTACGATTCCTAAAAAAATTAATTATTTAAAATTTTTAAGATCCTACTTCATACTAGTTTTTAAAAAGTGTGTACATTTCTTCTACCTTTGATTATTGGTATTCCATCCTGGAATTCAACTAATTTTTGATCTTGAGAAGTTGTTCCATTAGGTGTTCGTGTTTGGCACGATGTCACAACATTTCTTCTATATTTGCAAACAGCAGCATCTCTAAATACATCCAGCATCTCGCTTACTCTAGCAGTATATCCTGCCAGAGCAACTAATTCCTAAAATACCAAAATAAGATTAAATAAAAAAAACAAAAGATTTTAAGTAATGTATTAATATTAAAAATTATAAGAATTAACCTTGTAGGAAGACATAAGCCTTTCAACCGCATCTGCACCAGAACTCAAGAGATTTTTTGATGTGGTTAAATATCTTGTGCGTTCGCTTACTCCACCTAAAAAGTGTTTATATGTAATTCACATTAAAAAGAATTGATTAAATTAAAAGGTAAATATCTATGTGTATATTTATATGTACCATCACCATCAGTATTTTTGGAAGACTGTAATACTGCATTCGACGTGTAAAGTAAAGGCATTGCAATAACTAAAAGTCCAGTTCCAGACCAGACGTATTTCATTAAAAATTGTTCTAACATGACATATCCTAATTTAAGAGCCAGAATTCTTCTCAAATGCATTGTTAATGATTTATATGCAGTTGTAAGATATCTGTGCTCAGCCCTGTGACCTCCATAGAAAGCAATTTCTTCAGCATGTGCACTAATTCTAGCATGGGCTTCCCTTAATTTTCCTTTTCTAGCTGCTTCTTCTGCAACCAACTGTCCAAAACGTGGAGAAGCAAGACGTAAAACCTGACCAGTGACGGCAATAACAACTACTGATAGCAGTGGACCTTAAAACATATCATAAAAACTAAATGATAATTTTTGTATGAAATTATATCAATGCATGTCGTTTCACCGAGTCATCAACTTATTGTTTATGAATCTTTGGATTTGTTAAAATATTTTCAATAGTATTTTTAATGAATAATTATTGATAAGTGTCTATTATATAAACGATTAACAAGTGTATCACATATATTTTTAGAAATTCTCAAGAATGATTTCTTGTCTGATATACATAATAAAATTGAAGCAAACAAACGAATAATTGGTCAAAATATCAAACTAAATGATATTGATTTTATCAGCTTAACACTTGATAAGAATAAAATCTGTGTAAGGAAGGCTGAACAGATAAGAGAATAGTCATCTTTTGATAAAAAAAATTCTTGTTTAATTATTACATATATTAAAAGAATAAACTTACCAGGAATTGTTCTAGCTCCCATTCTGGAAGAAAATGATATAAGGGCAATACCAACTAAAGCACAATCTAACAAGGGCTTGGTCAAACTGGAGTACAAATGTGCTACAGAACTGGCCAGCTCTGATAAATCATCTGTCAGTCTTTGTTCGGCACCACCAAGACGGGTATCCAGTGCAGATACTCTGTAGTAGGTTTGCTGATTTAGATACATTTTGTACGCATACTCTACCAATCGTTCCCTGATGAAAGAATATTAAAAAGAATAAAGGTTTTGTACATTGAGCGTAAGAATTAGTTTGATAAGACCTGATTCAAGTACCTGAAACTTAAAGAGAGTCGGCCTTCTAAATATCTAATTGCTGAATTAACAAAGGTTGCAGGGAAAGCAACGGAAAACCATCTGGCCATCATCCAGAAAAAGCCCTTGATATCTCTCAAAACTATCCTTTTAACAATTTGGCCTTCGAGGGTAGCAACGTAAACAGATAAAAATGTTCTAGCAAGAAGGGTAAAAGTTGCACAGGTTAATAAGCCAGCCTCCCTGGTCTTCCATCCTGGGATCATAATCTTGAGGAGCATGAGCAGCTGCCTGATAAAATTTTTGTCCAATCCAACGGCTTTCTTTTGTGACTTATTGTTCTTCCCGTTGGGTACAGCATCAGCAGCAGCTTCCCCTTTCTCCGCGTCGGGCTTGCGCTTGGGCTCCCGGTTGTTTTGCCTCTTGAACGCATTCTCCTCGCCCTTGACTTGAGCCAGGCAGATTTTCGTAGCGCTGGCGAGATAGGGGTACCCGACTTTCAAGACGTAGAGGAGCGTAACAGCCCCGACGACTCCCCTTGTCAACCGCTCCTGGCGGATGCCATACTTGCTCGAGGTTTTGTTGATCAATTTGGAGAAGACTGAAGTCATTGTTGTGAATAGGTGCCTCCGCTCATTGAGCGAACGGTCGCGAGAGGCGGCTCCTACGGATTCAACAAGGAGCGAGCCCTCGGTGTAGGCGCATTGGTGCGTCCGACGGGGCTCCTAGGCACTGCTCGCGAGGCACCGACAGCGAAAGCCCCTGCAGCTGGGGGACGGCGGGATCCTCGCCACGCGATTAGGAGAGTCCGCGTACCCCGGCCGACAGCATGACCCCGTGGTAACCTCTCACTCGCGACGGCGGCACATCCGCAATGCCGTAATCCGGAAAAGCGGCGATCTATGCGGCCTGGGTGGGGAGCAGCCGCGCGCCTCGAGAGAGTTGGAGGGGGGAGGGGAGTCCGAGTGCACCGCTGCGCGGAGGGAACAACCGAGTGCGTCGCTGCGGGGACTGGCGGGTGTGCGCGCGCGCGGCCGTTCACTGGACAGCAGCCACTGGCCGACTGGTTTTCTGCGCGGCGCGCTATCAGGTCCGCGGCGGCCGCGGCGGCTCGCTCCCCACCCGCGCCCCCCGGGACGCACACGTACATGCGCGCGCGCGCGCGCGGCCTACGATCCGCGGAGGAAATCCGAGGTTTTCCGCGGCAAGGGTCGGCCGCGTGAAAGGATCCCGCGGATGAGCCGTGCGAGAGGGAAAGCCCCCGCGCGACGTGAGAAAGTAAAAGTCGGCGCATCGGCGCCGAGCGGGTATGGACGGGCCCCGCGGAGCGGAACGTCCGCGCGGGTGCAGAGCCGCGCCGCGCAATTATCCAAACGCCGGATTTAACATTGATATGCAAATAAGGAGAAACGAAAAGCCGGGCCGCGCCGGTGGCGCCTTTGGACTTTCTCCCGCGGGAAGGGGGGTTGCGCGCCGCTGTATAGACACGCATGTGGACGTAGGTGCGCGCGGCCGAGCGGCTCCGCGAAAACGGCGCGGATCGGCCGAAAAATGTCCGGCGCCGTACAGTTGCGCAACGCAGCGCTCGGCCGTTTCAATAAGCCGCGCGTGCATACTTACGCTGCTCGGGGATCAAGTCGGGGGAAAAAAAAATACGCCAAGACTCAATAATGCTCCTGTGTGTGTTATTGAAAGATACTCTTTATTGTTGCTGGTTTATATACAAGAGTGGCGGGCGGGGGTTCCTTATCTACAGAGTCGCTGTGTGTCCGTGTGTGGGTAGAGGCCGCGGGGCGGCCGCGGGGGAAAAGCGGGCGGCGCGGACTTTCTCGCGGCGAGAAACGGCCTTTCTTTGTTGGCGGCCGCGGCTCTCGCGCGCCCCGAAAAAGAACCGCGGCGAGAAAAAGGCGAGTCGCGCACGCGGGCCTTATCGCAGCCCGGGCTTTGCGTAACCCCGCCCGATGATTCGCAGTTTCTTTCTGGCCGGCGGGCGGCCCGGGCCCCCCCTCCCCCCGGTCCAACCCCGTCGCGCACTCCGCGAGCGCGTGATGTCGCCGCCGGTGTCCGCGCTCGCCCGAAGACGGCCGAAAGACAAATCGCTACCATTGTCCCCTTGGCCGTTGCATTCGTCGCGCCTGACGCACGCGCGGGAGAGAAGAATAAAAGAAAAAAGCGGCCGATATGTATATATGGAAGCCGACGAAAAGCCGCTCGACTCGCTCGGCCCGGTGAATCAGCCGGCGATTACGCTTCCCGGAGCCGCGGCCGAGGTGCGGGCTCCGGGGAACCGGCCGTGGCGACGAGGCGCTTTGTTCCCGCGAGCCGGTACGCCGGTTCCCCCGGACGCATTCCCTGCCGATCGTTCCCCGGGGTTCATTGTCCAGCGAGTTCGGCGGGAGCGGGCGGCGAGGCCGGCCGCTAGCCGACGGGGAAGGCGGTCCTCTTGAGAGACGGCGGCCGGTGCGCCAGGCCGAGGGAGGCTCAGGTGACGGAGGGCGGCAGGGCCGAGCCGGGCTGGACGTAGGAGGGCAGGGCCTCGAGGAGCCGCGGGTGCGGCTGGGGCCGCTTGACCGCCTGGCCGTAGGCCGCCTGGGGCCCCAGGTCCTCGGCGAGCCAGCCGCCCTGGGCCGGGGCCCCGGGGTGGAGGTTCAGCGAGCCCAGAGGATGCGCCGCCTGGGGCTGGACGGCCTCGCCCAGGGGCTGGAGGCCCTCCTCCGAGGAGCTGCCCGACTTGCTCACCCGGCCAACGCCGTCTGCAACGAGGACCGGAGGGTCAGTCGTCGCCGCCGGGCTCCATGAGTATGCACAATCTACGTGCGCCTGATATATATATATATACAACGTACACGTTACACCGCGGACGAGCGCTCGGACCGGCGATAGCGAGCGACTCGCTGAAAGGAAAAAAAAAAAAAAACGGGGGGCGGGGGCCCGAGAGTCTCCGGTTTATACCAAAGCCGCGGGCGCGACAGGTCACGAGGCCAGCGGATAACCGGCCAAATGAGTCGTCGCAGCGACGTAAACAAGGCATTATCGATCTGTCCCCCGGCGCCTCCGGCCGCGTTAATGCTGGAGGCTAATTAGCCCGGGCGCTCGAATCGGCCCTCTTACGCGAGTCGCTTGCCGCGCGCACTGCCACACTCGCTCCGAGGCGCACGCGGGCTTACGTAAGGGAAATCTGGCCGCCGAGGCTCGTTATCGAGCGGCCGGCTCGATTGTTCGGCGGCGACCGATCGCCGGAATCGTTTCCTTTTTTCCTTTGCCGAGCGCCGCGCGACCGAGGGAGAAAAAGGCTTTCCCGACGCGTGCATACACGTACGCGTATCCGCAACGGACTAATTGTTGCACTGGCGACCGGCGAAAGAAAAACGCCGGCGAGGCTGCGTCGCTCGCTCGAGAGAGAGGGAGAAAATGAAACTAAGTAAAAAATAAAGAGAAGAAAAAAAAAAGTTGTAATTCTTAGGCGGATCGAAGCGGCGGCCGCCAGGCAGAAATTGCAGCGTAGTTTGCAAAGGAGGTGCGGAGATCGGGCGCGCGAGCGGAACTGCCGTAAGTATTTCTGGGGAATTTCTCCGGCTGTAAGTATAGACATCGGCCGCGGGCGTCCGACTTATTTGAGCAGTGTGAAATTTGAGCGATTTAGCTTTAGAAAGGAGTGCGGCGCACTAGTTGGGGTCAGCCTTGGGCCTCACCGAAGGCCTTGGCCTCCCGGACGCGCGCCAGGATCCTGTCGATCCGGTTGCGCTTGAAGTAGACGTCGGCGATGTTGACGGGCGGCGCCCGGGCCAGCGGGCCCTCCTCCTCCTCCTCCTCGTCCTCGGAGCCGGAGGCCGAGCGGCTCGGCCGGCTGCTGCTGCTGTTGTTGTTGTTGTTGAGGTCGGCCAGGTCGGCGAGGTCGGCCGGGGGCGCCGGGGCCGCGGGCGGCAGGGCCACCCGGGCCGAGGCGCCCGAGAGGTCGGGCAGCCGCCAGCGGCCGAGCTCCGTGCACCAGGAGGCGGCGGCGCGCACCGCGGCGAGGTCGCGCAGGGGGCAGCCCGGGCGCAGGTGGGGCAGCATCGCCTCGCAGATCTGCTGGGCGAGGAGCTCGCGGCGCAGGAGCTCCCGGCGCTCCTCGTCCCAGCAGGCCTGCAGGTCCGCGGCCTCGCCCTCGAGCTGCTTGGCCTTGCGGGCCATCCGCTTGAGCGCGTCCTCGGTCGACTTGAGCTGCCCGTAGACCTCGAAGGCGCCCCCGTTGCCCTCGCGGCTGCTGCGCTCGAGGGCCTCCGCCAGGGCCTGGAGCCGCTTGCGCCGTCGCTCGCGGCGCCGCCGGATCTCCTGGTCGCCGAGGGCCTCGCCGCCGATGGTCAGCCGCTCGAGCCGGCGCAGGACCTCCTGCTTCGCGGCCTCCCGCTTCTTGTTGCGCCGCTCCTCGCGCTCGGGCGACCCGCCCGCGACGGCCTCCAGCTGCTCCGTCGCCGCCGACTCCTCGAGCACCAGGACTGAAAGCACACGTGGCCCCGATCAACGGCGTACGCCGCTCGCGACGACCGTTGCAGAATCTCTCGATTCCGCAATCGCCCACCTTGGACGGATTTCATTCGCGGACGCGCGTATATACGCGCGCTCGATCAAGCACGACCGGCCGAACGGACTGACCCGCGCGCCGTCGTGCAGCATCCTCATCAAGGTCAGCCGGGGCATTAGGCCCGAGGCCCGTTACCGCGAGCCGTCTTCGCTGAATCGCGCACATCCCAGGTATGCCCCCCCCCCGCATGCAATGTAAATTCTCTCCTCCCCCAATTGATCGCGGTCTCGCACGGGTGCCCACGGAGGCTGCTCACCTTGGCTCTCGGGCTGCTGCTGGGGGGGTCGTCCGGGCTTGGGCGAGGCTGAGGCCTCCCGGGGCTCGCGGACGCTCTCGCTCGACTCGAGGAGCTTGCGCAGCCGCTGGAGCTCGAGCTGGTACTGGCGCAGGAGCGCGTCCTTGGGGTCCTCGTTCACCACGGGCTTGTTCTTGATGCACCGGGCCCGGGCGGCGTAGCGCAGCGTGCTCAGGGTCTCCTCGGCGTCCAGGTGGCTCGGGCTCACGCACGCGATCATGAGGGTGCGCGCGTTCCCCCCGAGGCTGTCCCGCAGCAGCCGCGTCAGCTTGCTGTCCCTGCGAGCACGGAGAGAGGCTCGTCAGCCGGGGCTCGCACCTGCCGCGGGGATGCGCCTATATCTACACTCGCGCGCTCGGTCGGAAAGTGGCTGAGCCGATTGAATTACCGGGCCGATTGGATTATACGGCTTTATCGGCACTTACGCTTCGGTTGCCACACACTCCGAGTTAAATAAAAGTCGTTTAGGTTCAACGGTCGAAACGCACGGCCCATTTGTACACCGAGTGCCGTACATTATATGGTAATGATTACCTGCGATGTCGAGTGAACGCTCGACAATCGATTCCATTCCCACACTTTTTAGGACTCTTCGAAGCCAACTTTTCACTAATGACTTTCTATTTATAATCATTGTGATTGTAGATACCAGATTATGGCCCGCTTACTCTAAACTCGAGTATAATCATACGCTTGTTCTTTCACAATGGTTATAAAATGAAAATATCACAATTGCACACTTATCGAGATAACGTAAATAACCGAGCAAGAAAACTAAATATTTTTAAATTCTCCAGTGCGTTAAAATATTGTGAATATAACGAGTATAAGAAATCTCAGAAGTGCACGCGAGAGAGTCTCTTTTCACATTCGTATTTAGAAGACGAAATCGACCTAAATATTTTATTATACTCCTCAAAGTGTCTATATAACAATTGCAAATAGACGCAGCCTACGTATAATATATAGGTCGTCCAAAAATGCTTAATTACTCGAGGTTTTTTTTACTTTTTCGTGATTTAATGTCAGCGTTAAGCTGAGACAAGGAAGGCTCTAAGAAGATATCGGTCAGTGCCGAGGCGTACACAAGTAACGAGAATTTACCGTGCAGGTGCAATTCGAGGTGCATATATGCAACCGCATAAACAAAAACATCAGGCATCAACATTCCAGTAATTATCAATTTTATATCTTGCTTATGGACATAATGACGGTGCATATCATTCATTTTTTAATTCCGTGTAACGTGCAATATCAAATCGATTCATTATTGTGATGTAAAAAATAAAATTATTAGTAAATATTTAGTTAAACTTTAGCTGGATTATTAAGGCTTCATATAAATTAATGACATTGTCGGTATAATTTAGTGGCTATTACAATTTTGTTATTGCTGTAAGTTGTAATTTCGCAACGATGCATCTACATTTTTTACTCGTGTAATTATATTCAACAGGTTATGGAGCAACTTGTCCGAGTGAAAATTCTTGTCGCATGCACAGGCTAACAGGTTGATCGAAGCCGCCACTCCGTGAGACTGCGCGTTGGGATTAGAAGCGAGCTATTCCTGGAGGAGGCTTCCTCCGCCGGGGGAGGGCAGGACCTCGGGGAGGGCCTCGGGGAGGACTGACCTGTAAGGCACGTGTCGGCCGTTGCCCGCGGCGAGGGCGCTAATGACGTTGCCCAGGGCCGAGAGGCTGAGGTTGATGCTGGCGGCCTCCTTGAGCCGCTCGCCCGTCGCCCCGGTGCGGCACTGCCTCTCGGAGCCGGCCAGGTCGACGAGGTGCAGCCTCCCGCGGCGCACGCAGCCCGCGTCCGTGGCCTTGGGCTCGATGGCGATGGCCTCGAGGGAGATGGTGAGGACCGCGTGGCTCCGCGAGCTCGCGGCGTTCATCCGGGTGGCGGCGGCCGCGCGCCGCCGGTCGCCCTGCTCGACCAGCCGGCCGCACTCCCGGGCGTCCTTGACCGTGACCTCGCGCAGGCCCCCGGCGACGTAGGTCCCGCGGGCCGGCTCCTCCTTCAGCTGCAGCTGGCCCTCGGCCCCCGAGTCCTGCAGGAGGTCGCGCAGCTTCTCGTTGTAGATCTCGAGGTAGGTCAGGAGGGCCAGGTAGCGCGTGTCCGAGCTCGCCGTCGAGGTCGCCTCGAAGAGGTGCTCCAGGGCGCGCTCGATGAAGCCGCGCATCGTGTGCGACTTCCCGCAGCCCGTCTGCCCGTACGCGAAGACCGTCCCGTTGTACCCCTCGAGGACGGCCTCCACCACGTAGGAGCCGACCTCCTCGTAGACGGCCTCGGTGCTGGCCTCCGGCCCGAAGCTCGCGTCGAACTGGTAGACCTTGCCCCCGTTGCCGCCCTGGCTGCCATCCTGGAGGCTGCAGGTGCGGGCGCCCTGGTCCACCGTCACCACGCTCTGCTCCCCAAAGTCAAAGGGTCAGTCGGCCTCGGACGACCCACAGTGCGCCCCTGCGCCTCCTAGCCTATATATCTATCCCGCCCGCGGCCCTACTTTCTGACCTCGATATATACGTCTAATCATTTCCCTCTTTCGAGAGTGCGCCCGCGCGCCTGTATAATCAATCAAGTCGTCGGCCGAGCCGCCGCCGGCATTATCTAGCGTTGGTCGATTCCAGTGACAGGGGCATTTCTGCCAGGTCATCCTATATCAAATCAAATGGTTCCCGATTGACGCGCCCCGATTAATGCACGCTTTGCGCGCGCGGCATCGAGTGCACAGCGCGGCCCCCGGAACAAAGGAAATTCTCGCGGTGGCAGGTGGAACAAGGCTCTAGGCTACACGCGCGGCAGATAGTATATAACCCGCAATTACATCCGCTTTCGTCTAGACTCGCGCACCTGCGAGCGGCTAACAAGGCCGCGGGGGCGTGTAAAGCTTCCGCGCCGGGGGGATCGATACATGATGCGGCCTGCGGATCATCCGGGAGATATATATTGGGCAGCGCGCGCTGCTGTCCGCTCGGACCGTCACGCGCCCGCGGCCGAGTATCGATGGGGCAGAATATGTGTCGAATCGATAATACTCCGGCGCCGCGGGCAAAAGTGCCCATATATACGTGTACCCGCGTATATACACCTGCCCGCGCGTCGACACGCTGCACACACGTGCTGCCGATCGGCCGTTACCTCGAAGGTTACGTGTGTGTACTCGCGGCCCGGCCGATCGCCGCCCTCTTCATCCCCGGGGGCTAACATAATTGGGCGGATATATATCACATCGATCGGCGATCGATCGCCCGTCCTTGCGCAACGACGGAAGTTTTTTTTTTATTTTTTTATTTTTTTTTTCGCGCCCGCTGCCGCGCCGATCGATCGGGCGCGGGCCCCTCCTTATCAGGCCAGGCGGGCCGATCCTAATCGGAGATAGCGCGGGCGGCTGGACTCGGAGACCGCGGCGACGCCGGTCAGGGCTTATCTCCGCATCGGGATACGGAGGCGCGGGCGCCCGATGACCGGTAACGACGTTATACCCGAGCCGTCGTTCGTATTATTAACCTACTTCCAAGGGGCGCGGCCGTTGCATTATTCAATCATTCCGGAAAATTCGGGGCGCCGCGAGGGGGCAGCCGAGCCGATCGACCGCGCGGCTCGTAATTAGCCCGGCCGTCGTATGTCGCCCTCCCACCGCGCGGTCCCGGAGCCGCGCAAAGGGACAGTGGCGCAGCAGCCGCCTCGAGTGTTTTCGCTCCGGTCGCTAGGCTACTTGTACATCGGCTCGATATACACACGCGTGGATGCGCGGGGACGGTGACAGTCCTCGGCGGCGCCGGCTCGCGGGCCACACCACGTGGCCAATGCGCCACCCTGGGACTCCGTGGACGCGAGCCCGCTAATCGCGCCCGGCCGATTTCCCGAGAGAGGGAGAGAGAGAGAGAGAGCCCGATGACGATGTTAGGCGTCGCGCCCCCGCGGAAACGACCCTCCCGCTTTCCCTGGTATATGTATGACACAACCCACGAGGCATTGTCCGATTACAATCTGCCGGGTGTAGGTATATATGCGCGCTTGTATGTGCGTGTACTCACCCGGCACTTTTGCTGCAGCTCCTTCTGGGAGATGGGCCGGCAGCGCACCGCCACCTTCACGGACTCGCTCATCTGCAAGCGAGAAGATCGGTAGAGTCGGGCGGCCCGCCTCCAGGCGCGCCGGGGCTCAAGTTTAAGGCTGCGCGCCGCCTCGCCGGGGACTGGCCGGCCCGCCTCCTCCATTATTCACCGGGGGAGCTCTACAGCCGCGCGGCACTTCAACAAAAACAACCCAGCCACGCGGATGGCGTCGATACACCTCGCAGGCGACCCGCCAAGGTCGGCGGCCGCCGAAAAGTTGGCCGGGGCCGCAGCCCTTGAACCGGCGATCGGCGCTCGATGCGAGGGCGGCGATCGACCCGCGCCAACTGCCGGCGGCACACCCCCCCCCCCTAATCGACCCGCGGCCGACCGATCGTCCTTGCGCCGCGGCCTCCCGCGGCGCATTTCCGCGCAATTTACAACGGCGGCCAGTGGCAAGGCGCGTGCTGCCGAGGGCCCCCGGCTCTGTCCCTGCCGATCGCGCCCGG
Organism: Sycophaga agraensis; assembly: GCA_018906755.1. Lineage (NCBI taxonomy): Eukaryota > Metazoa > Arthropoda > Insecta > Hymenoptera > Pteromalidae > Sycophaga > Sycophaga agraensis. The sequence continues at coordinate 2,956,822 of JACCIE010000004.1, forward strand.
ATAACGGCCCCGCCCCTCGATCCCTGAATAATGAACGCCCCTCTTTTTTTTTTCCACCGCCTCTTTATCCCTTTCAGCCTGATTGGGCTTGATTTTCCGTTTTTTTTTTTCACGCCGCTCGCTCGTGTATATATATTTGCCGGGGCGAGTCAGTGAACCCGCGGGCAGGCGACCCCCGCGCGCCCACTGTCCGACTCACCCACCCCCTAAGGTGACGAGCCACGCGGCAGGTTTTGTCGCGCAAAAAGAGCGGCGCGTGCCCAAGCGCAATGTATACGAGTGTGTTTTCCCGCGGACAATCGGCCGGCCCGTCGTATACGTACGCGAGCTTTACGAGCGCGGCCCCGCACAATGCCACGGCGTTACTTGGCAAATGCGTATATCAGCCGGCGAGAGACTGCTTATCCCGCCCGCGCCGACTCCTAATCGACTCGTCTAATTAAAACCGTATTTTTTTTTTATTTGTTGCCCGGCTAAGATCAAGTCGGGGAAAAAAAAAAAACTGGTATGCACTGTAAGGAGCCACGCGGCTGCGGCTGTCCCACGGCGAGCGGGTTTTTTTTTTTTTTTTTTAATGTTTTCTCGGCCGGCTCTAGCGAGGCCGGGGATCAGGGCCGAGAAGCCGCGCACTCCAGATTCGAGGGGATAGATAGTGCGCGGGGCCGGCCGAGTGACCGGAGGGCGCCCGGATTTGACCTACTGCCGCGGACGGCGCACACGCGTGCGAGCACACGAGCGGCGCACGCGAGCGCTAGAGCCGAAAACGCCGGCAATTAAGGCCGCGCACTGGCCCACTTTCCCCGAGGTTTCGCGGGCCGGCTGGCCCCGCGTCCGCCGTCCGCGCCAGCTGTCACTCGCGCGAAAAAAAAAAGAAAAAAAAAACACGGAGCGATCGGGATATATATCGCTCGGATACTCCTCGGTTCTCCAGCGTGCGGGTCGATAAAACAGGTCCTCCCGCGGGGGGCCGCAAGCTCCGGGGGGACCGGCGGACTCACCTGGGCGGCGGTCGTCCGGCGCAGCTCGGCATCGAACCTCACCAGCGCGCCCCGAACTCGAGCGCAGCGGTCGCGAGACTAGCGCCCCGGGGGGGGCCAAGTGACCGCCCCCCGAGGGCTGCCGCCGCCGCCCGCCCCCGCGAAAGCGCGCGCAAGCTCTCGGGGGCGGGCGGGCTCGGGGCCGTGGCGCCCCCTTCCGGCCCCCCCCCGGCAGACGGGAAGTCCCGAGAGCCGAGGTAGCCCGCCCGCAAGCGTGACTGTTAACGGCGGGTCGCGGTACCGCGCCGGGGCCGATATCGACATGGCCGGCTACGACTTTAAGAGCGAGGAGGAGGTGCAGGAGTTCCTGAAGAACCTCTACACCGAGTACAGCTTTGGCTGCTTCAGCGAGAAGGAGCCCGAAGGTGAGTGCGACATAACCTGTGCGAGATGTTCACGCTCTGACGATGCCGCTGTGCTTTGCAGCTTGCCACCTGATGGGCGAGTATCTCGAGACGGTGAAGAACGACATGAAAAAGGCCGGACAAATGTACAAGAACAATTGCGACAGTTTCAAGCACCCTAGGAGTTGCTCCAAGTACGGGGGTTTCCTTTTCAGAGGTAAGGCAGATCACCGGTGTACCGTCGGTCGGTCTCGCAGGTAGATGGCGCTGCTTGCCGAGTCCAATGATTGTACCCCAGGCATAAGCAGTCCTTTTCGATTTAATCAGCTGCCCGCCACAGTCGGCCGCTGTCGCGGCATTGCTTGTTTGTCAAAAAATCACTTAGCGGCACGATTGAATATTTTTAAATTCCTAATTATATTTGGTTGCGCAAGTGCGCTATCAAACCAGTTAGCAAACATTTTATGGTAATCTCTATTTATTGTTTATCTTTCTCCTCGCGACGCTCTCTTATCGACCTTTATGAAAAACATCACAGAAAAAGATTCCCGGGTATTTCGTGTTTATGAGATCGAATGAGAGGGGCCGAAAAAGACTTTCGTGCCGACTTGCCTTTTCAAAGTGTACCTTTTTTTGGCCAAGACCACGCGGCTTGCTCGGCGTATATCTAAGATTGGACTCTAGGATTAGAATCAAGCTTTTTATAGCTTCAAAGGACTTCTTCGATATAAATTATGCCTAAATTTAATAATTAAAGTAGTTACAACGAAATAGATTTTTTAACAATCATTCCAAGTATCGAAGCGTACTTTAATAAGTATATATTAATTATATAACGGAAACGTAAGATAGTTTAATATATACAACATTTTAAACCTATACAAAAAAACCTTCGGAAAAAGAAAAAGCTTTAATGTTATACGTAGATCGAGCATTGCATTCGATTGTTTGACCGATTGAACTAGAAACATTCTGACCACAGTTTTTAATAAACAAGCAATAAAACAAAGGTGAAAGAACATTTCTATTCCAGCATAAAGTAATTGCAAAATATCCTCAGAATAAACTCTAATACAAAATTGACATTTATAATCATTGAGTCCGTCTTTGAAATATTGCGGTCAAAATCATGCAAGATATGGTTGATTGAAGCAATTGAATGTAACGCGGAGCTCATCTATTACGTGAAAGGTACAGACATTTCCGTACTATACACATTATAAAAATTTTAATCATCAACCCTACCTTTGAAAAATTATATATGTATAAATGCATTATATTATATATTATATATTGATTTAACTTATATACATATATTAACATATAATATCATTAGCTGATAACGCGCGCACGTGTTTTCGCGCGAATTAGAAGCACCAAGTTGGCTTTTCTTGTTATTATTAAACTCCAAATCATGATTCCTAGGATTTTAAAAGTCACGAGATATAACGAACCATGTATCGGAATAAGAACTAGCAATAGACTGGGAATTACCCTAAAATTAATTGCCGCTTTTACAAGCGTGCGTGTAGAAAACTGTCCTTTTTATTGTTTTATCACAGAATCGAAATCATAAACCTGTAATTATAAAGTAAATCTAGATTCAACGTGATAAATACTATAATAAGGACTATTTTTCATCATTTTCAATAAACTTGAAATTAAACTAAAATATTAAAGCAAAGTATCTGTCCATAAAAAATAAATCTATCATTGATTCTTTTAATATATTTTGAAATTAACTGAGAATCAGTAAAAATAACAATTTCGGTGTCCGGCTTTAAACTCAGTAAGTACTGTAAGCCAATGTACATTAGATAAATGTATGTTAAGACAAGGAAAAATTTTCTTCTTTTCCTACTAATAGTAACTACGAATTTTTTTTATGCAGCTTTAAACATGGTGTAATCTACTCCATTAGCACGACAAGGTCATCGCAGTAATAGTAATTTATTTTTAAGTTTTATTTGTATATTTTAAGAAATCTACACTTATTTTTTCCTATCTGGTATTCTCTATACATATCTCTTTGTTCTTCAGTTATTTTAAAATAAGTTGCTATCAGCTACCGTCTTTAGTTAGATATAATTTAAAGTATTATTTCGGCTTAATAATATATTTAAAATGATTAATGGACATATGTAGGATTGAATAAGATACTTCGAATTATAATTGATTTATTAATGTTCTGGAGAACTTTCCAACGACACTTTTTTTAACACAAATGTTTTGTCTGATTGATGATTGATTTGATTTTACATTATTACTCATAAGACAAAGGTTATAAAATCAACATCTCTTTCGAATTTTATCTGATTTACTTACATGTAAATTCTTTCGTTGATTTTATATTGAATATCGGCACTGCCATATTTTTATTTTTATTTCTTATCAATACTGTTTATCGATGAATTTTTATTTATGACGATAAAAAGCACCTATGAACTTGGATTTATTACTGCACGATATTTTTAGTGCACGAATGGTAACTTTCGTTTTGTATATGAGGTATTTATATGTTGTCAATAATTTACTGATTAAAAAAGTGATCATTAAACTTAATTTCTCATTTCTAACTAATCATACCTGATTTCGAGGTTAATTTTTAATTTGAAATTGATAAAATGGTTTATGGAAATATTTTTCGTTTTAAATCAGTCACGCACCTGCCAAAACTTAATTGTGGATTTTGAAACGTTAAAAAATCATTTTTTAAATAATACGAATTACTGCGACTAAACGACCGAACGTATTACAGTACGATAACCGATTGATATTCTGTAATAACATCGATAGTAATCTATGTCTAGTATATAGTAAGTAAAGTGCATGGGATAAAGAATAAAAACACGATAGGATAATCAACTTTGGAATAATATCATCCCAATGAGTCATCTGACAGCTAAAAGTCTTCCCAAGAGAAACGTACAGTCTTAATCTGAGGGTCACGGATTTTAAACAGCGCGGTGTCCCCCCGGTATCAACAAGTGGACAGTAGCATTATCAAACATATACAGTCGTTGATTTCGAAGGCAAACAGAAAAAAAAAGTCAAACACAAGCGGTCGGAAAGAGACTCGCGCGCGTCCGGCCCCCAAAGATTCCCTCCTTCAACTTCCACAATTCATCTTAACGAGTCTTTTTCCCTCCCCCCATAGGCAGAGGCTGTACCAAGGACTACGAAAAGGCGTACGAGTACATGTGCAAGGGTTGCGACCTTGGCGACATGCTCGCCTGCACGAACGGCGGCATCCTCTCGATGAACAAACTCGCCCCCGCCATCGAGGACAAGATCGCCCTGCACAAGAGCGGCGTGGCGATGCTGCGCAAGGCCTGCGCGAGCAACGAGGGCGAGAAGGCCTGCTTCTTCCTGTCGGGCATGTACATCAAGGGCGTCGAGGGGGTACTGGACCCGGACCTCAAGGAGGCGTACGCGTGCTCGATGCGCTCCTGCGAGTTCGGCAACCCCTACGCCTGCGCCAACGTCTCGCAGATGTACGCCCGGGGCGAGGGCACCAAGCAGGATAAGACCCTCGCGGAGACCTTCAAGAAGAAGGCCATGGAGATACACAAGGATATAACCGAGGCCAGGCGTAGTATGGACTTGGGCCACGGCATCAAGATCTGACGGCCACCTCGAGCCCCCTTGTCAATTATTGTATATTTGAGAGACTGTACATATTGCTTAGTAGAATTTTTCGTATTAATATAAACTTGCGAGTCTTTGATTTTTTTTTCCTTTCTTTTGGCATCCCGAGCATCATGTCCTTGCCGTCCGCACGAGCTCACGTTTTTTTTGAAAATAGGTCTGTAAGTCAGGAGAGAGAAAAATCCTCTTATGCGTCCCATATTGCCTCCTCGAGAGATTTAAATTCCAATGAAAAAATGAGCTCTCGCCTTTATCGCGCGAGCCCGTCTCGTTGTTTGTAAGATATTCACGTTTACGGGATGACGCGCTAATGTGACGGAAATTACATCACCAAATTAAATGTCTCATATAATGAAACCAATTGAGGCAGGTGTTTCTGTCTCGTCTAAACGGTAATTTCCGTTTTTTAATTGAATTTTATAGAATATACCGGAGGAACACCTTTCTACTCATCAGACCCGGTAGATTTGTTCAGTTATTAACGATTGTTTGTTGGAAAAGGAGGCCACTGATCAATTACAATTTGAATTATCGTCCATACACGAAGAGAGAAAGTCCCGTAGCGCCGTAAATAAGAGCCAGCGGCATTCATTATGACAGGCTCGTTATAAAAAACTACATTGTCTCGGTGCATCCGCGACTTTGAGCCGGCGTTATTTGTTCCCCGGTAGAAAACCGGCGCCTCATTCAGAGCGCAGCGGCAACTTTGATTTCCACTTACCACCTGGGAGAGCGGGACTGACTCCCAGTGCCCTCGGCTTTCCAGGCCGACGTCGAATCCCGCGAAAACAAGCCATCTCATCGGCATTAGCATTAATGAATTCAAACGAGAGGAGCAGCTCGACCGAGGCTGCGCGCAACAATGCAAACAGACGGAGGAGCGTCCGCGCGCGTACATTTTAATCTCCGCGGGCGATCTCGAGAACCGCGGCCTCCTGAAGTGCGCGCCAGGCCGCTTGCGCACATATTGGCTCAGGTGGTCGCGCGCTTGTTTTTCCGGCTGACGCGCCGGCGCCGTCCCGGGCCCGCGCGGCTCGCCCGAAATCCCCGCGAGAAAGCGCGCGCCCGCTGTTATATTATATGTGCTCGGCGAGCGCGCCGATAGCCCCCTCCCCCGGGGCTTCCCCACCCGCCGCCCCCCGGTTAGCGCGGCGTTAAGAGGGCCGGGGCGCCTCGCGCGGCATTTACTTGCCCGTCGATCGCCGGGACACCGCAACGCTGCAGCCATGGACGCGAGAACCGCAGTCGCCGCCTTCGTCCTCCTCGTCGCCTGCCTCGGCCCAATCGTAAGTCTCGCGAGTACGTAGGCGCGCGCGTACGTGTGTATGCGCGTGTATAGCGGGGCGAATATAGGAGCGGTACGATAGCGCACCGGTGGCCGATAAGAGGCTTTGTAACTACGCGTGTATCGGGCGGGTTGTAATTGGCCGGGCGAATGAGCGAGCCGAATAAGAGCGAGGGGTTCTGTCCTGCGCAGGTGTCCGGCGAGAACGAGGGCAAGATCAACGTGGACGTGTACTACGAGTCCCTCTGCCCGGACAGCGTCCGCTTCATCACGAAGAAGCTGGCCCCGGCGTACCCTGGCCTGAAGGACTTTGTCCACCTGAACCTCGTGCCCTTCGGCAAGGCCTCGGTACGTATATTACGCAGGCGCGTCAGAGCCCGAGCGGGTCGTGACCAAAGGTAATATTTTTTTTTATCCCAACCCGCCAGTGGACCAAGAGCGACGGGGAGGCCGCCAAGTTCGACTGCCAGCACGGCCCCCAGGAGTGCTATGGCAACCGGGCGCAGGCCTGCGCCCTCGAGGAGATCGCCGCGAGCTTCGGGCCCGCGGACGCCCAGGACAAGTCGGTCGAGGTGGTCAACTGCGTGATGGGCAGCCGCTCGCCCGCGACGAGCGTGCCCGAGGTAAGGGGTTGTTGTTGGTTGGCCCTGGCCGAGCCCAGCGCCGATGGTTAATCGCTTGCCTCTCGTTGCAGTGCGCCGAGAGGAAGGGCCTGAGCGCCGAGTCGGTCCAGCGCATCCAGGAGTGCACGTCGGGCGGCCGCGGCGAGGAGCTCCTCATCGCCCACGGGGTCAGGACGAAGAAGTTTGAGCAGCCGATCAGCTTCATCCCGAGCATCGCCATCAACGGAGTAAGTGGAACAGTATTATGATATCATGTGCACGCACTGACAAACGGCCTCTAAGCTTTTCTTGCATACATGCATATAGACATACTTATATATATATATGTGTGAGTTTGTGTATTGGCATTTATTCATCGTCGCAGCGTCGCGCTCGACGTAAAAGTACATGTACACGTAACGCGGGAGCGCTCGGCGCGGCGGCTCCCTTATATAGCTCTATACATAAGCAACGAGTCAGTCGACGCGCGGAGATGCGGCGCAGGGCGACCCCCGCGAGGGCCGCGCACCTCCGTAGAAAAATAACATATATATATAGATGTGTAGAATGTACAAGGTATTTACAAGCGATTGGGCCTTATCCAACATAAAAGTTCGGCTTATCTGTCGTTACAGAGAAAGTCCTCGGAGGCCTTCAACAACTTCAAGCGCGTGGTGTGCCAGCTGATCAGGGAGGAGGAGAAGCCGGCCGTCTGCAACGAGGCACCCCGCAAACGCCGGCACCACTAGGGCCGCGCTCGCCCTTGCGCGTACGCGCACGGCCACACGTAGACACACGCGCACAAACACACAGGCAACACCCACGCGCGCATATTTATATTTATATACACAGACAGACAGACAGAGAGAGAGAGAGACATAGGGCGAATGTACAGAGGTAACGGCGAGCGTGCGGGAGGCGGTGCGCGGGTCCGGTTCTCGCTCGAGCCAAGGACGCCCGGTCTTCGGGTTGCGCAAGCGCCGCCTCTCCGCGGCAGTCTTGGGATCGTCAAGGAGTCAAGGATGGCGGCCCCTGGGCCCAACTACTCGCCGATGAAGACCGAGTCCTCCAGGTTGCTCAGCTCGAGGAACTGCTGCTCGATGTCGGAGCCGAGGTCCTGCAGGTCGCCCATGTCCTCCTCCGGCCCGTACCCTGAACAAACACAGCGCAAATGTATCTTGTGAATGGAGAGAGAAAAAAAAAAATGAAAGTAACGCGTGTAACGCGGTCGGCAAGAGCCGATCCCCGCAGTGTAAACCGTCCCCCTCCGATCCCCCCGCCCCCCCCCAGCCCTCCCTTTTTCTTGTACTCGGCGGCGAAGAGTGTTCCGAAGACGAGTGTTTGGCGGCCGAAGGCGCGCTCGCTATCAATAAAGAAAAAAAAAAGATTGAGCAAAGCTCGAGGAGGTTTGTTATTTTGTTTTTTTTTTTTTCGTTGGACGGTCCACCGGGGCGCTTGGGTGCAATCTGGCGGGGCGGGCGCGCGAGGCGGTGCGCCAAGGGCCCAAAAACTCGGGGGGCGGGTCTATTTGCGGCCGGGCGCGCGTTATCCGCGGCGAAAGCTTTGGCTCGCGGGGCTCGCGCGTGCGCCGCACGTGCCGTCGGGGGGCTGCCACGTGCGCCGGCCGCGGGGCAAAAAGCCCGGTATTATTTTGGAGGCCTCGGCGTGGGGTGGCGGCACCTCCTCTGAGATTCAAGATGGCGGCGGGCGCGCGGCTGACTCACCGATCCCGTCGAAGCCCAGCTGGTGGGGCCGCTCGTCGCCGAGGTAGCGGGCCACCGACTCGTAGGGTATGTACTCGTGCCCGTCGTCCATGCTCGTGGGCACGAGGTAGGGCTTGAGGTCCGCCTCGTCGAGGCCCTCGAGGAGCAGGTCCTGCTGGGAGCCGCACTCGGAGGAGAGCGAGGGGTTGCGCGGGGCCGCGCGCACCGAGGAGGCGCTCGAGCTGCTCGAGCTGCGCCGCCCGGGCCCCAGGAGTCGGCCCTCCGTCTCCGCGTGGTTCTTGGCGTGCTTGCGCAGCGAGGAGGGGTCCGTGTACCGCTTGCCGCACCCGGCCACCTGGCAGGCGTAGGGCTTCTGCAAGGAAGAGGCCTCGGTCAGTGCCGCTCGGTACCGGTCGGACGGCGCCGCCGCCGCCTCGGGCCCTACTCACCGTGTCGTAGTGCGTCCTCTGGTGCTTGGCCCGGTCGCTGCTGTTGCTGAAGGCCTTGGCGCAGCCCCGGTGCTGGCAGGCGTACGGCCGCTCGCCCGTGTGCGAGCGCTGGTGGATCTTGAGGTTCTCCAGCCGCGAGAAGGCCTTCTTGCACCCGGCGAACTGTCAACAGGCAAGGGGTCAGACGGGCCGTTGCGGGCGTCGCGCGCTCGCCGGCTCGCCGGCTCTACTCACCGGGCACTTGTTGGGCTTCTCGCCGCTGTGGACGCGCATGTGGATGAGCAGCTTGTAGCGGGCGTTGAAGGGCCGGTCGCGCGAGCAGCCGCGCCACAGGCAGGCGAACTGGAAGTCCTCGGGCTGCTCGCGCGGCTTCCCCGGCTCGCGGTCCCTCGGCGCCCGGCCGGCGCGCTGCCCCGGTTGCCCGGAGGCGCCCCCGGCGGCCGACTCCACGTGCCGCCTCTCGATGTGCTGCACCAGGCCCGTCTGCTCGCTGAAGGCGCAGCCGCAGTCGAGCCAGAGGCAGGGGTAGCCCGGGGCGGAGCCCCCGTCGTCCGACTGGGCGCTACCTGCGGATGGAAGCACCGGGGGATGAGAACACCAGGTCGCTCGGCCGCTGCCCACCGGCTCCGGGCGCACCCCGCCCTTACCGTACGACTCCTCCTGGGGCTCGAACAGCCGCGCCTGCTCGGCCGCGAGGACGAGTCCCTCGCTCCGCGGCAGGACCACGCGGTTCTCCTCCGCGGCGATGATGCCCTCGCACTTGAGGTCGAGCATGCCGTAGGCCTCTAGCGGCTGGACCTGGAGGGCGCCCAGGTGGCCCACCGGGTGCTGGGCCTGGGGCTGCTGCTGCTGCAGCTCCATCTGCAGGGGCATCTCCAGGTAGTCGGGTTGGAGCTGGCCGTCGCCCAGCGTCGTCGGGTCGCCCCTGCGCAAGCTCAACCGTTATAGTGCCTGGCCGCTTCCGGCTCGCGCTACCGATCCCCGCACGCTTACCTGATGAGGCTGAGGTCGAAGTCGTCGAGGGCCTGGAGGGACTCCTCGACCGAGAGGAGCGTCGGGGGGAAGGCGAGGAGGCCGTTCGGGTCCTCGAACCGCTGGTACTGCTGGTGGCTGTTGTTGTTGTTGTGGTGGTGGTGGTGGTGGTGGTGGTGCTCCGGGGCCTGGGGCGCCTGGGGCACCTGGGGCACCTGGGGCGCGAAGCTCCGCGAGAAGGAGAAGGCGGCCTCGACGGGCGGCAGGGCCCGGTCCTCGGGCCAGGGGCCGGCCTGCCAGTGGTCCTGCCAGGCGTAGGCCGGCCTCGGCCTCGGCGGCCGCCCTCGCCAGGGCCTGCTGCAGCGCCTCGTCGAGGTGCATGTCGTCCCGGGCCGGCTGCCTCGGCGGCTCGCGGCGCTATCGCCGGGCCGATAAGCGCGCTATCGTCGGCGCGGGGTCGCGCGGGGGTCAGCGCCGCGTTGCGAAAACGATCGGCGCGCCGATCTCGCGGGCGCTTACATAAGCCGCGGCCTGGCGGACCGGGCCGGCTCCTCGGCTCCTGCGCGCCTCTGCGTCCTCCCTGGCTCCGGCCCTCTCTCTTAATCTCTCTCGATCTCTATCTCTATCTCTCTCTCTCTCTCCGTTCCTCCGTCGACGGGAGCTGTGCGTCTCGCGTGGGCGCGGCGGCGGCGTCGAGGCGCGCGGCTGGCCGACTGTCGACCGACTGCGGGGCCCCCGAGATAAGGCGGCGCGCGCTCTGCCGGCGCAGCCCGAGTCCCCCCACCCCCGGGCCGTGGCGGCGGCACACCCCCGGCGCGCAGGGCACCCCGAGCGCGGGGGCGAGCCGCGGGCCCGCGCCCAGGCGCCGCCCACTCGCGTGCCCGCGGCCCGCCGCCGACTCGCCACTCGCGGCCCGCGCGGATTCGCCGGCGCCCGGCGCCACCCGCCGCCACCCGCCGCCCGAGGCCCGACGCGTGTTTGCTCACCCAGATACCGATGCCGCCTGTAAAAAATCGAGAGCCGCCTGATTGCAGGCCGCGACTCTGTCGCCGAGAACCGGCTAATCAATCCCGCTTACCAAACCCTCTCGTCTTATCCCGCTCCAGCCTTAGCTCGGGCCACTTCACGCCTTATCTCCCGAGACCGATCTTCTCGTTTAATTATGTCAATATGTAGGCTTAAGGTCAACAAACCCTTTATACTTGACTGTGTACCTTGGAAAAAAATCTCCTCCTTCTAATGAAATGGAGACTTCTGCAAAACGGACACGAGCAATCTATTGTTTGCGCGACTTTGTTATTGTACATGCTGAATTTTCATTTTTATAAAAGTAACATCTCAAACGGTACTTTAGCTCTTATTTTTCGCGGAAAAATAACGAATAAGCATAGATTTGTGAAATATCTATTATTTTATTGAAAATTATGCCAGGGAGTGAATTTTTTTATAACGAATGTTGTTGCAGTATGGTAGAACAATCGGTAACCGAAGTTAAGTAATTATCGATATTGTATACATGTAAGTGTGCGCCAGTAAGCAACTGTGTGTATATTTATATGAGTTTTAAGGAAATAAAAGAATATAATTATAATCCACGCGTTGTACGCTAATTATAACAGTGATAAAAAAATAGAAAATAATAGATTACCGAGTGTTGAGACATTAGTAAATTCTATATGTACGTTATCACGTACATTGAAATATAAATTAGAAGAATAATAGCTAATTTTGTATCGCTCATACCGCAGCTAGATGAAGTACAGTAAATAAACATAAATAAGAAGGAGGAGACGAAAGACAGGGAATAAAAATAGAACGAAAGAGAGGCAGCGTCGGATAGGGAGTCGTTGGTTTTCCATGTGCGCCTCGATGCGCGCTCACCGCTCGCGCCGACTCGCAAGCTTATACATACGTATATAATATTAATCGAAAGGATGATCGCGTAGAGGCAATTGCGGGAGCCGCTGTAGCGACACCAAGTGCAAAATCGTGGGCACGTACAACCGTGCAGACACGTAGACGAATGCGACGGAGGGATCGGGGCTGCGGCACTAGAGAACAAACAAGACGGCAATTGACGCATGTTTACAGCATCGCGCGTTTTATCTTCCTCTTTATCGATGCAGCGGCGGCGGCGGCGGCGGCGGCGGCGGCGGCGAGCATCGCAGCGAGGAAGAAAATAGGAGCGGTACGGGGCCTCGGAAGGCGGGGGGAAGCCCGGGGCCGCTGGACGAGGCCGGGTCAGGTGGATCCGATTTCGGGGGGCGCGGTGGGAACGGCGCATCCCTCGGGCGTGAGCCGCGTCCGGCTGTCCCGGGGGAGGGGCTCGCCCCCGGGCCTCAAGAGCTTCCATAAGCCCGCGGCCGCTGGGAAACGGCCGGGCGTGGGCGGCGCAGCTGTGGGGCCCGGAGCTCGCGGCGATCGGCCCGGATGGATAATTAACGATCGGCCTCGACCTGGGGGCGGCCGAGGGTCTCCCCGCGCACGTGGTGCGCCGGCTAGATTTTCCCGGCGCGCGAAAAAAAAGGAGAAAAAATGAGGGACGCGCACGCAGGCATCTATAGCCCGGGGGCCATGTGTGCCGCGGCGCGCGCGCCATTGTGCGCATAATGGAGCTATATCCTCCATGGGCTGCATGTGCACGCCGGAGAAATTTATACGTCGTGGGCCGCGCGCGCAATGTGCGCGCGGGCCATAACCGTCCTTTTGCGCGGGCGCGCTCGTCTTATTGGCCTGGCGGGCCGCGGCGGCGTTTTTGCCCCGGCGCGCGGACTCCCCCGGGGCAAACCCCCCCCACCCCCACCCCCACCGCTTGCTTTTATTACGTGCAAATGAAGTTAATAGCCGCGGGCGCGGCAAGATGCCCGCCGGCCGCGGCGGGTCGCGTGTTTTCCCCCGCGGGGCCGAGGAAAAAAAAAAAGAAACGGGCGGCGCGCGCTCCGCGCGAGTCATTAGCCCCGCGCGCGCGGCACATGCCCCCGCGCAATGGCCCCGGGTCTCGGTGCGCGCAACCCGGCACATGTGGCGCGCACCCCCCGAGGCACCTGTCAGCCGCGCGGCCCTCACGAGGCGCCCACATGTCGGTGGGGGGTGCGGGTGGGGGCCCGGGCCCCCGGGGGCCGAATCACGGGCCGCCCTCGGACGCTCCTCCGGGGAGATAACGCCGCCGCCCCGCGAAGCCGATAGCGCTTATCGGCTTCCGGCGCCGCCCGGGCCCCGCGTCCACCGGGGGCTCGCGGGGAACCTCGGAAAATTCCCGGCCGTCGATCCGCGCGGCCACCAGCGGACGCTGATAAGCCCGCGGCGAAACTGGAGCGCCGAGCCCGAATTCCCCGCTGCCGCGGCGATAACGGCAAAGCCCGCGGCTTACCTGCCACCGGCTAATTAGCCCCAAGGCGCCCTGCCGGCCTTTGTGCGCCGCGGCTCCCCGCCCCCACTTTATTCTCCCGAGCAAACAATCTCGCGATATCCCCCGCGCTTTTCACCCACCCGCCGTCTAAAATTAACCCATTTTTCTGATTAACCGGATCGCGCACAATCGCGCCAAGGATCAACTCGGCAAACTTGTTATTCGAGCGGTAATCAGAGGTCAAAAACTCGCTTGACACTCTTGAATTACAATTCATAAAAGACTTTGTTGCTAAATCCCCCAACTATCCATGGAAAAATATTTCTAAACCAACGAGGCTCCGGCGCACCTTAACCCTTATTTTTCAGAATACTCGCCCTCGACTTTTTTGCGTGGCGATTCTAGTTTTTTTCCTAGCGATTGTTTAAACTTTATTTAGTGACTATATACATGACTTGCATCATCTTATTCTGCCATATTTCTTTTCTAATCAAAAATGAATTTGATTGTTTGCGTCGAAAATTCAGGCAATTCTGCTACTTTGGCTTTATGCCATGTAAGTAATATGACGTTAATAATTCTATGTGCTACTTGTAAATGAACTTTTCAACAACAAATATAACCATAATAATAATTATCAACAATTAATATCGTTATATATCATGATGTTTTGCATGCAACAAGTATATGTATTGCATCTGTAACCTTACTACATTCTGTAAAATTAACCAACTGGCTTGTTTATTTTTCGACAGAATTGTAAACAGCTAAATTGTTTCTCATGAACAATGCGATAAAATGACACGAAAGTAGATAAATTTTTACATAAATTTTTCTTAATCTCACGAATAAATCATTAAATTTAAGAATTTTTTTTAACAGAGTAGTTAAATGTTTATAGTTAAAAAATCCTTAAGAACTCTATCAGGTTGAGATGATAACCTTGAGAAACGTATACGCGAGGCGAGTGCGCGGCCGATTGCGCGTGTATATACGCGAAGCATATGTCGAAATGACCCTTATTTAGAATATTCACGGAATAAAGGAAATGAGGCAATCGTCAAATCGTATAGGTCAGTTTAACAATAACAAGTGCCCGTACTCGTGTACCAGGCTACATGTAAGATCGGTATACCGCGAACCGTCGATACCATCTCGATCAATTGAAAATGGAAAAACACTTAGTGGTCGAGTACGGGAGTTGGCCTGATTAAAAAAAAAATCGGCTATCTCGGTTAATAATAGGCCCGAGCAGAGATAATCGGTATAATAAACTGACGTCGGAAAAGCCGAAATGACTCGTGTTACCAAGGCGCTGTGTACGCGAGTCTCCCGTCGATTTCCCATCCGCGCGTAAACAAATTTACTCGCGCTCGATCCGCTGCATAAGGTCTTGGGGTGTCGCTCTCGCCGCGGTTATTAATAAACGTATAAACGCGCCGGTTAGGCCCTCGTAAAGCATCAACTGTCAGCTCCTCGGCTATCCCCGTGGAAAAAAAAAGGGCCGTGCGCGCGCCCCCTCCTCCCCCCGCCTTGCGCGCGCTCATTTGAAAATAGGACGTATAGGGTTAGAGGAGTGCGAGTCACACGAGAGCCTGTCAGCGTTTAGCTCGGGTCAAGCGCGGGCACGAAAATAGAAGGGCGCAGACTCTGCGTGTGACTTAGTATAATTAGGTACGAGGGCGAGAGACCGGGGGGGGGGAGGGGGAGGAGGATCCGTGCGCCCGGGCTTGTTTTCCCGAGCGTCGCACCAATAAACCACTTGGAGGCTGGAGGGACGGGCAGGGGGGGGAGGGAAAAAAAAAACGCCTCCGTGGCAGGTTCACGCCCGCCGATCACCGAGGATCGGAGGGACGAGTATTTTTAACGCGCTTCGTTTTCTACTTTCGTTAAGAGCTGTCAGGTGCAATCGTCTCGCGTTACCACGGCCTCACCCGCTGCACATATGCATGATAATGCGCCGGCGAGCGCTTTCGCATACATATATACATGTATACATGTGGCTGTGCGCTGCGTAGCTCGGCCGCCGAGAAGCGCGACCAAATTTTGCCGCGCTCCGCAACAATAATTCCCCTCGATCGAGCCACCTTTTTTCTCTACTGCTGGTCACGATTGCCGCTGTGTTGACTCTGTTTCAAAACATCAAATTTACATTCGCTCTCTATCTAGTTACCAATCGTTAATTATTATTTATCACTTTACGTATAACATTTTAATTTTAATCTCAAGTATTCTGAATCTGCAGCTTATCTATTTCGTTATTATTATTACTATCAAGCGCTTTATCAAATTAACAAATATTTAATTTTAATTACCCAATAGCAAGTAAATATTCATTGTAGTTTTAGATACATTTGTATGACTGTAGGTACCAGTGTAAAAGAAATTCATAAGACTGAAAATTTATCAAGAAACGATAAGATTGAACTTTTCTCAATTTTTTTTATATTGCTTCTGCCTTACTAAATACGTACAAATTTATCCAAGTCGACCGCTACGCTCCCAACCGCTCGTCGTTTTCTATTTTATAAACTACATTATTCCCGCGTACATCTATACTTGTACAAACATTTACCAATATTTTAGATTTGTATTATCTATTGCTATTCATGTAGTTTACTTTTGCTTATAAAGATCAAGCACAATGTGATAATGACACTTTATTTTATCTGTAGATATAAAAGATACATATGACTTTGTCACATTCGCATCATTCAAATTTTCAACGTTCTTCCATGTGACGCCACTATTCATTTTAATATACTAGTATATAACTAAAGCAAATAAAATGAATTGTCTTTGTAAATTTGGATACTTTGAGCTATAAATTATAGCCTCAGATTAGACGTCGGCAAACTCTAATCGCCAAATAGTTAATTATAATTTATATTTGACTTCGTCAATTACACGCACGTGTTTAAAGTTAAAGATAACATTGTATTTAAGTCGAAACACGATTAAAAATTTTAACAAAATTAATACTAAAGCATTCTAACACTCTTTCAGATAATAAATTGTGCAATTATACCGTTCATTTTTACAAAACACAATTATAACAATGAAAAGGTTTCACTGTACATGTTCTTGAATGCATTAACACAATTGAGTAGATAATGCAGTTTTCACCATTATCGATCCTACATTTTTTATTTTTGGTTAATTATTGCGAGTTCAACATTAAAAATCTTTATTATTTGAAACATTTTTCAATTGCACTTTATTGAATAGAATTATCTTACATAATAATTTGAACAAATTAATAAAACAAAAAAATTCAAGAAATTATTTTTGAACATATTATTACAGCAAAAATAAAGAGCTTAAGAGTTCATAAAAAACAGAAAAATTATTTTTAAATACATTTTTAGTCCAAATATTACAGCAATCCAAATGTCATTTATTATTGTAACTTTAAGTATATACAAACTTCAAAATAGATAATTATATTACATTATACTTAAGTCACAATTAGTCACTGCTTTTGCAATAACACTTTTGTTATTATTACAATAGAGACTTAATAATCTATTAATTTATTAATTCTATAATTCTAATTATAAATTAGCACTCTACCAGCAAGTTACTTAATTGCCTAATGTTCATTGTAAGATGCTGAAGCTTTTGTACATGGTTGCTTGCAAATCTTCCGAAATTGTACATGTAGTAGATGCTTTATCAATATCTGAATCTACAATTGGAAAGTATTGAACAAAGCCACTACTCCATCCGATTGTTAAAATAGTACAATTTGTTTCTTGTTGGCGATTTTTGTAAAATTCTATACAGTTTGGAACCTCACTTTGGTAACCTTTTAGCAGGCATAAAGGCTTCACTTCAGTTATTCTTGATGTAGCTCCAATTGTGGTTTTAAATAAAGCAACGAGTGGGCTATCCTACAACATTATAAGTATAAACAAATTAACATGACTCAATCAAGCGATTGTGAGAAGAAAAATAATGCTATACCTGAAATATAACTGCTAAGTATTTTCCTTCAAGACTCCAATCCATAGCAATAATTCTACCTCCAACAGTTATATGTACAATGTCATCTTCACATGAAAATACTACTTTACTTAAATCAATTAATGGCACAGCCATTTTATTATCATCAAGAGAACCCACAGTTTTCTCGTTAAAAATTTGTTGTTGAAGAGGTAAAGAAAATATAGTAGCAGGATCTTCAGTAGATGCAAAAAGAAGAGTTAAATTTGGCCCAAAACACGCAGCAGCAACACGACCATTAGGAACAGTCCACCTTTCTGCTTTCCAAGCATTTCCAACTCCTGTGTTCCAAACTCTATTTTGTGAAATTACGTGTGCCAATATGAATTTATAGAAAACACAAAACTAAATTAACAGAATCAAATGAAATCAAGTCATTTGGAGAATATATTTTACCTAAATACATTTCTACATGTTGTAGATAATAATCTGGAACCACAAGATGACCACCGAGTGAAACATAATCCTCCTCCACCAACACGTTTTAGAGGAATTCCAGTTTCTGTTGCAACGTCCCAAATTATCATATTCATATCTGCCATAGAACAGGATACCAACAAATCTCCCTACAATTATATAATAATTTTAAATATCACTATTTTTGAATTAATCCTATATAATGTTTTCACATATATTTTAAATTTATATTAAATACAAAATTTATAATGGGACAAAATTATTACTTGTGGGTTCCAAGAAACACTAGTAACAGGAGCATGATTTCTATATTTTAACATATATGCATAACTCAGAGAATTGCTAGCAGCACCTAATTCAACTGTCCAAATTAATACTCCATTTTGACACGCTGCTGCTATTTCCCTACCAGCATTAGGTCTCCAACTCATGCAACATACAGACTTTTGTGCACTGTGTCTCAGAACTGCTGTAGCTATATTTCCAGTAGAAAATATTCGAATGCGATCATCTCTTGTGGCCACTGCTAAACGTATGCAATCAGGATGCCATGCTATACAACGAATCTACTTGAAAAATTTGAAATCAATGTTTATGTATAATTTTTTTTATTATTATAAAAGGTTCTTACTAAAGCAGTTGTCCAATCTCTAGTGGCAGCAATATCTCCAACTGAACCAAACCTAGTAATAGGTAATATACTACTCCAAAATGTTCCACCTTCAATTAAATCGAGTATCTGGGTCATTCTAATAAAAGATTATTAAAATTTAATTGATTATTCCTATAAATATTTAGTACTATATGCAACAGAAGGTTTGATTTTGCTACCTTGTGGCGAGCCAGTGAATAGGATACGTAACTTCTTCTGGAGATTCAGCAGCAGCAGCTCTAATTGCTTGGATGTAACCCTTTTCTCTCCAAATACTTACAATTTTTTTAAAAGCACTATCCTGTACAGGTAAGAATAAATCTCTTGCTCCAAATGCCCTAGCAGTTTCTCTTGTAGCTAACATGTCCGGTGTAATATTAATAATGGGAAATTCCCGTAAAAAGGTAGAAAAAGGTTGCGATTCAAGTTGTATTTCATCTTTGTCACAAAAAGTAGGTGCACCTTGCATGTAACTCGCAGTTGTTAGGTCACTGTCATAGGGAGGAGGATCGAAATCGCTTAGAGACAGAAGCTTCAACATTTTTGACTATTCACTTTAAAAACAAACGAATACTATTAAATTGATTACAATGTCACTCGTAGGATCACAGGTAGGTTCGTAAAAAGCGATATTTTTGAGTTACATTACCGTATTTAAAGTGAAAATATTATTATGCAGTAGAATATTCAACGTTCTTTCATAATCCAAAGAAATACGACACAATATTCAGTGTTGTCATTCAAATTCGACTTTTCGGTTTCTTGCTTTCCCTCGTGTATCGATGAACACCGGAAAACCGGCTGATGGATCAGTGTGTATGTGGCGCTGTATCGGAATAAGGTGGAACAAGCAACACAAGCGCAAGAACGTCGTTGAACGTTTGTACGGCCGTGGACAGTTTGAGTGAGTTGGAGTGCAAAGCGGCGCGGCCGCGAGGGCGCCGCATTGGCTGGTTATGAAAAGCCGTGATTCACGCGGTGGCTGTCAGAGAGCAGCACATTGCGTTCCCGCGTTGTTGCTAAGTGGTGGGAAATTTTGAATTTCTTTCCGTGGAGGAACATGTGCAAACCGCCATTAGTCGTTGCAACGTGCAGCGCGTCAGAATCCGTGAGAAATAGCAAAGAAAAAATGGAGCAAAAAGGCATAACCGATGCGCGAGGCTGTCGAGCGAGGAGGCCGTGCCGATGCCTCCGCTGAAAGCAGGTATGTGCGAAGCAATGTCAAAAAAAGAAAGAAAACAAGCGACTGGCGAGAATAAAAGATCGCTCGAGGCAATAATTCAACAGGTATGCCGGGGACGATCCCGAGGCAATAATAATAGAATCATGACTAAGAAGCAGCGATGAATAAGAGGCTGATCTGTTTAACAAATTGGCCGTCCGGCGATGTGTCAAGCGAGGGAGGAAGGCTGCCCGGGCCGGCGGAGTTGGGGGCGCGCCGGAGCGAGCGCGAATAAGGTTAAATGCCGGGGCCGGCGGCACGGGCAGCTCGCGAGCGCCGGCGCCCGGAGCAGCCGCCACTCCGTCACGCGGGAAACAAAAGACTCGTTGCGCCGCGGGTGCAACGGAGGCGGTGCGCGGTGCGCATGCAGGCGAGGAGAAACAAAAGCCCGGCGAGGGTGGCGGGGGAACAAAAGCCACGAGCAACGTCGGAGGGCCTCGGGCCGGGAAGGGCCGGAGGGGCGGAGTCGGGGGCCCGAGCGAGCGGCTCGCAAAGTAAAGTCGCGACGGGCGGGCTCGGCAGGTCGAGCGGGGCCGATAAGGAGGCTCGCGGCGGCTAGAGCGCTGCGCGACCGCGGAGGGGAAAAGAGGGCGCGGGAGCTAGCGGCTCGGCGGCTGGCGCTGGGGACGCCGAGCGAGAAGATGGCGGAGGCAGGAGTGGGGAGGTCGAGGGCTTAGTGTGCGGTGGCGATTGGAGCGGCGCGGTCCTCGATCGTTCGCAGGCGGTCGTCGGGCCGCTTTGGCTCTCTCGTGCGCTTACGTGCTGGCCGCGGAGGTCGGCGGGCCGGGAGGCGCAGCCCCAGGCACCGGGACCGAGGAGGAGGAGGAGGAGGTGGAGCCGCCGCCGAGAGGAGGCTCCCGAGGCGCAGTAGCGGCGGCCGCGGCGGCGGTGGCCTGCGGCGCACTTATGCCCGCGGCGCGAGGGCCGCGGACGGCAGGTCGCCGCGGGCGCAGGAGCGGCGCCTCGAGGTAGGAGCCGCGCGGCCCGGGGCCCGCGAGCCGCCCCAGGAGGCGGCCCACCCCCCCGCGCCATGGGCAAGAAGGGCGCCAAGCGGAAAACACGCTGGAGGACCCTGAGCATCGGCTGTGAGTTGACCGCTGACAAGCGCAACCCCCCGCGGTGACGTAACGCGCGCGCGCGCCCGCCCGGTCGCCGAGGGCTCCGGGCCAGCGCGCCGAGGACGCTGCCCGCGGATCGATCGCCGCCGCCCCCGCCTGCGCCCCGCGGCGCGCCCCTAGCCGCCCGCCGATATATGCACCTGCGCGCCAATCGCCGCTTCTCGATCTTTCGCCGGCCCGGGCCCCGCCTGTCACCGGCCCGATAAGCGGCCGCGGCCGCCGCCGCCGCCGCGGGGTCACGGCCCGCGCGCCTCCCGGGAAGATGGCCGGCCGACCCCCGGGGCGCGACACCCCCGCCGCGCCGGTTACGCAACGGGCCCGCGGGCCCGGCTCCCCCGGGGGGGGCTTACGTAACCGCCGGCACGTGCTCCAAGGGCCGGCGCACGTGGCCCGGGGGGATCGATCGCCGCCCGGGCGCTCCCGCGGCCCACCGGCGCGCCACGTGTTCCCTGGGGCCCCTTACGCAACGGGCGCCCGGCCCGCGGCGCCGGCCTTTTTCGCGGCCGGTTACGTGAAAAAGCCCTCGGCTCCGGGGGAGGGGCGGGAGCGGGAGCCAGCCCCCCGCCCCGGCGGCATTCCGCTGCGCGTTTTGTTTACTTTGCCGCGGGCCGCTCGCGGGGGAAAAACCGCGGAATCGCCGGGGCCCGGAGATCTGGACCGCGGGGGCGGGGCCGGCGCCGGCGCCGGGAGGAAGCCTTGAAGGAGGCGGCCCGGCTCTATAATTAGAAAAAAGTGCTTTCTTTCGCGGAGCCGAGGGGCCGCGGGGAAAGCCGCTAGGGTTCTTTATTTAAAGTCCTCCTGCTCCATTTACCGCGGCAATTACGTAAGGAGAGCGGCGGGCGGGCCGTGGCCGAGCGGCCCGGCCGCCGCCGGCTAGGGTTCCACGGGTAAACACGAGGCCGGGGTCTCGCCCGGGGGCCTTGATAGGCCGCGGGCGGCCCGGGGCTCGAGGAGGGGCCGCCGGCGATAGTCGGCCGGGGCTCGTCGCGAGGCCTCCTCGCCGCGCCCGCGCCGGATATGAATAGCACCACGTGGGCGGGTGCCAAGGCGCGCCCCGAGGAGGAGAGCCTCCTCTCCCGCCCCCCGGGAGGACGCCGTCCCTCGTCATCCTGGGGCGCTTGCGTAAGCGCCGGCCGGGCTCCTCGCGCGAGGTTACGTAAGGACGAGGAGCGGGCGGCCGGCGGCCGGCCGGCCGCTATCTCGCGGCCTGCACTTTAACCCCGCGGCGCCGGCGGCGATAGCCCAGCGCCGGGCGGATGTTTTCGACACGCGCCTAACGCGTTCTATTAGCGGTCCGAAGCCGGACCGGCGGCCGCGCGCAACCCCTTGGCCTCGCGCGCTCTTTTTACTTGGAATTCCCCACCGGCTATTAGCGGCCGACGGCGAGGACCGGGGGGCTCGTTAGCCCAGCCCCCGTGGCGGGTGATCCCCGGGTGCCGCGGCCGCGGCCCTAATTGCCCGAGGGCAACTCGGGGGGGATGCGCGCGCGGCCCAGTAAATTGGTTTTTACGAGCCGGGTTTTACGAGGCGATCCGCGCCAGCGCCGCGGGCGATTTGTGTCAAGCGCCCCGGCCCGCGGCCCCATCGTCCGGCCGCGCGGCTCGGAAAAATTTGTAAATAATCTGCCAGGTCGCGGGCGATAAAGCGAAGATAAGGATAATGAGCGGCGAGCGGCCGGCGCACTGATTCGGCATGCGCGCCGCCTGCACCCGGCCTTGTTACGTATACTCTTACGAGTACAATTCATGTATAACGAATAATTGTTAACTTTGTTCTGTTTGTGAGATACGTGGAATTAAAATGTAAATCTAGGCGCACCGATACATATTCGGTATTAAAAGGTCCGGGCGCAATATTTTTGTTTGTATGACGATTTTTTGTTATACATGAATTGTATCCGTATCATATACTGTACAAAATTTATAATTCAACTTCCAAAAATTTTACTGCGAACTGTTTCCTTTTATAAACGAAACTCACGATAATTCACGTTCAGTGCACTTGAAAATTCATGAGTATAGAAGATCAATAGTAATTAAATTCTCAAGCACAAGTACTTGAAAATGCAAGCAAGTTGTGAATCAAAATATTTGGTTGTGTGATACAAATGCAAAAATAAACGATTGGCTTATAAAATTATAAAATTAAATTATTTGACATGCCAGGTACACGAATTCAAAACAGTTACAAAAACATATATACATTGTTCTATGATTCATCAGTAGTAGTCAATTAGAATAAACGCGAATACTCGGATAAATCTCGTGCAAGGTTATGCTTCTTATACGTATACTGTTTACGGTTTTAATGTGTTTCTCCCCTTTGATGTCCTCTCCTATTCTATTTAAGGATTAATTAGAAGACAGACACTTAAAAAAATTAGCTTAATTTTAAGGAGTATCAAAGTGAAATAGTACGAACGGGTAGATGAATAACATTTCTAACGTACAAGCGAATGAATTTTCGCGTTCCGGTAATAACCGAAGTCGATCGAAGGCAGTAAAATTATTCGCAGTTGTAATGAGGCTCGCGCTGCCGGGGACAGGCCGCGGACTCGGGGGCGACGTTCCCCGGGAAAGGTCGCAATTGAATTAGGGGCGGGCGAAGGCGGCTCGGGGGCGCCCCGGGCGAAGAAGAAGGCGCGCTAGCTGCAGCGGCGCCGCGCCGATCGATAGATGGGAGCGCGACGGCTCGGCCGCCCCGGAGAAAGTCAACAAGTCGCGCGGAGCCGCTGCTCCCCGGAGCCGCCGGCCCTTGACACACACGGCCCGGGCGCGGAAAGCGGCCAGTCGCGGGACGATACATGCGCGCCCGGCCCACCTTCGCGGACTCGGCCTATAAATAGCCGGTGTACGTGCGCGCGCGCGCGCGAGCGAGCGAGCCCCGGAGGGAGGGGCTCCCGCATCATCGTGCACTTGAATCGGCGCCCTTCGCGGGAGGCCGGCGCCGGGCCCGGCGGTCCTTCACCTCCCCTCCCCACACACACGCGCGCGCGCCGGTGACCGGGGCGCCCGGGGCTGTTTACGTAAGCAGGCCCGAGGGGGGGGGGCGGGCGGGGGCGGGGGAGGCAGCTCGCCGCGGGCCATTGAGTGAATCGGGGCCAGCGCCGGCGGCCTCCGGCACCGGGCGCCCGGCTATTTTCGGGCAGTATTCTAGTCCGTAGGCGCGCGCTCCCCGCGGCGGCAGCTCCGAGCCGTCGTCCGGCCGGCCCTCTATATCGGAGTATAAGAAGCCCGAAGAGATAAGGGAGCGAGCGGCGGTCGAGTCTGCAAATAACCGCTCGGCCCGGCCTCGTCCCCGGCCGGCCCCAGGGCGCGCCAGTCTTCGGTGTTGTTGCCAGGCGCAGATACCGCGGGGATGCAGTGGCGCCGGCAGGTGAAGGTCCGCCGCGTGGTCGCCTCGGGCAGCCGCGGCCTCCTCCTCGCGAGGTACCAGGAGCCCGGCCGCCCGCGTATAAATACTCCCGGGTTTTCCAGCGGTAGAATAAGAGGAGCCCGCGAGCCGCGAGAGGTAGCCCTTGTCGCGCCGCGCCGCGGCCCGGGCCTGGGTAAACAGACGAGCGGAGCCCCGGCGGCCAGAGCCCGCGCCCACTGACCTTCTCTTTCTACCGCCCGCTCTCCAGTTACAGCTCCAGCCGGCGGCGGGGATGAGGAGGACGACCACGCCCGGGCGGCCCAGGAGTTCGGCACCCGGGACCGGCGGAGCTTCAGCGCGGCGACCAAGCCGCGGCACGGCTCCGTCGGCAGCAGCGAGAGCGGGAGCGGGAGCGGCTCCGGGACCGCCGCCGGCAGCACGACCAGCGGCTACGCCAGCGGCGGCTCCCAGGCCGGCGTCCAACCCGATGAGTACACCAGGATCTCCACGCCCCGCCAGGAGATCCTCATCAAGAAGGGCTGCCTCTGGCAGAAGAAGACCTGGGGCAGCCCGGCCAGCATGAGCGCCACGCCCTCGACCGCCGAGAGCCACTCGGCCTCCCACTCGACGGCAGGTAGGTCCAGTCGCGGGACGCGTCCCCGCGGATCGCCTCTCATACACCCCCCCGTGTTCTCTCGGCCGCAGATGGGAGCGAGGCCGCCGAGGACCTGGTGCCCTACGGCCCCTACTACGACCACTCGGCGACGGGCTACTTCTACGAGTACCCGGTCGTCCTCATGGAGCCGGCGATGATCGAGGAGATGGGTCCCGCGGACGGCATCCTCACGGCGGTGCCCTGCGGCCCGGTGCCCCTCCGGCCCATCGAGTGGGTCAGCCCGGCGTACGCGTCCAAGCTCGCGAGTGACCACCACCATCACCACCACCATCACCATCACCACCACCACCAGCCACACTACTGCTACGTGGACTACCACGTGCGTACAGCCCTCCTCCCCGAGGTCCTGCGTCCCCGAGGAATACTCGAACCGGTGGGCTTGGTTGTGTTGCAGGCTGCGGCCCCGGCTCCTGGTGGCGACTGCGCCAGCCTCCTCCTCGAGGAGCAGCTGCCCGAGGGACAGAGCAACGGCCTCAGCGGCGAGGCGAGCTCCTCCGCCTCGGGCAGCCTGGCCGACGAGCCCCTCGAGGCTCTCGAGTACGTCGACCAGCACCTCGAGCACCTGGAGCACATCGACGCGGCGCCTTATGTGGAAACCCTGCCGGCCCAGCCGCTGCACCTGGCGCCCGTCGTGCCCGCGGCTCTGGCCCAGTCCTACATCTACCCGGGCCAGTACATGTTTGGCCCGCCCGTCGTCAATGTCAACGGTTCGTTCACCTCCTCAGCTTGGCTTGATGACACCCCCGCCTGCCTCTAGACGACGTCCAGGCCCCCACACCTCCGCGGATCCCGCTCTCTTCTCTCTTTCTCTCTTCTACCTACTCTTTCTCTCTCGATTTTTTTATTCCCCGCACTTCGGACGACCACGCACTCGGCTTACCCCGCCCCCTCGAATAGCGCCAATCGCACGAACCGCCGGTATGACACGGCCGAGGGAGCAAGAGCCACCGCCGAAAGGCGCGAGGTCCGCGCTCCCGGAGCCCCTTGATTGACTGTATCCTTGTTTTCATTCCGTTTTTTTCTCTCTCTCTTCTCTCTCTCTCTCTCTCTCTCTCTCTCTGTCTTTTGATTATTTATGATTTGTCTTTTGTGTAAAGCAATGAGGATCGCGTGAACGGTAACGCGTGTATAAGCTCACGGGCGCTCTTGTAACGTAGTTAGTGCTTGCTTCAGCCGTATCCGCAGGCTTGACCGTGTCTATGTTTCTAATGTTAACCGAGAGCAGTGTCGCTCGGAGGTCGCGCGGCCAAGGGGCTCGGACGCGGTGCTCAGGTTTATTACAGCTGTTGCCCCGTCCATCGCCACCGTTGCTGTATTATTAACGACGTACCTCTACCACACTCAAGGTAAAAGGTAAATCTTTCGTCGGGCGAGACTTTGTCCTTTTAGACGCTCACTCACTCTATCGCTCTTTCTGCCTCTCTGTCTCCTCTCCTCTACTCTGTCGCGACGCTCGCCTCCTCTCAGTGTCTCTCCCACTGTCTCTCTTTCTATCCGCTTATAACACCTCTCTCTCTCTCTCTCTCTCTCTCTCTCTCTCTCTCTCTCTCTTTCTCTCTCCCTGTCTTTCTGTACATTCAATGTAACACGCGAATAAAGTGCCGTCTGCGATGGACCACAACGAGGCTTTGTCGCCGCCGCGTGCCTGACTCTATCTCTGTGTCTCTAGCCTCTCTGTCCCGCTGGCTCGCTGTCTCTGCACGTCCCTCACCTTCCGGCGCCGCCGGCCGTTCCGGACTCCTGGGGCGAGGAGCGGCCCACGGCGACCGCGTTAATTGTCTCGCGCGGCGGCGAGGCCGACAGACAGCCGCTTGGCAACGCTCGCCACATTGCGTGCTCGTTCTAAATAGAGACATTAAAAATAAAAGCGCGCGCCCGACGCGACGGACTGCGGCCCGCGCCCGGACCTGAGTCCTCGCCGCCGCCGTCGCCGCCGTCGCGATCCTTCCGCCTGGTGTATTCTCGGCTCGCCCCGGCGACGCCTCTCCTCCAACTCCTCCCCTCCGAACCGCCCCTCCCCCCCCCCCAAAACCCTCGCTCTTTTACTCTTTGAAAATCATCCATCTATCTGTCTGCCCGTCTTTCTTGCTCTCGCTCCTGTCTGTCTCTCTGCGCTCATGACACCCGCGCGCTCTCACACTCTAGGCCCGACACACGAACGCACGTACCAACTGCGCTCGCTCGCGCTCGCTTTGGCTGTGCTCTCTGCGCCTCGGCGTGTCTGTACATATTACGCTCTCTGCACATGTACCGCATGGGCGGCGAATCGCGCGACCGATGCTCCCGCACAACCCGGCCCCCCTTCCGCCCCTTGCAGGCCGACCAGTAATGCCCGATTTCTTTCCCATCGAAGGCGTGACGATACAAAGCGCATCGATGCTCAGATGCAGCGAGATGATGCCGAGCCCGGTGCAGGAGCCGACCTGCCAGACCAAGCGCAAGAAGAAGAAAAAGAAGAGGAGGCACAATCGCCCACACGCTCTCGTGAGTTGTCCATCTTTCCGGCCTTATCCTACTTTTTCTCTTTTGCCGTGTTTTGTCCGGTTCTTTTTTTCCTTTTTGTTGTGTTCACTGCCGGCGGCGTTGCGGCCAATTACGCACTCGCGGCCAGGCCGCAATACGCACCGCGATGGATCGCGCTAATCGCCACGGGGACTTTTTCCCCCCCCCGTTTCCGCTGTCGCGATCGCGCGTTATGCACGCGCGCCGGCGGCGATGGAATCGGCTTTTGAGAATTATTTTACATAAAGACCGATTGCGTAATGGCTTTGTAATAACTCACGGTGGTCCCGTTGTGCGTCGCACGGGGTCTGCCCCGTTTCATTTCAAAATGCGTGTCGCGACCACCTGCCAATTTGAAAAAAAAGCGTAGAAACCACGCTTGAAAGAGAGTTGCTCAGCAAGTCTTTGCTCCGTTACTTTCTTACTTCGTTACTCGCCTATAGTTATATAAAGCTCGCAAATTTTCCGCTTATCGAAATACAACGCGCTCGTGTTTTGACCGTGTGCAAATACCTGCGAGAGCCAATGTAATTCATGATATTCTTTTTCAAACATTTTGTCACGTATCAAAAATTCAGTATAATCGTTTTCGCTACTGTTTATATACTTTTACTCATTAAATAATTTTATTCTGCACATTTTTAAATATTCATGGTTTCATTGTAATTTTGTTGCAAAAACCCTAGAAAGCTGATAAATGCATTAAAAAGGCATTTATATCTCTCATGTCTAGTCAACGTAATATTCCATACTTATAAATTTGTATGCTTATTCGTATCTGTGCTTTATACACAATGTATTAATGATTATATAAAACACGCACCACTAGATTGCTTTCTAATCTTACAAAACATTTTGATAACTGATACAATCTTGAAAATATTCTGTCGAATCATTATTCTTATTCTCTTGAAATACAAAGCTTAATATTCCCATTTATAGTATTTATAATAGGCGAACAATCCAATTTTAACAGTTTAAATGTTTATTTTTTTTAGGGTAACACGGAGGACGATGACGAAGAGGACTATAGTTCGGAAGGTGAGAACGGCACCCCCCCGGTCCAAGGCTCTTGGATCGTTGACCCCGGTACAACTGATGCAGCTTCTTGGTCTCCCGATGGCGTAGTACCGGACCAACAGGCATGGGAAGATGAAAACACCGAGCAGGATCCAGCAACTTGGAAAGTTGATCCAGCTGCACAAACGGAACCGACCACTTGGGAAGTAGACCCCTCTACAGAGACGGACCCAGCTACTTGGGAAATCGATCCTGCTGCTGAGACGGATCCAGCAACTTGGGAAGTTGACCCGACTGCACAGCCGGATTCAACGACCTGGGAAGGTGAACATGGCCCCGAGACCAATGCAGCTTCCTGGGAAATCGACCCAGCCGCGGAATCGGATCCGGCTTCTTGGACGGTGGACCCTGCTGCGCTCGCGGATCCAGCCTCGTGGACAGTTGACTCTGCCACGGTGACGGATCCAGAGACCTGGGCGGTTGAGGTGGTCGCGCCAGTAGTTGCCTGGGAAGAACATCCCGCAGTGGAGGCGGACCCAGCCTCTTGGGTAGTCGATCCTACTGTGGTGGCGGATCCAGCTTCGTGGACAGTTGATCCAGTTGCGGTGACGGATCCAGCCTCGTGGACAGTTGACTCTGCCACGGTGACGAATCCAGAGGCCTGGCCGGTCGAGGCAGTCGCACCGGAAGGAGGAGTGGCTTGGGAAGTGGACCCCAACGCGGAGGCGGATCCGACTTCGTGGACGGCCCCAGAAGCAGTACCGGACCAGGGCTCCTGGATAGTTGAAGTCACCGAAGCAAACCCAGAATCATGGACTGTCGAGGCTGTCCCGGCGGAGGCCGTCGCCTGGGAGGTGGACCCTAACGCGGAGACGAACTCCGCTACCTGGGATGCGGTAGCCGAAGCTGAAGCCTTGGAGCAGGCAGCATGGACAGTCGACGCCCCGGCGGCGGCGGCTGCTGCCAAGGCCAAGGCTGCTGCTGAAGCTGCTAACGCGGTTAAAGCTGCTGTGAAAGCCGCTGTTGCGGCAGTGGCGGCTGAGGGGACGACGAGTAACCGACCTCTCAACCCCGAGTGTCAAGAATTCCATCTACAGCCGTGCGTGGAGTATGGGTTGCCTGTGGAAACGCCCTACGCCGAATCCTGGGATTACTATTCGCCGGTGAACGGCAAGGTGGTGGAGTGCGAGGAGGCGACGGAACTGTATGACACGGAGGCTGCGGAACTGTACGAGGCGGAGGCGACTGAGCTGTATGAGGCGGAGGCGACGGAACTGTACGACGCGGATACGAACCCACCCGAAATGGACCCAACAAGACTGAGCTGTGAGGAACTGCCACAGGGCCTGACCAACGGCGACCTCTCACCACCGCCGGAGCAGAACGGCGTAAGCCACTCGGGCTCGTGGAGCCCGAGCCCCAAGGATCCCACGACACCGGCCGTCTGCCTTAACGGTGGCCCCAATACTGCCCTAGTAAGGAAGAGCCGACTGAACCCCAAGGCGCCCAAGTTCGTGCGTGAGCCCACGCCCGGACCTAACTCCGACGATTTTGCCGAGGAATACGTAGTGTCGCTTAACGGCAAGAATGAAGAGTGCGCGATCGAGGAGGTGACCGCGATTCTCCGTTCGACGACCATCGTCGACGCGCAGGACTTGCAAAATGACGAAGATCTAGGTGAGCGAGCACACTATCAACTATCGGGATGGTGTACAGTACCAATATTTTAGTGTGCGCTCGCTCCCATTTCTTCCCATTTCCGCTCTCGGTTTTTACCGATCCTTTGTGAGCTCGCAAAATTCCTGTTTGTACTTTCATTGTCCACTGTTGGGATTAACTACTGTTTCACTGGCATCCCTTTTTTAAAAGAACAGTTCATTATTTTTAATTGCTTGAAAACATTTGTTTACCAGTAATAACATCCCAACATTCTAACAAGTTTGTGAATGCCATCCAACTTATCCGAATGTTCATTTTGTTTTACCTGTTTGTTTTCATCCAGTACACGACGATAAGCTCTCGTTGTCGCTTATTTTTATTTTAAGAAAACGAGTTTTATTTTGCCTCAAAAATATTCGTTGTTCATGTACGTCATTCCAGCAATTTGCATGAGCAGCAAAACTAACATTTATAGCCTCCATACTAATCTTTTTTGCAGACTTCATTTAATTGACCGCGACATTCTACTTTTGATTAGATATCTGTCAAACCTGGGTTAATGAAAGCTCAATCACCTCCAAAGGTTGTTGCAATGAGAACAAAGATAATACGATGTTGACTACGACGAGGCCTATGACTGATGAGGATTTCCGCTTCGAGTATCAGTCGAAGTTGGGATCCTCCGACCGGCCGTTGACCGAGGCAGTGAGCGAGTGGCTCAAACGAGTCGACACGCGCGATCTCTTTAAATCGTACTCGGAGATAAGTGACGAGGACGGTCAAGATGAAGAGGATGACGACGATGATGCCTCGGTGTGTAACGAGCCGACAAAAAACTTGCAAGGCAACCCCGTGCCTGCACTATCTGTTAATGGCAGTGCTGATAAGCGCGATGCCAGTTTTGGTGAATTCGCAAGCTCCGCCGACCTACCCGGAGCCTTTATTGATGAGGCGTTGATCACGGCGGAAAGGAACAGAAATGCAACAGATGTCAAGAGAAAAAGCACAAAAAAATTTAAGCGGAACAAACAAGATGTTAATTCGAATGTGAGCACGATAATAAATAAAAATGGTGAGTTCTATTTGATTGCCTTCCAATTTTGAAAGAAATGTAGCCTAGCTTCGTTGCTTATTTATTTTTTTTACAAGCGAATTTTCACTGGAAGAAAGTGGGAATTCACAAAACGAGCAGGGCACGTGTGGATTCGACTTCTGTTTTTATTAATGAAAGCTTTTTCAGCTTTGGCACAGAATTGCGTAACTGTAACCGTCGAAACACCGAAAACTGCAACGGTGACGAAGGTCGATGAAACTTACGAGTTGGCTAAAACGGATAGCGATGCGGACACGAGGGTTGCCGAAAAGTCTCGGATAAAAGCTAGAAGACTCGAGCTGACGTCAGACTCGGGCGGAAATAAGATCGACGCCGGGCTCTATAGAGTACCGGTGGTGAGTACTTGCAAGGAAATAAGTCTCGGAGACGCATTGCCAGTGAAGACGTACGAAAAGGGTGAAATAGTCGTATCGATGGACGGGGAGCTGTTGCTAGTCGCAACGCTACCACCGGAGGACAGAGCGAGGGATGCAGGCAGTGACGGCGTCGGTGAGGAAGAGGAGGAAGAGAACACGCGCTCACTGGGGAGCATCGAGGAGCCCGACGTCCTCGAATGCTGGGAGGCCGAGACGGTCGAGCCTTTGGTGACGCCTAAGAGGCTACCTCCGGTCGAAGACGACAGCCTACCGGTTGGCGATAGCTTCGGAAGCATGAGCCACGTGCAGAAATACTACCGTCTGCAGGCCGACTCGCGTGCCGCCAGTCTTGAGGAGGAGGCACCGCCGTTATCCAACTATTCGGAAGCGCACCTCCTCGCAACTGGCCCGCACACTCCGGACCTATCGAACGAGAGCACGTACAGCGAGGATGTGATCTCAGTGATTGTGCCCGACGATAGGCACACGATGACCGCGACCGACGCGGTCGGCCTCCCGGTAGACGAGGCCTTTGAAGTCTACGAGAGCTGTTACAACGGCAAGCCACTTTCGTTCGATGCGATCAATCGGAAGCACGGCAAAATGCGATTCGGGCTAGGGAGCGAGGAAGGCGCCGTCCCCTGTAAAGCTGTTTGCTGCAACATTCAATGAAACGGGCAGAATTTTATAAACAGCGTCCGTCCTCTATTTTAATCTGTCCAAGTACCATTAACACTCGGTTATTGATCAGTCGTTACACTTTTAAGTCTTTACCCATGGAGATATGTTACTTTTACGTTAGTTTTATTTTAATTTTATTTTAATCGTACGTAATATTTTTACGTTTAGGCGGACAGTTTTTTTTTTGTTTTCTTTTCGCCTCAATTTAACCGAGGTTTCAAGCCATTCTTATATAGGACAATCAGTAACCCATGGTTTATGGTACTTGAAGGTTTAAATAATCGTAGGAGTCAAGCTTATTGCTAATGGTAATTCAAAGGATGTCGGTTGACCATCCTTGAGTGTTCACTCAAATAATGTCCCGAAAAGTAAACAGTGAACAAATTGAGAAGAATGTTGTGTTCCGATAAGCTTTGCGTTTGTAAATAGCGTACCAGCGTTCGTTCGCATTTTCATCCAAGTCATAAAAGACTCCTTTGCTATGCATACGAATAAAGTATGTCTTTGATCTTAAGCGCATAAACTTTATGCAATTTATTGTAGATGATAATAATCATTCTCTTAGGTCCTTTAAAATAACTGTTTTTCAAACTTTCGTATTTCTTTATCTTTTTAAAGACGATTGAGAAATGTTTGCCAAGGTTCCTAATTAATGTTACTTGATTTAATAACCAATATTAAACTGTTTAACTGTAGGAAATCAATTAAAATTTCTACCGAGTAGACGATCGTTTGGATATTTGGAAAAGATATTTCCATGATTTATTGTGCTGTTTATCTCGATTAACTTGGATAACTTTGATATCATGATAATATTAAACAGGCATTAAAAAAGGACAGATGTAAAAATGTCATTCACCGAAACCTTGTTACATTGCTGACGGAAACGAACGACTTCGCAGCATAATCGTTATTGTGTTTAGCCTCTTCCGTGCAAAAGCTTAATACATTTTAATTTTGAGCGTATAAGTGAAGCAAAGAATTAGAAACTAGTCTGAGAAGGCTGATGAAAAAGATACCAAAGCGGTAGATTGTCACGGCGTATTGTTATAATTGTTAATGCTCTTGTTATCGATGATCTGAATATAGAAAGTCTGACTGAGGTTATAACTCAAGTCTTTTGTAATTAAAGCATATTTTGTACGACGCTCTTAAAAGAGATTTTGAGACCTTGACGTTAAACAAAAATTTAATTATCATTTTAATGTAAAATCATCAAAATGAACTATGCAAAGTTCAATAAGTAATTCGTAACGTGAAAAATAAATGCGCCTGCGCTATCGTTGACACTAACTTACATACCGAGGAGATCATTTTGACTAGTTGGAAAGAAAATCAAATCAGCTTCTCTGCTTTTGTGTACTCCTTGTGAGAAATGCTATGTTGTTGGTATTAATAATGGCCGAAAGATATCAAATGTTTAAGTCGGGATTCTATTCAGCCTATCGAAATTAAGAAAATGAATATTATTGGCACATAAGTCGAAAACGAAAGATAAGGGATCGGTAAAAATAGTAGGAAAATTGGGAATCTTTTAAAAAAGATATTAATATTCTTAGATAATTAATTAAACCAACATAGTTGAAGAAAGTTAAACATGGTAAAAATTAGAAAAATAACTGAAATTAAAGATTGTGGTATGAAAGGATACAGGCAAGGCTATCACGTATGTAGCTGTTAAATGGTAGATGTTAAATATGCTATAAGTGGGTAATGTACATAGAGGCAGAGCTTGTTAATAACAAAGTTTGTGCGGGCGATTGATTATTCTTGAGGTTAAATTCATGAAAAATAGACATATATCGTACACACACGCGCATGCATAGGTATCAATTAGCGTTATGTATGACACGAATTCGTAATTTATATCTTAAAAAGATATCGCAAAAAACCGTAGTATAAAACAAATGCTTTTGCAATACATGTACACGAGTGTACATGATTTATAAAACTTAAGGCGCACTTGTTATAATCGAACTTCGTTATTTTCGTTTACTTCTAAAACGAATTAATTATGTATTTCCTTATAAAGGTTTCTTTACTAAGAAAAATCTTATTTTCAGATTTGATTTGTTATCACTGTTCGAGTTAATTAAAAATACACGTGCCTCGTAGTGCCACGAGTAAGAAGTCACTCTTGTATTGGTTTTTGCTAGATTTTCTATATATTTTCTGTCGTTGTTGTTTGCCACGACCATTTTTTTATTATTAAAAGTGGATAATTAAATAAAAACTGTGTAGTGACTTCATTTAACAAATACCTTATTCTCGCTTAGAATATTCGATAAAAACATTGAAATCACATTACTTAACGACTGGAAGGTCTTTAAAATTGTCACAAATAATATGTTTCATGATGCAATATAAAGTCATGCAGGGCTTTAAAGCTTGTTCACTAACATTATCTATAGAATAAGAAATTGTAATATACGCATTATAGACTTTCGAATTTTTCCATTGGGTGTTGAAATATTGTTATTTTTTGCGTAGATACTAAAATGTTATTCTAGATAATGATTTTTTAACTCTTATATTTATTAGTTATTTTTGAAAATATAATTGTCGTTAATCAGTAGATTAATGCATATAGATACATTTTCGTATTTCGAGTTACATTTTGTATCCAATGTATTTACGAATGAAGATCGTAGAAAAAAATTGCAAATTCCAGGAGAGAGTTTTAGCAACTCTTCCGTTAGCCCACATGTAATTACTACTTTTACAAAGATATCTAACATTTGTTCAATAATTAGCGATAATCAGCAATTGTTCATCATATCAAATCCAGTTTACATTGTGAGATGTTACACGCGGAAGCGTATCGAAATACGAATTATAATACGATGGTTCTCATGTGCCATGGCGGTGATAACTGATTTCGTCATTCCCGATGGCGATTCCCAATATTACTTTATTTGCATTTGCGTTCTTGTCGTTTGTCGTCGTCCAATTGATCGACGCGCCTCTCGTTCTGGTGTGCGCAATCGTTTTTTCGTCGGTTTAACATAAGCTCGCTCTCATCGGCCTCGTCGTCCGTATAAAACAATGCGCCTGCGCTATCGTTATGACACTGTCTTCCCCTTCCGTGTGTCAGGTACTAGTCCGTCCCACGTTTATACAATGTTGACGCCAAATGATAACTCTCCTCTAGTAACTAACGGCGGTACGGAAATTTTTTAAATATTATAAACGTACATTATTATCATGTAACTACGACGCTTATCGTACTTTCATTGAGACTTCAGGAGTTTCTTGGATCATTCTTGGCATCCCTTTGCTTACGAACTAGAAATGACACGGATTTACACTTGGAAGAGAAAGTACTATTCTATAAGTTTAAACATCGTATAAATGTCTAAAAGTAATGTTCAATCTTCTTACGCACTTAATAAGTCCATATGTCATTAAACTAATATAACGAATGGATACACTTGAGGTGAAATTTATTCGTATAAGCTTTGATAAAGGTCTTCCTTGACTGAGCAAAGTTGGGACTGGTTAGTAGTAAATCAACACGATTGTTAATGTGATTATTTAGCACAAACGCAAACCTAAGTAAGCCTAATATTAGATTTTGCAAGTTAAACATTCTTCTGACTTCTGTAAACATAGTTTCATTACCACTATCGACACTTTACTTAACCTATAGTATCTATAAATACCCTTGTTTTTATAAATAAAGTCAAACTCAAATTTTTAATTATTTATGTTACATAGTTCATCTATAGTTTACATCTCACTCCTTATAATGTAAAGCAGAAGTATTTACTTTCAGATCATTTGTTCGGAACTCTGATCCACTTAGAGCTTCGTTAAGTTCCC
Source organism: Sycophaga agraensis (assembly GCA_018906755.1). NCBI lineage: Eukaryota > Metazoa > Arthropoda > Insecta > Hymenoptera > Pteromalidae > Sycophaga > Sycophaga agraensis. Next base: position 2,992,809 of record JACCIE010000004.1, read on the forward strand.
TCGTTAAATTAATAATACCACTGATGAAACTAATTTATCTAGAGAATTCTTTAAATTCTATTTTAACGATCAATGCAATAAATTCAGAGTAGTAGCAAAGCTTGAAGCACGCATAAGACTCACATTCAGCGATATTTCACAAATATTGAACCTTGTTTTCTTCAATAACAGATCTTTAATAAACGGATAGTGCTATTTGTTCTTCTAAATATTTATCTTTAGCAAAATTCAGACGTTGAATGTCACAATTTTTCCTGACATGAGTTGATGAATCGAGTTCCCAATCAAAGAAAATCTTGGCGGGCGTTCAACGGTACGTGCCCGAGTTGAAGTTTTATAAAAACTAAGTGTTTGTAGTTAAAAGATCTTCGAAATAGTGTGTCATATAGTTAGGCATCTTTCTCTAGGGCTCTATAGGCGATTTTAACTTTAGTGTACATATACATACGCGTATAGAGGAAAGAGTTGATTAATGAGAAAGATTGGCGCGGGAGCGAAAGATTGAACTCGCGCAGGGCTCGGAGCGAGGAAATCAGGTTGTACAGGGGGGACGCAATAAAAAAAACGTCATAACGTCTGCGAGGGAAAGTAGATCTTAAGGTCGAGAGGCTCACTCCACCCCTGGAGCACTGGCGTAGTAAGGTAACGCGAATCACGGGAGGCTATATCTAGCTGATCGCATCGCGATCCTCGATCTCGAGTAGGCCGTCTCCCGTCTCAATCTATATAGTCCGTCGGCCTGAAATGAACTAGGGCTTAATCGCACGCGTGCAGCTCGCGACTAGCGCCTCTTGGGCGAACATGTGATACCCCCTTCCCTTCACCGGCTGAAACCCTCATCCCTGCCGATCGCCGTGAAAGTGATTTAACTCGGTCGCGGCCGCGAGGATCGAATTGCGGGGGCGCGAACGTGGAGAGGAGAGAGCGATAGCGCAGGCCGTTAGCGCGTGGCGCGTGTAAATAAGTGGGCGGCGCCGGCGCGGGGAAATCGGCTCGCCCGCCCCGAGGGCCGGGACACTACCGCTAAGTGCTTTAACGTTAAAGGGACGACCGATGCATTCGACGCGTCTGACCCGATGCGAGCGTCGCGCCCGGTCCTCTGTGTACATGTATATACCGATCCCGCGGCGCGCATCGACCGCGTGTGCCTTAAAACTGTGACGGCCATTCTTATATTCGCTCGGCGGGGTAGTAGCGCGCCCGGATCTCGAGGCGCCACGTGAGAGCCGGCTTCGTATATACATAACGGGACACTCGCGCACCCATACACAAGAATGCATCTCCTATACATAATACGATACGTTCGAGCACGAGTCACTCTTGCTACACGCATTGTCATGATGAAGTCTTACTGTATCGGATTATCATCTAAGGAATAACTCTGTACTTTAATAGTTTTGTGTTTTGCTTAAAAAAATGAATAAAATCATTCGAAAAGTATACGTTATGTCCGTTTGCCCGCCTTCGTTCCTCTCATCGATCCCATTACCTTGTCTCTTCCGTTATTTTATATAATAGTCAAAAATGTACCTATATTATTTATGCTCGAATTCACAAGATAAACGATATTTTTATTTAAACGTATTAGTTCGTTTAGAAACATGTCTTATAAATTTTATTTAAAAGCTATTGCTTTCAAAAATAAATTTCTTATGATAGAGAATTTATGATTAGAAAATTATGACAGAAATGAGTTTTCGCTCAAATATTGAAAGAGTATTAAATTATACGTTGTCAATTAATCTGTCAAACTGTATCTGCTATTCGATCTGCTACTAGAAAGTTTTCGAAAGACATGATATAGCTTCGATATTATTGAACTTTTGCTATTATTTATATAGACAAGAAGTTGACCGCACGAGATTTAAAGTATGAGTAAAAGTTGGTTAAACAGATTTGTAATTAAATGCAAATTTGGTGGTAAACTGCATAGTGAAGTAACTTGTAGATCAACTCTATAAATCGAAAGTGATAAATTTTCCATGGGAAATAGTCGTAGAGCGTGAAGCCGGACGCGGAGTTTATTCTTTTCCAGATTGTCATTACCATGATAAGCTTAGTTGATAGTCGCGCAGGGCCAGTTCCACTGCTTTATAAAGCGCGTTTGCCTACTTCTTGCTCCATCATTATTTCAATTTGGATAATTCATGCGCGTACTGTACGAAGCCGGCTTATACATTGGCATAATTGAATTAGCAAGGTTTAGTAGGAGAAGGAGGAGAGGCGATTCGAAATTAGTTGGCGGGCAGTCACCCAGTGGACGAGGATGGATTTCTCGCTTGGTAAGGCGCGTTTAGCAGGTGGATCCTAACTAGGTCCGGAGCGCTGACTCATTGGCAGGAAGCGGCGAGCGGCAGCGGGCAGCGGGCAGCGACCGAAAGTCGGGAGAGCCGGCTGGCGGTAAGGCAGATGCGGGCGGGCCGCCGGTCGATCAAGCTGGGCTCGCCGCGTGGCGCCACCTAACCTAGGAGGGTCGTGCGCGCGCGCCGCTGGCGAGTGGCCCATTTCACAGAAATACCCGCTGGCGCATATAGCTGCGGGCTCCGGAGTCGCGGCCTATCCAGGTTCTGCGGGCGCATCGGCTGCGAGACCGAGCGAGGGGGCGCAAGTCGCAGCAGCAGCAGCAGCAGCAGCAGCAGCAGCGGCGGCCGCGGCGGCGACGGCGGCGCACTCGGCACTCGACGATAGCCGACCGAGCGAGCCGACTGCCGAGGGCCGAGGAGAGGGTGTGCGTGCGTGGAGAGCGCGGCGCGAGTGTGCGGCCTCAGTGCGGCTGTGTGCAGGCGAGGAAGGAAGGAAGGAAGGAAGGACGGACGGACGGACGGACGGACGGACGGAAGGAGGAAGGCTGCAGGCGGCGCAGGCGAGAGCAGCAGCAGCGGGCAGGCAGGCGACCGGTCGAGTCCTCCCCGGGCGCAAGGAGCCAGGCAGGCAGCAGGCCGCAGCGGAGCCGCAGCCTTGGGCCCTTTGCCCCGTTGGTCAGCGAGTCGCGGGCGGGCGGTCGTCCTGCAGGTGAGCCAGAGGAGCGCGGGCTCGGTCCTCGGTCCCCGGTCCCGGGGCGCAGCCGACGTCCCGACTAGCCGTCGCCTAGCCGAGCCTCGAGAGGAGGAGAGCGCCAGCGCGAGAAGGAGAGGGAGACTGGAGCGTGTCGCGGCTGCGTGTGTGCGTGTGTTGCGGTCGCCGTTGCCGCTGGCACTGCCGCTGCCGCCCGTACTCCTCTCTCTCCGGCACGGCCCCGTGAGAAGCAGCAGCAGCAGCAGCAGCAGCAGCAGCAGCAGCCGTCGCGGCTCTACACCAGCAGCCTCCTCGGCTCCTGACGGCCCGGCCAAGCCCCGCGCCCCGAGTGCCCGCGAGAGGCTCGCCGCGGCAGCGCCCACCGGAGGCCCCCAGGCCGCACCAGGAGCCCCAGAGGCCCGGCACCGCCAGCACCGCGAGGACCGGGAGCAGCGCCCGCAGCCCGGCCCAGACATGTCCGACACGGGGAGCACCGTGCCCCTAAGTGAGTAGCGCCGCGGCAGTTGCCAGGCCGGCGGGGCGGGGGCGGGGGCCGGCCGCCGCGGGTCCAGGGGCCGCCCGGGCCTCGGGAGGGCCGCGGGGCCCCGAGCGGCGCGCGGCCCCGGGCGCCCGGGGCCTCCCCGCGGGCCCCGCGGGCCCCGGCCCCGGGCCCTTCTGTCAGCCGGCCCCCCAATCCCCCGGTTTCTCGCCAACGGAACTCGGGGATTCCAAGATGGCCGGCCACCTATCGTCGCCGTACGTGCGCGTGTGCGCGCGCGCGCCGCCGCCGCGGCCGCCTGCGCCGCCGAGGCAGGGGAACGCGGGGAACGGGGGGCGGCGCGGCGGGCCGGGGCCCCCGGTCCCCGGGGCCGCGCCAGCTGTCACCAGGAGGCCGGGCCGCGCGGGCCCGCGCGCCCCACGTGTGATGTAACGCGGCGGTCCCCAGGCGGCGCTGCCCGCTCGGCGCCCGTGCGCCGCGGGTCCGGGGCCCGCCCGCACACGTGCACGCCTCGGGGGCCCCCTCGCCGCCGCGGGGCAGAGGCGCGCGCGCCCCCGCCTCCCCACGTAGGTCCTCGGCGAGGCGGCGGCGGCGGCGGGCATCGATCGCGCCCTCGGCGGCCCGGCTAATCGACCTCGTGCGCTTGTCTGTTTCAGATTTCGGGGTCTCGGACGGCATGGACGCCGTGGGCGCCAACTTCGACTCGGGTGAGTTGGGTGAGTTGGGCGAGTTGGGCGAGTTGGGCGAGTGCGCGGCGGGGCGCGGCGAGGCCCGGGCCCGCGAGAGCGAGAGGCCAGTAGTCAGCTGTCCGTGACGTCAGGGCCGCGGAGGGGCGCCGCGCCGATCACGTGGGCCGGCCGTGTCACGTGGCGGCGCGGCGGCGCTGGTGCCCGCGAGCGCGCCCGCGGCCGCTCGCCCTCGTCGCCCGGGCCGCGCGCATTCCTGGCGCATGACGCCCGGCTCCGTGAATGACCGGCGCGTCACCGGGTGCTCCGGCCCCGGCCCGCGGCTCAGTCCCTCGAGGCGGCCGCCCCGGCCGGACGTGTCCCCATGGCTCAGAGCCGCCCCTGCCCCGACACCATGGGCCGCATTCTCTACTGGCACCCGGAAGCTACTGCCGGCGCGGCGCCCCCGCTCCGCGCGCCTCCGGAGACAGGTAACCCCTGGCCGGGCGCGCCGCCGCCGATGGGGCCCGAGTACCCTTCAACTTGCGCCTCGCCGCTTCTTCCTGCGCCCATCTTCGCTCTCGCGTTTATACTCGTGGATATTAATATTTAAAGTTGTCCCCTGGCGGCCGCTCGGCCAACTACCCAATGTCTCGGCAGCGCGCGCCAAGGAGAGATCGCCCGAGCCGGGATGCTTCTGGACCACGCGCCGCTGCTTCCCTTTCAGCGGGCTAATTGATGCCGACACGCCGACGCCCGCGGACTCTTTCGTCAATTCCACGCCGCCTCGTGGTGCCCTTCGACCGCGCGGGCTTCTGCCCACTATCTTTGGCCCGGATCCTCCGTGCCAACTTTGTTACATGCTTTATCCAAGGTCCCTTGGTTCCAAAGGCTCCCAATATCATTTTGCGTCGTTGGCCACTTATCCGCCACGAGCGATTCCGCATTAGCCCCACGGTCACTTGCTCCTCCTGCAGTCCAATGTGACACCCGAGAAGCCATTATTCTCGGCTCCATTCAACAGGCGATTGGTGCAGGTCTCCCGCAGTACTTCCTAATGTACCCCGTCGCTATAGGAGATCCCCTAAACGTTCGTCTACCGCGAGAGAAACGGGAAAAGCGCGCGTATTCTGCCATGTGTGAGCGACAGGGTGTATGTAACTATCAGCCGCGCGAGAGCTTTTGTTGCAAGCTTCTCTAGCTTCTCTAATCGCTGACGAATTAACGAGATCGATACGAGCTTTTTTCGGTAAATGATTTGGTAAGCTTGCGAGCGCTACTCGCGAGCAGCGTTTATTTCGGAAAAGGCGACTTTGGCGCAGTATAGATTCTCGCACAAGCTCGATTAACTCTTCTCCCGCAGCTCAGTAGAAGATAATAAGTGTGCCGAGGCTTGTTGGTCTATTCCTGTTAATAAGGGTTAATTGAGATAGGCCGGATGGTCCGAAACCGCCGCCGAGGCATCTGTGCCGCGTTAAAAGAATATTTCTATAGATAGGCCTTGATAGCGGTCTAGTATTGACTAAACAGGCCGGCCAAACAAGGGCCTATACCAAATCTACCGTCTATCATTAGCCTTGGGCTATAAGATCCAAACTCGGTGTGGGAAAATCCCCCGGAGCTTCATCAAAAGCGCATGTCGTAAACCCCCCGAGGCTCTATAACATTCGGCCGTTAAGAAGCGCGATGATCGCGGGCGGATTACTCGGCCCTCGCTGGCGCAGTAGTGCAGCGGGAATTTCTTAAAATAAGCGGCTACTCGGGAGAAAATTGTTCCCCACGGCCGCGGCGGCGCGGCAGGCCTGTGCGTCGTCGAGCCCGCCCTGAGGCCGCATCCCCGCGGAGGAGAGGAGCCCTGGTCCACCGCCCACGGCCACACCTGGCCGCGCGGCCCCAGGGGGACCTTGTAAACAACGAGGGGCTATTAATACCGCGGCGGCAGCCTCCGAGAATAGCCGGGCGGCTCGATGCCGCGATCGATGGAGGAGGGCACACCCAGCGGGCCCGGCATCAGCTGATCGCCCCTCCCGCGCGCGCGCGCGCGACCCCGGGGATCAATGCTCTCTCTCTCTCTCTCTCTCTCTCTGTCTCTCGGTTTCTCCGCGGGCCCGCGCGCCCTTGACACAGGCCGCGCGCGCGTCTCGCCGCCCTGGCGCTATCGATCGCCGTTGCCGCTGGTCCACCTGGGGCGCCCGGCGACGCCTCGGAGCGCGCGGCCCCGATTGATCCCGCGCGACCCAGATACGCCTTGCGCGGGAGAGGGAGCGCAAGGAGAGCGGCTTGTCTCATGCGCCCCCCGCCTTTTGTGCTTGCAGGCCAGCAGGGCCAGCTGAGCGAGCAGGAGCTCGCCACCAAGATGCTGCAGATCCAGAGCAAGCGATTCTACCTGGACGTCAAGCAGAACAAGCGCGGCAGGTTCATCAAAGTGGCGGAGGTAGGTTGCCGGCCGAGGAGAGCGGGTGTACAGCCCCCGGAGGTCCAGCCGCGAGCCTCTTTGATGATTCCTTTTTTTTTTTCTTCCTACAGATCGGCTCCGACGGCAGAAGGAGTCAGATCTTCCTGGCGCTCAGCACCGCTTCCGAGTTCCGGGATCACCTGTCAGCGTTCAGCGACTACTATGCGTCTCTAGGTACACTGGCCAACAAACCTGCAGGCGAGAGCATCTACATTGCTGTTATTTGAAAGAGGATTCGATGACTCTCAATACTCAAAATATTTTGTTAAATCAAAGTCGAGCTATCATGCAAATTTTTTTAGAGCACGATCAAAATATTTGCTGCCTATCATTGTCAACGTTTCTTTTTCTAATACTGTAGCTAATGCACTTGCTTTCGTTTTCATTGGAAAACAATTTTAAGGAGTTGAAATAATTCGTAGCTTGTTCAAACAGCTACTGTCTCGCGATAAATGAAGCTAACCGAGAATGCCAGAACATCCTTTCTTTTCAAGTCTAGTACTATTGTGAAGTATCTTTTCTTACAATTTTACTAAGACACTAAGGCAACAGACAACAGTTAGTTTTGAGTAATCAAATTTCAGTCTGCATAAATTAGTCTTCACGAACCATAGATACACTGTGTTTTTTAACTACAATTTGTTAGTGAGATTTATGTAAAACCTTTTCGGCGTTTGATCAGGTGCAAAATTGTACGTTTATTTACATTTTGTTTACAAACGTGCTGCTAATCCTCTTTAAGGAATTCATTAAACCGTTGATAAATAGATAGAGTTTCGCTTTCGTTAAAACTTGCACTGAGAGAAATTTTACGATAATTTTTGCCATGCCGTCTAAGAAACCTAAAAAGTAGCTCAAACCAAACTCTGTAGTAAAATTTGTCACGCGGTATATTAATTTTTAATGAAGTAGTGGCAATTTTTATTAGTGGTGGGATAATTTTTTAGTTGACTAATTTTATTGAGTTATCGATATATTAAATGGTATGAGAAAAATGACCGTAACGCTTCTCCAAGTGCAATGAAACCAGCTGGCGATGTATTTATGTAATTAATCTTTGAAAAGTTATTGACTTTTGAAAATTTTCAGGGCCTCCTAATCCGGAAAATGTACCGAATGACGGCAAATTAAAGTCGGAAATGATGGTCAAGGACAACAGACGGTACTACTTGGATCTGAAGGAGAACGCGCGTGGTCGGTTCCTACGGGTGAGTCGCTTTCTACCTACTAAGTGGCAACTATAACGTTGCATGTTCCTTTTTCGTTACTATCGAGCTTTACTGGTAAAGCTGTGCTCAAGAAGAAGAGAATGCCGGTAAACGATTCTCGAGAAGCTTATAAGCTACGTACAATCTCATCTCCGCTATGGATATGAGGCACCTAGTACAGTCCTAGTTTATATAACGCAAGGACTTGCAGGTATCACAGACGATAACACGCGGTGGCCCGAGGACGCAGATCGCGATACCGGCCCAAGGCATGATCGAGTTCCGCGATGCACTCACAGATCTGCTCGAGGAGTTCGGCACGGATGATGGCGGCTTCAAAGGCGACCTGCCCGACGGGCGCTACATGCGCGTGGACAATAAAAATTTCTACTTCGACATTGGCCAAAACAATCGCGGTATCTACATGAGAATCTCTGAGGTACGAGTTACGATCATTTAATTACACCTATTCTTTAACGAGACTTCTTGAAAGTCGTTCCACTCAAGTTAAAACTAGTATTGACAAAAGAGAAAAACGAATATGAAAAATTTATTCATTTGTACTGATAATTAGTTAATTTATTTCAGATAATCAAATCCTATGAAACTTATTAATCTATTTAGTGTCTGATAAAGAGATGCGAGCCTTTGAAAAATTGTTTTTGACGCACCAGTATTTCTCGGTATTAAAAATTGAAGCCTAGTAAATGTTCTTTTAATTTAATAGTCTTTCGAACCTGAGCGCTAATAGCAAGTAATAATGTTGTTTGCATAAGCATAGTTAATATTTGCTATAACCAAAGTGTCCGAATCGACTAAATGAACACATGCTGGGTCTCGCTGTACAAACATTTTAAACTATTTTGCAAAGGCTTGAAGAACTCTTTCCGAGTGAAGATTAATACTAATGATTACTGTCACTTCAGGTGAAGAACAACTTCAGGACGGCCATAACCGTGCCGGAAAAGTCTTGGGCAAAGGTCCGTGATATATTTTCCGCCTACTGCGAGGAGATGAAGGAAGCCGGAATCGGTGTCTCGAACGCCCCCGAAAAGGCCGAGGCGGTGATGGTGATCTCGGTGCCACCCGGCGCCTCGCAGCAACAGCCTAATCCCAATCCGAACCTAGACTCTCCTCTGATGAAGTGAAAAAGGCTTTAACTTAACTCGAACTTTGGAAATTTACACCTGTAACTCGTTTATTCGAATCGTTATGCGTACCTAAAGAGCGTACTAAAAAGAAAACTAAATGAAGCGTCTGTCAGAGAATCATCGAGAGTCAAGACACGCCCATCATCGTCTTCTTCTACTCCTCCGTCGTCGTGGCCGTTATCTTTCTGCAAAGCAGAAACGCCAAGAGCTGCTGAGTGTGTGAACAAAAAAAAGATATCTAATTTCCTGCTACCCCTTAAATGGTTGCTCGAGCACCTTTGAAAGGACTCGAGTGACCTGGTGATTTCTCGCTCTTAGGATCATCGATTATATAAAAAAAGAGAGTCGTGAATGCGTATATGCACACATGCCTCGACACGTGTGTGTACATGCGTGCGCTATATAAATATATATACATATATATATATATATAAATGTGTGTGTATATATTATTAAAATGACGACGAGGCGATGTGGAAGAAATTTTCTTTTATCGATGAATTGCAGATCTATTATGGATACGACCGTGCGATTAACAAAAATACTGAAATCCTAGATGGATACGAGTTGCCATCGATTAACGTTATAAGCTCTACCGTTCATTTCCTGATTGTCCGCCGGATTTGATAGGCAATTTGACAGCATGCGTACGTATATTATGCAATTATAGACTTCATTTAGATTCGGTTTTTCAAACCAATTTCGATAGCCGAGCACATTTTAATTACATTTATGACTTTTGACACTCTTCGCTCTTCAATGCATTTCGTCCAATCGAAAGATTCCTTGCATGGGAAATGGACTGTAGTGAAGGTTACGTTACAATTGAATTTGATCGTTTAGATTTTATGGATAAATAGTTGTTATTATAACGATCGCATCGCCCTGGAACAGAGCCGAGCATCGACCCTTCCAGCTTCGCTCTTTGCTCTTTGATAACTGACTCGCAAATAAGAGTTACTGTATTACTCTAGTAGTGAGAAGTAAAGACAAAAGGAAGAATAAATTAATTGATTGAGTTCATTATAAGAAATTATATTATAAAATGGTGAGCCTCTAAGGCTTTTTATGAAATGCGCTCGCAAGCTTTTGGATGCGAATGTTCTTGATTTTTTAACGGGTGGCTGCTGACAAAAGGGTGTCTCTCGTCTCTTTCCTAAGCGACTGTTGATCGGTCCTGTACACTGTGACACCGTACATTCGTTTGCAAAACTGAAGAAAACGACGTCTTTATTAAATAATAATAATGAAATAATATATTAACATAGGAAGAAAAATGAAGAGATGCTAGGCCCACACGAATCTATATGATATTTACATTATATAACGTTAATTATGTTGCGCCCCGGTAAACACTGCAGGCAGAAAAATCCACACGTACACACACGTGCATATACTGTATATACCTTATATATTGTCTATGTATAACGTGTGTAAATACAATAACACGATAGACGATTAAATCAATACATGTAAAGAACAGAGACACTTACACGTACACGTACACGTACATACAACACTTACTCCAACAAGACTAACACGCGCATGTACATGTGCGAACATAATACGGAAGTTGCGTACCTAATTTACGTTGCGTTTTGAGGTCGACGCGGTCGGCTTTCAATACAATTGCATAATAGGTATGTATTATACGACAGCATAATAGGAATGTATTATACGAAGGCATAATAGGTATGTATTATACGAAGGCATAATAGGTATGTATTATACGAAGGCATATTAGGTATTTATATAGAATCTATATAACTATAATTGTAACGAAATGCCAATGTCTGGCGGGACCCAGAAGAATTGGCATTCCAAATTTGACGTAGGCACACACCACTGTACTGCGTGAATGAGGAAAAAGAGCGAACGACAAATACTAACGTGAAATTATTTAATAGTTTAATCCTTGTCATAATCGGTCCACTCGATTAACAACTTTGTTTTCTTCACGCTTGCGTAGAGTAGTGGGAGGTTAGTAAGGCTATGCGAGAGTGAACAGGAAAGATAGCGCGGAAAAAATTGGCAGGCGCTTCTTCTGGGTCCCTTCTTTAGGACGCAGGAAGATAGACAGGAATAAGGATTGCTTCAACACCTTTTCGAGATGATATGCGAGAGACAAAGAAAAAGAATCAGAGAGAAAAGTGTAGGAAATACGACAAAAAAAGGCGAATAGAAGATAAAAGAAAATACAGAAAAGTGTATAAGAGAACTGATTGTTAGAAATAGTTTGATGTTTCGTTTGCTGTTTTACATCGTTGCATAAACGGTTGATGGTCGTCCGTTGCTGATAAACTGCGATTTTACGTCTAGAAGTGAAAACTTGAGTGAAACATTTATGAATGTTTCACATTTAGTCGACCTATGCTCGTGATTGACAATGAGATAATCATTGCTATAAATAAACAAAACAAACAAAAAAATAAATACATCTCCGGCGGTGTTCTCGCGCAGTTTCGATTTACATTTTCGAGTCGACATTGCGACTTGCTTAAACATTTATAAATTAGAACACGTTGCGTCAAAGGCCAATTTGAAAACTGAAGAGCTGATTTTTAATAAATACTACAGAAAATTAAACCTATTCTACATTTTATTGTGTGCACGAGAAAATATCTATCGTTGTTGTACGAGAATCGCCTTGATGTTTCGATTATTATAATTATTATATTAATTACGGTTATATTGTCATTAATTATTAACATTATTATTATTGCGGTTTATAATTAATATTATTATTATTATTATTATTCTATTAGTATCGTTATTACCAGTACATTACCAGTTATGACGAATTCGACGAATCAGAGTAAGGCTTTGATAGCGGTAACTGATAGCTCGATAATGTCAAAAAGTCGATGGGCTTTCTCTCACCTTGTAATTAAAGAAATATCTTTATCAATAGCTTTCCATTTTATCTATATATACATATATATACATTTCTCAGTGTTATCCGGACTTGATTTACATTTCTCATCCTCGGGTACGCGCGCACGAGTGAAACACTACACATGATTCTCATACTCATTATTCACCGTATACAGGAGATTCCGTTATCTTCGCATTCTCCGATTGCAATTATGCGACGCATGTATTACACAACATTATACATTCTCTGGAAAAAGAAAAAGAGAATACGGAAGCGGAACGTATATTAATTATGGCATGCCGATCACGAGAAAGTCGCGACGAGCGATAAAGAAAAAAGCGAACATCCACGAGCAGACTGCGGAGATACTAGAGAAAGGGAAAAGAAAGTGCGTTCTGCCATACGTGTGCGTGGGTGTATACGTGTGTGACTTTTCTCTGAGTGTGCGTGGGCATATCCGCCTCACGGGTGTGCTGGAGTGTACATTGATTCGCATCCCCCTTATACGAGAGAAAGAAAAAAAGAGTGACGGGGTCGAGGTCGTGGGTCGTGAGGCACACGGATCTACGGATCATCCGTAGTGACATTGCAGTGGCCTCCAATCTCGCACGCCGCGGCGCCTCGCACTCGTGTTCGGCGACGATAGTTTTCAATTAAAGAGATAAAAAAACGTGGATCCTTAACCGTTAATCACTTTCGAGAATATCGATATCAATATAATATTATTGTTATATGATTATCAAGTCACTTTTATCGATAAGATGGAGCAGGACGACGGCGAGAGGAAAACCGATAGCACGAGATGATAGCGGAAGCGCGTGCAAGAGTGACAACAAAAGGGGGAGGAACAGATAGTACGATCGAAGAGATATTGAGCCGAGGAGAAAAAATCGTAAAAGATATAAATATGAAAAATATGAGAAAATCGACAAAAAAAGGACTTATTAAATAAAAAAATACAATTCAGAGTCCCCATGGGAAGCGGATGATTACGCTTGTGACATCCGCCGCCCATGGCGGGCCTTTCGTTCAAATATTTTAAATTATCAAACAAAACAGATATTGCGAGAGGAGAAAATTAAAAAGTAAAATATTAAAACAATGTGGGCGAGAGAGGCTTACTCTACGTTTCTGAATCATGTAGCTATATACGATTGAGTATGATTAAAACGAAAATGCAAACGAGAAATTTAATTGTTTCCCTTTATCTATTAGGAACAGGCCTCGCATTTGAATTATTTAGGCTGGGCAACTTAAGCCCCGCGGTCACTATGTAATTCACAAATAAAAACGACGACGTGATTTCTTAAGTCAAACTCTCCAGCACTTTCTTTCAATTCTTCCATTTTTTCTGAAAAAATATTGCAATGATGCGCCGCTTGTTAATGAAATAAATTTTTTTAAAGAAAGCACTTGTACTTTATCCTTCATATGCGAATATCACACAATATACACTCGACCATTTTATTATTACTACTATTATTATTAATATTATCATCGTATTAAGCGTAAAAAATAAACGCTAAGAAACCGACGAATGCGATCTTTCGCCCATCGTTATAAGAGTTATAGTTAGAACTGATACAAGCAAAGCAAAACTTAAAAAAGATCGTTTAAATTATAAATAAAAATATATATATATATATATGAATATATGTGCACACGCATACGTATATGCGTGAGCGTGGGTGTATGTGTGTGTGGATATATTAAGTGATAAAAAAAGAAACGTTCAATGGGAATTGTAAAATCGAGGAAAGCCGCCGCAACGAGTAATATGAAAGGCGCGAGTAGGTTGTGGACGTTCTAGCCATTACGTAGCAAAGAACATGTCCATCCCAAAATAATTTCGACAATTAATGCTCGCTCGAGTGTAGAGATAAATAAAAATTAAAAGATGAAAAAGGAAGCACGAAAAACGCAGTAGTAAGACTCACGTCAAAATAATTTTGCCTCAATGTTAAATGTAAGACGTTTTACAAAGGTAACAGAGCATTTCATTTACAAATCTTTCGTTAATTGCTTTCATCTAGCTTTTTTCGTTATTATTTATTATTAGCGACTTGTCTTTTTACTACCATCATAATCTTAAATTAGATTAGTTTACCATCGTATTATTCCGGTTTGTTAGCATTTCTCTGCATTTTTCTTTGTATACTTTAAATTCATGTTTAGCATGTTTTCTATTTTAGATTATTGATTTTAATTCACGAGGCATTCACCTTGTTGTTTTTGCAAAATAGCTCATTTTTATAGCTATTCAGACGTAACTCGTTGCGTGAATTATGCGTTATTACTGTTTACAGATAATCAACTTTTTTACTATTATATTATTCGTGTTTCTTCACGAGTCGCTCTTAAAGTTTAAGCTCGAATAGTTTTATTATTCGATGATTAAGGTTCCTTTATTACTTTAGTCATAATAGTAGGGAATGTAAATTTTTTTATCAACTATTTTAATTTAAGATGGTTTAATAAAGATTAAATTTATCAATTTTAAAACGTTAATTAATGATAAATAATAATAATTTAAAAGAAAATGTTAGTTTCTGGGATTTTCATTTTTATCTATAAATGCTCCATTATACTATATAAGTAAATTCCTAAGAAATGGCAAATTAGCAAATAAGAGAGTTAATAATTGCAGTTACATTTATGATAATGAATACTTTTTAAAAAAATAAATGTTGGGCTAATCTTATAACAATAACAATTTTCATATAAATATACAATTTATTTTCTAGCTGATTAAAATGTATTTTAAAAATTATTAGTATTTACAATAATTTAATTTATAAAGATTCAGTACTTTTTATTTCTGAATTTTGTGTAAATGCTTCAGGACAATCAAAAAAATCTAAGTAGTTTGGCAACCAATCTGGAAAATGTGATACAAGAATTAAAGCATCATCATTGCTTACTAAAAAGATTTCTTTTAGTGATTGCACTGTATAGTTTATAGATTTTGTTGAATGATGAATTGGTTTAATTTGTAATAGAATTACACAATGTTGCACATTTGTTGAGTAAAGATCAAGTATATTTTTTTTATATTTGTTGCAATGTGATCGTATTTTATCTAAAATAATTTGTATATAGTCTTGAGATAATTTGGAGTAATCTGTTTCAACAAAATAATCTTTCAATTGGTTGACAACTAATTTAAATAATGTAGGACTGCCAACAATTTTGTCAAATAGGATCTCTAATGATTCTGAGTTTACTTTTATATTTTGATCAGAACAATAAGCTATAAAATAATCTGTTAAAGGCTTATTAATAAACTGCAATTTTTGAGTCTCATATATTTTATCAAGCAAGCAGGAATCTAATTTTAAAATCTCACTTTCTTGAATTATATGTTCTAAAAATTGTTCACTTTTTTTATTTTGTTGTAAATTAATAATTCTCTCGACAAGTCTGCCAAAGTTTTTCTTGAATATTTTGTTCTTTGAAAATGCATTAAGTAACACTTCGGCTGCTTGAACTAGTTGATCTATATCATTACAGGTATTTAAATTTTCTTCTTTTAAATATTTCTGTAATAAATGAGCTAAAAAATTATATGATTCTTCAGCATTTTGAAAAGCTAAAATATTTCCTATATCTCCTTTTACATGGCTCCAATCTCTTAAAGTTTCCTGCATATATAAAAATAGAATTTAAAGATTATTATAATAAATGAATTAGTTATTTGATTAAATATTTAACTTACAAGAATACATAATCTAACAGAATACCGTTGATGAATTTCTTTGGGAACCTTAAATGATAAAAGTTTTGTGAACCTTTTAGATAATCCATTAATTATTGCTGTTTTTGTAACTGGAAAATCATCACAACTCTTTACAGCTTGCCACTGACTTGATGATTCTGCATCCAGGTGTAGGTCAGTATTACAAATAATACTTTTTAAAATATTACTTTCCATTTTTAATTTTTATGACATAATAAAACATTTCTTTTAAAGTCAACATTTTGAAATAATGTTCATTTTACTAATAAATATAACTTATAATTCTAATTCACTTGTTATAAAAATTTATAAAAGTACTTTGTTCATAAGAAAATTAATAAAGACATTAAAAGTTGACTAGATACTTTGTTATCAAAAGTAGAAAATTAGTTAGTTAATACATTTAAATGAATTGTAATCAATACAGAATTATAAACAATCACAAGTATAGAAGAAACAGCTATTAACTAACGTATTGCAGACTGTTTATACTGTTTAAGTCAGCATGGATCGCACAGATCTATGAACTGCCTGTGACTAGTCTTTTCAGTACCAATACCAACCGACTAATCAAACTACAATGTATGGGCTAGTGATGTTCACGGACATGACACTATACTGTACTATACTCTACATGTATATCTTTATTTATATTATATACAATCAGAGAATGATCCGGAATGATCGACCATGCATATGCATTTGAAAGTAGGTCCTAGTATTAATTTAAAGACGGAGTTACCGCCTTGCGTAGTTTCATATTTCACAAAAGAAGAACGAGGAACAGCTTACAAGTATAAACGATTAAACGAATGTTACGTAGTGTCATACATTTATACAACGATTGGTGTTCTGCATTACATCTGTCTGACCACCAACCAACCAGATAGTCGCCTGTTGGCCGAATCGCCATTCGGTTCTTTCATAGGCTCTTCTTTTGTAGCTCTGATCCTCACTCTGAGGGCGCGAGTTGCGATCCATCGCAAACCTAAGTATATATATTTGAAACTTTGAGACGCTGAGAGTGACTTACATACTCACCTGTCAGTTGACACTTGAAAATCGTAATGTTGTAAATACTGTTATAAAATTTAATTAATGCATCACAAAGTCCGAAGCGTCTAATATTGATCACCGTGTCTAACAGGGTAGATAATATACAAAACTCGGGCCGAGTCTCGGGCATTTTGAATTTTGAAATTTAACGCAAGCCTAATTATTTTTTACACGAGAATTTTTTTGATAATTCATATTTTATTGCTCGAACTAAGTTACTTATGTGCAGAACTTGTATACACAGAAATTTACTTGGAAATTTATCAAACTTTGCTTCATGTACCATCTACCTATCCTACTTTATCATTAATGAATTTCTTTCAAAATTACAGTGTTATTTTCTATCAATAAAATGTACGACATTACCATACGTTAATAAACGATTATTATTATTAAGAGTTACATCATCATATAACAAATTGATTATCTATTTCATTTCTTATTTTGCTTGTAAATTTGTATAGTATTATAATTTTACTTTAAATAAATTTATTGAGTATAAATAAAAAATGAATTTATGCTTCAATTTTAATTTCGAAGATTTCATTTACTTTTTAGCTTAATAAATAAAGGATACTTACGTATTTTAGTAGGAAATTAAATTAAACCTCGATTTCAACAACAAATAATTTAAAATTTTTAGTTTGTACAATTAGTTTATAATGTTTTAATTTAAAAAGTGTTTTTAATTTTTTAATCTATAGATTTTTGACGATGGTAGTTTTAATTGAAATTCTGAAAAAATATAACTTCGTAAGATTGCAGATACTAAACGACGAATAAAAATTTAAAACAGGTTAAGCGCACCTTGATCTATCACAGGGAGGAAAGCAATATCAAACTTTTCCTGTGCTCCAGTGGACTCGAATTTCTGATTCAGATGCTCAACAGTTAATTGTCCCAACAAAATTGACATGCACTTATTTCAGGCATGTTAATACTAAACTTATCACTCATTTAATGCATATTTTGAAAAACACTATATAGTGTTAGAGCATGTTAGTGTTTTGAAAACCAATTATAGATTGCAACCATAAGAGCAGGATATTTCAATTTTTATTATTGATATGTTTGAGCATAATTTTGGTATAAGTAGCCTGTCAGTTTAAATAAATTTCAACTCGAGTAACATTCAAAATGGAGATTTATTCGAATGAAAATTGTTTACCCTCGGAAAGCAGCCAACTTTTTCCTCTGGCACAGTGACCTAGGAGGCATTTATGCTAATTAGGCTTGGGCTTGGAAGCAAATCTGTAATTTGTATGGTACTGAATTACAGTAATGTAATTTGCCGCATCGATAATGAATGAAAGGAGGGCTTTACGAGGGCCGCCTTACCTTAGTTCTCCCAGAAGAGAATTGTGATGAAACCGCAAAACTGGGTAGCAAGAAAAATTTGGTACCGTTGATAATCATTGACGAGGACGGCGATACAACCGTGCAGGAGAAAAAAGGTAACGAAGCCGCATAGCCGAGTAAGAAGGGGGCGGCTGGCACGTTCACGCCTTCCGGTCTCAGGATGTCGATCAATCCTCACGAGAGCATACACCTGATCCTCGGGCCTGTAATCCGGCACCTCTGTTTGCGTGCACTTCGAGAACAGGCTGAACTGGTTGTTATAGTAGACGTTGTGTTGTTGGATGTTCTCTTGTCGGTAGGGAGCCGTCCGCAGTGTTGGCGTGTCTTCGTCCGATCCGAACTGCCGCTGCCCGCATCGACGCGACTTGCACGTCTCCGGGCACACGCGTTCCTTGGATTCGCACAGCGTCTTTCTGACCATTGGCCTTCCCATCGACACGTTTCTCAGTCCCGTCGCTGTGCCGTCTACGATGCCTATATATAACCTCCAAAGCGTTGTCCTTCCCCTGTTACTTGTTGGCTTTGCAAAGAGTGTAATATATCAGGGGGTAATGCATAGCGGGCTGTAGTGAATCGAGGGTTAAATGTCCCTCAAGGCCAGGTCTATCTCCATCATCGGCGCTTCCCATTGCTTCGGCTTTGACTAACAATGCCCCTGCTGGCGTACATCTGGAATCGACCAAACTGAACCTGCGTATTCACGACCTGCACTGTTTTATTATATCAGATACAGATCATTTTTGTTAAATGTTTGTGATAATCCAGGATTTTCTGGAGGCCGTATCGAACGCCTGTATCGTCGCCGGAAGCGTTATAAAATTTTCAGAATGATGTCCCGAAGCGCGTGGTTAAGGGTGCAGGGTTTTGATTCGATCTAAGTTTCATTTCGTTCCAAGGGGTATGATGGGATTGATAAAGAAAGAGGTTTTCAATTGAGCAAATGAGACTAATCACAATTATCGGAAGGATGTAATGAAAAAATATATTGATTATACTTATTATTATGTAACTACATTTTTAAGTACTACATTGTTTTTGTACAAACTGGTACTTGTGTATATATATTAATCACCTTGAGCCTCGATTTGGACGATAGCGAGGTCGTCGATCAAAGTGACTATAAGTCCTTCCGGCATGATGCTATCCGACGCGATTGTGTATAGTATTTGGCAACACCGGATCGAACAGTGTCGGCTGAGGTGTCGGAATGTTTAAGGTAGTATGAAGAGAACCGATGACGAAAATTTTGCGAGTTCAGCATTTGTTGCCAATACCTGTACAGCCAGAACATCGCATTCGCTAAGCAATACTCTTGCAAGCGAGATCGTGCAAGCACCAAAGGCCCGAAAACTCGTCAGTGTGCGCGAGACTTGATCTAAAGAAAAATACGTCGTCATTTTACTTAGACGATTATCAAGTTTAAGTTAAATTTAGTTTGAAAAATTTTAAGTGTTGTCTGTAATACCCTCGGTAATACCGTAATGTTGTGCATTTGTTTATTATTTATTCCCGATCACGCACCCCTTATCCTGCCGCTCTAAAGTAGGTTAAGCTGCCTCTCTTCAAGTGGATTAAGATTATTATTAAATAAAGTAAGAGCTAATATCATTAGATATGGTCATTTTAAGAATTCTCGGCTATATGAATCATAAAAGCGCAAGATAAATAAATAAGTAGATATTATTTTATTTGCTTATTTAACAAAAAATATATATATATTATTCATGGTAATTTGTTTTTCATATTTTGCTATCTTAAAACTACTTAAATCTATAATCAGTGATAATTTAAAAAAGTGCCATAAAATCATTTATGTTGAAAGTAAACAAAGGAATCAATGTCCGGTGAAATGAGGTCCTGCATAGCTTTCTGAATCAAAGGCAAATAAAAAGAAACTCTCGTGTACACTGCAGGAAAGTACCTTTCGTCACACTCCTCGTTACCTACACTCAATACGCCAATGAGAGTAACACCATTTAGAACTAGTGGACCACCGCTATCTCCCTGTAAATTTATTATGTTTTTAATAATACATTAAAATATTTTTGATAGTAGATAATAATTTAGTAACATTTAAATATTGTGTCAGAAAAAACTGAATTGATATATAATAAGTATAATTTTTCTTTGTATAATGAGTAAAAAATATCAAATTAGATTTTAAATATAGAAAATTAAAACATTGAATGTATTTAAATTTATTAATGTACAATAGGATAAATATAGTAAGAAAAAGATTATAATACTATGAATATTTAATAACTATTACAAACTGGCAAATACATAATGTGATATATACGATACTTACAACGCAAACGCCCTCGGCATCATGATTATACCCGACTTGTTCCATCTGAGCACACAGATGATTCTTCCCAATCAAGTTGTGTAATTTTCTTGCACATTCTTTATTTGACATAACAGTTGCCGCAGCATATCTCAATTTGTATGTTATTCGTGAGGGGTATACGGATGTTTTAGCGTTATATCCATTCCTCTGCAAAATAATGCCTTCGCAACCAAAACCTGATATAAAAGGGACTTCTTCCTCGTAGGATAAATGAGAACGGTTTGGTAACTCCAATTTTCGAAGGGGTGGACTTTTAAGAAGGTCAATATTCTTGATCAACTGAAAAAAAGTATTACATTAGAATGCATACTAATTCATTTTTATAAGCAGGTTATTATACATAATAATTTTCATCTTGAACTTTAAATAGTACCTATACGTAATAAGTCTCATTCAACAGTATTTTTTATTATATTTTTGAACATTGAATTTCAAGTTTAATGTTATAGCATTAGATTTATTAGCTTATTATTGTTAGAAGTTAAACTTTTCCATTCAGATATCTAAAGAATTATCTACGCTTAATTCACAAAATTATGCATATTAAATTAATAACAAATGGCATGGACAAAGTTTCGATGAGTCAATATAAATTTGAATTACCCCGATGATATAAGTACAATAAAGTTTAATTGATAGGAGATTATAATTTTTTAAACTGTTTGAAATTGATTTCCCTATTGATTTAAATAGTGGAATCGATTTATTTGAGAGTTATTATGTACTCAATAAAGTTCATTTACTTTTGATCACCTAGCAGCTCAAAAGTAGAAGCAATAATATCATAGCCTAAAGTTTAGGCCTATGATATGAAAAACGGTACATGAAAAACTGGCTAACAGAAAGAATAATTCTATATGCAGAAGAAACATATGTAAGGAATCTAGTAATATAGATGTAGGTTTCTTCTTGGATTTGTCTCGTTGTTGATAAACCAAGAACAAGAAGAAACATCCACATTATATTGGCGTGTCTATTTTATATTAATATGATGTCTAAAATGACTACTGATTCTCAAGAGAAGGGGTGAAAACGGCAATAATAAGCAAACAACTTTTTAATAATTAATTTTACGGGATCGGGAGCGAGATCGGGAATACCCCCCGTGATAAGTACGGTATTCATGATAGGATGGTTCGCTATTTCAAAAGGTTTTTTTTCCAATGCATGCGCGGTGTATTTGACCACACGTGCATGGGGACTCAGCGAAAACTCGCTCGAAGTTATATATGATTCGAACAATCGAAGTAAAGTTAAATGTTTTAATAAAATCCCAGTTATAAAACACTTCGAAATTTGCTCATGTTAGCAGGGATTTAGAATGATCTAAGAGCGAGATTCGAAATGCTTCCAGTATTGCTGCTGTGAAAGCAGCATTCAAGCTTGTTTGTATTGTGACCGCTTCATTTAAAAATGAATTCTAGCCAGAAAAGAATAAATTGCAATTAAAACTCTTTCCTCAATTGTCCCGGACTTACAGTTTACCTTTGTTTTGATATAAAGCGAACTATCAAGCACTGATAAAAAAAGCTGCACATGATTTGATAGAAAATTCACCTTAATCACGGCGATGTCAGCTGAACTCTGTTGTCCATCGTTCGGAGATCCGCTGAGGCCGTACTCTCTGGGCACGTAGACCTTCTCAATGGCTACTTTACGTTTGGAAGCTTGGGGGTCCAGGAGATCTACGGCTCCCGCGATCACCGAAAGATCTCGCAGGTGTTCCTTGAACCTGCCCTCTTTCTCGACAAAGCAATGGGCTGCTGACAGGACGAATCGCTCCTCGATGAGGCCGCCCCCGCAAAGGTGTTGGCTGTCCGCCTGCACCGAAACGAGGTAGGTAAATTGTCCGCTTCTCGCCGCTTGACCACCGACTAGCCCCTCGGCTATAAGACAATATACGGTACGTTGATCTTTTTTACTGCTTTTTTATTTCTCTTAATGGATTTATGTATTATTTATTGATGTTATTTTCGTTTTCTTTTTAAGTACTTAACACATGTTATTTTCTTAGGTATATCTAGGCATGTAAATGCGACTTGTGTGTACAGTGCTTGCATAAGTGTATTCTGTATTATGATGTCAACAAGTTTAACGAGTTTACGAGCTGCTTTACTTTTCTGTCTTGATTGTGGTTCATATATTAATGTTACTCAATTTTGTACGTTAATGTTAATACTAGCATGATTGAGGCAAACCTATGTAGCAGCACCATTCGAAAATAAATATGTACATGATATCTATTGATATTTGATAGCTTTGCGTAATTATTCTATAACCGAAAAAGTTAACTTATTGAATAATTTCAATTTTACAATTTTCCGTTTACTGACTAATTGAAAAACAGTTCTAACAAGACAAAAAATTAAAATATCATGGTATTATACTATGAAATTTTTTTATAATATTCAATTGTGCAAAAATGAAGAATATATAAATATTATGTGGTACCACAAGAAAGTTAATATTTCAAAATAGTAAAGTCAATGTTTCATTCATAAATTAAATAGTTATTGAATAAAACAAATTGTAATAATGTCATTATCAAAATTGGTATAAGGTCAAAACAAAGAAATTAAAATTGTTAAAGTGAAGAGTTATCGCATAAATAATAAGTGCAGAAGATGCAGCAAGATGCTTTATTAAAAAATTCTCTCATGTACGTAATTCCAGAGGCTTTGATCTCACCTTTTCTTAGAAGCTTTTCGATATTACACTTTTTGTAAAGAAAAAGGGCAAGAGAGTATCGACATATATTAGTATTATATTGTTTTAATTAAATTATTTTTTATTATTTAATAAACCTTATTTATAGTTTTGGTTAAAATACGGGACGTCACAGAATAATGTCATACATATGTATGATGTATATGTCATATCATATATTCAAATTATTTGCTAATCAGATTATACATATTTTAATCGACAACATTTTAATTAATAGTATGATTTCAAAGATAAAAAATAATTAAGTTATAGACATATGAGATTAAATACGATTTTATATATCTTATTGAAATACTAGTATAAACTGCGATAATATTATTTATTGGATTATGGAAATATATATTAATTTTTCATATATTTTTAAATCAATTTATATTACTTTTACAATATATCTTAAACAATTTATAGCAGGACATACGTTTCATCTGAAGTATTATTTATTACACTGAGTAAAATGTATTCAAATTTTTCAGTACATTATACATGTAACAAATTTCAGCGCACTTCCTATGTTATATTAATAATAACCAATTATAGTAAAAAATGCAAATATTGTTCATATTTTATACACAAGATACTATATCTACTACAATATTATCATTCATAATTTAAATTGCCTACAACTTCGTTTTATTAAAATTAACCATGATAAAATAATTAAAAATTTTAAATCGAGATTAAAATTAATCACTTTCTGAAAGATCGAATAAGTTATGTTTTACATAAATATACAATAATAACGCATGTGTTTTAATATATATTATTAAACTGTATTAAATAATTGACCTTTGCGAATTATTATGTCATTTTAAAATTATTTCACACCTAGAATTGGTAATTTGTACCTGGATTTATACGTACAAACTAGCGAAAATACGATTACCACATTATCCTACCAAAAAATCAGTTAGTTTTTTCGATAAAAACTGTCCATATAATTATATGAATCTGTCCACACTGTGACTAGATGGAACTAATCCTGTGTCCGCACAGCGCGTTTTTCAATAGTTAGTATGATCATTACAATTATAAATACATGAATTATTTTATTTAAAACGAAAAAAGTGTTATTTATTAAATAGTTAAGCATTTTAATTCTTATAATTATCAAGTATTTCTTATAATTTACATGTAAATATTTTAGTGATCTTACCGTAATTAATAAAAATAACTAAATAAAAGCCTAGATAAAGCTGTACTGTAAAAATACAACACATATTGAAATATAAAACACCTATATCGAACTAACAATTTTTTTAAGAAACTTATTAATCAAGTAATAAGTATTTATAAAATGCTTATACATAAATGAATGTTTAATTAAATGGCCTATTGAATTGTAGAAACAGAGTATATTACTTCTATTACATTTGTGATGAAGATTGTTTGCAAGAATACGTAGTTCGAATTTTATTTATGGAGAAATTATGGTAATTTAATGTACTGCTCTTATCATACTTATTGCGATAAATTACTTTTTCAAGGTCTCGTATAATGTGTTTAGTTGAATTATGTAATGTAAGAACATGCATTATTAAATCGTAAAATCATAAATATTTAAGCATTAATTTATGTTTTAAATATTGAAAAAATTAAACTGAAATAAAAAAAGAAGTTTTAATTTAAATTAAAAAATAAAATGTTTAGAATACAAATTTTTATGTATAGTACATATTGTTACGTCCTGCATAACGCACCCGCTCGAAAAATTCAAAAGCAGTTAGAGAAAAGGTTTCTCTTGCAAGGTCATTTTTGTGAATTGCTTGCGCCTCCGACTGACCTGCGACCGATCCTTTTTTTTATGCATTCCGGAAAATAAGGAAAGCTGCGCTTGCAAAGTTAACCGACGCATACCTAAGCTCCCGTTAAGCCCTTTTTAAAAACATGGGACCAAATCACTGGAAGAAAAATCGCCAATAATAAATAATAATTGCGAGTGATGGAACGACGAGTAATTTCCCCTTTATTTCATTACGCCTATACTTGTATTTCGTATCATTGAAATAGACCTCTTATACAATACAACTGTATAATAATCATTAATTAAATAATATAGCCTTTTACTTTTTATAAATCATTTTGAGTACATAAAAAAGGTGTTACGTCCTGCATAACGCACCTGTCCAAAAACATTTGAACGCGACGAAGAGCCCGTTTCGCCATATAGTCGACATCGAGACGCCTTCCGCGCCTCCGACTTCGAACCTTTTTTTTATACGCACCAAAAAAAAAGGAAAAGCGACCCGAGGAAAACTAACCGTCGCATTCCTAAGCGCATGTAAAGCCCTTCCAAAAAATATACACCTTGGCTACGAAAAATAAAATTAAACACAAGCTACACCGTAAGATTGTAATTTAAAAATACAAAAGTGTTAAATTATAAGTGCCAAAACAATTAAAGGATTGATCCTATTAATCCCTGTTCTTTAATTATAGAATTTACACTTTTCACTTATGAAGTACATGCTCCTTTCTAATTTTCAACCTAATAATTTAAAGATTTACATGTTAATCGCGCAGAACCAGTAAAAAATAACTCTTGCACATGTTAAGCTAAACAAGTAAACCGCTCAATAATAAGCGGCCTCAAACGCCCATATTTATGAACAATTAACAGGGAACAACTACCATAATTATCTACCTTAAATAATAAATTATGAATAATATGCATCAATTGTATCCGATTCATTTGGCACAAAAAATAAATCGGTTTAAAATTTTAAGACCTATAATAATATAGATTCGAAATTATTGTAAAATTAATTTTTAAGCATTAATTGTAAAAGAAAGGGAAAAGGGCTCCAATTTTCTAATGGAGAGAAAGCGGGATTTTCCCTCCCTCGAGGACGCCCCCACTTGCCTCAAAGTAGCCTCTTCTCCCTCTTTTGGAGAACACGCACCCCACTACGGGAAGACTTTCCGTTTTCCCGACTCGCTGATTCGCCGCTGGACTGCCCCGCTCCGAGTTTTTCCCGGAAAAATCGGCGGCGAGGATTCTTGCGGCAAAACAGCCCTTAAAAGGCATTGCACAGCCCATCTCCGGCACAGAGGTGTCAGTCCACGCCGCGACTAGCCACCTCTGTCCGCCGTACCTCTAAGGCGAAAAGTTACTCTTTTTCTCTAAAAACAATTTTCGGGTTCCGTCCTCAAAATCCACTTTTCTTCAGAAGAGAAGTGTAGATCGCCACTCTTTCCCATCCGTCCTTTAGTAAGGACGTTGAATCCGGATCCGTTCCTCTCCTGAGGAGCGTGAAAAACATCCGCCTTTGCATTGGGCGTGAATCCGTTCCTCTCCTGAGGAGCGTGAGAGATATCCGCCTTTGCATTGGGCGTTGATCTTACAACGTTGTTGTCAGCAACAGCGTCGTCCTATTGACCCGAATTGCCCCTGAAAATATCCTTCGTAAAAATCTTAACCCCCAGTAAAACCATAAATAAAAAACAGTAGTGGCTCGGCAACCCGTTTCATAACCGAGACAGGTCAGGTCGCGCTTGTTTCGAGCTATTCAGTAAAAGCCGAGGCTCAAAAAGAATTGTACTCTTTGGGAGACATCTTCCCTAGGCAGTGCTTCAAGAGAGATCAAAGTACATACCTCACCCTTAATCTCTCACAATCTTATATCAGCAATTAAACTAAAATGTAATAGTACTGCCCATTTTCGATTCAATCTATTGTTTATCGTTTTAAATTTCATTAAAAATATTTTCAATAATCGAATAAACATTATCCAAGTTTTTCCAACCTCTAACGGTTAACTATTTTTAATTAAAATCAATTTTCAAAAAGCAAAATCTAGATAAAGAAGCATATTTTGCATAAAACACAAGTATTTCGTGTCGTATACAGAAATAAAGTTTTTAACATGGCAAAAAAATTTCCATTAAAATATTTTATTTAATTTTCATTTATTTAACAACTTGTAGTTATATATAAACAATTAGAAAAAGATAACATTAATTATCACATACTTAAATCATATTGATTTGATATTTTGTTTAATTAAAAATAAAATATCAATATAATCAAATTATTAAAAATTGTAATTTAAAGAGAAAATTTATTTACAAAACTTTTGACACCATCAAAAAATACCTTTCTGCAACGCTATTACTAAGTTGGATTTATTATTTTTTACACATGTGCGACTAGATTTTTGACTATTCCTATCAAATTTTTAAATTTTAATAAGGACTTTGCTTAAACACTAAATTATAAACAATATATTAATTTAAAATCATGATTTATAAAATTTTGTAAATAATATTAACAATATGACATTTAACCATTTTTATTTATAATTATTGTCTAGTAACTTTAATCAAATAAATGTATATAATAATTTCAATTACGTGCCTAATTTTTTAAATTATATTAATCCTAAGTTTTGTATTCTAAACGTAGAAAAATTGCTACTCTAAGTTTCTTTCCATCACAACTCTCTTTAGAGCTCTTTATGTGTTTTAGTTCAACATACAAAAGTTTTATTTGGATTATAAGATTATTTACAACTTAATTAATGCTTTCATTGTCAAATTATTTTACATCATTTTTGAATGATAATTTTTGTCAACTTTAAAATTAGAAGAACAAGTATACATCTTAAGAAATGTTTCTCACAAATAACACTTTTACACCATTAATTTAAGAAGCCATTTACTTTTCATTATCATAGCTAAAATATTAGAATTTAGAAAAAGCTTGAGATAAAATTTTCAATCATTAGGAAGGATTTACTTTTGAAATACTTTATTTATAAAAAAATGCCTGTTATCATATTTTTTTTATCATTTCAAATATTGATGATAGTAAAGTGGTGCTTCATATTAATCTATTTACTTTTGTTCATGTAATTACAAAGTTAAATGGCACATAATAATTACATACACTGATATCAATGCAGTTTAACAACATATTTTCACACTGCAATGCTTCTTATAGAGAATTATTTTTTTATGTAAAACAATAACGTTTATTTTAACAAGTGACTTTGTTTTCAATAATTTACAAATTTTATTTTATAAATATAAATGGGTTCTGCCGTTAAATCTTTAAAAATAGTTGTAATAAATGAAGTTTATTTACACTGACTGCTGATGCATATTTATCTTTAAAAAAATTAATGTTTTGGTTCTTAGATATCAGATTTCAATAAATGGAAGACCCTCAAGCTTTTTCTCTTATTATAAAGTCGTACAAATGCCCATTTATCATTATACTCATTGTTATATATATATTTGATCTAAAAAAGAATGTCTAATAAAGCTTCCATTTGACTTGACAATCAGTACGATTTTTAAAATACACATTATGAAATGACAAAGAAAAAACAATCACTTTTCAAGTAGTCACAAGAGAGTATATAAATAGTTGCTACAAAGATAATGTATCATTTGAATTACTCTGTTATAAAAATATAAGCTCTCTACGATCCAATAGTTCTTAAATGTACCTTATTCTTAATAAATTATGAAATATAGAGGGAGTATTATTCTAAAAAAGATTTAAGTCAATTTTCAATTTTCAATTTTAGTCAACTGATCAAATGTTCAACAGAACTAAAGCAGTAGAGTTAACTAATTTTGATAAAAACGGTATTTTACGCAAACGATACAAATGCCTGGTTACCGCCATACATTTGCATTGAAGACATTTTTATTCTTGTCGATCAAGCATTCATTAAACCATAAAAATTCAAAAATAATTTTTTAAAAAATAACCATTAATAATCTATTATTATCTAAAACACTTAGAAATAAATATCATTTACAAAATTATTTTGCTAGTAAAAATATAGAGGAACTTCTATGGTATAATCATTGCTAATAAAAATATATAGTTTGCAAGAAAACAAAAAATAACTTATTCGAAATGCTTTAAAATAATTCCTGTTATACATTTCTTTCTTGCATTGTTATGTCAATTAAATTTTTTTATGAAATTCTCTGTGATATTCAAAGTAAAAAACAGAAATTTCATTCAAATATATCGTTGTCCTTGTCATTGCAAATAAATGATAAAACATTGAATATTGACTAATTCCTTATCTTAATGGCAAGAGATCCATGAGATTCGCTCGTGGCTGTGTGAGTGATTCAGAAAAGAACTCCGACAACTTATCATAGAGCTCAATCCGACGACTATGTATTGTTTGTTCTTCAGAATCAGATGAAGTTAATCCTAAACAGTCACTTGAATCTTGATTCTCTTGAATTAGTTCTTTTCCATCACTGTCAGAGGTATTTTGATCTCGAAATAGCTGTGATGCCAATAATTGAAACTGTATTGAAAAAAAGACAAATATAAACTCATTATAATTGAATTATTTATTTTGTTTTTTTTAACTTTGTAAATTATCTAGTCTAATTTAAATTCTCACCTCTTTAGTCTGCTCGACATCCTCGTGATCTATTATTTCTGAAACTTTCGTTTGTAAATACTCCAAAGCTTCAAAACTATTACTAATTGCAAGTTCTTCAAATTTATGTTTTCGTATAATCAACTTGCATTTGTTCAAAATCTGCTCGTATGATGGTCTGCTTAATTGCAGTTGCCAAAAATCGTCTAGTCGGAGTTTTGGGACACATGAGCGTCTTGGATTACCTCCGAACAAATAATGCATCTAAAATTAAGAAAATATTTTCTAATACTGTATTTTTCATTTGTATAAAATTTTAATTGTTTAAAAATCAAAAGTAAATTATAGTACTTTTTTTACAGGGTCATATACTAGTTGATGAGCAAATCGAGGACATGGTTCAAAGTTTTCCATTTTGCTCCAATATTTTCCACCCACATTTTCATTGCGATAAATGCAAGACCATTTGTTAGTTTTTATATTGTAGACCCAAAATGAATTTTGAACATTTTCATCTTGTTTATCCTTATTTTTACTCAGACCCTTAAACAGCAAAAATACAGAGTTAGAACATTATATAAATTGTTTAAACATAAAGTTAAATAATAAATAATTAATAATTACAGATAATACGTATATCTCGCCTAGTTCTGGATCTATTGTTGCCCGTTGTGTAAAACCAGCAGCGGGTATATGATTCGAGTCTCTATTTCCTAATTCATTCAAGCTAATCTGTTCTATTTTATTTGTATCTATTTCATATGTAAAAAAATCATTCAAATATTCTTTACCCCTTTGTCCAGCAAACATATATAGCTTTCTAGATACCTATAAATATTTTAGGTGTTCAAAATATTGCAACAGACATTTTACCAAGTTCATAGAATAATACTCACAGGATGAAACAACATGGAATGCCCAACTCTAGACTTAATACGTGGTACATTTTGAATACTAGGTCTGGAAATATCACATGCAAGCCTTTGCCAAATACCAGTAGGAACATGATATGAATACAGACCCGAAAATGAACATTCATTTGAGTTTGTAGTATTTTCATCTGGACTATAAAGACAAGAATTTTACGTAAATTTATTATTGATTTTCAAATTGAAAAATATCAATACTTCTACATGTTTAATACAATTTTAAGTAATCATAAGTTCTATACAGTCTATTTAAGAATAATGTAAGAGACGATAGCTACCTTACTAATGGAACAAGTACACGTCCACCAAAAACATAAATTGTTCGTTTGCTAACATCCATCAACATTTGATGATCAAATATAAGTTTAGGACCACCCACTTCAGCTGTGTCTTCAGAAATTAACACCCATTTATCGGAGT
This sequence comes from Sycophaga agraensis, assembly GCA_018906755.1. Lineage (NCBI taxonomy): Eukaryota > Metazoa > Arthropoda > Insecta > Hymenoptera > Pteromalidae > Sycophaga > Sycophaga agraensis. The sequence goes on from JACCIE010000004.1 coordinate 3,023,589, forward strand.
CAATGTTATAAACGTAAAAGTCACTTTGCAAATTTTCTGGAATACGATACCGCGTATCTATATATCTACCTAATGTAAAAAGTTGACGTCTACCAGGATCTAAACACATTTTATGACATGAACGAGCACTTGGTCCTCCCTAAAAAAATCCATTTTATATTTTAGAAAACTTTTTAGATTTTAAATTTGACTATTTTATTATTATATTTATTCACAAAATTGTATAATGTATATGTTATTATAAATATGGCATTTAAAAATTAGTACATACAACTGCTGCAGTATCGTTGCAAATTAATGTCCATTTGGCTGTATTAAGATCGTACATCCACAAGTCTGCAACATCTTGAGTACCATTCCATCCACCAAATAGATACAAAACTTCAGCAGTAGGATCTGAGACCATTTGGTGACCACCTCTCATACCAGGTTTTGGATCGGGAGAGGATATTTTTGTCCATACTACTTGCAAAGATTGAGAATTAATATATTCATCCAAAAGTCCCTCTAAAAGTAACAAAATATCATTTATAATATACGACAAATGGAAAATTACTTTATTCTTAAAAGGATAAATTGTTTAACCAGTTTTACTCACTGTTAACAGCATTTGAAATAAATCTTTCTGTTTGAATATGATCACCTTTTACTACAATTAAATCATACAGTACTGATAATTGAGAATCTTCTAATGTTACTCCTGTAATCCTTTGAAGGGTTTCTACAATTTCTAGCTGCTGATACTTTCTGAAATGTTTCATGCACAGTCTTATTACTTCCTCTTGCCGATACTAGAAAAGCAAAAAATTAAAATTAAACCTTTTAATTTAATTTAAACTGTCTAAACTTACCATATTTAGCCAATCTATGCAAGGTTTGACTAATTTCATGTTATTAATTCCAGTTAGTCGGAGATGCCATATAGAACAATTCATATTAGGTCCCCATGATTGAATAAGAAGGATTTTAACATATTTAATAGGAAAATAATTCTCTTTGTTGCCAATACTACATTTTAGATCAAATGTTTCTGGTATCGAATCATTCCTTAAGGCACTGAAATAAATTAAATGAATAATATTAAATATGAAAATATAATTAATTAGTTTATACCTGTCTAGTAGTTCCATCATATTTTCTGGTTCAAGACCTCCAAACACTTGAAATTTTTTAACATTGCAAACGTGTGCTTTTTCAAATTTGCCAAATGTTATTTTTTTTACAATTGATGGTTGTTCTAATTTAAGTATGATAAACTACAAAAGAATTATACACTTTTATTAAATATATAAAAATATACAATAGAGTATTCATTAAAAAACATAAGATTGTGAAAAATAAAACATAATTTATCTTACTTGGGGGTTGTTATCATTATCAGTAGACCAACGAGATGTTTGATCTAGTGGTTGATCGCTTATTATGTTTCTATAAAAAGTAAATTAATTATTAAATCAAGCAGTGTTAAATATACAATCTAAATAATTCTTTGTAGTACGGTTATAATTTTTTTCTGGGATTTTACGAAACAAAATATGTAATGTCAATCTGCAATGTTGTAGGTTAAGAAATATTTTTACTGCGCAAAATGTACAGCCGATTTTAATATAACCGGTTAATCAATATAATTATATAATGATGAAAGCTGCAAAGTACTTACTCAGGCACAAATGTTGAAGAATAGCTTGAGCACTTATAAATTCTATATTCTAAAACAGTTTCAAAATCGTTTCCTTCGTTTGACGCCATGTTCACATCCACATGCTCCTCCTCCGTAGCCTGTTTGAGAGCTGAGGCTTGGGGAGCATGCCTCTCATTCCTCAACTCGACTGCTCCTTTCAGTACATAATGTGTATGATATATATATAAATATATATATGTCAAAGCAACCTTGACTTTCGCAAAAACATTTCATACAATCCTAACTCAAAATGTTTATGTCATAAGGTTCGAAGAAATGATTGAATTATGTTCAATATAATTTTCACTAATTAAAAAAAAGTTTAAATTCTACATGTATATTAAAATTTTTTTTGTATTATTTTACAATTATTATTTTATTTAATCTATACAATTTTATGTACTGAATATTATAACAAGACATAGGAAATATTATAGTATGCACATATTGGTTGTATTATAACTGTATAATCAATTTTGTATACTATTTCTGTATATGTATATTTTTGCGGTCGTCGAAGGTTATTTAGCCGATCAATACCGATCATGATACAATTACAACAATATATATTATTTTAATTATAACTATTGTATATAAAAAGTTTTTCTTTGATATAATCATTTTGTGATATAACATCTACATACTACTCTCAATAAAAAGTACTTCAGAATTAATCTCGATTTTAATATTTTAAAGCGAATTTTAATGTGCCTTAATAAGCAGGTCACTGTTTAAAACTTTTTGAAAATGTTTATTTTATAATATGAATAAAAAAAAATAGCATATCTTCAAATTATATTTAATAAAAACTCGTTATATCGGATACGAGGAACATAAAAAATATTATTTAGACTAATAACGCTATTCTGACTTTTTTATTGTCGTATAACTGATTAAAAATAAAAATCAATGGTTTTAAGCCATTGCAACTTTAAACTTGGCTATTATGTTTGTCTTTAAGATTTTTTATTAACACGCATCAGAAATTTTCAAAGTATTAATTATAAAAAATGTTAATATATTGTATAATAATAAATTATGAATAATAAAGAGGTCAATCTTATAACTTTAAACAATTGAATTTAATAACAATAAACAATAAATAATACAAATAATTACATCCTTGTGACGAATCTTGCAATGAACTGTTGACTTAAATATGATCATATGCTTATGCATGTGTGTATGCGGATATGAACGCAAGTGTTACCTTGTCTTGTAATTTTGTTTGTACAAAATCAATCACTTATTACATTTTTGTTTTTTTATATTTGTTTTGTATTCTCTAATAATTTGATACTATTTTTACCTCAATCTCATTTTACATTTTTTTTTGGTTCTTTTTATACTAAGTGTTTCTACAATTTTTTACAATTAGTTCTATTTTATTATTTGTTTTTTTAGTTCTCAACATCTTTTCTGTTTACGTATCTCTGTTTCAACTATTAATCATTATTATAGAATGTTTCACTGTTTCCGCATTTCACTATATCATTTTTAGTTCTCTTCAATATTAATGTTTATTATTGTTATTTTTTAATATTCTACTGTTTTACAGTAACAAAAATGTACACAGTAAACAACCAAAAATAAAAATTGTTAATGTAGTCGTTGGGACAGGTACTTGTCAGTGGTTTAAAATACAGTTTACCAATAACAATTATTGCATATTCATATTAATAGAAACTTATACATTTTTAGATTATTCAAAACAGCTTTTTGTGACTTTGATTTTACCAAATATAAAATATTAATTTTTAAGTTTTTAAAAAATCTATTGTGATATATAATAATAATTTAAAAAAACGTATACTATTGTATAATGGATGTACGTGTTAAATTAAATTCTCGGGTGATCTATAATGAAGCCTTTCGCTCACAGATATACAATCTGTCTTTTAATTCTGTCTTTTAATACCTCGGATGGAAAAGATGATTGATTTCCAGATATTGAATACTCTGAGCTGACAATCCATTCACATAACTATTACTCTGTAAAAGGGCGGCAATTTCAATCGATCATAACACTACTCCGACCTTAGACGACGGCGTCAATCAAGTGTTTCTAAATAAAGTTTAGAGATTTTTTCCCATATAAAAAGTTATCTTCTACGAAAATATAATAATTCGAGCGATACAAAGAATTATCTTAACAATATAATATAGATTCAAAATATATACGCGAATATAACTTAAAAACTGTAATATTAAATGATTTATTAATTCTTCGGAGGAATATGGTTTCTACTCAAAACGGAGCAATACATTTCATTACAATAAGTTTTGTTGCGTTAAAAAAAGGTACTAAATTTAAATGTGGTTCTGTTCCTATTATTCTCAATATTTTGGAAATAGATGGGTTGGTCCATGGATCAATCGATAAGACATAAAAGTAGGCCATCGGGCACCGCACTAGAGAGCGACGACTTTCACCCACAGATGGTGCGTCGAGTATGTCAAAGACCGCTCGCCGCATGGTGGCGTAGCTCCCACATGTGAATTGTTTGTATGCGGCGCGGACAATACAATCCTTTTCAGAAATTTGATAAATTTGATAAAATTAACTGACGTATACTCTATAAAGTCGAATGGGATTACAAAAATTGATTTTGACTCGAATTTAGACTATTAATTTAACTAGAAGTTTTAATAATAAACTTAACTAAAAATAATTTCAACTTATTTTCGTAGTTCCGAAACATGTCGAAGTAGTTGTTACAATTTGATATTTTCTAAACGCAAGAAATAAAAGAAAAAATAAGTATGGATAATATCAACTGGTATACAGTTTGAACAGTGTATTTCGAGATTAATACAAATGTTTTCCAAATACTCTATATACATAGAAAGGTATATCTTATATATATACGAGCCCGGCATAAAATGAAAGTAAAATAAAATTTTGGATCTACGTTGCAACAATAATCTTGTTATCAATTTTATGAATAACGGTATTATAACCTAAATAATACGGTACCACTAAACTAACAGAATGCTTATACATGCATGTGTATATTTTTTATGAGAAAACTTATCACGGTCATTGTCTATAGGCAACAAAACGTTTGTACAGATTGATTGTACGAAGTCTGCAATATGAAGCACCGCAAGTTTGCAACCTATTGCATATTGTGCAGTGGGTCTGCACTGGCCTGCACAATGCATTGGGAGCCGTCCTAAAATTAACAAATGCACAAGCCGATTGCAGATGTCAATGCACGAGTACGCCGCCATGTACTTACACCAACGAATATAGACCTTAAGTCTATCTTAACTGCTTACGCTGGCTTACGCCATCTGCATGTACAGCGTAACCTAACCTAACTCCCGAATTCAGAGATACATACGGGTTTCTTTTATCGCAGTCGCTGAGCAACGTTGCCACTTGCCAGTATACCTTAACCTTGATTTTTTTCATTTTTTAAAATGACCGTCACTATTCGTAAATTTAGCTTTACACGGTAGTACTTACGTATTCGAAAAGTATAGAACAGATTTTGTTGAGAGAAATTAATTTAATGTTTACACTATGCAATGATCAACATTGTCTGCGGTCAAACTAGTGTTACTGCGTTTGAGATGTTTGATTAAATTTATGTGTGGTATCATCTTTAGAGAAAGTTAGAAAAATGCTTTATGCTTCTTCTTGATTTGTATGTCAGTTTATAATTCGCGAGTGTATAACGATCAGCTGTACTTAGTGTAATTGTAGGCTTGCTGTAGAATTTTGTAAAATTCACATGTTCTATTTTAATATTCCAAATCTGAATCTAAAAAGATAAAGTGTGTAGAACAACTGGAAACATATTTTTATTCGAAATAAGAAGAAAGTGTTGCAGTCTTGTTTGGATTTGACTTTTATAATCTCTTTTTATAAAAATATTGAATGACTCATTATTAATTTCAAGTGATACGTTTTACAAGAAAATAATAGAAAATGTCATTTCAATGTTATTTGTAAAAGTATATATATCAAAAATATGTTTCAATTGTCAAAATATTGTGATAAGTATTTAATGAATATTTTGTAAATTTGTCGACTCATTGTGACTTCAATGCAGAGTAGTTTTATGAACAAAGGTAATAATGTTCAGCTTTGAAGGTGATTACAAACGTAAGCCTCAACAGAACTTAGCTGGGGCTAGTCGACGGGATGAAAAAGTAACTCTATTACAGCATGCTCATTTAGAACGTTTAAAAAGAGAGCAGCAGCGAAATAAACACAATGCTACTGTTAAAATTCAAGCACATGTGCGAAGCTTTATTATTAGACAAGTAATTAAACAAAGGGAAAGAAATGAATTCGATAAGTTGTTGCAAATAACTGGACCAAAACTTTTAAGCACTGAAGAACTGATACCATTTATTAAAAAATTATTATTTTTTTATACTTTCAAGTATGATGCGAACAGATTAATTTGGCTTTTACAACATTTTCTTAAACTTCATAAAGAAATTAAAATTCAATCTGCTTCTTCATCAAAATGGTTATGGAGAATCAGGTAATATTAAAATAAATTTGCAATTTTAAATATTTTAAGTATATAAATAGTTAATCCAAAATAATGTTAATTATGTTAATAAAATTAATGTAATTATGTGTTTTTTATTTATAACTTATTTTTTAAGATGGATACTAAAAATTTGTATGCAATACAGCCTTCATATTGTATCTATTGACTCAGTACAATCGATAGCTATACCTTTGAGAATTCTAGAAGTATTTACAACACCAGATCATAACAGCAGAATAATTGGCAAAGAATCTGACCATCAATTAAAAGAGATTTTTGCCTATTTAGTAAAAAATAAATATTTTGAACAAGTCAAACAACTGATTGATGCAAAAGTACCATCAGATTTGGAGCCAGGCACAATTCCTCCAACTCCAATGGCCAAATGGTTCCTTGAAATGATACTGCGTCCTTTGAGTATCGTTAATTGTATGGAAAATGCCAATGATTTTTGTTTTTTAATTTTACATGAATTTTGCAAGAGTATTTTATCTCAAAAATTAACAAATCAACTATCAGCTTTTATCATTCCTGCACTTTTGGAATTCAAAGAATTTCCATTTGACAAATTAATTAATTGCATTAATAGATACGATTCTCAACCTACTATTAGTTTATTGTATTGTGTTCTTCAAGTGGAACCTGTTGGATATTGTAAGTAAAATATAAATTTTAAATGACTATTTTTCAATATTATACAGATAGTTTTTAATAAATTCATTTAATTTGTATAACTTGGTATAAGTTAGTATTGTCAGATTTTAAATTTTACTGAATTAATTTATTTAAATTCATTATGAGAAATAATGTTGTAAGATTGGTACACTAAATTATAGTGTATTCCTCCTTATATGTTGAAAAGTAATGTATTATGATATTGAAAAGCATAAAAATCATTTGATTGAAAAAGCACTTCAATAAAATTTTGCTTTAGTCTAATAAAACAAAATGAAATGAAAGAAATGGGTAAACTGACTAGGGTACCAAATATTTGCAGCACCAGGAAAGTCTAAGGACAGCCTTATCAATTATTTGCAAGTATTGGCCAGTTTAAGCTCTACCATAAATCCGCCACCCTCAGAGCATAAATTAAGCAATGACGAGAGCAAAGACTCGGACAGCGACAGCGACATAGAATTGCTAGACAGCGGAGACAACGAGACGATCCGGCGTTGTATCGAGATGCTGAACGAGGAAAACCGTGTACAGGGAATCCTATTGGCTGTGGATCAAAGCGAGGATCCCATAGTTATGCAACCTCTCTGCCAGTTGTGCCACAACCTTCTCATTACAAATAAGAACGCCATACACAAATACAAGCTTCTGTACATGCTGGCCTTTAAGCCAGCGTTGCTCAGGCAGCTTTGGAGCAACCTGCTCACCGTGAGTCAGACCTCGCTCTTCGGTGGCTCTACGCCGTACCTACACATAATTTCACGGGGCATCGCACTGTCGGCCGAGGACACCACCAGGATAGTCCCTCTACTCGCAGTTTTCTGCTCGCTGTTCAGTCTCCTCATAGCGACGCTCCATGATACTGAGTTCTTCATCGAGCCTTCGGGCATGGAGCTTGTTTTGACCAACAGCGCAGAGAGAGGCCAGCAAGCCATGCCCTTTACTACTTATGACCTTGCCATACTTAGTTCCCATCTCAAGGGTGTCTGTTTGGGCCTCGTCGAGCTCGCCTTTCCTGACACAAGACCCTCCGTAAGGAATGATTACAAGAACGCTGTTCTTGGTCCTTCCTCCTCTATTCCTACGACCCCTCAAAACACGCAGATGTGGACGCATCTTTTCAAGGTGATTTTCTTATTTTCTTATCCTCTTTAAACCTCCACCTTAGAATATAAAACAGCCGTCATTTTTTACGTACTCATTTACTACTTGTACTCGGAAATACCTTGAACTTTCTTCACAACGTACGAGTTAATTTTCCTTGTCTTATTTTGTAGTATAAACGAACAAAGGAGTATTGACGTTAAATCTTTAGTTCTTAACGTAACATATTCGTAATATTCATTCATAACCGTTGGACGTTATGCAAATTTTGCAATTGTTTATTTCTTGATAACAAGCTTTCGAAAGTATTACAAAGAGCAGCCTGTTTTTTCACCCGGCTCGATAACAGCACGTAATTCGAATCCGTGCGTGATTACAGGTGACAGTAGGCCTATTGCGACAGCTGCACACTCGTGACCTGAGGAGGCAGTTTTGTCCGGACGGCCATTGGATAGCCTCAAACATCGTCATCCCGATGAACAAGCCACAGGACTTTACGCTGCGGCGCCGACGGCTCCGCAACTACGTGCCCTTCCAGGGCCTGCGGGCGTTCACCCGCGAGGAGATCGAGGACGGGCCGCCGCTCTCGACCAAGGAACTGCGCACCCTGACGCTCCTCCGCGAGATCCCCTTCGTCGTGCCGTTCAACCAGCGCGTAGTCGTCTTTCAGTCGCTGATCAACCGCGACAAGTGCGAGCAGCAGGCGGAGCTGATTCACTTCATGCAAGGCCCCTCGATACAGATCTCCGTGCGGCGCAACTACCTCTACGAGGACGCTTTCGACAAGCTCTCGCCCGAGAACGAGCCCGAGATGAGGCTTAAAATGCGCGTGCAGCTGGTCAACGCGGTCGGCCTCGAGGAGGCCGGCGTCGACGGAGGCGGTCTCTTCCGCGAATTCCTCTCGGAGCTGCTGAAGACGAGCTTCGACCCCAACCGCGGCTTCTTCCGTCTCACTAAAGACAATATGTTATATCCCAATCCTACCGTACACCTCCTTGTCGACAACTTCCCTAAACACTACTATTTCATTGGTACAGATATTGTCAATATTCACCTTGGTTATCTTAACGAATTAATTAATTTCCTTCTTTTCAGGTCGTATACTTGGGAAAGCATTGTACGAGAATCTTCTTGTCGAGTTGCCATTCGCTGAATTTTTCCTTTCAAAAATTGTAGGCACACAGTCTGACGTAGATGTACACCATTTGGCCTCTTTAGACCCCATCATGTATAGGAATCTCCTTTATCTCAAAAGCTACAAGGGAGACGTTACGGATTTGGGCTTAGATTTCACTATTTTATCGGACGAATTGGGTAATTAATAAAACAATTTCACCGATTCGTTTAGATGATATCTAACACTTCAAATTAAGTAAATCAAATTAATATTGAACTCGAATACAGGTGAAAGACGAGTAGACGAGTTGAAACCTGGAGGTGCCAACATCACCGTCACCAACCACAATCGAATAGAGTACATACACCTAATGGCTGATTACAAGCTCAATAAGCAAATAAGAGCCCAGTGTAACGCGTTTAAGCAAGGCATAGGCAACGTTGTACCCCTCGACTGGTTGCAAATGTTTAACAATAAAGAACTACAAGTACTAATTTCTGGTGCACAGATACCCGTAGACGTGGGCGATCTTAAACAGCATACCAATTACACAGGCGGTTATGCACCCGATCATCCAACGATTTTAGCTTTCTGGAAAATTGTCGATGAGTTCAGCGATGAACAGAGAAGTCAACTGCTTAAATTCGTAACTAGCTGTAGCAGACCGCCTTTACTTGGGTTTAAGGTAATTAGTAATTTATTTTTACAAGTATTGTTTTTTAAATATAACGATAGTAGATATTTAGTGAAGATACATTTTTTTGTTTAATAGGAATTAGATCCTCCATTTTGCATTCAACATGCTGGTAGTGTTGATAGATTACCAACCTCCAGCACATGCATGAATTTACTGAAACTCCCAGAATTTCCTGATGAAAAAACTTTGAAAGAAAAATTGTTGTATGCAATTCAAGCTGGTGCTGGTTTTGAACTCAGTTAAAGAAACTTGCTAAAAAGTTCATTATTAAGGATTTTCAAAAATATTTAATTCAATGACTGTTTTTTAATTCGAAATATCCTAATATTTCTAACAATATTTTTAGCTGTATTGTATTTTTATGAATGGCATATATTTTCATGCATTGTTATATTCTAATGAAATTTTTTAATGAATTATAGATTATGAAAGTGGTTATAAGTAAACATATTTATTAGTTTAAGTTTAGTTTAAGAAACATACATTGAATTTAAAAGTTTTGGATATCCTGAATTTTCTCCAATGAGAATAATCAAAGTTTGTTTGACTGTCTGTAAATAATTATTTGTAAAATATTGATGTGCAAATATTTTGGTATCACGTACAAATACGTGCATTTATTTACCATAAATGTAGTAAATATCAAAGTATAGCTTATCATTATATTTGCCAATATTTGTAGTCCATGAATAATTTTCAAGAAACAAATATGTAATACTGAAAATTACACCTGGCATCTTCTTTGTAAATAAAACCAAACTGTTTAAGGAAGAATAAAATTAGATTATTTCATAAAAACGCCCCAATAAATAGTAAAATTATAAACATGTTGTAATTTTTATTTCTATGAAATTCCTGAAATTTTTAAAAAATCAATGGAAATGATAACTTTTTGTTTTTATTTTTCAAATTTAATTCCAGAAAGGTTTTTTTTTCTTTTAAAGATAAATGAAGAAAATGATTGCTAAGTATAGCTATAAATATAAAATTATTGTTTGTTTGATAATTGCGCATAAAAATTGATATTTTCATAGCAAGTTGACATTATTTACAAAATCTTATACGAACTATGTATATGGTTTGAAAAGTTCAAAGGCTGAAATTTTTATTCCGCGAAAATTGATTTTCGGAACGAACATTTAACTCTTGCAGACTTTATCATCATTATTGGTGTATAATATATATACAACCAATGGCTATTTGTTTCGATACATTCGTTTCTTGGCCGCATTCACTTAGCCAATCTATCACGTCAACATCTACCGCACTCGCATTCTACCGATTCTTCACATTGTCATAGGTATTTAAAAGGTATCTATTATTGTATCAAAATTACTTTAAATTCTCATAAAATAATCGGCAGTATTTACTTAGAGGATTAAATACTCATATAAGAAAGTGAATAAAAAATAAGGTTTTGTATAAGTAATATCTGTAGTATAATAGTCATTGTAATTAATATTACAGTATAATTTTTATAATCGTTGTCCTATCAGTTTTATATAATATTTTAATATTTCATTTTACATACTCTTTTAAAATGATTTAAATCGATTATCAAACTTTTTTAAATTTAAGTGTATTTTCTATATAATCTTAAAAACTAGAGATATAATTATATTATAATTACATTATAAATGTTAAAAAATTAGAAAACATACAATGTTAGTTGAAAAATTGGATAGTGTCAATTACTTTGTAAGTTAATCTAGAACGAATTCTAAACGTACCTATCATCGATCGATACTATTGTGTCAACTATTTATGAATCAATGTCGATTTATAGACTTATAATTATATTGTAGCCCGTATCATTGTCGTGTCGTATCTTTTTCAAGTACAGTGAAGGACATTTACCACTCCGTCACAAAATTTAATAAAAATTGGTATAAATACTATTGTTACTTATGTGTTTAAAATCGTGAATGTTATCTTATGCATATAATGTCTATGCTACAGAATTTATTTTAAAATTAAAAAATAAAGGTTAAATAAATTCGATTAAATCGTCAATAACATTAAAACCGTTAGGCGAATTTTGAGATGGATTCATAAACATACAAGTGAGTTGAGTCGCAAATGTGACATTTGATGCCTTGATGACCCAGGAAATTGGCCGGTGAGCGTTTGGTAGCCCATACACGTATGGTATACATTTTATATAGGCTTATAAACGAACCTATAAATTGATCAATGCTTTGTAATGTGCGTATATTGTATTTTTCGAGTTAAAAATTTTTGAAATTTACTACATACTATTAATTAATAAAAAATAAAAGCATTTATTTAAAAGGTTTACAGAGTAAGTGAAACTGTACAATTACGGTTTACTAATTTTAATAGACATCTGATGTATGCATTCATGACGGAGTTGCGATTACAGTGGGTTTGCCCATTGCCCGTATAATTTGTCGGAATTCAAGAATCAGGATATGGGATAATTAGGCGCGGTTTGTACATTTTGTTCAGGATCAAGCATTTTCTGTATCTTTATAATTAATTTGTTCGTACACGTTCTTTATATTGTATTATGATCATAACAATTCATTTAGATTTTGCACCATTCGCCACTTTCATTTTGAATTAAAATAATTAAATTAGGGTTTCATTACTAATATTTAAATTATCTAAAATAATGCCGTAAAAACATTGCCATAATCGAAGTTAAAATATAATTAAAAAAGAAACCAATTGCAAATGTACGTTATTTTATAATTTAAAAAATGTATGTATGTACAGCAAACTCTTTAAGTTTTATTATTTCATACCTCATAAAATAACTACTATATAAAGATAAAAAGTATTATTATGAAATGGTATCATACAAATAATAAGAATACTAATTTTTATCAAAATTTGCGACGGTCGGAAACGTCTTTTATTTCAGTTGGAATTGATCGAGAATGCATATGTGTTTCTACGTGTGTAGTATGTGTGTAGTCTCGCTCGCTCACTTCTATGTAAGTCCCCCACGTTGAGCGGTCGATTCTTTCTTTTCCATCCCAAATTTCACCGCAACTCTATCTCTGGAACTACAATCCGCTAATAAATTATCAATTTATCAATAAAGGTACATGTATTTAATTATTTGCAACAAATTAAATCATTTTTAGGTACTATAATTTTCTAATGGTATAAATGAAATCTTTCACAAATTATATAGTAATAAACTTACAGCTTTAAAAACTCGATCAATGAGAAGCACATGGTGTAATAGTTCAAAATTTAAAAGAATCTTCCTTCAATGATAGAAGTGGTATTAGTTTTATAATTGTGACCTTTAAAATAATTGTAGTTTATTTATAAAAAAACTTTTGTTAGGATTTAGAATTTTAGTGGACCGTTTTTATAACCTAACCTTAAATTTAAAAGTACCAGATTGGTGCCTTGAACTTTATTTGATTACTGCTATAGCTTATTTGCAATACTAATAATTACATTAATAATATTTTTAATTTAGTTTTATATTAAAAAACGTATATTTTACACTATCAGCTATTCATAAAATTTAAGTAATAGACAAACTACTGTTACCTTTTTTATAGGATCCATATGACATTGTATCATGTCAACATTTCTAGGACTTATTCAAGAGATTCCAGGCATCTCAATAGATAATTTTGATAGAGATAATGTAAATTCATCAGCTTTTTTTTTAAGTCATTGTCACAGTGATCATATGACAGGATTAAACAATGATTTCTTTGATTATATAGTCAAGAAAAACATTTTTCTTTATTGTAGTCATTTGTCAAAAGCGTTACTAAAGAATATCTTTTCTAACTTAAACAGTGATATAAATAATAAGTGTTTAAAAGAATTACCTTTAGATGATTCACAAATTATTGATTATGTACATAATGGCAATCAGATATCAATTTCAGTAACCTGTATTTCATCCGGGCATTGCCCAGGATCAGTTATGTTTTTATTTATGTATAACAATAAAATAATTTTATACACAGGAGATTTCAGAATAAATAAAGATGATTTATTAAATTTAAAATCTTTACATTATAATGATACTAGAATTCCATTAAATATTAATAAAATTTATCTTGATACAACATTTTTAAGTCTAAAATTTAAGCAATTTCCATGTAGAATAGATAGTTTTAGAAAATTAGCTTTAATAACCAAGGAATGGCTACAAAAGAATGAAAAAAATATAATTGTTTTAGAAATTTCAGCCAACTATGGCAGTGAGTTTATTTATATAGAATTATATAAAACCTTTAAAAAAAAAATTCATGTGAAAGATAAATTATATTCGGTTTATAGTCAAATAGAAATACTTAGAAACTGTGTTACAAATATTCCTGAAAGTACACAAATTCATGCATGCATAAATAAAGCTGACAGCTTACAAAATGCATTAGGTTTGAAATGTAGACACAATGTTGATCAAAAGAATATCTTAACTATCGTTTTATCTGCTCAAAAATGGGTAGGCAAAGATACTTCGATTATTGTTGAACAAGACATGATTAGAAGTCAGACAAAAAATATTTGTTATTCAACACACGCTTCATATGAGGAACTTGAGGCATTCATTAAGTACTTTAAACCAAAAGAAATTTTTCCTTGTGTTTGCGATGTAAATAGTAAAAAAGAAATTGATGAATTGCTACAAAAAATTATGGAATATTCGTCACCTAGTGATACATTTAGATTAACTACATCAAATTATAAGACTGAATGTAATAATTTTAAATCAAAATATTTTAGTGATGACGAAGATGATTTGTAACAAAAATTTTGTAAATTTTCTAAAACTAATTCTGTATTTAATTATAATTTATACCTTTTTTAAATTATTAAATTGAATTCAAATTAAATTTTAGAATTTCATTTAACCTTTTTTTTTAACCCTAGCATTCAATTAAAAATGGCAACCATAGCACTAGCACAAGAAAAAGTTTGGGTTGACAAATCATCCTATGATGTAGCTGAGCGTCTTCATCATGAAAAACTATTTAAGGTAAGATTAATTTTAAAACATTTTATGCAAACATGAGTCCATCATCCATTGCAATAAATTTATACCAAATTTTTTGAAAACTTTTAACATTTAAACATAAGTTTTAAGCTATATTTTTTATTCCTTGGTCTTAGCAAATGTGATTAATTTAAGTTTTTATATATTTATTTTTTTCTGCTTTAATTCTATCTTATAAAAATTACTAATATTACTGGGAATATCTGGTGGTTGGAAATGGTGAAGAGTTTGTGTTATTTTGTGTGGAACTTTGGAACTAACCTATAAATCTTATATTGCTTTATGTTAAAATAACTCGATTCCTAATTGTATATAAAAATTTAGTATAATGTATAAAATTAGATTTGTATTAATAAATTTTAAATCTTGTAAAAAGGCTAGCAGAACTGAAATTATTAGTTAATAAATCTAATTTTAAATTGATATAATAAAATTGTTAATTAATAATTATTTAAGAAATGTTTTTAAACTACCCATAATAAATAACAAAAGGATTTAATTTTTTATAGAATTATTAAATAGATTTAATACTTTTATGACTATAAATGGAAAATTAAAAGTACTAAACATTAATTGAGAACAAAAAGTATCTATATTTAAATTTATATTTAAAAGAAAGTTGTACAGTTACACAATAATAATAACATAAAAGAGATTGTCAGAGACATATTCTTAAAAAACATTTGCAAAGGTGCTGCCTCAGAAGATTTTGGATGGCAGTAACACTATATGTAACAATTCTGCATCTGTTGAACTTCCAACTTTCTTGAATACTAATCTTACAACAAAATCAAACTCTAAGAAAAAACAAGTTAAATTGAACTTGTTAACTGCACAAGAAAATCAAAAAGAATCAAATAAATATATCAGAAGTATTTCAAAAGTAGAACAGGTGATAGGTGAAGAATCATTAAAGACAGCAATGGCTGTTGATAATGTTGAAAAAAATCAAGATTCTGGTACTCAGAATGCTAAAAAGTATAAAGCAAAAGAAGTCAAAGAGAAAAAAAATAAAGCTGATAAAAGCCATAAAAGATTAAATGCGGATAAAAGTGTCATTCAAGAAAAAGAAGAGTTGTTATTAAGTCAGGTATAAAATTATACATGAGATGATTTTCTTATGGCTTCTTTAGAAAGTTGGTGTTTTATTCAAAGTCTTTTGATTTATATAAAATTATTATAATTTTGAACACATGATGCAAACTAGTTCTTAAATTAAAACTTTTGCTTTTATACTTTTGTTTTTAAAACAATTAAAAACGTTTAATTTGAAATATTCTACCAAATTCTGAAATTTATTTACGATTCTTTATAAGTTCTTCACAATCTCTGATTAGTTTATATATTTTATATTACTTGCATGTTATTTAACTCACAATTAAATACTAATATATTGCTTTTATTTAAGTTACCACAATGTCACCTTTATATAATCAAAAGTGAATGATCTTTATTTTTTTCTTAATTTAAAATATATGTCACGCTTGGTTACATGCTTCATTCATCTTTAATATGAAATGTTTTGATGGATATCATACTATTCAGTAAATATTATAAATAATGTTTTAACACAATATGAAAATTAATTAATTGTATGATGTTTCAAAATATGACAATAAATGACGTTGTGATATCTTAGATATAGAAAATGCATGTTAAACATTATTTATTAAGTATTTTAAATAAGATTAAGTATTTTTGTAAGAAATTCTCTTAATAATAGAATCAATAATGTAAATATTATCTAATGCAAATTTGACAAATTATGTAGTTATAAAACAAGTACATTATGTTGAGAGAATTGTGAATTATTGAAAATAGTTTGTAAAATTAAAAAAAAAATATCAAATAATCAGAAATGTTTCAATAATAAGTAATTCTAATTAGGCATAAGATTATAACTATTCAATTATTAAAATTTTTTTATTAAATTTATTCAAAGTTAATTGTTTTATTAATATTAAGTATAGATTAATTAAATTTGAGATATATTTGATTTTATATATTTAAGAATCTCTTTTATATTTATAATCAATAAATGTTATTATGAAGACAAAAGCAGCTTTTATATTGCCTATTGAGGTAGAAGATATATATTTTACTTACACATTTATAAATGTTAAGTTTTACTTTTGCATCAGTTAGTATTGATGCATGCATTGGAATAAAAATGAAAATATGTTAATAAGCAATTTTGGTACTTATCCCGGTGTGAGTTAATTTCATTATCGATGTACATAGGGAAATGCATCAGGTTGTTCCATCTCTCCTGCTGGAAGTTTAGCATACGAGGTTGCCAAGGCTCGCCAACATATTAAACAATCTTTACAGTGTGTGAGTATTGCACTCCTTCACCTTCTTAGTTTAACCATAATTTTTACTAGCTTATTAACTATCAATATTTATTTGACTGCTTACCAGTTAAACTTATTTACTCGAAGTATAAAGTTCTTCAATGAAAGTTCTTATGACCGTTTTTTAATAAGTACTTCTTTATTAAACATAAAACTTATATTGAAATAAAACATTTGTATACAATTATTTCAAGAAATAAAGAATGGTTTATGATTTCCATGAAATTTATATTTTAAATAATATATGGATAAAACAGATGAATACACATCTCGTTCAAGCAGCCTTTTAATAAATACACTGTATTTTTATTACTGGCTATGTTTTTTTTTTCTGTCATACTTGAAAATAGTAAAAAATGGTAGTTCTAAACTTTTTCTAAGTATTGAATAGAATTTACTTATTGTTAAATAATTTAACAACTAAAATATTGTATCAAATGAAAGAAAAACTTAAATATTAGTAATTTACATTTCCTTAGATATATTTTGTGAATAATTTCTATGAAAGGAACTAATAAATAAAGTATTGAGATTAAACAAATCAAAAAAATTTTGTAATGGTATTTTCTAAGATAAGTTTGAACATTTATTTTATACATTTTATAAATTAATTGTTTAAAAAATTTATATTATAATTTTCTATTGTATTATTTTAACATTATTGTGATTAAAGTTTTTTTTTATTTTTTATTTTATTCCTATTTACAGATGGATGGTATTGCAGCGTTAGCTGGATTGGATGATAGTGACTTTGGATCACGAGTAGTTTTTCTGGAAAAAGAGAATCAGGATCTTCGTAACAGTATGTGTCTTGCAAAATTTCAGTCCTATTATATAAATTATATTCTAAGCAAAATATTTCCATGCTATAAATCAAAAGTCTGTTAACAATTAGTTTGAGAACAATAATTTGTCTATTATATATTTAATCAAAATCTATCAGGTATTTTAATTTTAAATTATTATAGTCTTCTATAATAGTGTTTGAATAATAAATCTTATTGATTTTAACTATTATTTCTTGAAAAATTCTATTAATTTCAAGAGATTATAAATTTTGCTGTTCTAACTGTATTTGTGTAATAAATTATAGTATGCTGTTTAATATAGTAGTGTTATATTGAAAATTAATGTTTATAATTCAATCAAGAATTTTATTATAATTATCACTAAATATTCATTAATTCTTTAATTATAAAACCCAATTTTCATTATTTTAATTTTCTTTTGTTATCAGTGTCATTAATTCAAAATAAATTAAATTATAATAAAAGTTAGTTCTATAACAAAATTAATATTATATTATAATTAGTCATTCAAGAACTTAAGAACATGGTAACAAAATTGGACAGTCGTGTAAAAGATGTAGAAGGAAGGACAAAGAACATACAAGGATCATCGACTGCTGCACCAGTACAAGTTTGTCAGAAACCTGTTAAGACTGAAGCACCCGCTGCAAAAGAAGACAAAGCTGATGATGATGATGATGATATAGATCTTTTTGATTCAGATTCGGAAGTAAGTTTATAGACAATACTAAAATTATTCCAAAATGGATAATTAGTATTGATAAAGTATAGGATGAGAATTACTGCAGTTCTCAATTACCTATTATAGCTTATCACGCCAGATACTCCCAAAAAGTAGCTTTAAATTTTGATAATGCAAAATTTCTTATTGTCATTAACTATATTTTTGTAATTATATGATTTATTTCCAAGTATTATTGTCAGAACATTTTATTTTATCATCATATATCATTCTTTAAAAGATAAAATTTATTTCTATAAATTTTTTTCAATATACGTAATTAATATGTTTTGCGATTAATAAAAGGGTGAAGATGCAGAAGCGGCAAAACTAAGAGAGCAAAGACTTGCTGCTTATGCAGCCAAAAAATCAAAGAGTAAGTTTCTTTTTTTAAAAAACTAATTAAATTAATTTTAAAAATTAACGCAAGTACGAAAATATTAATAAATTATACAATTTTCCACAAACTAGAACCTACTCTCATTGCCAAGTCAAATATTATTTTGGACATTAAACCTTGGGATGACCAAACTGATATGAAAGCAATGGAAGAGGAAGTAAGAAAAATTGAATGGGATGGTCTTCTATGGGGAGCAGGTATACATGATAGGAATTAATTGTCTCTATGTACAATATAATACAATATAAGCAGTTTATGCTAAATTAACAATATAATTTTTTCAGCAAAATTGATGCCAGTTGCATACAACATTAAAAAACTTCAAATCTCCTGTGTTGTGGAAGACGATAAAGTTTCTGTGGATGCATTAACAGATCAAATTCAAGAAATAGAAGATTTTGTTCAAAGTGTTGATATTGCAGCTTTCAACAAAGTTTAAAACTTTCTTAATCTAAATACCTTTTCGATTTTATTTCTAAAATAAAAGAAACGACAGATTTTAATGATGGACATATGGTATCAGTGCCATGTTTGTATTGTTTCATTCCACTAGCAATATCAAAACTATGTACATGACTCATGCAATATCAAAAGGTTTCAAAAATCTGTTGCAGTGTTTTATGTTACAATTTGCATTGTCATTTTAAAAACGAAACTGTATATTTTAGCTGTAAAGATAAAAACTTTAATTGGTAATGTTTATGAAAATCTAGTTTCTTTTAAATCCACAAAAAATTCTTTTAAATATCACTCACATTACTTATTTGCAAATGCGGTTAAAATTAATATTAAAAAATATATGACATTGAATATTCATTATCGTTTTCACATTGAGTTGTAGACATTGTTCAGGTAAACCATTTTTCATTGAAATATCGTTAACCAGTTTGTAAAATAAGATTTGCAGGTGCTAGTCTGTTTGAATACGAAAAATAAGATTTAATTAATAAAAAAATCGTTAACAGTGTTCAAAATCAAATTACAATAATATAAGTCTACAATTTGTTAAGTGTCGTATTCTTTCTTTAAAATTGTATTTTTGTATACAAAATTAGGCATATACTTTGACATGCATTTTATTCATACTCTAATATCTTCCATTGCTTAATAAGGACATTATTACTCATTGTTGCTGTCACATACACAAAATACCAAACGGTTCATTTTTAAATCAAATCTTTTTAATTATTAATTATTTGTGTAACAAACTCAAAGGTAACGATTATATTAAATTCGAAAAGTAACTTGATTTGTTAATTTCTTACCTTTTTCATTTTTATAAATCCTATATCCTTTTTTCGTTATATTAATATAAATATAATTACAATTCCAGAGGAATATTTAACGATTGTTTTATATAATTTATATTTGACAAATTTAGCAATTTAGTCTGTAGATGAAAGAGTAAACAATAAATAAAAATTGGATTTAAGAGTCAGCTTTTTAATTATTAATTTTAGTTATGCTAGTACGTAATTTAAATTTTTATTTTTTAATTGTTAAGTTTGTAGTCCAATTGTTTAAATCAACCTTTAAATATTTGATTTTATGCTCTTGATATGATGTCATGTATATATTTTAATAAATTTTCGTGGCTTAGAAAGCTATTAGAACATGTTAAAATCGGTCAAACCTGCGATTAGAAGTTTAGAGCGCATTGTTTGCACTCTAGTACGCGTGTGTAGTTGTAAATTTGGAACGTTGGGAACGAACCAGTGTCAGCCATGCAGAGCACGAAAGTAAACTGAATAACGCTGAAAATTATATTCAGTTATATTTATAGTTGATGTGTACTTGAATTTTGTTCCAATTGACGAAAGTTATTTATTTTGACAAATAATTTATACTCTTAAATATTATTAACTAAAAATCTACTCAAGATGGCGATGGCAATGTTACAGCGTCGAGCAAATGTATGATTATTATTTTATATTATATTATCTTATAACCTCAAAAAATTTTGACCATGTCTAGATTTCAAAATTTAATAAAAATGTATGTTTAATTTAATCGTGTAGGTTTATCAAAACGTTATAATAAAACAGTATTGTTAGCGTTCAGTATTTAAATGAATTTAAATTTATTAATAATATTCTGATGTTTAACAATATAACCTAGAATCCTTAAAATATCTTTGTAATTTATATATTTTGCACAGGTAAGACTTCCACCAGAAGTAAACAGAGTGTTATATATACGAAATTTACCATACAAAATTACTGCTGAAGAAATGTATGATATTTTTGGAAAATATGGAGCTATAAGACAAATTCGAGTGTAAGTTTATTTGACATTATAGATTGAGTTCTTTAGTTTGATTAATAATTTGTTATTTAATATTATTTTAGAGGTAATACAGCTGAAACAAGAGGAACAGCATTTGTTGTATATGAAGATATTTTTGATGCCAAAAATGCATGTGATCATTTGAGTGGGTTTAATGTTTGTAATCGATACTTAGTAGTATTGTATTATCAGAGCAATAAAGCATTCAAGAGGGTAGATGTTGACAAAAAAATGGAAGAAATAGATAAAATTAAAACAAAATATAATCTTAATGAAGATAAAAAGTAATTTATTTGAAGAAAATTTATATTAAATTTTTTATTTACTGCAATTTTTTATTGAGTTAGGACAAACAAGCAGGATTGAATGAACGTAAATAAATTGAATATCTATGCATCTTTTTGCGATTTTATAAAGTAATAGTATATTAATGCAGAAATAAAATTAATTTCATAAATATTAGATTAAAGTAATTTAGGATTAAGAAAGTAGCAGTCTTGCTAATGTACAAACATAATGTAATTTATAATTTTTAAAACCATTTTATACATATTAATTTCATAATTAATGTTAAGAATTATAAAGAGTGACTTTACTTATTAATTAAATACCATTTTTAAATACTATGTAAATTATTTTTAATTCTCTACCTAAGTTCTGTTTCTATATTTAAAAATATGTTTCCTGCTATAACATTTTGAATAATTCTAAAGAATTAAATTGATTTTATTTCGAATTTAAATAGTTTTACAAGTTCTTTACAATATATTAATTACTTTTAAAAAAATTTTTTAAGTTTGTATGCTTTTAGTCGGTGTAGAAGCTTGACACAAAAATGTATTTAAATTGTCCATTACCATGCGTAAGAACAGAGATACCGTAGTCTGACGCAGTCGGTACTGTCGTTATTTCGTTATAGCAGTGAACACTAAGGTTTAAGTAGCAGTGAATAGTAAGCGCAAGGGAGCGTCCAATGTCGTACGAATGCTGCGGCGACGGTCGCCGGAGTGGTGAAACATTTAGCGATGCCTTAAATGAAGTATACCGTCGAATTCTTGATTTCTTACCGGAAAAACATCACTGGCCGCTCCATTATTTCAACTTAGAAAGGTTTCTTATCGCCGTCTTAGCTTTATTTACTTTCATTTTCATGCGAGCTTATCGAGGTTAGGGTGCCTCTTACATTTCAGTGGAAGCCTTAAATTCGCAAAGCTTGGTTGCAGAAAATATTATACCTTACACACTGAGAGTGCACGTAGCATTTAAAGTTGCATAAATACTTGAATTAATATTGCATCTGTGACATATTAATGAGCAAAATTCAATTTGTCGAAAGTTAAACTCCCTTGTACAGGGCGAACGATATACGATACATTCAGTACGTAGGACTGTGGTTCGCCGTCTATTGATTCAAAAAGGTTTGCCCAACAAATGTTTTGGATATAAAAATCGACGCGTAATTGTGTATATCCTATTTAGTATGCATAATCAGTGACTTAAATTATGTTACAGGGAAGAAGTCCAAGTTGCGCGGGCAAACCACGCGGTGAATAGTTCGAAGCGCGGAAGGAGCTTGCAAGCTCGATCGTTGGACGGAGCGCTGCAGACTTTCTTTTTCTCCTCGAGGATATGTCCCGCGACGCCAGCAGAATCTATATTTTACAAGAGACTTGTCTATCTCCCAAAGCGCCTATTTCTCTGATATCGATCAAGAAGCACGCGAAAAAGAACGTCGATTGCCGGAATGGCTGCCGTCGAGCGGAGGTACAGAAGAGTTCGAAGCTGTGCTATGGATTGATCTCCGTCGGCCGATTTAAGGAT
Organism: Sycophaga agraensis; assembly: GCA_018906755.1. Classification (NCBI taxonomy): domain Eukaryota; kingdom Metazoa; phylum Arthropoda; class Insecta; order Hymenoptera; family Pteromalidae; genus Sycophaga; species Sycophaga agraensis. The sequence continues at coordinate 3,046,767 of JACCIE010000004.1, forward strand.
AGCCTGCACGGATCCGGCAGGGAGTGTAGTGTCAAGCTCGCCCCATGCACTATTTTACCTATCGCGCAACATAGTGCGCTCGCTGTCAAGTGGGATTGAGCGTGCGTGGGTGCGCGTCCCGCGATTATGTAGGGGGGAAAGGGGGGAGGGAAGGGGGAGAATAGAGTCGGGGTCGCGGGCCTGCACCGACGTCATTGCGACAGCGGGCGGTGCGCGTTGCCATTGTTGTTGTACGACGCGGTGTGCTGCTGTCGCCGCCGGCGAAGTCGACGACACCGACGCCGCTTGCGGCCAACTGCGGCTTGATGCCGTGCGATGTGGTACAGCATCGACGAGAGGTGGGTGTCGCTCAATGTATTCTTCAGGCTGGAGGCGCCCCACCCCACTGCACGCGCATGATGCACTTTTGTATAATCTCTGGCTTGCGCTTCTTCCGCTGCGTTTTCAACTCCTATAACGAGCCTAATTGTTTGCTTGCGTATAGGCTTATCCTAAAACTTTTCCTAAACAAGAGAAGCAAATGCAAATCGCTGTTTAAACATCGAGTGTCAAAATTAAATCAATGTTTTTGTTAAAGATTGATAAAAATTACTAGTTATATTATTTTTTTATCATATATTTATATTTTTTAATAATGAATATGAAAAATGAATATGTTAAAAATAGTGACAAATAAATTCTTACAGATTCGTCAAATATAATACCTAAAAATAAAATCAATTTTCACTTATTTTGTTTTAATGAGCTTCAAAACTTGAACCTTAGTAGAGTAAGCTCACATGTCTATAAGAATGGGAAATATATGTTGCTCTGCATAGGCTTGATTAATTTTTTTCAATAGACATTAGCGTAATTTTAGTTAAATTGGATTGAGATGATAATCAAATTGATGTTTTAAAACATTTATTATTGTTAATATACATCATTCATTATTTTAATTACAAGTTATTATTTATTTATCAATTTATTACAAAGGTAAATTTATTACAAATAGAAATGCCAATTTTAACTCCGATAATTTTTAAGATATTAATTTAACTACAATTGTAAAATACAGGTATTTTTAAATATATAATAGTTGACAATAATTTTTGATTGTTTGCAATCGTTTTTGAAGAGCCAACTTTTGAATAGCTATTGTCCGTCAACATATTTTTTACCTTGCTGACAATTTCATAATTTTGCTGATTATAAAGATTTATTTGGACAAGGTAAGTTTTCGATCAATTTCATATATTATCTAATAGTTTGTACACGTTGCATGTATGTATTTCTGATAAACTCGAAATAGGTACGTTGATGCATGTATGTTTACCTCAACAGTTGAATGTAAACAATTTTTTATTCAACGTTATATATTTAATAAACCTTTAAAATAATTTACGTAGTAACGATGCATCGTGATGTCGATTAAAATTGTATTCGTATATCCATATTGAGAAAAATGGTATACTATTTTTTGCCATACTGTATGATAAAATGATTCTAGGTTGATCAAATTCAAGTAATTAACAACTTTTCCGTTAAAATTATCCAACAATAAAGTAAAAAATAATAAAGTAACAGACATTTTTTTAGAAAGCTTGATAATTTCTTCAATATTGATCAGTCTATCATGTAACTAGGCAGTATGGTAAAAATTACTAAATAATTTCTCTCAGTACAATTACAGAAAATATTGTAGAAAATAAATTGTCTTAATGTAATTAAAACAAAGCTAATCTGTTTATTAATTAACAATTTTCCTAAAAAATTACTTCAAGTTAGTTGCACTGGTGTCAATAAATGGTATCGTATAATTATTAAAAAATAATAAAAAAATTTTATATTAATTTTTGTTCCCAAATTTATTTGATGCCGTATAGAACTACTTTGAATAATAATATTAATAGTTGAATTTTAAGAATATAATTATATACATATATTATTTTATCCATATATTTATCTAATTTACGTACAACAATAAAAGGTAAAATATAATGTATAAGCAAGAAATATAAATTTTGTGCATAAGATACCTTATATTTATTATACATATTTATGCATATTTATATATGTGTGCATACAAGTATAACTTTAAACTTAGGTACATACGGGTGAAATTCTGAGGGAACGATGATAAACAAGATTTGCACTCACGTCATAACAAAGCACTAAACAAATATAAACTTTCACCGTCTTATCACCAGCCAGGTATATTCCAAGGTTATATACTCCGATTACTTTGTAAAAGATGCATGGTTCCTACATACTTCAAAGATTTAACCATGAATAAAAAAATCATAAACAATTTTTTGAAAATCTAGTAATATGCATAAAGCATAATAGAGTAAATTAATTGGAAATTTAAATATGAAGAGACAGTATTTTCTGGATAAAAATTAGTAGTAGTTAATAACAAGTTAAATTAGTAGTTAATAACGAGAAATGAACGAATAGTGTCAAAATTCATGAATCATATAAACTTACTAATAGCATCAAAAACGATAAAATTTTAAAAAGTTATAAGTAATATGAAACGTGGAAATAAATATTAGTTACTAAACTGAGCTATATTAAACAAAAAGAACTTGAAATGAAATCTTCCTAATAATAATGTTAATTAATCATAATGACATATTTTCAATATAATTAGCTTTAGTAGTAGGTATTATAAAAAGTTACTTATTATTTAATTAAAATTTTTTTATACAAGTCAACGGCGAGTGGTGTATAGATATATCATAAGGAATAAAATAATAACTTTTGGGAGTGTGTTTGCGTCGACTGTTTACGCTCCCTAATTGGCTTGATCCTCGATTCACGCACTTTTAGTTAGTAGTCTTTCATATTTATTAAAAAATGTAAAGGCCTTATACTCAAAGCATACTTTTCGGTGGTGCAAACATTAGTAAAAAAGTAATATGTATATAATAAGATATAATTATCGTTATTAATCTTCAATGAACTGATTCGTTGTATCAAGTAAAAAATAAGTGTAAAACACTTAAGATATTTTGATTTCCTTGTTTGTAGTTATATTGGAGACTAGCTTGGAGATTTATACTGCATATTTATAAATTAATTTTATTTTTAAAAATAATAAAATTAAATTACAAGTATAAAGCTAATCGTATCAAAAGGCATCATGATATCTATAGGCGTTGAGGTACGTATATTAAGTAAGATTGGCAAACACATAAGTGCAACTTGAATACTCGGTGCATAAACGTTACGATCGCGAGTCTCGCCAATATGTGAAGGAAATATTTTGTATTAATTGATTATTACGTTTAAACTTAAATTTTATTTAAATTATTGAATAAAATAAGTTTATTAAATAATTTCTTGTCAGTATTCTTTATTTAACTGGACATTTAATAAGAATCGCATAATTAAGATTTCTATTAGATACCGAAGAAAAAATTATTCAGTGTTTACTTATTCAAAATATATTAAACTTTATGTTCAAGAGGTATATTTAAGTATCATAGTCCAAGATTGTGAAGGGGTTATTACGAAAGTTTAGATAAAATTAAATTATGCAATTACATATTTGTGTCCACGTAGGATTGATTTTACCATATTTCCATAACTTTAATAGCTGTGAGTGACTCTAAGAGAGACTTCGTGTGATAATCAATGCTTAATTGAAAATATAAATTATAATTTATACCACATCCATAAAATATAATATAGTGCGAACCGTACCACTGTAAGAAATAATTGAAAACCAGAGTTTAAAAATGTTACATTCACATTGTAAATTAAAATATATTGCAGAATACTAATATTATTTTTATAAATTACACGATTTTTTTTAGATACTTTTCGATTTATATTGTTTTCATTTCCAGCGCTAAATTTGCATTTTTATGATTACAGTATTCCAATACCATTTCAAAATTCTAGGCAAATATATTAATATTTTAATAATAGACATTTATATCATATCCTAGATTAAAGTTAATATTTTTTTCGTTATCTCCAGGAATTAAAATGCTGTTTCCTATAAATACTATAGTTCACATGTACGCAAAAGCATGATGAAAGAGACCCACAAGAAAAACAAGCAGTAAAAAAAAAGGAAAAGCTACCACTCCGCCAACCTCCGATTAAATTTCTCCCCAGATCTAAATGGAAAATAAATCATTGAGTTAAAATTATTAATATTATTATAAAAGCTTAAAATATCTTTTTTTATTTTATAAATCACTAATTATATTTGCGAGAAATTTCTCTAACTATACTGTTGAACTTTCTTCCTCATTATAATATAATTAGTATTGAAAATTTTATAAAAATTTAAATTACTCGCATGAATATTACACACTGGATAACACCCAGATTTGTATACCCTTTATTCTTTTGATGCAATATTATATACTATTTTTCCAGGAGCACTGTATCTAATATCTATTATTATAAAAGTAATAAATTAAAAAGCGATTATTATTATACTCATTGCAGTAATCCTATCTGAAGTTATCTAACGACTCCTGTTCTTTTTTCATACAAATTAATAAAATGCTGAATTTAAAAATATAGAATGTAGCGTTTGCCGTTTGTTACGTGGGATATAAATATGCTAAAAGAGTTGATATACAAACCGAATAATGAAGTTTATAACTACATTTATTAATGAAGTTTTGGACTTACTAGTCCAAAAATTAGAAAGTATAGTAACTAAAATTTTAAAGCTATAAGCTAATTACAGCTTATTTTTCACAAGCTAATTTTGGTTCACCTAAATTGTATTATAATCATACATATAGCATATGATATTTTGATTATTTAATGAATATTGCCTATCGAAATTTTACAATTATGATACAATATACTTTAAAATATTATTTTTGAATGAAGCTATAAAAATCTTGTAGAATATAAACATTTTATGTAAATATTCCATAGAATAAATAATTTAAAATACAGGAATTAAAAAGAATTTGACTTTAAACTTTAGTCAAAGCTATGCATACAGTTTTTTATAGAAGTATTACAGTTACATAATAATTGCACTTGCAATAAATCAAAAAATAGACCGAGTTCAACTGAGGTCAAAGTATTTTGAGATTATATTAATACATAAAATGACGTACTTAAACTCTAGCTTTGGAACCAATTTAATATTAATTAATATTTGCTTAAATATCTAAATGTCTAGCGTAAATAATAGTAGATCAGCTAATATAATGTGGTTATATAAAGATACATAATTATGCAGCTTTCAGTTAATTCTCAGCTGATTTTTAATTAAGATTTCAACTGAATAAAAACAAATGAATTTGTATAATGTTCGTCATTAATATTAAAATATCATATATTAGAATTATAAAAAGATAAATAATCATACAAATAAATTTAAAAACGTGCTATAATTAATGAAAAAGAAATTCGTTTAGCATCCACATTTTTTTGAGTTATTTGAAAAAAGCGCGCGTAAGATGATATAAATGTAAATTTCAATCTCCTATAACGTATGAAGCAATTCAAACAATGAATGTCAATTCATCTTTGATTGACTATAGGCTATTCTCTCTGCGAAAACTAAGCAAATTCCTTTTATCAGATAATAGTGACGTACTTTCTCAGAATCTCGCGTACGGACATTCCCCTATGCGCTCCACAAAGTGCATATACGTAATTGCAGATATATGAACGACAGTATTAAGTATAGTTAACGATCAGTGATTATAACAAACGACTCAGCAATCGTTGCGATTTATCAGAGCGCGATGAATTTCGGTAAAGACTATATTGTTCTTGAATAAGTAAGAATTACACATCCTACAACTTCAAACTTATTTATTTAAAATATTTGTTGATTACGGTATCCGATACTTAAAAAATTATATTTATTTTACCTATTTTATAAATAAAAAATTTGAATATAGTATAAGCTACAATATATTCTAAGCTTCAATATAAGCTATAATAAATTTTTTACAAAAGGAGATATTATTATGTTGATTTGATTATCGTTTTTAAATTTTTTAAATTATTTTTACTTTACTACATATTTTGTCTCGTATTTTGTAGTCATAAAAAGTTAACAGTGTAGTTTATTACATGATTAGCACACACACACACACACACATATATATATATATATATGTATATAATTAATATTATAAATATACATATAAACATATATTAAACGCATTTTAAGTCTCTGCAACATTTCTGAGAGCGTTCAAAGAAGAATCTTCTCTTCCTAAAAGCTGCTTTTGAAATATTTTCCAACAATATTTAACCAGATTCGAAGTATCCATTTCACATTTTGGCTGACTAGCAATAGACGAGTCTGAATTTCTCAAGCGCTCGCTTCTAGCACTTGCAACGCGCTCGCTCGCGCAGGGACGGAAATACATTCCCAAGAAGCGCGGGATGCATGCGCGTAGATCTGGAATACGAGTGGCAAGTAACCAACTAGTAACCCAGACTTTAGTATTCCCTCAGTGACGCCACTATTTGGATCTTCCTCATTCCAGAGCACGGAACTATTGTAAATCTTCTTCCATCTTGACTTTCCCCTCTGTAGAATTTATATATTGAATTTCTCCTTCATCCTTTAAGAGATAACATTACAAATCATCTTTATGCGTAAATATTTTCGACATCCTTTTCATCACTACACTTAATTTTAGGCTTTACAAACTTAGCTGTTTGATTATAATTTAACCTTCCAGCCTCGAATAAAAACAATCAAGGTATTTCAATTTTAAGGCATTCATAAATAATAATTTTAGTGTTATCTATTATAAATATTTTCTAATTATTAGGCTCTATCTGATGATTTTAACGATATATGAATACTTTGTATCAGACTTATCCACTAATAATTGTTAAAAGATATATAAACTAGTAAATTAAACGATAGAATAGGGATTGCAATAAACAAATCCAATTGAAAGAATTGGGGATTTAGTATCTGTAAAATATGAAAATTTACTAAATTCAATAATTATTATAGAAAATAGCATTACATAAATAAATAATCAATATTGCGCTAAAATAATATTAATATAGTTTAATTTAAAATCAGTCGATAGTGCAATGAAACTTATTATTCGTCAAATGCAAAATAATAATAATTTTAGCGAAGCACAGCAGTGTACAGTAGTATATATAGATATTGACTAGACAAAAGGAGAGAGGACCGTATAAGGCAATGTAGCGCGCGTTGCTCTTGTTGAGAGCGATAAATCGTGCAATGGCTTGGAGATAGCCAAGAAAAGTTGTCGTTACCAACATCGAGTTGAGCATTGTAATTAGGCCGACTTGCGTTGATAATTCAACTGTGTAACGAGCATGTATGCACGTACTCATGTACAGCAATGTAAACACTAGTGCAGGTGCACCTAAGAACGCGTAATGCCTATGCTCATTCGTGCCTTGGTTTTTTAAATATGCTATTGCGCGTCGAATTTTTTAAGCTATCCTCTATAACCTGTATATTTGAATGAATAAACATTTGAAATTAGAGTGTTTTTTTCTTGATAAGAATATTAGAATAAAAATTATTTTCTTAATATTGGTAAATCTGAAACAAAAAGATGAATGTAGATGCACTCATAAGTATATAATCTGTGGATGACCACACAGCGACAAGTTTACTTATACAATATAGCGTTTGAATGCTATGCACGTTTTTCAATTTTCTACAAATACTGCGCAACGCAGAAATTCGCCTACTTTTCATTGCCCGGTTCGGTGTTTTTCTCACTCTTACAGACTATACCCTGCATAACTTAACACATAATATGCTAAATGGTGCATTTCGATGTACCTGTACAGTGTTTAAATTATTACACGAATTATGAAAAAATCTCATTAAAATTATATTAAATTGTTTTGTATACATACACACGTATATATACATATTAAACATAAGCAAGAGTAAAAGCTATTAACTATAATTTATGAGACAGTAAAAAACATTCCATGTTTAAGTCATAAGGGCGTTTATGATTTTGTAATTGCCATATTTAACACGAATAAAATTCCGTTAACAATTTTCATCTACTGTATTAGTGAATAGGTTTTATTAATTCAGCATATTATATGGCAAGTATTGTTACATAATTCTACAATTAGAAATGAAATGCAGAATTAGAGCTTAGATTACAATTTATTCGGATTCACTTCGGTTTTTCATGCATGTGAGAGTGAACTAAAAATAAGTATTGTTGCATCATTGTTCTTACGAGCTTTTCTCTTAACTAGCAGCACCTCAGCCATGATATAAAAGTGAACGCACGTTCAATGACGAGTGTCTAGTCTGTGACTAACTATAGACCAATGAATAAACGAACGGGACTACCTCGTAAATCGCTCAGGTTAACGCGCCTGCGTGCGCAGAAAAAGTTCATTACGAAATGCATTTTTCATCGGGCACCTGTTTGAAATTTTTAATTATTTCAATGTTCACCAATCCGATAATCGTCTTTAAAGAGTACTTTGAAATTTTAAAATCATGATAAAATGTAATTTGCATACGAATTAATAAGCTTCGATGAATTTATATATTAAATATTATATTCTGTTGATATTTTCTTTGAAAAGTATACAATCAAAAGAATTTTCATATTATATTCATACATAAATATTATTAATTAAAATTTAAGCTTTGCATTTATGTGAGATAATGCGCGCTTTTTATGTACGCATACATAATTTTTATCGGTGACTATTACATGCGATTAGTCTAAAAATAAACATTTCGAAGCACTCCAAAGCGGGTAGAGTAATATCTAACATGTGCCGAGTGAGATGAACTGGATTTAACAGGGCGGTGAATGCTTTTGTAATGTGAGTTCAAATGGGAGTGCAATGGTCGACGCGCTTAACTATTGCGTAAACATCTTCTGATACGGTTCATCCAATTTTCTCAATATAATCCAATGCAAGTTGAGTTTTCTTGTATTAAACTCAAATAAAATAATCAGATTCAACGTTTGTTAAAACGCTTAAAAAATTTGTTAAAAATTGTTTTTCGTCTGGTAGAAAGCGACACGCTCATTAAACCTGCATTTAGAATTTATTACTATATTATGTAGTAAAATAATAGCGATTATTTATCGTAATTTTCCTTTTTACATTAAAATGACCGTGCAGCTTACAGTATTAATATTTTTTGCTATGATCTATAGTAATTAGTATATAATTTAGTAAGTATTACTTCATAAGATTCTGCATAAAATTTTTTTAAGTATGTATTTATAATTATAGATACGATAGATAGTATATGTTTAAACAATTATTAATAAATTATTTAGTATATATACTATATAACCATACACAAATTACGATATATTTCTCGTATACATTAAAACTTAATTATGTATTAAATGTGTAAAAAGACAGTTGCAAAATGCAATTCTTTACGTGGAGATACGTGTGGCAATATCATCAAAGAAAGTTTGGTTTACATAGGGCTTCAATGAAATTATCCAGCGACATAAATCTTTTGCAGAATCTATCCCTGCGCAAATGTTAATATGCAATGCGCGATTAAAATGCCTCAATTTTCGAAACAGTTCTCTAAAATTTTGCCTCCCAGGTAACCTCGTAGCTCCGTGGCAAGTGACCTTTACCCCTATATATCCTCGCCATGGACCATAGATCGCGCGTTAGCGGCCCAATTGACAACTTTTCGTCGAGGAGACGTTTCGGAGTTGCCAGGCCGCACTCGGGATTGGCAAGAGGCGCGGAGGGGGATCTCGGTACACTGGCAACCTGCGTCGGTCACCTCGTAACCTCGTGGGCACGCACGAGAAGCACCTAATCAGCGGTGTCCAGTCGGTCGCTGCGGCCGCCGCGTCCACTTGCATCTCCGGGCGATAAGAGCGCAGAGTCAGCTGCTGCGCATTGCTCGCGGCTCCGGAAAGCCTCATGGGATTCCTGGCGATCGGGTGCCAAGGCGCCGCTTAGATAATCGCGGGGCGTCCGTTCCGGGAAGCGGGTGCGCCCAGCCGGAGAAATCGGCTGGGCGCGCGCCAGGCGCGGCGCACGTGCGCCGCACGAGACATCGGCCGCGGAGGTCGGCGGGCACGTGACGCCCCGCCGACGGCCCCGCCTCGGTCGCCTGCATCCCGGCTCCCGATTATATGCCTTATGTATTCGGGCCGCGGAGGCTGCGCCGGCTCCCAGGCCGTAACGGGGACGCGGTCGGACGGGCTCGCGCGCCGGTCCATCTTCACGGGGGCGTGTTTTTTTTTTTTTTCGCGCAGTTCAAGAATTCCCTCAATACTCGCACCTGTACAGGGCAATAATTCACCGCGCTCATCCGTCAATCCGTAAATTATGGACATTTTAATGCTGAAAAAGTATGCGCACCTGTAACAATTATGGGTCTCGTTACTTTTCATGACTCGACTATATCCACTTTTATCGGGTATTTCAAGAAAAATTTAATAAGCTACATTTGCATTATATAAGAATGAATTAGATTGTACTATTTACAGACAAGCACACGAAGTATTGAAAGATAATTTGTAGATGTTGTGAAAGAATCAGTCGTTGACATCTGCTGTGTAGCCAATCGAGTGATGTGTTTCCTATTGTTCAATATCTTTAAGGAAGGTTGTACAAACTCTTTACCTAAATACTGGCTATTGTGAAGAAAAGTATGAAATTTACGATCAATTTGCCCAGTATATTTGAAAGAGACATCAATAGGATGCACTTTACGTAGAAAGCGTAGGTGTCGGTAGATTAGGCGGGCTTAATACAGGTTTAACGGTGAAAGGACGAGGATCGCGCAGGACTCGTTGCTTAATGCACGTGTAAGCTCGCGCGCATTAGTGCACGTGGAAAATGGGCGGTTGGCGGGGGCAGGTGAGCCGGGAAATCAGACCGGGCCGCGCGGCGCAGGCGATGCGGGCGCAAGCTCGCCCGGGGCGCGACAGCTGCTCCCCGGGCCGCGCATATGCTCGCCCTAGGTGTCCGCCCCCGCCGCTCTAATCGCCTCCATCTGCGTAACGGAGGAGTGGGCGCGCAACTGGATCCACCGGCGGTCGGGGACGAAATTGGCGGCGTGCGGCGAGGCCGCGATCCGCGACGCTGCGGCCGATAAGGGCCGTCATTAGGCCGGCGATCATGCGGGCGGCTTTCGAGAGCCGGTTCCCGCACGCCGGGCATTATATTCGGCCGTACAATGTTTGCTGCGGGCCCCCTTTTCTAATGCCGGGTTTCCTCCCGCGGCGTGCGTGCGCCCGGCTCAATTCGACGAGCTTCCAATGGGCCATCGGTCGGAAATCATTGGCCATTATACGTGCCATTGTATCGAGCCGCCGGCTCCTTCCTGCTGACGGCTTCCACGCGCGGAACGACGCCCGCGGATGTGGCCCCGCCGCCGGGAAGAAAGCCGAGGGGAAAAATCAATAGACGAGCCCAGGGCGCGGACGTGACGCCCTGCACCTCGACGGCAGTGACCACCGGTCGGTGACGGCCGTCCGCTCGGGAAAACTGGGATTGCCCAACCTACGTGGCAGACGCTGCGGAGCAGAAAAGAAAAAAGAAAAACGTCAACGATGCATCCAGCGGGGAAACGAATGAATGTACACAGTCGCGCGTATATATGTAAGGGTTGCAGCGGGGAGAGGAGCGTCTGGGTCGGCCACTGACCTTTATCCGGGCCGCCGTCGCAGCATCCAACCCCCTCGCGTCCCCGGGCCCTTTTTCCCTCCTCTGCCCGCGCGGCTCTCGAGCGGCCCTCCTCGTCCCATATCTCCCCGCGGCAGGCTGCGTTAACGGCCGCCTCGCTCCTCCGCCCCCTCGAAAACCTCCTCTGCTCTATTATTTCATTGTCGCGTGCATGTATGGCGTCATCTGGAGATAGAGATATATAGAGCCTCTTTCCTCCCCGTTCGCTTGTTTCTTATGTTTGCGCAGTTGCGCTTTACAGCGCGCGCCTCCGGAGCGACGCGCAGGTTAATGTAACGCTCGAGGCGACCGGCGCTGCATCGTAATCGGCCGATATATATACGCTCTTGATATAATGCCCGGTTTTATTATGTCGTCATATATACCGCGGTGCGTTGCACTTGAGCAAATGTCCCGGCCGGAGCCTCATGAATATTGTATAAGGCGTTAATCAATCGCAAATATCGCGTCGATCTCCTAACCGATTTCGTGTACGCGGCGCCCGCGCGTGCATATAATACACACCGAGCCGTCCTCCGCAATTGGAACAGTACACACAAGACTGTCAGCCGAGCAAAAACATCGGTCGAGTGTATGCGCGATCAAAGGCATTGGAGGGATCGCAACGACCGGGCGAAAACCCGCGGGCCCAAGTCCGCTGGCAGGGGGGGGGGAGGCCGAGTCATCTCGGGGGAAATAAACAAGGGTTTAATTGAACGGTCGGTGCGAGGTAGCCGCTCGGGCCCGCGCGCCCCGTAATCGCCGCTAATTAAACCGGAGGCTGCGGCCCTTCATCGCCCGCAGTGCCGCCCGGCGTCAAAACAAAAATCAGGTTCTCGAGAGCCGGGGCTGCGTTGCGGGCAAGGGCGCCGTCTACCGATCCGCCGGCTTTTGTCTCGCGCGGGCCGCCTCCGTCTGCCGCGTTCCCGCGTAAAAAAGGGCGGGCAAACCTGTTATGCGGCGTCGGCCCGCCGGCTAGCTACCGCCCCGGGGGTTAATAATAAACCAAGTGCCCGTCTGGGATCGGAGAAATTCGTATCATTGTTTCGGCCCCCGGCATAATGCCCGGATCGCCCAGGCGCGATTGGGGTGCGCTTTTGCATGGCGCAGACGGCTGCAGCCGCGCCGGCCGAGGCGCGCCTTTATTCTACGCGCCACTGCCGATGAATCCGTCCCGAATCTTTCGATACTCTACGAGCGGCCCGAGTTTCCTCGTCCTTGAGCACCCCACCTGAGCAAATATGCAACAGTGCCGTCATGACCGTGTACTTGTTCTTATTCCTTCGCACTTGCTTTTTTGTCTACTCATCTGTTGTAATTGCCGGCAAACCAGGCCATCGGATCAAAATTTATGGATCCACGAGTAATTCCATATCTGCATAAAGCAATCTAAATGCGACACTGATTTCAAGTTTGTATGCAGTTAACCTGTTGTTGATCAATAATGTCATCATTATTGAATAATCATTTGAAATTAGTTCATCTGCCATATTCAATCTCAAGTAATCTTTATAATTTTTTTAGTAATAACTATTTTTTCACTGTTCAGGCTCCAAACCAAACATTACATTGCAACTTTAAAGGTATAAACAGTTTACATATTGCTTATACAGATGCATTTGATTTTTTTCCAAATAAAAACTAAATGAAATCTTATCTTGAATCAATCATCTCTAGTCAATACATACATGTTTATTTAAGATAATATAAACGAGGTAACTTCTGATCGCTATAATGTAACAAAAAAAATTTAAACCTAAATTTTTATAAAGAATTTGATATAGTTTTTATCGAATTGCTCCATTGTTTAAAATTTAATTTTATAAAAGTTATTATATGTATTAGCATTAAATTTATTTAATTGCTAATGCATTTTTAATCAACATATCAGCATAAAAACATAAAAAATTACATAACAAAAATAAATATAAAAATTTATATATTGTAGGAACAAAATGAAGTGTCTGGATTCTAAGAGATATCAATCTCTTAAAAATAATGTAAAATTACACAAATTATTTTAAATTTGAATATCTTCTTGGCACAAGATTTATTTATTATCAATTACACATAAATTATAATTTTACACAATTATAATTTTTTGTGATAAATCAGTTCACAGGTATAATAATACCCTTTTAACATCTTCATAAACATATAATTTACCTTTTGTTAGACTGTTTCAAATTTTACCGATTTACTCTGTTCCTTTAAAAGGGCTGTTGTTCGGTCTATACAATATGCGCGTCATCTTGTTTCCGTACCAAATCTGCTTCTTCCTGAGCAACTGCAACACCAATTACTTTAATTATTTTAAACAATGGTTAAAACCCTTCATTGAATTTGCACAATGTACAGCAATCTTAAACATTTCCGTCTAAACAGCTTTGTAGCAGCTTTCTAACAGTAGGTTTTTGAAATATATATGATTTTCAAAGAGTTTGAGCTCTTTATCTGAGTTCTTTATTCAATGCTAAAGGATACCAGACATCTTTTAAATTTGACCACAACTGCATTGAAAGATGTAATTCTTATACTTAGTGAAGGAATAATATTGATTGGATAATTTTTAAATTTATGTATTATTTTATTTTCCTAATTTTTAAACAATTTTTACATAGTATCACTTACATCCTATGTACTTTGATAATATACATATTCTATACTTTATCCAGGATTAAACTATTATTAAATATTTTAATTATCGGGGTGAGATCTGTAAAATCTTATAACTCTTATTAATCCAAAATCCAATACCAGAACTATTTTCATAGTCAAAATTTCTGTTTATTTAACTGTATTATGTAGCTGCATGTAATTGCATTTACAATAGCATTTGTAATGCTATTATCTAATTAAATTCACCATATTTATGTACATGAAAAACATTTTTACTAATTAGTTTAATAGTAAACGATCTATTAATATTAATATTTATATTTTTATCTCACTTTCATTCATATGAAAATATTTATTATTCTTATGTGAAGGATATTAGAGTAAATATTACGTGAGTTATTATATTAGAGTGGAAATATTATTGTACATTTCAATAAATGAATCTATATATTTATAATATCCCAATAAATAAGAATGTTTTGAGCTGAAGAGAGAAAGAGAAAATGAAGAGAAAACAGAAGCGAAACTGAAACCGGAGGGCCGTAACACCCGCGTCACCAACATTACGTCTATGGCCTATGCGCGAGCCAACAGCTCTCGTAGCCGCGCGTCTCGGCGGACTCATTTGTCTTCATCGCTAACTCGCATTTTTTCCATTTGATACATTAGTACGAATCGAGAGCAGTCGCAGCCGTACTCCATTGGCGGAGCCCGCGAGGAATATAATCGCGCCGCTCGTGCAAGCGCTGAGCTCGTTAGCTCATAATCGCACGTCACACTGCCTGCTTTACATCCATACGTGTTTGATCCGCCAAGCGCTGGAACTTTCTCAAAACTTTATATTGAAGTTAATAATTGTGGGAGTATTCCAGAAAAGAAAGTCGTATGAACAATGATAACTTTCTTTGTACATTAAATGAGAACATTATAGGTAAGAGTCTTATAGTTTGTGGTGTGCCAAGAAATTAATTTAATTTGTTTTTAACCCAACTATAAATACTAATTAAACTGCTGATAAAAATATTAAATAGCTATACAGTCATGAAAAGATTTGTAACAACATTGGCTTTTTTGATAAACATTTTCATCGATATAATCGTTAATTATTATAATTAATAAATTATATTGTTATGAAAGTATTTATAAACTGAAAAATATATACTTATAATAATCTTTTTAAACTAAAAATAAGCCTCTACACAAATATACAAAATCATTTTCATAGCTTTATCAGATTCTATTTATTTAAAGTTATATTGGATCAGTTCAAACGTCCTTAAGCTTCAAAGAAACGGGATAATTAAAGGAATTTCTCAGAAATGTATGAGTTTACACAAAGCTAATAGAAATAGATTTTGTAAAAGTTCTGTTATGTAGAAGACAGTAATTTCTTGAAATTGGATATAAATTGAAGAACTATCTAAAATCGTTTAATTTACATTGGAGCGTACCGTTTCATTTTCTACTGCTGCTGTACAAGGTAATATTTTTCGGTTTAATTTTTCTTATATTTTTTCGTATTCATCTTTTAGATAAAATATTATTTGCTACTTTATTTTAACGAATTTGACAATTTAAATATCAATATTTATCAAACAAAGTGATATTGAATACTTGATTAAATAATGTAACAATACCGCTTAAAATGTTACGATCAAAATGCTTTTTGTCGTATAAAGATTAATATTTACAATTTTTAACTTTAACATTACAGTTGAACCTATTCAAAATGACCAATGATTTATTGATCAGGAAGGACCGTCACGGTTACTGTGTAGTCTTCCGAAACTACCACGGGTATAGCAACGAGGATATAAAGCAGATATTTCAGCATTTTGGCCAGGTCGTTGGCATAACCGCGAGGGGCGATGAAAAGGGCTACCGGTTCGTGCGTTACGCAAGCTTTGACGAAGCGGAGAACGCGGTTCAGGGGTTGACCGATCACCCTACGATCAAGCTCTGCTTCCATCGCTACAGGGACAATGAGGCGAAGAGGTTGGAAAAGCAAAACAACAAGAATAAAAGAGAGTCAATGGATGCCACGGGCTTGAAGAAACCCTCCATCAAAGTTTGGGATCACGAGATCAACGTCCATGATTTCGAGACTTCCAGCCAGCTTTCGTCCTCCGCGTCCTATCCCGGCAATTTAATGTACTCCCCATCAATGAAGAATTTGGGATCTCAGAATTCACAGGAGTCCGATCATAAGGGCGACTGGAAGCAGAATAAAACGGAGCCATACTTTAACAATCTAGAGCACCTCGAGAAGAATTTACAAAGTTCGTCGATAAGTGATTTGCCTCCCCTGGTGCGAAATTTCGGACAGGGGAGCCAGCAGCAAGTTTCAATAAACGCCGTCGATGTGGTTGTTGGAAATATTCATCCACTGTTCAGTGAAGCCTATATTCTGCATTTATTGGAGAAACACTCACCGCTCGCCATTAGTTTCATGGATTATATCCCCAATACTAATAGACGTTTCTGTTATGTTTACTTCCACAAAAGAGAGGATGCCGAGGAAGTGGAACGGCTCTATGATAATTCGAATCTCATGGGCATGCGATTAGTTGTTAGGCAACCGCATAAACTTGAAGTTGAAGCGTGTAATCAAGTAAATAATAAACTATTTGCTGTGTAATTTATATTATAGCATTTGACTGTAGCATCAGATAGGTTGTAAAAATAGTAAAAAAATTGTTAAGAACATAATATAAAGGTTTGGTAAAAATTTTTATGAAAAATAGTTTGATTAAAAAGTTGTAAAAACGGCGCAATTGATAAGATGGGATTTTTAAGTTGAATAACAAATTCTAATGGTTTTTATCATAATTATGCTATAAAATCGTTTAGAATAACATTTTATATAAAAATTCATTCATTTTGTAAAACAATTGAGAAGTATGTTTTTATAAATATTTTTATAAACTATTTGAAAACTTTTTACAATTTTTTTACGTATTACGCAAGTTAGAATATATAGATATTTTATTTTAGTTATGGAATATATTTTATTACCTGTAGACATCACGTAATATTTGAATTTATAATGTAAATATATGATTTCTTTAATAAATAATTTCGATTTATTTTTAAATAATGCGCAATTGTTGATTTATTTTTGATTAAACATTTGTATTTAAATTAATAAAAGAGAAATATAAACTGAGATATTATTCATGGAAGCAAATATAAACCAATATAATTATATTTATATTTACATAAAAAAACAAAATAATACACTTCAAAAAACAAAAATTTCATTAGTAATATTATTAAAAGATAAATTTTGAAAAATTTTACATAGAAAATAATGTACAATCAATATAAGAAAAAAAGTCAAATTACAAAATTATACAAACAGAATTTTGTCTACTGTGTTACAAATAGTAAATAAAGTGTTTTAATTTGGTTTTTTAACTTATAATACTAGTTGAATAAATAGTTTAGTATAATAAGTTCATGAATTTTAAACCTTATTTTTATTATTATAATTTTTAAAGTTTTTAATATAAATAATTTGTTTGTCATTCCATCAATATGATTTGTTTGTTATATTGATTTATTATTATGAAATCTAGAAGACAATTTAATCATTAAGTAGAGAGCGCGCATAAGAATAATATTTTTCGACAGCAAATAATTGGGGTGATTGTATGTCAGCTTTAGTAATGATATCATACGATGATTAACATTTATGAAAAGATGTATTCAATATTCTATTTATATTGTGTGTAATATTCGAGAAGTAAAGAGGATAATTTAATAAGAAAAAAATTGACGCGTAAAGACACTTGACGTTAATTATATATTATTAAAGAAAAATTAAAATTGAAAATTGGTTTCAACATATTTTAATGTATATTTAAAGCGGTTAAAATTAATAGACAGAGTGAAAAAATGAAATGAATAAAATAAGTCGCTATTAGAAAGAGAAAAGATGTTTGAATGAATGTTGAAAGAGCTTAGAATATGAAGATGATACAGTTAATGGCGAATAACGAAATCTAGGCGGGTCATTTGATTGGCAGTATCAAATGAAGCGAGTAAGCGAGCGAGTAAAAGTTAAAGGGAACGTCCGCCGGAGAGATTTTTTTCGCGTCCTTTGTCGGCAAATCTAATTCGGCCAATCAATTATGCAGGTAAAGCGCCTTTAACAAATCTGCCCTTGAATCATCACGCAGCCTTGGCTCTCTTCTTCCTTTTTTTTTCCCCCTTTCTGGGTATTTAAACGGTCTACTAGTTTCGGGCCCCTCGGTCTCGTTTAATTCACTTTACTTCAATCGGCCGCGGGCGACGGTCCGCCTCGCGCGCACTTTCTTTTTCTCCCGCACCCCGAGGAGTTTATGTCGCCGGCGAGGAGCTAGGCGGGACGCACGTATAGGCCCGAAAAGGAATACAAAACCGTGCGCGGCATATATATCGTCCGCCGGGGGGAAAGGACGCGCGCAGGAGGAAAAAGAATCCTCGCGAGGCTCCTCCTCCCCCCCGGTGCAGGGGGCTTATCGCACACTATACATGTATACGCCGAGTGACCCTGAGCATATATAATATATCGGCCCTACCGCCCGGCTGATCCCTCCCTCCCCCCCTCTCTCTCTCGGGCGCGGCACATATCTTACCCGAGCGGGCATCTGGCGCGCGGAGTAGGCGGCCCCTCGAAAATACGCTCCGGCCTCCGTGGCCTTGGCTCGACATTGACCGCGAAAATTGAATTGGCCCTGGGGCGAGATTGATGTCGCACTTGTATACGACTCGCCTCCGTGAAAGCTCGCCGCGGCTGCACCGCAGCCAGTTAGGCTCCTCCGCTCCTTCCTCTCTTGGCCCGCCGCCGCCGGCTCCTTTTATTTCATTCCTGCGCCCGGCCCGTCCTCCTCCTCCCTCCACCGGGCGCAGGAGCGATCCACCCGCGACGGATTCAATATATACACATATATATATATAGAGCCAAGGCCGCGCTGCCCGACTTGCACTTTGCGCGCGAAGGCTCGTCAATTACCCTTGCGTAACAATGACACGCCCCGCAGGGCCGAGGGCGGCTATACGTGCACGCGCGGTGACCTTTCGCCGTTAAACAATATATATATGGAAAACCGAGCCTTCCCAGGGCTGGCCGGCGACGTTGTACATATATATATATACATATATCGGCCGTGCTAGGCTAGGCCGGACTGTCAAAAATGCATGACAGCCGTGCCCTCGCTGGCCGTGCGTGTATTCCCCGAAGGCCCGCGGCCGCCTCGTTAGCCCGCGCGCGCCAAGATGCACACGCGGCCCGCCGAGATTTCAGCGGGGCGGCGGCCCTCCCCCGACGGCGCGCTTCGCTCCGGGATCTTTGGTCTAGACGAGGCGTGACGTCACGGGACAAGGTCGACCGGCAACGCGCGCATATATATATGTATATAGGCACGCGCGCGCGCATATATCGGACGGGCCCGCGCGCTGCACCGGCGTTATGGGCCGAGGCGCCCGCGTCTGCGACACTTAAATTAACCGCGGCAACCGACTTTTAAACCCCTTCTCGCGTGCCCCCGGCGTTGGTGCCCGGCCTTTCGTGAAAATTTCCGCGTTCGCGCATGCGTATACGCGTGTGTATACGCATACATATATTTATATGTATCCTTTTTTTTTTGGAAAGTATATATGCGCGCGCGCGCTTTGAGCCGCAGATGATATCATCGCGCGGAGGATGCGATTTCGGCGAGCCCGTGTCAAATCCTCCGTCTCCCGCCAGGCGCAATTACGCCGCTGCTAGCCAAACTGGTTTTGCAGAATTCGCTTTAGATGAATTAGCCAGATAACTATGTATGCGTTTGCAGTCGGCCGCGCGCTGCGCGCTTTTATTTATGGTATACGGTTGGCCGGCTCGCCGTTGCGTAATTTCATTATCGGCTTTTGATCGGTAAATATCTTTCCCCCCGTTGGCAGTTTATTCATCCGTACGCCTTTATACAGAAATTTAAGCATTTTTTTTAATTACGTATGCATTAACTGCGAATCCAAACTATTAGTGTTATTTATTATCATTTTATTCACTATTACCAAGTCCTAATGCACTGTTGGGTACTCGCCGATCCACGTCATTTTCTAAGCTTAAGACGATCTTTACCTATATCCACTCACATATATTGATCTGTAGTCTGTGGCTTTATTAAACCAATAGCGAATCTCACAGCTAGCTCTTAGAAAGCATGAGAACGAACAGAATTCGATGCTTTTGCTACATTACGTATTAAAATTAATCAATACACTAATCATGACTCGAATAAAAAAAACAAAATCAGCTATGTGGATATTATTATGGGTTGTCGAGAAGTTTCGAATAGTATAAAACAAATATAAAAAACCTTTGACATTTAATAATATAAGTAATGATTTGTATACGTTTCTTTTTTATATTTTTTAATTTTTTCATCTATTTACAATCTACGAAAATTTAAACATGTCTTCCTTATACTGAAACTTTCGAAAAATACTTTATATTAAAGATACTAGATAATTGGAACCTTCTGATCGTTTGCCTCTTAACTCATTATTAAGCGTTAAATATTCGTCTGGTTTCAAAATTAACAGCACTATCTATTAGATATATTTGAACGAATAAAATGATTTCAAGTATATAGTCTAATGAACATAATTAACGAATTGCATAATTGTAAGAAGATTGTCTGTAAGTTTGTTGCAGTAAAATGCACAAACCAATTTAATATTAGTCACTCGAGAACAATTTTTGCGATAGTTTTGACGCAAGGGAGATTTTTATGCCTCCATCTCGGTCTGTGAAATATTCCCAAGTTGCAGCGCTAATAAACCAGGCCCTCGCGCGTTCTTTCCGCCTCTCTTACACTCCCGCCAATTCGCCATATATATCATCCGAGATTTCCAGGCTGACGCATTGCCGGTGTGGGTCGATAAATTTTTTGCAACTCGTCGCGCGGGGCACACGAGTTTTAGGCCGCGGGTGCAAAAAACACGGGCGCGTCCATATTTCAATGTTTTTATATTTTCCACCCTGCTAAACTTCTTAGGCCGTTATATGCACGCGGCGCGTACACACATGCGTTTACGTTAACCCGAAATTAATGGCGGACGTTTGGACTTTTAGGCGAATTTGAAGTTATGCGCTTCGAGGAAGCAGGCGAGGATCCGTGGCGGGGCGAAGGAGCGCGCGAGCGCGAGGATCGGACACATGTCTGCAACCTTTGAAAGAATCCGCAGGGGGAGGATGGGGAAGGCGAGTGTAGAGAGGGCGGGGGGCGGAGGTGCAGCAGATCTAATCTAGTTTCGACAATGTAAAGCCTCTGCCTGCTCGTCTAATTTACTAATTTACCAGTAATTGCTTTCCGAGAAGAGCCCGCCAAAGTGCATCAATGACAGACCTCTGCTTTTTCGGCGAAGAGATTAAAAAAAAGATAAGAGCGGAACCGAGGATATGTGTGCAGCGATTAACTATGCGATTCAGCAGCACGAAACACTTTGCAAATTAATGTTTGTTAAGATCCAATCTTCTAATTAAGACGCGTTTCCTCCCTGATCATTTCACTTTCAAAATAAAAATCATACATTATTATTAAAATAGATACACTGAAAAATGTCTTTTGTTTACTATACCAAATATGAAACTAGCAACAAACTTGCTAAGTCATACCAGTAACAATTTTTTATTAAAATAGTAATGCATACTAAACATACCATCAAAAATATAATTGTAATTTTTATTATAAATATATGTAGCAATTGTATGCTCAGCTTATTATCTAACATGTAGTAAACACTCTTAAGAGTTGTTTACCGTAATTATTTACTACTACTATAACTATTTGTCACAAGAAGTATATCGTTACTAGAAATTCGAAGATTTTTCTGAAAAACATCAATAATAAGATTGATAATTATAGTTGAATAAAGTCAATCAAGAATTTATAGGCCTATTGAATTTTCAAATATTAGCTTTTTACAATTTACAATCTTTGACAGGCTGTAGTTTGAACCAAATAATAGATTTTTATAAGCTAAAATGATAGTGCTTTTATGTCATTTCGGATTTATAAATTATTTAATATTAATTACTTAAGGTTTTTGCACCTTGTATTTAAATTATAAGAGACTAGGAGTATAGAAAAAGCATAAAGCACAGTCGTATTACTACTATTTTAATATGCAGCAATGCAATGCGAGTCGCATCTTTTTCATGCAGTTTGGCAATTTTATTTAAAACAACCTTATTATGTAGCAATCAATAGTTTAGTAATAACATGTACAAATTTCAATACTAATAAATATAAAATTTATAATATGTTATATCTTGATAATATTTTTCTGATTTTAATTAAAATGTTTCAATTAAGTTGAGAACTCAATAATACAATGAGAATATAAATAAAATATAAAAAACACTAGTTTATATTATAATATAAACTAAATATTTACAAGGACTACGCGTGTTTGAAATGGACCTTTATGTATAATTGTTGTGAATTATTTCGGATGTAATCAAGTTTGGCCACATTAGTCGTCTACAAGCAAAAGCTATTATAGGGTCTCGGAGATCAGAGACGAAATCTGTTAACTTGATTAACCTTGGTTTCACTTAAGAATTATCTTTGACGCGATTCCGTTCACATGCTGGTCGAAATAAATTATTACAAATTGTGAATTTATTGTTGTTAGAAAACCATAAGACTGCAGATTAGATAATTTTAGTAGTTCCAATTAAGGTAAATTATTATGGTAATTTATCATAGCATTTTTCAACGAAGGGAAGATGGGGGTCCGATATATATACGTTCGAGACAACAAGTCTTCATCCGACTAAGCAATTTGAACAAGGTCAGCGGTTCATTCCATTACTATAAAAGTCAAAGAGAAGAAAATGTTTTAACGCGATCTTGAACTTCAAAAATGTTCACCACTATTCGACTAGCTATTAATATTGATTTCGCACGCAAACAGTAAGAAATTGCACTGAAATTCCTTACTGTATGCAATGCGAAGATCGATATTAACGATTACAGACTATGCGTCCGCTGATAAAGCAATAACGAAAAATGGCATCTAAATTTAACGACTCGTTGCGAATCGATCGATGTATTTTGTCTCCTCGCGAGTGTTTTGCTCGCGAGGCATTGATCTCGGCGCAAGATCACTTGCATAATCAACCGGAGCTCTTTATCTTGATGTAGCTTCTTGCGCTCCCTCGAAACGATCATCTTCATTGTTCAATGTACGTGCCTTCTTCAAACACAAGGCATATAGTTAAGTTGACTACACAATAGGGCAGGCCTTTATAACCCCTTGATCAGTCGCGTTATTGCGCGTAACGAGGCGCTTCGAGGCGCTTTCAAGCGATCGCGCCGCCAAACAGATTAATAAGATTGCCGGGAGCGTAGTATCTATGAGGCGGCCGAAAGGGATGAATAAACTCGCCTACATATTATAGTTTCAATCCATTTACAGCGCGTCAATATAAGCGTCTTCATCGTTTCAAAAAGCGCATGTGCTTATGTAAATTGGAGGACTGAAATAAAACAAACATTACTTCTAAAATGTCTCAATGAATCTATAAATCACCATAATACTTTGCAATCGTATATACTACACCGAAGCTCTATGCTAGTCGATTAGTCGCTTGACGTGATAATCCTGCAAAATAAATTTATTTTCTATTTTAATGGTTCTCAGAGGTCCGTAACGATTGGCGAATATGGCCCGATAGACCGTGTAATTTTAAGCTGTTGCCAATCAAGCGGCATCGATAAAAGCCGGTGTCTTTAGAGATTACGCTCGCGGCAAATGCGTCGTAAGCTTCAAAGAGATAAATTAGGATTTACGTTAGTATACATAAGAAACCGGTTCTAATTCAGCATCCTGCTCGGGTTTGGACACGAATCGATTTGGCATAAAAAGTGTCGCCTGCATTTGAGAATATAACAACGCTTAATAAAAACGAAGTCGGTGCGCCAGAGTTGGTCTCCTACGTACGCAAGATTCTGTAAAGTTACAAGCTTGGCTAGATAAGATTATACCTTGTCCGTCTAATGGCCAAAAGGGACCAGTGGAAAAGTCGTTATACACATGTGCATCGATCAATAAATATAGGCGGATCTGTCGAAAATCTCTTATCAGGCCGCTAGGAGTACGTCGAGGAGCGAAACAAGCGCAATGTCCGCGCCTCCCTTTTAATCCCCCCTCGCGGTCCCGTTCAAACGCGGGAAGCGGCGCGGGAAAGTGTTCAGCAACCAGCCGCATACCGAGGATTTCTATCCGAAGCGCTTGCTCTTATCAGCCGGCTTATCGCTATCTGCTGCTCGGCCGATTGGTGGGCCTTTCAGGCGGAAAGCAAGCCAACCCGCAGAGCCTCTCCACAGGACGGACGCGCGGCCGCAGACAAGGATAATCGGTACATTATGGGCGGGGTCGCGTGCAGCCTTCCGTCTCGCGTGCGCCGCGCGGCCGTCTATGTTTAGCGACGCCCTCCAGGTCCCTATATATAGCCCCGCGGCCCAGTTAGCGCCCCTCGTTAGATCTCCTCTAGGCGCGTTATCGCCCGAATCTCGGAGGCTGCGTAGCCAGCGGCCGTACGCGCGTATCGGGTTTCGCCGATATATAGGCCGATATCGTCCATCCCGCGCGGCGCCTCACTTTCACCGCGGCCTTGGGGAAGGTCCTCGCCGGGGCGTCCTTGCCGCGGGCCAAGGTCGCGGCGGGCCGCTTCCGCCCGCAGCCAGTTGCGATCGCCCCGGGGGGCTTATCGCTAGCGGCGCGCTCGCCGCCCTTATCGCCCGCGCCGCTCCCTTCGCGTTCCGCTTGCTTTACCGCCCCTGATAACCAGCGGTTGCTTTGTTTTCAAACTCTCTCCCCGTTGACGGCCGCCCGCAGTTCCACTCCGAAAATGACGGCTCGCCCTTTCCCCCCCGACTCCCTTATGACCGCCGATTCTCCAACCGACCGATTATCCGTAGCTCCCGCGGTCATCCTACCTGGTGGACTTCGCTGGTTTAATCTGACTTCTTAGTTTTCCTTTCATTGCTGCCTTCGATTGTGTAGTCATTCAATGCAAGAATGTATTCTTCGATCGCTGCGTGGATATACTTGTGCACTTGCACGATTAATTGGATCATCTCGTTAGCGCGGGTCACGCGCATGGAAAATCGAAATTAAAGATAGCCTCGCTCTTGCGCGATCGACTACCTATTGGGAATTTCGTCAAGCATACCACCTGGGATTTGTCGCCGATGTGTACAAAATGCCTACTTTGTATGCGCGGAGGCAAGGCACGGCCACCGGGAAACGCGGAGACTTGCTTTTTCCACCCGCGTAACTAGGAGCCGCAGTCGAGCATTTTCCAACAGACTGTCAAACCTTATAAAGAATTCCAGCAACGAAGCCCCATCTAACGGTTTCCCCTCACTTGGTGCTTTGACATTTTTTTCATTCGCAATGGGTGTTACTTACAAATGCCTCGCAACCAGAACGATCCCATGGAATATTTACGCAAAAGAAAGAATATGGCTTCGCAAGCTGAAGGAGCCGAAAGAGAATCTTCAAATTTCTCTGAAGAATTCAGATACTCATGGATTGAAAATTTTGTAATCAACGATGTTAGTTTACTTCGACCGAGGGCAAGTTGCGCAACACGCGCAGGAATTTTGCACCGATTATTTTTTTTTGTTATTTCCAGCAAATCGGTACTCCTCCGCCAGAGACCACCTTCTTGGCAAATATATCGACAAAATATCTCGAGCGCATATATTATAACTCTACTGCCCTTTGGCGACGCCGCGAAAATGAGGAAAAGCCGGTTGGGAAACGACGACACGGGAGTGCGCGGCGCATATAATGCGCTATGGGCGTCCGTCCGACTCTCGGCGCGGGAATGCAAGTCGCGAGCGCGCGGGGGGCGAGGGGCGGCGGAGAGATCGGAGCGCTTCGCCGAATCGCCGGGGCACTTGCCAATTTTCGCCTCGTTAACTTCCACGGGCGCGCGGCCCATCCGTCCATCGCGCAGCGCGTGGAAACTCGCCGCTTTTCTCTTGCGCGACGCGCGCTCCCGCTTCCCCGGCTGCCACGCGCTGCATACCTGCTTTGCAAACTCTAGCGTTGGATTCGACTCTTTTCTTACGGTCTTCCGAGGAGCTCTTAATGAATTCCGGTAGCTGCGAAAGGATCTTTCCGCACCTCTTACGCAATCGTGCAAATTCGATTTTTTTTATCAGAAAAATCGTGCATGAAAATTAAGTACCAAACGATAATAAACTTTAAACCTTTTCAACTGGAAGTCATTCTTGGTTAAACATAAAATCATTATAAGAATTGAATTAGTTCGTGTTGAGAAAAAGAGCACTAAAGCTCTTTTTGAAAGTGCAAGAATTTGGGTGATACTTTATTGCAATAACCTTTTAAAGATTAACCTTTATTTAACACATTATTAATTACGGTTTAGTTAAAAATATTAAATCTTCATGTACAAGAAATATACTTGTTGTACGTTTGAATGGTATGTTACAACATGTTAAAGATTCAGAATTAATGAAAAATTAGAATATAAGTAATAAGATAAAAAAAACAATTATCTAGTAAAATATTCACTTATATATATCGCCACTTGTTAGGACATATGGCTAAGGAAGCAATGATACTGCATTTGTATAATATGTTTTTAGAACTAAAACTCATTTTTTAACTTTATAATTAAATGTTAAGTTCTCCAAAAAAATAAAAAAAAATAAGATCTTTATTAATTGGCACTGTATTTACCATTATTATTCGCAATTAGAAATAATTCACAAAGAACAAATTGACAAATTTTGATAATTTCGATACATTCGTTGAATTGGTGAAAAGTACATTTTCATTTAATTGAACTATTCGAAAGATTCTATAAATTGTTTGGTTTTCTTAAAGTGAAAGTTTCAAATATGCTCGAATTCGAAATTTTAAAGAATTTCAGCGTTTCTAGGTCACGAAATTTTGGTCTGCATGGTGGTGCACATCCAGTTCAGTGCAGTCTTCCAGTACCAAGAACGTGCATATTAGTACATGTGCTCCTAATTCGGGCGATTAAATTTATATAATAATAACATTGTTTTTATCTAGCTTTTCCCGGGAATTAACATTTATATCTAGGCAGTCTCTCTAAGTAATTTCGGAAAAGGGACGCTTATCAAAAATACAACTTCTAAATTTGAACATGCACTACTCCGTTAAAAACGTGCTTAAGCTACGTTAAAACAATTTTAAAAGACGCAATACCTTCTATTAAGATATAAAATCGAGTTTAATGCAATGTCTTGTATACTGTTTTTTTTGATAAATTATCTGTAAAATGTTTATCGACCGCCCAAGAATGTGCAGCGAATCACCTCATCTGGAGTCAGCGAACTCACTCATCGACTGTTCTGATCCTCAAGTGCAAAGGTGCGTTGTTGTCGCGTAAGTGCGTAAAAGTTTGCGTAGCTTATTACATAAGCGCAGTGTCGCGACAAAGTCGCGGAAATCGCGGGGGCTCGAGACAAGCTATAGTGTTTCCTCAAGCGTCGGCCCACGTTCGTTGAATCGCTGAGGAAAGCAGCTGGCATATCTCGCTATCTCCACTATTGTCGTTTTAAATATAACATGTATCTATATAATACACATGCATTGTACATATTCCACTTGTAATCATCATCAGTGTACTGGATTATATAAAGCTTTACATAATAAACTTATTTAAATAAAAAATGACGTGTTATCTTCTTATCTTCTACTCCTCTTTCAGTGTCAAACAACCACAATTTAAAAGTTTTGAGTATTTATGAAAATGATCTACATCTTAATTATAATCAACATTTAATGATTATCTTTAAAATATATACACCTCCAGTGGTCATTGTTTGTTAATTTATTTTAATATTTACTTTAATATTTATTTAAATATGCATAATTATATTATAAAAAATTGCGGAACTTAAAATTATAAAATGAAGATAAATTTTACATATTTTCATTATCTGAAATACAATTTAATTATGTACTCATAAAAAAATTTGGAAAAAGTATGTCGATTCCATTATTTTTCAATTTATGAAGATTTTTATCTTTCAGATAATCCAGCAGCTGCGTTACACTGATAAAATACAGAAACAATCTTATACAAAGTATGTATAATTTTACATTTTTCAATTATGTTAGTATTCTAAATAAATTTTTTTTACGCATTTGTAAGGATTTTTGTTTTCCCTATTTTATAGTCAGTTATATTGACGATCTGTTAGGAACATTTGATCGAATTTGTGTGGCTATGAATAATTGATTAAAAGTAGTTAAAGTTAAATGGGCCGAACTTCACGTTCTTACTTTTATCTTACACATTCTCAGCTGTTAAAATGTATAGAAAGCGTATAGTTAAAATATATTTCATTGAAAATAGCATATGGTCATGTCATGTGGCCGTATCGTTGATTTAATCGTTGAGTATATGCATTGGTGTCGGAGTCTAGCACATATGTTCTAAAACAGTTACATTTCGAACCATAGAGTTTTCAAAGACTGTGCTTAGATATTATAGAAACACCATATCATCATATATTTATTTTATCATGGTTGGAATTTCGAAAAAATAACTTTATATTTCTGTAGAAATTTACTATCATTATTTACACGACCGAAGAAGGTTCTAAAATATTTTTTAAATCTATTTCACTGCACAAACAAAAATGCACAATTAATAATTATTATAAATTAACAAAGAACAAAATTCAATATGTAGTATGTTTTTGAAGAGGCTTAATTTGCAGAATATTAAATATGTACAATGTCTATGCGCAATCAGTAATAACATTATTTCAATTAATCCGCAACTTTTACATACTATGAGTAATCGACAATCACGAGTCTTCCTTTAGATTTTCTGTTATTATAGTTAAGATAGTGCTAAATGTATTTTGAACGAGAGTTAAAAACAAAGCGAGGAAAAACAATGAGAATAGAAATCAATTATGATCCCCTTCTGAATGAGCAGATACAAGTTGCATATATAGCGAGCCTGAGCAATGTAAGGTTCTTCGTTTACAGGCCCCACTGACATGTGCTTCCTCGCTCGTGCATTGACACGCGCGCACTCGTGCACTGGTTATCCTCGCTATAGTTTACACGCATCATACGAGTTATCGCGTATCATAAAACGTCTGTGCCCGTGATTTTCTCGTTTTGCGTGCGCATTACAACGCGCATTCTTAGCGTGGCATGCTTTAATCAATGGATGCGCTACGTGCAGCCAGTCTACACGTATATGTATCCAATGCTCATATCTTTTGCTCAGTGTGACGAAGAGTAATAGCAAGTAATAGGAATAGATCATTTCGACATCATTTAATTTTTCCCCTCTCTCTCTCTCTCTCATCCATTATGCACCTTCCCGCGTTCAATTTGCAATAAAGCTGGATAAAAATGTTTAAACAAGTTAACCGAAAGATTGCACGCTGTATAATGCTAACGAGCATGCTAATCTAAAAGTTGTATACACGCATTCCTTGTAAAATGATTTTAATACAAAATGCTGCACCTCGACCGAATGACAATTGCAGATGTAAAAAGGTAAGGTGCTAATTGACTTTGACATAGAAGTAGAAACTGAGTATTTATGGTTCGGCGTCTCGGCTTGCAGATATCGCCTCGTGTTTATAAAGCGCCTTGCTCGAAAGTAAACTTTGCGCTTCTGTGCACACTGAAAGAAATTAAGATTGACGCATAATTCAGTTCAAGTGTAACTTAAAATTTTATAAATAACGTGGATGTAATTTAGACGCCACCTAGCGGTGAAGGCTCATTTTTTTGCAGTTACGACGCGGTTAGGGGCAATGCAACTACTATTAGTATTAACGAGCTATTGAAATCTGGTTTCTTATAATATATATATTGCAATATGGATAATGTTATGAATCTATTGACAACGCTATTCCTCAATTCATCGTTAACTCTTTCTTAGAAAAACTTTTACGAAAAATTACGCACGTATTAAATGATGTAAATGGTAAAGGTAAAATATACATGAAAATAATCTTGGAAAATTAAGAGAGTGAATATTGTGCATGACTTATTACAATACCGATAGTTTATTTAGCGAATTTTTCGAAGGTATTGAAGAATTTTATTGAAAGATCGGATAGATTGTGTGCATTCAATTGATAGACATAATTACATTAGAGAGTTTAATGGAATAGATAGGCGATATTAGTGGGATTAGAGTACAAGATAGAGCAATAGATAGGCGATACAAGTAACTATATTAACTTTCATTTGATTACGTTTATGAGATTTGCCTCGATTACATTAGCATTAAGTTTCTTGGGGGCTCTTTTTTTAAGAGCGCACTTGGGCGCATTATCGACTGGTCGCGTTGCGCGCTCTGCGGCCGGCTCAACATTCAATCGCTCGCGAGGGTATTTTTGCGCGCGGCCGACGCCTGCTAGGTGGGCTGCGGTTTCCAATCGACCGGGCGACGGACGGCCCGCGCGATACTCTGTCTAGGATACGCGGTCACCGCGTCCCCGCGTCGGCTCCGAGTGAAAGTCCATCGGGCGCTCGGGGACTTTCATCCGGGAGCGGCCGACCCAAGGGGCGAGGAAGCGCCTCCGCCGCGGAGGAGAAAGCTCCCGCGTCCCCGGCCCGGGCGCACCCCTCGAGCCCTCGGCGGGACTTTCACCGGAGGCTGGCGGCGGGGCGCTCGGAGCCGGTCCCGCGGCGCCCGAAAACCCGGTCCCCCGCGAGGGCGGCCTTCGGCGGCGCTGCCGGCGGCTCAGGAGCGGCGGCGGCTGCGGCGGCGGCGGCGGCCGCGTCGTCGGCGCGCGCAGCGAGCGCCGCGGCGGGCAGTCGCGCGGCAACCGCGGAGTCGCGCGCACCGTCCGAGCCGAGCGCGTCGAGGAGGGCATCACTTGGGGGATGCGCAGAGCGGCCCCGAGGGACAGCCGCCGCCGCGCGGACCTCTAGCTCCCGGCCCCGGCTGGCCCCGCGCGGCCCGATCGCGAGTGCAGAGGGCCCATGGCCCAGCGGCGCACGCAGCCCACCGCAGCCGGCCGAGTCCACCGAGGCCGCGCCCACGCCGCCGCCCCCAGGTAGGCCAGCCAGCCCCGGGAGCCCCGGCATCGACCGACTTCCCCGCGCCTTTTTTCCTCTCCTCCTTCGACCGGAGCCCGCGCGCGAACCTGTTCCTCCGGCGCGGGCGGACCGCCCCCCGGCCCCATCGAACCCTCGGCCCTCGGCGGACACTTTGACCGCCTCTCCCGCGCCGGTGCATCCGATGAGTTTTTGTCGACCGCGCCCGGCCGGCCCGATAAGGGGGCACCCACCGGACGATGCCGCCTGCCTTTTCCCCGTGGAAGACGCGCGCGATGCAATATGGTAATGGGTAGCAAGCGCGCGGCCTACCCTTAATGATAATTACCGTGGCCGACGAGTGAGGCAAGAAAGAATTATTGACACACAAAGTTTTTTTTTTCGCGATACGCGGCTCTGTGTGCGCGCTCGCGCCAAGCTTTATATAGGTCGGCCAGATGAATTTCGAGAAAAGGCGCGCGCGGTATCAAGCGCAGGCGGCTCGCAACTGCACTAAACTCTTGCCTTCAAAGTGCATCATTATAAACGCCCTGCTTTTATTTACTTCTATTCTTCACTATACACGTATATATACACGTGCCCTCTTCTTACTCTCCCTCTCTCTCGCTTTTCTTTTTTTTTAATTTTCCGTTTCGCTTGCCCACGAAAGCTGCCAGCTTTTCATTACACGGCTCGATCGTTCACTTTCCTCGTTACGCGCTCGTCGGGCTCGACGCGGCCAATTGGGAAAAGGGCCGAGTCGATATAAGCCCCGGGATTCGGGCGAGCGCGGGATCCATCCGTGCCGCCCGGACGTGGCCATCGGGCTTAAAAATAGGACCTCCCCCCACCCCCCGGTTGGGGTAGGGTGTGGGGTAGTGGGTCGCCGACCCCCGGGGCGCCGCAACGCGCGTATATACGCATATACCCATGTAACGAGCGGCGCCCTTTCGCCGGGGCTGTATATACGCGCGCGCACTTGGCGCGGCGGCCGAAAAAGCGCGGAAGAGTCGCGCTCCCTTTCCCGCGGCGACCTCCTTCCGAAAGCTCGGGGCGCTCGGCTTTTCCGCCCGCATGTGCGCTCGGCCGCGCCCTCATGGCTGCTCGGCCGCCGGTGCCCCCACCCCCCCTCCCGTTCCCCCGCGGCCACCGTCGCGACGCCGCCGTCTCCCTCGGCCCCGCTATGCAGTAGCGCCCGGCTCGATTGATCGGCCTAGGGCTCGAGGGGCAGGCCTATCGCGGGGCCTGCATACTCCGTGGTCTACCTTATTTACGCCCCCTTCGGCGCGAGAAGTCAAGTATCTCGTAGATTGTGAGGGTCGATGCGCGCCTTGGATAAATGAATGGGCTTTGTACGCTGCATCGCGTGGCTCTTCTTGGTCAAAGTAGTCGCTGTTTATTGGGATGGCCGCTAGGCCTTTTTACTCTCCTTTGATCTTATTGCGAGCTTAGAAAAATCCCTAACGATTCATGGAGGAGAAACGGTAAGGTAACTTTGACCACGCGGTCGACACTTTGCTTCTCGTACGCTGATATCAACTCGATAAAAAATTCTTATTCTCTTCAACAACAGTTTTCTTTTTTTACAACAAACATGACATTCTGTTGGAGATATGTTAATTTTTACGTACAGACGACCGGTCTGCATCATCCGTTTGCTACACGGTACACTAAAAAGAACGACCAACGCTTGACGCTCCTCGCCGCGAATCGATATTATGGAAGTCAACCCATTTATAAATCACGTGCTGTCCTTTCCTTCATTCTTCCCAATTGACATTACGAATCTACGCGCCGACTCCTCGGCCCGAGTGAAAGGGCACGCGCCGCTCGGACAAAAGCTCCAGGTGATATCGACCGATCAGCGGCAGACTCCGCGACTCCCGGCCTGGGCCACATGTAGGCGATCTCCTCCCGGGGGCCGGCCCGATGACAGGGGCCCCGGCGCATCCTTGACAAGGGCTTCCGATCGAGTGCAACGGCCGCGTATGTACGCGTCCCCCTTTCGGGTTAACGTCCCGGCGGCGCCGGCCCACTCGGATAAGGCTCCCGCGCGCTCCGTCCTAATCGGCGGGAGCACCTTCACTTTCCATCCCCGGCTCGTGCCCCTCGCTGGCCCCTCATCCCGCCGCGGCGCCGGCGTTTTCTTCGGCTCCGTAGTCGCCTTGGCCTACATGCATTCGCCAGCACAATTACGCGCGCTCGCGCGCTCCTGCGGCCCGGCCCGCGCGTTATACGTATAGGAGCACGCGCCCCACCGCCGTGTGGGCTTACGTAACGGAAAACTCATCCCGAGCCATCGATCCGAGGAGGTGGCTTTCCCCCCGCCGCGCCCGGATGAAGACCTCCCCCCCCTGGACCACTTGCCCTCGCCGCACCGATATACGTACATACACGTGTATGTATGTTTGTATATACATCCTCTTTTTGTTGTTCTTACATTGGGACGTGCGGGTTTGTGTGTTGGGCTGCCGCTTTAATGCGACCAATTGCGCTTGGGCGCCCTTGCCCAGGAGAAGCCGATCGGCCTGCTTCACGTGTTCATTCCGCTCCCCCCGCGACGGTGTCAACGGCTTATTCGAGCGGCCAATTAAACCGTCTCTTACGTGTTTCCAGTCCGGAGCCTTCCAAATGTACAAGCGCTCCTTGTTTCGCCGCTCGCATTCTTTCCCTAATTATACAAACGGAGCTTTGATAAGCGGCACGGCACCTTTGACAAGCACCTATTAACCTCTTTCTAAAATGCTATTCCTCGTTCAATATGTCCACTCGATTATTTGGCCGGCCGGTAAAACACATTCCAGATACGACGTACACTGACGCTTTGTTTTCCGCGTATTGATTTTATACGCCGTAGAATAATAAGTACCCGCTGAATATCTACGCTATAAACTCGTGCGTGGATGTATGTGCACGCCGGCGGGAGCGTTTGCTTTTCTGCCGAGAGAAATGAAAAATTAATCCAATTGAATATGAATTTAATTAAATTTAGAAAGTATATTCGCTCTGTCGCCAACTATGAGTGCTTCTCGTTAAAATAAGAGCCCGAGCAGCTATACGAGCTTTGATTGCAAACGCCCTGAATGACTTGTGAAAAATTAATTAAGCAACATATTACGACCAAAGTGTATTTATAGCAAGTGAAAGCTTATAATGCCATATTTTTTTGGCATTTTAATGGCAGATACATATTGACTAAGTAATGGCAGGATGTATTTATGATTATCTTCATGAAGATAGACGATCTTCAATGAAAATCAACTCTATCGTGTTATGCGACGTCAAGGATCTCGTGCTTTTATTTCCACTCGAACGTTAATACTACAAATTTTTAATCTAAAATCAACCTACCATTTCGAATTGAAATCTCGTGCTGCAACATTTCAAAGATACTATTAGATGTTATATACAAACAACAATACTGCCTTACTTTTAACTTTACCGTTCAATTTAATTTGCATTAATTTTCATTTCTATTATCGCATTTTAATCTCTTGACTCGATCTTGTGATTGAAATGTCTCGACTACATAATTGAATGTTGTTAATTTTATAGTTGCACGAGTTATAAAAAAATTATGTTGCTCTTTTAATTGGCGTTGAATGATCGTTATATATAAATAAATGCGTATCGCTCAATCAATAAACTTAATTGCAAACACTTTTGAATAAAAATAAGGCGATCCTGAAATTAGTTTTAATAACAATGTAAGGGATAAATTGGCACTTAAGAATTACGACGTGTTTCATTTGTCAATATAGATACTCTCTCTATACCCATTTATATAAGGTTTAAAAAATGTTATCATTTTATGTACTGCTTTCTTTTTTGTACACTCTTTTTAATCATGCTTTGCATTTAAAATATACTTAAAACCTTTTCACTTCAATAATTATTTGCTTATTTACGATTATTTATAAATAGTGTTTAATATATTTAAAATAAAATAGGCAATTATTTTCTTATTGTACAGGGAGTATAATTAAATATTTATTTATTATAAAACTATTTATATACATTTAATATTAAACGCTGTACAAGAAATTATTAACGCGCTATGTTTGATAGTAAGTGAATTTTGAGGAGTTTCTCAAACAGACGTTGAATTAAACGTCGAATTTTTATACGAGTTAAGGAATATACGCAGTTACAGTAATGCCGATGCCTGAACTGGCGTCTGGCCGTTTCCTCGTGCCTCTCCGGAGCGGGAAATCAGTCGCGTCTTTCGCTTCGAAGATAGAGAGGCCAGCCGAAAATCCATAACAAGAGGGAACGGCCACACGAAGAGCTGGTCGGGATGCGTGCGGCTGGGTGCGCGCGCAGTTCTCCCGTTGGCAAGCGTTTATATTCGATTCGTTCCTGATTAAAAATAGACTTTAAAGGTTACTGTACCGAGGGAATTCAAAATAAAGTCGCTGCACTTTGCCGCCGGATATTTTTATCGATGTGTATTAAATGAGGTTATTCCGGTCTTCGTGTTACTATCATTTTCTACGTAAGGTACACTCGTTTTTTCTTACTTTTGCACTACTGCACTTTGAAAAAATGTATAAAGTTGTTTGATGGCGAGTAATTTGAGACTGTATGGGCTTCTTTATAGTTCCGTGTAAATATTTTATACTGCGATTCATACTTTACAATAAAAGTATGTTGTTAAATATTTCTTAGGCAAAATTATTTTGTACACTTTTATTTTTCTGTGTCTATTTTCTACTGTATTTTTATCTACATGCCCTAGCCAAGTTTAAACTAGTTTATAGTCGTTTTTTAACTTATAAAACACTAGTACTCAATTTTCTATCCCAATATTGCAAATTTAATCGTGTATTGCATTTATGAATTTATTATTACATAGTATGGGTTGTAAACGTGAACCTCGATCTCATGTATCATCTTACACTTGACGAACTGTATACTAAAATAGAAAAAGAAAGAGGTTCTTTTGAATAAATCGATCCTGGTACAATAGCTAGACTTTTATTTGCAGTAGAATCGTAGTAAGAAAATTTTAATCGTAGTTTTGCTAAAATTATTTATATGGACATAACATTTCGTAATTATTTTTTGATTTTATAACGATATGTTTATAAATATATATGTTTTACTAATATAACAATAAGTATCGTTAGAACTATGCAATAATTAATAAATCACCTAATAATAGTAATCGATAATAAACACGAGTAACAATCATGTTTAAGTAGTAATCAATTATATTCAACAGAAATACAGTATTTATTTATTCAGGTGTTCAGTTATATGAATAATTGTTTAAAATTCGAAAGATTTTCTGTAGGATTTGAGAGTACTATAAACGGCAGAGCATTTAAGCGAGTGATAACCTTGTGATGGTTATATTTCGCGATACCCATATCGTCGAGACGATATTTGTACTGCGCAGGAACAACCGTTCCTTTAGTCTTGTGAAACGTAGCATTTTCTTGGAAAACGATTTTTTGCTCGTTGCACCGATATACAATCGTAAAGATTTGTTTCGAAAAATAAATATTTTTAGTTACAATGTATATAAATACAAAATCAATAATCAAGGAATATCTGGAAGATGAGAGAATATTTCATCTTACTTTAATATTTTCTCGATACTTAATTTATTGGTTAAATAAGCTACATACACGAACGCAGCATAAAAGCTACTGTTACTTGATTACATGACTATTACGAGGAACTTTTTTACATAGGAACTTTTTGTCGGTACAGCGGACCTTTTAAGTAAGCAACGGTGACACACGGTAAAAATGATTGCCAGTTAATAATGATTCATCTAGCCAAGTATACACGCGGGCCCTACTGCGCATACGCCTTCCGCAGCGCGTACACAGCTCCACCAAGGATTGAAATATTGAGTGCGCGCTCGAAAGTCGGCTCGCCTATGCGCTTCCCCCTCAGCCTCGCATACATGAGATGCAGACGACAGTTTAGGCAAATGCGTCGATGTTTACGAGCTGCGAGGCGTCCCCTGAGCAGGTGCAGCCCCGGGGCGCGCTCAAAGCCCCATACAGATCGGGGCATTAAGGGCCTCGCAGCTAAGCGGGAAGCGCCCCGGCGCTAATGAACCTCATAAAGCGGCGGGCCGGCCGGACAAAAGCGGTTGCGCGCGCGCGCGCGCTCGGCTCTCAATAGGGCCGCGGAGCGTATCGGGCCGTGACGCGCGCCGCGGGCAAAAAAAAAAAAAGAAATATAAGGCCGGCCGCAAAAAAGCGCGCGCGCACTTGCAGCGGCCGAGGCCGAATTAATGGCGATTTGTCCGTTTCTACGCTTTTTGCCGCACTCGACACACTCTCGCGAGCCCGAAGATCAATGCCAGCGTCGCCCAAGGCGCCCGTGGCGTGCAGCCGCCGCCCCCACCGCCCAAATCGCTTGTCGCGCCACGTGTGCCTGTGTGTGTGTGTGTGTGTCGAGCTTTGGCCTTTTTGTTTTTTTTTTTTTTTTGCCCCGGCTGATGCTCCTGGATCTGTCGCTCGTTAGGTACACCGTGTAATCCGCGTGTTTATACGTTCAGTGAGCGTAAAAATTACAAGCGTGCAGTGTGCCGTTTTTTTTTCTTCTTTCCCCCTCGCGTCCACTTATTAGCGCGTACGTGTACAGGCAGGCGGGTCAGTTGGATAAATAAATTCTTGAATATTTTGTTATCGCCGAGATAACGGGCCTGCCTGCACAATCTTATATGCGCGCGCGTACGCGAGGGCATTGATAAGTCATTAGTCGGCGATATTCGATTTATAATGTATATATAATTTACTTTTACTTGATTATATCGGCCGATCGTTCGACTTTTACCTACACGAGAATTAAGAACGCGCCTCGTTATGATGTTTATTTAAATATGTATTATATACCCGCGCCTATGATATAAAACAATCTTGTTTCTAATAAAGCGCTTAACTTAACTCGTTCATTAATTAGCCGGATTGATACAGCCGCGCAATGAATTGAGCAATAAAGCCGCATAGTAAAATGTGTACGAATGTTAATCTGGCGAGCGGGCCGGAGACGCGCGATTCGAATAAACCTACCACATATATACACGCAACCCCGCGCGCGGCACTATCGCGATCGACGAAAACGAGCGGAGCCCCGACAGCGCTCGACCGCTTAAACGTGTATATATACACGCGCATATATACACGCACCGCATCCTTTCCGGCGGGCGAAGGGTCCCCCCCTTAGCGAAAAAGGGCCCCGCGGGCAATCGAGCCTAGCCCCGCTCCCACGTGACGGTGCGCCCGGACTAGTCGGCCCGGGGGCCGCCCCGACGCGAAAAATAAGACCCCGGCAAAAATGCAGACGGCCGGTGGGTGGGTGGGGGGCATTACGGGGGGGGGGATGCTACGCCGGGGCCAGCTAGGAATGCGGCCGGCTACGCGCCTTTTTCGCCCGGCGCCGCTACCGATTTTTACGAGCGGAACCCGAGGGCCGATACTGTATGTATGTGCGTGCGCGGGGGAACCCGTCCTGCGGGGAACGGGTTTGCGCCGGGCCGCCCCGGCTCCCAGAAAACCCCGCGCCGCCGCCAGTTTCCCCCGGTTCCGCGAACTCGGCCCCGGGCTCCCCTGAATTTTTATCGGCTTTTCTGGGAGGCCGGGCCGACGCCTCGACGCATACGAAGCGCCGCCGCTCGCCGCGGATCCCGCGAGATCTCCTGACGTATGCGCGGCTTATCACCCGATGCGCCAATTCGAGCGTGGACCGAGCGCAGGTTTGAACGGAAGTCTGGCGAAAAATCTGGTGGTTCGTCCGATCGGTAGAGACGCTCCATCGGACTTCTCGTGACTCTTTGCTCAATGCGTTTCGGCGAACCGATCGCACCGTTTGCCAAAGTGTTCTCCCCTAAATGTCACAGATTCGTTTTTAACGAGTGCGTAACGCACTTTGGGATATCGCATCGATATTGCCCAAGGCCGAAGGCCGTCTCCCCGGGAAGTTTGAATAGCTCCTTTCATCCCTGCCCTTGCCATCGCGCAGAATA
Source organism: Sycophaga agraensis (assembly GCA_018906755.1). NCBI lineage: Eukaryota > Metazoa > Arthropoda > Insecta > Hymenoptera > Pteromalidae > Sycophaga > Sycophaga agraensis. Next base: position 3,086,068 of record JACCIE010000004.1, read on the forward strand.
GCGGAGCGCGATGCATCGCGCGGCCGAGTGTACAGCGATCCGCGGCAGCCTCGGCCCCGAGAGCCGCGCGCGGCGAAAGTTATGATAACACCCGCCGCGTTTTTCAAACAACACCTTGCCTTTCGAATCGCTCGGGAATCGGCACGAGTGCAAGGCTCCCCGGTGGCTTATCGATCGCGCCGTCCGTGCCGATCTCGAGATCGCCTAGATCGCCCGCGCCGCCCGCGCATCCTCACGTATATATGCGGCGCGCGTGCGACCCGCGTCTCCCAAGTATCTACGTGCACACTGTATATATATATGTATATGTATATATATATGTATGTATATCGGCGGATCGGCGGCGGCGACGACAAGCGCGTGTTTAGGAGCAAACAAAGGAGGAAAAATAACAGATACTGACGAGTAGGGAAAATGAGGAGAAAACATGCGCGCGCGGCCATTGACTTGGCGGAGTCACGTTTTCTCGCGGCGTGTATAGTTGTATGCAAAACTTGGTTGCTGTGACTTTGATACTAGAGGCGCTGCACCGCCGCGCCGCCGCCGCCGCCGCCGCCGCCGACGCCGCAGACGCCGGGAATGCCTTGTACGTGTGCGCTCGTATCGGAGAGGAGGAAAACGAGGTCAATCAAACGCAGAAAACACGATATTCCCCACCGAGGCAATCCAGCAAAGCGCTGGATTTATATATTCGGATGAGCTTTGTCACTTGTGTATATCGCGAAATGTTTAATCGCCCTCGGTCTTTTTGTTTTAACAATGCGGTTGCGCCCGAGGCTGCGCCCCTAATTGATATTCAACCGCAACTCGACTTAATCTGAATTATTATTAATTGTACTTTGTACAAACGACATAATGTAAATAAATATTGCTTTTTACAAGTGTACGTCGATAATATTAAGTGTCCCGCGGACGCTATTTCTTCACGAGTGTATAAATTGTCATAAATATTGCATAAGCTGAAAGAAACGTCGTTGATTTACACTTTGGAATAAAAACTATTTCGATATTTTTATTTTTATTCCTAGCAATAAATTTAGACTCGCGGTTTATTTTACAACTATATACAGATAATTAACTGCACCTTTTTTGACGTCTCGTTAAATTAGAGAAGGATTTTTTTATAAATTGTTGTAATCATTATATCGTAACTTTTTATTCTCCACATTCTTTTTCCCATATCGAGACGAAGGCAGTAAAATAATTTTATCTAAATCATCGCGATATGCATTGGATGTAGTTGTACAATTTTTTTAAGTGTTTCGATTATAAAAGTCAAATACCTCAAACAAGTAATCATAGAAAGTTTTATGCATCGTTACGATAGTCAATTATCAACTCACCGCTATTCACACTGTCCTGTTTATGACGAAGAGCAAGCTGTTGATCACGATTCTCATCCTTAATTGGCATGGCTCTGCAGAAGTACAATAGCGCGATAATCGCGAAAAAATTCTTAAGTGGTGTGCTGCACTATTACAATTAGTAGAATTCTTTTTAATAATGACCCGCGTACCTTGTCAAAACTTGAGTTTTAAATTTCGATAATACTAGAATCGATTGTTGAGGAGCATAGTTCAAATGCCATTATATAGATATAACGCTGCCGTGATTTAGCTACAATACATGTTTGTGTTTTTCTCCATGATGTTTCTTCAGCTCGCTAACAATACCATGCGAGACGCCACGTGGCAACTCAGCGATTGGAGAGCATAGTACCTTTGCAGCAGATGTCGGAGCATCTGCCCGAAGAAGATGTCGTGGTTAACTCGGTGACGTACGCGCAGCTTTGTGTTTATTAAGCCATTATAAGGCCATGTGTTTTTCGTGAATTCGTGCCCAAGGAACCAGAGCTTTAAAAGATCGTAACCTAATTCCTAATACATTATCTTGTATTGAGCACATGAGTGACGAATGTGTTAAGCATACGGCTACTGCCTCTTGTTTTCATCATTAATAACAGACTTAATTCATAATTTTCTAATACCGTTTGCGATGATCTAACTGAATTTTTGTTGGATTCATTAAAAATTGTAGAACGTTTTAAATTTTGCTAGTTTAAAAAATCCACAGTAGAAATATAAATATGAGTTATTATATCACGCAAATTGATATTATAACTGTCTAGGATATGAAGGATTGTATTTTTGAAAGATGTCAATTTAATTAATATTGTAGAAAAATAAATTTTTCCATTTTTAAAATCGGCTCACGCGTCATTCATATGAAAAGATTGTCATTTATATAAGAAATATTGATATAAAAAAAGATTTGCAGGCATCCTTAAGACACATATTTTACGATAGTTTTAACGATCTATAGAACGGGCGGGAGAAAAAAATTTATTAATACTCGGGGGCTTACAAAATCGCGATTAAAAAGCAAATAGCAACAAATACATATAATGGACATAATTAATTGGACGCGCGTGCGAGTGTGTTATCGAGGAGCGATCATCCGCGCTAACGGCTCAAATAAAAAGCCCAGGACTTTTTCCAGGAGAAAAAGTGTAACGCCACGGGCTAATTTAATGCACGGTGCCGGGGAGCGATGAATTAAAGATTTTTACGGGATTTTATGATAATGGAAATGGGCTATGTGGCCCGTGACGCAACGCGGCTCGCGCGGTGGCGAAAGAAGTAAACATTAGAATAGCGCCGCTGGATCTCGAACGCAGCGCAAATAAAAATGCCCATTTACATTTTCAATGCGCGCGCGGTTTATCGCGTATCTTTTCCTCGCCTCGTCGCCGAGTACATTCACTTTTCGCCCCGAGGCCTTTAATCATAACGTGGAGGCGCGCGCGCGCGCGCGCGCACGCGGATAGCGACGACGGCCGAGTCGACGAGCTCGCAAGCGAGCTAAATGTGTATCTTGCGCACCTACGTTACGCCCGCGAATTCCCTCGGTTGATTATATATACGCGCGGCCACTGCACCGTTACGGGGAAGGCCAGTTCTTTCTCACGGGGAAAAGATTTTTTGGATCAATTACGGCGGCGGCTGTATACAGCAGCGCGAGGACAGCCCCTCGTCAACGGAAGAAAAGTGACTGTGCTCCGCAGCAGAGATTGCGGTTTCTTTGGGCATTTTCACGAAAATTGGTAGTTTTTCCAAAAGTGGGGAAAAAAAAACACAACTCCGTGCTCGCGCGGTCGTTTTTTCCTTTTTTCAACTCTTTCGGATTTCTGCCGACTTTGGGCCCCCTCGGAAGATTGGCCAGTTCTCACGGCTAATAATTGGGCATGTAAAACGGTTATTAAACTAGTGCTATCGCAAGACTGCAGAGTCAGCCTCCGCGAATTCCCGAGCGAAGTCTGGCAACAAAAAAACGGGCGCGAACGCGTTTAAAGTCCTATCAGCGTCAATCGATCTTTATCGCATTATCGCTCGGCGTTCGCCGGGCCGCGAAACGAAATATACTGCCCGTCGCAAAGCGACGGAGAGGTAGGCGCATCCGAGGAGCGCGCAGTGCATGCACACGACGGGGGCACGCTAGGCGCGCCTCGGTTGCATCGCAGATGCCCGGAGCGTCGCGAAGAAAGCAGGAAACGGCCCAATTGCGGGCGTTATAATCGCGCTCCCTCCTCCCGCGGCGGCGGCCTCCCCCCCCTCACCCGGGACTCCCGCGTGGCTATCTCGGCCGATATCTCGCAGACCTCGTATTTACAAGGAGATAAGGGCGGCCCCGAGTGTTTGCGCAGCGCCGGCGGTGCATTTGCATGGGCGCGTATCGGCCGGCATGAGTCTCTCCCCCCCCGGGCCGCGCGCCGCCGCCCCCCCCCCCCTCGAGGTTGGCTTATACCGCGGCCGATGTGCCATTACGCCAGTTTCCCAAATGCCGCTCTGTTGTAACCGCCCGCGGCGAGCCAGTGCGCAAGCAACCCGTTAAAGGTAATTATATTTCGAGTGCAGCGTGGCGCTGCGCCGGCGGCCGGTGCGCCCGCGGTTGCCACTTTTCCGTCTGTCGCGCGGCGGCTCGAAGAGGGATTTTGTTTGCGCTCGCGCGCGAGTTTGAAAGGTGCGTCGATTGTGCGTCGGGAGTAAGTGGCCTTTGGGGGCCGTGCACTTGGAGAGGCAGGCGGGGATCGGCCTTTTTTTTTTTCCCCCCTTCTTTTCCGTCTTTCGTCGGACGTTTTCGGAAGGAGCCGCGGGCATCGGAGCATCCCTGTGCCGAAAACTACCGATTGGCCGGTGTCCTCGAGTCTCCGGCTTATCTCGCTAAACTTGAATGAGTGTCTATCTTCTTTCTTCAACGATATAAATGCGTGGAAGTTCTTTTTTTTTTTTTATTGGCAGATAATGTTTACGCTGAGACGAGGCGTTCGTATACGGAGCCGATGTCGAAAGCAGGATTTTGTTTTTGTGTTTTAAAGGAAAATATATCAGTAAACAGTCGCTATTGGGAGATTGCGGCTATACATATATTACCTCTCGCGTATACCGTTATCGTTAAGAAGACGTTTACCGGATGGATCGAGGGTTTACGCACGGCCCGGTACATAAATTCTAGAGACGAACGAGAGTAAAGCACAAGGAACGCGGCTACTCGCGACTGACACTGGAGCGGACCTCTTATAACGAGGCGCCTTTCGAGGCCGGTGAGAAAACACTCGGGGCGATACGTACGGATGCGGCGAGACCGGGGCGCCGCCCGTATTCCGAGAAAAGAGACACGCGCGCGCGCGCGCCGCAGATAGAGGCGGCCAGGGGGCAAGAGCTGCCGCAAGCTCGGGGCTTTTCCGCGGCGCGGTCACTAAACCTGCGCGCGGCTTATCGGCCGCGTGGCCTCGCGCGGCACGTGCGCGAAAAGCGCCGCGTGAATGGGAGCGAGGGCCACTGGCGGCGCGCCGCGCGCCCGGAGAAAGTGCTTCCCCCCGGGGAGCCGGCCGCTGAGAGGCACTGCCCGCGACACATTTCCCGCTTTCCTTCCTTTCGCCCGCGCGCCGCCCACCGATCGCGGCCCCCAGCCGGATCGGGCCCGCTTTCTTCCCGTCGCCGGCCCGCCGGCGCGGCTCACCCAAAGCTCGGGCTTTCGCGGAGGGAGCTTTCCCGCAGTTGGATGCTGGGCCGCTTCGAGTGCTCTGGTGCGGATGGTACGCAGCCGGTGCCCTGTTAAAAGAGGAGAAGTTGCTCGAATTGGCGAGGCAGTGATTGGTGTACGGCAACCGAAATGGAATATTCGGACAGACGATGTCAATGGCCAGTAGCTATAGGAGAAGGACAGGAACATAACCTATTTCGCGCTGACTTACTCATTTTGGAAGAGGTTCATTGATCATTGATTCATAGGGTGAGAGATTGATGAAAAAGCCAGGTTATTCCTTGCCACGGCAAAGTGTCGACCAGCGGAAATAGCTTTGCCTCGGGAAAGCACTCGCAAGCTCCTCGACAAATCGACCAGTTATAACGCAATAATCGAAAGATTGGCGAGAGCGCTCCGAAATGCAGAGAGTGCCGGTGCATCGGCAGGATTTGCGCTTGGATTTCGATTGGGAAGGAGAGCCGACAGGCGGTTTGACAGCGGCAGCCCGAGCGTCGGCCGCGCCGTGCGATACAGCCTCTTATCCGCTCGGTCGGGCTTTCTATTTTGAAAAAGGTCGGCGAGGCGCGCGGGCGGCTAATTCGGGAAGGCGGAGGTGGGCCTTGGGTGGGCGGCGGTCGTTGCCGCGGGGTCCATCGATCGGCCGATGACTCGGTGCGCCTAGGGGCCGGCCGCGCGTCACCGGGCGAATGACTCCGCCGCCGGGGTAAACGGCCCGCGAGGAGGCCCAGGGCGACCCTTGGCCGGGCACAGGTGGGGGGGGGGGGGGGCGAGCCGGCCGCGCCTGCCGGGAGCGAGTCACCCGGCGGCTCGACGCCCACGCGGGCCGAGATTCGGCCGCGGGCGCGGCGCCCGGCCCCAGTTGCCCCGCGGCCGAGCGAGCAGGTGCCCGAGCTCCCCGCGACCTTGACTCGCCGCGCGCGCGCGCGCGCGCAAAAAAAGGAGGACGATAATCGAGCCGCTTGCCAGACGTACACACATCCGAGTGCGAGGTACAATGTAGGTAGAGCGTTCGTGGGGGAGAGCCGCGGTCGGGGCCGCGGCGGATGAAAAAACCCAGTGGGAGAGCCGGGCCTTATGTGCGCGGGCCTGATAAGCCGGCTCGCGTCGATTGTGCAAACTCACGGGGCGCGTGGGCGGCCGAAACCCAGCTGACGTCAGTGGGCAAACATTTGCCGAGACGGTTCTCGCGCCCGGCGGCCGCTTCTCCGCGGCGGCCGAGTTCCTTCACCCCGGCGAGCGGCGCCTCCGCCCGCAGTGCCGCCCGGGCCGCCCGGGGAGCCCGACTCCTCGCGGCCTCGCCGCCCCCGGGGGCCCGGCGCCCGCGAGCCCAATGGAGTCATATCGGGGGAGCCCGGGGTGACGCGCTGCTTTCAGGCTTCCTGCCAATCATCCACTTCTTGCGAGGGCCCGCGCTTCTAACCGGCGTAAGAGCCGCCTAGGCGCGCGCCGTCCGCTCGCGCTTTCGGCGAAGTAGGCCGCGCGGGCCACATCGAGGTCACCTGTGTGCAAGCTCGGGGGATGAATGGCCGATGATTGGGAGGACGGGGGGAAGGCGCCCGTTGTCTGCACGCGGTCAGCCGGCCGTTACGCCGGAGCTTTTCGCATCCGGCCCCCCAGCGGCGCGTGTCGTCCGCGCCCTGCGGCCCCCGGGAGCCGCCGACGGGAGCCACGGCCGATCGGCTAAGCGGCACTTTCGGCGCAAGTGCGCCATTATATCGAGCGGCTTCGCGGAACCAGTTTTCGCCGCGACGGCCCCGCTCTCACAGGATATAACGAGGCTCGCTCCCCCGCCCGGGGAGGGGGGGGGACCTCCTCGTTTTGGCGGGTCGCCTAGTCCTGCCGAAGGATGTGCCCTCCAAGCCAGGCTGATCTTCGTCACGGAGTTTCCTCCCAATGTAGACGTGTAGTTAGTCACGTTTAATCCTCCTCCCGAGGTCTCCGGGCTTTTACGTAACTGCGCAATTTTTGGACAAGTCGCTGCGTGTCATGGGTGTATATTACAATTACAGCGAGCGCCGTACTATCGCCGCTCGGCGACGGTTTTCGCACTCGGAGCCGCGTTAACGCTCGAGTGCAATATCGCGCGGAGGAGACTTTCTTCCGGCGCGACCTTGTGCGCTACTCCCTCCTTTGAATACCGGTGGACGTAGCCTCCCGAGGCGCACAGAGCCACGGGCTAAACAGCCGGCTAAAGGCGGGCCAATAACCGAGGGTTTCCGCTGTCTGTTGCAGATAAGGGATAAGCCAGCTGGCCCACTGGGATCCTCGGCGGAAGCTCGGCTGAGATGCGGTAAGTCCCGGAGCTTTCCAGGCCGGCCGCGGGAGATAATCGGCGCGTATCGAGCGCGCCTGAGTCGGTGAACCGCGCCGGCCGACGCTCCTCTCCAAGTAGGTCACCAATGAAGCGGTTGGCGCGCCTGTCGCCGGGGAAGCCCCGCGCCGCCCGCGCGCCTCCTTCCGGCCCCTCCCCCCCCCCTCTTCCCCTATATGTATATATACATACATACGTGTACGTACGCGCAGGCTTTGCGGACGTCGTCGGGCCAAACGGATCGAGCCCTCGAGCGCCAGCCTCCGCGCGGGGGACCTCTCCTCGCGGCCGTTCCCCTGCACCTCGGCCATTGCGAGAAACTTGTGCCTCTCTCGTGCTCGGAGCGTTTCTTACGCGAGCGGCCAGTCCAGGCCGCGTTATAAATATTCAGCGGAGCCGTAAGTTCCCGCCGAAAATACGCCTCGGCCGAGCGGCCATGTAAATGCGATTGCTCAAAGGCCCTCGAGCCGTGTCCGCTTGAAAAATTCCGAGATAATGAAATATAATGAAACGTTTATAACTACATGTGTTTGTGTGTGCATACGTATACATACACACGTACGCGTGCGCGCGCGGATACGCGATCGCCCCGCGCCCGCAATTATTATTCCCTCGCCGGGTAGGTGTCTTGGCCCCGGCTCCGAGATCGCGCCGAGCAGGTGCCGAGGGAGGGCCGAAAAAGTACGGGGGCCCCTCTGGCGCGGGCCGCCCCCGGTGCGCCGCCCGCCGCACGATTGATAAGCGAGGATTGATAAGCCGCGGGCGAGTGTATTATCACGGCGGAGTAACCTATTTGCCGCGGTACATTGGCCAAACGAGCGCACTCGACGTGCCCGGCAGTAACCCCGAGGAAACGTGGGCGTCCTCGCCACAGGGCAGATCCGCATCCTTCGGCCGAGGACCCGCCGCCCCGACCACCACTTCCCTTCTATTTATCACGCGCTCCGCGGGTACAATGCGCCCGGCCTCGCGGGCGGCTCCGGTTACCCCCCGGGATAAAGGAAAACTCAGTCAGCGGGCCGTTGTTATACGCGCGCAGCAGCTGGCCTCCGCGCGCGTAGACACCCCCCGTAGGACGTCGCGCGTACATGTACACATTGTTCCGCGGGCTCATTGTCTGCCCGCGGGACTGGCGCTCGCTCGCGAGGGGAAGGCCGACGCAAGGGCAGCCGGGCCTAATTGCCCGGATGGTAATTGTCGCGGGAGCCGACGAGTTGCGGCCGGGCCGCTGACCCAGATGCGCGGCCGATTGATTGGGCTGCGCGCCCCGTCGCCTGACCTCCGCCGCCCCCGATCACTCGGGGCGCGCCGCCGCGTTAATAAACGATGGGCCCAGGGCGATTGTTAAGTGCCGTCGGCGTTGCCTGGGTGTGCGTGCACGTGTACCTTTGGCCCCCGGAGGAGGTGTACGAGGGTATGCAGGGGCCCGCGATACGGGAGCGTGATTGGGGCCAATTTGCCCTGGGCGTCGCCCACCTGTTATTACGCCCGGCGCGCCCCTAGGCTCCCCGATGCAATTTCAAAGTTTCGCGCGGCTTTTAATGACCGGGGCCAGTGTAACGAGGCGCTGCCGCGCACCCCGCCTGCGCAGCCGACCCGGGATTCCCCTTAACCTATACCGAGAGTGCACTTGCTCGCGGCGGGCTCCGCGTACCCATCAGGGCGCCGAGTTACGTTTAGATGCGGAGTCGAGCGGATCCGAACCTCGAGTGTCTTGCTTTGACAACTTGTCTCCCGCGACCCTACGTCTTGCAATTCTTTAATCAGCCTCTGCTTATTCCAGATTGTAATTATCTGAAATTTTCTTCCGAGCTGTATCGCCTTGTTATCAATTATAATAATTTGTTTGGCGTGTTACACCTTCAGTTCTTCTATGATAAAAGATACCTTGGTATTTGTCAATCTCCTGTAAGAAATAACTTGTTTCGTTTCAAAATTACTAATCGCATTAACCTAGCGATCAATTCATAATAATGATTGCATGTCCGAATATTTACCAAATATCAATGCATGCGATACTAACCATGCGATATTATATTGTAGAAATGATTTTAAGCTTAAAGTTTTATAGCCACCGAATATGGGAGCGAATTCGAATTGGGGCATAGAACGATCGATCGCCCCGAATCTCGGTGACTACCCTTACGGTATAACCGTTACCTTTCAATTGCATGCTATTTGCCAGGCCGTTTCATCCGAATAAAACATTGCATCAGAACTTTCCTTGGCATTTTATAAATGCAAGCTTATTTACTCTGCAAATTTATTATTCATAAAGTACATTAGTACTTGCATTGAAAGTTGTTATAATTATGACAATAAAACTGCGGTATCAAAACTGTATAAAAAAGAAATTCGCTATCTAAAATTAAATCTCGAGATTAATATGTATGAAAGAAATTCAGCTGTTGGATTCTTAATTTAAACATTAATTTTAACATTAATTTATAAATTGATTCGCTGTGTTGGTAAATATGTTACGATATTGTAATTTATATTCCTTTGGTAGAAATTAGATTTTTTATGTCAAATAAAATTCATCCATTTTTATATGTCTGTATATAATGGAAAACAAAATATTACACAGTGTAAAGGTTAGTTTGAGCCTTTTCGGCCTTGTAATATCTATGCGGATGGTGGGTCAATATAGTCAGAAACCAGCAACCCCTCCTCTTCTTCGGGATGTCGCTAACAGTTTCCCACCGCGGTCCTTTACCTCGGCCTCCTGCTTCTCGGGGCTTGGACAGCCTGTCTACTCGCTGGTCATCGCAACATATGACATTGCATGCATGTTATAACTTAGACCCTAAACTCGCAAATGGCTCAATGGCGAGATGGCGCGGTCCCGTGCTCATACACTGGCTGACCATATAATTGAAAGCTACTACCGAAGCGCCTGTCTTGCGGCTCTCATCGTGCATTAAAATGTTCTAAATGAAATCTCCGCTGGATCACGTCTCTCGTTAAATGACCCCTTTAAATTTGTCGTTTCCCTTAGTAAATGTACGGCAATTGGCTCAAGGGCGTGAAACGACCGATCGGAAACGAGCGAAGCGAGACATTAGACTCGAACAAAGGTCACGCAGCTTGGCGCCGTGTTCCGGAAAAAGAGCCAAGCAAACGATAAATCCTGACTGCAGTCGCTTATAATTGCCGAATACAAGCAGCCGCTGCCCCGTATGATTTACGCCTGCGGGCCGCCCGGTAGCGTTTATTAGGCGCGAGGCTACCGATCGCCACCGCTATAAGGCCCAGATGATTTCTTTCACACGAGGTGCGCCGCTTCTGCTCATCCGATATTTCGGCCTACGTCTCCCCGGCGATGCGCGTAAGCGTCGGAGCGGCCATCGTTCCAGCGGGGCGCGCCTGCCGGTCCGCGGCACTCCTTTTCCCCGGGGCGAATTGATGGGACGCCGACGTCGTAATTACGGGATGCAGCCACGCGATACCCTGTTAAATACAGCCGCGCCGATCTTTCGCCGATCGCGCGGCAAGCGCTCGGTCCCGCCGGGCGTCTAAAGCGATGCCGCTTTCCGTTCGGCCTCGCATGCGGCTAAAGGATTTCTCCGGCAATGGCTCGCTGCCATTGCATCATTAACTTGTCTCGGCTAAATCGGCTAGCCCCCGGGCCCCGCCCTCCTCCAGGATATCCAAACGGGTTTGTCACTAGAATTTGTAGGTTATACGTGGCCTTTTTTTTTTTTGTTTTTTTTGGTATTTCCCGTCCACCGATGTGCACGAGAGCTTGTGTTTTGTCCGAAGTCGCGATCGGTCGAACAGCGTATCCCCGCGCATCCGATCGGTTTTTCTCCAATGGACAGGCGCAATTTTGGCCGAGCTAAGCCTAAAAAACGGGCGATTTGTTTGCGCGTCGGGCGCGGCCGTGGGCCAATACAACGAAGCGAAACTCCTGTCGGCGGCGGGCTGCGCAGAGTTGGCCGGTCACCGAGTCCTCGGCATTGAAAGTCGGACGGTGAATTAGCGAGGGCGCGCATGCGAGACGCGTCCGAGGATCCGCCGCGGGCTCGCCGGCCGAGCCGCGTGGGATTGCGCGGCCGTGTATATGGCTGCGAAAGCGAGGGGATTCATTAACAAGTTGGCGCGCTCGCGCGATCGGCCACGTGGACGAGTCTGCGCCCGCGGCTCTCGCCAGTAGGACAGTGAAAGGCGACCTAGACCACGGCGGCCTAGGCTCCGCTAAGCAGGCCCGGCGCTCGACCCGCGCCCAATCCACGGCTTCCCGGCGCCCGGGAGGAAACATTCGACGCGGCCCCCGAAGTGTGTCGCCGTATGGCTTCGCTCGAGTCCACATACGTGACCGGATTCGCGGAGGATCCGGCCCGATTAGCATAGCTAGCCCCGGTCGGCGCGCGTGCCAGCCCGGAGATGCTGCCCCTGCGAGCGCCTTCCCTTTCGGCGGCGGCTTTCGGTTTCCGGAGAGCGGGCCGCGCGGAAAAGCGCGAGTGCCGCCGCGGAAGGGAAAGTGCTCGTTAGCCGCCCCGGCAAAAATAGCCGGCGAGCCGTCTCGGTCGCGCATCCCGCGCGCTCTCGCCGAGGAAAGTCGGCCGTCGCCGAGAGCGAAACCGGCCGCTTTTCCCGCGCGCGGTTGCGCAACGCCTCCCGCGGCGCGCAGCCGCCTGGCCCCGATACAACGCCCGCGCGAAAGGAGCCCGGGCGCGGCCAAGGTTGCAGCCAAAGCCCCGTGCCTCCCAAGCCGCTGGGAGTATGACCGGCCCACCCGGAGGGTCTGGACCTTTTTTTTACCGAGGTGTCGTTGCCCTTGCAGGTCGAACCGGCGCTAGGAGTCCGGACGAGCGACAGCCACCGAGAGCGGAAACAGACGGACAGAGAGAGAGAGAGAGAGAGACAGCGCCAGGATGGCGGGGGAGGACTCGCTGACCGTGTCCAACGGCGGCAGCCCCGTCGAGCCGATGACCATCATCCCGCCGAACGGGAAGCTGACCAACGGCAACGGCCTGCACAAGCAGCAGCAGCAGCAGTTGAACAATAATGGGACGGGCCACGTGCAGCGCAACGGGAAGGACCTGGAGATCGTCGCCGTGGAGAAGGGCAAGCTGGCGCAGGCGGCCCTCGAGGAGAAGTCCGCCGGCTTCGAGGCGGACCTCGAGGACGAGGAGACCTCCTGCGGCTGGGGGCCCATCCGGCCGCGCTGGCTCCAGAGCCTCGCGACCAAGCAGATGTTCCTCGTCATCTTCTGCATCACCTGGGTCCTCCAGGGCATGTACTACACCTACTTCGTCTCGGTGATCACGACGATCGAGAAGCTCTTCCAGATCCAGTCGAAGACCACGGGTCTGATCATGTCGGCGACCGAGCTCGGGCAGATCGGCTCGCCCCTTCTGCTGACCTACTACGGGGGCCAGGGCCACCGGCCCAAGTGGATCGCCTGCAGCATGATCCTCTTCGCCGTGAGCTCTTTCACCTGCTCGATGCCCCACTTCATCTTCGGGGAGCAGCTCATTCGGCAAAACGAGCTCCTCTTCAACGGGGGTACCCTCAGCGGCGAGCTCAACGGGACCAACGCCACGGGGCCCGTGCCTGCCAACCTCTGCAAGTACCTCGACCACCCGGAGAACGTCTCCGTCGACGGGTGAGCCCACACCGCCCTGCCTTTATTCCCTCACCGGGAATCTTCGAGATCTAATCGGTTATACTTGCTTACAGGTGGTCCATTGCGTCGGGACCGCGGAGGCAGCGTACCGACACGGCCGAGTACTGCGAAGGCGACTTCCTCACCGAGCAGCGGATCCAGAGCAAGATCGTCACCGTCGTCCTCGCCATCTTCTTCGTCTCCCTCCTGGGCGTAGGCATGGGCCAGACGGCTCTCTACACCCTCGGCATACCGTACATCGACGACAACGTCACCAGCCGCGAGAGTCCACTTTACTTCGGTGAATATCCTCTTTTTCCTTTCTATATCGATCAGAGTCTATTCCCGTACGTAGCCCTACCTCTCCGCTCTTCTCCTTCGCTCTGTTGCATGATTGCGCGGATACACGGTTACGAGTTTGGCTAGCACTTCACGCATGCATCAGTTTCGATATCATGCACCGCCATTTCGATTACTTTTATTATACTATCGACTCTGATGCTACATCATCTATGCAGAGTATTCGATAGATTCAAATATGATTATGAAAGTATAGCACATTTACTACCTGACTGGCGTCCAATCATCTTTCCAGATTTTTATTCTAAATCTTCAAATACAAAATCGCTGTTCAATCTTGAAATTAGAGTTTTTCATTATAGAACGAAGCTCAAAGGTCCTTTTCGTACTTAATGTGAGTTGAGTGTCAACTTTTTTTATTTTTATTATACCCTTTAAGATTTCTTGGATATTTCCTTTTTATTTCAAATCCAAAATAACAAAGTGCACGTGTGTATGTAGATATAGTACGTTATATATATAAATACGTAGCCATTTATTGTAGTAATATACATATATTGGTACTTTATAAACGGCTACTAAACAATTGTCAAACGTAAATAGTCTAAATTCTACAATTATTATATTTTTATGGGTATATAATTATTCTCTGCTTCATCTGAGCATAATTTTTTTTCAAGACAAACAATATGACCTAGATAAGTAGTATCACTCGTTTACACATATTGCCATTATTTATTATTGTCTAGGAAAATCGGGACAATATATCGGCTGCGCAATACAATACATTTACATTGTGTTTTTAATAACCAAAGAACACGGTACATTTTTCTGTCAACAGCAATCACAATAGGCGTCAGGATTCTCGGTCCGGCTATGGGCTTCATGCTCGGCTCCCTGTGTACGATGGTGTACGCAGATCTGTCGGTAGACCCGCCAATCACTCCATCGGATCCAAGATGGGTTGGTGCTTGGTGGCTTGGTAAGTACATCATTAAAATTGTAATATCATTCATATTTCAAAGTAATTAACGAGCTAATTCGTACCTATAAACTTCAATCAATCGCTCAAAAGGGATACGAGACTTTTGGTTAAAATAACTCCTTAAATTGCCGTTCCAAGAGTAAGCAAAGGTTGGAGAAAAAAAATCAAGCGCGTTTTGATTCAACATTACGACTTTCACTCTCATTCTGCAGAGATAATTGAGTGCGCTGTCATACAAGAATGAACTTTTCCGCGAACCGACGGAAATAATTCGTGCGCTGCGCGCGGCCTCGGCACGAATGCGCGCCGGAGAAACGATCCCCGCGGGAAGCAGCCCCGAAAACCATCAAAATGATCAGGCGGGCCGCGCCGAACGAAAAAGGCAGTTCCGTGGCGAATCAAAAATAAATGCGCCCCGGCGAGTCGTGCGGGTTAGATCTTGTCTCGCCGCGCGGCTTCTCCCCTCGAGGGGAAAGAGAAAATGAAACGCAAGTCTCGTTATAAGCGGGGGAATTCCGATGAAAGTGTGCCATGGGATGCGCGCCGTCCTCCGTCTTATCGACCGGCGCATCGCCCGCTCATTCGGCCCATCATGTGCCGGGAAGGATGCTAGAGGATTAAACGCTTCGGAGAAGCGGAGGAGACGCGCGGGAGAGATACTGCACGAGTGCAGGCGGCCGGTGAAAAATGTAGAGGACGGCAGTTATGGTTTTCGAGGGGCGCTCTTAATAATTGTTTATGCTCTGTAATTTTATGGTTTTTAATTTGATCCGGTAAGTATTCAAAGATTTCTACAAAAATGCATCAAGCTCCATAATTGCACTGCAGTGCATTAAACATAGTGTATGGTTATACGTTCACTGTGCGCTTCCTTTTTAACCGTAGAAAGTCCTTATATACGTACACTTATATTTTTATGAACTATAAAATTAGATCTCAATTTATCAATTGAGATTGACCCGAACTGCGTTAATCACTATGTTGATTAATCACCACGTTGTTTAACGTTCTTCTCGTGAACATTATGTAAACTTTTACTGTTTTTTATTTTTAAATACACTGTTGTGCAACGTTGTGAGCAATTTTCAAGTCAACAAAGACTTCTAAAGCATCAAAAAAATCGAAGCATTTATAATAGTAGCTTGAAATGAAAATGTACCTTTAACGGTCCACATACTTGTACATTTGCAAGTAACGCTCAAATTTTTTGCGTGACCATATAACAGTCCGTCACCTTTAAAGTTTAATATTATTTTAAGGTACTCTTAAGCAAGATTTACTTTGGGTTCACATAAATCGAGACATAAATATTGTGAGCGCTCAAAGTAAAAGTAAAAAGTTTTTAAAGATATCATAAAAATTATAGTTTTTAGCGGAAAAATGTAATATTTTTATTTAAAGTAATCCCTATATTTTAGTCTCGTGAAAGTTTTCTAAGGGAACTACTATTTACTGTTTCATGAAAGTGTAACGAATCTATTTATAACGTTTTATAAATAAGTACTATACTTATTACATCGAATTTAGTGATGTATTTTTCATAAAAATAAAATTCTTCGTATAGTCGTTCTTTGCTTACCCCAATTAATGGTTTTATAAGAACAGACTTGTGTATAAAGTTTCTTATACATTCTTATTTATACCGAGCTCTGAGAGGAAAATAACATTAAAGTGTTATTGTTTTTATACATAAGGATATTTAACGAAAACTGCGAAACTGGAAAGGCCACGATTTCACTTGCTGTCGTCAATGATGAATACAATTATACCTTGATATGATGTAGTTAATATCAATCAGATTATCATTTAAAGAATAATGTCGTCATATACGTATCATCTGAAATTAGGTCCATGACTTGTTGAATTTGGCCTTGTTTAAATAAGTTTAAAAATGTTTAAGCATAAGCATGGGGAAGTAACTAAAGAAACCATTTAGTAGTTCTTATTATTACGTTATAATATATTCTATTAATTCATTAATTAATCTCTTAATTTTATATTTTACAGGACTGGTTCTTATACCGACTATGTTAATGCTAGTTACAATCGGTATGTTCGCCTTCCCCACACGATTGCCAAAAAGTAGAACGCCACCTAAGAGGACCGATGCCAAAAAGCCAAGTCTTGTGGGTAAGTAATCTTATGTAATACACACCTCTTTTTTGTTATAAAATTTTTTTTAAGTTTTCCTGCTCGAGAATTTCTAATTAAAGGCTGTAATAATTATCAAATTCCATATCTGTTAAATATTTGCCGAACAAAAATTATTTATACAAGGCTGGTATTAAGTTTTATTAGAATTATTTGAAATTTTTACACAAACAACAATAGTAAAGTTTTTACCGTTCAGAAAAATGCTCAGTGTCTGTTTTTACAGAAATCTAAAATTTAAACAATTATAATTGCTACAAGTGGAAAGTTTAGAAAAGTAACTTCAAAGACAGAAGTATAATTACGATATTGTGTATGCCGTTGATTGGCCGACCATGCTCGGCACATTCTACTTAGACATAAAATGGTACAAAGGCTCGATTCTCGATATCGTTTTTTCTTCATTTTGAGACCATAAAAGACGGGTGCTTTATTCCTACAGGCTTAGTTTAGAGAAATCTAAATAACGAACCCTCTGCGGCACAGTGGCGTGTGATTTCTCTCTTCTAACAGTTTTTTATTACTTGTAGTATTTTTTATTGAACGTAATTGATTTTTATCGCGATTTTATGATTATGGAATATTTAATAAAATGATAAGATCGTATGAAAATGTTTAAAATTTCTTAACGACTTATTGACATTGACAAGAGATGAAAAAGAAGAGTTTTTTCATGAAAAAATCCGCACTCAAAGGTTAATGCTCCATATTTTATAAAAATTGGGCACGAGAAAAAGTTGTTTCGTAAAACGAACGCACCTCATTCGATAAGGTGAGCCGGTAAAAATATTTAATCGCGGTTTTCTGCGAAGTATAAAGATCGAATATTCTTAGCCGCGAAGGTTTAACTATTTTATTGTACGTATAAGACGCAGTCACCTTATTTGCTATTAACTAAACCCGCATTTGGTAAAGGATGATGCATTTACGAGAACTGAGATATTTTACAAAAGCAAGAGGGATTGGCTTTACGGTTATCCGAGTGGAAAAACAATTTAATGAAAAAAAGGCCGGATAATAGGAAGCGCAGCTGGGCCGGGCGCGCTACGTGATATTTTGTTTGCGGTCTCGTATACGCAAACGCGAGAGGCCAAGTTAGAGCGCGACTTGACGCGCATTTCGCCGTCCCGGCTCGCGCGTATAATCTGTGCAGCCGACCGCAACATCAAGGTCGCTCGCCACTTTTGGCGATTCTCAGAATTTCTCCGACGATTCGTGTAGATTAGGATGGAGCACCGCGCGCACGCACACAAATTGCCGGCATTATACTCCTTGCCGAGGCTCGGCCCGGCTCGTGCGCCGCGCGCCCATTATCGCGATGAATATTACCCGCGCGTGGAAAAACCGGCGCCGTTTAGAAAAGCGCGAGGACGCGCCCGGCATTCGGATCAACAGGTTCGCCGGGCGGGGGGAACCGTCGCCCGGGAGCCGAGCGCCGCAGCCGCGCGCGCCTCGAAAATACACCCGAGAAAGCGAGCGGACCGGGCGGGCGGGGGAAGGGAGTTCGGCCCACGCGCCGGGGATTTTTCCACTGGAATCCGGTCGGCGTGGGCGCGCGGCCGCGCGCACGTGCCCCGCGTCCTTGCCGAAGGGCCTCCGAGCCGAAATCGCGGCGATAAGAGCGATGGCCGGGGCGCGGGCAAGTTCACGGCCGTTTGGCGCGCGGGCGGGCCCGCGGGGAGGGGGTAGCCGCGGCGGCGGCGGCGGCAGCAGCAGCCGGCGGAAACTCCCGTCAGTCAGCTGTCGGGGTCCGGTTATGGGACACGCGCGCGCGCGCGCGCCGATCCCCCCCGCCCGCCCGCGGAAAAAGAAGGCGCGATCGGCCGAGTGGCTTTTTACGGCGCGCGCCGCCGCCGCCGCGGTTTTCGTTGAACGGAGCCGCTGCCGCGCCAAATGTTTACGACGCTGTCTGGTCGGCGGCGCTGGCGCGCGGGGGCAGTCGGATTCGGGGCCGCGGGCTAGGGACGCCCGGGCCGATTCAATTCTCTCGGGAGGTGTATTTAGCGCCGCGCGGGGCTTTGTAGGTGTCTCCTTGGCCGATCGAGTGAATGGTAATTAGATTTGTCCGCGAGGCGGCCGCCGAGCCGTGTACGGTCTTTCAATTCCGATATCAAATGTATTCTATAAAGTCGAGCCGCTTGTGCCCACTTATACATTCTCATGCCTCCTCACCGACGCGAACGTGTTTTTCCCCGTGTACGCGCCGGTATTATTATGCCGAAACTCGATGAAAAAGAAAAGAAACAATGCCGAGGCGAGCGTCGCAGTGATTCACATGCATGCGTCGCGTCTATTTTGCGTTACGCAGGACGTTGTCAGAATCGGTAGAAATCTTCGAGCCTTGTATACTTTGTTACAATATAAAATCATTAGTCGAAAATTAAACGGAAAATTCTGCGGAAATGTATACATGTTTTTTGACGAATGGATAGGCTCAACGGAAAACCGGTTAATATTATTGCAGCAGTCAGGCTGGCGATAGTTAACGAATAACGATAATTTCACTTGAGATTATTGTTAACAAATTTGTCATTCTACAAGAATAAGCAGGGATTCAAATGCGTTCGTAATTAAGTTTTGAACAAATGATCCCGCTCGTGTTTCAGATTTTCCAAAGGCAGTAAAAAGGCTGCTGAAAAATGATATCCTGATGTTCCGAACGGCCAGCAGTGTCTTGCACATCTTGCCCATAGCGGGACTTTATACATTTTTACCGAAATACCTCGAGAGCCAATTTCGATTGGCTGCTCATCATGCAAACTTGATCTCAGGTAATTACTCGCGGTAATGCCTTTGCCGCGGCGATGCGCCTACAAGGGGACGAAGCCTAAAGGGATATCGATGTTTCTAGGTGTTGGAGGCATACTGGTGATGGGTCTGGGGATAATACTCAGTGGGATTTTCATTTTGAAGGCGAAACCGAACGCGAGGTTCGTCGCTGCGTGGATCGCTTTTACGGCGATCGCGTATGCCATTGGCATGGGCATACTCATGTTCGTCGGTTGTCCAATGAACGACTTCACCGGTCTCGTTACGAATGAGGAAGGGTAAGTAATGACACCAGTCACCATTTACTCGCGCGGCGACTGCTTATTTAAGAGGAAGTTCGGGGACACATGCAATCGTCGAGGCGTGCTGTGAATTTACTTTTTATAAACAAAATTGTCAAACGCCCAGTAAACAAAGATTCAGCGATAAGCCATTGCCGATTGAAAACATACAAAAGGCCACAAAAAATATGCACGCAATTTTTCGGCGAAAGTCGCGAGTAAATTTTCAAATCGGTCGATGTACCTGTTCCACAGCCGCATAATGTAGCTGTTAACTTGACAAATTGCCAATCGCTCGGGCGCACCTTGAAAACAAATGGAAACAAGTGGCTTAATGCTCTGAAAGGCGAATGGAAGCGTAAGCCGACGGTTGAATGGCTCGTCTGACCTGCAATTGTCGTCTTTTCCAGGTTATCCCGATTCGAGCCGATCTGCGAGGCGAGCTGCGAGTGCGACAAGAACAAGTTCAGCCCGATCTGCGGGACCGACGGGCGGACGTACTTTTCGGCCTGCCACGCGGGCTGCTCGAACTACACCGTCTTCGAGGGCAAGGTGGCGAACGTAAGCGAGGTTTATTTAGCCTAGGTTTCGACTCTCGGGGCCAGTGTGGCTTGGTCGCGCGCGCGCGGGGGAAAAAAAAAAGCGGGCGGGCGAGTAGCTCGGGGGAATGCGCTAAGAGCCAGGCTGAGGGAAACGCTTTCATCTCCCCAGTTCACCGAGTGCCAGTGCATCCCGAAGAACCTGACGATGCCGGAAATGCCGGGCGCGGCGAAGACCGGCTACTGTCCCCTCGACTGCAACAACTTCTACGTCTACCTGGTCCTGTTCTCCGTCTTCGTTTTTATCCACTCGACGAGCGAGGTCGGCTCGATGCTGCTGATCCTGCGATGCGTCGACCCGCGGGACAAGGCCATGGCCCTCGGGCTCATCCAGTTCGCCATCGGGCTCTTCGGTAAGCGTCGAACTCTTCCCCCCTCCGCGGCCTCGGACCGGCGAGTGGTAACGCCTTTTTGTTCGCAGGCAACGTGCCCTGCCCCATAGTCTACGGGGCCGTGGTCGACTCGGCCTGCCTCGTCTGGGAGTACTCGTGCGGCGAGCGGGGCGCCTGCTGGCTCTACGACTCCAACGCCTTCAGGATGTTTTTCCACGGTAGGTCACGCGGCTCGCCGGGAGGAAATTGCTTTCCAAATGAAGCCCGCTTTATGGCGCGTTAACCGGCTCCCTTGCCCCGGCGAAAGGGAGGCCCGAGCCGCCCGAGCCGCTTCCCTCAATGCCCGCGGACAATTTATTCAATCTCCCTCGCGCGCCTAATGAATAACGCAGCACGCCATTTGACACTTGGACCCCGCGGTTCCATCCTCGGCCCGCTGTACAATTTGCAAGTGACGCGACTGCGACGAAGAAAACAGAATCGGCTATCGTCTGGCTGTAGTAAGCACATTAGTGCAAATCCACTGACCTTTCGCCCACTTTGCCATTCGTTTCCTCCTCACCTGCTCTCCAATAAAATCTCATGGATTTTCACTGATTCTTCTCGAGAAGAGGAATCGATATCGGCATTGCTCACCGGTAAACAAAATCGGCGAAACTTTGCTTTGAACGATTATACGAGTGAAATTTTTGTGCATATCGCGCACAGTAAACTGTTGAAAAATCCAGCATGAACTGGTGATTAATGTCAGATTAGGCGATGCAGCCGATCGCGCGTAGAGATACAAAAGTTAACGTTTTACCTTCGGGGCTGAACGGACTCGTGTCGGAACGTGTCGTTTTCCAACGGGCCCAATGTCGATCGACAGGTGCTAACTGATTTGCTCTCGCTTAGGCACGACCGGCGGCATCCTCGCGCTGGCCTTCATCATGGACCTGATAGTCTGGTACAAGGCGGGCAGCATCAACTTCGTGGACGAGCAGGAGCGCGAGACGGGGACCGTCGAGGAGATGGCCAACCTGAAGACCCAGGACGCCCAGGCCGTGGAGAACGACTACCTGTGAGGGCGGGGCCCCTCGGCGCCGGCCCCCGGCCTCGGGCCGCGCTTCTAGTGTCTCCCCCCCCGGGGCGAAGCTCGAGCGCCCGGCCACGGGCCCCTCTGCCTGTAAATTATGTACATAGCGCACGCACACACGAGCTTGGGAAGGCCCTGCAGCGCGGCGTCCCCGCGAGCCGGCTCGCCGCCCGCGTCCCAGCTTCCCAATCCAAGGATCTCGCGAGCGCCACCTTTCCCCGATGGACCAGCCCCCGGAGGTCCCGTCCACTGTTGAGAGCCTCCGCGCTGGAGGAAGCCAGCCGCTGAATCAGGATCGCGGCCGCGCAATCAAAATTTCTGCGCGTCGCGGGACTCGGCGAGGGAAGACGACGCGGACATTGACGATAAATGGAGCGCCGTGCCAGGTCATCAATGTACATGGCGATTCGAGACGACGCTCTGTGATACCTCAGAAGTAACATAAAAGAAGTAGTTTACTAAAGCGACAAGGTGCGAAAGATGACTAGAGACCTAGAGAGCGAAAGTGAGTGCGTGAGAAAGATGAAGAGAATGCGATCCGTGTCAATGTACGTACGTACATGCACATGTATGTATACGCACGCGGGTACATAAAATATATACGTGTATATATACATATATATGTATATATCTATATATATACATCATTTGAGAATGTGTTTTATTGCGAAGTAAGTAACAGATGTAATCTATAACGTAGCTTTAGTATTATACTTAGTTGTACGCACCTTGCACAGGCACGCGTGGCGCGTTTTATTTAAGGTTTTTCTCGCGAATGATTTCCCCAAGTTTCTGAGCACTAGCCTTTAAAATTCCTATTGTCGACTTGTTTCAAAAAGCATGGCGAATCCATTCGAGGAAATTATGAGCATTTTCAGCAACCGATTCAGAACGTTACTCGCATATAGATATTGCACGTCGGTTATACGACCAATCCTGATTACCTTCTGCGATCGGTCTTGCGAATTTTTATTAACTGTTAATGAAAAATCTCCACGTTTATGAGAAGCATTTAAAAGTACAAACTTGCAGGTATTTGTAATAATTGCGTTTTTATACTTTGTTTAGGGTCCGTTCTTTTTTATCCAGTGCTTTTTATAACATTTTGCAGGAATTTTAAGATGGTAGTGTATTGTGAACTGTTATGTAAAGGTTCGTTCGAGAAGCATTAACTGTAATGTTGAAATTTCTATTTTTACTCACGACTGTTATTTTTAAGTTTTACATTTCATCCATCCAACGATGTATCTTTTGAACTGAAGACTATACACTTGTGCATTTTTTGGCTGCTTTTTATCTTTTCATTAGTCCCAAGCGTTCATGTAAACTTAACTGAATACTGAACCAAATACGTTCCGTAATGCGTACAAGAATGAATAAATTTACATTTACATGGCAAACTTGTGTGAAATTAAAGGATTTAAATTTAGTTAGTCAACATTTTTATTGATCGGCAATAATCTTTATACATATATATTCTTTTCAAAAAATATCTCACCTACAGATGTAATGTTGAGAAAAAAATCTTCAAAGTACAAATATTGCAGAAACCTTTGTCATTATATATTAAAAGTATACATTTAGAAACAACACGAGATAATTAAAGTATCCAAGTGAATTTTGATTTCTTAGTTTCAACTATTTTATTAAGTTAAATATCCATGTAATCGAATTATAGAAGAAATATAATTAGGAATATTTCGTAAGAAATAATATGATATATTCTTCATGGCCGGCCTTTCGAAGCAAAGGAAATTATAGTAATAAAGGTCGATTTAAGACATATTTTTAGACGATTTGACGAAACAAAAAGAATAGAAATTAGTGTAAACGATAAATTTGAAAATAAAATATTTAAATAGTTATTGTCGATAAAAATATAAATTAAGCAGCGAATCGACTGGGTTGAAAAAATAAAGGATGCTAAGGAAAAAACACGAGAGTTTAAAAAATTGTATTTTAATATTACGTACTTTATATGAGACGCTAATTGGTCAATGTAATACATACATTCGTAGATCTGTATGAGATTACTCTACGTATTGTTGTCGTTAAACTTTTAATGCCCGTCTATGTTATTGTGATTTGCCTAAAATTGTTACAAAAAAAATCAATCATAATATAAACTATTCCATCGATACAATAAAATATTATAATTTAATTTTGTTTTTCTATAATAGTATTTTTGTTAATGAAATCCATTGTTAATCTTTCTATTAGTAATGTATAATATATTCTTTTTAAATAAAGTTTCCTTCGATAATTCATATCAAAGCTTGAAGCGATTCAAATTTTCAACAAAGCTATATACTACTAACAGTTATAATCGCGCTGAAAAGGTAGACGAACGAAACTTTTAAAATTAAAATTAAAAATTTAAAGGGCTCTAAAAGTATAACTTCAGCACATGAATTATTAAAAAGTCAAATACGATATATAATCAGCCTTTTCTTATACAGCAATCTTAAGATTAAAAAGTTCTGACGTGCATATAGTTATACAAGATTTCCCGAATTATTCGATGTAGGGCATTATATGTATATTCAACACGCGATGTTCTGAAGGTAAAAATAAAAAGGTATATGGTTTCATATCTAATTAACAAAAAACTGAATGCTTCACAACCCGACTATAAAAGCATTCTCATATAATGCGGTTCATTTGAATGTTTGGTAATTGTATTTTATATTTTGTTGGTAAGAGTTTAAAAATTGTGTGCTACATTGATTGCTGTGATAAAATACCCTATAAAATTTCAACTATTTACAATTTGTTAAGTGAAAGAGTTCTACTTTAATTAAATTATTTTTATTAGTATTGAATATACATATATTTGGATAATGTTTGATCGATTATACTTATTTTAACAAATTATCAAATTGTACATTAATACAAAAGCTTAATAACCATGTACCTTGAAAGAAAATATTTGATTTTAATACTGTACCTAATAAAAAAATTGAGTATATTATATATTTTCTGATGACAGCCTGATTGTGATAAAAGATTGCTCGTTATTCACTATACAAATAACCTTGTTATGATTAATTATTTTAATGAGTTAACGGATGTATAAAGAAATTTTGTATTGTGCAACATTTTTTATTTCACAAGGTCAAATTTCGCTATCTTATAACAAATATATTTAACTAAGTGTTTAAATATATATTTCAATTTCATCTACATGAAATATAAAATAACGTAACGAAAAAAATAGGAAAGATTCATATTTTTTACATAAGTCTGATTGCTTTATGAATCATTAATAAACAAAAAAATTAGAAAATATACTTTGGAAAAACCTTCTTAAACAAAGTATATTTAAAAATACTAAAAATTAAAAGTTAACGTAAATATAAAAATATTTAATATGAAATTTTAAATGTATTCGTAATTTCAAGTTTTCTTATTAATATTAAAGAATAAATAAAATTACCTATACTGATAAAGTGTAGTATTTATGCATTTTTGTAATAAATATGATATAAATAATGAAAATAGTTTCGAAATTTACATGCAATTCTTTTATTTTAAATCTATTAATTGTCGTTGAAATGAATAAATAAACTGCATATTAAATATGTTTAAATCACAATATTAATAAATATTCTTTTTAGATTTATTAAAAGTGCACAAATTATAAAATGAATAAAAGTATGCTACCGTGTGAGTTTATTATTAATTAAACGGACATGATGAGTTTGATTTTAATATCGTACAAGTATAAGCACTTTTAAAATTATATTTTTGTATCCATAATTAAATTTACAAGTAACTCTGTAGTCATTTTTATGGTTAATATAATAAGCTATCAGAAATAAACATAATCGATTATTAATATTAAAATCTATAAATGCACATATGAAAAAATGTATAATATTTTTATCGAAAAAATTTAAATTAACATTTTTCTTACAATTCTCGATAGTATAAAAAATTTGGAAGAATATATTTTTCTCGCTGAAGCATGTCTTAAGAATTATGTGTATTTAATAATTTCAATACAATGTCAGTATCACGGGATCGAAACATACATTAGCAGGATATTATGAATTGATATAATTACTTGTAGATAAGGAATTAACGAATGTACAATAATAAAATATTTTTTGTTATAGTCCCGTTTGATTGAAGTTTAAAAAAAATTTTTTAAAGTTATTTAACACCATTCAGAATTAAACACAGAAACCGTTAACATAATCGTTAACACAGAAGCCAAAATATTGTGCATTATTTAATAGTAATATATTAAAAATAATAGATAATTAAAACAAGTCGTGAAAAAATAAATACTTTTTTAATTCTTGACAGTTACGGCAAAAATCTTAAGAAATATTATGAGAGTAATACAAATATTAACATTGTTACTCTAGTAGGAAATAAGGTTGTTTTTCTTGTTCATGTGTTATTCAAATAACATTTTAGATTCCCGTCATTTGTTAAAATGTAGCATAACTGATGCCGACTGAAATCCTAAAACTTAATACATAATTTCGATCCATAAACTGACTAAAATCTCGTTTAAATTTTCACCAGAGTAATTGAAATTATAAATACATTAATAATAATAATATTAATAAGAATGGTAATAATAATAATAATAATATAATAATATAATAGTATAATAATGATAACAATATATTGAAAATATTAATCTTTATAGTAAAATTATATTATTAATAATAATGTTAGAAAATGATTAATATTTTCGAATCTGCATGACGTAAATTTTGAACCTTGAAACTTAAATCATAATTTTGAACAAGAATTCAATTGACGAAATTAATTCAAAGCTTCTACGAGCCGAAATCTACTCATAAAAAATATTTAAAATCATTTTTTAATCATTACATTTCTATTGTACTAAAGTTTTGAATATATATAACGATTTTATTAATTTACTATACTTTTTCATATTAGATATAATGCAAACGCTTATTAATTCGATAAGTTGCAACTTAGTAGATGAGATTTATGAGTAAATTTATCAGTCGGACACAAGATTTTTCTTATTAATGTGATCTGGATATATTCATTAGATTTTAACTAAAAGGTTGTTATATAAATATTATTGAAGAAGATTTATTTTATTATTTTTTAATTACTATTATCTTAAATTTAATTTTAACAATTGTGCATTGACTTGCTAGAATTATTTAATTCATGGGATAGTCTTTGAATGAACGATATATGCTAGTCCACGAACTTGAATGTTATTGTATTCAATACAAATCGAGAAAGATATGACAGAGTAATAGGTTGCGTGTTGATTTAAAAAAGTATGTATTATAAGTTGCCATCTATACATTAAGGAGATAGAAAGCTGTATTTGTAATTTATTAGTATAATTATCTCTTTTATTTATACATTATATTTGTTTAAATTAAGATTTATTGTTATTACTTTACAATACTATTATTTTAACTCATAATTATTATTATCAATATTATTGTTACTCTGAAGAACAAAAGTAGAACACGATGAGACAAATTTTAGATTCTAAGGAAAAACTATGTATTCCTAAAATTACATTAACTCATTCGTTTAATATTATATGATGGATATAGAATTAGAAAATTTTATAATTATCATATTTCTTTTTATAGAGATGCCTTTGTCGAATTGCTTTCTCCGGTAAAATCTAGCATAGTTTGGTTTTTTAGGATGAATACGACTATTTAGTAAAAATATTTGCGTTTAAAAATAAATATTTCCTGTATCATATATGAAGTATCTATATATTTATACTTTATATGTGTTTTATAACAACAAACAATTAACCCTCAGATTATCAACTACTATAATTATGGTTATGTAAATATATTTACTCTTTTTTACAAGGCCTATCATAATATTTTTTTTATAAATTACAAAAACTCTCATTAATGTACTATACTTTTTCATTTATTGCAAATATAATTGCGGTAGAAATTTAAATTGATTTTTGAATAGTTTATGGGTTCCTAGATCTAATCAAATTAAAATTTTAGATATTTAGAAACCTAATAATAAATTAGCTTTTTTTACATTATAACTTATAATTATATTTTTTGGTGATCATTACTACGTTTAAAGATTAATTTCTACAAATAATATTTGCAAAACATAATTTTTCCATCTATGTTTTTACTTTGATAAGCGTGTTCATAAAAAGGTTATCACAAGCTAATATCAAATTTGATTTTATATGATATTTATACAAAATCATTGCTAAAGCAACACTGCCACAATGACAATATATTCTTGATAATCGGAGGGTTAAGACTGATTTCTGCCAAGCGTGTAAAGGTGACCAGTAAATTTTGTAATTAAATCCTTGATAATAATTATAATTTTTATGATTAACAAAAAGTAATTTGTTTTTAATAAAAGGCAAGTGCCATAATTTTAAAATAAAACTATTTCTATATAATTTTTATATGTAACCTTCAAACCTTATATTCCTACTAACCTGTAATCGAAAAGAATTAGCTCCAAGTAAATTTATTGTAACACCCAGGTCATAAAAAAAATTGAAAAACAACAGTTAGCTCAATATTTAAATTTACTTCTTTAAATGAGGATAACAAAATAGATATTTTATTTATTTTATTTTTGTATTTATATAAATTGTTTTGAACTCTGGTAGAACTTTTAGCTCATTCTTAGATACTTTTTCCTAATATTAGTTAATATGAACCAATTTTAAGAAAACATTACCTTGAAATATAGTGTAAAAAGTAACACAAAACTAGCTATCATTAAAGTAAGTCGTAGCTAATATTTTTTAAGGTGAATACGTAAAATATACTGTCTTCATTAAAAATATGCATATACAATTAATCAGAACACATGTATCGCAATGTGTTTGATATTTTTTTAATGAATAAAATATAGAAATGGAAAAAAAATAAAAAGCTAACAAAATATTAAAAATCACATAACACTACATTTAAAATAAATATTATCTAACTATCAAAGTTAGTAATTACTTATAAATTTATATTTAGCTTTTAAAATTAGTTATTTCTTAATAGCTACAATATAGTTAACGCTAATTTAAGGGTCCCTTAATTTTTTTCCACGGATAAAGAACATTATTGAGAATGTGTTTATTAATCATTACGTCATTATTAATCAATATAATATGTTATAGCGAATATATATACATATACAATTATTATTATATTGTTATAAAAAATATATTAGATTACGCAAAACTTGATTCTTATGATGCGAACTTTATATAAATATTTATTTTATATTAAATAAATATTAATAAAATAGTTTAAAGGTTTTAAAATTCGTATGAAAGTGTCTAGAGTTAGAGGATGAATCAAATATTTGTAAAAATATACACCTTGATGTATACAAGAATAAATTTTTATATGAACGAATTCTAGTTTTTCTTAGCATTTTTCTGCCAGCTTTTTTGTCGATGAATGCAAATAAAGAAATCGTGATTAAAATTCGAATTGAAATTAAATATCTATTATTTGATACGCATTCATTTTTTGAAAAACTTGAAAGATAATCACAGTAATATGCAATCATGCCAATGCAGTCCATTTTAGATCAGGCGTTTAAAAATTCTTAGTGACAGTGCAACTAAAGTACTAGACGTAAGTTATTCCACGGATATACACTTATCGGATATGAAAATAGTTTTTTAATATTACAATATATATTTATCAAAACATTCATCAAATAGAAAATGTATTGGTATATCATCCCTATTACGCCGATTATCCGCCTTGAAAAAAAAGGTTAGTAATGTACCCAGTGAAATACTGTAGCTAGTATAAGTGCGGAATATTGGGACATAGCGTACCTATAACAAACGAATTTAACGACATTTCAATGTTGTTCTCAATTCCATGAAAGCATCTAAGTAAAATATGGAACAGTAATGAATATGGATAAAAATAAAGAATAGTGTCAGTACAACTGGAACAATCGTTAATTATATATACCCTAATCATTTTGCATACTAATTCAATATGTGATCTCTAGGTGTGACTTCCAATAACTACAATACCAAGACTTTACAGTAAAGTAAAGAATAAATGTTGTTTATTTATGACAAGAATATAATTTTTACTGTACTTAAGTAATATAATAAATTTAATATAATTATTTGCTATATTTTTTACAGGTACTTATGTTACAAGTACTATGTAATTTTAAATATTCATTTGACGTAAAATTATTATTTTGTAGGATTATATTCCGATTTTTATATTATAATTTAGATTCATTTTGGAAAAAATATCTTAAATACGCATCTTATAATTTTATATGAAGATTTTTGTATCAATCTTTTCATCCTAAGCAATGCTCACTAAAATAAAACTTACAGTATATATTTATAACCTAAAAATGTTTAAAATTGTATAGTTTTGCACAAATTTTCGAATGATTATTGTTTTATTTTTTCGATACTTTATTTAAAATTTTATTAACATTTATTCACTTTAATGTTGATGTAATATAATATACAATTAAAAATGCTAATTTTAATATTTGTTTTACAGTTTCTATGGAAATTTTAGTTTTTTAGATTGAAATTGCAATATTAAAAAACAGTATGTGCTTTTAATTTTTCTGAGACACAACTAACTAAACTCATAAATATGCAGTATATATAGTTCTGTTGTAAATGACCATTCTAGATGATTTTAATTGTGTTGAATGCGTTTTTTGTTTATTTACTTATTTTATTTTATTATTATTTAATTTTTAAAAGTACTAACAAATTATTATTGTATTTTTTTTGATATTTTATAATCTTAGAATTAGTTTATGTTACAATGAAATTTTATGTTTTATGTGATAGAGTTTATTGGTCTTTTATGAATAAAAATATCATTAGGAATTTTCATTTGTCAAATTAAAAAAATTGATTTGAATGAATTAAACAAATTTTTAAAATATCAAAATTTTTATGTATTTTTTATTCTTATATGCAAAGAGGAAATTGACTCTTATACGTTCGCGAGCTTATATATGAAAAATATCAATAGTTTATCGCTTGAGTATTTGATCGTTATAAAATTTTTACTGCATTTTCTGATTTCGTCACCTACTGGACCAAATCAATATTAATTTTTAAAATCATAAGTGAATGTCTTAACAATATGTAATAAATTATTATATGAATCCAATCATTTGCCATTGATAAAAAAAATTAAACTTTTTATAAGATATTGTTAAGTTACATTAAATAAAACGCAATTTTCTAAGGAGCTATGAAATAATTATAATTTAAACCCTTCCAGATGCAAGATATACATCTAACCAAGACTCTAGCTATTTCAGCTCTCTAGTTTAGATTACAGCCAAAATGTTTAAATATTTGTATTTCAGTAAAAAATAATCTTCAGAATTTTGAAAGCTTTTACTTTATTATAAATATTATACAATTATACATCGATATTTATTTTTCATTTAGTATATTAAATTTTTTCATGATATTCTACGTTGATTAATCTTACCAGTGTTGTATCCTATTAATTGACCTCCTTTAAAATTTCAGAATTACCAAGAACAATTGTTTTATTCACAGTTATACCTGGAATTACAGCTATAATAGATGGCCTACGATTTCGCATTTTAGATCAATTAGTATCTACAATAGTTTTGATTAGTATTTACAACACTTTATCTGCTCGTACGGTATCAAAACATTCAACACAAACATCTTCTTTCCACCATAACTTCATTAATTCTTATATTTAAGGATTTCACTCCTACATTTGTATACTCTAAAAAATTGGAATTTCTGTGTCTGTAAATAAAAATAAAAATCATAAAATAGATATTATGCATTTGGTTTTTTTTAAATTACAACATAAAGTATAAGAAAAGTAATTTATTTAATAAAGTAGTTTAAAAATAAAAAAAGGCGGGGTTTTTTATATTTTAAATTGGACAAAAATCAGAAAAATTTGGAAATCATGAAAAACAAAGAAACAGTTGAATTATAAATTATATATCTGCAGTTCAAATCTTTTCAGAATAAATTCTATTGATTGGTTTAAGAAAATTCTTAATTAAATAATATTCAACTGCAAATTTTAACATATCTTATCAAAACTATGTCATTTGTTATATATTAATATATTTTTATAATATAATATATTTTATAATATTTTCGATAGAATCTCTACTTTTATCCACATACTAAGATTTTTTGCCACAAATCTGATTAATTTAAAATTTTTACAGAATCGTTGCGTGTTCCAAAGAAATACTGAGTCTCAAAACTCATTTAATGTAACAAAACAATATTTAATTAACATACAATCTTCAATCAGAGTCACATTAGGTATTTTCTTAAATATATTCTGACAACAAACTTCAAAAGATAAACATTATAATAGCTATATTAGCTACTATTAATTTAGTTACTTTTACTATTCCAATAGGTATGCATTTCTCACTTTTAACAAAGTTTACAAAATAGTATAATATAAATTTTATAAGAATTATTAGTGTAACTATATTCCCCATGTGTACAATAATTTTTTACATGCGGGTTATAGGTAACATTGCATGAATATAAATTATACTATTTACGAAAATCTCAATATGTACAGTTATGTTTATAAAAAATTCAATACTCTATTTTTAACAATTCATTTATCGGCGTTTAAATTGATCAGTTTTCATGGACATATTAATCAAATGGAATCTAAAAGCGGTAAAATTAATTTGTAAAAGTAATAACAATCATTGTAATATGTGATTGTACGTCAGAATGTAAGATAAATACCTATATGGTAAATTTTTTACAGAACCAAAAGTAGAAGGCCAAAAACTGCTTTGATTTTTTGTTTTAGTTGAAATTTGGACTAAGAACCGATCAACATATATGATATTTCTAAAGTATATCGAATAGCAAGCATTTAAATAAAATTCTGTTTTCAGTATAAATCAACAGGCGTTTTAAGTTTAATAAAATGTATGAATAAAGTACTGATGCGAAATGTACATTAGTACAATATCATCTATATTAAGAAGTACATAAAATTAAAATACTTCATTTTTCTTCTGTTATATTACTCAGGTAGTATATTAATTCTTATAAAATATTTTTATTTTTTATTAAACTACTTTCTTTCGGTGTATGCAATTCTCTGCAATGTTTTTAAAATTAATGAGATCCAATAGAGAAGATGATTTTTATTTTAATACGATAGTAATAACTATTAAATTGTATATATTTTTTATTATCATTGAGCGATATATTAGAATTGAATAGAAATTGTAGTTTTAACTTCAAATACTTTGCAAGTAAGTTTTCTTTCTTAGTCATATTCTTGAATATATTATACATAACTATTTTTTCTTAGTATCGTATACCAGTTTTTTTTCTTAGTATACATGAGTTAGATAGAAAAGAGAAATGGCGTATTAGAATACGAAAAAATAAACATTAAATTAAAACGCGCAAACAACTCATTAAGGTCATCCTTTTACTACTCGCTTAGTATAAAATCCACACGACAGTGTTCTACCAGTCTGACTTTAGACTGAATACAGACAAGAATGTACACGCGCCACGACGATTTTCTTAATTCTTGAATGTGTTTAATGTGCACAAAATTAGCGATTTATATTATATACGACTTCAAATCATAATGAGTAATAATAAGTTGGTGTTGTGTTTTCTTTTGTTAACAATCAAATATATTAACTCCAGTTCAGTGTTCAAAAGTTTGAATTTAGATTTAGTTCAAGTCGTAAGTATTTGATGTACTAATCTAAGTGACCAAAGTCTATTTAATAGAATTCTCATATTGTTGATTATATATTTATTTTCTTTAAAATATATATAAATAAATTGTATAAAAATTAATTGTTTAATTATTAAACCTTTCTTAAATCTCTAGTCAATTAAAATATTTGAATGATTCTTTATTACAAAATAAAATATCTAATTGTTATAAACTAAGTAAAATTTTATGATTTTTAACCAAATATATGATTGTTAAACATAAAATATTGATCAGTTATTCAGACACGGAGAACGGAGTCTTCAACGCGATGAACTAAAGTTCCTGAAGAATGGAAGTGATTATATACAAGAACCTTGGGGTATTGGACAATTAACAAATGTATGTTTATATTTATTGATGAATTATATTTTAGTATGATGAATAATTGATTCAAAAACTTTGATGTTGATTTTTTGTGAAAAGCAGACTAGTATTATTCCACTAAATTTGCTTAAAAAAAAAATAATGCCACATATTTACTGTGGAAAGTATAACTCATTCGTAAACTAATACTTAAGGACCTTGAAACGATTAACTTCATGACAAGACATTTTAAAACTAGCATTTAGGAGATTAAAATGATGCATAAAAATATATTAAATTATTACAACGTACAACAAAGGCGTTTTTGTAATTCAAGCTTAAGATGGAATTTAAGTTTAAATAATATTTCTTATTTATATACATATTGCGATCTTGCCTTTTATTTACCTTTGTTGATTATAGCACTTATTATGACACAGCAAATTAGTCTGTAGAAAAATTTTAAATATCAGAATATAAGTAGGTCAAGGGCATGATTTCAAATTATAAAACAGATATATATCAGAATAATTACAGTTGATTTAGATACTTAAAATTTAAACAAAAAATTTCTAATAAATTCATTATTAATTATTTATATTAAAGCAGAATTATGTACTAAGAATTTTAATAAATAACTACTTACATTGTCCGTAAAGAGACAATCACTTTTTGCATTTTTTTGTAAATAATAGTAATTTAAAAGTTTTTCAATCACTTAAAAATATTTGCACCAATGTTGATAATTAAAGTATCTTATCTTATTTAGAATACGATATGTGATATATCGAGATAAGCAATAAATTAAAACTAAGTATTAAATACTGAAAGCACATCATAAAATACTAATACACAAATTAAAAATTTGTAAATCATAATTGACAAATAGTTTGTTTGAACATTTTAATTTATTCAAAAAAAAATTACCATATAATATTATAACCACTTATAGTAAGAGCTTTTAAAATTTTTTTCTCGATATATTACAGCTTATTTTTTTTACTGTAGTAGTGTCATCGTATATTGACAATTTTTTTAAAAAAAAGATACAAGGTTTTGTTCGAATATACATTTATATAAATCAAATTTTTATTACACAAAATTGACAGAATGGAATGATGCAAGAATATAAGATAGGACAAATGTTGCGGAAGAGATATAATGAATTTCTAGGAGCTTCATACAGACCGCAGTATGTGCACGCCGAAAGCTCAGATTTCGACAGAACGAAAGCTTCTTTACAGCTGGTACTTGCATCACTTTATCCTCCAATATCCTCTGAATTTATATGGAACAACGACTTAAATTGGATGCCTATACCGACACATTACACTCCTCAGAGCCTTGATATACTCTTCAATATAAAAATGTGCCCCAGGTAATCGCATAATTTTAAATTAATTCATACTAAATTAAATTTAATCAAAGTATGCAAAACTATAGATTTAGATTTAGACAAATTTTATTTAGACGAATTTCCGACACATTATGTCGTGCCATAATAATCAATAGTGTAAAATATAAAGTGATGAAATCTAACAAAGTTAACAATAAAACTATCTGAAAGACATTGACATTGACTTAAAGACATTGACATAAAACTAATTGAAAACGTTGCGCAATTTATTTACGCGCACATTATTTTAAACTTAATTTTACTGAACTTGAAAATGAAAATCTTTCCATATAGATAGATATTAATTATTTCACTAAGTATTTCACTTATAGTACCTTACAAGATAAAGCAAATTTTCGTTTGTATGTTATGGATACGTTTTCTTTACAAAATAAATTATTTAACAATACTATGCATACGAACAGTTGTAACTTATCATCTCATTTCGTATGAACAAATATCTAATTCGTAATCTAAAATTAAAATAAATCTAAAGTTTTAAATACTATATCTATATTACTAATTTTTTAATATTCAAATTTTTAAATATCCTTTTCATCAGAAGTCTGCAAAATAACACAAGTGTAATTTATTGAAAAAATAAAAGCAATTCAGAATTAATCAATCATGTACTAGAATTTCAATGGATAATAAAAATTTTATTTTCAATTCAATTTAATTTTGAACAATAGTTGTATAAAAATCCTATAATACACTTTTTCAGATATGATAGACTATTTAAGCAACTTATGTCTTCAGATGAAATAAAAAATGGTCCTCTCCGCAAACATCAAGAATTATTTAAATTCTTTAAACGAGAATTTCCTGAGATTGATATAACCATAGAGCAATTATTTTATTTAAATAATATTGTGAACATTTTTGTAAGTATATTAATTAATAAATATAGATTTTTATAAGTACAAAATAATTTCATTATATATATTTAAATGGTATATTTGAAGTAAAATAAAATTAAATATTATACTCTAGATAGCACTGGAAATTCCTTTGCCACATTGGTACACTCCTGAAAGGCACGAAAATCTTATTGATGTTGCAAAATTGTATCTTGAACTACTGTCTTATACGCCAGATATGAAAAAATTATATGGAGGCATTATGGCTCGTCGTCTCATCGAAAATATGAATATCAACAGACAGAAAAAAAGCTCGAGAAGGATTTATCTCTATAGTGGTCATGAATTCACTGTTTATGCCGTTGCTAAAGCGCATAATATTACGTTAAACGAGTCACCAGAATTTGGATCAGCTTTGATCCTTGAAAAATGGATAGACGACCAAGGCGAAATCTACGTTAAAGTGAGTACATCCAATTAAAAATTGTCTTAAGCAATCAAGGTTTCGTACTGTCTACTTTGTATTGCATGTGAAATTGACAATTCAAACGTTATATTCATGGACAGTGCTAGGAAATAAGTAATTATCTCAGATATTTATCTCAATTATACTATGAGAAAAAGGTGTGATGAAATCATCGTAATAATAAATAATACTATACAATTAGTTTTTAATTAAACTTTAATTTATAACGCGATAAAATATTTTTGTATTGAAGTTTATTCCGTTTTCTAATATCAAAGAAATTGTTGAATCTTAGATTTGATGACTATGCATTTTTTAAATGGATGTAATAATCAACATTAATATTTTTCTTTTTATCTTAGATGTACTATTGGACTGGACCTTCAGAAGAATTACAATCAATACAATTAGACAGTTATGACGATCCCGAGAGATATTATAGAATTGACGAATATTTAAGTTTTGTTAAAAATTCATTACCGTCAAATGACGATTTACAATGCGCATATCAAAATTTGACACCAACTGATATAATGAACTCCCTAATAAGTGACTCGGAATTAATTTCTTAATAATATTACAGCTCTTACTTTACAAAAAGTTAGTTTTTATCTTTTTATAAATTACTTTTATTCGCTAATGTAGAAAATTTCTCCATTGTATCTATTCACATATTTTGAAACATAAAGTAAAAACT
This sequence comes from Sycophaga agraensis, assembly GCA_018906755.1. Lineage (NCBI taxonomy): Eukaryota > Metazoa > Arthropoda > Insecta > Hymenoptera > Pteromalidae > Sycophaga > Sycophaga agraensis. The sequence continues at coordinate 3,123,009 of JACCIE010000004.1, forward strand.
GTTTTGTGTAAATTAGATACAAAATAAAAAGGTAGTCGATCATTATTCGTGATTATGAAAACAACATACGTTAACTTAAAGTTGCAGTCATTCAATTTATTACCTTGTATCTACATGACATGCAATACTAGATGTCAATATGATTGATTTGATACATTTTTAAAAGAATTTATAAGAGACGAAAAAATGAGCGAATGAATTAGTATTTTAATTCAAAGTTAACTATATCCTATTGAATATAAATAGGTATAAAGAGTATAATCAAAAATACTTATAAAAATACCTGAAAAATTTAAAAATATATTTGTATGTACAGCTACCTATTTTTTTGATACTTATTGTCAGATACTCATATATCGTATGCTTGTATACAAATTCTAATAATTACTATAAAGAAAGATTAAATAATTTAAACAAAAATTATTTATTTAGAAATATATATGGAATCCCTAAATAAATTATACTTTTCGTTGATAGTCAATTGTTTATGATGAATTTTATGTTCTATGTAAGAAAATAATGTTGCACAATTTATTAATTTAATAACATTACTTTACTATTATTTATAAGGATGAAATATTGTGATGATTCAGAGTAACTTTATTAACAAATGATAAATAGTTGCAGTATAAGGAAAACTTTAGTTTACTCCGGTACATTGAAATTATGCAATGAAGTATAATTTTCTTCAGTTTCACTGTACAAGAATGTTGTAGTAAAAATTGTTGTTATACCTCTAATATTATGTTATGCGTTTGAAATGAAAAATAAAGATTGATTAAAATATTATAATTAAATAATATGTCTTAAAGTTTAATAGTTCTTAGTTATAAATCATCAATTAACCAAAAATTGGCTAGTTTAAATGGTCATCAGTTTACACATAATTGCAGTTATATTGCTGATTTCACTATACATTGTTTAATACAGCATCCATTGACCAACAATACATATAGTTCGTGAAAATAATGTATGTAAATAGTTACAGAAGAAATTACTTTATTTAATCTAAACTTATTTTCAGTCAGTGCACCCATGGATTTATACGAATAATTGATATATGTTCGAATTGTTTTAGATTTTTTCGAAGACTGGCTAGAACGATGTACAAAGAAAAAAGTAACGAGTACACTTTTTTATCATTGCTAATAAATGGAAACACATTGATTGAATATCTGTCACAGAGCACTCATTCTTGGACTCATTCAAAATGCAGTTACGAAAGGGTTTCGGTCATCATAGCTGTCACCTATAAATAATTATGCACTGTTTCTAAAACTGCTTCGTTTAATCAGTGCAAATCGAACTCATATGCTTTCTATAGCGGCTCCGCTCACATCACAACGCCAAAGGTACTTGCCGCAAGCAGGATCTGTATCCATTCACTCTCGCGCAACAACCGACTTTTCCACATTTTTATGAGCTCCAAAAGACTTTGACACGCATGGTTAAGTAATGCTACTTGATGCAATGCCTACAAATTCTAATAACAATATTGTTAAGCAAAAAAAAATATGTTAATTCACAATGCACGTTTTACAGAATACGCAAAGCGAGACGCAAAGGTTCGTTGTACGATGCTAATGCAGCGTACATTGCACAAGAGGCAACTTCGACATTTCCACGCTTTTTAAGTAATATTTAACTTTATCGAGCACAAATTACAATCATTCCACAAGTTCTTTTCTTTTTTTCTTCACATCGATTTTTAGCATGGTGGTTGAATAATCGATATAATCATTTCTTTGTAAATTTTTTTCAAATTTGTTTTGTTTGTTTTATTAAGTTCAAGTTTCTTAACAATAAAAACATGATACGTTGAGAAAAATGTGATAAATTAAAATATTTATATTCGGATTTTATGGAGTTGAATAAATAACTATTATCTTACCATTGCAGTACATACGATTTAACAATATTCACTTACCATTTTATAACATTTTAATGCCATATTTGTATCTTTATAAGAAGCATGATAACTTTTGAATTGCTTTCAAGAGTTTCACTATACACAGACGAGGTTGACATCGATTAGAGATGCTATAGTACATAATGATGAGCTAGTGTATTATTATTATTATTTTTAATTTAATAGTATAAATATTTATTTATAAAATAGTTATTTCGTAATTATTTAAACAATGATCTATGCAATTTAATTTATATTAATAAGTGAGTAAATCATTGTAATTATTTTTTTAAATACTTAAATTTATTTTTAAATAATTTAACTTTAAATACTTTAGTTACTTTCTCATTTGACAAAGGTAATTATACTGTAGTAAAATTATGTTTTTTCCGATGGAACAAAGTGCAACGTAAAACAATTAAAAACCTATTCGTTATTTCCTCCTGTTCTTTTATTTGTGTATTTAAATAAAAAAATGAATTAGAACAAATTTCATACCAATACTCACAACAAAAATAAACATAATTAAAATTTAAACAATTTTTTAATATTAAGTGATTTATTAGAATAGAATTAATTATTTGAATAGATTCAAGTTCGTTTTAGTAAATTTTTATTGAACATACTTTCTGTGATACAAATTTAATTATGCAACAGATGTTACATAGAAAATAATAAAAAAATGGAAATTGAACGAGAATGTGTATTCCATAAACGGAATGATCATCACTTGATTAAAAACTTTAGGGTGGATTTGCATTCTCTATTATAGCAACATATATTTTCAAAAAGAGTGTTTTATTCTACAAATTTAAATAGTGGAATACAAAGATATATTTTTAACCTTCGCAATATAAATAAGAATACTATGAGATCTACTAAAATTTTAGCTTAAATTATAGGTGAATAATTCCGATGTGGATAAGATTGGTACATATAACATTATTATAAAACACAATTATAACATATTCATTTTGTACTTAAATCAATGACAGTAATGTACAGAAACAGTTTAAGTAATAGTTGTGTTTAGTTTGCAAAGGAATTTATAGATTTATTTTGTAAGGATTTTGTTAACAAATCAATGAGAAATTATTTACGCAAGCACATATTTAATAAACTATTTTTGACTTATCTTTTGACCAAACAAAGTTCCAAGTCTAATTTATATGAAATTCTGATTCAAATTCAATTGTTGCACAAACTATGTGTAACGGCTCTATGATTTTTCTTCTGTTTATTGAAATTTTTCTTGTGTGATACTTAATTGCAATACACACGGTATAGTTTTATTAAGCGATGTCAACGCAACACGCATTACGTTAAGTTATTCCTCTGACATAGTCAGTCCTAATTTTTATTGCTTGAATCACCAATGGGATAGAATAAAATTTAATTATTGTTAGCAATTTGTTTACAAAATATCACGTGAACTATTACACGCTCTCTTAACGCAATAATTGCGTTAAGTTTTCTATTGGCCTGTAAGTCATTTTTTAGATGCAGTTGATCAGGATTTGGCTCAGAAATAATTTTAATAAATAAGAAGTATTACAGTTTTATTATTTAAGGTTAAATATTTTAATAATTTATATGTGTATAATATTAATTATTTTAACGCAGTTTAAAAGAAAAAGTGTCATAGAATAATTACATAACAAAAAGATATCTATTATAATAAATCTGTTAAAAAATTATAATAATATCAAAATGTGATAAACAATCAAGGTACTATTATTAATTTATAAGTAGCTGATCTATGTATTTTTAATAAAAGTTATATATAAGATTTTTTTAGTCTTTGATGAGTGGATTTTTAGCATCAAGTTGTTGATATATAAATAATCTTTAAATTTTGTTGACCTATGTGATGGTTAATCTTTTTCATTTATGATAAGTTTTTATTCTCGGTTTTGATGCAAAAGCATTTATAGTATACAATAAGGACTCCATTTTTAATGCAATTTATTAAACATAGTAGTAATACTTATTATGTTATAATATATATAGTTTTCTCCGTGCAGTTTTTCGAAGTAGATAACAAATATTATTAAGTATACTTTAGTCTTTTCTAATCTTTACAATGTTTATATACACTCTTTGCGTGGATTTATTAAAATAATTACAATAAATTAATCCATAGTACCTAATGCGCATGTATTGCATGAAATGGATAAGCATGTCCTTAGCAAGATTTCATAAGATTCACAAGAGCTGATGGACTATTTTAGCGCCACATTAATGTAATTTAAATCAATTTTGTGTGCAGTTATTACTGAACTAACAGCGATATTGGTTAACCAAATGATAACATCAGAATACAATATGCCATCAATACAGTTTATCTAATAAAGTATAACTGATTTAAAATTTTATTACTTGCAACTGTCATTTTTGAGTCGCGATCGACATTGATCATTCTAAAAACTTTTTATTTACATAGAGGAAACAAAATAAATAAGAAAATAAAATCTAAACAATAATATTTCTTTACGAAAATATTATAATGGAGTGCTTAAGGATATATTGTTTATTTTGAAAATTAATGTGCATAACTGTTAAATATAATAGTCTTCTCATGAATTGGTTTCTATTTAATATTTAGCTAACTGCTAGAGATATTTATAGTATGCATAAAATAAGAAGTGGCTTAATGAATTGGTTATTGCTATTACTAGAACGAATATTGATAAGTGGAACAATACCAGTATACTAACTAATAAAATTGAATGATTTTATAAATTAAGTCTGTCCGCAGTTGAGAATAGCATCAAAATAAAATTCGCATAACAAATAATAAAGTTTCATAATAAATAGACGAACAATTCTAATTTTTATTCACAATTTCCCATAATTCACTAATATTAATAACTATAATTTTAAAAATTGTATATACCTGATCTAGTAATAGTGAAGCATATGGAACAAGTTTTGGAATCCGGAAACAAACACCTTTGGGAACATGCAAATGCTTATTTAACAGATCTGATATCAGACAGCAAACATGATAACATTTAATATTATACGACTGTACAATAAAAATAAAAACGTTAATAAAATTCATCATTTACTTATTAAAGCAGCATTCGTTACATATGTTGTAGCGAAACTATAAGAGATGCGTTTCAACTATTAACAATTACGTCATTAAAATATTTTATACCAAGTAAAGTTCAGTTTACAAAAAACTTTGTAGGCGAAATAATGTTTAGTGGTAAAAGATTTTTTTAAGTACTATTGATTACATCATTACCGATTTTGAAAAAGGTCAGCCTAATATAGCTTATATTACACCATATTTTTATATTATGGTATTATTATGCTATAAATATTAATTTATAGCCATATAAATGGCAAAAATAAGAAAATTTAAATTATCATGATCACTGAGAAAAATTATGATCCAATTCTTAAGCTCTGATGAGATCATTTTTATTTACTTTAAAATAGGTAGTTAAAAATAGTGACGACTAGAGATTTCTCAATTTATGGCTTTGTTCACAAAACGAATAACTGAATCGCGAATTAATGCAGCATGTATAAATAACTAATGTTTTAGGAAAATATGTCCACCAATAAAATTTTTTGATTAATATTTGAGCTAAATTTTTTACACTAGTGATGATTATATCATTTCTTTTTATTGAGTTAAAACATTAAATCACTAATAATATAAACCAATAATATGTGGAAATATATTTAAATGAACCTGTGGAAAGGTTCGTCGACAGACAAGATGCATATCTAACTTAAAATAATGATTGATTGAAAGTTATAATTTATATATATACATACGCATAAAACCTTTATATTTATATTAGTCGCTTTTAATATATATTATGTGATTACAGCTTTGGAAAAATTATACGAAAAAGCAATTATCGAAACGGATTTTCTAAATCATGCAATTGCAATAAAAAAGTATATGTGAAACCCTAAACCAAGTTGAGCATATTAAGGCTAATAAGATTGCTGGAATTGAAACGTAAAGGTTTGCATCAGTTGAAATTATATACGTAACTATTATTATCGATAAAATTTAAGAAATTTATAAATTCATAATATTGTTTTTTATGGTCCTGAGGGTAGTCAATTAATTTTTGAATATTAGAATTTTGTAATAAAAAATAAAATTGTTTTAGAAAATGGGCAATTGCTTTTCTATTTTTTCCAAACAGTGGTAGTAATTTAACGAGATATTATATGTAAATTTCTTTATTTGCTGTAAAATTTATCATCATAGAATCATTCGGTTGATGATATAATTCTATTTAATGTTCGTACACAAGTGCGTGCAGATATGTACACTACGCATCCACACAGATGAGTAAAAATCGCCACATCGTGTGAAAGTATAGCCTCTAGCAATTGTATAGATAGTTTTTTCTGAGCGCAATCAAGGATTCGATTTTGAGATTAGAGAGACTCCGGCCCCTATGCAGAGTGTGAGACCAGGCGATTTCCTTCTAACAATCTGTGCAAGACGGACTCTTTGTACAGCAGCGGCTTTTATTTTAATAACCTTACGGGTCAATCAGTGACTTACTTTATTTAATACAATCAAATTTATTTCAAGTGCTTATAATGTTTTAAAAATTATGTTTGTCAGTAACTGTATAAAAAATCAACCTATATTTAAAAAATTCAAGAACTTTTGGGCTTAAAATAATACTCTATTCTAATAATACTCTATAATACTCTCTTTATATCCTCTTATTCAATACATTGAAGTAAGAAATACCGTTAAAAGGTCAACATTCATAAAAAAAATCTATAAAACTCTTGCAATTGATTTTATTTTTTTACGAGACATTTCAAAAGTAGTCTCGTTTTGCAAATGGATCTTTGTAAGACTGTCATGAAATGAAATTTTTTACATGTATATGGCGATTATAATTGGTTTTGTGGGAATAAAAATTTTTTTGTTTAAAGGTTTATACACAAGGACGTTTAAAATAATTTAACATATATATATACTCTACGTGTATACTAGTAAAATTTTTTTAATAAAAGTTACTTTCTGAATCATATGATTTAAAAATTAAGTTAATTACTGGTGTTAGAGCTCGGTTTGATTTTAGATACACACGCGTTCAATCGTGAAATAAGAAGTAATAAGTAAAAAGTAAATAAGTAAGAAGTAAATAAGAAAAAAGAAGTAAGAAAAAACTTAGCCAAACCTTTGTGTTTCCTTATCTTTATGGTGGATACTCGACTTTTCTTTCGTCGGTCCAAGAAAAGGCTGAGTTTGAAGGGCCTTACCGCACGCCGTCATACTCTTATACAATTTTAATTACAAGGAGGAAAAAGTCTCAACCCATCGATCGCTGAGAGCTTTTACGGTAACACCACTGATGGCCAAAGGCACAAGGCATTTTATAGTGCTCGCCACGAGTGTAACCTTTGTGGGCCAACGTGGCGGTTCGCGCCGAAATAAGGCGCCGATCGCCTAATGATCGGCTCTGATCCAACACCACTTGAAGAGAGGCTATATGATCAGGGCCCGCTATCACCCCGAGACCAGAGGCGCGGCCAAGGAAGCCGCTGGCAGATTCGGCCAGGACGGGGCGAAAAATCAGCCTGCAGGCTGCAGCAGCTAGGTTAGTCGGCTTCCTCCTTTTCGGATCAGCCGGATGGGAGAGAGAATGCCCGCGATGGACCGCGCGGCGACGGCCGCTAAGTTCTAGCCGGCCAAGCGGGTCTTGGATGTGGAAGGGCCCTCGTTGGTCCTGGCTGCGTGTCCCGATGGGTATAGGCGGAGGGTGTTCGCCCGGTACGAATAAATAGTATATGCACCAAAGCCCTCCCCCCCAAATTATTATAGCGACCGCCCCTGCCTCCGCGATCCTTCCCCGCGTTGATCGCCGTGGAGCTAGTCGCCTGGACTATTTCGGCCAGGTCCCCACCGAAACGATTACGATCCTGCATGTCGTGTATGTGGACGCGACCGGGCAAGTGGCAGGTGCTGCGGGACCCTCCGAGGCTCCTCGGTACGTCGAAGGGAGCACCACGTCACAACTTCAAGGCAAGAATTTCCACTCTTCTTGGCCCTTGCAAACGAAGAAAAAATTATTGTTTTTGAATAGTATAGTTTGTTTTAATATGTAGTAAGCGGTTCGTAGTAAGCAGCTCGTGAGTCTCAGCGGTCTGATGGCACAAACAAGGAGGGATGAATGAGAATTTCCCTATAGATCGGATATCCCTTCAATGTAGGGTGCCCTATAAATAGATCTATCCCCTGAATGAGTTAAATGATTCAACCTGTTGTCGTCGTTCATCTGAGGTATTAATTTAATTAATAAATTAAATTTTAACTGTATGTGGTATCTCTGCTGACGCACATAATGGCTGAAAGAGCAAGATATTCATAATAACTAACAAGCGATCCTTCGATAGATTTTGCGAGAAGATTTTTGTTGTTTAAAAATAGAGAGCGATATTAAAAAAGATATGCATGATTGAATTTAAGGTACTCGGGTTTCTTCAGAAATCGACTGTGTACCGGAGTTCTTCCAACTGGCCCGGAGACAGAGTAATGTTGTGGGTATGTCCAAATAGGTGGTCTTGAACAAGGCGGCCGATGGCTGCTTAGTCCTGAGTGAACCAACGATGACCACGCTAAGGAGTAAGAACCCTGAGGTTTAAAGAAAATTTGAGAACTGTTTAATTCTTTCTTAGGTAACACAATTTTTACGAAAATCAAAATTACGCTTAAAATTATATTGAACAAGGAATTCAATGGTGATTAATTAAAGTTATTGTTGAAATATGTTAAGCCTCCAACTTCTTCTATTAAACTTAATCATGAATTTTCAACAGAACTATTTATTTTACTAATAAGTTAAACAAATACATTACAAGGATACATTACAAGGATATATTACGGCATTTTTGTGCTTGAGGAGGATCTCAAGATTGATATCAGGATATATAGGTTAATTTTGTAATAAATTAGCTGCTTGTAAATAGAAAAATTATAATTTATTCCTATAAATATGTACATTTGAAATAATTATCTATCTAAATTCTTAATATCTAAATTTAAATACTTATAATTCTAAAAATAAATATAAATACTATATTAGCTTTAATTTGTACAAAATGACTTGAGTATAAAAGGTGATTCCTTCACACGAAAATTATTTGTTTTTGTTCCATATTCCTCTAATTCTATTTTACTTCTTTTTCGGCTCGTGGAATGAATACGATTAAAGCTAACGCAACTGAAAATAAAATTTTATAATAAACTTTTAAATCAAATTTAATCATTATAATTAAAAGAATAATTATTTTTAAAGAGTTTATAAAAAATTGATAAAGCTCAAAAGTGACATGGAAGCAGGTTTAAATATAATTTATATACTTAAAATAATATTGTAAATTAGTTGACTTAGATGAGATCTGTATTCTTTCAAATTTAAATTTTTGAAAACTATCATATATAATATAATATTTATATTAAATTTGCATAAAAGATTTTAAAATAGTCTTTCAATATATTTTTGTTACAATATTGTTAATGTTTAACTTTCATGCCAGAAACGATATTACGTTCAGAATAAAAAACAAAATATTTAGTTTAAGTTTTATAATTAATCATATAAAAAGTTATGCAGTTTTATTATAACTGAATATATTTTATCTATATTATAATTTTTTCAAATAATGTGTTTACCTGATGTCATAATAACTAAAAATATCACTGCTTCGATACAGCCATATTTTAACAGTACGGGAAACATAACATTTCCAGAAAGTGCACCAATACGACCTACCATCATCGTTAAACTCACAGCCATTGTTCTGAAAAATAAATATATGCGATAAAGTATTACAGTTGAATTACAATATTAATAAATAAACATATTATGGTACCTTAAAGAAGTAGGAAAAATTTCTACTGCAACATTAACTACTAAAATTGTAGCAGTACACATTAGACTAACAGGTAAACCTATGAGTACTAATGTGAGTATTATGTTTGAAGTCCAAATAAGTGATGTCACACAAATCAATGAAACAAATAAAGTTCCAACTAGAAATATACAAAATAAACTTATGTCAATTTATTATAATATTTGATAATTATTTCAAAAACTAAATACTTTTTAATCGTTGTATTATAAAATATGTAACTTATTTTGAGAAAATAGAAATAGTAATTTTTTTTATTTAATTTTATGGATGTATGCAAAGTTGCGATATCTTTGAACTCTAAAAGTCTTATTAAGTTTGGTGCTGCAAAAGCTTCGAACTGTCAGATATAAGAGGTACTTTCGTTACTTTAATCAATAAAATTCCAAAAATATTGTCTGGTGCACTCAGTACACCTTAATTAATCTTGGCTTTTGGACAACGTCACAAACAATTAAATTATCTTCGAGTGAACATGCGGTTGCTATAGACGCTTGACATTGTTACGTGCAGATAGTTTCCCACATTTACCAGCTCACGACCGGCACAGCTGACGAACTTCAGTATTAGATATCTCGCGAGGAATTACCTGACGTGTCACGTCTCCTAATGCTATCGGGTAAACCTGATTTTACTGGTTTTTTTTTGTTTTCCCGAAAAACTGAAAGTACCTAGCAAATATCCGCTAATGTTTACTAAAGCCAACATAAACCAGTACGCTACACAATTCCTGGCAAATACTGAAAATATTAATTTTTTTATAATTTGAAGTTACATTAGATCTGTCAAATTAGAAATAAAGTAGTTAGCGCTTGATTGAGTTATTAAACCGTGCTTTTAGCTCTTTTTTGTTCCTATTATTGTTGCTTTTAAGAAGTCAAAGTTTCAGCAACAACCTACACATTATAACTACACCCAACTTTCGTAACAATCCCAAGTTGACTTGAAAACAATTTAATTATTTGTCACACTTACATGAAAACTAAAATTTTGTAAGGGATGTACACTCATTATATCGAACGACTTTACTTTTTTTGAATTTTATTGCAAAAAGGAACCAAAACCGTTTAATTTATTAAGTATTCTAGATTCTGAAAACGTACAGTTCCGTTATTGTGAATGTTAAATAAGTGCACTTGTATGACTTTGTCTATTAATCACTTTAAAATAAAATTAGGTAAAGAATTTATGCCTTATGATCAATGATTAAATTATTTTTATAATCATTTGACAATAATTGGTATATTACTTCTGCGGAAATGATGTAATCAAATTTAAATAATTGATTTCCTGAAAATTCCAAGCATAAACAGTTATATTACTTACGTAGTAGTTTCTTGTTTCCAAATAAATTTACGAAAAATGCAGCAAAGAACATACTAAGAGTTATAGCTACAGACATTATAAGTACTCTGAGATAAGTAGTATCATTCATTGGTTTCTAAAAGGACAGAATTAATTAATTAGAATATTAAAAATATCTTAAATTAAATTATCTTTTAACAAACAAATTAATTTCGTTATTAATTAGTTATAATAATGCAATGCAATGCAACGTGCAATTTTGAATTTTGAAAAGAAGCTCAAATTTTTATGTTTCAAATAAAATTTATAAATAATATAAACACAACTTTTATCTTAATTATTAGTGTTCAAAAAACTGTCGATTTTTATAATATTAATATGACACTTTGTAATATTATTATTTGTAAGTATTAAACATAATTTTTATATTTATTAAGATAAAAATTACGTTTATGATTTCTTTTGTTAGACCTATAACTAAATTATTAGTGATTTTTAAACTAGATTAATTTAGATTAAAATAAATTTATTTTACCTCTATACATTCTTCAATTTCATTTAGATATAGCCGGTCACTGTCCTGCCCAGTGTACAATGTAAAGTTATCAATAATGTGGCAAAATGTATTTGATACTTGTGAATTTTCATTCTCTAGTCCTGTCGATTGATCCAAAATTACAAGTAACTGCGGTTGCCAAAGTCTAATAGTATTATTACTACAGAAATCAAAAAGTATTTTTTATAGTAGTGTAGACAATTTGATTATATTTAAATAGCCAAAAATTAATTTACTTACGATAACATTGTACAAAATTGAATAACAAATAGTAAAAATAGTTTTAATAAATATGAGCTTGCAAATAAGGGTTTCATTTGTCGAATTCCTTCATAAAATAAAGAAGAAAAAGATTTTGTCTGAGTAACTTCAGTATTTACTTTTTCATGGATTTCTATAACTTCATTTTCTAATAGTTTTATCTAAAAATGATAGCGATTAAATTAATAAAACGTAATCAAAATGAAATATTATCATATTTCAATATTACAATATAAAGCACATCAAGTAATAATTTTAAAGTAATTTTATATTAGAAAGAATTAAAGTCTCATGAATTGCTTAATTAACTTACTGGATATGATTCACTTGATAAACCTGTATTCATTGTATATATTTTTTTAAAAACATCCAGAGCTTCATCATTACGACCTTTACTCATTAAAAATTTTGGACTTTCGGGGAAAAAGAACAAACATAAGCCACCGAATATAACTGGAAGACCACAAATACTCAAGTAAATTCTCCAAGAATTATATACAAAAACTTCATCACCAAAAACAATTAACCATGCTTGAGGAATGATCAACCATGCTAAGCCTATGATAAATTATATTTCATATTATAATTGCTTAATAATAATTATTTAAAAATTTAATAATGATATTATTATACCTGCATTGAGAATATTTCCAACAAAACTTAGCGCATTTAATCCAAGTAATTTTTTCGGTCTATCCTTAAATTGATGAAATTCTGCATAATATGAAGTAACAGTAGCATAAGGACCACTCGTACTGAAAATAATATAAGGTTTACTATTATTAATTATGAATATTCTAGAAAAAAATAATATATTTTTACGTAAATAAAAAAAATTATAAATTTAAAAAGAATTTACATGAAACCACTTAAGTATTTGAAGAACACAAGAACGGCGAAGTTTGGTGAGAATCCATTCAGTACATTGCATATGCCATCGAACAAATATCCGTAAATTAAAATTTTACGTCGCCCCGTAACATCAGCGATAAATCCCCAAATGAAAGCGCTAGTGACCATTCCTAAAAATAAAAAAACAGTTTTTGAACATGCGTCTACATTAATCATTTTATCAAAGAATTATGATATTGAAATGTATGAGTGTGTTTTAAAATATTAGAAATGATATATTAAAAATCTATTATTAAATTACCTGCATAAACGGCAGCATTTAATACACCTTTTTGAAGTAATGAAAGTTGTAAATCACATTCCGCTGCTGGTAAAATCATAGACATGTTTGCTGTATCAAAAAATGACGACCATGTTGCAGGAATCAAAATCAAAAAGAGTAAGTATTGAAACTTTCCATATCCTGAAGCCGCAATGGCTTGTTCAAAATCTGCTCCATTTTCTTCAAAAGATTCTAAAAATAAAAAATTTCAAAATTTAAATGAATTAGATAAAAAATTTTAATATAGAATACTCTAATCTATTATTGGTGTAATTATTTCCTGATTATTCCCATTTATACTTTAAATACCGTAACAAAAACTATTTTTTATTCAAGATTTTAACCGAGGATGAACAAAACCTCATAGAAATTCATAGGCTCATTCAATGTAATATATTCATTTTATTAAACCTTTATTTTGTTGTAGACTTTAACTTAAATCGCTCAATGGATTTTCATGTTTTAAAAAACTTAATGTGTAGGTATTGATTGTGATTTGCGAGTGTAATTTTATTATTTATTAATTCTGAGACTTCTTACTTTGTTTTTTATTTTAAAAAAGTTATTATTTTCAAATATTTTTTAGTTAAATTCTTAAAAAAAACATAGCAATACCTAAAAAAATGAATACATCAGAATTTAATGAGACTACAGAATTTTCATGGTTTTTATTTCAACTACATTTATTACGTTTTTAGTAAGAAATTAAATTTTTAATATCAATAATGTTAGTTTTTCTTACAGATATTGGAAGTGTGAAGAGCGAATTATAAACTTCTTCAACGAAGCCAAAAAATTAATTTGTATTTAAACTTAATTCTAATAATGCTCAAATAATGATATTAAAAATATTTAAATATTTTTTAAATTAAACATTGTATCATTTTTAAATACGAATTATTTTATAATTTACTTTAATTCGTGAAATTATGCAAGTATAGAATAAAGGATGATATTTATAAAAATATTTTATATATTAATCGTAGAAAAACAATCATTGCGTGCCATATACATTTATATCAATTATTATTATGTAATGCGAGTTATACCAATTATACAAGATAAGTTTGGATTTAGTAATAAAATTAATAAAACTTAACATGAGTTTATTTTTTTACATGTATTTATATATCTTACCCTCAATCTTACCTTTAGGTTTCGAATCCATTCTGATCATTTTACGATTACGATGTTAGCAATACTATACCCACTATCAGTCTTATATTATGTTAATCTGTTAAAAATAGATGAATTAGTCAATTTTTTAGTTATTTATTATAATAATTTATAACTACTTATAATTTAAATAATCCCATGTATTATATAATGCCATGGATTTATAAAATTTTCTCAAAAATTATGCAAATGAAAGATATTTCATTGATTTTTTTATTTAGTTTATTTAACAAGTTCTATTTATATTCCCATACGATGTTAATCTACTATAGAGCCATATGGTGTTTGGTAAAAAAAGCACATGTGCAGATTAAGAGGTACTTGTGACAATTGGGGAGACCGAGATCGAATCCGGAATCACGAGATTCGAGACCGACACTACCAAATGAATCACTGTAGGGCTCAATTACTTTGATTGACTGTGTAATTTTGGAACTTCAATGATGCTATATATATATATACGTATAATTTATGTTTAATTGACTTTGAAAAGCATTTTTGATTAAAACAAGATTAAATATTTAGTTTTCAATCAATCTAGTGGGTATCATGATAATTTAATTCCAGTGCACTTCATTAAATTATTTTTATTTTTATTCTATTTTTTATTTAATATATAATGAAAGAAACATCAAAATGTTGATATTTTAAAAAGTTTTTCATTTTTAAATAAATGAAAATTGAAAATAAAAGTAAAAGATTTTAAAATTAGTATGAAACAATTAATCAGCTAAAAAAAAACATAAAAATAATATCACTTAAGTTTCAAATCATAAAAATTTATTAATGGGTTCACAAATAGTCATTTTATCCTACTATACTTTTTAATACATATTTCATAAAAAAGAATTATGAATTTCCAATAATAATATACTTCTTGTGATAAATATTTATTGTATAAGTAGGAAATTCGTGTAAGCTCGTATAAGAATTTCCAGAAACAAAGGTAAAATCTGTTTATTAATTAAATTATAATTTTATTTTATTAATAAAAAGACCCGTTTACTGACTCGTGATTCTTTTGAGTTAACAGACGCAGCCGGTTTCGTGCATTCGTAATTATTTCCATGCATTCATCACTATTATTCAGAGATTGCACATTTACGTATTCACAATGATTTGAAACTTGCCCGGGCCACGTTCGCGCACTCAATCGCGGTCTCGTTTACTACTTCTCATATTTTCTAAATTTTTTGTTTTAATTATTATTGGTTATTTTGTATTGTGTACACTGAGCTTGCGCAAGTAAAATACTCGTGAATTAAGGTTTCTCAATGCTTTTAAATACGAAGAAGCATTCTTATTCTGCCTTGTACTCTCTTTATCTCACGTAGGTATTTGCTTGTAATATCAAGGAGCACAGCATAAAACAGAACCTGATCGCTGCCAGAAATATGTGGTTCATTTTCTTAAACTTGAGATAGGTATATACGCAATATCTATCGCACTATGACGTAATAATACATTATATATACAGTTTAATCTGTTTGATTTGAATTGAAGCAATCAGTTTTATACAATTATATATGTGTATTAATAAATATTAATTTTTCTAAATTTTGCGAAATCTTATGCACATAATGTATTGCTGTATTAACTATCAATATATGTCTACGAAACATTTTATTTAGAAATATTTTCAAAATTAAAAAGTTTTAATTATTGTATATTTTACATATTACTTTTAAATATTTTATGTAATAATTAAATTTAATCTATACTGACATATTAATGAAAAGATATATACATGAACAAACCTAACTGCATTAGAATCAGCAAATAGAAAATGCTTTTAATATTGTTATCTTTTTTATTATCACTAAAGCAAAGTATGCTCGTTGCAGCATTTCAATTTTTGTATGCTTTCAATGACGTTGTTGTACAAAATTATCTGTCAAATTACGTTAAATAGTTTTTCACTCTGAGGAACTGTAGATATAAATTTATCGTTAAACATAGTTGAATATTAAATGTGCGTTACCAAACGATATATTAACATACGTTAATGTTGATACATATCTACTGCTAGAACCTTTACAAATGAATTAATAAGACGTGAGTGAGTTTGTTAATTATTTCAAAGTGTAACATATTTAAACCTTTTTACTCCAATTCAAAATATAATATTAAATACAGCTATAGAAAGATATATAATTATTAAAACGATATTTTTAATATAAATTATCCAGTTATTTAATTATTATATTAATATTAGGGAACTATTAATACATCTTTTTTCCAAAATATAGTTATATAATTTATATATTTTTGTAACCCGTTGGAAAAGGACCATAATAATCATCATCATTTCCTACATTTTATAACATAAAACTTAAATATTGAACATATAAGCAATATTATTCATATATTAAAATTTAATATTCATTATAAATCAAATAACTAATTATGATCTATTAATTACATTATTTATTTATAATAAAACTAAATAGAAGATTTGAATTCAGATTAAGATATCTTAATTAAGCAGTTTCAAATATTATTCAGAAAATGTTATAAGCGTTAAATATTTTTAATCTGTAATTTGTAGTTGCGTGCAAGAAGATAAATATGTATAATACTTTACTATATTATTTTAATATATTTACATATAAAGTAATATTTAAATGATTTATTAATTTTAATTATATTTAATTATAATTCAAAGAAAGTATAATATGCATATATTTTCGTAGTACAACGGATACTGTAGAATATCGTTACATTGTAGAATACTAAGTTTTTTAAATTTTATTTAAGGTGTAAACTGGTATTATTTTAACCGCATTTCTGACAAGTTTATGGGTATAATATATGGTCTAAATCAGTTTTTTGGGTTCCTTCTTCAAATTAAATAAAAAAATTTTATATACAAAGATATACATATATTCGTTATTATCGCAGTCTTCGATCATTTGTGTTGTACTTACAGGTTCAGTTTATATATTTAAAGCTTCATTTTATACAAACATTTAGGATGAAAAATGATCTAATTTCTACAAGGAATACATGTGAATAAATTTAAAAAGTTTTAAGACTTAAGCCTAAAATAACAGTATATCTGCTATTTGGAGTTTGTGAATACTGTTTGATATTAATTTTTAAATCTATCTGTTTTTTATTTAATTTAAAATAATAAAAATTATCAAAATTTTGTTGTTTTTTTGTTTTAGTATATTCAATATATTTTGTCAGAAATATGTACGTGTATGACTGCAGAATTAGCGCAAATCCTTAATAAACAAAACTTACATGTAGTTTTTTAGCTTTATTCTAATAATAATTATTTATATAAGAAAATCTATGAATTAAATGTTGAACAAAAAAGCTCATAAATAACTGAAATAAGTAATGATAAATTACCTAAAGACATTTAAGAACTCTTACAGTTGATTGACAAGTTAATTTAATACTAATTTGAATAATGAACACATATTAATATAAGTTTGAAATTTTAAATTTAATAATAATAAGAAAATATTCAAAGAACTGTCATGCCATAGACTATCAGAGATACAACGTGATTAGAAAAAATGGTTTAGATAATTTTTTTGTATCGCGTTTAAAAAGATATATTTTTATTTCAATGATAAACGTATTTTTATTCTTATTATAAATTACATTTTATGGAGACTAATGCAGACTAAATGTTCAATAATATTTTTTTGAAAAATTGTATATAATCTCTAAATTATCCATTAATAACTAAATTCCGACAAGAATATTGATCATTTTTTAAATATTTTTATATCCTTCAAAGATGTCATACTATATTACTATAAGATTATGGATGAAATTTTCTCGAGAAATTTTGCAAAAAGCTGATTCATAATAACAATTTATATAATAATATTTGATTTTATTATCGATGATGGTTGAGTTGTATGTAATATTTTATTATAATTTCTATTATTCAGATAAACACAACCACTACTTTATAATTTACATATGCGCATTTATATATACAATCGAGATTTTTAACTTTTAATGTAATTTAATATGACGTATATTAATAATTGTATGGATAGTTTCAACAAATCTAATAAACAATGTTATAAGATATAATAACAAATAATTAAAATAAATAAAATATTTGAATAATTAGATTAAAATACATTTAAGCAACGGTTAAAGCTTGGTCTGGATATTTTATCTTTTAATTGTATATAATCCGAGAGACTATGGTTTTATAACTATTATCTTTATTTACCTGGAACCACTCAGAAATATAATGTCTTGCAATAACTTTAGCTACTAGT
The DNA here is from genome assembly GCA_018906755.1 of Sycophaga agraensis. Lineage (NCBI taxonomy): Eukaryota > Metazoa > Arthropoda > Insecta > Hymenoptera > Pteromalidae > Sycophaga > Sycophaga agraensis. Next base: position 3,141,560 of record JACCIE010000004.1, read on the forward strand.
ATTTTCTTGATAATTACAGTTGAGTTTCTATGCTTAAATTATGTAGATATATTGTTTTAGAATATTTAAATCATGTATTGCACGCACTAGAATATGTATTTTACAGAAGAATCGTTATTCTTCTATGATTCGTTTAATATTATTTTTAATAAAACATTTAATGCAGTGTAACTTTGAAAATAATAAGAATGCTGCATACATCACCGTTTAAATTGATGCTTATCTTGAGTTTCATTACATTTATGATATCAATCTTAAAGACTAATATATAGTTGTGGACTGATGACTAGTCAGTAATGTAGTCAATATTTACTATTACAATGTAAATTTTTATATGACATGGTTCTTCTTGAGAATCATACAAACGTGCCTGGAGGTTCAGTGTGGGATTCAATTTATTTTTACGTATTAAAGGTTACCTCCCACGGCTTCGCTTGTGGTGCGGGGGATTTATAAGGGGGCATAAAGTGTGATTGTCTTTAAGCCCTTGTTCCACAGAAGTTTATAAACAATTTGAAAAAATACCTCCCAAGGCCTAGCTATAAAATCGGTTTCCTAAAGATATGATAAGGCATTATATATAATGTATATATACATGTATACAATATACATAAATATATATATATATATATATATATATATATAGAATCTGTGTGGGATGAGACTTTTAATGCATACATTGTATATGTGTCAAATTTACTTTTAATGTTTTTAAGAATAAATATCAATCTTGAACGATTACGATGGTCAATAAAATATATTTCGTCAGATTTATATGTATGTGCGTATTCATATATACACATATATAGCGAATATTTATTTTAATTATTTCAGATCTATTGTATTTTTCACATTAAATCTCATTCTAATGTAGTTTATAATAACCAAAAAAAGACAGTTATTACTGTTTTAAGGTTTGAATATAAAAATATGAAATAGACTTGATCAGAAATCTCTCTATACTACTTATAATTATATGCATAGATCGAAGCATAGATGTAAAGATACGGAACTAACACACCAAATAGATTAATTATATTTGTATTATCTGATTGTTTGCTGCTCTCTTTAGATTATAATACAAAAATATATCCTGAAAGTAACATTTTATGATTTAATTAGTACATAGATAAAAACATAATATTTTTCTTAACTGAATGTAGTATGAAGTTTATATAAGCTACTGTATCTACTTAAAAATACTATTTATACTATATCTAGCTACCGAATTAATTCTCTTACCTTATACAAAAAATAATTCATGCATTACACAAATATAACTTATCAATTATAAAAATATCTATTAAAAAATACTATGTTGACTAAAATTAAAAACATTGATTTTCGTAATGTTAATATTTCGAAATAGTTCTTCTATTATATTTAAAACACTTTAAAATTTCATTCCATTGTTTATTAGACTAAAATATTAATTTTGTTATTTGAATTAAAAAATACAGAAAGACTTGGAATGAGTAAAAATACTTTGGATTTCTGATTCTAAGAATATTTTTTTATTACTTATTTACTTTAAACAATTACCTTAACATTACGTATATAAATTTATATCGTAACAAATATTTTAAAATGAAAATTAAAAGTTATGGACCCATTTGTAATCTTTCTTAAATGATAGTGTGTTGAGTTCATCATATTTAAATTTCAGAAAGTATACTAAAAGAATAGCTTTTTCAACTTTTGTATTGTCTCTGACGTCATTTGCTTATACAACACACAGTTGTAAATTCTTTAAAAACTCTCTAGACTAATTATATATGTATAAAATCATTTGAAAATAAAAATTAACCAATTATTCTCGGGCTATGAAAAAAAATTATTTTATTAATAAAATTATATACTTTCAGCTTTCTGAAATAAGAATTTTCATTATGAAATCTGAAATTGATTATATTTCTCATAAGATGCGTAATAGTTAATGTAAAAAATGAATAAAATGCATATCATTTTTCGACCAATATTTTATCATCTTGGTAGCTAATATTTGTTGTGATATAATATTCATATCTACATTAAATTTTAAATATGGAATTTTTTAACATTTTATAGTCATAAATTTAAATGGCATGAAGTTTTGCCGTCATTTTTTGGAATACAAAATTTGTATACAAACTATTAGTTTAAATTTTTCACTTAAATCTATAGTTTGAATCAATTTTAAGATTTCTGTTTCTAAGATTTGATATTCTTATTGATTTACAATATAAAGAAAAAAAAACATATTTTAGATTTTAAATTAGGTTGTTTATACAATAATAATAAAAATAATATTTTAAATATTTTAAAAATTATTATTCGATAAGAGACATTTAAATTCTATTAATGAAAATAACTTTATGCATATATATTTGTACAAATGAAAAAGTTAGTAGGAAATACATGATAAAAATTATAAAATTTTTGTAGGAAATTGAAATATAAATACAATCTAGCAAAATCTCGCGAATCGCTTACAATAATAATGTTGTCAAGAGTTAAAGTGATCAAATTACTAAAGGAATCATCTAGGAGGTTAAAAAGTGAATGTGTGTTGTGGCTCGTATTGTAGAATATTGCTCGTTACGTAGTTTAATTACATAAAAAGAAGCAAAATTAATATATAAAGATGATCTCTTTACTACTGTGATTGTTAATATTTTTATAATATCTAAAATAACTTTGAAGTTTTTATTTAATCTATAAATATTGATTTAAATTCACATAAATTTCCAATAAAAATTCAGGTAGAAATCCATCCTTTCAAAATTTACAGTTTTAAAAATCAGTTATAACTAGTTTTATTATATTGCTGTCTTCATTTGATAATAATGTACTCACATAGTTAAAAATTTAAATATATTAGGACGATTTTTCTTGCACTGAATATAAAACATCTAATTGTTAATTGTTTAACTCAAAAATAAGATATATGGTTAATAATTCAAATGAATACAGGAATAGTTAAATTAAATATATATGAATTTATTATAGCTATATTAATAATTAATTTTTATAGCTGTAAATTTTTTGCTAGGTGGACGGAAATCACCTAAACAGCAGTTATGCTAATTCATTTACAATTACTGATGCTTCTAGCCAGAGTTCGCTTTAGCCATCTTGATTTCGGCTAGTGCGCCTGCGTGTACTCACATCTATCACGGGATTCATAAGTACACTGATTAAAATCGTTCATTAAAATACTTAACGCGAAGCTGCATTTGTTGATATAAAGAAGCAGCCACGTTAAGAGGACCTTCTCGCATCTATTCACTGCCAAACTTTCTCCAAAGTGATAGTGCGGGACACTTCAAGACAAGGATGGAATGGTTCGCGAGTGAGAAGTTCATCGAGATAAAAGATAAATTAGGTGCAATTATAAATTCTTATTCAATGTAAGCAGATTTATTAACTTTTACACTTGTATATCCTCATGGAAACTGATTGCATTTGTATAGCATAGAACAGCCAGATTTTGTTATTATTCGCAAAACATCGGCATAATTTTTGAGTAGCATTTCCTATTTATCGGTAACATTTTTTAACCAAATTTAAAAGACACGATGTATGTCTTTTTTTATAAATTTATTCATAATTGCATTAGTCCCTATAAACTTTTTTGGTATTTCCATATTTATAAATATTTTCAGCATACTTACTATGTATTTAAACTTAAGTTAAACAATGTATACAGCTTAACTAAAAAAATAATAATACAGCTTTTTGATTTTAATTTTAGATTAATATGTTAATGAAAAATTTTGGTTTACATTAAGGTTTCGAAATTGTTAAACTCAATCCAATATTTTAATCCCAGTTCCTTGTTATACTCGTATTTAACAAAGTACAGTATCGGTATTTGTTTGCAATAATAATAATGTTTTTATATTTAGAATTTCCACTGGCTTAGAGGCAACTTCTGTTAGTAAGTCTCATCAACTTTGAGTTATCATATTTAGACGATCTGTACATATATTAAAATTAATATAAATATTTATTTGTTCTAGACAAATATTAATTTATAAAAATGTTCTAATTTTTACTGTAATTAATAATGTTATATTTCAAGTAACAGTTCATTATGCAATATTTTTATTAAAGTAAAAAAATATGAATTATTTAAAATTATGACTTAAACTAATACGGTTTAAAATTGACTTAATTTGATTAGATTCCTTAGTTAAAACTGTATTTAATAAGATTCGCTCAAGAGATCTAATAATTATATATATATTTTCTACGCTTATCATTGTTAGTCGGTAATAATGTTAGACGTTTTTATCTCAGGTAGATTAAAAAATTAGCGCTTTACTTTTAAATAAATAATAGCTAGACAAATTTTTGAATAAATTGCAAATCTTATTAATTACAAGTATGTTAGAATATTGGCTTACAACATAATATACCTTCGTTGTAAAACATTATAAAGATTGTATAATATTATACCTAAGTATGTATTACAATTAAGTTTAAACTATTTGTTTTATAATTTTCATTATAAAATTTTTTGAAACTAATACATGCTGTATAAGGACTAAAATGCTCGGTATTAACATTATTCAAATTTAAAATCTGTGGTTGAATCAGTCACTATGGCAAATAAAATGCAGAACTGTTAGAATCATCACTTCCGAATTCAGCTAGAACAAAGTTTTCAAACACAGGTGCAAAATTATTCGAATTTCAAGCTAAAATATTCTTATTGTATTCATAAATAATAATATTATAAATAATTCACCATATCTATTATGCGTAGTGACACATTATTTGTTGTAGCTAGGCTGCTTTATATTTGCCAATGACAAATTTAAGTTACAAAAAGAAAAAAACACTTTTATAGAAATGATAAGAAATTATTCTCATAATCAAAAAAAATACAATTAGTATTAACTGTAAAATAAATAAAAATATTATTTTGGAAATTACCTAAGGTAAGTGGTAGATATATACAAAGTTCAGACATACCTACCTGGCTTTACTTTAATTTTATCTTTTACTTTATTTGCAGATTCTTGGAAAGACATATTTTTATATTTTCGTATTCCCTGTTCTGCGTCGCTCTAGTCTTGACCATCAAATAATATAAGAGTATACTCTCTTGTTTATTCAAAAGTTGGAGATTCTACTCTGTTGTACCACAATCGTCTAAAAAGGTAACATTAAAATATTTATGTAAACAATTTCAAAAATGTTTTTTGTAGCATTTAAGATATTCTTATTTGATTTGATAAGCATTCTCACAGAATATAATAACCATGGCTCTGCACGAATACTTGTTTATTTAAAAATTGTTTAAAGTTGCAATAATTGACATGATTACGAATTTGTTAATATATTACTTTGTTTTATTTTTAATTCGTCATGTATTAATAAATTCGACAGCATGTCATAAAATAATTATACAATTGTATTAGAACAAAATAAATAAAATTTTTAAACGAATATTAATATTATTGTCCTGTGCCAATGTCTGAAAGTTCTTTAAAACACTGTCTGAAACTTGTCAGGTTTCCAGCAATGAGTCATGCATTGAAATGCATATTTTAAATAGCTCATTATGGTAATAATAATATATTTTTGCAGAAATATACAAACTAATTAAGCATATGTTAAGTTTTAAAGGAGTAGAGACAATACAAATAATAAGTTTTCTTCATTTTCGCAAAGTTTATATTTAATTATATTAATTCAAACAAATTCTTTCAATGGAAATATATTTTTGTACAACATTTGGTTTAACTTTAATATCAACAATATCTAATAGTGGTAAAATGACTAAATTGATTAAAAAATCATGTAAAATTTTCTGAATTTTATATGGAGATAATTTTAAACAGATCTTTCTGTTCGTTGGTATAATTTTTTTCATTTCTATAATTATTTAATCAACTAATACAACGATATTTTCTGGATATTTGGAAATAAAAATACTTTGTTTATGATTTATTTGAAGAGTTCCTTTTGTAAATTTAGATTTTAATACGTTAATATTATAACAAATTACAGCCATTTCTATAAAAATCTTTTTTTATATGGATTTTACAGCAATGCTGAACCACCTATATATAAGGAAATTTTAATGGAGTTTTTGTGTTTCCCAATTTACTTTCATATGAAAAAGCATATTCCGAAGCTAGACAATTTTTTTCGCACAGGAATCGAGTTTCCGGTTCACAAACTCGGATCCTTTACCTGTTTTAATTTACTATTAAATAATTGTCGTTTATTTTAATTCCTCCTTTCCATGAACTAACGACAACACTTAATATAGTTGAAATATATACCTGTACTACAATGCATGTCACCCAGGCATCAATCACCTAGAAAAACTACAATGCTTGTCACCTAGACATCAACTTTCGTTGGAATCAAGTTATTTTAATGTATTCTGATCCTTACGAAAATTTTGAAAAGATTAATTTTAACAAAAGTTATATTGCATATTTAACGTTAGTACCTTATAAATTGCGCTACCGCGCACACTAATCTTACCATATTGTTTTTTAATTAATAGATTGAGATGAATAATATCCTAATTTAAAGTTTAAACTTTTTTTAATAATATGTATAAGTTCGTTTCTTAGTTTATTAATTTAATAATAAATATATTCATAAAATTTGTCTAATATTATTCTTTAAATGTTTATTTATATATTTAATGCTTTGGTTATTAATCTTTGATTAAGCGTACCTGTGAAAATGCGATTATATTTAGAGCCAAATATATGTATGCCTGTTCGAATGCTGTGAGTACATCTGCACGGTACGTAATAAACTTTTAAAATTCACAATAAGATTAACAATAAAATAATTAAAAATATTCAAATTCATATTATGTTTAATGTTTATTATGAATAATAATAATAATTCCTTACCTACCCTTTCTTACCACTATGCAATTATCTTAATGCAATTTAAATTGAATTAAAATAAGAAAAACTTAATTAAAATCAAAGTTATACACTTGCATTGCTCGTTAGATACCAAAAATTTTAACTTTTCCAGAATAAAATCTATCAATTGGTTCAGGAGAAAGTTTACATTTCATTTCAAATTTTCAAAAATTTATAAATTAAAGTTGGTACTTTACGATCTTAGTAGGTTTTTAATACGTAATTAAAAAGCAACTAAAGATTTATAGACTTATTTTTATTTAATTTATAATGAAAGAAACATCAAATTTTTTATATTTTTAATGTTTTTTTTATTTTAAATTAAATAAAACGTTAAAAATAAAATATTCATATTAATCAATTAATTAAAATTAATCAGATTAAAATAACATAAAAATCATTTAATTTAAGCTTTAAATTATTGAAATTCATTAATTCATTCAAGCTGCAGTCTACGCCAAAGTAAAAATTTTGGATAAATAACATATAAAAAATCATCCTGCATATCCAACTATACTATTTACGCATACTTTTAAAAAATTTCTATTTTTTACTAACAATATATTTGAGATATTATACAATATAGTACAGGTAAGGAATTAGTGTAAACCCCCCTTAAATAATTAACATATCACTGTTTCAAAATGTATATCATTCTTTCAGTAAATTTGTAAGTAATTAGATACCATTTACTACCTAATTAGATATTAGTAATTAGTAGTTTGACAGGCATGAAACGTTCATAATATTCAGCGTATCAACAAGTTGATATTTCGATACAAGTCATTATTATTTGACAAGAGAAACTGCAAAATAAGTTATAACTTGATTTCGAGTCAATACTTAGTGTTACATTTAATGCATTAATCAATTAAACTCATAGTGATTAATCAAAATTTGCTAAATATACACCTTCCTAATATAATTTCCAAAAGCTTTAATTCGACTTAAGAGTATAAGGTAGACACCAAGTTTGTATTTACAAACTAATTTTAATTTCGTAAATATTTTTAACGTATAAAACTAAGTATAAAACTAAGAACATACAAATTAATTACAACCTTAATAAAACTTTTTCGTTAAAAAATGAAAAATATTGCATTATCTAGTTTATACAAGTTAGTATCTAGCTGCACTACTTGTCTATAGATGAAATTTTTAAAATATTAATAAATTTTAGAAAATATATGATTATGTATCAGTAGCTGAAAACAATTCTGAATTTTCGTAGAATAAATTTTTAGATATTTATCTATCGACTTTTAATTATTAATTTATTTTTCCACTTTTTTAATCATAAAATATAATATTATTTATGGTTTTGTTATATATTATATATCCCTAAATCCTTGTTTCCTTAATAAAGTCTCTTGAGAGATATCCTGTTTTGTTATTTATTTGTATTTATAAAATTTTCCAGTAATATCATTAAATGTTGATAAGGATTGCATGTATTAAGATTGTGGAAAAACCAATTTCTTATGTTTATTTGTTTTTAAGTGAGAATGTAGGAAAAATTAAAATTTTTAATGAAGGTAGTTATAATGAAGATATATTCATTGTACATATTAATATAATATAAAAGCAACAAATCAGAAAAAAGCAAGTTTGTCTGCAGTGATAAGACTGTTGACAGACGCATGTCATGAGGTCGGTACAATGTTGGTCTGGCGCATGCGAGAAACTCATGGTACCAAAGATGGCACAAGAGCGCGGACGATTTCACGACGAGAAGAGCAATTTCGTCATCAGATGTGTGTGCATTCTTAACGTCTATACTTACAGCGCTCCGAGAACTGAAAGGTTTAACAAGTCTGGATTATTGAGCTTTGGCAGTCTCAGTCCATACAATTGCTGTTAAACGTTCTGAAAAATGACGCTTGATGGTCAGTTCGTAGAGGCTATCGAGTCTGATTCAATAAGAAAAAGTAAGTATAAATTCGAATTAAAAGTTGTAATTATAATGATTATTGTTGTTAATCAGTTCTGATAATATAATAAATTTGCTATATGCAAGACAATATTATTTTAAAAATTTTTAATAATTTTATGATTTTTAGTACTTAATTGATAAATACTTTAAAACACAAAAATAAGTTAATTTACTTTATTCGAAATTTCTAAATATTAAAATATTTATACATTATACTTCTTGGGTAAAGACGATTTGTGCATATTTGTGCATGAAACTTGACTACAAAACAATAGTAAATAATTAACTTTAAATTGTAATACGATGATTTCAATCTTAAATGTGACATGCTCTCAATCTTAAATGGTCAATCCTCTCCAAATAATTAAAATTTATTAAATTTTGAATAGTTTATAGAATAAAGTTGTTTTAATTTTTTATTAAAAAAGTCATAGTAGATCATTATATTAAACAGATTAAGTCTATATATTTGAATATGTTGTATAGTAACCTTTAAATAAGCACTTTTAAAAACTATTATTAGAACTCCCTGAAATTAAACGGTATTTAAGATATTTTATTTATTTTGCAGAAAAAATTTGTGTTTATTCTAAATTCATTTATTTACGATATTACATATGACATATAATTCACTTAATTTAATATTATGGAATTTATTTTGAACGTAGTTTTTATACGAATCAATAACCAAAACCAAGGGCTACGAAGAACAATAAATTTTAAATGAGATGTAGATGCGTTAGGAAATGTCGATTTATCTGTTATATTGATTTGATAACAAAGGGACTTAGTAAACGAATATGGTAAACATTGTCATGTATTGTTAGATGCACATAATGATTAGATCTTGTCTATCTCTCTATCACATTTGGGATTCGTTATTCATAGTGGGCGCATAATGAGATCATTGCGAACGCATTTTTGAATGCAATTGTACTTATATTTGAATTTGGGTCGCATTATAAAACCTATACATTACAGTTGTGCTAAATTTGTGGTATTATTAAATTTGTGAAAAAATTGCTGTATTAAGTATATGAGATTATAATTGACTAAAAAAATAAAGTAATAAGTGTCTTAATTTATCGCCCTTAACCAAATTATTAATGCGATATACAAAATCTCGTAGAAAATATTCTTAGTTATATACGTTTTTAATTGGTTTCCATTATTCTATATTTTTTATACGCATAATATTCATTCGCATATAATTCACACAGCTTCCACAGGATACTCGTATTGTAATCATTCGAGGTTTCAGACGAAAATGTCACATGGTTGTCATATGATCGCATGTATATGAGTAATCATGTGAGTATTCGTTCGAAGTATTATTGACTCATTATTACTTATTTTAGTAAAGCAACTATAGTCTAATATATTTCGTCCGAGTCTTTAATATAATTTAATAATAATAATAATAATAATAATAATAATAATAATAATTTAATTTAATATAAAACACCTTTAGTATTTTCCAAAATCTAATATCTCTCTCTAAAATATTTAGTTTTTTATATACATATAGTGAACCAAAAAATGTGTTATTTTTTTAGGCTAATATAAATAATAAAGTCTTTATAGTTAATTATAGGAAATAATGTAATTTCTATACCCATAAAGTATAATTGAAAATATAGCATAATTTATTTATTTGTATTTAAAAACTACTATTTTAATTTTATTATGTTTATGTTAAGATGCTGATAAAACTGGCCCACCGAAAACTGCAACTTTTGAAGAGGCCATCAGTGTATCTGGTTATGGAAAATTTCACTTTTTATTATACCTCGCAGTGATTCCTTCTTCATGGGCTTCTACTTTTGATACATCGATTGCATCGCTTATAGTACCAGCAGCAGAATGCGATCTGAATATTACTTTATTTCAAAAGGGTATACTTAATGCTGTCGTTTATGCAGGTAAATAAAAAGTATTTCTTATATTATTTTTAATGGCTCACATGTATTGTATTTATAAGACTAATTCTACTATAAATATATTATTACTGTTATATTGCCCTTAAATTAATAAATTTTTAATCTGTTATATAATTGTTTCTCACATATTTTTATAAAATACAACAGACTCATGATATTGATTTAATAATCCTTGCTTAACACATGGTTATATTCTAAACAATTGCTGTGATATTTTGATCAGTTCGATCTTTTCATACATAATTTCTAAACGAAAATCAAAACTATAGATTTACGTATAACTGGTATTTTGAAATATTGATAAACAAATTTAAAATTTATGACTTGAGTTAATATATATTAAATTAATTAAGTTACGTTTGTTACTATTTACGCGTAATTCAGTTTTATAGTTTAGTTTTCATAATACTATATCATAGTACAAGTATGTAAAGTATTGATCATTCGCTAGATCATTCGTTGATCTCAAGTAAAGGACATTTATCTTTGAAAATAAATATTGTATAACTTTTTTTTCATGACGATTCTCAAAATTTTATAACAATAATTATGCATAGTTATTGGACTATTATCAGATGTGTAAGATGATTAAGGGCTTTTTGGATGGATTCGTTTAAACACAATTGCTTTTTGTATTTAAGGTATGGTCAGTAGTGCTCTCATGTGGGGCTTCATTGCAGATGCATTTGGAAGAAGGCCAGTTGTTTACTATGGCTATCTGATTGATGGCATTCTTAATATTCTAAGCGGACTGTCTCAAAATTTTTATGTTTTAGCATTTTTTAAATTTGTGTCTGGTTTTATGTGAGTCTTATAAAATTAATCATTTTACATAGTTTCAAATTAAATTTGTTAAATCATATTAAATTATTTTTATAGAATAAGTGGGCCTTATGCTTCAGTTGTAACATACTGTGCTGAATTTCATGGTACAACTGATCGTCCGAGAATAACCATGTTCGTTGGATTTTTTATAACAGCTGGAGCTGTTGTTGGTTCCGGTAAAATTATTAATTCTTTTACTTTTAGTAATATAATGTAGATAAAATCTGATTTATTATACGTTAATGTTTCATATGATCAGATTTAAAAAGTTGCGAAGCGATAATTTTTAAATTTAACTGAAATAAAATTATTTTTATTCTTTTTATCATTATTCTAATAAGATAATTTTATATTTGGTATATATTTTGTACATTTTTAGCTTTAGCATTATTAATAATTCCACAAAATTGGTTTTTCTCTTTTGGAGACTTTCAAATACGATCTTGGCAAATATATTTATCCATCTGTGGTTTGCCTATTCTTATTGGCACATTTTTTCTCAGCTTTTTTCCAGAAAGTCCTAAATTTTTAATGAGCCAAGGTCAAAATGGCGAAGCACTTAAAGTTTTTCGACAAATTTATTCGATAAATTCAGGAAAACAAAGAAAAATGTATCCAGTAAGTTACGTATCTTATTTAAACTAATTGAATATTTAATAAAAGAACTATTATATTAAATTGACGCACAAAAGAAACGCAAAAAACGATTAGAAATTAGAAATATGCAATGGATTATAAATATATTTATAATTTTTTTCAATTTGCTCTAAAATTTCTTACGCTTATAAGAATTAACCAAATGAGATTTACTGTAACCTATATTTTCGAATAATTATTATACAAATTTATAAAAAAATATTAATTTGTTTTATTTCATATAAGTTTAAGTTTGGCTATTTACTATTTGTATAAGTATTAGTGGTTAATTGACTTCTACAATAGTTGTTAATAAAAAAAAATCAGCTATTTAATAATTAAAAATTTACCAATAACAATCACCCAATTTTGTTACAATACATTGAAGCATTAGTTTAATATTATGTTTTCAGATAAAATTACTGGAAAGTGAGATTACTAGTAAAGTTGCATTAGAATCATCTGACACGGTTTTAACACACAAAAGCTTGAAAACTTGCATATACGAAGGGATGCGACAAATGAAGCCTTTATTTACAGGATTTTATTTTATCCAATTAATGCTAGTGGTTACAATTCAGTTTTGTACAATGTTAAGGTCAGTATTAAAATATTAAGTTAATAAAATAGAGTGAATATTATTGAATATTAATTTTTGAAGCCAATTTAAACAATATTAAATAATTTAACTTTATTGTAAAAACGTTAGAATTAGTTAAGTTTTTAAAAAAGTATCGCATGCTAGAAATTTGATATTAAATTTTTGATTTATATTTTTGTAGAAATTTAAGTTAAGATCTTTTTTATATGCAAACCTAAGTAAACAAATCGTATACAAATTATATGCATTTAATACAAATTTGGTTGTGCATATGTATTGAGTAAAATTGCATGTAAATTACATATAAATTTTACAGAAATTTGATGAGAAATGTGATAGTCCAAAAAATTGTATGATTTGTAGCATTTTTAATTATTTGAATGTTTCTTGTACAAAATATTTACAATGATCAGCAGAGTGCATCACTGAAATTATTTCAATTTTATAAATTCAAAATTCGAATTTAGATATTAACTTATAAGCCACTCTTATATGTAGTATAATATTAATTTTAGCTATGCATTTTGTGAGAATACGTGGTTAGTTTGTATGTCAGCAACAAGACATAACATTTTTTCACTCAGTTTTTCTTTTTAGTATCAAATGCATTCTACTTTATTAGGTATAACTCGATTATGATTTGAATGAAATGCACCTACACTACTTGTAATATAAATTCTACGTGTACTAAGTAATTTAGAACAATGGAAATTTTCAGAGATAAAAAATATACTTTTAATTATTTTTCTATTTATTCTTGTAATGATTTTTTTAATACTAGTTTATATTACCAAATTATTATTAAAAAACACATTTTTGCACAATAAATTCAGTTTGTGATCTGTCTTTATAACAAATTCGTATTCAATACAGGGACTTTATCAAGGCTTAAAAAATTCAAAGAAAGTATATGCCTATGTGATGCTCATTCGGCATAAAATTCAGTATCATTACTGCCATTTCATGCTTAAGAATTCTACCAAAGAAATTTCGCTTATCTAGAAAAATTAGTTAATTTATTTAGCAGGTCCTATTGAATTTATTTTTTGATAATATTATACATAACTATATTACTGTAGTGACAGTGAATTACAAATCGATAAATAGAAATCACTGCAAATTTAATGTACATTTTGAATTTTTGAAGTTTAAAATTAATTCAATAACAGTCATTATAAATACTTTTTACACGAAAATTATTTAAATAATTTAAAATTAATACAATTTTTTGAATGCATCATATTTTTAGAAAATGTTCATACAGTTTATATGCAATTATACAGAAATATACAGTTTATTATTTATATACACTTATCAATAAATTATATAAAACCATATTGTATTAAAATTTGCATACAAATTTTATATATAATTTGCACCACATATTTTACTTGGGAGAAATGTTTGATTAATAACTATATCGTTAGAATTCTCATTTCTGATATTGTGGACAGATTTTTTGTGCAGATCTAAATGAGAAGATTCAAGTAAAGAAATTAGGGCAGTCGAATGGATGTAAGTTTCTTTTTACTTATTGCATTGGCACTTTCTATTTTTCTTAATTGCACGCGAAATATCATAACTTTAAAGGTAATTTGAAACTATTTATTATAAAGACAAAAAAAATTATTCAACCAAAAATAAATACATAAATGTTCATTCTTTGTGAAGGTAACATTAATCAAAATAATGAAAAATGCAGCAAATTAGAACAGATTAGAGTGTATTTGACAAAATAAGGGTATTTAATTGACTGATGAGGTTAAAGATAAAATGCTAAATCATAAAAGATGGTCTTATGCATCTTGGTTGGTCATCAGATGCCAAGTATGTTAACTAATGGAAAAGATTCTTGATAAACTTTGTATCAATAAGAATATAAATTGTTCACAATTAATACATTTTTTAGTTACGACAAAGATTATTATATTTTACTTTATACATTAATATACGTAGCGTATTAAATGATCTACTCTAAATATCGGCACAACCTTTTGAAAATTTCTTAGGTTGATGTACCAAACAAAAACTCGCTTAAAAAAAATACACTATACAATAAACACCTAACAGTGAAAGTAAATATTAAGATTTTATCAGTATTCTAGGGAACATTTTTTCAGCAGCATTAAAATTTACAAAGTTACAGTGCAGATATGAGAACTTTATTTAATAATAAAAAATTATAGTTAATTGATTTTATTATTGCTATATATATAATATATTTGGATTTTGTCAAAACTCCTTGTTTCGTTACAATTTCATAATATATTAATATATATAGGAGTTGTCATGATGTTAATTTCACAACTTTCAGGCAATATTTTTTCAGTTTTATGCTTAAACATATTTTTTGGATATCGTCATATCGAATATGTACAAATTAGTGAGTCGATTGATCTGATAAAGTTTGAGTTATAGTTAATTGAACCCTATAATATAAATGACTTATTAATTACAACACGGGATGTCACTGAAAATATTAAGAGCTCTTTGAATCCATTGGTACATCTCAAACTTATTGACAATGAATAAATAGCCACTACCAGATCAACACTACAGTTTTACTTCATAGTCTTTATATATACCTTTACATATAGGCTTTAAAGCTGTTGAATAAATCATTTTCTTATATTGCTTTGCGTACTCGGAAGTTTGTATTTCATAGTTTTTAGTTAAAGGTAGCATTTATGTATTAATATTGTTTCCATTGTTTTATTAATGTACATTTCATCAATCTCTAAACAATAAACAAACAGTTTCAAAATTAATTTAACAAAGTTACCAGTACAAAATAAATAATATAAGAAATATAAATTAATTTGTGTTTTCTATATTTTAAGCTAGTATATTTTGAAGTTGCAGTATATTATTTAAATGGTTTTGACATTTTTAGTACCAACACTATTCGTTTGTGGCAGCCTCAACTTTTTGCAATGATAGGACAATCAACTGCAGGAAGTAATTCATCACAAGACTTTTCATTTTGTCAAATTATTGACAACTTAACATATTCTCGTATGGATAAATTTACTGAAAGTTTAAACAATTTAACCGATGTTACTTGCGTACAGGTGAATGCTAATACGACCTTATGGTTATTAATACATATTTACATTTATTCCATATTAATTTAAATGATAATATTTCAGAAAGATGTAGATAACTCAGTTTATATTAATACAATAATAATTTCAACTTCATCTCTATTTTTCACTTTTCTCGCTGGAATACTTGTAAGTGCAATAAAAAATAAATACCTTTTACGTAAGTATCAATATGTATTTATTTTGTTATTTTATTGTAAACATTAGTTATACCTTAATTTTCAGTGTTGTATAACTACATTGATTTAATCTGTTTTTTTAAATAGTTATTTGTTATCTTGTCGCTGCAAGTTCAGCTTTAGCCTTAAATTGGTCGAATAGTGTAATATTGACGTTGATACTTATAAGTTTATTTGTTGGATGCTTAAGTGCTTCCGTCAATTTGCTCATAGGCATAGTTGTGAATATTTTTCCGACGACAATACGGTATATACATTCAAATAGTGTTTATATTTACACTGTGCATATCAAATATTATGTTATTAACAATTAGTGAACTGAAAAAAATAATTGAGGGACCAATTATGCTATAATCAATCTTTCGCAAACGTTTCATTCAAATTATGCATTAAACTTGAATATTATTATCCTCTGTCAAAAGTTATGCACAGTGTGAGTACATTATAAAAATGAATATTGATTTATATCTATTATATTTATTAGCACAATGGCAGTAAGCTTAACCATGATGGTTGGACGCATTGGTGCACTTGTTGGAAATATCCTTTTCCCAATTTTTCTTAAATTTGGATGTGTTGTTGCAATAAGCTCGATTACAGTTTTAGTACTAGGTAAATGTTTGAATATACACCAAATTTTAGAACAAAATGTAATTTCTGTAACTTTTGTTTTTTTTAGTCGCATTCTCTTTATCACTTTTATTCCAAAACCTAAAGCATGTGAAATAATTTTTACATTATTTTTAATTAAATTACTAAACCAGGTTAGTATAATTTTTACAAATATATCTGATTAACAGAAAAATCTTTAATAAAATTGTATTCTATAATTTTATTCGTTTGTTGACAAAAATTTATTATAGATAAGATTTATATACGATCATAGTTTAAACTAACAGATGAACTAAGTAATTTTTACTTTTTAATCGTCGTGGTAATTTTCAACCGAAGTTTCTATATTATTTGCATAATTTTTACTCTATATTAATTATAGTAAAATAAATAACTTAGTATTAATTATTTGTTGTAATTATTACTGGTTGAAAACTGCACAATCACTAGAATTACATTAACCGCTATACATATTTCTATATAAGTAATTATTATACTTTTCATACTATTATTGTAATAATCACCATAATAATTAAAATTTTTATCGAATTAGGAACAGAAGGTCAAAAACTGATTTAATTTTATTAAATTAGCTATATTAGAAGGTGGATTCTGGTCGAGAAATTCGACTTCTGCAAGACTTGTCAAAGATTTATTTCCAAATTACATTTCCAATTTAATTGAATTAAGAATGGAAAAACAAAAATATATTATAATTATGATATTCGCTATATTTTTTAATACGTTTGTTGATCAAATTTTTGTAATTTTTAGTAATAATATATTTTTTGTTACAAGTATTTATTTCAAAAATTATTACATGCCTTTTTCCCTTGCAATAGAAATTTCATAATACAAATTTCATAGAAGTATTTATTAAAAAATATTCTAAATTTTGCTATTAGTCATAGTAAATGTTGGGTAGATATTCGAAATATAGAAAATTTTCCTTTTATGGATAATAAATATTATTATTACGCGAAGGGAAATAGTAATTTTTAAATTTATAAAAATATTAGCTTATAAATTTTTTTATCAAATATTGTTCTTTTTATAAATAGACTGTCATGTCTAGCAATTTAATGTTTAATTTATTTAGGCATAAATTCTGCACGGAAATCAAAATGTTTCTCTAAGAGACGCGACACAGTTGCTCGCACTTCAGTGGATGACTGAAGTCTTGAATGCTGCTTTTGCCGATTTTTAGGCCTAGACTTGCGCCCAATAGCCTGGGAACAGGGCCGGAAGGGGGTAACCACTTTTTATGGCATACCTTGCCGAGATTATCTCCAAGGCGAGAGACTATGGATTTCCTAAAGACATTGCCCTCTCTTTATTTAACCGGGAAAGCCTTTCAGCTTGTATTATAGGAGGCTTTCGGAATGAAGAAAAAGTAGGATTAATTTGAAGTTTTAGTTTATTGAATTTTAACAATGCGATTTACAGAATTTTAATAATGATTTGCGGTCTTAATAAGTTTTGTACGGCGGTTGGCGCTACGCATTAGTTACGTTACAGTTAGTTATAATTTATTAATTCGCAATTCATATTCAAAGGTGGAAATAGTAAGTATTGAAAAAATAAAAAAGTCTGGCCCTTACTTTGAATTTTATCCGTACGGTGGATGCACGAATAATGGCTTGTCGGTTTTTGGAAGAACTGAGACTAGACCGTTATTCGGATGAACGGCTGATTTGATATGGCTTAAGACCAAAGGCCTACTGTCCCGTATCAAATCAGCTGGTGCACGGCTAACTTGATATGGTTTAAAGATAGAGACCTACTATCCCGCATCAAATCAGCTAGTGTACGGTCAACTTAATATGTTTTAAAGCCAGAGGCCTACCATCTCTTATTAAGTCGACGAGAAGATCCTTTCTCGAACTAGTAACTTCTCATTGAGAAGCAGTACCAGTCAAGAGAACGGAGCATTCTGATTTTTCGTTGGTTATGCAATGACTTTTATCGGGACTTTTATTAGTCGCCGCTGAAAACTAACAGCGCCGCAGGTTTCTCGGAAAAGTCGCGAGCGGGGGCGAAGGGCAGCAAATCAGGGCGTGAGTTTCACTCCGCTAGGTCGTAGCCGCCGATTTCCCGGCGCAGCGGAGGCTGCATTTTACATTTGAAGCCGGTAGTAAGGGAGAAAGCATATGGGAAATGAGCGCCGGGCCCTTGACAGTATTCTCTTAGGCGTTAAAAGAGAGGCAGTGGCGAGGGAGAAGAGGCGGCGCGCGGCGCAGCATCTCCGATGGAGAGAGAGACTGGTTGTCGATGAGGGAAGCGTGGGCACCGTCTACTGCACGTGCAGGGCTGCCGTTTTAGGGGAAATCTCCTTTGGGCTCTTTTCTCTTACTGTTATAAATTGCTATGATCGGAGGTATTGGTAGTTACATAATTTGCGTATTGGTTTGTTTTTCTTTTAATAGAGTCATCTCGTTTTTGAATGGCGCGGATCGGACCATTATTAGTATTTCTTTAGTTTTTACACTTATTTTATATTATACTTTTCTATCGCGTGAGAGGTCTTGTCGGAAATGGAAAATTATTCTCTGTTAAACTGTATATATGGTTTTTATATAATAGAACATCTATAACAAAGAGAAAGGTTTTTAAAAAAAATGTATTTATGGAAGGCCGTTATTTGGGCCTGCTTCGGAGTGTGAAAGAGGGGCTCAACGGTGCACGTGCACCAGCCCGGTTATAAACGCAGCGGACGGTATGGGCGCTTAATTCGTCTCTCGGTTTCTCTTATACAGATATATATATATATATAATATATTAAAAATAGTGAAACGTTACGCAGGACGTAACAAGACCATGAGTGTACTTCGTAATATGATATAAAGATATTTTTTTCATTGAATTATACATAATTATAGAAATATATTAGTATTATTTTAAAATGCGTTAAAATGGTGTGAACAGTGTATATTAATGTTAATAGACTGTATCAGACAATGTTTATATAATATACAATTCTTAAGCAGGTTAAAAGACAATAGTAAATAGCCAAGTCTATTTATCAATCACATATTTTTAATCATAAATATCTACTCTAAACATTATCAAGGCAGGTCGCCACACGAGGCGATAAATACCTTACTTTTTGACTAGCGCAATGTTGCAACGGATAAAAGTTCAGCCAGTGAAGTTTAATTAAGTTGCAAAGGGCCGCACATAGTATCATTCGTATATAGAGAAAATTAAACTGTAACTAATAATTACAGCAAAGATGTGATAAAAAAAATGTAAATTTAACTTATTACTTTGTTATGTAAAATTGTTTTATTCCATACGTATGAATTACTAATCAGGTTAAATAAAACATTAATCCGGAGCGAAATAAGCAGAGATTATGGAAATCGAAGCGTTTGACGAATAAAGCAGTGACTAGCCTTCAACGAAAAGAATTGCAATATATGTTATATCAATGGCAAATCGGCCGTCAACACCAGTCAAGGGGCTAGTGGTCAATGTAAGTATGAAGTCAGACATGAGCATGCATTCGCCCACACTCGCCGATTATTGATACTTAACGGATACATAATTAATTTCTTTCAAGTGTACGACTAGTTATTTAGCATTAAACACTTTTGCGAATGAGTAACACAAAAATGTACTACACTGGTCCAGTTTTTAATTTCATGCTTTAACGTAATTTTTGATAAGCAGAGCACTTAGGTATAATTAATTGCAAGCTACTTGTCAAACAAAATCATCTTGACATAAATATTCATAAACTATTTATCAAACGTACTTTTCTTATACTTTTTTATTCAAAGAATGTTTCCGAGAATATTTTCTAGAATTCTAATTTATATCATTTAAAATTTTAATGAAATAAAAAACTTTAATTCTTTCCATTATTACATTTTTATTATACTCTAAAAATGATATATTTTGCAGTATTGTTCAAAATTAGTTCTGAAGTATGTAATTCGGATACTTTTAATATTACTATTACTTGGCTGTATAAAATTTCCATCTTCCAATTTACTAATTTTCTGAAATTAGGGAGAACTTATAAAATCTCAGGAATAGGAAATGTCGTGTTGTCAATACATTTGCATTTTTTATTTATTTGTTCATTTTTAGGAAAACCGTGTTTATAATAAAAGTTAAAGTAAAAATACATTTTTATTTTTAAATCATAATTAAATCGTATTACTATCGTATGGAACCTGCGTTTACATAAAGCAGATTACTCGGTAGATTCGGTTCTGATAATGCATTATTTTGGCAGTTTGACTGTTTATATGACAGCTAACTCTCAGCCACACTTGTCACCTGGGGTCATTCCATGTTACTGACATCACTGTTGTATATCACGTATGTCATGTGAATGTATGAGCCTGACTAATTAAAAACATTTAGAGATAGATGCCCTACGAGGCGTAGTGACATATTTCAGTGTTAATAAATGTATACAGGCATCGCCCTCGAAGCTACTCAGCGCATGCAGTGTGCACCAGTGTGCACTACTCCACACTAAGCTATGACGTGTCACCCTACCATGTCAGATGCAGTCATGGTCAGCTGATCCTACTCTTTGCGAGATATACCTAATACCTCTCCTATATATGGTAGCACATCGAACTCGGATAGCTGAACAATAGGGCTACAAGATTATGTGATAACCATAGCTGACGTTTATAATAACTATTCAGGGAAGAATAGTTAATGTTTACAGTGATGATCAAAGTGCCTGCATTAGTTTTTAAATAGGTTAATTTCAATAGTGACTTCCAATAAACTAATTTCCGTTGATGTATGATGTATTACAGTATCTTGCATGAGTACTTAAGAAAATTAATGACAAACTAAAAAATTAAATTTTTAGTATGAAAAAGAACATCCTAAAATATGTATGCCAGGTAACTACAGTTTTATTGTTAAATGATACGTTTATATTAACATAATTTATCATTAATCACTTTACAATATCAGAAAATTAAATCCTGAACTAGAGAAACTTAGAGGAGAAGTATTAGATCCTCCAAATTTGGAAACTGTTGTCTTAAATGTTCAACAAACTACTTCACAAATCCATGCATCTTATCTTTTTGAAAACGAAGGCAAAGAATTACTGCAAAAATTATGTCTCTTTTTAAGTGGAACGGCTACAGGAAAATCTTATGGAGATTGGCAAAAATTCGCAGCACATCTAGGACTATTAAATGAACAAATAAAGGTAGCTTTAAACACAAGAAAATGTGGTCACAAGTATGATAATATACTAATATTTTTTAGTGCATAGATTATGATTTCAAAGGATTACAAGACCCAACGTATTATGTGCTTTTAACCTTTACTCAATTCTCAGAAGCTACAATTGATAAGATATTTAAAGCATTACAGAAAATAGATAGATTAGATGTGATAAATCGGGTTACAGATTCTTTAAACAACTTTATTCATGCAATATTACAAAATAAAAGCTCAAGTACTATATAATTTATAATTTAATCAAATTCAATTAACGATAAAAAATAAATATCTGAAATAAATAATTTAATAATTTTTAGATTTAAAAAATGGAATATATAGACCAAATTTATTACCAAGAGCTCCATTAGTTTTAAGTCAAGTAAGAATTTGTCAAGAATCAAAACAAAATATAACAGGGAGTACTTATGAGCTTAATAAACAAAATGTCACGGATACAAAGGTAATTTAAACAAGTATTGTTATAATAATCATTTAGAACTTCACTTTAAATACCTTTTATATTAACAATAATTTATTATAATTAAAATTCTACTTTTTATTAGAAAAGTCATAAGTATGGCTGTATAGTACTGTTAACATTTGCTGAAGATGGTCGTGAGATAGCTGAAGTAGTAGCAAAGATATTTAGATCTAAAACTCCAAAAATTGGAGTGATTATCTTGCAAGAACAAGAAAAACATGTATATTGTAAAGCAGAAGAATTTATAGAAGATTGTTTTAAGCAGGTATCGTAATTAATATTATTATTATCATTGTTGTTATTACTATTATTATTATAAAAAACTAATATTATAGGTGAATTATATTGTACCAATATTAACAGAAGGATATTTGAAAAAAATTAATAGTTTTGTACCTGAAGAAAATGATCATAATAACTTAGACTCGAAATATATAAGATATATTTTTTCTTTATTAAGACATGAATATGTAAAACAAGACTGTTTAAATAATAGAGTGCGGTAATTAAATGCAAAATTATTAAATACAAAATACAAAATAAATAATTTTAATATTAACTTTGATACTTAAATTTTATATTATTTTTTCAGTTGTATAATTCCGGACTCTCAAGTCAAAACTGTACTATTAAAAGATTTACATCCAACTTTACAAGCTTGGTTTAGAGAAACTGATATACATTCTTTTACTGAAAAAATTCTATTACAGAAACTATAAGTTATTTCAATAACAATATGATCTATTTGAACTGTGACTTTTAAAGAATTCTATATAGTTATCTTGTTTATAAGTATATTTAAATCAACTTTATGTATCAAAGTAAAAACACGCAGTTTACAATCCTTTTCATAAGTTGATTTGCTTTTTATGATAAACTTTTTGAATTTATATATATGTATATATTCAAAACCTTAATACTTACTAACTGCAGTATAAATCAATTATAATTTATAAAATTTTATAAAAAATAGGATAAAATATATTTTTTACCATTAACAAAAATCAAGTTAAAGTATAAGACTATTTTTGTACCCATATTCAGAATAATGTAAATAAATAATGAGTTGTAGATGCTGTGATTTTGTACAATATTATTACGAAAAAAATCGTTAATACTTTGTTTTTTATTAAAAAAATACAATTTTTATTCAGTAGTTTCTAAGTTTTTAAATATTCACCCTGTTCTTAAATACAGTTATATCATATTTTTAATTGCTTTTTTTATTATAATATCAAATATAAAATATCTACATAAAACATTTGAAATGAAAAAACATTCAAAATGCTTATAAGACAATTAAATAAGTTTTTATGAATATAAATATTAGATGTTAAATATAATTAGAATTGAACAAACGTAAACCAAAGATCTTATTCAGTTGTAGCGAAATTTAAAAAGTGTATTCCGATGTCATTGTTATTTGGCAGTCGATCATGATTACCTAATTAACTGTATACATCCACCATAAATAGGAAATGTGAATTAAAAATAGAAAGCGATTAAACAATTAAAATATCCTGGCGATCCATCCAATTTGCATTCAGCGACTGTAGTTGGCTTGTAGCTATGGCTACGCCAGGGTATGCTCAGAAAATTTGCAGAATACTGACTACTGCTTGCGAATCCCCATTTCAAAGCATTTCAAAGTAAGCATATTATATACTGGGGGCCGGGGGGGCCTTGAGTACACAGTATACACTATTATGATAGTAGCTACAGTACAATACAGCATATGCTCTATAGTCGGTATATAGCAGTCGATAGGCGTCAAGGGAAAAAATTGAAATGGTGCGGTCTGCAGCGATGCTTATCCATTTTTGGAAATCTTAAGCGTCGCTTAGTGATAGTTTTCAAGGTTATTAAACTCTTCGACGCAATATACAAGTTATCAATAAATATTAAAGGATCTTCAAGAAATGGCACTTAGTGGTTTCGTCGAGTTTTTTCAAAAGGGGAAGGTACGCTTTCCGGCTTTTTGCAATTTAATTATTATATTAGTAACCTATTTATTTGTTTATTGTTTCTTCTTACTTTTTTAAACAAGATAAAGCATTATTATTTTATTGATATACAAATATTTACTTTTAAATAATACTCTTAGAAATATTTTAGTACTGAAATTCTACCTCATGAAACTGCTTTGATCAATATTAGCATTTATTATTTTTTGTATGTTGAATTCATTATTTAAAATTTAATCTTAGTCACCTTTTTATACAGACTTTTCGTCCCAAAAAGAAGTTCACTCATGGAACTATGCGATATTCTTTATATAAACAAGCTCAAGCATCATTGAATTCTGGAATCAATTTGAGAGCAGTTGTTAAATTGCCAATTGGAGAAGATTTAAATGATTGGATTGCAGTGCATGGTATGCAATGTCATTATTCATTATTATATTATGCATCACTTATACTTCATTGCTGCACTTTTCAAAAAAATTAATGCATATTTAAATATACAAAAGAATAGTAACTTACAAATTCTACTAAAAAATAAAAAAAAAGTTCAATTATATCATTTTTTAATAATGTTCATAATTTAATTTTACCATTTAATTTTTGCTTTAGTTGTCTTTGTTCAACTGTTATATAACTGTAAGGAATCATAAGCAGTTTAAAAATAAATATTTATGGTTATTATATTTTCTTCACATATTTTGCATCCACAGCTCTTAAATTTTAATTAATATGATATCTTTTTTTTAAGAACTTTTTTTATCACTTATCAATTTTGTTTTCAGTTGTTGATTTCTTTAACAGAATAAATCTCATTTATGGCACAATATCTGAATATTGTGACTCAACTTCCTGTCCAACAATGAGTGGTGGTGCTCGCTTTGAATACTTATGGGCAGATGGAGATAAGTATAAAAAACCAACAGCTTTGCCAGCTCCACAATATGTTTCTTTATTAATGGAGTGGATAGAAACCCAAATAAATAATGAATCTCTTTTTCCAGTTTCAACAGGTAAATGTTCTAAAGTCTTTTAATGTTTTAATATTATTTAAAAAAATAATTTTCTTACAAATATATTTAATTTCTTTTACAAACAGATGTACCGTTTCCCAAAACTTTTATTCCTCAATGCAGAAAAATTTTAACTAGACTATTTCGAGTCTTTGTGCATGTTTATATACATCATTTTGATAGAATAGTTGCTATTGGAGCGGTAATATTTCATATTAGTTATTATATTACACATTAAATAATTTAAAATATATTCACTTTTAAATTATTTTGCAGGAAGCTCATGTCAATACATGCTATAAACATTTTTACTACTTTGTAACAGAATTTGAGTTAATAAATCACAAAGAATTAGAACCGTTAGCTGAAATGACTGCAAAAGTTTGTAAGGATTCAGTACCTTCAATGCAATCAACAGTACCTGGAAGTCATAACAGATAGTTATTTAAATAGACACACGAAGAAATTTACACCTTTTCATCAATCAATATGAAACCACTAGTAAACAAAAAGTTTTAATATGGAAAATCTTACAAATCGATTTTGTATATATAGTTAAGCATTTCTGATTGTTTAAAAAATATTGGGGCTAGAAGTTTTTTAATTAATTTATTGATATCTTACTTATAAGAAATCAATTTCTAGTGATAATAATTGATGTTGTAAGTTAATAAGTTGCATTAAAGATTTTTTTAAGTTAAACTTTAGATCTTTTTTTGATCTACACGTAATCTATGCATGTAATAAGTAAATTTAAAAAAATATTCTAGTCAGTATTAAATCAAACTTGCTTTTAATTTAAAATAATTATTTTTATAGGGCATTGTTATGTAGCTTAAAATTTGTACCTAATTCTATAAACAACTATATCATTGATTGTATAGTAATAGGTAAAGGAATACCAATATATTAAAAATAATTTACAAAAAAACGATCTTGAAAAAATTTTATTTTTTTATTTTTTATACTGTTGGAGTTGTACATACATCCGATTATTGCGATAGTCTCGGATATATTCAATGATTGGTTACAAATTTTCCAGTCATTAAATATAATTAAACTACATCTTTGTAGTTTGTTACAATAAAATAGTGAAATAATTCGTAACAAATTAATTCTACTACAAATTAATCAAATGTCCAAGTTTGAATTCATTCGTTACATTTTCTAATACTTAGTATCAACAAATTTTAAAGTATGATTTTAAAGCCTTAACAAGTACATGCCTGATCGAAGAGTGTTGTAGTCTGGCAAATTTTCGACTTGACCAACTGCTGCAACTACTGGACATTGATCGTATATGTATTTCATACAAACATCTTTAACTGTATCAGCGGTTACAGCCTAAAATTAAAGGTTTTATTAGTATCAAAGAAATTATCTAACAAGCTTAGGACAAAATATTAATTTGTTAGCGATACACTTATTTAACGTAGATTAAATTTACATATCCTCACCTCTATTCTAGCTTCAAGTTCATGAAGAGGAATCCTGCGGTCATAACACAGCATTTGCCTGCCAATATCTTCACACACAGCAGTGGTTCCATCCAACTGTAAAAGCATATTTGTCTTCAATATGTTTTTGGCTCTTGTTACTTCTTTTTCAGTGACCCCTGAACATAAATGCATCCATTGTTGTTGAATATTGAAAATCATATCTTCACATTGCATTGGTTCGCAAACGAAGTATATTCCCCAGAGACCAGTTTCCTGATATATGATAAACATTAATACATTAATACATTAATCCTTCATCAATCAAATTATCCCATTAACTGCTATGAGCAATTGTTGTGTACCTTATAACATGTATTGAAACTTTGATAACTGTGGCAGAGCTCACGAGATCCAGCAACAGCTGCTAGTGCTGCAGCATTGTTGGTACCACCACCCTGGCTTCTATCCCATGCACCCATCAAAGTATTAGCAACCATTAATGGTATGTTGTCTGCATCCCTCCATCCAGCACCTGATAAAAAGCAGATGCATGTAATGAGATTTAGTATAAGTAAATGAGAGAGTTTACCCTCAACTGTACATCACAAGCGGCAAATTTGGGATACCTGTGCATTAAATAATTTTTTCAGTACATTTAAGAAATCTTTAGCTTCTTTCATTTTCATACACCTACGATAGTTAACCACCTTTATCGGTAATAGTAATAGTAGTGCAATTAGTGTACGCAATTTTGTTCCATAAATTATTATTAGACTAAGTTAGAAATTTAGAATCAATTTTTTAGTCTAATTATTAACCATTACACGTGTACATGTATGTTCGACATGCGATTTTATTGCTAAAATTCACAATTGTATTTTTTCTAATGTCCCTTGTAATTACTAATATTTCTATAATTATTTTTAATTAGTTGAATTTATGTACATTTATGGAACAATTTCATACTTTTCTTTGTGCTAGATCTTTTTATAGGTTTTGCCTTATAATGTTGTGGTGTACAGGATAGGGTGAAGTTACACTTGCATAGCCTTGTAATATAGAATACTTGTGTACCTTCAACAGCTATAGCAATATAAGCCAAAGGCATTGAATCATCACGAATTCGAACTTCTGAACCAGTGTACCTGCATGTTAGATTGTAATCTGGGATAGAATCATAGTTTGGACCTGTCATTCCACAAAAATGTTTCTCAGCTAATTTCACTAATGAATCATGACTCACTCCTCCAGCTCCAGCAAGAACAAATCTATTTGAATTAAATAGTACAGTTGATTACAATACAAATTTAAGTTTTATTTAGTACTTAAAACAAATATCAAAATTAAAGTAATATACTGTTATATATTTTATAATTTTTGTAATATCTATAAATTTTTAAAGGATTTTTGTATGATTTTAAAAGTACCTGCAAGGACCATAGTTATTTTTAACATAATATGACAGGTCCTCCTTCGAAATATTCTTAATATTTTCAGTTGGTCCAAGAATAGTCCTACCCAAAGGAGTTCCTTGATATGCGACTGAATGTAAATGATCAAAGACAACTTCTTGTAAATTGGTCTCAACTTCTTGCATTTCTCGAAGAATAACACCTCGTTCTCGTTCTATTTCACTTTCTCCTAATTTTGAATTTTGAATAATATCACTAAGAATTTCAACGGCTTTAGGAACATCTTGACTTAAACATTTGGCATAAAAGACTGTTTGTTCCCGACTGGTGTATGCATTAAGATGGGCACCCATATTTTCAATTTCCAATTCAAGATCAGTCTGTGATCTTTTTGATGTTCCCTGAGATCATATTTATAATTTTACTTCAAAGATTTGTTTAGATAGGACTACCATTCTAAATAAATTATTTTTCTAAACATTACTTTTCAAATAAAAAATAAAAAGATCAAAAATATGTCAACTATTATATTAAGCTTATATAAAGTTAAAAATATTGATAGATATTACTTTGAATGCCATATGCTCCATAAAGTGTGCAACTCCGTTATTTTCATCATTCTCGTATCGACTTCCAGCTTCGATCCATAAACCAACAGTTGCAGTTGCTGCACCACTGTCCTCACTAGCTATTCGCATACCATTTTCTAAGGTAGAAGTTTGAGTTGGTGGTTGATTTATTAAAGTGTTATGAAGGGGAGAAGCTGAAGCCCACTTCTTAGATATCTGAAAATAATTCAACATTTTATACTGATATGACAAATATGAGAAAATTAAGAATATACAAACTCGATTTTTATTCTTTTAGGTTATGAAAAATTTTAATCATTTACTCAATGTTAATATTGATATAAGTAAAAATACTCTGCGTTAAATGGTATAAATTAAATAGAAAGAAAAAATAAATAAGAAAATAACTAAGTAAGATTCGCATTTTAGTGTATTATTGAAAATTAACTGTATTACGTAAGGAATGTGCCGTTAATTTTTTTATATTTTAATAGTCAAGGAATGTTACAGTTTCAATGAATACTGGTATAAAAATCTTCGTCTAATAGGAAATACTACTATACCTTGAAAAACCCATTCTTATTTGCGTTTTTTATCAATGTGGAATTAATTTTTAGCAGACGGGTCGCCATTTTTTACTTGAGAAAGACGAGTTGCCGAATCAAAGTTTCGACCGACTCTCGTCCAAGACACCAACGACAAACTCTCAACCACGACACCACATGGCTAACTCTGAAAGTTCCAAATTCAGTCTAATCAATGGAGCTAACCCAGTACCAACACGAACGTGATACTTGGAGCCAGGCTGTGTCGGAAACCCAGTAGATGCCACAAACTATTACCCTATAACAATATGCCAAACTCCAAATTTCACTGATATAATTATGGCATATGCTATTTTTAATTGTAAGTTAATTTTTTTTTTCAAAATTACTATTTATAAATCATTAGTTTTAATTTAGCAACATTAATCGTATAGCATTATTAAAATTCAAAAATTGCGCGATACTTTACTTCTAAGAATATACTATACTTTTAACTTTATATATAGGTATATCGTACAATTGTGTATATAACGTTGTACATGTGTTTATATCTATAGTATTTGCAACATGCATGTTTTTGCAGCATACAATTGACCACAATACTGAAAACTGGTTTGCTGCAGAACTTCTTTTTCGCGATCAATTTCCGTCAATATATTTGACTGTGACCAACTAAATTACTAAACCATAGTGAACCAAGTAGTCCTGAAGTCGTGAATTGTCTTAGATACTGACAATTCTAACGTGTTTACTGTATCATTGTTAAGTCAAAAAAAAATTTCGAATTTCGAAAAATTATTATTTGTGAGACCTTGTGTGTTTCGAGGTTCAGGTTTCATTGTGTATTACACAGTAATTCTGCTTTGAAAATTAAAACTCTGGCTGTTATATATAGAATTATAGTTTTTACAGTTTTCACCAGTATAAGCTAGATAATTCTGAAGAATAAATTGTATCAACCGGCAAATCATCTATAAAAAAGTATTATTCTGTCTGCCAAATTTCAGAGTAGTTAGAGAAGCAGAACATCTAAACGTTAAACATCAAGTAAATTATTATTAACTTTTCAAAAACGATAAACTCTCGTTGCTTTTTCATAACCTAAACTTAATCACATAAACTTTACCAATTGCACTTTAGGTAAATAATGAGTGAAGAAAAGCAACAGTCAAGCGAGATGGAAGTAGATGAGAACACAGGAGCATTAGCTTCAAGTGCAGGAGTGCCCGAAACTCAGGATGGAACAATGGAGGTTGCTCAGATGGAACCTGTGGATGCCACTAATACAAGCACCCAGAACAGTCCTAGTGCTCGTGTCATGGCTTCTTCAGGTACTGTTGGTTCTGTATCCATTAGCCTTCATCCACTTGTTATTATGAATGTCAGTGAGCATTGGACTAGGCTCAGAGCAGAGGAGGGTGTTGATCCATTAGGTAAGCAAGAAATTGAGTGCAATTTTGAATCAATAAATTGATAGAGTACTTTTTGTGTTTATATTAAGTGATCTAATAATTTTTACTGTCTTTTAGTATATGGGGCATTAATTGGAAAGCAGAAAGGACGTAACATAGAGATTATGAATTCTTTTGAGTTATTAATCACATACATAGAAGGTGACGTTATAATTGACAGAAATTATTATAATACAAAAGAAGAACAGTTCAAACAAGTATTTAGTGAAATGGATTTTCTTGGTTGGTACACTACTGGAAGTATGCCAACCGAAAGAGATATTAAAGTACATAAACAAATTTGTGAGATCAATGAAAGTCCAGTTATGTTAAAGCTGGATCCTCGACCTAAAAGCACTGATGTAAGTTCAGGATAAAAAATTTATTAAAATACTTAATTTAATTTACTCAGTAAGTAAATTTCTTTTCAGCAATTGCCAGTATCTATATATGAATCAGTCATAGATTTAGTAAACGGTGAAGCCACTATGCTTTTTGTTCCATTGACTTACACACTAGCTACAGAAGAAGCAGAAAGGATTGGCGTTGATCATGTTGCTAGAATGTGTACAAATGATCAAGGAGAAAGTTCTTTGGGTAATTAAAATCTTTAAATTCATGTTTTACTAAGAAATATTTTATGTAAACTAGACTAAATACTATTTAATACATACAGTTGCAGAGCATTTGGTAGCACAACACAGTGCAATAAAAATGTTACACTCCAGGGTAAAATTAGTTTTAAGGTACGTTCAAGCAGTACAAAAAGGAGAATTAAAAGGAAATCAAGAAGTGCTTAGAGCTGCTTGTTCATTAAGTCATCGTTTGCCTGTATTAAATAATCCTAAGTTCAAAGCTGATTTTTATAATGTAAATATTTTTAATAAGATAATAAAATATAGAATATATTGTTGTATACTAATACATTTTTTTTTTCAGCAATGCAACGATTTTGGCCTTATGACGTATCTGGGTATTATTACCAAAGGTTGCAACGACACAAATCAATTTGTACACAAGTTTAATATTTTGTACGACAGACCAGGCTTTACGCGCCGTGTGCGGAGTCTCTTCTTTTGATAGATCAATACAAAGTTTAGTTTTATTTTTTTCAAACGTTGTGTTTTTTACTATTTCCGATATTATATGTTATACAACATCATCTCAGGAGTCAATAAGTCCTTTAAAATGTAGTTTTAATACACCTTCGTTTATTAATTCTAAAAAATTATCGAAGTTTTAATCGAAGAATTAATTAAAATAATTTTTTTTACTAACTCACATTTAATGAATAAGGAGTCGGTTTTGTATTACATGTAGTAACTTATACGTTTTTAAAATACCATAAACAAAAAAAGAAATAGAAAACAGAAGAAACTATTAACATGTGATACTAAATAAAAGCTGTGATTTACTGTTCAAAGACTTTTTCATTAGGTGCATATTCTTAATAGGAAAAATAAATAAGAAGTAAATGTCATAGAAATTTATTAACACCGCCTGTTACATAATGTTTCCGCGCTACGCATTTACTTTTTCATCATATACATTATCAAGTTAATTATTATATTCTTAACTCGCACTTTTTTTCGTATATACAGCGGAGACGTTTGTAATCGAGTATTGAATACTTTCTTCAGGAGTTATGTTATGGAAGACCTCATTTTAATTGGCACGTTCTCACCAATAACTTGTCTACATAGGCCACAATAGCATCTCTATAGATTTTCCTACATCTTTGATCTACAAAAGCGTGTAAATTACATTTTGTATTTCTTAAGTCGCTTTTTTATTTGAAAAAGCAATTTATCATCAAGATTGAATCATTGTTAAAATTTATTTGACATTATAACAAATATTCATTCTTCTAATTGATGCTTTTTTTATTTTATGATATTGATAAAAAATGCTCGTCTCTAAAAACCGTCTAAAAATCTAATCTTTTATTGTACAACTTAGCTTGACGTCACTGTACAAAATATACCATACATATTGGTGTAAAAGTGCTTTTTCAGTTATCGCATATACCGATAATATACCATTGTTTTAAATGTTTTTTGAATTTACACTGTCTATATTTCTCTAAGTAAATTCGTTAATATTTTGATTGACTTTATTCCTTTCAAATTTATCTAAATTCGTTTCCGTTTCAAATACTTTTATTTTATAAAATTCATCTAGTATTGTATATTCGCTATTGTACTCTAAGAGATTTGCGCTTTTGCAACATTATAAGGTCCTGTGCTACTCTCGGTGCTACCGACGACTCGATACTGTGTTGATATGACGACACGCCAGTAAATTACGATTCTGATATTTGTAATTTGACTTATAACTACGTCCTTTTTATATCGTATACGTTAAAATCTCATTCTGATACGCTTAAAATCGAGCTTAAAATTAACACAGGAAAACCTATGCGATCCCGTTAAATACAGCTCGAGAAATAAGTGTCTCCTCGACACCTGATATAATAAAGAAGACACAACGTTTCCTCTTAAGATCCCGGTCTGCAGTTAAAATTGTGCGATTCGTAGAGAAATGCAGTGGAGAAGCGCCCAGTGCACTTGTATAAATTTTAAAATCACTTTGTGCGCCAACGCGACACTCCTTTAATCACTTTGTGCGCATGTACACACTATATCCCGCGATTCGAAATTGTTGTAGATGATCGCGATGTTACAAAAGTATAGCGGTCCATGTGCCTCCGTTTAAAAATGCCCCGTGGCCCATGATCGAGCGAAACGCCCTAAATCGAAGTGTCCCTTCTCCCGCACTTATGTATCCGTGATCGAAGGTCGCGAGTCCTCCCCGGCGGCCGCCTCGTCCTCAATGACCGAAGCTATGACATCGACGAGGAGGGCAAGCCTCATCGGGGGTTACGGGCTAGGCTTGTCCATGCCGATGAGCTCCTCGAAGAGGCTGTTGCGGCCCTCGAGCCGCTCTTCGATCGTCTGAACGGAGAAGCGGAGGGTGGCGGCAGCCAAGTCGCCCACCGACCACTGCCTGTCCGTCAGCACCCTGCTCACCGTATCCAGCTGTAGAGAGAAAGAGGAGGAGTCGTGTGTTATCAAGAAAGCTTAGGTCGTGCATGTGTATCATCGCTGTTGACGGAAGTCTTTTTTATTTTCAGGCAAGTTATTTCGAAACTCAAAAGCTGCAGATGCTTTTGAATACATTTATTTATATTTTGAGAAATGTTTTTGTACATTGGTACTCTATACAGATCGTAGAATTTACTATAATGAAAATAATTATCGAAGAACTTCATTTTGTGGTTTTGTAAAAAGCATGTCGTGGTTTCTTTGGCCAGCAATTATAGACACAACGAAAATAAAAATAATTCAGTCTCTAAAGTTTATGAATTAATTAGTGCAGAAAAATAACTGTATAAATTTTGTTTTTGTATTTACATTTAACGTTTGCTTACGCGTTGTTTGGTTTGCCTTTATTGGCTGTAATTCTAAAGATAATTTAAACACGAATAGATAAAAAACAATTATTCCATTTTTCATAAAAAAAAATTCATTAATTGGGATCACTGAGAGCAGTCAGTTGATAAACGCACCTTGGTTAGGGTCGAGTGTCCTGAGGTGTAATAGATAAGTCGAGGCGCTCCGGCAAAAGAGGCAGCCAGCCACTGGATAACGAGCTTGAGCTGGGGGTCACCCCGGAAGCGGGTGCCGCAGCCCCAGTTGCCCGTGGCCACGGGCATCAGTCCGCCTTCCTGGGGGCTGCCCTCTCGCGAAATCTGCGTCATTACAGAACTTCGTAAGAAAGAGAAATCAAAAAGCGAGGCCGTTCACTGCCGACCAACCAGTTGTTCCTAGGTGGTTGCCCCTGGAGCGACCGAGGGCTGCTCTACAGCTTGTGCACTTTGTTTCTTATATTATTTATAGAAAGCGAAAGGCGGGCTTCTAGCGCGCGTGCAGAATTCGCGCAGAGAGTCACAATACAAAAATAGCTCTAGAAACGCCCTCTGATTGTCTCGGGGGATTGTATGGTAATATCATGAGTGTACAACGTTAATTAGAAAAAGATAACTTTATTTTTTCGAAAGATATTTATCTATAGTAATCAATTGCATCCGTTACGTCGCTTTAAAACTATTTTCCTAGAGCAAATACTCTTACTTCGTCATTTTTCAATTCCTAAACTGTTTTAGTATTTTTTTTTCAGTTTTTGGAACAGCGAAAAGTTGCAGATAGTTAAATTTAGTGGATATGGGGTTAAAGAATAATTACATGGTGACACCATGATGTAAAAGCCATTCATTATTTTTTCATAAAATTTGACGTTTTCTTCGATTATCTTTTTTGGTAAGAATTTGCGTTGTACGTCA
Source organism: Sycophaga agraensis (assembly GCA_018906755.1). NCBI lineage: Eukaryota > Metazoa > Arthropoda > Insecta > Hymenoptera > Pteromalidae > Sycophaga > Sycophaga agraensis. Next base: position 3,176,698 of record JACCIE010000004.1, read on the forward strand.
CCGTTTTAATCGAAGACAACAAGCAAAATTCTCACGTATGACAAAACATTTTTAGGATTTAACTTTTCCGCTCGCTTCCACTGAAAAGATCGAATCATTTTGATTTCGATGTCATAACTATGTACCCATGTTTGTTACAAATAACAATCGTTTAGAATCGTTTAGTATTAGTATTTATGAGGATAGGAATATTTACAAAAGAATATTGTAAGCATTACTATTTACATTATACATTAAAAAAAATCGCGATTTTTTCCCGACATCGAGATTTGAACCTAACGCATACCGTATTCATAAAAAGTTCACCGTCTTATCCACTAGTTCACGGAAACATTGATTATTATGTACGAGTAAACTGATCTTAAGCTGTTTTTGTTGGATTACTTTAAGGAGACCAAACCGTATTGATTGAGCATAAAAATAGAACTTTATATAGTATATTATTAAGTACCCTGAGAATTAACATAGTTTACTGTTAATACATGAAATATTTGGGATAATTGATTTTAAGTGTTAATTTTACTATTCATAATAGTAAATTTCATAAAATATCTCAGGAAAAATAGAAACATTAATATAGTATATTTTAATATGTTTAAATTTTTACCATTAGAATAGAAAAATTGGTGAATGTTATTAGTAATTTTTAGTCAATACCAATATTAAAATTTTCTAATTCACTAAGAATAAGTTTTAAAAATAGTAGAAGTTCTTCAAAAATTCGAGTATGTTCCCATCTTACTCGAAATAATAGTAAATTTTCCCATTAAATGTTTCTCAGTGTAGAAGTTCTGCGTGAAATGTAAAAACTGCTGGAACTTAAAAGATATTTATTTTAGATTAAGAGTTTGTATCATGATAGGTATGAATGTACGCGCGTGAAAATACTTTACAAGTCTATATGTGCGAAAATCTTCAACTGCGCCGAAGCTAGCCTTTCCCTTATAGAGCGTAATGTTCGAAAAAGCAAATTTCTGAAAGGATAGAACGAGAGACAGGTCGCGTATCGAGTACCCAACTCGCGTGCGGATTAGTCCGAGATTAGTCGCAAAGAAAACAGCTAGTTAATATTATATCTATTTATATTGCGGGTTACACTCGCAGTCACATATATGCGCGCACACAAACGCATATAATATAAATGATGAGGAGCAGATAGACATAGAGAAGAAGAGAGGTACATAGCATGAGTGCAAATTAGTCGACGTATATATAGCAGCCGTTAGTTGAGAGACCTGGTGCAGGTTGGGACAGAGCTACGGGTTAACGAGGCTCGGGAGGCACCTTCTTCGGCGGCTCCTCCGGCTGCGGGGGCGGGGGCAGTGTAGCCGCGTCCTCCGACAGTGTTTGGATGAGTTCGGAGGTGAAGGTTACCACCATGAGTTTGCGCCGTTGCGAATCCTTGGCTAGGAGGCGCGGTTGCGCGGCCAACGCGTCTTCAAACACCTCCTCCTCCTCGGAGTCTCGGTGCTCTTCCTGATGGTGTCCGTTAGCGGGTCGGCTACCATGCACTCTCTCCGCCTTTGGCTGTAGAAGACCCTAAGTCCACCATTTTTTATAATCTTTCCGACATTTTACATTTTATATTCCGTTTTATTTACATTTTATTTTCCAGTGATTCTAGTCGCTTTTTATATGCACGTACACTATGGTAGTTTAGATTGCGACCAAGCTGGTATATAAGAGTATAGTGTAATTCACAGAATTATTAATTTTCTCGAAACATTACTCAACACGTGTGTAATTACACGTACGTAATTTTGACGCTCGTCAAATCATATTTGAAAATGTACATTCACGTTCTTTTAAAATCGTATAACGGGTATTATCATGCTAACTTTTATCTCATAAGGGATCTAGATTTTTACTTCTATTACTTGATTTCTCTTAGATTCAATCTTTCACATGGTACATCAATGGTAAGATATTGTTAATACATATTTATTTATTTTGGTATAAAATAAAAAGTTAAAAGTAAAATAAGATATCTGCAGCAGAATAATGAAATGCAGAATTAAAGCTCGGTAATGTATATACACTTGATATTTATATTATTATACAAAAAGATATGTGCTTGTTGAAATTTCTATTGGCTAAATCTTTTAAAAAATGTTAATTCAATGATATAACTTAATTCTTTTATCATTTGATAGGTTTTGTCATCATCCGTTTGCATCAATTGAACAAAAATGCTGGTTGTATATTGACCGGTTAAACATGATAATCAAGTGAAGTCTTAAATATCACACAAAAGTGTAAATATAAAGAAAATCACGTAAAATCGTTATAAAACACTGAAATACATGATTATTAAATAAATCTATACTCTACATGACTTAATTTTTTTAATTAATTTTTAATACGAAAGCAAACATATTTAAACCATAATTTGCCTTATAATTATGATCAAAAAATGATGAAAATTTCAACCAGACAAATTACAAAAATAAGTAACGTTTTCTTTGTTATATTTTATATTTCCTATCTATTCTGTTACTAAAATCAAGAAACGATTTATGTTCAAAAAGTTATTATATTATTTTGATGATTAATTTATTGTTTTTAGGCACTGATTTAACAAGATTTAAAGAAAATCTACTTTTCCGCATTAAAATTGCATAAACTAGTATTTGATTCTTTTCTATATTAAATTCATATGTATTATTCGTAAAACAAATATTATTTATTAAAATTGCAAAAGGATGGTCACAGTCGCTACCACAACCAACAGCAACATGGCTCAAGAGATACCGAGAAGTTGATTCTATGAAGAGATACAACAATTGATAAACGAATGATTTCAAATATTTTTATTATCCGTCACATCGTTATAGCTTCAAACAGAAAGGATGGCTGGGTAGCATCGAACCACCCATTTAGAACTTGGACGAGGCCGCCTTATATACGAAACAATACAATGCCTTGGCACTTGCGAGAAATTATTTCAATTACTTTACTGCCAATATCGATATTAATATTGTCTTTTAGTAATTCACAAAAATATACACGAAAGTTATTACTTTTATCTATATTCAGTAAAGATATGTTTGATTTGACATTCACTATCCTTTCTTAAAAAGTTAGTAAAGTTATTTATTTGGATTGCGCAACGATTGTAGCCATCTAGTGAGAGTCGGAGCAAATATCACCGGGGAAGAGCGAATATATATTCAGCTATACTAAGTGCTTACTATGGCTAACTCGTGTGTAGAGAAATGAACACAAAATTTTTTTGCAGAAATAGTCATCGGATAGAATCATAGGCTAATTAGTCAATTTTGCAACGAAGATTATAGTCTTCTATGATTTTGATTATGTTTATTACCATATTATATCGATTTAAGGATTTAATTGATTAAAGGATAGCCGTATAGAAGCTCAACAATCACATTTAACTTAAATCAGTGAAATAGTTACCAATTATTCCAGTAAAGCATCCAACTACTGATGCATCAGATACTAAAACTTGAATCAGTAAAATACTACTGGATATTTCAGTAAGATTTTATGATTAACATGTATAGGAGATGTGCTTGCACTAAATAAAATTTCTTATTATTGTGTGAATCTATTTTAAATCTTTCTTTCTACGCATTTATGATATTAAATATGTAAATATGTCTCATATTTTTCTAACTAGTCTTAATAATTTTTTATATTTAAATAATTTTAAATGCTATCGATAGCCTTAGTATAAACTGAAGAGAGGGTGGGAATATGACGAACATGAAAAAGTTCCGAATATGCAAAAGTACCGAATGCGCAGAAGTCATGATAGCCGAGCGTGGTCGAGATGAAAATAACTGCCTTGACGTTGTGAACGACCTGTATAGCTGAAGTAATGCAGGAATCGCATGGAGCGTTATCGCAGGAGTATTACCATAATGATTTTTTGTTGAGTCGGTAAGTAGGAAAGAAGTAAGTATACGTTATACAGGTTGCGCGTCCCGTACTCTGCAGAAATAAAAAATAGCATTCGGCTTATATAATTACATGCGAACTTCGTGAAAATAATAAAACCACGTTCTATATTCATATAAGAATAAAACATTTAATAATATATACATAAGTTAAATTTTTGCGTTTTACACAAAAACACTGCAAACTTTGCTCGATTTTTCTTTCGCTAATTTGATGTCAATGTTTTTGAATAAACTGTTTAACAACAAATTTATACTTACTTCTTTCCTACTTACTGACTCAACAACAAATTATTATGGTAATACTCCTGCAATAACGCGTTACTTCTGCTTTACGGGTGGTTCACAACGTCAATGCGGTTATTTTCATCTCGTCCGCGCTCACCTGTCATAACTTCTGCGCATTCGGTACTTTTGCATATTCGGGACTTTTTTATGTTTGTCACATTCCCACCCTCCCTAATTGAAAGTAGTTTTGGATACCTTGTGTCGATGGAGCTTATAACATTTATAATTTACATTTTACCAATGATGAAATTGCTTTGTATAATATGCCTTGTAGATTAATCATAGAATAAATATACAGATTATACAAGATATAAAAAATGCCATAAATTAATTTTAATAAATCTTAATAAATCCATTAAATCCGTGGTAGGAAATTGAGGCGTTTATGCCCATAAAACGTTAAATTTTATGTTCTGTGGGTAGATTATGTACCATATTATATCTGTACCTATTTCTTGTATATACATATATAATCTCTCTTTTAATTCCTTATCTCCAGCTATACCACGCCATATTTGAGGCAATTCTAAACCGCAAAAAAATGTTTAGAATTGCATTAGCTATCGCGTGGTATAGCTGAAGACAAGGAATTAAAAAACACCTTGTATACTACTAGTATTTAAAAATGTAACGGGCAGTGCTCCTAGTATTAAAGCGGTTTTTGATATAAGAATATAATTTTTTCATTCATTAACTATTAAAATAATATACGATCCTCCAATAACTTATATTATTGATATCGTGAATTTAAGGTTATGAATTATCTATAGTATATAAGATAGTAGGACATATTCTGCTAAAGAAATCTGGGCCTAAGTTAGTTGCAAGGCTATAATTTATCGTCAATTTCCTACCAGGGATATTATCCATCAATTTAACTTGCAGTAAGTTAACTATTTTATCTTGCGAAACTTAATGCTAATACTTCACTTACAACAAATTAAAAGGAATATGCGATAATTTAACTTAATTTTAATGTGTATGTCGGTTATCTGCATATTAATTGTTTTTAAATTAATTTTGAATTTAACTCTTCATATACCGTTTACCATTTCTTAGAGTTACTTATGACTGCAGCTATTTAACTATAACTTGAATTAACAGAAATATTATGTTTATGTAAATCATGTTGCCGTTCGTTATTAGAATATCACTATGACCATTGTTTTATGTGTATCGTTCATAACTATGAACACAACACTTAATTTTGGCCATAAATATAATAACAAGGTTCACGTTGAAAATGCTCGTGCGAGATATGCATCCTTAACACTCTGTATATACAATGCGCACAAAAAATTGGTTAAATTAAAGAGACGTTAAATCGATGTTGATTTACCTTTGCTGAGAAAATTGTCGATAGATGATGCGCTCACAATGGCGAATATTCAGAAAACTCTAATGTATTCAATTAGTTTGAGTTTAGTTCATTAATTGCAGCGTAATTGTTTAAATTATTTTCAAAACATTATGCATTAATTTCTTGATATAATATTTATTGATTTATCTTAACACCGACATAGCAGGTGAAGTTAATATTTGTTGATTAGAGAGGTATTATTTAAAAATCCAAAAAATGACACTTGTTAACGCCTTTTGTGCGTGAGATTTACTGCACAGTTAAGATACATACAACGAAATTAGTAGCTTTTGTAACAAGTGAGCAAAGTACGATTTTATACGAATACAAGAGTTGTATGCTAGAAAAAAAATTTTGTACACTATAAAAATACGCAATGTAGGTTACGTTGCATCTAGGATCACGTATTAGAATAATTATATTTACAGAGAACGGAGGAATTTTACCTCGTGTACTATGATAAAAAAGTGTTACAAAAAAATCAAGAAGTCTATTACAAAATTACTAGACTTACTCAAATGGATTTTTTGGCTAATCAGACGACGCGATAAGATACTTTCGCGCAAGCCCGACCCCTGTCTCTCATTCCACCGTCGAATCAAAAATGTTAATCTAAAAATGAATGTGCATAAATGCTGGACGCGTAAAAGGATGAGTCACCATCCTGAGGCACGCGGTGTAAGGTGGATCGATCACCGTCCATCTTACCGATCCCGACGGAAGCCAGAACCGCGGACGGTTGCAGAGGCCAACTCACCGAGGGCTGCCGACGGCTCTTCTGCCGGGCCAACTCGAGGCTGAGGCTGCGCACAGCCAAAGCGAGCTTGTGCCTCTGGTGAGGGTCTGCGGCGTCGAGGAGGGGCTGGGGCTCGCCCTCCTGGACGGGCACCCCGGCGAAGGACTCGCTGAGGGCTCGCTTGAGGAGGCTGCCTGCGAAGGTGACGAGTGCGCGGTCACGCGCGTCCATCTCGCGCGCCTCGCTGTTTGGGGCAATGGGGTCGTCGAGCCACTTAGACAGCTGCTCGTACACCTCCTCTAGCTCGGAGCAGAAATCTGGGAGAAAAGGTACCAGGTCAATTAAGAAATTTTTGATAAGAACAATATCGGCAAAAATAAATTTGACTAAAGTGTCTTATTTGGTAAAAAGAACATCGTTGCCTATACGAAATCGATGTATATCGATGCCAAATATTTGAAGTTCATTGGTAGGAAAATACTAAAACGTTATTGTATCCTGAATCTACTATACTCTGATAGAACATGAAAAGCCGTTGGCCTAAGTAAAAATTGTTAATAGTATATCTTGAGATTTCATTATATTATATAATTAAAAAGATATTTTCTGTATAATATTCATATTAAAATTTAAAAAATCTTGTAGTGAGATGTATTATTTTTAATCTAATGTATTAGTTATTAAATTTCTTTGTCATATCTTAGATAAATTAATTCATAATGATTAAGTTTTATTCTTATAAAAAATTATAGAAACTCCTTAAATAAATTTTGTGATAAAATTGTGTGATTCCAGCGTTATTTTTAGCTTATTTTTTTCGTAAACAATAAACGGTATCTAATATAGCGATATAAAAATCTATCGATTATTGGTATAACTTTCTATGCATGGGTATAGATTAGTATACGATATCAAAAAAAAAGAAAATACAAAAAATCAATGGAGTCTGTCAAAAATCTCTCCGGAGTCCGAGAAGAAAAGATCGTTGAAAAACTGCGCTGCACCCACCGGAGCTGTATTCGGTGCTGAAGCTATATCGACTACTGGCCCCAGCGGCTCCAGCCTCCTTCCGCTGCAGGGCGGCAGGCTGCTGCTGCCTGAACCGTCCGAGCCAGCGCTGCTCGGCCTCAAGAGCTTCCTTGAGGAACTCCTCGTCGACGGTCTCGTCGCGCAGCACAAAACCACGCGAGCCACCGCGTCGCACCCTAAAAAAATCCCCAGACGTAGATTATAAATGTGCGAGACTTGGCGCCAGAGACGCTTGCGGACGACTCACTTGATGTTCTGGTCGGCAACCTGGCTCCCCGAGACGCTGATCCCGACGGCGTAGCTGCTTTCGCTCGCGGAGGCGCTCGTCGCCGTGGCGGAGGTCTCGCGGCCTAGGGCGTCTTTGAGCCTCTGGGCGAAGGTGCCCCGGCGCTCGGGCGTGTCCAGGTGAGCTCCATACCGCGCGGGCGGCTCCTCCTCCTCGACCTCGACGTCCTGCTCCTCGGCCGTCTCCTTTGCGCTGTGGAAGCTCTCGCTGCTCTGGCTGCTGCAGCTCGTGTAGATAGAAGTCTGGCCGATACTGCGCCGCGTTACCGGCAACGCCTCGCCGCTGGAGCCCAGGACGATGAACCGGTTGCGACGCCCCGAACTCCGCGCCCGGGCAGCCCGTCCAGGGCTCGCCGTCCGCGTTGAGGACCCGTTGCCCCGCGTTCGACCAGCTACGGCATCGCTCCCTGCAACAACATATTGCGCTTGTTTAGGTTAACAGAATCTGTTTTGTTAATCTATATTATCACGGATAAATGTTCGATTGACTGAGTTATTCGCGCGGCAAAAATATCATACGATTATGTACTTGCTTGTTTTCACGTACTCATAAGTATCATCAACTTTTAAACTCGAGCATAGTTTGTGTACACTGGCAGATCAGTCAATTAACCGTCTCGACGTAAGACTCGAATTTCTTAGTTTCAAATCGGCCCGACTACCGATAGGTTCTTCATAAGTGGTTGTTCATTTATATTAAGTACGTTTATTTTATAACCCTCTGATCTGCGTAATAAAACGACAAAATAAACGCATCTATTCTAATTTACTTTCGTTTAGCAACTCATGTATCGAATCATAAACTATAGAACTTCTGTCTAACGACCAGATTTTTTAGACTATGTTTACAAATTGATTAAATGTGTTTAAACAACGTTTAAAATTCAAGTGAAACTGTAGCTATTTTTACATTTTGAAATATCTTCGGTTAAATCTATTACTTTAAATCATCAATATATTCAACAAAAACTTTTTCATTCGCATTTTTCTAAAAATATCAAAGTTTTTATTAATCCATTCTCGTATACGCATCATTTTTATAAGCTTATTAATTACAAACGTATTTTTCTTCTACAAACAATTGATTTACTATTTTTTTCTTATTAATTTATAAGCAAGTCATATGAATAAAATAATAATATAAAAATACTATAATTGCAGATAGTTCAAAAAATTGAATTTAATAAAAAACATTAAATAAGATGTATTCTGCGAATTCGAAGAAAACTAGCTACCATTATTGGTATACCTGATTATTACCGACAGAAAATATAATTTGTAAGTTACTTAAGCAATCACTGGATTCCATATTATATTAATCATATTTTTTAATTAATTAAATTTAATTAATTAAAGTTAAGGTTGCACCTTAATAGGAAAAATATTTTATAATTAATTTTAAATTATATTACATAATATTGATAGAATAATCCATTTAAAAATAATATTTTAACTTGCTGTTATATTTGATTATGAACTTTCTTTATGCAAAATATTAATACAATATTTATTAGATTGTTGTAATTAGTTAATAATTTTTAAAAAATGTTTAATTAGATCTTATCTATATAAACGAAAGGAATATTCACTTAATTTCTACTATTCTTATGGTTTTGGATCAATTTCTTATACTGATACATTAGGTATATAATAATTCTTTATATACATAAAATTTCAAAGCATAATCATTATTATATTATTTAATGTATTTATTTAATTTAAAGTTAATGTTAAATAATAAAAAATTCTAAATTAATGAATAGGAAGATTTTTGAATATTTATACATTGAATATGTATTATATTTTAAAAATATTAGTAAAAAATGGAAATAATTTAAATTTATTTTATTTAGTAGTTAATATTATTGTTTAATAACGCTGGTTTATTTCCATGATGTGTATTTCAATAATATATATTTAATGCATTAGAATATGTACTCCGAGAATTTTCCCAATATTGTAATGCACATTGTATCGCTTCCTAGAAACGGCGTTGCTCTCGATGCAACTAAAGGTAGACTAAAGGATTGGTAAGGGATGCGCTACAAAGGTCCGCGAAAAGGGTTGGGTAGGCGTTGTTTGCTGGACGGTCTCTTTAAAATTGCAGGTCGCTCTCGAATCCTCATTAGTTGTAATTTATCTATTGCAGTTTTCATTACCTGACCGCAACTTAGTTCAAGTGGATTTTAAAAGTAGAAGACATTGTGGATAAATCGAGTGAAGGACCAATTAGATTTCCATACGAAGCCAACAATGGAGAACGAAGTTGTACTCGATTTGACCGCAGCGACCATGAAACGTCGAAAATCATCGGGCAAGCGCTCGCACCAGAAGATCCGACCACTTGCTGAGAGACAGCGAGCTATTGAACTCTACGGTACAGGGAAGACAAAAGCGGAAGTAGCGCGAACTTTGGGCATCCCCGAGTCGACGCTTCGAGGCTGGATCAAGGAGGCCAAGAACCAGGGCCTGGTGATGCACGCTTCTTCGGGGGAGAGCTCACCCTGTTCCCCGGACAGCGGCAAGAGCGCCGAGCAGGACATGATTGATCTGTCCGATTCAAACGAAGAAGTGCAGCTGGTGATCGATCTCAAGCGGAAACAGAAACCCGAGGATGGACCAAAGGACTACAGCATCGGCAAAGCCGCCAGAGACAACGTGGGCCTGAACAACAACTATGAGAAGTCGGCCGAGTACCTGGCCGAGTCGCAGAATGCCGGCGAGGATTGGCGGCAGCTACTCCAACAGGCGGTTCAACAGAAGGAGGATCGGCGCCGCTCGATCGCCCCGGTCCCTGGGAAACGTAAACGCAAGACACCGACGCCGCCGGCGTTGAACGAGTGGCCGCAAGCTGCCGGCCCCACCTGGCAACAGATGCAAGAGTCCCTCGCCCACGATCCGGTGAGCCTACAGCGCCTCCAGATGCACCTCCTCCAGCAGCAGATGCACCTGATGCAGGCCTCGCCGCAGTTCCAGCAGATGATGCTCCTGGCCCATCTGCAGCAGGCCACGTCCCAGGCGACGACGCACCAGGAGCCGCCCCCGAAGAAGCGGCGCACTAGCCGCGCCAAGCTCGAGCTCCAGGAGAGCAAGGAGAACCTCTCGACTAACAACAGCATCGAGATCCTGGAGGATCGGACCGCGCCCTCACCCGTCGTCGACACGGCAGTCAAGCAGAAGCGCAAGAGAAGGAGCAAGGCTAACCTCGCCTCGGACGGGATACCCGAGGAGATCCGGTGCTTCTACGATCCCGACTACTTCATGCTCCAGGACTACTTGCTCCAGCAGCAGCAGATCATTGGTGAGAGGCTTGCGATGGCGGCCGACAGTGTCTTCATCGACTGATTCTTTCGCGGCCTCGCTTTCCAGTTCTAGTGTATTATTTGAGTAGCTCTCGGTGCTTCGAGCCGCTCACACGGACAATGTCGATATTATATTGTGCGCGAATTTTAGCATGTATAGTCTATAAAGTTTTAAAGTGTTCAAGTCATGAGAGTTGTATTGTACGAATACTTGGAAATATAGATTGCAATAATTGCCGCTTGTATAGTTATACGCTCGTGTGGCTCGCCGACAATTGTATTATTATAAAGAATGTGTACCTAATGCGTTGTATATGTGTACATGATCAAGTTTAAACTTGTAAAAGTTTTTTTTTATTTTTAAATTGTATTTAATTGTATTTTATTTTATCGAATTTAAATCATTTGACTTGTATAATTTACATTTCATCTTTTACAATACATTTATATATTCAATTCTTATACATAAATTTGGATTTTTCCCTTTATTTACCTATATACTACAACCCTTACTATCCCCCCACTCCGATTCTGTATAATAATATGCATAATATATGTTTCTGTATACATTAATAATATCCTAATGATTATTCAGAAAGAAAATTCATTTACTTATAACTATACTTATTCAATTAAATTCAATAACTACGATATAATGATTTTCGTATAATAATTTAGAAAAAATTATATAATACAAATTACTGTAATTTAAATAAATCAATATTAATTTAAATATTTAGTTCACTATTTCACTAATTAAACGCATATATTATACTGCTTTTCAACATTTTAGTTAAAATTTCAATTAGATATCGTCTCATAGTGTATCGGTAATCAATAAAAAGCTACTAATAATTGATTTAGTACCTTGGCTACTGGCACCGTTCATTTTGGCCTTGGACTTGGCCGCGTCCTCGAACTCGGGTGAGGCGCTGCTGAAGCTCTCGCCGATGGGCGACAGTCGGCGGGCGCCCGGGCCCGCGTCACCCTCGGCTTCCTGCCGCGGGGCCGTCATTTCCCCGGGGCTCTGAGGCGGCCTGCGCTGCCGGAAGCCCAGGAAGCTTTTGTTCAGCTCGCGAAGGACGTTGTCCTCCTCGTACTGGGCGATCGGTAGCCGAGAGTAGTCCTCTGCGTCTATGCAGCACAGCATTATCTATGCCGCGCGCGGTTCGAATGCAACATGTGAGATTTTAGAAGCTCTGATCGGTATGTAGGGCGGCCAGGGGGATTAGTCTAGATTTTTTTGTAATAAGCGTACGTGAGATTAAGCAGATTGGCAGTGATCTTGATTCTCGGGTAAAAATAGAATTTATTTTTATTGTTAATGCGTCAGTCGTGTTTGATTTGAGATTTTTATAGTATACTATAAGATCGGAGTTTGAGACTCACTGTGTTCGGTTCAGGAATAGCTTCAAAGGTAGACCGATGTTTTGGATCTTGTATCCTGGAGATGTGTCGTAGGCCCTCAACTATTAGCGCTTCGTTGTCTTCTAAAGCTTCCACCATGAGCATTGCTGCCAATAATTCAGGATGCGTTGCCATCTAAAATAATATTTAATTTTATTTAATTCAATATGATTTTTTACATCAAGAGATAAACTATACAAATTTAATCATTTATTAAACTCTAATAAATATTTAATTTTGAAGACATCATATTATTAGATAATTTAAAAATAAATTTGATAATGTTTGTATTAGAAATTTTTAAATATTACTACCATCCCTTTTAAATTTTCTCAAAATTATACATTACAAAGTTAAAGAAGGATAGAATATAAAGATATACCTGAAAAAAGGTCATTTATGTATATTTATAATTATCATTTTAATCGTTATTTATTATATATACAGGAGGTTTCAAGTTTGTTTAAACTTTTCTTTTTGTTTGAGTCATAGTTTAATTAGTTCCTGTTATAATTAGAGAAGTTAAGAATAATAGTTTCATTCAACGCTAGTTTTACTTGCAGTTGTAGTTTTAATTGCGAAACCTGCTCATTTAAACAACAGAAGCAGTATAAACCGAGCCCTGATCATAGCTTCTATACGCAACTTTTAATTACATTTCCCGTTATAATTCTAATATTTCCGTTTCCTCGAAAATAGGGGGCAAACGCGTGACGACCTATCCTAAGCTGTCGCGCGACTGTGTACACATATGAGTGTACAGAGGAGAAGGCTATCGACATCGCGATATGTCCCAACCTCGCGGAAGGGCCGCGGGTGCCCTATCGGGCTCCTCGTCGGGAGTCGCTGTACTTACTTACTTGAATAGTCTCTTGCGTGGCGAGGCCCTCGAGGACGCCCTCCCCGAGGCACCGGCTCGCGAAGCACACCTGGAGCGCCTGCTTGGCCTCGACCTCCGCCCTCTCGAGGCGGCCCTCGTGCCGGATGGTTAGAGGGCAGAGGGGCGCCGCGCACTCGAGCCAGTCTTCGATGGTGAGCCACTGCCGCGAGAGCAGCACCTGCCGCGAGATCAGCAGGTGGCCCTCGAGGGCCGCCTCGCCCCCGCGCTCCAGGAAGTCGAAGTACTCCCAGATCGCCCGCAGCTTTGCCTTCTGGCTCTTCCTGTCCCCGGCACGGTCGCATACATAGGTATTACGTTATACACATATCGATTAAGTTATTTGATTTTAGTACGAAGAATCACTTTTTATTGGTATCGGAATTACTCGTATATTGATAATTTCAATGCGCGGACATACATGTGCCTCGTGATGCTACTGTAATTTATAGCACGTATTAATAAATTGAAAGATGATGTTATTAGTAAAGTTAAATTTTACGTCAAAAAGAAACATGATATGTACCGAAAGCAATACTCTGACAACTTGTACAGTGCATACCAACGTGTACGCAGATACTCACAGATGCAGGTGCTGGAAGAAGCTACCAAAATTGAAGTCGCGCAGCGTCGGGTGGGTTTTGGACGTGCGCTTGGGGTAGGTCGAGAAGAAGGCGTTGGCCACGAGGGCCGCGACGAAGCCGTAGCTATGCTCGATCGTGTCGCCCTGTTGCTGAAGGCTGAAGTGCAACCCCTGAGGCGGCTTGTGCCTCTTGAGGGACTTGGCCCGGGCGGCGATCGCCGGGATCGTCTCGCCGAGGACGTGGGCGCGTTCCGGCGCCGTCAGCTCCTCGTCCAGGTAACGCGCCAGGCCGAGGAAGAGGCCCGACTCGAGGGCGTCCTCCTCCGGGTCGAGGCTGATGCTGCAACAGGCGCAGACGTCAGGGCGCGGGCGCCAATTGCCCCATCGATCGGACGCCCCTCGTGGATATATCCTCCACGTGTACGCGCTCGCGGACATCTGCGATTGATGAACGATCGAGGGTCTCCCGCACGCTAGGAGAGACAGCGACCCTCGTCTCTCCCCTGGCCTTTTATACGGATGAAGTGCTCGCGGTTGGGGTATGTTACACGCACGGATTTCCTGCGCGCATGTATAGTCCGCAGAGGGAAAGTAATGGTTATATCGATTTGCTGTTATAGTACTGCGTCAATGGGACAAAAAATCCAACCAGACACTGGCTATAGGCTTACGCGACAAATGAGTTTATGTACAGATGTTAAACAGACGAATATTGCAAAAAGAGTAATGCACAGAACGTCGACCAAGCATTTTAGTGTAACGAGGATAAATACAAACGTCAGCTAAGGTGCCAAGTTTTATAACGAGACATATGTTCGAAGCCATATACATAATATACTTATTATGCTTTAAGATCTTTTAAATGCGTTTTTGAATGTAATGGAAAGAAAAAAATACAAAACATCTTTATTTAAATACAGAAACAATTTTTATGCTTTGCCAAGAATTACGAAAGTTGCGTTTAAGTAAGCAAATTTTAATATTTTAATATAGATTCTAAGAGGAGGACGTTTTGGAATCAATTAAAATATTTGCAGATAATTAAACTGCTTGTATCAAGAATAATGAAGAAAGTTAGAACGTTATTATACTTGCAACACTAGATATACTAATTAAAGAGGGATCGTAGCAATAGTTGCCAAAAATCAAAAACAAAACAATTTCTTTGTTGATTTCGTTCTAATTTCATTCTAAGGAAACTATGTTATTTCGACTGCCGTTTTCAATAATATTTTTTTAACAATTATTTAATATCGTTGAGTTTACCCAGTCAAAACAATTTCTTAGTGGTTATACATCAGACCTTTTTATAAAACACTTGCTCGTTTTTTTAAAGATATTCTTAGAAGTTTTCTTAAAATGCTTTTACGTAATATAATATAATATAATATAATATAATATAATATACATTACAAAAAAAACAATAGATAATTTGAAATGACCATGTAATATTTTTATCAAACTAATCAGGAATATAATATCCAAGTGTTTTTAATTGTTTTTTACTCTAATATTAGAAAAAAGAATTATAATTATAATACTTCGTGAAGGATATTGTAACGATTAATATATTTATTACAAATATTATCATAAATTTGACTGATACGTATTGAAGTATAGTTAAAGACGAAGGATTTACGCTGATAAATAATAATGTTCCGTTGAATTATTGGCATGTGCCGTGTGTTTTTGCAATTGACCATCAAGGTTTATCAATTAACAATTAAGGATAATATAATAAGTAATCGAAGTTTTTCTATACTCTTAATACGTGCCGTCTTTTTTGCTAACACTGTAATTACAAATAAATCTAATCAGCACAAAGAACACATCGAAAGAAATGTAGAATAAGAAAAGCAGATAAAAACTTCTCCGGCTCAATCACTCGTACAATTTTCGGCGTTTGTTAGTCGGGGCTGGATGAGCATTGAAGCTTTAATAAATCGATCGGAAGCAGGAGGTTGCGTCGAGTGAATGAGCCTGGCGGGAACAAAGCTCGCAAGGAAGCGAGTAGGGAGCGGGACGCGAGGCGTATACGTCCCGGCGCGGGAAAGCTCCGTCCCGCGCGCGCTTCCAAGCCCACATGCGCGCACTCGCACGCGTACTCACTTGCACATGTCGTGTAGCTGCTGCATCGCGTCGACGAGGTCCGCCGAGGTCCTCGCCGCGGCGGCCTTGTCCAGGTGCTTGGTGACCGCCGACCACCAGGGCAGGTCGCAGGGCAGCATGACGAGGGCCATGGCGGTGAGGGGCGGCAGTCGCAGGGGGCCGCTTGGTCAGCCGGGCCGGGGGGCATCGCGCTTCCGAGACTGCCGGGCGGGCGCTCGTCCCTCGTGGCCGCGCGCCGGCCAAGGCCTGCCGGACCGTAATGATATATATATGTGTGTGTGTGTGTTGGCCAAGGCCGAGCGGCCCTCATTAACTAATTGATGGACGCGCAGCGAGTCCCCCGCGAGCGATCGCCACTCGAGCCACAGGCCGCTTTCGACGACTGTTTTCAAAACTATTTCGCGCGGTGTGCAATTCGCGCGTCTAGAGCGCCGCGCCTCTCCCGCGATTCTTTCCCGGCCAGACGGTTATATTCAGAGGACAAGTCATCGGGACAAGCGCCTTTCCCACCTGGCGCTGCACGTACATATAAGCTTGCCCAACCATGCGAATCGCTCCGCGTTTCCTACTCAAAATTAGTACGATTATCGCGTCTCTTTATTACGACAAAGTGCATTCGTCGTTAGCGACACAATGGCTAGAACGATTTTTTTTTCGCGATAATAAAAAAAAAAACAAAAATAAAGCGCCAAAGCGTTAACGACACTTTGGCGTGCAGCCGCGTAGTTTGCGAAAAAGCCGCGCCACGCGATCGCCCGGTGGAGCCAGGCTCTTTTTTTTTCCCGATCGACCCGCGGGAAGGGCGAGCGAGCGATACCGTGGGCTCGGACCGCAAAGTCAAAGGCACCATCATCAGCTGGTAGACATGGAGCCCCGCGCGCCACTCGCTTTCGAGGCTATATTTATTGTTGCAGTTAAAATAGAACGTAAAAAAGCGCAAGTGGCCTATATTCCCCGGGGCTGCACGCGTCGGCCGGCGCGCGGAGCCGCGGGCGCGAATCGATGCCGAGTGCCGGCCGCCAGTCATCGCGTCCTCGCGGTCCCCTCCTCCCCGGGGGGGGGGAGGGAGGCGGCATCCGAAACCTCCGGCGCTCCCGGGCCCGCGGGCGCGCGCCCAGAATAGAGGAAAAGAAAAGGGCGGCCGCCGGCGACGGCTGCGGTGCTGCGCGCGCACTCGGTTCACTGACTGCCTGGCGCGCCGGCGGGCGGCCACGGGGGGGGGTGCCGGGGTGGCGCTCGCGGGGCCGGATCAATTAGGGGCCGCGTCCACAGCTGATCCGCGCCCGTTGCGTCACGGGTGCGCCGCCCGAGCGGGGGCGGCGGCTCCTGTTTTGAAACGGCGCGGCGGCGCTTACGTAAGCCGCGCGCCGATCCGAGGCCGCCCGCGGCTCCGATCGATCGCCCTTCCCGCGATACATTTGCCCTTCGGCTCCGGTCGATGCGGGGGGGGGAGCGCGTGCTACCGGCCTCGCGGTCCCCAACCGCGGGATCGGCTGCTCGCTCCCGGCGCACTGAGCTCGCGGGGGCGGCGTACCTCGTCCAGGGGCCGGGCGGCGTCATCGCGGCGGCCCGGCGCCCGCGACGCCTCTCCGGGCAGCCCTAACCTCGCTGCGTGGGGCGCGGCCGGGGCGCTGCTCGGCGGGAGGTGCGCGCGGTCCCGCGGCTCGGGCGCTACTGCCGCCGCGCAGGCCCGCGACCCCCGCGCTCCCCGGCTATTTGCGGAGGCGCCCGAGGTGAGAGCCGGGCTTTCGATCTGCCGCCGCCGCCGCTGCAGGACGATCCGCGCGCCGGATAATCGCCCGGAATAGGCCCGCGCAACTGATACGAGGGCCGGCGGTATCACCGGCGGGCGCCCGCCTCCCAGACCCCATATAGAACCCGGGAATCCCGAGGCGGCCCTAGGGGGAGTTTGCGCCCCCCGCGTCTCCGGAATCTCGGCCCTTCTTCCCGCTTACTTCCCACTTCGTGGCCTTTCGATTATGTCGCTACGATCAACTGCCGCTTCTGTATCGATAAACAGCCTTCCAAAATATACATCATGTCTTTTCAAGTTTATTTTTACTCGAGCTCAATTTATGGCTGGGTATGCGTCAATACACGTTCCTGTAGAAAGAATCAATGGTGATTTGTATCAGGTGTAACATTTTCGCTTCGGTTAAAAATAGTTCCATTTCTATTAACACTCAGGAATTTGATTTTTTTACTTTCAATTTGAAGCTTGCAGCTTCGTTTCATTAGACGGTAATTTATCAACGAGCGGTACGTCGGACTTATCTGATGGTAAAGCAGTTTCCTCCTTTGTAGAACGAGTACCAGTATAAGATTAAGGGTACAAATTTTTAACGCAATTAATTCTAATCATTAATTTTGCCGTGTTAAAATTACAATTTAATATTGCCAAAGCCAATAATCGATAAACGGGATAAAAATTTCTAAGAATTATACATTGCGATAAAGTAACACATACTTTTAATACATACGCGTAGATTAATATTAAAATTTGCAACACAATTTACAAATTCAATTTATGAAATTATACGACTTTTTTATCACAATTTTTGTTATAATTTAAGAACATAGCTTTTCCTGACGTACATAAGTATATGTTGTTTGAAATAAAATTAATTTATTCTATACATTTTTATTATTTTAAAAAATACAAACGAACACTTTATTTTTATCAGGAACAAAATGTTAAAATGATAATTTCGCATTTCACCGTAAAATATAACTTTTAAGTTTTGTTTAAATTCAAATACATGGGCAGAAGTGAATCTTTTATTTCCTGTACCAATCGCCTACGGCGGCTAGCATGAATATTATACGGAAGCGTTCTTTGACTCAAAATGAGAAGAAATATTTTATTATATTTCCTCAAGTGAAAATAATCGATAATTTTCGTCTTTACGAATAAATTTTATAGCGTGATATCACAGATTATCATTTAACTTATTATTTTTTGTCGCTTTTTGTATTTTTTTAATCGCAGCTAGACAGTAGTGAAAATAAAGACGGTACTTTTCGCCACTCTGTAAAAGATATTATACAGAACGGTATTAACTAGGAAAAATGAATTAGTTATCGTGCGCATTAAAACGTTTGATGGAACGAGAGCCCGGGGATGCGACCTCGTATCGTCGCTCGATATCTTCCTGGAACAGTCGTATAAACGTCTTGAGAAGAGGGGCCGTAAAGACCGAGATTCTACACGAGACTCGAAATCCCTTTCGGCTTTCGCCGACTGGCCGTCCGCGACGATAATCTCCGCCGAGGCGGCCGCTCTACCTTCCCAACTTGGCGAATAAAAGCACCGCGTAATTTAAAACTTTGCAAACGAGATGGAAACAATTTGTCTCCCTCCGCGCGCGATGTCCGCGGCCTCGGCCCGCGCCTTTTTTTGCCCCCATTAACCACGGAGATGTTTGTTTCGGCCCGCGGACAACAGCGGCCGGCCGCAAGGTATAGGAAGCTACCCCTCCGCTCGTATAAGTCACCGGCCGGGGATTTAGGATCCCGGTGCACACAAGAGAAATTTAATAAAGCCCGGGCGGTGCGGGGGACGGCCCGGTGCACGCGAGGCTTTGTCGATCCCTTGGCCGCCGCCGATCGGAGCCACTTTTCCCGCCAACTTGGGCGAGACGGACAAGCTCGCGATATTACCCGGACAATAGCTGCCACGAGTTCGCCCGGGGGTTCCCTCCGATAAGTGCGCAGTAGCGTACATATATGTATACAGCGCCGCGTTGCCGAGCGAGAAAGACACCGACGGCGGTTAATCGGCGCACGCGGGGGCTTTTAATTAGACCCCGGCGGAGGCGGACAATCGAGGAAGACGTAACGCGATCACTCGCGGGTCCGCTCGAGGGGGGCGTTACAAAGGCGCCGCCGAATATGACGAGGCGGAAGAATATATGTCACCGGCGACTATGGTCGCTCGATCGAGCCCCTAGTGCCTTTTAGGGAAGTTGGTACCCCGCCCCGCGCGCTAATGTATATATAACTTGTTAATTAACGGGGGCGGTAGTGCGCGTGACAGGTGCCGAGCGGATGACAGAGGCTTGATTTCGCACCTACCGCGCCGCCAGTCCCCGCCCGTAATCAAGGTTTATAGAGTCGAATTTCAATTTTAATTAGAGAAGAATGCCTGGCTTGTGTCGCTCGACACGTGTTCCTATTTTTAGAAAGTTCAAATGTGGAAAATCGATTTTGTAAATGATGTGAACGCTCTCGATAAACGTGTCTTCGGCTCTAGGTTCTTTTAAATAACTATGCGCAACGTTCGGAAAAAGCTTTAAATGTTTACTGGTTAAATACATCGATATTAGAAATTCAATGACTTTTCTCTTATTTTTTCTGAGATGTAACATTTTTATATTTTTTAACTTAAAATTATTTGGAAATTAGTATCGAATAATTATTCAACATAAAAGTACAATTATTTCAGTTTTAAATCGTGAAAATTCATTAATTAGTTCAAGATGCTAGTAACAATAAACTTAATATCTAAAGATATATAATTGAAAATATTAATATAAAGCTTTGAATACTATAAATAATAGATTAATTAATACTTATTCATTAATTTATTGTTATAGGAATTTAAAGCATATTTATTTTTAAATGTTGTTTATTCCTTTTAAACTTTTTGTACATTCTTGCTAATCCCTCTATAGCATAAATTTTTTTGTAATAAAAATTTATTATAACCGCCGTAAGTACTGAAGCGGACAAAGCAAACAGGTGAAAAGAATAAAAATAGTCTGAATAATCCTTGCTTTTTCCCGAGAAATGTCATATCTGCAGTGTTCTTACACTTGGAATGCATTGCACTTTTTTATTATATACGTATGTAGATTTATAATTTGTGTTAAAAATCTCATAAATTGTAATTAGTAAAATATAGATAAATTATTACATTTTTTCATTTAACACTTCAATAGAGCTTGATGAGATAAGGGATCTTGGCATGGAGTATGAGAATGAAAGGAATTACTTCAACTTAAACTTAAAGCTGCTGATCATATAGTTGAATTTGTTTTTAAAGGAAATATGCTTTATTTTATTAAAGTAGTTAAGAAGCGCTTATTCATATTAGTATATTATTAGATCTTAATATATTCTTTTTTGTTATAGTCTTTAAATTTAAAAATGTTTTATACAAAAATATATTTTTAAAATAATAATTAATTTGATTAAAACTTAAATATCTTTTTAAAATATAAGTTATATTATATTAGATTTATTATAAATTAATAAGTAAAGTACATAATTATAAATCGTAGTTTTGATTTATATGTATTATATCAATATTTAAACAAAGAATTTTATAGAAATAGAAAGAATATGCGAGTTTTATTTAAAACTAAGGTTATATGGAATCTTCGAGGGAACCTTCATAACTTGTGAAGTTACATAAAAGATAATTAATTACATGATAAAAAATATATATAGTCAGTTCCGTGTCTGTGAAGAACGCTTGCAATGCTGGGCAATGTATCGAAGCACGTCGAATCCCTATACAGTCAGACTACTCTAAATGTACAACGTTCCCGAGAACGTTCCTATTTTAAAAGAGCATAGCATACACCTAGTGACAGAGTTTGGAATAATTAAATTGTTACCTCCAGACCAATTTTATGTAAGAATATTATTTGACGGCAAAGAATTAGTAGTACGAGTTAGTAGCTCGTCGGTAAATAGTTAGAATGAAAAAAAGGTTAGACTTAAAATAAGCTTTGGAATATTTAAAGTTGTAATTTAAAATATCCAGGGTGGCTTTGTTTACATTTCGAGAGCTCTCAAAGTATGCGTGTATTATGTATAGACTGAGCAGCGGAGCCCAAGGCCACGTAGACCAAAATGTACATGAATCCATTTGGTACTCGACATCTTCCAAAATACATATTGAAAAATATTCCGAAAAATATCGTAATGGCCCTAAAGATTTAAAATTTTTTTTTCACATTAAAGCCTTGCGTTCAAACAATAAAACAGAGGAGATTTACCCTGCAATCGATTTGTGCAGGAGCAGTAGAGATATAGTCTTCGTGAAGGTCTTTGCGCGAAAATAAAACTGCATGAACGACTCGACTCTTGCAGGAGTCATATATCTCGTGATCGGATTTTCGAGATCTTGAAATTTCATGGAGGTAAATGAGAAAGGGTTGTTCAGCAGATAAAGGCCGCGAGGGGAGTGGGGGAGAGGCCTGTCTTCCGAGAAAAGTCGAGGCGGAATCGAAGCGCTCCAAGGGTTTCGGAGGAGAACGAAAGGATACTGTAACCGCCTCGGCAACCGCAGCGTAAAAGGAAGGGGGGATATTCCTCGGGAAATTCGTAATCAGAGTTGCATGCGAGTACGTATGTAATTCTTACAATTATAAACAATTGCAAACAAAATTATTTATTTTTCTGTCGAGTTCTTGACTTAACAAAATAAATATTAGACAACTAAGAACACTTTGCTAATCATTAGAAAAATAAAGTAAAACTAAATAAATTCTTTACAGACTTCAATCACTAGACTGTCGCTGTGACTTTTATTCTCGGTTTTATTAAAGTACAACAGAGTGACACGTATAGAAAAGTGGAAATTGGCCCGAGAATTGGCCCTTCACATGTAACTGTCGAATCTGCTTAATCGAATACATCGAACGCTCGCGTATACGCTGATACCTTGCCCAAAATTGTGTCTAGATTGGATCCCTTATTTGACTGGATTACTTTTCGGACGGCCTCGCAGACGAGGTCGTTAACAGCGGATTCGCATGCTGCAAAGCTGCTGCGTGACCCTTATTTTCGCTTGATTAATCCAAATACTTGAGTGCGCGCTCCGAAGGCGTCCCTCGCATTGTAGGACGGCGACAGTGTAATTAATTGCTTGATCAGGGCTGACTCACGTCCGACTATTGAAATCATTTCAAAGGAAGAGGTTTCGCTCCTCGTTTCGCCCTGCAATATCGAAGCGCAGCCCTCGATGTCCGAGTTTCGCTTCGAGTCCCTACCGACCTCTCTACATCGCATATAGTCCCGCGGCCCACACGCAGCCTCGGAACCAAAACAATCGACCTAGCCGAGCCGCCTGCTTAACACAAGAGTCCTTTTCTTTTCCCGAACGCATATACGTATATATATATAGACAATCGCGGCGAATCGTTCCGGCATCGTCTAGCTAATTTCATGGAGATTGGCCGGGTGTCCGCGAGCGCCTCGGCCCGATTAGCCCCTGTCGCCGATGATTGCCTCCCGGGCGAGGCTCCGAGGCGGTCGCCCTGGGCGGAATAATATTTTGCCGCGGAGCCGCGAGCCGAAATCCCGGGGCGAGAGGGCGGCCAAGTTTGAGGAGGGCGGGAAGTTCCCCGGTATAACTAAAATGCGCCGCGGCCTCGCGGAACTTTGGACAAAGACATCTCGGCCGCCCAGAAGTATACACGGCAATCAAGTTTGGTCGTCTGCAAAAAAGGATCCATATTCGCCGGGAGTAATGAGTATACTCGTCCGGGAGTGCAGCGCGCCCACGTGTAGGTATGTATGTACATATACTTGGGTGGCAGGAGGCGAAACAGCTCGTGCCTTCGCCTTGCAATTGGGATACCGCGGCTTTAATCACGCGCCCTCGATGAATCACGAGCAATGTTCCGTAACAAAATCCCTGAAATTTATACGTGCTGTCGGTAATCCGGCCAATCGCGCAGGCGGCCTCTCTAGTCTTAACCGTGCCCACGATTCTGCTATTTCGCGGCTATAATATCGTTTGAATTCGTAACAGAATTAGACCGACTGTGTGTTTTGGGTGCAACAACTCGTGCGATTTTCTAGCCGTGCTCGCGGCGACCTTTGTCAAAAACGTTCCTCATTTATGTATTCAATATAACTCTGCGCGCTATGTTTGCTCGTGCGTTCATGAGAGCTAAAACTCGTTCAGCTCTCGGCAGCTGGACTCTTATATAATTATTATTCGCGTCCATGTGTATTTTTAACGACTTATAATTAGCACTCAATAGAGAGAGAGAGAAGAGAGAGAGAGAGAGAGAGCGTATGGAAGGCAATGTCCGAGGCAAACCTCGTCCAAGTGACTGTTGGGCTTTCGGAGTTTCCTACTTCCTAGAGGCGCATTCGCTTCCGCCCGCCGAACTGCGACTACTGCGAGTTCCCCGAAACCTGGTTTTGATCTGCGCGGTAACTTATACGTGCGCATATGTGCATGGGCCTTTTGAATATCTGTTAAGCTAGGAGCGTCATTGTAAATGTATATCATGCATCGTGATGGACTTTTGATCGCAGCCACGGCTTTGACGTAGTTTCTTAGTTCGCCCTGTAGCTCCTTTTCTGGAATTCGACGAGGAATCCAAATCAAATCTCGGGTCACACAAGAAGCCTCGAGCAGGAAGACAAGCAGCCTTTACAAGCTCATAATATTTACATAAGTGGAAGATCTACTTTCAAATGTAATCGCAGAGAAGGTCGGAGCTTGCGGATTCCTCGGTATTATTTGCTCAAGCGTGCCGCCGCTTGCCATTGCGCCTTCGACTGCGCCCTCGCGTATACTCGCGGGGCGGCATCTGTCCCTGTGAGCGAATCGAATCCTTTCGCGGGACTCGCGGCCCGCCTCCTCTTTAATAAACCTGCCCCGGTAATTCTCCCGAGTGGGCATACATAAGCCACGAACCTACAGCGTCGGCTAGACCCGGTCCCCTTCGATATTCTTCCCGCAGGATTGATCGCTGGGCGCCCGTTAATCATGCACACGCATCAGTTCGTCGCTCTCTTGGCCTCGAGTCCCCGGTGCCGCGTAATATTCAGCCCCTTCCCGGGGGCGCATATTATCAGTTTTGGAAAAGCGCCTCGCAAGCCCTCGCCGCGGCAACAAAGGCCCGCGGGAGAGAAGATGGAGCGATGGGGGAGGCTGCGCTACCCGGAAATAACGAGGCATTAAAGAGGAGAGTCCGTGGGGAGTGTGCGGCAGCCGACACTGAACCGGCTCTCCACCCCCCCCTCCAAAGCGATATTGCGCGCGACTCGCGACTTGTATACAGCCGACCGCGACGGCCCGCCTTGCAGGATTCAATTTCCCGGCCCGTTGTTCAGACCACGTTGTCCCCCCGTGTTTTTATAATCAGATTCAGCGACGTCAGCGCCGCGCTCGGCTCGAGGGCCAAAGGATCCAAAAACATGCCGATCGAGGGCCCTTCCTGGAAATCCGGCCGCCCCGCTGCATACGTGCATGCATGTGTCGTCTTGCGGTAGGGCCGGCGCTCCTCCCTCGCGGAAAACCGCATCGCACGCCCTTTTCTGTCCCTTCGTCGAAAAGTGCGCGCGTGTACAGCTCCCGCTAATCTGCGCTTTTCCGGGGACGAGGCTCGATTCGTTAAGGGGCGCTTGTTGCTCTTCTTGGATGGAGAGGGGCCTCGTTTTTCATCGGGCCGCCTTGTCTCGCGCGCAGGATCCCCGGCGGGCGGCCCGTGGTAATTATTAACGCCTCGCCCGGGCTTTGAGCCACCCGCGCGGCTCGTCGGCTCCTCCACTCGCTAAGATCGCTTGATTTATAGCGAGGTTAGGAGCGGCCCGCTGGCTCCTACGAAGCTCCCCGGGACAATTCAATTAGAATCAAGCGGCTGATTGTTTGTTGGCGCCCTCTGCCACCGTCCCTTGCACATGTACGCGCGAGATTCAATGTACGGCTGAATTGCTTATCGCACGGTTTCCACGCTCTTTCGAATACTTACATCGTACTTACATATTTTACGACGGAGGGCTTTGGGATTTCGAGGAGTGCGCGCCGTCCCAGCCGCGCTCGTTAATATTATCAATACCGCGGGACAGTGCCGGTGGACCTCGCATTTTACAAGCTTCACTGCCCCGCTGTTTGCCTAGCCAGCCACAACGCACAGCGAGTCCAATTTTTCGCAATGCACCGGTGCACACTCGCATTCTACTGTCTTCTTCAGACCAAACAAGTGTGTTTGTACATCGTATAGATTTTACTATACGGAGCTTCTGCATTGAAGATGCCAACCACACTCTTCCCTTACTATATTGCATTCGTTATTTTGCATATTATGAAATTTAATTATGATTTATATGGCATGCTTTAATGATATGAAACTGAAAATAATATTCCAATTAAAGATACTCTATACTCAATATACGCATTACTCTTCCTGTCACAATCATCAATATTAAATTTTTTGAATTATTGCAATATTTCAAAGAATATATTTCAAAAAGTACCTGTAAAAAATGAATTATCCATTATTTATCCATTTGGTATATATTACAATATATATCTCGGTATATATTCAAATTAAGTATTTTTCGATACTTGCGGTGTACACCTACATAAGAAATTATTTAAATCAACCTTGTATTGTTATACGACTTTATTCCTGCTTCCTTTATAACAACGGTTTCACAAAGAAGAAGAATTTTTCGGTATACCTTTTTTTTTGTGGCAGACATTTAAATTAATTACAGTGCGCCACTCATGCAACCCTATTTTTTGGATAAATAGCGTCCCACAAACCTAATGATCGTACTATGTGAGAAAAGTCGGAAACGAAAATGTTCTCTCTAAGTGTAAAACGCGTGAGCGCAATGGAAGCAAGAAAAGAGCTTCGACGCTTTTCCTCTCTCGTAGAATATGCATTTTGTGCCGACGGTATATAGTCGGCGATTATTTAGGCAGTCTCGTGTGCTCTTGGGCGCGGAGAGTTCCACGCGCAGCGAAGGGTATGCTGTGCGATTTCATTGTTTTGTTCGTCCATTTTCTCATCTGCTAAGCGCATAAATAACAAGTATTGGAATCGCGAAAAAAATTCTACGTACGATATTCTGTGTACAAGTCTTGGACCGTCCAGCATGTAAATAATCAATTGCCGTAAAAAATTATTAAATTGTTTGTGACAAAAATATTTGTTATAGAATTTTTATTTGGGAATAAAAAAAAATATTTTCAAAAAGTTATCATTTATAGATGCATATTGTTCATTTAAAAATCTGCGCAATTCCAATAAATGTGCCCCGAAAGAACATAAAACATTAACAACTCATTTTACTCACAAATTAATATTTGAATTGCTTCAAGATTAATTTCGATTTTACTGAATTAAACATGATATTATTTCATTTCGTTTGCTACTTACAAAGATCGAATCATATGTATATGATGTTGTTTCCAGAATATAGTCCGTCGATTTTTCATTAATACTATGATATCGTGTCCTAATACTCACATTTTATGATAACTTTTTCACGGTGATATCTAGGAATTAACAAATATTGACTTTCATATTCTTTACTTTGTTAAATGAGTAAAATACGCAACTAAAATTATCGTTTCTGTAGCTATATATAAATAGGGTACCTATTATATTTGTTTTTTATACATAAAAGATGTGGCTATTTTCCAAAAAAATACAAAGGAATATGAAAATATTTAAAACTGCCCTACAGTGCAGTATTCCACGTGTATTTTTCGAATAAAATGTCGCACACTCGGTCGCACACGGATCAGCCGAGCAGTTCCATCGAGAGTTCCATACATGCAATAGTCAATAGGTTTTTACTTCCTTCAATTTGCAGAAAACCTCTTCATAAAATATTTCTTAAAATGAACAACGATCAGCGAGTTTCATTTTGCCTTTATGGAATCCGTTCCAGTTCTCTTATTGCGGGAGAGGTCGTCCATTCTATTTCGCAGAAAAACAAAGCGAAAAAGATTACCTGCCAGAATTCGTCATCGCTCGCAATGGTCAATCAGCAGATATGTCATAGTTTCCCGGAAAAACCAAACAGATTTTGCTAAAGGAAGGAGACAAACGGCGCGGCCTTCGAAAGCTCCACTCCCCCTCGCATTTCGAGTCTCGAGGCTCGAAGTCTCTATAACGTACGCCGTGGCAGAGGGTAAGATTCCAGGCGCTGCTGCGACGGTGGCCGTCTTTGGAGGCCACGGCTTTCTCAGCTCCCTTTGACTGTCTCCCCTCTCGCGGCCTTATCGGCGCGCACACGACCAGCGAAAGCGCGCCTCAGTCCTTGAGATACCCCGGGAGCCAAAGGGAAGAATGAGATTTTATCCCCGAGAAAACTGCGTTGTTGTGTATATACGTACGCCCGAGAGTAGGAGATTTTCACCCACGCGGGACCTCCGCCTGATACTGAAGGCTCGTCTCCCTATAATGAGTATAAATATATATAGACCCGGCAAGCATCGACGAACATCGCGATAGCGATATTGTGCTCCTTTCATTCTTAATTACGGAGAGAATGGAACGCAATGATTTAGCCTGTATCGGCTAGAGAAAGGGAATCTTTTAATCAAGGGATCTTCTTGCAGCTGCATTATAACATTTATTTATCTTTCTAAATGTGTACAGTGTGATATACAACGAGTATTATGCACGTGAAACGAGGTACATACAAATTATTGCTATTATTACATAATCTTCCTTATAATTTAAATAGATAAAGTATATTGATTGCCTGTTCGTAAAATTTACTTTCAATTTAATCCTGCGTTTTAATAAAATGGTGCATTTTTCAAATTTTTGTATTGAAAGCGACGAGACATCAGTTAGAAAGTCGAACCATTTATATGTTATTTGCCAAATGCTTGTGATCTGCAACAGAGAACCGCGTTTATGGGTATATTTTACGCAAATCGTTTGGTGAATATTTATTTTGATATATCTAGTCACTAAAATTTAAAAATAGGTTGCACTCCGTGGCTATAATAAAATTATATTCTTAAATGAAGGCCACGGCATGAGTATCCCTAATAGAAATTTAATTCTATTATACCGTGAGGATATTGAAGCACAGCGATATTAAAGCAGCAATCGGTGGATAAATCTTTAGATGAAAATACACGCATTTAAAAATTGATTGCCTTATGTTCGATAAAGCAACCGATCCCTAATCCGAGACCCGATGCAGAAGTCGGCTAAACAATCCTAAAGTGGGCGCGAGGCCAGAAATACCGCGGGCGACGAGAGGCGCGCGAGCACCTGCGATCTCCTATATGTTAAGTGGCTCGCTAACCGAACTCCCCCGCGCGCTATATAGCGCGGCGACAATTATCGAGCGGGCCTTCAAAGGCGGCCCGCATCTCGAGGCGCAGGGCGAATCGACCCGCCGGCTCGCACATATATACTCACTCGGCAGTCGCTCTGGCTTGGGCGTTGGCCCCGACGCCCATGGGACCGTGGGCGAAGCCGCCGCCGGCGCCCGGGCCCCCGAAGCCGTCGTCCCCGTGAGTCGGGGGGCCGCCCCCATGGGGCCCCCCGCCGCCGCCGCAGCCGTGGTGGTGGAGGCCGGATCGAGGACCGCGGCTCCCTGTTGCATAGTTTACTCGTCTCTTAGGCTGTTATGCACGGGGGGGACTGGGCCGGAGGCGCGCGGGCGTTTTACGCGCCTATCTGAATTACAGATGGGGGTGGGACCCGTGGGAGGACCGGGGGGGTGGCAGGTCGGGTGTTACCTTCGTGGGCGGCTGCCGCGGCCAGGGCCACCACTGCGAGGAAGACGATGATCACGGAGCGCCTCATTGTTCTGAGGGTTGACGGGGCTGCGATTGGGTCAAGCGTTCGGCGGTAGCGCGCTTTTATAAGCGCCTTGTCCACTGTCTTCGCAGGTGACGGAGCAGCGCTTCCGCCGGACGCCGCGGGTGTCACGTATCATCGGCTCGGCTATTGTTCACTCGATAACCCGCTCAGCTGCTATATAATCGGAGGAAGGAGGAATTCGTTCCGGCGCTTATGACCGCTGCGAAATAATGCAAACATGAGGATCCGGAAAAAATCTTGCCAATGGCGAGATTGACAAAGTTTCTTTTATCTTAAGCGGTTTGGGGAATCTTTACGTAATTATCTTGCTGTCAAAAATTCCAAATGAGTTTTATAAATGGACAGATTTTATATAAAGCATAATCGGATCATTTATAAAAGAAGAAAGATTAAAGTGGAGCATGGATAGAACTGTCAATTAGAATATAAATATAAAACTGCTCGAAATTTTTTGAAATATTTAAAAATAATTTAGAAATATGTAGCTGTATAAATTGACAGAAAAATCGCGTAATTATTAATACAAATAATAAACCTATATATATTTAAGATACTTAAAATTATTTTTGCATCTCCAATATTTAATCAATGCATACAGAAAAAACCATGTTAACCATCTACAAATGAAGAAATTACGTTATGTAAATGCCATACTACATACTGTGTTATACTATAAAGAAAATAAACATCTCATAACTACAATTTTTACCACTTAACAGTAAACATATTTTATAAAATAACATCTGAAATATTAAATATTATTCGTCATGAAATGTATGTTTAAAAAACAATTATTTAAATCTGTAGTTTATGAAAATACTAACAAAGATAACTAATAAAACACTCAATGAAACAATAAGAAACTCGATGAAAAAAGCAATAACAGACTATCAACAAAGTAATATTTTTCAATGAATTTCAATATAATAAATAATAAATTTTAATTAGATTAAATACTATCTATATTGTTTTCATTACTTTATCCCAACAATTTTACTTCAATGTTTTACTCGTAGCTGCTAAATATAAAAAATGATTTAACTAATATTTTACATAACTAGAATGATACTTTGTTATTCTACAGTCATAGTAAAAAGCCAGGTAAAATGTTTGATTTAGCATAATTATAGAATTATATTACAGCTACTTACAATATTTAGATTTCATCGTAGGAATAAAAACTACTCTGTGACGTTATTTTAAATAGTGCTATTAGATATTAACTATCTAATTATTTTTGTATAGAAATGCTTCTATATTACTGTACACCACGTATAAGTTGCTTGGCAAATCTCTAAATATTATATTTCACTGGAGCTGTCAGTATCAGATATCTGACTGTTTTAATTTGTTCAACAGTTGTTACATGCTACACTACTTAAGCTTAAAAGCAATTTAGTATCATTTATCATGGCTATAGCTACTAGATACTGACACATTTTGCAGGAAAGTAACAATTTTTAAGTGTTTTATACTTAGAAGCTCCAGAAAGATTTTTGTGGTACATATAAAATTATATAAATAGAAATAATCATGAGTCATATAAATATTAATAGTTAATTCATCAACTGTTAATTTTAAATTTTTGATAAATTTTGAATGTACTCAGGCCTTTTATTAGATATTTTGACGTTATAGATTAAAAATAAAAGTAATTTAGTATTTAGACCTCCTTCTAATTTATATAAAACTGAAGCTAAAAATACTATACTACTAGAGATTGAACCATGATAGACATATATAATCTCCTTAATATAAATTACTGACTGATTGTGACAATCTACTTTTTACTTAAGAAACATTAAAAATATACTTATTTTATCTAGTATTTTACAATTATTTAAAAATAGTTATCTGTATTTATTAATAAAAGTATTTATTAAAATAGTTAGAAGAAGAGAAGAACTTGGTACATTAACAGCTAGTGGATATTTTTTTAATATTAAAGAACATACGAACATACGAAAATGCACTGCGCTGTTTTTCTGACAGATGTCGTTACTACATTCTTTGCACATTTGTAATGATTGTTCTCAATACAATGATTATAGTCATTTTGAAATAACAAAAGATGTGTTTATGAATATATGCACTAAACGTTCAAAGGAAGTTCTTCGAATGCGTATGCAAACTAAGCCAGTGATTCGGCTTTAATCGTAATCGCTAAAGGTTTACTAAAGGCTAAACATGATTTTAAACAGATAATTTTGATAATTTTATTCTGTGCATAAAAATACTTAGCAGTACATCTGTTACATAAAGGTTTATATTTTTAAAAATACGATTTTAAAATTTACAAATATTTTTTGTCTAGAAGATTTTAAAAACTTTTTAATATAAAATATCTCATTGAAAGGTTGCTAAGAAATACTATCACCGAAGTTAAGCCATGTGATTACGATAAAAGAAGTAGCACTTAACGAAACTTAAGCTTGTTGACAAAGTTGAACGTGGAATACTCTGACTAATAACGTACGTCTATCATAAAAAGAGTTACCTACACATACATTAAAATAGTTTTTGGTAAATCAGCTATGGGTACAAGAATTCAGAAGCGTCTTGGGCGAGCCTGACTCACT
The DNA here is from genome assembly GCA_018906755.1 of Sycophaga agraensis. NCBI lineage: Eukaryota > Metazoa > Arthropoda > Insecta > Hymenoptera > Pteromalidae > Sycophaga > Sycophaga agraensis. Next base: position 3,208,729 of record JACCIE010000004.1, read on the forward strand.
AGCGTGATTCTTAATAACTTTCGGCTCGGTGATTGCGCGCCTCTGACAAAGAGCATCGAGAGGGGACATGACAAAGGCAGCTGCATAGTCCGTCCCGCAGCCTCCAATTGCTCTCAATTGCTGATTCAGACGCCGCGAGAGGCAGTCGTTACGTCAGTGAACCGTCACGATCCGCTGCACGAAGCCGCTCCCAGTGCATCCGACGAACGTTTCCCTTTTTCATAATCGTCGCAGAATGCAAGTTGCTTTTCTGCCACAGAGGAATTTGACGGCTGAGTGCAGACTGCGGAGCGCATGCATAAATTAAAATTTTTCATTATAATTATTGGGATACGCGCCACGAGTAATATAATGTATATAATTCCACATGATTAATTATTATGTTTAAACGCGCACCCTCTTTGGATTGTCCGCTCAAAACTTTGTCGACATTATATTATAGAGTTAAATAGAAAGTTAAATATTATTTGTAAAGTACTACGAGTACATGCAGTGGCAGACGTTGGGCGGGGAAACTTGTCGCGCGTGTGCATCTGCCACTTTTCTGCGCGAGTGCGAAACAACTAGGCGTACAGTGCTTTTCGGTGAAAAGTTATCTAAAAAATTCTGCGAGTGAGGAGTTCGGTCGACAGTTGCGCAATAGGAGATGTAGTAGAAAAACCTTTTATCACTTAACGCGCATATATAAAAGCTTTGTTTTAGGAATCGAAAACTGGGTTAACGATACAGTCTCTATACTTTGAATAATTAATAAGAAATCGATAAGTATAAAAATACAAAGAAAATTATCTCGATAATCTTGGTGAATATTTTGAACAAGTACAGGAATTTTCGTAGTAATTAAAGGTAGAAACGATACCTACGCGGAGAACAAAGTACATAAAAAAGTATTTTATGAATATTTTACTATGACTACTAGTTGGTGGTAGTCTTTACTATACCTTTCTCTCGGGATGTATCTTGTAAATGACATAACAACATTGAAAAATTGCTAGAACTAGGTGGAAATTGGCGCGCTGCATGCGAAGGCACGCTTGGTAAAGCAGCTCGGTATTTGGCCAAAGAAGCTCTTAGTCGCTCGTAGCCGCTAAACGGTCCGATTTCCCTGGCGGATGAACCGAAGGGGCGGCGGGCTGTGCCCGCGCGCGCCTCGCCTGCGCCCATTACGACGAATCAAGCGTTCGGTAGCCTCGGCCCTGAGAAAGCGACGCAACTGCCTCGGTGCACCGCCGCCCCCTCGAATTACACGATTAATCGGCTAATTACCTCATCCGTCATAATTCGAGGAGCAAGCGCAGACGACCTTGACTGCACGGGGGGCCGTCGGCAATTGCCCCCGCAATCGGCTTACATTACCGGTCCCTCCCTACCGCGCGCGGCCGATCCCACTGGCAACGGCACCCGGTCGCGCTCGCACTCTTTCCCCCACCCCAATTTTTTTTCTTTTTTTCCATCCCCGGGGCCGGAGGTACGCCGCCCGCCATTCCACGCGGCTAATTAGCCGTCCGGCATACCGCGACCCCGGATCAATCGGCCGCGAGGAAGTATTCGGCCCGAGCTGGCTGGTGCACACCGGCCAACTTTCCCGGCTAATTCCCCGGCGGTCGGTCAACGTTTTTGCCCGCCGCGCCGGATTTATCCTGCCCCGGGCGCGGTCCACGGCTTAATTCCCCGGCTTTTTCCCGCGCGTGGTCCATCGGCCCGCTGGCGACAAGAAGCGGGCCGGCGAAGGAAAAAGTGGAGCACCTGGGGGCGAATTATACGCGTTGGCCAATTGCGCCGGGCCCGGTTTAAGGTTGATACGTGCGGCATTGCCCGACGCGCGCCGACTCGGTAATTGGGAGTCAAATGAACGGGGGACCCCGGGGGAACAAACAGAGCGGCCCAGTCCGTTGGGAGGCGCGAGGGCCACCCGCCGCGCGTCCTGCCGGGATATGTAAACGCGAGTTCTTTATAGTCGATCGTCGCCGAGAGTCCCTTCGGCGGAGTAACTGTGTATATATAACCGCGCGGTGATCGGTAAAATCGCCTCACGATGGCCCCGGAGAAATCCGCCATCCCGACGAAACGCGCGTCCTGCGCTCTTTTCCGATATTTTTTCCTTTTTTTTTTTTCACCAACGAGGTGTACGCGGCGCATGCCAGTCACGTCCGCGACAAGTTCTCGCCGACTCGGCCGCGGTAAAAAGCTCCCGGTGAAAAATCATCCGCCCGACGGCCCGAGATTTAATTAAATCCGCGTATGTATGTATGTAAGCCCGCGAGTAAATGAGCCGACAGTGTTTGGCCCGGCGGCCGGTGTCGCCATGTGATAAGCGAGCCCGCCGGTCCACCGGCGCCGGACTTCCGTGTACACCGGTGCGATTGCCCGCGGAATCCATTTTGAGGTCGATCCGCAAGGAGGCTGCGTGTCGCGCGTGTACCATCTATGCGCCCGCCTAAGTTTTTACGCGCGTTTCCAATTACGTGCGCGGGGTACAAGCTAGCGCGGCGCGTTGGTTGTGCGTTTACAGGCGCTGCGAAATATTGACGGGCCGTGCAAAGGCCGCCGGGTTGTATGCTCGGCGTAATTGCTGCCCGCGGTATTACAATCCGTCGCAACAAAATCGAACTACGGTTATCCGGATAATAATGTGCAACCGGCAATATAATCCCCGCGTGCGTCTCATTGCAATACGAATAACGGTCATATTTCATATCGGCGATCCGTGCGGCACTTGGGGCTAATAAATTTACCAAGTCAAGGAGGTGCAGTCCCGTATTCCGTCGGACTATCGCCTGCTCGTGAGAACTGCCGCGTCGAGCCTTGTCTGCTGGCTATAGTACATTTTAGTAAAATTTTAAGGATCCTTAATTATAAGACATATGAGAATAGTGTATAGTTAATCCCAATCAAGTATCTCCTACTTTTAGTAATATAGTATATTAGTACTTATACATAGGATATATAATGTACAACTGTAGTTTCAACTATATAAATCCTAGTAGTTTGAATATTATTTAAAAAATTCTAATCCATGGAGGTGTATTTATATATTAAAAACTTTTATTTCATAGTAGCAACAGCGGAATGTAAAAAACCAATTAACGTCCTCCAGATTAGCTGACTAAACAGAAACAAAGCTGCAAATCCGATAAGCTTCAAATAAAAAATATTTTTTTTAAAAACGAGTTGGATAGAAAATAACTGTGATAATCCACTTGTGTTTTCGAGTCACATAGCTACACAAGCGAGTTGCAACGGCTACTCAGTTCGAAAATCTGCTCGGTCCTTCGACGCTTTAAAGCAAAGCGTTCGCGGTGTCGTTTTGAGAAACTCTATTTGCTCGCCCACTCGCTACGCTAATGAAGACACAGCGCGGGTCAGCAAAAAAAAAAAAAAAAAGAAATCGACCGCACGCGCAGCCGGGATTTCGCGGCCTTTATGCCTTTGAATCGCATACGCGGCAAAGGCGGAATGTAATTAAGCTCGGTCGTGTCTATCGGACTCTTTGGGGCCCGCGCGCGCCAACTGCAACGGGGGCTTCTTTTACATCCGCGCGCGGCATGTTTGTTTTAATTAGCCGCGGGGCGCGTGGGCGGCTCGCGTTTCGCGCCGGCGGGAGGCAACTCGAGGCGCCGGAAAAGTTTGCCCCTCGCGACGCGGATCCCCTTGCCGGGCGCTTCGCCCGAGATTATAAAAGTGGGCAGCGCTCGGTTTCGTTACGCACAGCGCGCCGATGCCCGGGGATAAGCCGCCGGATTAACCGTTCGGCCCGCGCGCACAGCCGGGCGTAATTATACTCGCGCGGGGGGATTTATCGTCCGTGTGTGGATAATGCATGCGCGATACGCATGCATGTCCCGCATTAATATTGTACCGATTGCCGATTAGCAAACTACAGCGGTCCATTGTTGATTGACGAAGCGCACAAATAATCAATGGGTAAAACCGTGGCCACAAAAGCTCGCACTTTAAATGGGGGATGATGCGAACGCGCGCTTGGGCTAGTGAATCAGTATATATCGTGAATCAATAGGCAAATGCGCAAATTAGATCTTCAGAGGGCGGAACAGACCGTCCCACTGGGGTATCGATGTAGTATGCCAAATAGTACGCTACGTTTCATTGGCGCTAAATTCTACATGTACCAGCATGGATATCGTGTATAAAATTCATATAATATAAACTAGCTTCTTTCCGCGTTGAGTCAAATCTTCCAAATATTAATAATTAAAAAATTATCATGTATTATCGTCGAATAGTGATAATATATTTATTCAGCAATGATCCCTATTGAAGTGAGGCGTAAATGAATATTTGCTGGGGAGTATTATTTGGTTGATCGGGGGCAATAAACCCTTCGCCAGGTTATTTTTCTCTTCGAGTCCCAATCCGTTAAGACTTATTTTTGTATAAGTCTGTGTGTATATCATTGAACAAGCTTTTTTATTATCAGTACGTTAAAAAATACATTTCATTACTTATAAAATACACGAATACTATTTAAATATTAATAACAATGTAATTGAAAATTGATAAGTTTTATTACTGTTAATCTTTTCTTGAATTAAGACAAGGATGTAATAAAATAAAGAATTATGATAAATATTAAATAAATTCTTGATGCTAGTGACTGCAAACAAAAAATTAGTTATTGCTATATAAAATATAATATATAGACGTGTGCATTAAACCTATAAATTATTACGTTATAGTTTCCCACAAACTCTGCTTTAATCTACTAACTAATTTTTAGCTAGTTATTTTATAAGTTAATACGATCTCTGCAGCTGATTTTAGGCTATAAAGGTAGTTTAACTTCTGTTATGTACATTAAAACATATTTTCCAGTTTTTTAGTACATTCTCATAATATATACGAGTATATCAGCTGGACAGCAGCTGCCATAGAACTGTTTACACTTACACCAACAAAATTGCACCAACAAAAGATTCTTCTCGGCTAAAAATATTTATCTTAATAAAAATTAATCTCGCCCTTGTATTTCTTCGCTCCATTTATCACGTCATCGTTCAGTATCTTTAATAAATCTTTTCTCAATCCTTATATTCTCAATTAAAGATTTATTAGAATTCAAGAATTGGTTCAAAAGCTCGTCTAAAAGTGGTATTAACAGTTTATCAAAAGCTTAAAAAGAAATTTATATTTAGTAATAAAAGTGAGATAGTAATTTATATAACCTATAAACTGGTCGATAGAGTTAATATTGTTTTAAAGAAAGCATTAGAATGCGCACTTGTAGATACTCGCTTCAACTGAACCTCAACCGTGAAACTTTAGACGTTACAGTTAACCAAGCTCAGCTGCTGCATACTTAGCTAATGACTACAGTTAATACGTGACTAATGCTAAGTTAATTTTCTTAATATAAAATATTATGATCGACGTGCAAGAAGCACTTAGCGATATCGGTAAATTTCTGGCTCGCGCCGTTACGCCTCCAATCGATTGCGAAGGCCCAGTAAAGCTATGGGGCGCACGCCGCGAGGAATCGAAAGTCGACAGATCCTCGAGTTCGGTTATCAATAATCGCCGCGCGGGCGCACGCGAGCGTTGGCTTATCGGATCCGCGGGCGCGTGCACCCGTGCAATTAGCCGGGCACGAGTCGCGGGCTGAGGCTGTCGCGTGCACCGGCGCACTTGCGCGCCGCGACGCACGGACTCGATGCGATTAGCCCCGCGCGAAAACCTCGCGGAAGAGTCGGGCGGGGACGTGCGCGTATCTATATACACGCGCTTAAGCCCGGGCGGATCAATCGGAGTTAATACGCGCGCGGCATTGGGTTTTAGGGCCCGGGCTATAGGCCGGATTGTGCCGACCGGGGGTAAGCCCGCGTAAGCTGGAGCAGCGCCCGGCCATCGGGATATTAAAGGCGAGCGGGTCTCCATCCTCGAATTGAGTGAGTGCAGCCGTTGTTATTGGAGCTTTTTGCATTTAGCCCCCGTGTGCCTTAGATAAAGCTTCGCCTTTGCGCTCGCGCCGATCGGAATTTTCCCCCGGCGGATTCATGAAAATGACTCGGCGGGGCAAATATTGGCGGAGGCCCGCTGGAAAAGCGCCACGGTTATCGAGACGCGGCGTTGAGCTCGGGGGGAGAAAAAAAAAGGTTGGCGCCGCTCTGCTACTTGCGGCTTTATGGGAAATTTCAGTTTTGTATAACGACGCGGTTAATCGCGGCCTCGAGCAAGAGCCGCGAGGATGGATAAGTGCAATTTGGAAAAAAACAAAGCGCGGCCGCAGCTTGGATATAGACGATCGATGCATTAGGAGACGCGTTGTTTATGGCACTCTGGCGTTGCACAATTAATGCAGATTATATGGATTCCCTTGGTGTATATCGCAAGCTCGAGGTGTGCTGCGCCAAAGAGTCAAATGGATTTTCTTTGTAAATAAGCCCGAGCTGCAGCAACGAGTTTTCTTTATTTATACGCTAGTAGAACTTTGATATTTATGATAGGCGAAATCTTCATGGTTTGAGTGCCAGCGGATAGGAGGGAATTCTTTATTTACGAGGAATGGAGTTTCCCTGTTCGCCATGGTAGTTGTAAAATAAAAGAATACGAACGCTCCGACTGCAACTGAAATAACCATTCAAAAATTATGTTGTTTATATTCACGGTGCTTTTTTTTTTACAGTGCTCGGAGATATACGTTTACTCGGACTGTTCAGGGAATTATCATTGAATAAAGCTAATGTGTCCCCTAGACCGGGCTAAGTTTATGATTGATTGTAGTGCGTTGTACGCGATCGGCCAAGCACCCGCCCTCGACTTTGGTACAACCTCATTGAATATTCGACTGTGATCGAAACCGTGTACGCAATCAAAGGCGTGCCAGGAGTCCGATCATTCGCGCAAGGACGCTCTATCAATAAAAGATTAGTTGTCAATCAGCCCGCCGTTAAATATAGACCCCCGATATCGCGTCCTCGGCGCCTTCGAGGAAATAGTCCGCGCGCGAGACCCGGAGGCGCGCCCCGCTGAATTATTCGGCCGGTGTACATCTTTCCCCGGGTCTCACAAATTGGGTTGTGATCCCGATCCGCCCGGGATATAGATAAAGTCCGACGGCGCAGGGAAGTTCGCGCGTCGTCGTCGCCCGTAAGCGACCTCCACGTATCATTCAATTCTTCGGGCGGCGCCTCGCCCGACTAATTCGGCTACTTACCCTCCCGTGGGAATCGGCATCGCCGCGCCCAGATAAGCCGCGGGGCGCGTGCGCGCGCAAGCCGTTTCCTCTCGATCGGCAGGCGCGATTAAGGCGCCGATAAACACTCTGGCCGCGTAAACGAGCCGCTGGGCGTGGCTTCCCTCGTTCTACAGGATGCGCATAGTTTTGCGATTGACATTTTTTTCCGCTTCGATTCCGTGCGCTGGTGGATCTTAGACGGCAGCGAGTAGTGCACCGATACCCGATTTATCGGCTTGCTTCCCGTACATCGATCCCCCGAGTCTTTATTATTGAAAGTGACTCGGGGCTTAGAGCGCGTGCGGGCCGACCGCCTAATCCCGCCGGCTGCGGGATAAACCGGCCTCGCGGCCGCGGGGGGATGTATAAGCGGGCGCCTCGGAAAAACTGGCGGACGCCGAATCCGGTCCCCGGGAGTATCGGGTCGATATATATATATGTGTGTGTATATCTATTTGTACGTATACGAGGCTGCCGCTCGGGATTACAGGGTAGAAGACGCGCGTGCGGCTTAAGAATCCGGCAACGCGCAAAAGTTGCTTCGTCAGCGCGTGCGCGTAATAACGCCCGCCGTCTAGACTGCAACTTAGTTTTCCGGCTAATTCGATTGACCTCGAGAGGCGCGAGATTCCACCGATTTCAAGAAGCACCAATAGTTCAAAACCACCCTCGAGTCATTTTTATCGTATCTCTATTTCGCTCGATTAAACAATACCGATACCCGGCAGTAGGGACGAGGTTACTCGTACGCGGTCGACTTTACGAGCGCGGAAAGTACTTACATAGTACTCGGCCGAAGGACGCACTAATTCCCCGCTCGTAAAAAAGCGTAGATGTAGCGTACATTCGTAGGTGTATAGGTTGAATGCGTCCCGAATCACTACAGTTTCCCGCGGTAATCGAACAGTACTGGAAAAATGTTAGTATTCGATGATTTTAAGTAGGAGCTTAAGTGTAATGCGGGTCGGGGTACAATGAACTGATTCATAGTTTTTTTTATTATTATATATCAGTTAAGAAATGTTTGTATCCATAATCATCATAGGCCTAGTAAAAATTTAAATCAGTCTCTGGTCAGACTACTAGTGTCAATGATTTCTCTAAATTTTTTTTTACACGATATCGTTTTTAATTAAATAATAATTGTTGTATTAAATTAACTGAATGTATCTCCGATATAAAATAGAGCAGCTATTATGTTTAATATATATTAATCAAATTGATTATCGCTGATATTATTGATATCATAAATTCATAAAATTAGACCGAGTGATTGCAACACGAATTAAGAGGCACAAATATATAAGTTTCAGTATATATTAATTAACAAGTGAAGGGGGTCTAATTTTTATCCTATTATTTAAAATTTTTGATTAACTAAAAATGACTTATCTATTTTTCGAGTTGATTCAGACTATAAATTCTAGCGCATAATTAAAGCTGATTTGAATTTCTATTATCTTATGAAAACGAAATGTTAATTATTTTTCAGTTAGTTAAATTATAAGACGACATTTTCCGTTGATTGGAAGTACAAAATAGCTAAAAATATAGCTAAGATATCCGAAATGATATTCTTATTATTGCGACGTTCTTCATTTAGACTATTTGTTATTAAATGGTTTACTTTGCGGTATTTTTAAGCTATTTTCATCATAATGAAAATGGCGATGAACGTGAATACAGAACGTGTTCAGATAATGCATATGGTATTGTATTACGTAAATAGTTGTATAAGTAAAGTAGTAGTTACAAATTTGGCAGTAATGGTCTAGGGTATACATGACACTAATAACGAGGGCTGAAAGATGGGCGTATTATGACGCGGGGAAAACGAGCATAGATTGATGCAGGGTATCGTCTGACACAGAGGCCGGGAGATCTCTGCGCAGCGAAATCTTCCCCGGGGCCGCGTTGACCTACAACAGGAGGATTTGGCCGGTGGACCCGGAGCATCAAGACGTCCGTTTCGCTCCGAGCGAGAGGCACAGCCACACGCGCAGATAGGCAAGCGCCCGAAGATCTAAAAGCGCAAGTTGGTACACACATATAACCTCGAGGCGAGCGGGAAGCCTGGGGGGCTCGGTCAGCGGGGGGAGTGGGTGCGTGCGCGGCGACTCGGGAGTAGGGGGGTTGTCCCGCGGGTGGGGGGGCTCGCGGCGCCGCGGGCGCACCGGGGCCTCAGAGCGCTCGCAGGCTCCGGCGCGTCCGCACGTGTGCGCGTTCTCTGTGCGAGGGTGATCCAACCGGCGGTCGATCAGCAACCCGGAGGCCCGTTCCCGCGGCCGGCGAGATGCGCCGGTGCCTGGCGACCCTCGGGCTCCTCCTCCTCCTCGGCGGGGCCGCCCTCGCGGAGGACGCCATGCTCAACCAGTGCAGCGAGCTCAAGCCCCAGAGCCACCTGGACCTCGGCGAGGTAGGCGCTCCAACAAGTTGCCCCTGGAGAGGGCTCCCCGCACGCGCGCAACCTGCGTGCGTTACACGCGTCCACTTGTTGATAGGTCGGGGGTGGAGTCCCCCCCCCCCGCCCCGACCGCCTCGGGACGTCCCCGGGTCACGGAGTCGAGGGGCGCGCGGGACGCAATTCCGCGGCACGCGCGGAGGAGGGAACTCGGCGGCTCAAGGCCGAGTTCATCTGCGCCGGAGGATGAGTGATCGCGCGGGCTCCCCTCCGGCGCGCTCGCCGGACGCGGCTGTCCGTCGCGCGGCGGACTGCGCCGGGGGTGGCCGGATTAATGAATTTCGTATTTTTCCGTTGCCCGCCTGTTTCTCCGGCTCCCTTGGCCGTCGCTCCGGGGCGGCTACACGCTTGGCTGTCGGGCGCACGCGCCGCCCTCGATTATTCCCCATTGCCCCGTCGTCGTGGGCCGATTAAGACGAAAGATCGACCGGCCGCCTCGGGAGATGGCCCTTAGTCGCCGGGCTTCCGACAGCCGCGCCTTTGTCGCCCGGCGTACCTGCGCCCCGATCGCCGCCCTTTATTCCAGACAAAGCGCCGAGGGCCAATAATGGAGACGAGAGCGTATACACACATAGATGTATATATACTCTGTCGGCCAGCTGTTGCGGCGGTCCAGCCCTGGGTAAACAGTCCGCGATCCCAATATATATACGTATGTCGAGGCGATATATATTCTTCTCGAGCGCCGCTACATTAAACGCCGTCGGCCAATTAAGTCGAGCGCCCCGTTAGCCCCGGGATTGACATTACCGCGCGCGCTTTCCTCGGGCTCCGCCGGCTTTTTCGCCAAAGGCCCTTTACTCTCTCCAGCCGAAACGAGCTTTGCCCGGGGTGTATATATATATATGTACGCGCGACGTCAATGCTCGCCGGGGCTCAATGGGCAAATTACACGCTGCGCGCAATTAAAACTTTTCCGTGATCATATAGGCTAGGCAGAATTATAGTGCAGTGGCTTTCCTATCTCGAAGGTATATATTAAGCGGACTGGACCTGCATGTACGTATGTGTGACTTATAAACCATAATCGACCGTTTGCCCCGCTCCTGTAGGCGAAAGCGTGATTTTTTCCCTCGGCGATGGGGCCGGGGATCATCCAGCGGTGGGAAACGAAAATAAAAATCCCCGGATATTATGAAGCCGATGGTTTATAAAATAGACCGTGTTATTAAATTGAATGGCCTGTTATCCGCTTTCCTATTGTGACCGTTTCCTATTGTGTACTTCGCGCTCGAATGCCTCGATTGCCACCGAGGCGATCGATCGGCAAAAAAATCCACCTACTACCGCCAAACTCGTTAAAGAATTCACTTGTGCTCTTTCCATCCGCCCGGAAAATTCTAAAATCTCCAACTCCCCTCCGACGGCTTAACCAGGGCCATATCGACTTTGAACCTTATTTCGTTAGCTCACTACCCTCAACTTTTTATCGTTATACCGTTAACTTTTATGAAAGGAGTTACTTTAGCGGAAGGCTCGTAATTTTAGGCAGAAATACAATACCGAACCGCGTCAAAGACTAATTAGCCGGCGTAAGTAAGTTGTTGGCTGCTCGGGCCTTAAATTCCACGGCTATATCATCGAATTACTCCAAACAATGAACAGCCTCTGTAATTGCATCCTTTTAATGCTCGGCCCGTGCGCAGACGCATCCTTGTACCCCTTTCGCTCCTTTTGTTCCCGGGAGGAAAATTCGACAAAAAAAACAATTAGAGTACATCGTCGCTAATGATTTCCCGAGCGCGCGGCAATAAGGCCGGAAAACCCGCTCTCCCTCTCCGGCCGCGTCGATAAATTTTACTACTCGCTGTATCGAACGTTGCGCAAACGCGTCCGCTGCAGGTAACGAATTAAACTAGTCGGCCAACGACTCTTTTTTTTTTTTCTTTTTACCGACCCCGGCCCATAATTCGATATTAGAATTTTAATCGGTTTTAAATCGAGTGCGCGCACCCGTCGGCGCGTTACACGCGAAAATAAAAGGCGAATGCATTTAAATCAATGGAGAGGCAGGAGGGCCCGGGCTCGAGGAGAGAATCCCGGATTTATTCGACCCTCTTTACGAGCTATCGGAAAAGATAAGTTAAGACGAGGCCGCCGTGCGCAGCCCCGCGATGGACTCCCATTCCTTCCGCTCAATCCCCCGTTGAATTTTTTCGCAAAAATCTAGGGTAGACGTGATTAAAATTGCTCCCGCCGAATGGCGTGTCTCTTTTTTATCTTTCTTCCCCCTCGCGCGAAGCCAGCTGCGACCAGCCGGGGGCCGATCCGCGCCCCGTTGGATTATTCCGGTTTTCCCCGTTTTATTTTCTTGCCCTCCTTATATGTATATCCATGCGGCCGAATGTGCGCTTTTAGGAGGGCCATCGGTGTATCCTCGGCGCAGCAATTATGTTGGCCCGAGGGCGGAAAATTGCTCGGCGCGTATATATCCGCCCTCTATTTTTAGTGCCGCGCCTTTCCGTATCGGAATTTGAGAAAAACGCCGAGCCGAGCACCTTCCCGGAGACACATAGCTCGCCCTGGCGTCTTGTCGCGCCCCCTTTATCTCGAGCCCGCCCCCCGAGTGGATTACAAATTTTTTTCCCTCCCCGAAAGTTTACGGCGCGTCCGGGTGGAAAAAGTGCACTCCTCGCCGGGATTAATCGCGCATCTCGAGGCGCGTACTAATCAGCGGGGTTACAGCCGAGGACGATCGCGCGTACGACGGCTGTGTAATGAGAGGAGCGAGTGCCATTTTTTTTTCTTTCCCGCGCGCGGCCCATTGATGGCTCGGGGAGTGGGCAAGAGGCCGCCGCGGGAAAATTAAAATAGAACCGGCCGGGGCCTTTGTTCGCGCGCGGGGCGGCACAAAGCCGATATCGATCGGGGATTTTCTTTGGGTGGGGAAAAAGACGCCCGCTGTCATCCCGGTCGAGCGCGAATCCCGTAGCGACGTGCGAGCCGAGGGTCCCGCTGCGCTGGCTTTTTCCAGGGAGCCTTTTTCCTACTTTGAAGTATTCTCCGAGACTCTGTGCTCATTGGCTCACGCGTCGTGGGCGCGATGGGCGCATTAGACTTAGCAGGCGGGGACGTACTCAATAGAATGCGTATTCCAGTCATTTGTGTACATCCGTATTGTTGGTTTTCCTCCTCTGTAGAAGACTGTGAATCGGTTGTCGGATAAATAGCTACTTTGTAAAAAAAAATAAAAATAAATCTACGTTTTACTACGATAAATCAGATGATACTAAGTATTGACATAGAATAGTTGTACCAGATAATTTGATTTAATTTTGCTATAATAATAAATTTCAATTTTTTAAATAATTAAATTATGATTTTTAAGTATAAATTATTAATAATTTGTGTACATACTTCACGTTCTATTATGATATAAAATTATCATTCTATGTAGAATAAATTTAACGAAAATGCGGCTTTGTCAAATATTATGTTCGCTAGAAGTATCGTATAAAATGTACTAATAATCATACTAATAATTCTTTTGAAAATTTAATTCGTAGTTATTTAGTCAAAATCTCTGAAACGGTGAAATTTTGAAACCGATAATTTTGAAACAAAGTTTAAATATCTGAAACAGATTTACGTATTGTTAAGTTCTGTGATTATTTATTTATTTTTGTTCCTTCGTTAGTGTCAATTAAAAAAATAATTTTGCAATGTATGATTAATGAAGGAAACTTCAATGGTTTTTGTATTCATTAATTACACTGAGAGAAATGATTCAGTGTTTTTTACCACGCTATCTAGTATATAGATATAACGGGCTGACGAATTCAATAAACATGACCGCATACATAACTTCCTAGTGTCACTACTTCGCTAAAAATAATTCTGTTGAGAAATTATTGCCATAAAATAAGATAATTGTGACTCACCAAGACAGTGTAGTAAATAATACGGGAAAAGATTGTATCAGTGTAAAACTGGAGATCAATTAACCCAGGGCCAGTGAGAAACGAGCCGGTCGCTCTACCGAATGAACGACCGCGGGGCTCTTCTGATAATCAAGTTACTAAGTTTTTAAAGATAAACATTATTCAAGATCTTAGGTATCGAACATCCTCGTGCTCGCTGAGGCGCACCCGAGGAGGACGCTCAAAGCGACTTCCCTAATTGGCGAACGAGGTCGTCCCTCCTCCGGAGGTCGATTGGGGAACCGATCCGGGGGGAGAGGAGGCAGGGGGCGCGTTTGAAGGAAAATACACCCGGGCGAGCCGGCGGCCGGTGATAAAACGCCGTTTGAAAGCTTTTATGAAATATTTAATGAAGCGCCTCTATGGGAGTGGGGGAGGCGCGGGTGAAAGGCTCGTCGCCTCGCGAACGCGTCGCGCCCCTCAATGAAAAGGGATTTTCTTCTCTTGTTTTGTTTTATTTACACTCTTCCGTCCACGCGCGGGCGAAAATTGCTCTTTTTTTTTTGCGCCCTTTTCACCGGGTCCCGCGTTCGGCTCGCTAATGCGAATGTTAATGCCGACCCTCTTATCATATCTCCTTGTCGGCTGCTTTATGCACTCTTTTTACGGTTATTTTTACGGGCGGTATCGCGACGTAGTTTTCTCAATAGGAAATCGTCGTCGTCCCACCAGCTTTATCCTTTTAAATTTCTGGCGCGTTATACGTCCGATGACGGAGATGCAGCCTTCATTTTCCGAGGCGTCATCGAATTTTTCCGCTATTTACAACATCGGCCCAGTTTACAGCGTGTTTATATACGCAAAATCTATTTTCCTTTAAATCCGCCGATAATGCCGCTGTCAATTTATACGGATTTTGCATTAATGTATAATTTCAGGTAACCGTTGTTGTTATTGTGTTAAAATCGCGCCTGCCATTAATAAATTATCACAAATTTGTAATTATTAATTATCGAGGAAAATTTCAATATCAATTTGTCACTTCGTCATTCATATATTCCCAAGCACATGGCCGCATAGCTTATAAACAAGCCCTGATTTTCATAGAAAAGAGCGTATCTTATGCTCCACACTATTCATTCATTTTTAAGCCCGCTCGAAACCAATAATCCATCTATTATAACTATATTAAAATGCATTTCTGCCTCATTACAATGGGAGTAGATCAGCATAAATGGCATATCAATGAATATTTGACTATTGAGAGGAACGAATACACTTGAACACCGGTCACCAAGAAGGTCGAGTAGCTAAAATCCGGCAAATCCTACTTTATCCCTGCAGGTACAAAAGTGGACCATCGAAATGGACCGCGCGCATAAGTTAAGCAGCTGCGTATACTCGCTCTGAAAATGTTACGCTGGTCATGGCGAGGAAGGTCGATATACGTATACATATAACCGTCGATCGGGCGGCGGTCGTGCACACGTTTTTAATCTGAGAGGCCGCCTCGGGCGGACCCCCCTTCTAATTTCCAATCGGCGCACGCCCCGGCATATTACCGAGCCAGAGGAGGCGGCGCGAGTTAAGGCCGATTCATAAAATTATATTGGGCGGACGTATGTAATAACGCGATATCGCATCGACCGGTGCGATACCTTCAGTCGCGAGCGCCAGCTTTCTTCTCCCCGACAGGGGATATCACAAGACGGATATATACGGCGCTTGTTAATATTAGATGCGGCCAAGTTTTACCGTCGATGTCGGTGCTATTGATTGTTCATCCGCTGTAAACTTATCGGGGCTTGCGGGGCCCCCGGGAGAAAGAAAGGCGCCGAGCGTACAAATACTGCAATTTAGTTTTCTGCCGCGTCCCCCGTGTTTTTACGTTTGATCGATAAACATATGCACGTGTGTACTCACAAAGCTGCAGTCGTATTTTCTTTTTCGGCACAGGCCGCGCTGCGATTTCCCGCTGCGGGACGCGTGCCTTTTACAGGCCTCCTGTGTACGTGCAAACGCTGCGTCACGCGATCCCTTCGTGATCCCATGATTTATAAGCGAATCATCGATCTCGCTCCGACTCTTTTATTCCTCGGTGCAAGCTGCGCTATGGATTACGCAGGCGCCCAACTTGTCCGCGCAGTCGCTGCGCCGAGGGGGATTCAAAGGCCGGGCGATCGGGTCGGATGTTTTGCGCGTCAAGCAGGCCGGTTGGAGAGCTTTAAAATTCCGCGGGGAGGATGAAAAAAAAAAAAAAAATAAAAAATTGCAGCTATATCCGCAGAAGAGCTTATTGCGTATATATATATATGTAGGTCTCCGGGGGCCCCCCAAGGCCGCTCGAAATATACATAAGGGAGCCGAAACACCTCTCGTCCACGGGACTGATTTGCATAAGCTATTTGCTCTCGCCGGGCAGGTTGAGGTTGAGTGTGCCTCGCGTACCGTAGGGCGTAGCGTAAAACATAGACAAATGCGCGTCCTCTTGATAGCTCGGTCGGCCGCGCTCGCAGTGCACCGCGACGGCTCGCTCGGTAAATCTCCCGCGGTAGCTCGCAAGCGATATCAACGTGGTAATACCGTTGTAAGGCGAGGATTCGGCGTGGCCGTAATTTTTATCTTTTCGATCTCGAACAATAACTATAATTATTGTGGATTATATACTTATTCGAGGCCTGTATATATATATGTACATTTACAATTGAAATGCAGGTTGGAAGGCGAAGCGTGTATAATCCAGCTGCACGTTAAAAGCTACTGCATTCGAGCATGACATCTTGATTACAAATCGGAGAAGCGCGGATTTTACAATTTTCGCGCACGAATATATATCGGGGCCGAGTTGCCATGCCGCGGGTACACCAATTTTCGTAAGATTACGATTTCGCAATCCTGGCGTGGCGATTGGCGCGCGGTCGGCGCATGCTATATATACATACCCGCCGCGGGCGCAATCCCTTAATCGCAATTGCCTTTTCCATTAGCCCTCGGCGCACAGAGGGACCTTTGCAGAGCTTTTTCCCGCCAGTCGGATAATTCAGGCTTCCATTATAACCGGGCCGCGGCGGGCTTGCACTGTCCCCTTTGAGGGCTCGGCAAGAGAGAGAGAGAAAAAAAAGAGAGAAAGACATTCTCCCCGGGCCGAGCGATAAAGCGCGGGCCCCACCCCCCCGTTAATAGTAGGTTCCCCCACGCCCCCTTTTTTTCTTTCATACCCCCTTCGGCTGCTCGAGGCGCGAGTCTTGCGCTGCGGAGGCATTGTCGGCGCGCGGGGGCCAGTGTCTTGCCGCGGCCTCGCTTTAGATTGCGCTAAGTGTTTGTCAACGAGTCGATTAGGGCCGTCGCTCCGGCTGCGAACTAGGCTGACGCGGGCTTCCGCCGCGCCAAGACACACAGCCGCCGGACTCGCGCCGGAAAACTCGACTGTCTATATGTGTGCGCACACAACTCGCCGCTGAGGAGCGCCAAGGACAGGCGCCCGCGTATTAGAAAGCCAGTCGACGCGTCGTTAAAAACCGGCTGCTCCCAGATAAAGCCGCCCGTGCCGCCCGATAAAACGTTTACAATTGGTTTTACGCCCGGGGGGGTGCGGCCCGCGCCTCTAAATGAAAAGCCCCTCGATGCGCGCCGATAAATTCAACCGCGCACTCTCGGCCGATCCCTTGCCGATCTATATATATATATGTATAAACATTTTTACGATGTCGATCGCCGGCCGTCGATTATCGGCTGCGCCGGCCTTCCTCAAGTGTATATATATACAGAGGACTCCCAGCACGTGTCGCCTGGTACGCGCCGGCTGCCGGCCCGCCGTTTCACGGTTCTTTTTTTCTGTTCGCGTTCCCAGAAACAAAAAGAAAAGTAAAAATGGCGCCGAATCTCCTGGGCGACGCCTGTCGCCGCCCCCGTAATATATATACAAGTCGCGGGGAGGACGACAAACTACGGTCATAGGGGCCGCGTGTTGCAGGCCCTCGCGAGATCCCCGGAATCCGGCGAGGTTGCAGCATCGGGCGAGATTGCGCGTCGCGGGTGAAAAATTGGCGCGAGCGGGGAATCGTTAATCGGAAATAGCGGCGGCGCTATAGCTCCTCCGCCCGGGCAATAAGCCTGTCCGAGATAAGAGCGACGGCGGCGATAACCGTCTCCCGGCAATTACGCCCAGATTCGGCGGGGGAAAAATGAGCGCCTCGCGGTGCACCTGTGTGTGTATATACAGTTTGGCCGCGGGGCCGGTAACGACCCCCGGGCCTTTGTCCCGGCGATTGATAACGCGCGCCGGTCTTTTTCTCGGGAGGGAAGGACCGGAAGTCGGCGGGCCGCGGGGGTGGCCGAATTTACGAATATGATTTTGGGGGCCGCGGCGGAAATTGGCTCCGCCGGCCGGGCAGATCGATCACGCCCCCGTCTCCGGGAGCCGCGCGCTTTTTCACGGGACTCCCGGACACATAATGGCCTGTAGTGCCCGGATTATCCGCAGCCGTTCGGAAATGAAACGCCTGAGCGGTGCAGAAACGCGCCCAGTCGACCGAGGACTTGCACAGTTTTATTGCGCGCTCCGAGCCGGCGCTATCCGCCCTTTGCGATTATTGCTTTCTTCTCGGCAATTGATAATCGACGGCTACTCTAAGAGACTCGATGTGCGTTCTCTGCGACGTCATAGATTATATACCGCATTTGAAACCTTTAATCAGTTTTTTTTGTAGAGATTTTAAAATTACCAAATTAACAAGTAGTCTTAAATACTCATTAAAATTGTAATTATAAAAGATTCATAAGTATTTAATTTAACTTTATTCCATCACATGAGTAACATTC
Organism: Sycophaga agraensis; assembly: GCA_018906755.1. Classification (NCBI taxonomy): domain Eukaryota; kingdom Metazoa; phylum Arthropoda; class Insecta; order Hymenoptera; family Pteromalidae; genus Sycophaga; species Sycophaga agraensis. Next base: position 3,227,063 of record JACCIE010000004.1, read on the forward strand.
GATCGAATAATATATCTATACCGAAGGATCTATTAAGAAATTATTCAATTATAATGGTAGAAATTATATAACTTTTTATCTCAAATTGTCTAAAACTTAATTCGTAATCTAGTCATAAATCTATTAAAGTTTGTCAAAAATGAAGTAATTTGTCATATTAGTGATAAATTAATTGCAATATTCATGAAATTCACTAGAAATTGATAAATTGATAAAATTCAGCATAGTATTAATTAATCTTAATCTCGCTATTTAAAAATGAATCGGTGATAATCCACTGTACTTTAGAAAAAATTTAATCAATGTTTAAACGTATGAAATTCGTTGCATCTTTTAAGTACATTTTACTCAATATTTCACTAAATTTTATTAATATTTCGGTGAATTTGTGACGATTACGGCGAGTGACCTGATTGTACGTAAAACCTTATTGAATTGTCACTGATGCACTTTGAGACAAGGAAGACGCACGGCGTAGTTAAAAACAGGTATATGCTAATGTATGCGCAGGAGGCCGCAGATAGATATGTATATGTTTATAACGCGAGCGCTTTGAAATCCAGATAGACTCGAAACAAGCGGCTGAATGGTAATACCTGGGCGCCGGGGCCGGAGATGAATTTGCATGGATTCGGAGGAGAGCGGCCGTGAGAGAGATGTAAATCCGAATGATCCCCCGCGCAACAAACGCCACGGGCCATGAAGCGTCCGCGGCCGGCTCCCCTGCCTGTCTTCCGCCGCGTCCCCGCGCGCGAGCGGACGCCGCCTCGAGAGCCCCGGAAGGGCCAGCCCACGTGACAACGATTCCCGACAAAGGGCGCATTACCCGGGGCCGCCGCGCCCAATTACCCCGTGTCTTCGGAGGTCCGCAGGCCGTAAATCGCAGGCGTCCTCCTGCGTGGCGCCACTTGGCCGGCACGACTTGCGCGTCGTCTGGACTTTCGGCGCGCTGTATCACCCCCCGATTCGCGCGCTTCTTTCCGCCCGCTCTATCGATTATTCCGAAGGATTCCCGGGTGCGGTGCAAAAGGCTAATCGCCGCGCTTTCCCGCCTCCCGGGGAACTTAATCAAGGAGAGACCCGGAAGTTTGGGCGCGGCGCCCCTATAGCTTTGTACCGCGACGCCTCTCAAAGCGGCGTTGAACTTATGCCGGGGCATCTGCCGGTGGGACGCGGTTGGAAAAATCCCGCCGACTGTCTCCTCGAGGAGCGCCTCTGATTAAAGGGGCAGATGCCGTGCTCTTGCATTATATATATATATATATATCCGACTACTGCTGAGCTGTCTGAGTCGTAAAACTCGGACGCGGGCTTCTTGACGGGCAGGACGAGTTTGGCACCCGAAAGTGCGACGGGTTTTAAACGATTCTATTAATTATTATGTACGTATTGGAATATTTAGAGGACATTTGTGCAAATTTAACGACGAGGAGGTGGTCTTCTTCACTTGCGTAATAATAATAATTATAAATTCCGAAAAGTATAATATCCATTATTTATTCACGTATTGATTTCGTTTATGAGCTGCGTCATATTATTCATGAGCCACGAATTCCACATGAATGTTCGACATATATAAGTCATTAATTATTTCAAGCGCAAAGCTTGAGAACAGATTTATGTAATTAGGTATTGAGTATGACAAACATTTTTGCTGCACTCATAAAGAATACAATTAAGATGATATACTAAGTTATTTTCGTTATACGTTTTTCACACTCTTTTTTGAACAGAGATTCATTACACTTTCAATCCTTTATCTAATTAATTAGTTAACAATTAGCACGAGAAACGCAAATAGGAACTCCAGTTTGAAATTTTAAATAGTTCCTAAAGTCGCACGGGTCTATGAATGTAAACTTTACAAACAAATACTGCTAGATATATATAATAAGGACAATATCTTCTCCACCACCTAAAAAAGTTAAAAAGAAGTTTGAGAGCTCATGCTTACTGGCAAAACTTTTTTGGTTTTATAGGATGAATTAGGGTATCACGCTGAATTACTTTTTTATCTATTTTTTTTATTTAAGTACACGCGCAAATTTAGCCTTATTCAACGTTACATGAAATATCGTAAATTTTTAATTCCTTAAAATAAATCGACATATATTTGTAATTTAACTATACTTTCCAAAGCAGAATAAAACATCATTATATTTGAAATACAAAAACATACGTTAAACAGAAGTAAAATATTAATCGCATAAACCAAAGCAAAAAGAAATTTGAACGTAGACCAAATTTAATTAAAAAATTTTAATTTATTCAAAAATTGCGCTTGTTCAAAATGAAATGACGAAAATTTGCGAACGAATATAAATCTAAAATTTTTGTTTGCTTTTTACAAATTTTAACCCTAGCTTGCAGCTTCGAATAGAAGATTTATTTCGAAAATCTGTGAATGATAAATGCAATTTTGTTTTTTTTATAATTGTATTTCTTTTTAAACTAATTTATTACAAAAGATATTTGATAAGGTCAATCAAAAATAAAATATCAATGCTTAGCTGCAAAGTCTTTGCTTTTAATTCCGAATTAAAAATGTTCGAATCCTTTCGCATTAAAAAAACTTTGTCCATAATAATCGACGTTTGTTAGACTTACAGTTGTATAAAGCTTTATAATTTTCTAGAATGTATACGTAGACATTTGAAATGAAAAAGTTGTTATCGGGAACGATGTTGTCTTTAGGAAAGGGAGGAAGTCGTATTACTGCAATCAACTAATGAAGTCACTCGTTATAAAGAAGTGGTGATTCGAGTACTCGCGTTCAAAGGAAGAGTTGATAAACATACAGAATACAGTGAGCAATATAGCGTCGTTTCAATTTATTATGAATTACAAACGATTGAAAGCAAAATTGATCGGGCTTCCTATGCAATCAAATTAATTTTATTGAAGTTGAACGTCATTATATTCGAAATATAAACTTAATCATGCAGAAACTTTGTTCCACTCATATTGATGAAAACGAATTAATAAAACCAATAACAAATGGCGCACAAGCGCGAGTGGACAGCACGCATTACCACGGTGGCTTCAAAACCTCGACCATTAGCACCGAGCACCCTTTTAGATTTTTGAAAAAAAAAAAGGAGTTGACGAGTGCAAGGTCCACTGCGGGAGGAGGAAGTAAAGCGGCTCGTCCGAGAGTCGCCCTGTACGCGGCCGCGAGAAAAGCCGCCGCCGGCGAGGGGGTGGCAAAAGTGCGCTGTAGCCGGCTTGGAAGTCGGCGGCAGAACCCGCAGGCCTCGCCGCAGGTGGAGCCGCCCACGGCGGCCTTTCACATGGTCCACTCGGCCCTTTTTTTTTTTTTGTTTTTTTTCTTTTCCGGCTGCGTAGTTGCTCGTCGTCGCGCAGGCCGGAGAGCCGAGCCCTTGGTAGTAATTGCCAAGCTGGGCGGCCCTCGAGGCGGCTTCTTCAGCCGCGTCCACTTGCCCGGGAGCTGCCCACCGCGTATCTCTCGGCGATGTGCCGGATCCCGCGTTTTTTTTTTTTGTTTTAATTAACCCGCGTGAATTCGACGGGAGAAGCCGATGCTGCCTTGCGTGGCATTCGGGGGCCGCTGCCGGGGTACTGCCTTGAAAGGCAGGCCTTCATCGTCGGCCGGTTTTCCTCACGGCCGATCGGCATTTTTCGGCATAAAGCCCCATGCTGATTGCACCAGCGAGCTCGGGGAAGCTCCTCGGGCATGATGTTTGTCCGGGAGGGGCAAGTGCAAAGAACCAGAGAGACAGTTGAAAGGCGCCTCCAATTCTAGCGAACGATAGCGCGGGCTTGACAAAGGGAGGGTAGGGCCTGGCTTCGATTCACGCGGGGAATCCCCTCAAAGGATACGCGAGCGCCCGCCTTGGCCCAAGCTCATCGGGATTTCTCAGTTGATTCAACTTTCCACTTGAGGATTATCTGAGATACACGAGTGCCTTCGGAAATCTGTCCGTCTTATCAGCAGATGAAGTAAATTGACTCGATTTATATATATACATATATAGTAATTAAATAGATAAAAATCCAAAATTGTATCGCAGGCACTTTGAATTCATTCGCTCGCAGCGCGTACGGGTTCACTGCACTTGGCGAGGCAGTGAGAATCTGAGGCGATCGGAGGGAGAATTTTCGCCTTCCACCGCTTTCTTCTACTTTGCCTCCCCTCTTTTCCCCTCCTTCGCGAGTGGCGCCGCTTGTTACTTCGCGCGAACCGCCTCCCCGTTTTTGACCGTTACGTTTCATCGCAGAGCGAGTCGCCGACCGCTGTTCTTTCTCCCTCGCCTTCCTTATCCTCCCCCGTCCGGCACCTGCTGGCTCGGACCTTTATTTCTCGTCGCTCCATTCATCACTTACGTCTTTTACTCATATGGTCAGGCCTCGCGATCCACGTCTTCATATTATAAAAAATAAATAATATTTCTACTAAGTAGTAAACTATACCTATTGGTAGCAAATTATTCCTGAGTCCAGCTTGAGATCTCAGCACAATCTCCCCAATTAGCTATACTATGGTATGCTATACTATGGTACCGTATACAATGGTCTTTTTGTCATTGTTATGTAATTAAATATTTCACAACAGGCGGACACTCGCTAAATTATAAAGATTACTACTTGTTACAGTAAAGATTAGGATATATTTCCGGTATTCTAGTCCTTTCCACTAAAATTACTGTGTACAGTATTTTATGTTTATTGTAGTTTATGCATTATGAGAAGTTTTATCCAAAAAATGTAGAAATGTACATATAGAAATTTGTACATATTTTTGAAAGTAAATTAATAATAACATTTTACCTCATAATTAGGAGTTTTTACTCGTGAAGTATCGGAAATTTGAGAGGGAGTTATTTTTAGAATGAAATTTTAAAAATTCAAATTGAAAGAAATAAATGTTTTTATTACATACACTACTTTTAAGCATGGATGTAAAAATATTTTTTCATTCTATCATATTTATTGGATTTTTTTGTATCACGTATAGGCAGGTCGAAATATTTGGCGATATATGAAGTACGCATAATAATATATAGATGTAATGTCAAATATTGTTGATTTCTTTACTAATTCGTAACATAAAATGAATTTCTACAACGATAATATATTTCCTTATCGAATTCCTTTTGCGTGCACTAGATGTATACTTCATAAAAATAACTATATTCTATTTTCTAAAATATTGCGCACGAGATAATCTGCTGAGAATGCATGAATAATACATATATTTGACCGCATCCATTCATTATATACATGAAATACACATATTCTATACATGAAATTCCGAAGCGAAATTAAAAAGAGAACGGAAGAACTGATTAAGCTGTGCGTTTTAAAATACGCATGTAGCGCTTCAATAAAATAATTTCTCCAAATGATTGAGCGGGACTTTGTCGGAATGCACCGTGGAAAAGTATAAAGCGGCCCATAAAAAATTCGCCGGAAAAGTTGCTCAACTATTCGGCCGCGCGCGCGCGTACACACACACACCTCAAGGGACGGGCCGCGGCAGCGTACGGGCGAGTCGCGCGGCCACAAAGCGGCTCCGGAAACGCACGCGGCGGCCCCTGGCGCGCGCCGCTCCCTAAATAAATTTCTGGCGCGTCTTTTCGCGCGGCCCGGATTCCCGGCCCCGGTCAAGGCATCCCTGCCCCCCGCGCCCCGCCGACCGTTTGACCCGCATTCCCCGGCCGCACGCGAGCTCGAATTACCCCTCGCGAGCTGAGTTGTCGATCGGCGCCCTCCCCTGGCCCCAAATCCGACATGTCTCGCCTGAGTACCTGTAACAGGCCGAGCCGAGCCACTCCACTGAGGATTATCGTGCCGTTGATGCATGTGTGTATGTGTGCAGGCATGACGCGCGGGATTATGAGTCGGGGTATGCAGTTTGCGAACAAAAAAAAAAGTGTGTTGCGCGTCGAGTGATCGATGGCGCGCCGATACGGCCGACAAGTACGCCGGACGTTATTTCGGCCGTACCTCGAAAGGGTTATATTTGCTCAAAAGAACGCGGGGATTAGTGGGCGGACGCGGGAACGGCGTGTACGCTCATCAGGAGGCATCGTAAACCCCGCGTACGTATATAAGAGCAGTTGAAAGGCCATTTCGGAGTGAGGTTAATTCGTCGACTGGAGCGCGAACGGCTCGCGCTAAACCTACTTTCGAACGCGGGGCTCGGGCCCGGGAAGATCGATGCCCCGGCGCCCGCCGCGGCTCCTTATATTTAATGAAAAAATTCTGGGACGCCGGCAAATTGCAGAGGGCGAAGGCCGCCGCACGCAACGCGAGCCCTGCGCGAGGCACGCACACGCGGGCCCCTCCAAGTGTGCAGTGCGTTGTAACGCGGGGGGGGTGGGTCTCCCCGCGGAAACGGCCGCGAGCGCCCGGGTCTTATCGGCGAGCGCCGGCATCTCGGCCGCGGTCTACTCTCAACCGATGATCGGAGACGGCCCCCACGGGGACGTGGGCCTCCTTGCGCCGCCTTTGTTTTTTTTTTTGTTTCTTCCCGCTCCCCGCGCCCCCGAGAATTTACCCGGGAAGAATAACCGACGTGCTTCCGGCAAACTCCCCCGCGAGTTATTTCCTCGGGAATGCGGGCGCGACAATTTGCCGTTGGGAATTAGTCGGGCGCGCCCGGGGATTCCCCGGGAATTCGTGTACTCGGCCCCGAGGGCGTAAAAATAGCCCCCGCCTCGGAATAGCTCCCGAGCGGCCCGCCTCCATTAGGACCAATTGCCAGCGTCATTTTTGCGGGGCCGCGGGGGCGTAGCTCCGGGGCGCCGGGGACAAAGGGCGATAGGGGCGATTTAAGCCCGCGGCCCGCCAAAGTTTTAAGTAGTTCCCGCGCGAGGCGTCGCTGCCTCGCCCCGGCCATCCGTTATAATACACAACTGCGCCCAAGTTGAAAAAGCCCGAAGGGGCGCCGAGCGCCCGGGTCCGACCGAGCGGGTCTTTTACTACTGCGCGGGGAAACCCAGGGCCCGCGCGGCCCTACGTTACACGCCGCGGATGGAAGAAGCCCGCGTCACGCCGAGCGCGGACAATGGACCTGTAACAGAACTGCCGAAGCCGTGGGAAACTTGGCCGCCCGGGTTGGGTGGCTCGGCAAGTTTCCTCCTCCGCGGATTGCTAATTGCTCGATGCAGGGCCAATCCTGCCGCGGCGCACCCCTCGATCCCGCTTATCGACGACTCTCGCATTGATTACTGCCGGCTGCAGTTTTTGGCCGCTTGAACCACCGGCGGCCGCCCGAAAGCGAGTGGATTAGACTGGCGCTCGGCTGCGAGGCAGCCCGCGAGTCGCTCTGCATACCGGCCATCGCGGAATTGGCTTGATTATCGGCCGGGCGAGGAGCGGAGGGCGGATTCCGCGGATCGGGCGCCCGGGCTAAAAGGGACGGCCGCCCATAAATTGGCCCAATTGGCCTAACGGGGCGCTTTCCCCCTCGGCCCCTGCGCTTCCAATTTGCTTGGCTCGCGTGGAGGTAAGACGTAACTCGCGCCGCGATCTTTTACCCTCCCCCGGGGTAACAAATGTCCTTCGCCGGGGCTCCGCGAGACTTTCCTCGCATTGCACCCGGCGCATTCAATGGCGCGAGCGTCAACCTACATCTTCGTGAATCCGGCCTCCCAACGCGCACATATACAGCCTCGATTCGCCTCGAGTACGGGCGACGTGCGCGCACTCGCCGAATAGGGGGCGCGCCCTTTTGTATCGCGCACGGGCGCGCCGTTTTTGTTTCCTAATGGAATCTAAAGGCTCCCCCGTCGACGTATATATATATGTCTGTCGCGAATAAATAGCGGAGAGGGCGGGGGAAGGGGTCAGGCGCGCCTTTCCTGAACGCGCCATCCTCCTTGCATACATATACGTTGCGCCTCCTATAGGGTCGCGTTAATTTCGCCCGGTAAGCCCCGACGAAATGCATGTATACGTAGACCTCGGCCGACCGACTATCCCCGTGGCGCACGCACGCGGCTATTAGGGGGTGCGCACGGCCGATCGTAAAGGCGGCGCTCCCTCGAAATTCCCGGGGCTTTATCACCGCGGCCGGGCGGCACGCGTCCCCCGGCGCAGGGGGCCAACGTGAGCCCGGGGAGTCGCCCAGGTGACACTGGGCCAAGGTCACCAGGGCGGACTCCTCCGGCCGCCGCCTCTGGGGAAATAGTTGAGCACCGGCTATGTCGCCGGGGAACCGTTGATTGCGATGTATACACATTCGCGAGGTATAGTATACGTGTGCGGCCGAGATACCGCGAGAATTGTCGGCTCGAGCGGGATATATTGCGTGTAACGAGTGGATTTCGGTCGGGTATAGGCGTATGACGCTCGTACGCAGTTGCCGCGGACGGATCTTGCCGGGTTCGTTAAGTTAGCGGGGCCGAAAGATTCGACTGGAACAGCCGCGGCTCCGCTCCGCGGATCAATCTCGCTAATGGCCTTGGAAGTGATTACATCGAGCGAGCAGCCCTGTTTCAGACCTAGCGTTGGCTTTAATCGCGCTACATTACTCTACGGTTACAATGTAACCCCTGCGTGTTGCATCTTACCGACCACTCGATTCGTTATTTGCGCCTCGAGTATTTCCGACAGCTCTCGCTTGAATGTGTATAATATCGTGGAGATAAGTTTTAATAGTTTCTTTAATGGCCCATCGATCCAACTGGAAAGCCCTAGTAATACGAACAAAGTGGTCACACGATGAATTACAATAAAGTAATAAACTGCCACGTTACGATCGTTGCTTTTACATTTATCACCAAAACTTCATCTCATTTTTTGTACTTAAATATATAAATAAATACAGCGTCTAATTAGACATTTATAATATTTATATTTTCTTTGCATGCAGTTTAGAAGGGAAGAAAAGGGGAACTATTGTAAACACCAAACCAATTACGCATAAAAATATTAGTTTATTAAATTCCGTTAACTTCTCCACAATCTTTCGAACAGTAATTCGTGAGCCACGTACGCATTTGGAACTAATACTATAATTTTACGAGATGGAAAACACTAGAGGTTTCGCTTACCTTCGCTAAAATTACAATAAAGACAAACTCTGCTCATTGGTCTTGCGTTTATCTGTTATAATATCTTGCTATCTTAGACACTTTTGTATATACGTCTAAGATACGTATACCGTATCATGCGGGCTTGCGTATACATTGTAGTATTACGTGCATGATTATACATGAATCTTAATAACTTTTCATTTTGTTCTGTTGCAGGTAAGCCATAGCGGTCACTCAACTAACGTCCAGGGTAACGTAAACCCGCGTTTATATGTTCGATCGATACACTCGCCCACGCGACATTTAGAATCGCGGGAACACGTAGAGTGTACACTTGAGGACTCTCGCCTTGAGGATGTCCGAGAGTAGAAAGACCGGTGAAAGGACACTCGAACGACCTAAGGTGCACCCGTCGCCCAAGACAGAGAGACGAGTCTCTCGGCGACAACAATGGCGACGCCGTCGCTTGGCCGAGACCCTCAAGACCGGGCGCGCGCCCACTCGAGCCCCGTTACGTAGGCCGTTATCCGGCCGGATCGATGGCCGATTGAGTTTATTAGTGTGACCTACTTCTCACTAGCCCACCCCAACTTTCCCGCCCTCGAAAAGCAGGGAGTGGTTTAAGGATGGTGTACGCGCCGTTTTACGGCTGTTTACTGGCAGTCCGCAGGTGTTCATGCCAAGCGCGCTGGAATAGAGGTGTAGTGCTAACCAGGGACTCGGCTCGTTATACGCCGTCTTGAAAAAATGTAATATTCATAAAGGCAATGATTTTTTACGGGGGAAGTATGCATAATCTCGACTCGTTTCGAATTCAGTGTTAATCTGGTTTGCGCGCGTTAAACGATAACGAGGGACAGGGATAAGTGATCGCTGCTGCAATATGGATACATTATTCTTGCAATGGCTATTATATCCCCGTGCATTACTTCATTTGATCCGAGATTTGGCCTCTAAAAATAAAGATTATTCGGTCTTTTTTCAAGAATAACCAGTTAACACGTGTCAATTAGATTCTTGTCATATCCGTTTTTATAACGACGTGACGTAGAGACGGAACAAAGCTCGATGACTCGCTCGGATGACAGCGAAGGTCTCGAACGATGCTACGGATAGCCCTCGGCTGGTACATATATCCCGATCCACAGCAGATGTAAAATCGCGGGCGCGTCATTCGATGGCAGCGTCTTCCGGTTAAAGAGTGAGGGTCGATTAATCGTTCGTGGAAAAAGGACTCGTAAAAGTCCATCAATCGCGCAACGCGGCTCTGAACGAATGGCACATTCGGCCAGTATTCCTCTCGGAACAATGTCAATTCCCAGCAGAACGAATTAAGCCGGGCGCTTGAGAAGCGTCCGCGATTAACGCGCCGTTAATCTGCGGGCGCCTCGCTTGCCTTTACCGCCCCTGATGAATTTCCCACGCATTATGATGCGCCGGACTCGTTGCCACGTCGATGTGTCTACCCGCGCGCTTTTTTTTTGGCAGCCTTATCAACACCAGCTGTCGCTTTTATCGAACAACCAGCTCGCTTAGTCTTCCTTTTCGGAGAGAGTGATTAGTGGCCGCTATAACGAATTACTCTTGCGCGTTTGTGTACGCTGGTGATTAATATTTGCCAGCTAATGTTGAAATCTTGAAAAATTGGTGTGGCGCACAGAATTCCGTTCGCATAATGCGTTATACTCGAAAGTGTGCTCGCATGCGGGCCAAGCTTCCGTGCACTAATTACCCGAAACGCGTAATAGTTTTCCAGGCAGGCGGTTTAAACAGCTCCCTCATTGCTTGTTTCCGAGTGATTCAAGTTGACTGCAGCTTCCTCGAATTTGAAATGCCTAAAGAGCTACCTGAAACTTTGCTACGGTTACATTAATATTGGAATGATTTCCCTTCACTGCCTCCTCGCTCGCTCATCTTCCCATAAAAGTTACACGCCTGCGTAATATCTGCTTAGGTGTGTGGGATAACGCTAAGGCTATTATGACAAAAGTACTTACCTCGCAGTTTAATACCTCGCTGGAATATTAAATAATATCTCGCGCTCGCGTGTGACTTCGTGAAATCCCCTTTATTTCCAGGAATTAAACCATCTCCTCGAGAGTAGACGAAGATTTCAACGGCTGTCTGGTCGCAGTAGGCAGTTCGTCAGATCCTGTTTATACGCACGAGGTCGTCGCACGACTGACATTGAAAATGTATTTCGGCCGCGTTCCCGACAATACTCCCAGGCGATTTGTTTGAATTAGAGGCGCCGCGACCAAAATGGCGCGTGTAATGCAGTGTCCGTCAGGGCACGGGGAGCTGGGTTTTGGATAACAGGGAGTAACAGACGGGCTTGGGCGCCCGGTTCGTTAAACGAGTAAATAACAGACGAGCGTGCCGGGCGAGCCGCGAGGAAGAATTAAAGAAGTAATTTCGCTAAAATACAACATTTACGGGACTATATTTCAAGCGTCGCGGGAGAATGAAAAATCCGGGGGAGCGGCCCAGGAGCATAAATCCCCGTGTGCCCGGGGTCTAGTAACTCACCCGGCGGTCGCCTGCAAAAATTTACAAATTCGCCGCTGGCAGCGCGTCCGCGCGGCGGCGCGCGACACTACTTTCGGCGCGGGCCCAATAATCGCTGAATTGCATATAAGCGACTGCTCGGAAGCGCTGGAAAAAGTTTCCCCGGCGGCGGCAACGTATATAAGGAAGCTCATCGGTCACTCGACTCGACAGCGGCCGCGCATGCACACAATGCGCCCGCATAACCGGCGTCGCAGATATTTTTCCGATATATATATATATACATACATGCGCGCCGCGGCGCGTGCAGTGTTGCCCGGCGCATGATTTATCGAGGCGCCGCTAGGGGGCGGTCAAAGGAGCCGGCGACCGTCCGGGAATTCCGGGGGGCCGCGCGAGACCCGCGCGCGCGCTGCCCGTTAGCCGGCTTTATATGATAACGCGTAAAATAAGCGCGTCAGGGGCCCGTAGGCCGAACTAATTTCGAAGCGCTATAAATTCCGCGAGGAGGGCCCGCGTCTCGTAAAACTATCAACCCCTGGCTCCTGAATACTTAAGGCGCGCGGCACTTTGCGCGGCGGGAGTTATTCCGCGGGCGACGAGGAAAAAAAAAAAGTAGTACCAAGAGGCGCGGCTGCGGGCGCGCGAGAACACGCGAATGGGTTCAACTTCCGGCGGGCCGCGGAGGCCGAATAATGGGCGGCGCACCCGCGGAGGCCTCGATTACTTTGAGCGCAGCCGGGTCACCTGCGCTCCGCTCCATTTACCCAGGGCAAACGGCCTTTTGATCCGCGAGGTCGCCGGCTCTCTTATAGGGCGCAGCCGAGCGCGAGAGAATCGAATCTGCCCCGCCGTTGCCAAAGGGTGAGGATGGGCGCTTTTAACGCCGACTGGCTGCCTCGCGTTTGTTATTCAGGAGCGCGGAAGTCCGGATCCCGACGCGCGCAAAGCGCTACCTTCAACAGTTGGCGGGGGCGGAAGAGCCGACTGGGTAGGGCGGGGTTACAAGCGGCGAGCCGTTTGGCGCACGAGTCGCCCGTTTACAGCAGCCCCCGACAGCGTCAGACGCCGCGGCGCTATGTATATACATGCAGGCTGCTGCAGGAGGTCAAATTAGTCACTGCCACGCGGCACCCGATTCACAATTCCAGCCGCGCGACTGCTATTAGCGGCCGCGGACCCCCGCAACTTTCGGATATTGGGCCGGCGGCTCGTTTGCTTGATTAAGGTGGGGGGCGCGCCTCGCGGTTAAGCGACTCGGCTCCCCCGCGTCCGCCGCAGATGCTGGTTTACTTTGGAGCCGCGGTCGGGCTCGCCGCGTTTTTTCATATCGGCCTGTATATACCTCGCTCGACAGATCGTCCTTGTTGGACGCTTATTGCACGCAACGATGACTGGCTGCGGGGTTGAACTTTTAACAAAGAGTCTCTTGTTCGTTTATTACTGTGCATTTGTTGCAAATATACTCCGTCGTTGATTCTTTCGATAACGATTTTTCAGTCTTTACGTTGATAATTGATTCAGTATTTTTGTAGTTAATAGGTGAAAATTACTCGTTCGAACTGCAGCTTGATAATAATCTAAAATGAGAGTAGGTCAGATTGAGCTTCTAGCGCCAGCTGCATAAAAACACTATTTGCACGTCAGGCGCAAAGTTTGCACTCTGGTAGACGCACAACAATACAGCAAGCTTTGTATTTTATGAGCTTTAGAATTTGAAAATGAAATTTAGCAATCTATGTACAAAAAGGACTGTATAGTGTTAAATTAAATAATGAAGTTATAGCAAATACTTGATAACGTTCATTTTCGTATGCCATTAGCATATACTTGTTGTATTTTTTAATTATCTTTGCATAATTTTTCCGTTACAACAAATTTGCCAATATTTCTAGTAGAATCGAAAAATAATAAATCAAACATTCGATGTCAATCTTATAAATTATTTAAAATTTAATATATCGGTACAAATACTATTTTTAACGCAAACAATCTACAATATCAAGTAATGAAATGACGAAAATGTCCTAATTGACATTCACTGCCTTTCGCAATTGTAACTTACTTATACATTTGGAATGTGTTGTTATAATGATGAAAAACGGCAATTTAACCCATACCTCGAATTCCCAGTACGATGATTAATTGAATAAAAGTCTAATACGCCAAATGCCTCCAAACTGTATGCAAATAATTGCAAATAACGGAGAGAACAATATATTACAAAATTGACTAATATAGGTGCGCCCTGGGGATGCTAGAAATGCCACGGTGTGACAATTAAATTTGTAGCCAGCCTGGTGCACAGAAGGGAACGTTTGACCCAAAGAACTGAGTATTAACCCTTTGGAAGCTGGACATAAAGTTCTCTCGAATCTTCTTCAGCGATCAAACAGTTTGAGACAAAAGAGAGAGGCGGCCGCTCCGGGGTCCGCCGGTACACTCTGCCACCTGTCTATTAATCGTCCGTCTTTAATTACCCACTCGATCATGATGCCGCCTGGGGAAGTATCGACTGGAACAATATGCCAGGTGGAAGATTAACGACCCGTCCGGACCCCCGTAGCCGGCAAGAAGTTGACATACTCGCACGAACTGCCGTATACTTGAGCGTCTTGTACAGTATTCCTTGGCTAATCAGCCGGCCAAGCATTCCCAGCGGTCCATCTGTCGCGACTCCCGGGTTCACTGAGTGCCTTCGCACAGGCCCAGCCCATTTTTTAAGCTTGCGGGGGGTGGTTATTAAATTTAAGGGATAAAACCCAGTTCAACTTTGCCGAGTTTTAGTAATTCCTGGCCTGATCGACGTGCAGGCCACGAAGTTGCTGGCCTACAGTTTGAAACGGTACGTGGACGTGTATTACAGGCTTAGTGCGGACATCGTGCGACACAACCGGCAGTTAGTGGACTGGGGCTTCCAAGGTCGACTTGGTCAAGTGATTTTTCAGAGTCACTATGGCTTCGAGCCAAATGGGTCGCTGCGTTTTTCCGGCCGCTCCCTTGCAAATTCTAACAGTCGGTTATTTCCATTACCATCGCGGTTCAACTCTTACGTCCTCTTTGATTGTATTCGGAGTCGAGAGGCTAATCGTCTCTAGGTCCTACACGCCTTCAGTCTGATCCTGCGTTTTCCCGGGCGGACGCAACGACCTACGCGGTTATTAATGTCGAGCACTTGGCCGTACGCACGCAGGAGGACCGCGAGGAGGCCCGAGTCATCCCATTACTCCGGCCCAGTCCTACTTATCGGGCGAGGCACGCGCGAGCGAGCACAGAGTGCCCAACTCGTGGAGGAACGCGGGCGCCCCCCAATAAATAGGCTGACCCTTTATCACGGGGCGACAAGCGAGGCGAGCCTCAGCTCCCAGCAAGTGCAAACAAGCGCTAAAACCGGCTCCACCGGGCCGCGCCCCCCGCCCATAGATTCCCCGCAACTCGTAAGCCGTCCGGTGCAAGCACGCCCCCGCAAATTCTCGGCCGCGGTGTCCTCGGCACACTTGCCCCGGCTGCAACCCCATCCCCCTCGCGATTATCCCCGTCTCGGCCCGGGGATCGAAGTCCCGCGCGACTCTTTCGACGGGGATTTGTCCTCGTGAGCGGGGCTTAATCGCCGGCCCTGTAACTCCCGGCTGACGCCCGCACGCAAATCCACTACCTGTAAGTGCGCGAATTTCCGAGCGCCGTTACACTTGCGCTCGAGTGCTTTTTCAAATGGACTTAACGCTTCCCCGATAGAATTATTCTGGGATTCGTTCGGAGATTCCGTCTGATTGATTACCCGTCGGTGATTACATCTCTTGGAAAATCTCGGACTAAAAAAGCCGAATTATGCTCGGTAAATGTGCTCTGACGCAGAGTAGAAGAATCGCAGTTCAAGCCTTTGCGTCTCATTTTTTCTTTCATCTCATTTCACTAACTTCTTCATTATATTTAATAATATTCATTGTTCTTTCGTACATGAGTATCCTATTGCAGAAATCTGAATAATCCAAAACGATATAACTATATTTTTTTAGGTTTTTAGCAATTCTTATTCCTATAATTAAAAAAATGGAGATATTATCTCGGATATTATATATATATATATATATCTACGTATCTTTTAATGACAACCTCGATCAGATATGATCATTTTTATTCTATTTACGAATTCATGTATTGAAATATGTATACGTGATATAAAAGTTTAAAAATTTTATTTCATCTACCTTTTTAATTATAATTATAAATTTAAAAGATTTTCATTATAAACGTGATTGTAAATTAAAACAAAAAATTTCGTTTCATCAAATATGTATTGATTCTGCTTTAGTTAAGTACTGAAAGCACACTTCAATTTATAATTTTTTTAATATAAATGTTTCTTTATTGGTGAATGGTGATGAATACTGTATTTTTTAAAGACATATTCATTCACTTTAGGAACTGTAGAATAAAGAAATATTTTTTGGTTATAAACATAAAATTGATTTCGTTTAATTTTTTAATGAGATTTGAACAAATATTTTATGATTCATGATTATTACTTTTTCAGCATACTTTTTTTATTAATTAAAATGTTTATATTAGCAAAGAGATTCTATTTAGGATATTATATATACATATTAAAAGTAAAGGTTTCTAAAAGCATGTCTGGATTTCGATATCGTTATAGGAGCTGTGACGACATCAATCATCTGTAGAGTAGATTTATAAATTAATCTACATGGTTTCAAATAAAAAAAATTTTATTCGTTTTGATTTTCACGACAGTATGCATATAAGGATCCATTTGATTTATATGATACATGTTAGCAATAAAAACTGGATAATTTTCATCCAGAGCTATATATTTTAAAATTCAGCTTTTAATAATTGAATAAAAATCGTGCGTTTAACAAGGTTTCATAGCCACCTATAAATAATCGGTTAAAACAATATTTATTAATTGTTTCATAACTTTTACGAAATTATAAATTTTAGTGAATTTTTAAGCGCGTAATATATTTCGTACAATCAACTGAGGACAATATTATTCTACCCTACTGATACTAGACGTATATATCCTACCACGCAGTGCTCGGTGCGTAGCGTACTCTCAATTTTTTCGAGTAGAAATCCAGTCGACCGCCGTATTTTCATCATGGCTTCAAACGAATAGTCCCTCTTATAGAGTAGAATTCCATTCCTAAAAACTTAACACGAGAACAGAGCGACACAGTGACCCGCATCGTACTGCGTTGCACCGATGTCGCACCTCTGGCCCCTTTGCCGTTTTTACTTCGGTTGAACGGAGCCCGGTAAGTCATCCGCGGCGAGGAAAGGCGCGCCGCGCTCTTTTACCTGTTAGTGAAAACCAATTAGTTTGCGCCGCGGCGGAAGTTTGCGCGGCTGGCGAGCCAAGCGTCAGGCCGAGCGCTGGTATTTCAAGTCGAACCGCGAAGATCGCCAAAGGAATCTTGGGGGCGCGCTCCTAGTGGCAATTACGCCCGCAAAACAGCCAGTCGTCGGTCTTTTTTCCCCCCGTAATAATGGACCTTGGGCCGTTATCCGGATGGCCGTCTGCTTCCCTCCTGAATAATTCAATGCGAATATATACATCGCGGGCTTATTTTTCAGCGGGGGCGCGCCCCATCATCGCCGCGCCGCAAACCTGCAGAAGAGGGGCGCTAAACTTTGCACTCTGGCGGGGGTGGAGCGATTCAATTACCCCGATTGGAAATCCACTTAAAACTTGACCACTCAGCGCGGGGGCCCCCGGGAAAACTCCCCGGGCGCAGGCGCGTACTTGCCCAACTCGGGGCCCCCCCGGCACCTACATGATCAACCGCGATCATCGAGCGGCTCATTAATTACCCGCGGCGAAGGCGCTCGGATCGACGCTCGCTTTGTCTCCCGCGTAGAGTTAAAAAAAAAGGAGGCGTGGGATAAATACCGAGCGACCGCTTTATCGGGCTTTTCCCGTGGCGGTAATGCGTCCGGCGGCCGCGCGGAATTCGGCCCCGTTAAAGCCCGGCCCTCGGCGCTTTTGTCCGGCCGCTGCGCCTCCGCGCGGATAATCCAATGCGCGCCCCACGCGGGTTCTGTTTATCGGGGAAAAATTTTGGTTTTATTAACGCGCCGCGCCGGGATTTACGGGGCAGACGCGTCCCGCGCAGAGCCGCTGCTCGCTTTGTCGGATTATTCTTTTTAATGGATATATTCGACCGCCACCCGCCCGCCCCGGCCAACCTGACAAATTGCTCCAAAATATTTGCGGGGGGCTTTCGACTACAAAGCCTTTTGCAGCCTCCGCTCGCCCGATCTCCAATCCAGTACTTAATGAGCAGTTACGCAATATTCGCTTCACTGACTGTAATTAGTCAACACTTAGCTATCGTTTAGTATAATATCATGTGTATCGAGATCCGTACATCTATTATGGATAGTTTTTAAAATTCAAACTTAAAAGTAGTACCTTAGCTCCACTTATTTTATCACACAACAAGGCAATGCCCTCTGCTCAGATTTCTTAGATTGTTTTATACTGGTCACCGAAACGCTAGCTCAGTTTATACCTCCTTCAGATTCTTTTACTATAACTGTATTATATGCGAGAAAATGTACGTAATGGTCAGCTAGTCATTTCAATTCTTTTAAATTATATATTTTTACCTCCATTTAATTATAATGCATGTATATCGCGCAATTTTTCACGATTGTTCATGTAGATTATAATGTACAAAACTCATTTTTCTTTATTGTATCTAGTGTAAATTAAAGAATAAAACCTTACATTTCTACTATTCGAAATAAAACTGGATTAGAAAGAATATTAAAATAATTACTCGTAATTAAAAACCTCATTAAAAGAAGTTAATTGGCGAGTGAATAGGTGATCGTGGAACTAAGAACCCGGTTAAAAAGCGACACAATTATTTTTTTTAAATAATAAATTAAAAAACACTGAAGTTTAAATATGCAGGAGTTATAGCATTACTTTTCATATATTTTATTATTTTAATAATCTATTAGTACTCTACAATTTTTTTAGTCTGTCTATACTTCAAATCAATTACATGATTTATATTTCCATAATTATAATAGTTAGCTGAGTAATTAAAATATTTAACAATGCTTTTTATGACTTAAACACAGTTTATACAATATCATACTATACATAAGAGATTTCGATGAATATTTATCGAGGTTTTTTTTATTATATAATCTCGTATTATCGAAATCTTGATGGAAGGAGTTTGATAGTTCAAAAAGGTGTCTTAATCTCGGTCTTAGCATTCTTGATATCTTTTCTGAGTGAGAATCACTTTCCAATACATGATTTATGTTTTCATCGTTCACTCCAAATGCGCATTGAGAATTATCGACTACTTTAATCCACATTAGTGACTCTGCAAGATCATAGCGAGTGACTGGCGATGGGTGAGTCGAAAGAATAAAATGAAGCGATAATGTTTTCTTTCAAATCTATGTAAGAGCTCTAAATTTCATTTCTGTTATTTGGTATGTACGTACTAACAAATTAGAATTTCTTTTTTACTTTATTTAGAAGATAACTTAAAATGTTAATCTATTTATAATTAAGTAAAAATACATATTTAAAGAAATTAAGACTTTTATTCGCTGTTTATTTAATATTTTTAGTATATTTAATTTTTTCACAAATATATTTAACATCTCAATATTTTAGAATATCTGTATTAATTTTCACTTGCAGGCAATGGACTGCTCATAACTATATATTAAGATGGGATAATCATATTATTGCATTAGATTAATAGAGAAGCAATACGCATAATATATGTATTATACCTTTATGGGAATGTATAATATGTTATATTATTCCGTAATAATTTCTAGCTAAATCCATGTCGTTTTAGCTAAATTTTTAGTTTGTTAAATTTAAAATGAAGTTTTATTTATCGTGGGAAAAATTGCAATAATTAAAATATCTACGTTATACCGCGACAAGCGTAGCGTTTATATAATTCCGAGACTTTTGCAGCCCCCGTGTCCCACAAGTCAACCTCGAGGCTGCCTTGGAATTAGCATGGCGAGACCTGCTTCTCGTGGCCCTTATATCACAGCCCTGCGCACAGAGAATCTCGCAGAGGAGTCAGCAGGTTTAGCCGAACATGTTTAAAACATGCGGGTCGCGTCGGCCCCGCGGCCGGGCGCTTTATTAACAGTCTTATCAGGGCGACTGGAGCTTGCGAGAGGAGCTTTTTGTGCACGGCCGGCCGTCGCTACGCGCGTCTGACTCACGGTTTCCCGAGGACAGCGCCGAGCCTCGTCTTCCCCTGTGCAGGATTACGTAGATCAGCCGGGACGACTGTTGGCCTGGACAGAAAGGTGGGGGCGACCGCCGCGGGGGTCACCGTAGGCCCTCTCCCAGGAATTTAATTAAACGCCAGTCGGCCTCGGCCGAGCGATTCGCGCGTCCTCTGCCGGCCTTCGACTCTGCTCGATATTAAAAAGCGGATGACGGCCAGACTTGCGAGGCCGTAATCGCTTTTAATTAGTCTACCCCCGGCATGGAATGCGCGCGGCCCGAGAGCCAGCTGAGCGGGCCCACAGGGTAGGGACGTACGGTCAGTGGGTGGCGCGATAACAGGCCTCCCTTCCGAGCTTATCTGTAATGAAAGTTACATATCGCGCGTTGGCTAAAATTACCGGGTCGGTTTAATTATATACGGATTATCAGTGGAGGAGGCTGTGTATGCGCATGTAAGAGCGAGCGTAAATCACGGGCTAATCATGTGCGAAGAGTGATATCGAGACGTCATGTAGGTCGGCGGCGCGCAGCGCATAATGCGGGCAGTGTTACATGACCGTTCCAGCTTTTCATGGACGAGGCCCTTGTTCCTATATGTACACCGGCGATCGTCTATCGATACATCCCCGTGTGTGCCATGTATCCTTTATCTACTGATTGCATTATTTATCTCACGTCGGTCCTTAAATCCAAGCCGCCAAAATGTCTGTTCAATCTGTTACCGTTTAAGCAAATCCGAGAGCAAATCAGTCGACCAGAAGCTTCGAGATTATATGTGACTTGGATTTACATACCCCCAGATTTGCGACCTCATGCTTGCATTTTTCATTCCTAAATGACGTCGTTTATTTACGGAACGAGCTTCCGATTGACACTCGGAAGGCTGATTTATACTCTTTTTTCAGACCTGTCATCTTCATGACTTTTTGCCTAATTGCATATCTTAGATCTTATTTATTTTTACTTATATTTCTATCTTTTCATCGTGTGGTCTTCATTTTAATATTTTTCTGAATGTATGACACTCATGTATCATACCCAGATTCCAAATTTCGGAAGGCATCTACTATGTAATGGCCGTACCTACCATTTGCCTAAGATTATTCCTGTTATACTTTATTTAACACATTTATTTTTTGGCCTTGTTTTCAAAAGTATTAATATTTTTTAATTATGCATATAGTTAAAGCTGTTATACAAAACGTCAAGCTTGGCTAGTCCTAGTTGAGATTAGATTTTGTGCATGAGTTATTAAAAATATATATCATAGAATAATGTATTCTTATGTAAGTGTAACAAAGCTCGTTTTTGATAGGCCAATTTGCAGACTAAAAACTAGTGGTCTTCATTGACAGATTCTAAATATTTTTAGTATTCTACACATTTATTAATCATTCTTGTTCATTAAAAATATATTTAAGATTCAATTTCAGTCTTCACTGGTCAGTTCATTTTACACTTTATTCTATGAAGTAAATCAGTTTTGATTAATATTATTTCTGGCTGACAGCTAGTTCTGGCTCCAGGTTCATATATTGGGCCCACTATCGTATGCAGAATGTACTATCACTTCCATGCTTACATAGAATATGTCATCCGCAACATGTTGCGTACAACTCCCCAGAGCACGCTAAATTCCGCTTTGGTTACCTCACACGTAGTCTTATTGCTACAAGCGCTAATTCATTTGATATTACATTATTGTTTGATTATTTTGCAGCTTGTCAATACTTCGATCGATACAGAAAGTCTCTCTGCATTCTGCCAAGTAACTCTCTTACATCGATTGAAGAAAAAAAATGATATTAAAAAATTTATAACTGTAGTGTACACAAGTAGTTTAAAAGAAGTAAACGTGGGTATAGTATCTTAGATCAATATAGTCTCACTCAATTGTATATCTCTTGTGCGCAATTTATGCTCAACTCGGCGGTTAGGCATCGAAAAAATCACCATCTTTTCACACGTCATTTTTTAACATGTAAACCTTGATAAGCTACGCGGGCTTTTTTAGAGCTTACCCTCTAATAAACATACAATAGTAAACGTTAAATTACGCGCACAGACTTGTTGGCGCCCTGCGCACTTGCAGATAAGAGAACCGCGAGGCCGCCGTTTGTTATAACAGGCGGGCAAACAAAGTGAGAGCTACGAGTTACGGCGGGTATCGCGCGCGTTTAGCCTCTAAGTCACTCGCACGAGGCGACAGGGGATCCCAAGTATTAATCCACTCCCCTTCCGAGCCGGTGTTTGCCGATTTTTGAAGCGGGCCCCAGTCAACAGTGGGCCGCTTCAATCTCGCTGCACGGGGGATAATATTTATATAATGCAAACGGAGGACCCGGAGGGATCCTTTGGGCGGCCCTCCACGGCGCACTTGGCCGCGGCAAACAAGCGCCCGGAGTTAACTAGGAGCTCGGCTCAGGTGCGCGGGGAATCAGCCGGGCCGCGACAGCCCACTTTTATCCCCGGCACATAATTCGGCGTCGGTTCCGCTCGAGGGAGTGCAAACAATCGTTACCCGCTCGGCGACAGTCCGTGCAATTATCCCCGATCCGTGATTACTTTTGTATAATTCGAGTGGGGTGTGTACAGGGCCGTCTGCGCGCACGAGTCTCTCTGTTGAAACGCGGGAGCTCCCAAGTCCCGCCCCGGGCGGCTTCCGAAGAACACGCGCCTGCCTCTGGCTTCTAATTAACCCGGGGCGTTTTGCCCGATCCCGACGAGACGCGTACATACAGATATACATTGGACGGGCTTCCGCGGCGCTCCGCACCGGGTGCGCGGCCCGTAAAAACCCGTATCTCGCGCATCGGGCACGCGAGGGGGAGGCCGGCGGTGAAAAAGAGCATCCGTGCCGGCACAAATCAGGGGCCGTTATCTCGCCAAGTGCATAACCTATGCGAGTCCCGCCGCGGAATAATAATCCCCCGGGAGAGGGGCGATTGCGGCCCGCGGCCCGGTTCAATTAGAGTAATGAGGCGCGCGTGCCTCGCGTCGGTTTCCTGTTGCGCCCGCTCGAATCGTATTCATACGCCGAGATGCGATCGAAGGGATAGGCCCACGAGGGACGTCACAATTCCTCGTACTTGACTTTCTGGAAAATGTGCGCATCGGGGATGCGAGTCTCCTCGAACTCCGGTTCTCTTGCTATGGCTGTGCCAAAGTTGGGCGCGCATTTGCATTCTTAGCTGAAATTCGCAAACAATATACGTGTCTTCCATTGAGGGTAGTATTATACAGACGGCCGAAAAAAAAACTAGTTTCGGTAATAAAGGCATTTTTTTCTGCATATTGATACGGTACATACAGTAATAACTGAATTAGTTTATAATCGAATATATTTAACGATGCTGGTAGATAGTGATCAAATTATTACATGCAACGTTAATGACATGCAGTGATTATAATTGCCGTTTCAATATATGTGTTTTCAATTTACTGCAGATTGACTTCGCGTAACATTATGCTGCATGGTTACTGATTTTTAAATTTACCCTCGACGTCAGTAGTCAATACAGCGACCGACAATTTAAGTGCACTTTGCAGTAGATTTTCGATCTCAACGGGGAGAAAATCCCTAGGGCCGTCGATCAACGAGTCACTTATATCAACGCGCGTATACATCAGACGGTGCTGGTTATCTCGGGATAGTCGTTCCGCGTCTCAATCCCGCGTCTTGATAACAATCGCCCCCCATTATCAATCCCTCAACTAGTTTGCGAGGTAAAGCTCAAAAAATCCATAGACATGTACGCAGGCTAGATCGCACACTCGCCGGCGTCGCATAAATCCTTAGCCGGGGAAGTGGCTCAATTCGCTTGCGGGCGCCTCTCGGGTAATCCCTCCTACGGGCTGTAAAAAGAAAACGAGGCGCTCCGGCCGCGCTAATAGGGCCGAGGGCGAGCGACACCTACGAGGCTCGCCGCGGTCCCATAATGCCGGCTGGAATTTACGCCGCTGATGATACGATTTAACGCTCGTGCGCTTAAGCCGCGGAGGAAATTCAATTGGGGCTCCTTTTACGACCTGTGCGCTTTACGCAATGTGTTTCCTTTACGCCGATTTATAAGTGCGCCGCTAAGCCCCTAAGAGAAAGGCTTAGCGCGCAATATGAAATATATATATGTATGTATACGCGGAAAATTGCCCGACCCGGCGAGTTGAAAGATGATGCGGGAACTTTATAGTAAGTGCAGACTGTCTCGTGTTTGAATGAGATTCTATATATGCCAATTTTCTTATAACTTCCGTAGCAATTTCAACCGATTCTTGTTTTCCATTCATTTTCCTCGTGTTATCTATAATTAAGCAATAAAAATAAAATGAAATTTATTCATACGCGTAGGCTAATTTTATTCTAGCTCTATTTTATCACATATTAAATTTATATCGCTTAATCTATATTGATGTGACATAAACATGAAAAAAGTTGAAACTAAGGCTAAGCTAAGTTTAGGAATTGATTAAGCAACTAATATAAGATATATAAGTATAAGATATATAGTTATCCTCGATAAAGATAGCCAAGTTTTACTACGGTATTAGCTATTACGTATTTATCGCTAACTTGGGGTTTATATTCCCTTTGTATTCTACGAGGAAATTGATCAAGTAATAAAGCGAATAAATACAGTACTTTTGTTTACGTATTATTTCTCGGTATATACACATAGGAGGTGCGGCGCATGCTTGGGCTCCATTTGTCCCCTCGAATCTCCAACATCGCGCTTTCGTTTTAATTAGAGGGCGCGCTAAGAGGCGATTAATCCTCGCATTAACCGCTTCATTCGCCGCGGGTTACTCGGCCTTGCGCAGTAAAGATCGCGCGGGCCGCGGCGCCGGAAAGAAGAGCGGAAGGGGGCTGGTGCACAAATCACGGGGCGGCCGGATCCGGGCGTCCAGCGCAGTAAGTGCGCGGGGAATCCCCGGATGAGCCTTCGGCGGGGGGTCCGAGAGACCGAGGGCCGATAAGCCCGCCGGATATCGCCGAGGTCGCCCCCATAAATCGGACGAGGCTCCCCGCGGCCGCCCGCTGGATATGGATATCCGGGCGGCGTGTTTATATCGGGCCCCTTTGTCTCGGGCTCGTCGCCTATTCCTCCGGAATCGAACTCTTGAGGGGAAGTCGCTGGGGCGCAATTGATTTTTGACGCGTGTCCGGGGGGAGGAGAGGGAGCTGCGAGGGGGAGGGAGGGTGTCGACCCGGGGCGCCCTTAACGAAGGCGCGATTGTGCGTCCCGGGGATCGATACGCGGCCTAAGGTCACGCGGGCAAAGCCTCGAGCCCTGCGCGCGACCTCGACGGAAATAGTCGGGGGGGGCGGATGGCGTCAGCCCCTGGGAAGGGAGCTCGGCCTGCCGGTGCCGCGTGTATGTAGAGTAGGCGCCGGACTTTTCTGAGCAGGAGAACCGGGGATTTGGATTTAATTCGGTCGACCACTCGACTGCCCTTCAAAACGTATATTTTTAGCGAACGGCCTAATAATGGCCGACACGCGCGGGCATCATTAGCCGCCCACTGGATTCAATTAGTCTAACGCGTGTTTTGCAAGAGAAGATATACGCGTCCGTAGTATTATCAAGGCTTTTAAGATTCTAATTGGGCGTGTGCTCTTGAAAAGAGCTTGGTACCGCCAAGGTCCCAATGAAGAGAATGGCAGAGAATCATAAGAATGATCCAATTTCGCGAGGCCGAGTGGGAGGAGCGCAGTCATTATTCATTCCGCTGAGGTAGCCCCGGAGATAAAGCCTCGGGCTCTTTTAAATACCTTTGAGCATTTGAGAATTAAATAGACAAACAGGTGAATTTAGCAGGTTAGGCAACCGAATCACCGTCTCGGGAGAGATATCCGAGTGTTTAAAAAAGCAGAAGCACAATTTAGCCGGCTGGTTACTTATGCAGCGACCTCCTAGCGATCGTCTAAAAAGCCAGGGGCCCCAGTCGCGCAACTACTCACAGCGCCCTGTGTATATATATATATGTAGCCGACGAGACTGAGTCAACGCGCAGCGGCGAATCGAGTTAGCCCGACTAGCTCGAGCAGCGACGCCCTATACCCATATAAAGTCATCATCCTTATGCAAACAGCGTCCCGGGTCGATGGGGCGCCAGGGCTATATATCCGACATCTTGCTTATCGCGTATATACATCGGTCCCTCCGGGCATTCTTAACGTGCCTATGCACGTATATATATATATATATATATCCACATACACTAACGCCCGGTCGTTCCGCTCGTTTGCGCAGGTGATGGGCAAGTGGTACGTCGTCGAGGTGATCGAGCACAAGAGCGACGGCCGACAGGCGGTCGGGGGTAGCCTGGGCTACGCCCCCGTCGTCGTCGACGCCTGTCCCATCGTCAACCTGCGGCAGTCGGACGGCATGGCCGGGCCGACGCGCTTCAGCCTCCTGTGGGAGGAGAGCGCCGGCAGCCTCGAGTACACCTTCTGGGTGTCCAGCAGCCGGGGACACGGCGTCTGGAACGCGGACATCATTCAGAACGGTGAGTGCGCCCGCCGGATGGTGGCCCTAACGCGTTGTCCATGGCTTTCCGTCGTACTTCCGGTTCTCGGTCTTGCGACTTTTTTTTTCCATTGATACAACGGTACGTATTCCGGGGAATGTACAAACATGACGTTGGGCCATGTCGTTTATTTTTATTTTGTTTCTCTTTTCGCTCGCGTGATCGTGATATCGCACAGCTCGTAACCGAATGTTTCATCCGAGGAGTACTAAATATTTCGAAACTTCGTCGCACGTTAAGATATACCGGGTGAATTTTCAGCGCTTGGGTAACGCGTGTAACGCGCGCCCGGGATTTCATCCTCTTATGTGGTTTCACTTAAACGAACCGTAGCAAAATGGTTAACCCCGCGGGCCAACTCAAAATAAAAGTAATCCAATTTTTAACTCAAAAGTCAAATTACGAGGGGTAGTGCAGCGGTGCAAAATGGAAATGTACATTCTCGTTTTTTGAAGAATAATATTTGCCGCAATTTGACCCTAAACGCAACGGCGCGCTTTACATACGACTTACAAATAATTTTATATTACTCTCGGCCCCCGGGGAAATAAGATCGAGGCCCGCAGCTAATGTGATTAATGGATTTCCGTTCGGCCTTATCTCGCGACGACCTACCGGCGTGTTCCCGATCCCGGATCATAGCGCAGGTGCATCAAAGTCGGGGCGGTTAATACGCGGCCATTGAGCGCTCGCGTGGGTATATATACATGTACGTCTGTACTCTAATCACCGAGTGATGATTGAAGACGGAGGGGGATGTAGGGGCCGGGCGAAGATAAACACGGCCGAGGAGTCGCGGACGCGGGGCCGATCCTCCGATCCGACGCGAGAGGCGGCGCGGCTCGTCGACGTTTAATCGGCGGACGCGCTTGAGAGCGGCGACTTTAATTACCGGCCGATCCGGGGCGCAGTTTATTTCCCCGGGTAAATGTAGCCCCGATAAATTAGCTGGGCCTCTGCCGGTACTTTAATCATTCACAAATCAAGCGGCGCCGGGGGGGACACAGGCCTTAAGCGGCCCGGGCCATGAAAATAATTAGCATCCGCGGGGGGAGGGAAGATCGCAGGAGGTTTATTGGCCAGAATCTCGAGGCTTTCGGGGACCGCGGGATTACAGCCGGGAATTGTAGGTGCCTTAGCGAGCGCTTTCGGACGATTAATTTTTTTAATCGGGGCCACTAGCGAGGGGCCGCCGATACCTCTGCCAAGCCGTTCTTCTTGGAGTATACTTTTTTCCAATATTTACGAGGGACAAGTTTGCGAAGGGTGTACGAAATAACGTCGAGTTTTTTCGCGTCGATCCCGGCCCGGATTGAAAGATCAATTCGGATTCGGTGTCAACTGTTGCCCCTGGGATTGCGTGCGATGTTTTGTAAAAAGAAAATTTGCTAGCAGGAAAGTAAGCTATGTAGAGTAACGGAGTCAAAAGGGGACGACGAATATGCATGCATTTCCGTCGCGCACGCTGAAAGACTAAAAGCTCCTTAGCTACCGAATAGTATAATTGTACGAGCGCCGGGTTCTATTTTACGCTCATCATTATTTATGGAAAGTCATTTTAAAAAGCAGCTATTTAATTTCGTATTTCATAAATAGATATTGATTTATTTTAAAAGCTTTTTAAAATAATTATATATTATAGAATATTCGCATTAATATGCTCATGATATTTAATATAATGCAAAATGTGTAATTATAATTTTCGTGATTTTATTTACAATTGATAGCTGTTTATTTACATTGACTTAATAAAATACACATTGAAAGTAGATTTCTACAAAATTAATATAAAATGATGCTTCCCGAATAGAACGGAATTTGGCCAGACTTAATTAAAATACCGCAGGGTTTTTAAGCGATTTTTCACCCCCAATCCTGTTAAAAATGGATAATAATTTGACCAATTTGAGCCAGCGGCTAACATTTCTACCAAGCGGCCCCGAGGAGGGAAATTTACCGACAGTTTTGGGAAAGGAGCATGGGGCGCCGTGCGCCGATAACGAAATCAAAATTATTCCATCGGCCAATGCTAATTTCCCTGGCAAATTAGAATTCCGGGCAAGATTCCCGGAGCCAGTGGTGCAAGTCGAGTGCGGTCAGACGGGACGGGCGCGCGCAGTCCGAGAATTCACTACGCCGCCCGGAATTATTGGACTCGGGCTTCTTCGAGTGAATTCTTATCGCGGGCCCCGGCTAGTCGGCGGCTTCTTTAAAACAATTACACGGGGGCCGAAACTTGGCGGGATCGATAAATCTCGGCGCCGTGGGTTAAAAACCGCGGGTCGAGGGGGGGCGGCAGGGCTATCGGGCGCCGCATAATGCGGGGTAATCTCGCCTCCGGCCCATTATCATAATCTGGCAGGTGCGCGCCCGCGAAACTTTTCCCAGGGATCAGCGATCGCCGCGCTCGGCCGGCTGTAACGCGCGACGGCCAAGCGCATAAGACGCTCGGAAGTTTCGGTCCGCCGATTCAATTTCGACGGGCGCCGGCGAGCCGCCGCGTCTCGGCCCCCGCGCTACCCGAACGAGTGATAACAAAGCGCGGCTCCGGTCGCGACGCCGAGAGACTGGCGCGGCGGTCGCTAAAACGGGCGCGCGCCTAGTTAGCCGGCCGGGGATATAAGCCTCCGATCGGCAAATTCGAAATCCGGCCGATAAAGCGCCGCGGGCCGGGGCGGAAGTTTAATAAGTTGGTCGGCGCGGGCAAATTTGAGAATTATCTGCACCAGCGGCCGGCGCGGGCGAATGAATAATGGCCAAGTTTGATAAGACGTTAAACATTTAGTGGGGCTTAGGGAAGTTGCCCCTTTTTCCCGGGAGCCCCTGTAACTCGGGCCGCGGAATAATTCCGCAGGGGCCGGATCCCCGGCTAATTACTCTAAGTGCATTAAATTTATCATCGCGGGATCGGCCGATTTTTAGGAGCTGCGCGCTGCACACCGCGGCGCGAGTGCCCGCGGCGCCGGGCCCTGGGAACACCGGGGCGCCTCGGTCGAGTCTTGCTCTCGATCATCCCAGTCATATACACCCACTTCTCGCACATCATATACATCTATCTGCGTGCACGCGGGTGACTGGGCGGGCGCTGCTTCGCCACGGACAGGCGAGATTCGCCGAGATCGATACTCGTTATAATTGCATCGTACGAGCTTTATCGCCGGCGGCGGGCCGATCGATTCACCGCGGAGCCGTCCCGTCGCCGCCTCCCTACCCCGGCCGGCTTCTCTCGACTTTGCATTCCCGGCCGCGGCGCTATTAAGTTCCCCGGGATTTTTATCGAGTTAATAAGCTTTTTACGAGGACCGCGAGTCGTATCGGATTTACGGCCTCGGCCTTATATATCGTCAAATATTCGACTAGATGGCACGGAAAGCCGCGATATACACAATGTAACATTCCCAGCGACAGGGGCACCTTCCATACGCGTTACGAATATGCATCGGTTGGCCCTTTCGCGCATGAAATTCGCCTCGTAGGTTACCGAAGCGATATTAAGGGGGTGTCTACCTCGCTTATTTTTACACGTTTTTGGTCTCTCGGGGGGGAATATTACTTCCGAACGGCATCCTTGTCATCGCGCGATTACCCACCGGCGATCAGCCATCTTCGCCGACTGACGAGGCCCTGGGGGAGGGTCATTAGTCCGCCGGGCGGAAGATCCCTGGGCGTCCTAATCCGGGAACTCCGGACAATATAAGCCGCCGGTCGGCAAGGGCGCGCTCACGAGGTGGTGCGGGCACTCGGTCAGCCCGGCTTTATTGCTCGCGGCGACTTGATCGGCAAATCGGCTTAGCCGGGATATTCCGTGCGAGAAAGTGCGTGCGGCCACTGAAGAGCCAAGCGCCCTTGTTTTCCTGGCAAAATTGGAAGGGAGCTTTTCCGGGGACGTTGGGATTCGAAAGGACAATCCTCTAGCCTCGAGCATCGCATCTATTCGTGTAATATGGGGCTGGCTTGATTCTTCTATGCGGGGTATCGAATTAGACTTGAGCTCTCGACTGTCTCGTTGAATATAAATTTTAGATATATGTGTCAAACAAAGCTTTTAACGATTTATCCGTTGATATATTACCCTTGTGATAAATATTTAGTTGAATATGAGCAAATAAAAGTCTCTGTATATGCGATAATTGTATATATAAATAAAAGATATTAAGAAAGGTGTATCTTATCGAGTATATACCTTATGAATGCGTTTATAAAGAGTAAGTGAAATTGTAAATAGAACTAAACACGATAAGAACTAAACTGAATGTGATAATCATAAAAACTATTTAATTTTTTCTATCCCAAATAAGTTTCAAGAGTAAAAGCGTAGTTCCATGCAGAAGTTATCCTTTAACATCATTAAACCCTTCCGTTTTAATTATACTAAACTTAGAACTGTACCTTGTCTCCATATCCAATTTGAGAGAAACTATTAAATTCTGGTACTTACCTATATTTAATTGAGTAGTTCTTTATTATTTGACAATAAAGTAATCTAATCTATATTAACCCACAAACGATAGAATAGCTCAAGTCTAAACAGCAGATTCATCGGTTACTGTAGCTTTCACTAATTGAATATCCGTAACCGAAACATCTGTAAATATCCATGCAACAACTTTCGCGCTGTATTTCGATAAAAGTGGATCACATCTGGCATTTTTCGCGAATGCAACGACAGCGGCGTCAAAGTCCTCCTAGCTACCCCCCCCCCCCTTCGATCGGGAAAGTGACTAGCTCCTCTATATCTCGTTCTCTAAGCCGGCCGATGAGGAACGGCCTCGGGAACGGCGGAGTCCCTTGGGTGACGGCGCGCGCCAACTCCCGCGAGGAACCTTACAAACTGCAACTGCGGCCGTCAAGGGGCCCGGGCCGTCCAATTACCGGCTGCCGGAAAACGCCCCGATGGAAATCGACCCTCGCGCGGAACGGCCGGGCCGATTGACGCGCGACTTTTAACGAGGCCAACGTCACGGCGCCGTTGACCCGCGCCGAGCGCCCGCAGGCCTAATCGCCGGGCTGCCCTCCGCAACTGCTTATTAGAGCGCACTAGTAACGCCTCGAATTATATAAGTCGTCCCGGGCAAAATTGGCCAGATTCGCTCAACTTTCCCCCTTGATTGCCCGGGCTCCGAGCGACGTGGCTATTAAGCGCGCCCCCCCTGCGCCGCTTTTCCGCAAAATCGCCCGCTTTTCACGGCGCGAAAGCCGGGAGCTTTTCCGCGGGGGGGCGGAACTTCCCCGGCCGATCCAGCTAATAATTATATCAGCGGTGGGGTGGGGGGAACAGTTTCTCCCCCCTTACTCGGGGGAAGTTTTTTGGCGACCGCTTAAAGCACAAAAAAAAAGGAAGGAAAAAAGAAGAACGGCCGCGTCAGCAGCCGGGAGGAAAAAACTTATTAAGCGAGTATGGAGATCCGGACTGTATGTGTGCGGCTAGCGCCCGGTGGAAATTCGCCCGCGGCGCCTGGCCGGTACTTCATCGGGCCACCGGCCGCGTGCCGATGCGCGGACGTATACGCGCGGGAACAAAGGCTCATCTGTCGTAAAAGAAAGTTTCGCCCCTGGCCCGATCTATACCAACCGGGTATTCCCTCCGCCATTTTAGACCGTTGGAAGGAATATAAAGCCCGGAGAGCCGTAAGTTGACTCGCGGGTTATATAACATCTGCTGGGAGCGCATGAGACGTACGCGGCGACGTAACGACATTGTCGCCGAACTATATTCACCGGGGAAGTGGCGACCGGCCCTGCGGATAGGAAAAACATCGAATCCGGGATGTACACGCGTAAGCTGTGTGCTCTCTTGTTTTCCGCCGCGATTTTTAACAACCCGGAGGCTTTCCGCGCGAGGGATTACTCGATTCGGTGGCGGGTGATTTACACCGACCGTCGCGCCCGCCGCCATATACAGAGGGAAATGACGCCAGTGTATCCTAGTCGGGCATTTCGTTAGCCCGGCAATCGGATAGCCTTGGCCGCGACGCTCGTTACTCGCTCCGTAAACTTTTTCCCGCGCGGCCCTGATGAAGAATCCGCGGCATCGGCTTTCGCGCGGGCGTATTACTTTTCCCGCGGCAAGGGGTAACGACGCCCGGATGGAAAGTAAGCTGCCCGGAGAGATTGAATGCGGAGGGGACTGCGCGATCTTTACGGGGCCGTAGCGGCCCCCATTAATTCCAAGTGCACGGCGGCCATCTTGGTCCTCGCGCGACCCCGCGGAACGGGGGGGGGGGGCAATAATCGATCGGTCGCCTTGGGGTGCGCGCCTGCGATTAATCGACTCTCGATCGCGCGCTTTCCCGACGCCATTCGCGGATTACTGCCGCTCGATCCGCCGCTCCAGAGCTGCGCTGCGTTCAATGCGCCGGCGATTATACCGTATGGCGCGCGAGAGAACCGCCATGACACCTGCTAGTGCACTGAATACATTAAAAGCGATCTGCGCGAGTTTATTTGACGATGCAAAAGTGCGCAGCGGGCTAACGCAGCGTTGACAATCGATACGCTGTTGCGCTAAGTGAATAAAAAATCCGTATTGAATTGCCTGTGATTGCCAATCATTTGGATGGCCGTGATAAAGGCTTTGCATGTGGTACACGTATATACGTAGAATGAGAGAAAAAGAATAGTAACGGTTACCTATCGAGATTAGCAAAGGAAAAACAATCTAACTTTTTAGAATAGCTGATTACCCGTAATATAATAATCTTCGTGCGAGTTAAGTAACTAGTCCTTAAAAACTTATGGAATGGGTTGAAGCGTCTATTATTCCGTTCGTTTGCGATAATTAAGCACTCGCACGCAACCAATGATTCATTGCGATGGATAGGTTGCTTCGAGCTGCCATATATGAAAACAGAATTGTTATAACAATCAAGACTATTCGTCCGAAGCAAGGAGACAGTGACGCAGGTCAGAGGAATATAGTTCTAGCACCGCGTTGATCTGTGTACACCGTATCAAAGCTCGCTTTCGGAATCTCCAGTTTAGAACATACCCGAACGTTTAATAGCCGCTTAATGGAACAGTACAGACCGCTGCTTCGGGCGCCACAATAATACGCAGAGGCGCGGACTAGAGGCTTCGTCCGTTACGGACGGTGGACGTAACGGGACACACAGTTCGAAACGATAGCCGCGTCCGGCATCGTTCGGGGGCCAATGACGCGCCACTGTATACCTGTCGGGCCGATTAAAATCGACGAGGTGTATATAAAACGGGTGTCGGGCGAACGCAGCACACATTTCAGCGGGGTGAAAATCAGCCGAGCGCGTGGGACGTATATATCTGCAGGCTCGCAGGCGGGCCGGAAACGTGTCCCGAGGACACGCGGCGGGGGGCACGCGTACCCCTCGCAGGAGGCGCCGCGTGAGCCGCATCCGAGATGAGCCGCCGGCGCGCCGTCGCAATTGTTTAACGAGGGCGCGATGGTAATTGCTTCTGTCGGACGCACGGGGCAAAATAAGAGGCGCGAGATAAGGGCGCGCGGGGTAATTACGGCCGAATTTCCAATCTCGGGCGGGAAAGTTGCCCGCGGGCGGAAGGCCGGCGGGCGCCGGCTCGGGGCGCCCCGGCGAAATATCAAGCCGCATCGGCGTAAAAAGCCAATATGTCGGCGGGGGAGGCTCCTTGGTTCAATTTAAGTTTGAGAATTATCCGGGCGCGCGCGCGCGCAACCCGAGAATGATACACTTTCCAAGTTTCTCCTGGGGAAGCACAGTCCATAAAGTGTCGGGGGATGATGTAGTGCGTGCGGTTGATTAATCATCGCCGTATCGTCCTCGCAGATTGAAAAAGGAAAAAAAAAACCACGCGACTGTTGCAGGTTCCCTGGCGGAGAAGTCGTCCTACCGGCAGTTCGTCGGCACGGTCCAGGTGACCAAGGCCGTGGCCCAGCACCTCGTCCTCACCTTCTGCGCGCGCAACCCCGAGGGCCAGAAGTTCTCCGTGCTCCTGGGCCGAGAGCACAAGCTGCCCAAGGCCGACGTCCGGGGCGTGCACAAGCTCCTCGAGCGGCGCAACCTCCAGCTGCTGAGCATCCGCGAGACCTGCGCCAACGGCTCCGCTGCCCTGGCGCCGCTCCTCCTCCTCCTTGTCCTCCTGCCGCTGGCCTCGGTCCTCCGGGGAGCCGCCTAAGCCGGCCTCTCGCGGGAGATCGTCCCCGGCCCGCGCCTTTCTTTTGATACAACGCGACGGCACCATTTTTACGGCACGGTTTATAAAACGCTTAATACCCCAAGTCATCGCCCGAACATACGTGCACGTGTACAGGAAGCAGGTCAGCGTGCGGGAGATCGACTTAGCGCTCCTTCACGGCCGCGCACGTAATGTAACCATTTTTCGCCTCGTCGCCGCGCTCGAAAGGAAGCCCTGCACGAGCTTTGTTATCGATCATCGCGCGCACACTAATCCCTGCCGGACGCGGCCGGCACTTTCAACCGCAGCATTCGCGCAGCTGATCATTATTCGGCGGGGAGGACCCGCCTCATTGGGTTATGCATTGTCGAGTGCAGCGCAGATTGACGCGCGGGCGGCTTCGACCGAAGCTGCGCGCGGAGTTTATTATACCTTTTATTCTGTTATAGTATTTAAATGACACACACGGTAATATGTATTAACGCGTTTCCGTTCTGCAAAGCTGTTATACCGGTCGAGCAAGTTGATACGGGCTGAAGGGTTCTCGAATCCGATCAACTCTATCGAGTGACACACACACGCGCGCGCGCATATATATATATATATAGATTAAATTTGTCCAAATCTCTAGCTGCTGTTTTTGGGTCTATTGAGTTGAAATTCTACCGCGGGTTACGCTTTGACCATTACGATTAAGTGTTCTTATTTATATGTGTATTTGTACAAATCTTGTTTTGTAAGGGGTGCAGCCTCGTGCGTGGGAACAGTCACTGCGCTACTATTGCGGGTATTATTTTTTATTAACGTGTTTGCGATTACGCGCCAGCGTACAGTCGCACAGCTGCTTACTTTACGTCCTGCACTTAATTTCCCTCCTAATCCATTCACCCTTTACGCGATAGTCGACGTAGGTAAATCACGGCATACCAAAGGCATTGGTACATCTCTGAAAGTGACCGTATATAATAGTTAAGAATCACATGGATCGAACCGTTGACAGATCACGCGGTCGACAGTGCGATTTTCGCAACGACAAATGCAGCGCCAAGCGGGATATTGGATAATTGAAATTTGTCATTTGTTTTTGGCTGAAAATCGAGCTCGTTACTAAAGTATTACGCGAACGTATAAAAGTATTCAAATATAGTAGTTTTATTAGTAAAAGATAATTCTTGTTGATGTAAACGATATATTTTAATTCTCGTTGTACAAACAGATATATTACGCCTGGCTACATTCCTACGCGGTCCAGCCACGATCGCGAGAAGCTTGTACGCCTCTCTTATTTATTACGTTTTTATGGTTAGAGTATATATCTATTCTTTCTCGTTCGAACAATGCCATACAGGTTTACAAAGCGCTCGAAACGCTCGAGTACCATGAGTGACGTCCGCGCAAAAATTCCACAAAGTTCATCAAACCAAAGAAAACTGCATATTATATACATAACGGTAAAAGTCATTCGAGAAGAACCACACCATACTGAGCGTTACACGGAGAAAGATCTGAACCCCCTCGTTCTTTTGTAATTTTGCAATAAACAGTACGAATGGAATTGCGAACCGAACTGAAGCTACTGCTACACACATACACACGCAGGCGCACAGGACCGGCACTGTATCCGATATACCCGGATCTTTCTCCGCCGCGGGATTCCCTCGTGCGCACCCGTCTACGTCTACATCTAGGCTTAATCGCGTTTCATTGTTACGTAAGAGAGCGAGAGGAGCGCGGCGTAAGCCCCAGGACCAAGCTTACGCGAGCCCCTGAGCTTCTATGTATACATGCGACCACTGTCCACTGTACCCGTCGAGCTAAGGATTCGCGCGGCCATCTATATCGGGAGCTACGTAGCCTCGGGAGGCCATAAACGAGCTTGACCCGCCCTTTGTTTCCGCCCGGGTTAAACGTTAATTCCACTGTACATTGCGGCGAGCGAACGATGAGAGGTGTATTTATTTGATGAACGTAGCTCGCGGTCCGGAGTGCAACTGTCTCGGGCTGCATTACCGCCCGCTACATCGGGGGAAATTAAGGCAGGTGCGTTCTTTATGGTTTTTGCGGGGCGTCCGAGCGCCCCGGAGCTCGCTCTATCCTATTGTATTCTCGTCTCTAATCGTACGACAATAAAAGAAAAAATTGTTAAATTGTTATTCGTGGGCGTGTATTTATTTATGGGACAAGGGTATATTGTGTTATCGGGACGACTGCATCCACTCGAGTTGTTGTACTTTTCTCTCCGTGTCTATATGTAACTCCACCACCGAAGAGGCTTATTCACTGAAAGGATTATTTGTAGATGCGCAAGGATGTATATCGTTGACCGAGGCACAGTCGCAGCACCAAAGGATCTTATGCATGCATATGCGCACGTAACTACTGGTGAATGATGTGTACAACCGATATTTGTGAGCCTCGCGCTTGGAAAATATTATCGACGACACGGCCAATGCGCAGCCGTTCGCGGTGCGACGCGACCGAAGATATTTGTCCAATGTAGCCAGTCGTGAGTAAATTTTTCTCGGCGCGAACGAAGTCGTTACGTATCAGATCAACTTGTTAATCGTCCGCAAATTAACAATTGAAGGCTCTTGAGAAGAGGGTGTGTCCGGTAGCAAGGACAGTCAGCATCGAATCCTCGAATTAATTGCGAAAAAAATGATGCCTGCGTGAAGTTACGTTTCAAATCGCTTTAGAGTCTTTATTTATTGTACAAATGCTCCACGTTACATATGACTTAGTACCTTGGTATGTATATCATCGTATGCTTAATAAGTGTATAAAACAACTACAGAACAATAAAAGAGTGATTGCGACGTTTAAATCTCTTCATTGTAGTATCTCTCATTTCTTAAGTTCATTCTGTTCTTGCATTCTTTTAAGAATTTTTTAGATTTACATTAATTTCTTATACTAAATAATAAAATTATACTTAAATACTTATACTTAGTATTTACAACAACGAAGGTAGTATAACTATAATAATCTAACTTTTTGAATAATATATATTAAGCAATAATAAAAGCTTTAACGGTCCTATTGCAGTTATGAATTAAATAAAAAATAAAAATATTTATAAGCTCACATTAAACATCAGGTAAGTTCTAAATAGCATAATAATGCTAATATTAATTTATGCTTCGTATAATACAAATGTGTATAATTGACAATACACGAATGAGTACAGTTAATATACCCATTCAACTACATTTTTAACATGTTTGAAGTAGGGGGTTAGCGCGTAAACCTCTATTGACCGCTTTTATAATATGTGTATTATTATATTTTACAATAGCTTTTGACACACTGCAGTATTACGCTCAATGTAATGCTGATGATAATCGTGGAGTAAAGTTAATTTTCGTATTCTCTTTAACAGCTAATTCTCATGCGTTTTAATGAAAATAACACTAATTATCCCTGGGAAGAAAGTGCAAAGTGCAATTGCCTTCGTTTCAAATCAATAAAAATGTTAATTCGCCAAAAGAAAAGCTCATTCCACGACGCTTAGCCACCCTAATTATTTACGGCTACTTTCCCCCTGATGACTCCGACACAAAAGCACGAAATGGCTCGCAATTTTCATCAAAAAGCCATGTAGGGGCGTGTGCAATTAGACACGGACGAAACGCGCCGGGGAAAAAGCCGTTGGCGAAAGTGGGAATTGGCCGCCGTCCATTCATAAGGGAATTGGCGGCCGCCTCGAATCACCCTCTGAGCGTGTGCGCGACGGTAATTACCGTCAATTTGTCGATTATATCCAGCGTAAGGCGACCGGGCTGCGCTCGACTTTTTTTTTTCCCTGCGGAAATTCGTGGCCTTTCACGGTACTCGAAGGATTTATCCGCGAGTGGGGACGCTGAGACGGTGTTATTGGAGAGGCGCGCGGTAAGAGGACGGGCGAATTCCGCTGGCGCGCTTAAAAAGAAGATACTGCCCCCGTACCGTCCGCCTGGTTTTGTCTAAATACCGCGCCAAGCTCGCGGGGATCGTTCCCGACGACTGTTTATGTTTTGAAATCAGCGATACGTTGACACTCGCGCGGGTGTGATTTATAGCAGGATTTAAAGCTCGGTTTAAAGTCCCCTTGAAGAATGTGCGGACTAGCAGTAGCTCTAGAAAACACACTCGCTTATTTTCCCATCGGCCGTTTGCATTCTCTTATCTTTGCTTTGCCCTTTTAATTGCTTCGATGTCGAGCACACGGTAATCGGATCTGGCGATAAAAAATACTTAAACCGTCGCGCGTGAAACGAAGCTGTCCCGTGCTTCGGTACAGTGTTACATATATGCATGCAGTATATCTTTTATCTCTGAAGCTATTATTGTTGCGGCGACACTAACGAAAAAGCCATGAGTATTAAAATCAAATTTCCCTCGTCGCACTTTTAGAATCTACATGCATAATTCAACGCGTCCGGATTTACACTCGCCGCGCTTTTCACCGCCCTGAGGAAAAAATTCTAATTACTTTGTTACGGCATGCCTGCCTTTGTGTAAGGAAAAAGAATCTCCTTTTATAAGTCGCCGCGGATAATTCATTTAACGGTATAATTAAAATGTTTACGGCGCCGAAAGATAAACGCCATAGCCTTCTAGATACATTTTGGTACAAATGATTTAACGACGTTATTGGAGTACTGCAGAGTCGCTCTCAATTATCAAAAATGTATACGTGTACCTTGTTATACTTTATAACGGATCAGGAATTAATAGCTGTAATTAAATTGTTTGATGTCCTTACAAAGTAAATCCAGGTGAATTTCATGCTCGTTGAAATTTACGTTATTTATATTATACATACCTTCGTCCTGAATAAAACAAAGCATTATTTATTTTATGACGTAACTACGCAGAAAGGTAAAAATTTAACGGATTTTCGAGATATTACTTTACATTACAACGTGGTGTGAAACTCGAGTTCTCACCAATCATCAAGAATTACAACATTATAAAGCTGGTGTCTTTATTAAAGCTTAATAAGAGCTTAAAGTTCATGTGCACATATTCCATTAACGCATTTGTTGATAAAACAAACTAGCTCCAAAGCCATAATTTTACATACCGTTAAATTGTTTTATTATAATATAAAGTGCAGTTTTTAAAAAATTGTATATAATACGCGTACAATCGTACTTGAGTAAACTGACAGTGAATGCCATTCATATAAAGTACAGCATGTTTTCCGGTTAAGAGGCCATCTTGAACTGCAATGCAGCACCTGCCCACCCTCGCAACCTCCTGAAGGACGTCAGCCATGCGATGCATGATTGCAAATAAACATTCGTACACGAATCAAACCGAGCTGTCATTTGAATTTATTTTCCGCTTTGCAACGTCAATATTAATACATACTATAGATGGATTGTCATTAGGGATACAGGTACAGCATTCTACGCCGAGGTAAAATGGCTTGACGGTCGACTGTATCCCAAAATTAAACGCTCGCTTTGTGCTAAATATACCCAGCCATTTGCGGGAGAGCGCGTTTAAAGAAATGGCTTCACCCAGTTGGCCGAAGCAAGCCTAACGCGCGGTAGGAGCCCCATCCCCTCCCCTCCTGCCCCTGCAACCCCGTGGGGCGCCCCGCGAGAACAAAGTAGTCGCATCCCTCACTCGAATGAAAATGCTCCAACGGAGTTTTTAATACCGGTCTCGCGAGGCGCGCGGAGCATCGCTTTAGCGCAGACAATAAAGCCCGATCCATCGGCGCAGCCGGTGCCAGCTGACCCAGTGAAATTTTCCCCGGAAGGGCCGCCGCCCGGGATCGGAGGCGCGCCCATCAGTCGCGGGGGGGGGGGGGGCGATTACGCCGCGGAGCCACCGGCGAATTCCCCGGCGCCCCGCCCCGGGTTGCTGTTTCATTAAAGCGCCTGCTGCACCGAAAAACGCGCCCTCGGGCTTAAGCGAAATAAGCTTCGCGAGTAATTGTGGACGCGCCGCGTTTATTAACCATTGCGCGGAGAAACGCCTGCGCCTTGCCTTTGAAACTGGGAAATGAAGCTTGAATCTTAACGGATCGGATGTATAATTGTACACAGTTGAGCAGTAAAATCTCGGGGGATAAACAGTCGTATTAGGTATGTAATTTGGGGTAGGCATTATTTATTGAGAAATTGTTAATTTAATAGCTGCATCTTTTTAATTATACTCCGCGCCTTGACTGTAAGCTACTTTGTATAATACGGTAATCCATTCTACCAACTGACCAGTAGTGTTTGTCAAGCACTTATCAAACCTCGCAGCGGCATGCTGAGGAAAGTATAAGCAGTAGATATAGGAATGCGGGCAAAGCGCGAAAGCTCGCACATTCGTTAGATCGTAGCTATTCCCAGTTTCGTTTTCTTTGAAATAGCGCAGTACAGCCTAGATGTCAAGCATCTTTATCTGAAGAGTCATACCATCTTACTTCTACTATTCTAATTTTACTTCGAGTCTTTTTCTCCGAAAGAGTCAATAAATATAATTTATTCAATTATTCATTGGTCCAATTAAGGAGTTTTATTTTTACTTTTTCATTCTGATCACGATTCTCCTGTTTAATCCTACATAATTGCCGGAAGTTCTTCGCGTTGATGAGTTCTCGACAAAACAGTGCCGAGTGATTAACTTGAGCGAGCAACGTCCTAACATTTGTTGTATTTTTTCTTGAATGTTATCGTTTTGTTTCGAAGAAAATACTCTAGTGATTCTTCGCTTCGCATTTTTATTTTATTTATAACCTACTTGTGTACTTAGTAGTAAAGTATATTTAAAAGTACTATTTTATAATTAAAAAATCGGTTGTACCTTTTAATTCAGATTTTTACTACAATTTATGCTCTTGATATTTCTCTTGCTAAATTTATAGAATTGAGAAGACAATAATCATAATACACAAACGCGCGCAGGATAGCACACACAGCACTCCGGCAGTGCCAAACGGCCACTATTACATGATATGAAATTTAAATAATCTTTTTTCTAATATGGATATTGCAACGAATAAAAGTCAAAAGCTACCGTAACTGAGACTTAATCATTTTCATACGGCTGATCTTATGTGTACACATGACTTCCATTTTGATGTTGTTTCGATCAATGGACTACGGTTCCTTTAGCCAATACATGAGGGAGCTCATGAATGGCTGCCTCATGTCGACATCGTGCCTCGCCTTAATATTGGTCGTCTTTACGAAACGAAAGGGTTGGCTTCTTCTATAACGTATCTGTTGGCGATGCATTTCTGCTCAATCTTGCTGTGCTTGATGTTCCAGTTCAAGAATCCATAGATTCGAGATTAAACTTTTTTTTTTGAGATTTCGTGCGCGCACGTGACGATCAAATTTCTCTCGCCGATCTCGCTATCTATGCATTATGGCATCTTAAATACTTTCCTACGCGTCTAAAGCGCACGTTACACGATATACATTTATATGTTGTCTATTATATGTATCATTTCCAATTATACTAATCTCAAAATTCTCCATGAATTTATGTACATATTTTAGATTATTTAAGGATTAATTTTAGACCTCTTTCTTATATAATTGAATAAAAATTTGATAAAAATGGTCTATTTGATCAATACATATACGAGGTGTGTTCAAAAAATAACGAGAATTTTCGTTTTATGAAAAAAATATTTATTTATTCATGAATATCTATTTTGTCCCCTTCAAAGTAATCCCCTTCAGATATAATACATTTCTGACAACGCTTTTTCCAATCCTCGAAACACTTTTGAAACTCGATCTTTGTAATAGCTTTTAGCTCTTTTAGCGATTCGCTTTTAATGTCATCTATGCTTGCAAAACGACGGCCTCTTTATTTTTGGAAATAGAAAAAAGTCACATGGAGTCATATCTGGCGAATATGGAGGCTGAGGCATCGTTACAGTTTTGTTTTTGACTAAAAATTCACGAACAAGCAATGAAGTGTGAGCAAGTGCATTATTGTGGTGCAAAAGCCATGAATTGTTTTGCCACAAATCCGGGCGTTTTTTTCGGATTGCTTCACGCAAACGGCGTTGAACTTGTAGGTAGTACTCCTTATTGATTGTTTGACCTTGTGGCAAGAATTCATGATGCACTATGCCATTAAATTATCACGTTTTCATCGGTTGTTGATGTTCTTCGGCGTCCGGGTCGTTCGTCATCTTCAATATTTTCGCGGCTATCTTGGAAACGCTTATACCACTCGTAAATCCTTGCTTTACTCATAGCAGACTCACCATATGCCTTTGTTAACATTTTACAAACTTCACTACACTTTATTTCATTTTTTACGCAAAATTGAATACATATTCTTTGATCCATTTTTTTCACAAACGAAAATCGTCGAGCTCGAAAAAACACGTCTACGTTAGTGGCTGCCACTTAAAAAGTAAGCAATGAATATTGCTGAAAATTTTATCGTACTTCAGGGGCATGTGTACCAATATAATAAAAAAAAAATTTATACAGGCGGACTCTCCAAACCCGCGAAATTTAAAAATTCTCGTTATTTTCTGAACACACCTCGTACATATATCAGGGTTTCTATTCACAGTTTTCAAAGCACATCCAACGCATAGAAAAATATTGAAGCCCAGAAAAAATACAAATTTTAAATCGATCCCTTTTTAAATAAAGTGTCAAAATCTAAATTGTAAAGAATAAAGATTTATTGTATTTATCACCTATATTTAATGAATTCATATACATTAGTTGATTATAAGAAAACCTTTAAATAGACTTAATTTATATTTTCAATTTTTTTCCAAAGTGACATGTGAAGTAACGATATACAAGTAAATGTGTATATATGTAAGCAGTAGAAATAGTTTCGAATTATTATATTTTAAATTCTTTATATTAATAAGTGTTACATAATTAATTCGTGTGCACCTAAGCGCATATGGGGTATGCATACAATTTCTGAGTGTGGGCTGAAGTTATGTTTAGCGGCATAGCTAGTTACCTCGTGTATAACTTTTCGAACTAATGCATATCTAATTTATGCAAAAAGACTTTTATACAAATTTCAAAATTATCATTTCAATAATTATTACGATAGCGTTTAATAATCTTAATAAATTGTTATGACTCCTAAATTTTCATTGCCATAGTTAAAAGGTAAATATTCCACACATGTAATATAATTTCACGTAACCGATAAAACGTTTGCATGTTGTAGCAAGGGCGTGCCGACAAGATATTAATAAATCAATCAAACAATAGTGTATAGTGTTTAAAGAATAACTTCCATGATTAAAATAATTCAGAAATTCAGACAAGAATTATACACATAATGTAAACAGCTGTAAACGTGTTGTATTGCTCACGGAGAGCTTCGACCCGAACTTCGCTTGTCTCAAATAACTTTACTTTCTGTTAGACGAGCCATCTTTTAAGAGATTCCAAGTTTATCTGTGTGAATATATTACATAAGATTATTTAACCTTGTTAGCTGTATCGGGATTAAAACTAACTTTTGATTGCTACAAGTGCATACAGAAAAAGAGTAATGAGAGCATGTTAGCGAAGAACGCAGGACTGTTTGGGGAACGAGCAGAAATGCGCCCCCAGAGCCTCGACCAGAGCTGTAATCGCGTCGTCTGCCCCGCAGATCTCATTTCCCGGCATCGTACAGCAAGCGTCGCTTTATGCGCTTGCTGGGTCAGTTATATTTGGTTTGTCCAGTTTCTCCGCGTCCCTCGGCTCATTATAAAAATACAGACAGTGCGAGGGGACGAGTGTGGGTGATCCCGCATCGTCCGGAGAAGCGCGCGCGTAATAGCCAAAGGCGCGGAGGACATAACTTATTTTTCGAACCAGCGGCCCGCGCGGGATAACAATCTCCATCATTGGCGTGAATAATGCATGCAGAGGGGGCGCACGAGCGAATTCATCAAAATGAAAAACACCCGAATACATAGAGAGGACGTACTGGGCGGCGAGGTCACACGCGCCGCGCTTCCGCCGCCCCCTATGTGCAGCGAATCGAGTCCGCGCACAAGGTCATTTATAACTGACGCGATCGTCGCGCCGAGGCGTCGGGATCCTCCCGCCGGCGTCTTGTCGCCCGCGTCGGCGCGAGTCCTAAGACGGCCTCGTGGGCAAGCTTCGACGGGATTAGCATCGATTAATTTGGGGGCAAAGTCGCGTGGGCCGATTTGCCGTCGTCTCCGCCAGGGGGTTGTGTACGTTGCCCGACAACCCGTGCGTCCTTCGAAAAACAGCTAGGCTTTGCCCCAGTTGGACACTTCATGGGTAATTGATAAGCTATCCGAAATTATTTGGTTCTGTAACAATTGAAAGCATCGTTCTATGCATGCGTTGGCAGTGTTCGCTGACGATTTAAGTGAATTTGATCAGCGAGATAACGCGAAGCGAGCTTCGATCAGAGGTATCTCCGGTGTGAAACGTTTCGAACTTGGCTGCATTTAGCAGCGCAAATCAGAATGAATGTAAGCGCAATAAACGCTTGGAACCGCACGAATCGTCGCAGCTGCGAGCATCGTAATACAAACTCGAAGCGTTTGTGATCAAACCGAGGATCAAACGATTTCTCG
The DNA here is from genome assembly GCA_018906755.1 of Sycophaga agraensis. Classification (NCBI taxonomy): domain Eukaryota; kingdom Metazoa; phylum Arthropoda; class Insecta; order Hymenoptera; family Pteromalidae; genus Sycophaga; species Sycophaga agraensis. The sequence goes on from JACCIE010000004.1 coordinate 3,272,016, forward strand.
GATCCGACCTTAGTCCTGTGCTCCTAAGCCGACACGCATTAACTATTTGTTAATAATTATACACATAGATTCAGCATTACACTCGTTTTATTTATAAAAACATAACTATAATAATATATTAATATAAAAATATTAACTATAATCATATAATAGTACAATTGTATTTATTTAAACTAATAATTACGCAAATATATATATATATATATATATATATATATATATTAATTACACTTTTATGATCGTTTTTAGGATTATTTTATTCACAGGGAGTAAATATATTCTGTATCATTCAGATATTTGGTACGTGCATAAAATGTTTATATAAGGCATATTCTACAGAAAAGCCATAAATTTACAAACTAGACAAAACTAAGAAGGCAAAATATAAAAATTCTAAAATTCTTCAGTTTGATACTGTAAGTACTGATATTTTTTATTATACAAGAGATAGTAGATATTCACTGTCCACTAACAAAATAAATTTAAACTATTATATATATTATTAATATATTAATATTACGCAATTATAAGTATATAAAAATTATTGTTCTAGACAGTTGTGCGCATCGCATTGAATTCTCACGATATGATCTCTCTTTGAACGAAATGTTCAGAGAACAATAAAAGGGAAGTTACCTAAATGTGGTCTCTTCTTGTCGATACGTATACAATTTTTAGCGCGTGAGGTCGGAGTTATACTAGTAATTGATTTCTGTGGCAGGTCCGGACTCATATGCGGATGTGCGCAGCGACCACACGGTGGGAAGACTATTCGTCATTTAATTTCCCGGCTCTTTTTATCCTGCCTCGATTACGGTGGCAATGTATATCGGTAAAATATTAGTTCCCGATAAATCGATGGAGCATTAGTGCATTGCGAAATAAAATACGAGCTGGTTGGCACGGGACGAAACCTCAGGAGCTTTGCCGCAAGCACAAATCGCCTCTCTCTCTCGCGTGCCACCCCTGGGTTTGCCCCGCCTGTATTTATGCAACAGCCTTTTCAATGACTCCTATATCTGCAGGGTAGTACGTGCTATTACGGGCCGTTTCAAAGACCAGATTTCGGTCTCGCATGCTTCCGCGCGCCACTTTTGCAATAAACCGGCGCGTCTCGCATCTATACTGCCACGCCTAGTCCCCGGCACCTCTCGGGCGAAGAAAAATGACGCCCATCGAACTAGCGAACACAAACGCTCACGAGGTGTGTCGATAGGAGCAACAATGCCACGGCCCTAGCAATGAAAAGAGTTCAACTGCCGAGGAGAGCCAAGTACACGTTGCGACCGAGGGCTGCTTGATGGATGGCACGCCCCCCCCCCTCCCGATACCGATGAAGTTTGCGCACCTCGCGGGAAAAGGCCGATCCGCCTGGTAATCGATGCCTCGGGAGATTCCCCTGAAGAATCCAGTGCCGCGCAGACAGCGCGGGGCTCTCGATCGCCGGAACAAATGACCGGGGAGCTTCGCGATCAATATATATACGTCCCGCCTCTTACGCGCCGGGAGTATACACAGTGGACGTTATAGGCGAGCTGTCCGGTATAAGAGCAGACCGTTGGACGAAGGAGACGAGGCCCAGATTTTTCATTCGTTTTCTAGCGGCAAAGTTTGTCGGCCGCGCGCGCCCCAAAGATTATGTTGCGCTAATCAATTTTCCCTAACGGCTTTTGTCCTTCATCATCGCGAGCGGGTATATAATGCACCTTTGTTTCCTCGTAGCGGGAGATTTCCGCGTTTTTTTAGCTTGTGTTTTCTTTTTATTGATTCGCGCCCGTAACGTGCGTTGTACTGTCCGTTCTGACTGTGCGCAAATTTTCAAAGGATTTTGTGTATACGTTGTTGGTAGAATGGTTTTTCAAGCGCATTCTCGTATCTGAGCACTCGGACAAAGCGCATTGAAAAATATTTTTCAAATTTTCGTTGCAGATGTTTAGTCAGCGAAATGTTAATAACATACTCACATAAATGTTCATATAACGGAGTCGAACAGGCTTTAACTATAAAACCGCGATATTTTTTTCGTAGATTCCACACGCAGAATAATACGCGCATTGGAAACTATCGAAATATCGCATCGAGTAACGTATGGAAATGCTCTTTACAGTTTTTAATTTACAGTTTGACGAGTTAGGTGGTCAGTAGCAAGCAATTTTTATTTTTCTGCCTTTTACGGCTAAAAACTGAACCTTGTGAAGGAAAATATTTTCGTAAAAGTTTTCATTTTTTGCTTCTCCTTTATCACAGTCGCCATTGTGTACGAGTCATGCTTGGGAAAAAGTGAAGCGGAAATTGAAGAAGACTGAAAAATCGAGGACGTGCAAATTGCAGTTACTCTAAACGTTTCCGTCGTAATCAATATCTATCACTAGAAAAATAAAGACTAGCAATCCATTCCGGGCCTAAATTCTACAATACACGCACGATCTTCTCGAATGCAATCTATCGCACTGGCCCTTTTGAAAGTTTCTTTAGTAACGCGTTTTTTCAACAGCACTGCCGTGTAACTAGTTATAGTATTGCTATATGCATTGACATATGCATATAAGCGTGTTACGTTTTTAAACAAACATAGTCGAAATCCGACTTGGAGGATGGATCTAAGCGTGTTTACTAAATTTCAAAATCTCTTAGGTATACTCGTGAAAAGCCGAGGCAACTTGAAAATTGACTTTCCACCTGGAAAATTTGATCGATTCAGTGGGGGCCCTCCTTTGAGAACTTGGGGATAGTTTCCCCCGAGCCCCACTTTGAAGTCCGCGGTAAATCTCACTTTGGATTCACTTTGGGGAATCGAGCGTGCGCGGGACTTCCGCAAATTTCAAATGAGACCCGGAATTTTGATTTTCGAAATAGTCGCCTAGCGCAACTGCAACATTAACGTGCAAAGGCAAACACGCCCAGCATCCATAACTCTTAAACACGCGTATAACTTTCAATGACATTATCGGGATAAAAATAGCTGTATTAAAAATCGGAAAATAAATGTGTGTTCAGTTTGCCGTACGCTAAATAAATATTGTTGATAAAGTCTCCAGTCAGAATATCTCTCGAAAGAACAAATTGCTCAGTGTCTAGCCAACGAAGGGCCTATCGTTTATACCGGCAAAATCCGCAGTGGAAAAATCGATCATCCGTGCGAGCTATATAGCCAATGGTAAAACCACGTGGGCCTTTCCGAATGTAACCGGTGAATACGCGCATCAGTCAAATTCGTGGCCAGAGACAGGCAGGAGAAAGCACCGGTGAGGGTAGGAGCCGCTGCGTGAATAAAAGCTCCTAGCGAATCGAATTCCACGGGACGACGTCGACGGGTCGCGCAGATTGCGTTACACGTTTTGTATCCTCGTCGTGGTTAGCGGAGGCCCGCGCAGCTATTCCGGATTGAATTATTAATACGCGAGTCCTGGTTCTTTCCACATCGTAATTCCCTGGCTTTTCTTTCTCATTCGGGAATTTCAAAAAGGTCGATGGTTGACTATGCGGCCGTGCATGTATAGGCCTCCTCGACCTCCAGCTTTTCGAATGCAGTCTGTGCGCCAGAAAAGCGGAAGATTCCCTTGCAGGTCTCATTAGGGGCGCGACTCCGCTCTGAAACGTCCGTAAAACCTCTGTTTAATATCGAGAAAGTTGCAGGGTTCGTATGTACGAGTGCACCGGGGCGTATTAGGACATAAGGAAGTACCGTTGTTGCGCCCTAATGAATTTAGCCGACTACCGATGGATAATTAAATCGCGGCAAAGTTTGGGAAATTACGTTTATTAAGAAAAACTGGCATTTTTCCAGACACCTAACATTGTTGCACATGTTTCCGCGTGAAGCGGAACGTCTCGCAAATATAGAGAAGGAAGCGCGTCGAATAAGCGGGCCCCGCGCGAACGCGCACCAGATGCACCAGAGCCGCGACTAGGCGTCTGCTTTCCGACACTTATCACGCGGGAAATTACAGCGGATATTATTGCTTGGGCGGCCCTACGTTACAATGTAAATTTATTCCAAACTTGCGAGGCGCAGTATATAATAACGGGGGATGTCGGGCGTGGGTGGAGCGGCGCCGTCGGGCGGTCGCGAGTTTGATAAGACCGCCGACGAAAAGCCGCGAAAACAGGCTTAATCCCGAGGCATCTCGGCGCCCTAATTCTCGACGAGCTGCAAATGGCAATCCGATCCGGGATCTCGGGGCAATCAGGGTCGCGAATGCGTCGCGGGCGCGATTTCCCTCGGGATAGCCGCGGTCGCTTGTCGATTGCACCGCGTGTTTTCCCAGGCCGGCTCGCGGGGTGCAATCCGGTTATCCCGGACCAGTGCGATACACCCTCGAGAATCCACGATGACTTATATACGCCCTTTCCCAGGGCGGCTCAATCCCGCGAAAAGGGGATGTGCCGGCGGATCAGCACCCGGGACTGCGAGGGCGCGCAGTTTGCTCGATAAACACTCGCGCCGCGCCCTCGGGGCTTAAGTCCCGTCACTGGATACCACCTAGGTATTCCCGGAAGGAAGGCATTCCGCCGGTAGCATTTGGTATTCCGCGGGCCTGGCGCTCCGAAAGCTCGCGGGCTGCGTCCTCGCGACGGAATTTTGACACGTGCAGGGAAACCCGAAGTGGCTGCGCATTACAGGCCCTCGTCGATGCGAATCGGTCGGATTGGTCGGCTCTAGATACCCTCAGCGACAGCCCCTTGCTTGATTTATATCGAGGACTTGGCGCAAATTAAAAAACTCGCTGATTCTTAATAAGCACGTACGCTAAGTTGTTCGGTGCAGCCCGGTGAATCACATCTTCGAACCTGTATATCCAAGATAACTGGGGGTGCGCACCCATCCATCTAAGGAAGGGCATTATTAACTAATTTATTCAATTAATTAATGCCTCAACGTGGTATATGCACCTCATCCCTGTAGTTATTTATTTTCAAAATTTCACAATATTTTTTTTCTGTTTCAGCATATTTAAGAAACGTAATATTTACTAAAAATTATAATTTTTCACCATTGCTTCCTTAATTAGTTTAGTTCCGCCCATACAAACTATATATGGATCGTTTAAATTTGACGCATGGGAACTGCCTCTTTTACGAGCTCGCCTCTGCTCGCACCTTTGGGGATGAATAATCGATAAGGAAGGAGATGGGTTTACCGCACCATTCAGATAAGGTCGATAGAGTGCTCGAAGATGAACCACGAACAAGACTTGCTGCTCCCACGCTCTTATTATTCATGCACTTTATCTGTTCCATTGTTATCAGTTTAATGCAATAGCCATTCAAGTGCATGTACCAAGCATCTCAAAAGGCAGAAAATTACTGCTGACCTATTGAATATGTACAAATAATGTACGCTAATTTTAGTCATCATAGAAAAGATTCGAATTGAATTAATTATACATTTGTTAAATAAGTTATGTATCATTAAAGTTTAGTACTAACATTTCACTATTTTAAAGTTCAAAGTAGCTAAAAAAAGTTATTGTGAATAAAAAGGCTATACAATTAATCTATATAGCTTATGAATTTAAAAAACTACTTATTATACAATTAAAAAGCGCATAACTGCTTTGAGCATATAAGAGGTCCAAATGAGGCGATAATGCGAGAAGTCACCAAAAAATCGACAAAATCGTTTTGAATGACCGGAAAACGAAGTTGAGTTTACAAGAGCTAGCTGAGATTGTAAAAATACGAGTATCAAAAAAACGTGTTGGGTTTATATTGCATGAGCATTTGTTCATGAGAATGTTCTGTTCAAAATACGTTCCGCGTTTGCTCACTATTAACCCAGAACAACAACGTGTTGATGACTCTGAATAGGGTTTAACAATGTTTAAACGTCACCAACGGAAATATTTTCTCGATATGTGACAATGGATGAAATATGGATCCATCGCTTCATAGAAGAATCAAAAGTATCAGTTGAGTGGACAGCATTTGGTGAACCTGATCAAGACACAATCAGCTAGAAAGGTTGTTGCCTTGGCAGTTTAAAATGAGTGTGGTCTTCTATTCATTGACTACCTTAAGAAAGGAAATACTAACAATAGTGAATATTAGGTTATATACAAAACGTCCGTATATAGCAAAGAAAAAATTTTGTTTTATTAAGATAATGTACCGTCTCACAAACTTATGAAAACAATGACAAAATTGTATAAATTAGGCTACGAATGGTTCTTGTATCTATTGTATTTTACAGATTTGGTTCCCAGTGACTACTGGCTGCCAGAAAACCTCCAAAAAATGTTTACCGGCAAGAAATTTTGCTCGAATGAAGAGGTCTATTTTGAGGTAAAAGATAAACTGTTCTACAAAAGTGGTACTGAAATGTTAGTACGGCGCTGAAATGATTGTATTGCTCTTGATGAAGATATATTGATAAAAATACGCTACTTTGAACGAAAAAAGCCGTGTTTTCTCTGCTAGGTCCGAGACTTCTCAATCCACAGGTTATTAAACAAATGTACATTTAGAAATGTACGCCTTGTCTGTAAGGAAAGAGTCTATCAAAGATAATATTGTCTTTACTAAAAGAAAGTAGGAATTCTATACGTTCAATATTTAATTAATCTAGTGTAACCTATTAGGACCGAATTCCAAAAGCGGACACCATAAGCTCAATATAGCGCACCAGTATATATAAGGCAGCAGTTCAGGCTTATAGCGACTCATGTATATTAATATTGTATAAGTTTAACATATCCTTAAACTGTGTGAGTCAAGAGCTGTACTCGCTAAAAGTCGAATGTTAAGATACTTAGCGTACCAACTCTTCATTTTTGCGCTTCTGGAAACTAACGTGCTTCAAGTTTAGCTCTGAATGTGTTTATATGTGCATTCACGGTGATTTTGAAATGCAAACACAATATGTCTACACAACATATTTGATTTTTTATATATACGTTTATCGATTTATTATAATTGCCCAATCAGATGTTTGGGCGCTAAGCGATTAAATGGATAGAGACACTATAGTAAGGTAGCTCGCGCGTAACAATTTAGAAGCGGGTTAGTTTAGTTTTTTTGCAAGATCATGTCAGCTATTAATTGTATATTTTTTTAAGTGGTTATTACTACTAGAAATGTTCTATCCAAGACACCAAAATTCAACTTTTAGCAAACCCAACCATGGACTTACATAGTTCAACGATATTATTCATTTAACTTACAGAGAAAATGCAAATATGGAGCTCTCCCTTCTAACTTTATTTCAGTGTAGATGGACGTCTGTTCTTCGCATGAGACTACCCGTATACTTCAGAAAACATCTGTCGTACACTACGCTACTACGCTAATATATTCCTTAATACTACTATCTCGATGTCTGCGAACACGTAATTTCACTATATAATTTCGGTTTTGATACAAAAAAATGTGCGAACTAATGCCTTCACAAAGAAGAAATACAACTTTTGGTTAAAAATGTTTACTAACTATCAAGTGAAATGAATATAAACTCACCTGCTAGTAGTAAATTAAGTTTTGGCACCCGTTCGCGATAAGTTAGCAACCATTTCTTGATTAGATAATACTGCAAGATTTATAGTATACCAACAGAGGGTATCTCTTTATTACCATAGTTGCATAATTAATCTGGAAAAGTATAGTTTTTAAATATTTAACATAACTTGTTAAATATTTAATAATAATATTTAACATAAATTGTTAAAAAAGTACACATCATTTTATCGAGTTAAGATCTCGAAAACTTTGAGTTTTCACTGTCGCGCAGTTATTCAAATCTCAAATTTGATGAATTTACCTTTCACTTATCATTTTTAGAAGAAAAGCCAACGGTCATTCAATAATTATTAAATTTCAAGTCGTTTTCTAAATTTTAAACGAATCGAATCTAAAATAAAAGTGAATTTGAAATATCAAATCAATGTTTTGATGGTAAAGTAGGGTGGATATAAAAATATATTAAAATAGCATAAGAATTGCCGAGGGTCATTATCAAGTCATCCATAGCAAAATTTGAGGCATCTGTGACAAAGATCATGCACGGAATAATGACCCTCCAGGATCGCCTGTGTATGTCACTATTAATAGACCAAGAAGATAAGAGGTTAATTAATGTTTTTATTTACAAACGGAATGGCATGTACACGATGTTTGAAATACTCTAGACCCTCTATGTATAGAAAAAAATAAACATTTAAAAAAAATGTTAAACACAAAAAATGTTCGGATTTGAAAGTTGAACTGAATAATGATCATGTAATTATCACTGAATGCCCGAATATTTTGGATACTCGAAGCTCATCTTCAGACAGCAATTAAGTTCAAATGACAAGAAATAAATGTAAAAAAATAAATAATAATAAATAAAATAAAAAAGTAATAGTAGCAATAATAATTAACATATAATTGTAATTATACAAGATTTTACAATAATGCACGACCATGATTTTCAAAGTTTAAATTTATTGTAGAAAGATTTTAGAAAGTCATATTTATCCATTGCTCTAAAATGATATATATTAAATTAGGAGAACTAAATTATATTTTTAGATCCTTATACCATAAAATTTTCGGATCTGTAATTTCAATAACAACATTTTCGAAATATTCTGAATACAAACTAATAATCTGAATATGAGAGTATAAATAATAATCTAAATATGGGGGCACTCAAGTCTTAAAAGTCTTAGTTCGTGATTTTGTAAATTGAGTGGGAATTTTTGACTTTGACTTACCCTAGTTGTATTTTCAAATTTGAGGTTATCACAAAACCTTTTTGAGAGGTCATTGCAAAAGAGAGTATTGCTAAGTATTTTGACAAAAAATTTAGATGATTAATGGATTGTATAAATGATTAATATTTATCACCCTGATAGATGTGCAAGAGTTTTGTTTCCTTATATTTATGCAGAGTCTATATTTTATGAAGTTGAAGACATCTGCTAGACTTATCAGTTGACCAGAGTCAAATTGGCGGGGCTTCTGGACAACATTTTTTTAAATGCAATTGCATTCTAATTTATTTATAAAATAAGACTCCTGTCACAATTTCAATAAGTTTAAAAACAAATAAAATCGCCGAAATGAATTAGCTTTCAATTAAACAATAATATCGTTCTGCATCGGAGATTTTCCTCATTTTTTCGCACCAACGCTGCTTACAAGCGCTTAAGTACATGGAAATGTTATAAGACTATTATTAACATTTATAAATACGCAAAATCACCAAGTCATTTGTAACTGCTGGCGTTCTGCAACCATGGATTTTTTTCTATTTTTTGAATTAAGTAGTGTAAATAATTTTAAAATATAAACGATACTCGACAATAGCATTTTTTTTAATTATTATATACAATTATTATAAATGTTTTTTATTATTTTAATTTAATTTTAAAATATGTGTATATTTTATGGAGTATTTTATTTTTATTCATTTTGTATCGATTAATGTTTTTTCTTGATGATAATTCATACTGTTACAAATTTATCAAGCGTTATCATAGCTCGTTAATGTTAGTAACTTTTGATAAATCATTGCAACATAATATTGATGATCGGCAGTATATAGTATTTACGGTAATTTTTTAGAAACATGTCTTAAAAATTAAATAGAAATTTGAAGAATTCTAAAAAATTTCAAAAGTTTTATGTTTAAAAATATTTATGATAATAAAAATGATAATAAACTCTTTATACATTTCATTATAATTAATCGATTACTCGGCCATTTTGAATAAATATATAGTTTGTGCCATATTTTACAGCAGTTTATAATTTCATCCGAACTTAATTCATTCAAATACATTTAAACTACAAATTATTTCAAATTAAATAAAAGATTAACACAAGAATCCAAGTATGTCGTTTCTAGGAAAAGTAGTATTAATAACCGGTGCAAGTTCCGGAATTGGAGCTGCTACTGCTATTCACTTTTCACAATTGGGTGCTTCACTTTCTTTACATGGACGCAATGTTGAAAATTTGCAAAAAGTTGCCGATCAGTGCAAAGAATCGAAACCTTATATTGTTACTGGAGAAATGTCAAATGAAAATGATGTAAAGAACATTTTAGAATCAACTATTAAGAAATATGGTAAATTAGACGTTCTTGTGAATAATGCCGGTATTTTAGAAGTAGGTTCTATTGAGAATACTTCTTTGGAACAATATGACAGGTATGTCTTATTAAAAAATTTTGATACATTTTATTACAAAGAAATAGATTTAAAAAAAATATTTTGTGTGAAAAATGAGTAAGTTAGAATATGTTTTCAGAGTGTTTAATGTCAATGTACGATCTGTATATCAGTTAACCATGTTGGCTGTTCCATATCTTATAAAGACCAAAGGTAATATTGTTAATGTCTCAAGCGTCAATGGAATGAGATCTTTTCCTGGCGTTTTATCTTACTGCATGAGTAAATCAGCAGTTGATCAATTCACACGGTGTGTTGCTTTAGAATTAGCTGGAAAGCAAGTAAGTTGATTTAGATAAATATTTCTAACAAACTGAATAAAACAATTTTTTCCAAGATACCATCTAGTATAAAAAATAAAACTTTGACTTATTGATAGTTAAAATAACTCTACTAAAGATTTGATTATTTATACAATGGAGATATTGAATACTGTACAGAAAGTCTTAGACTAAAGATCTAATTTTAATGCTTAATTAAAAAAATACTAATAAGTATCATTAAAAGTCATAAATATTAATTTTTTTTACAGGTTCGTGTAAATGCTGTAAATCCTGGTGTAATTGTAACAAATATACTACCAAGAAGTGGTATGAGTGAAGAGCAATTGCAACAATTTCTTGAACACAGTAAAACTACTCATGCACTTGGGCGTGTTGGAACTTCTGATGAAGTTGCTAAAACAATTGCATTTTTAGCAAGTGATTCTGCTAGTTTTATAACAGGGCAAACTCTTCCTATTGATGGAGGTCGAAGTGTCATGTGCCCACGATAAACAACAGTTATATTTGATTCTTACTTGCCTTATATTTATAATAAAAGATGAACAAATATCTGCATTTATGTACAACCAAATTAAAAATCAATATTTTTAAATAATATTTGATACAGAAAATATTTTATTATTCATGTTATATTTTTAATAAAGATAAAATAATTTAGTATAATTGTAATTTAGTTAATATTTATAAACTGCACTATATATATAATCTCATTATAATATGCACGTATTTCATGCTGACCACATTATATCGGTTAAAATCGTTGTTACAATGTTTGTATTTAATTTTAATTCATGACATTCGTGTAATGCACATATTATTACGTAAAAAGAGAATAGAATATTTGAAATAAGGTTATGTTTTCATTCACGATTTCTGTAATATATGACATGTTGTCTCGAACTGTAGCAGACCGGTTTTGAAGCATATTGTGTGCAATAATGAAACACGTGCGATACACGGTCTTGCTTCCGTTCATATTTAAAAGATTCTAATTTGTGTTTTATTTTAGTTTTTTAGTTCATTAAATTAAAGCGGCGATTGAACCGGTTAATTAAAAATAAAATGGAAAAATCAGTCTGTAAATTCGAACGTTCTATACTTTTACATATTCCAGTATTAGAAGGTAGTTATATTTAATTTTAATTAATTTTAAAGTTAATTATATATGTTTATTTATAATTTTAGATGAAAATACGATATTATATAATGAGCAGTTATTAAATGGAGAATATGAGGCTGTACTTAAGTCTGAGTCCTTTTTAACAACAATTTTACCTTTAATTGATGAAAATGTTAAGGAAAATATCGATAAAGATATCAATACAAACAAGAACAATCATAAGACATGGTTTTGTGCAGGTGTTGCTTCTATTTTATATTTTGTACAGAATAATTGGACTGGTCCTTTTAAAAAAGAAGATGTTGATCATTTAGTTTGTTTGAGAGAAATAGCACATAGAAATTTATCATTAAATGATCAATGTAATGAAAATGTTGTCAAACCGGAACTATTATACTTTTCCAAGTTAATATTTTGCAATAATGAACTGCAATTATCTTATCCAACCTCTATTTGGTGGTTATTAAGAACTAATTACATTCATCAGCTCATTTTAGATGAATCTTCAGCAATTTTGTTTGAAGAATTAGAAACTTTAGTCAAACAATTTGATACGCTGCAAATATTAAATAATGATGCTTTGACAACATTATTTAATATTGAAGTATCTCATTACTATATGTATTATACAAGAATTCAAAGTTCAGAAAAATTTTTGGAAAATGCTAGAATAAGAGCAAAGTTAAGCTTAGATCTTGATGCAGCTTTAGGTAAACGTACAAAATATCAACAAAAAGAGAAACCTCAATTATATTTAAAAGCAAGTGTTGATAAGGATTTATTTCCATATAGAGCTTGTGAAACATTGCCAAAAGTAATAAATTTGAGTGATGATTTACGCCTAGAGAAAATCGAATTTTCAACAGAAACAGAAAAGATAGAATTAGGAAGCATTGAAGAAGCAATTGTTATATCAAAATTGTAAGTACATTTTTCAATAATTCTGACTGTGACTCAGTTTAATTGTAAAAGAATTTAATATTGTATATTTAGTTTTCAACTTCAATTATCTCAACCAAAAGATCAACTTACAGATGAAGAAATTACACCTTATTTGAATGTAAATTATTAAAACTTTATCTTAGTTTAATTAATTTTTGTTTTATACATCTATATTAAGTTTTTGTTTTAGTGCATAATAGAAAATACAAAAAATTGGACTTTAAAGATTTCAGCATTATTTCAACGATGTATTTTAGAATCTAATCATAAGAGAACTATTGAAAGATCTTTAGCTCAAGTTGAATATTTAATTGAACATTTGAATAATTCAAAAACATCAATTCCAAATAGAATGGACTTATTTTTTGTGAGTGGTATGAAACCATCCTGGGTTTTGAAACAACAGTTAGCAAATTTAATGCTAAATATTGGAATGATTAAAGGAGCATTAGAAATATTTTTAAAGCTTTCTTTGTGGGAGGATGTTATTGTTTGTTATACAATTTTAGAAATGAAACATAAAGTAAGGGTCACAATTTAATGTATTATTTGAAATTGTTTGTTGGATATATTTTTTGTTTTTTACATTAAAAAATTCTGAAAATTTGATTAGAAATACTTAAATTTTAGGCAGCAGAAATAATTCGTCAAGAATTAGAAAAACAACCATCTGTAAAATTATGGTGCTTATTAGGTGATGCAACACAAGAAGTTGAACATTATAAGACAGCTTGGAAATTTTCAGAGGAAAAAAGTAGTCGAGCTCAACGTCATTGGGGTCTTTATTATTATTCAAAACAGTTAGTGAGTAAAATTTTTAGTAATTAATTATTTTCCTTTATTAATTTTCCGAAAAATCAATTAATTATTACTACATACTTCCTATTATAAACAGTATCAAGAGGCAATACCTCACCTCAAGCTTTCAGTGGAATTAAATAATATTCAAGAAAATGTTTGGGTTAGGCTGGGATTTGCTGCTTTGCAGATTGAAGATTGGAAATTAGCAGCTTCAGCTTATAGAAAATACTGTGCCTTAGAACAATCAGTATGTCTTTCATCAACATAATTTAGAAAATTTTATATAAAAATTTTTGATCATATTGATAAAATATTTTATAAAATCTTGCATAATTTTTTTATTTATTATATTAGAACTTTGAAGCTTGGAATAACTTAGCCAAAGCATACATCAAATTAGGAGATAAGTCAAGAGCTTGGCGTTCACTACAAGATGCCATAAAATGCAATTTTGACAAATGGGAAGTGTGGGATAATTTAATGATTGTCAGCATTGATTTAGGACATTTATCAGAAGTATGAAATCCTTATTATTTTTAATAATATAATTTAAAGCAGTTTAATAAAATACTCTATTGCTTTTCTGTTTCATTTATTTAAAACTATTATAATATCTAATAAAAACAATTACTTTGTAATGGACTTTACAGTTTATAAACAATCTTTACTGCTATATTGTAATATTATAAGATATTCAAAATTTCAATAAAAAAGAACCGAGTATTCTAATTTTGAAATTGTTATTGTTGAAATCTTATAGGTTCTTCGGTGCTATCATCGTTTACTAGATATAAAAGGTGTTCATGTAGATATTCAAGTTCTTAGTATTCTATCGAAAGCAATTATTAACGAACTTAAGGATTCAGAAGGAAATTCGGCAAAGAAATATTTGCAGAAAACTTTAGAACTCTTTGGTCGGCTAACAGCATCAATTACAACTAATTCCGATATTTGGAGATTGTATGCTGAGTTAACTTTAATTAAGGGCAATGACATAGATGATCAAAAGGCTACTCAATATTTTCAAAGAGCATATCGAGCAGCTGTATCTAACCCCAGGTAAACCACAATTGTTATTTTCATTTATTTTCACGGTTTATTTTAATGTAAATAAATGTGCAAGAAACTCAATTCTTTAACTACATTTTCAAACTGATAACTCATAAGGAAAAAATTTAATATAATTTTATTGCATTTTATAATTAATATGTAATTTACAAGATATTTTTTGATAACAATTTATTTGATTTTAGATGGTTTTTAAATGCAGAAAGTTCAAATGAAGTACTTGACACTTGTATTAGATTAGCTGAAGCCAGTATAAAATGTACAGAAAATGGTACTATTTCACAAAAAAAAGCTATTCTTGGTAGTATTAAATTACCTCTTCAATCAGTCATAAAGAAAATAAAAAGTTTAACATGGGAGGATCAATCAGAAATTTCTGAAAATTTAAATAAAATTGAAGAACTCTTGAATATAACATTAACTGAATTAGAAAAGTTAAAGACCATTCAAATAAACTGACGAGATAAATACATACTCAAAAAAATGCCTGTTTTATATGCATTTTTATGTACTTTTTATTAGTTATATTTCTTATCTGTTTATATAATAAATTTTAATTTATTTTTTAAATGCTATTGTGTTTTTTAACCTGTTTACTTATAGAATTCAAATAGTTAATAAAAATAATAACAAATTATTTTCTTAAATCATTGAAATTCAAAATTTTGACTTATTTTCTGTTAAAGAATTGAACAAAAGACAAACTAGAGTCAGTTAGTTAACTAGCTAAAAAACCAAATAAAATTAAGTAAAATTTCTAAAAGTAATGATTATCAGGATAAATAAAGTAATAAGCAAGAATTTGTTTATTTTTTTAGATATAGCAAGTCATTTTTGTATGGTCGTGCCAAGGGTCACGCGAAAATCGGACATGATCCCGTAGTTGCGATGATACCTCGAGTGTAAATTGGCATCGGTCACGTGAACTTTGTAAGTCTGAACAATCGAATGAATATTCTTGAGATAGGCGATTGCATTAATCAGGATGTTGTGTATGAAGATGCTTATAATAAAAAATGCTGATCTAATTAAATAAAATGTTACGCGCACGAAGGAATAAAGAAGTTCAATGGTCCCAGATCTAATTTATAGTCTCAAACATTAAACGAGAAATGGGAGGGCCATTTCCCTGTAAACAAAAACCTCGAAAACTATATAAACTATTTTTGCTATAACCATATACGTATGAATTAAAGAGTCTTGTTAGTTTGAACTTCAAAACCAGTTCATCAACTCAGCCAAGTGCAGTTGCTCGTAAAAAACTAGATCTAAAGCCTCTAGCAATTTAAAAGCTTTATACTTTGGTATTTGCTTGCTAACTTACGTTTACAGGGGTATTATCATCTATTGACACTCAGCCTACGGCCTTCAAAGTATGTTAAACTTTTGAGCATGGTAGAGCCATGTCATCGTAATACGATCGATCTGATGAAATGTAGTGTTAATGTAAACGATATATTCAACGGTTGAGGAAAATTGTGCCCTTCTTTGATCATATAAGATCACCATCTAAAGTAGCTAACGTTTTTCTCAAGTCAACCAAAAAATCGTTATCGAAACAGAAATTGTTTGAGATGTTCCCGGAGCAAAAAATTACTAATATGATTTTATTGTATTATATTCAACTACGCCAAAGAGCTTCAAGCATCATCAAGGTATACGCAGTGTATTGCTCGGCATATCCCGAGGGGTCACATTCCGTCAAGGTGTATTGCTTTATTTATGCAGAGCGAGTAGGCAGCAGACGCACTTTATGCAGTATATTTCGCAATGTTTACCGATTTGATTTTGTTGAGTATCGTACCGCTATCGGTTCTGCTGCTCTGTTACTGCAACATTCTTGGCCGTTTTTTTGTATATCAAGCTTTCTAGACGACCCTATTTACGATCCACTGGTTTCTCTCCAACACAAACTGTAAAGTTCAAAAAACCCATCTTCGGCTGATGATCTCTTACCTTAAATTTCGAGAACAAACAAGCTAACGTTGATCTTATTGCAAGCACTATCAAGACGCAGGAGCTATATTTATTAATATATGTACAGCTACTAAAAGGCAACTACTGTTTCAATACACATTGACCTATGAAAACCGCGGTGTACTCAGATTAGATTAGAGAGTGATCAAGGATTGCCCAAAGACATATTGTAGATGGAATATTTAATGAACGATAAAATTACGCATGTATAAGGATAATATATTAATTTCAAATGATAAGTGGACAAGCCTGATTGATTGTGAAGATCATGTAAAAATAAAATGCGATTCTTATCATGTAATTAAAATGATTTTCTTGTTGTAATAGTACAATATTTTATTAACAATGATTTTAATGACAATAAGAATTGTGTATAGTCTGGCTGTTACATATCCTGATTTCAATATCGAGAGCTTGTTAGTTACTTGATTAATTTTTACATTTTTTGACATTCTTACCGCAACAGACAATGATTAGTTTTTTTATCATTAATAGTTAACATTTTAAACAGCTCTCAAAGGCAATTAAAAAATACGAGGTTTTCATATATCAAGTGTAAACATTTTTTTTAATTCTTAGTCAAATACTAAAAACCGCGTTCGGATATACATTGAATTATATGAATATGTACTTACCATATGTATATATATATGTTTCTGCGTATTTTACTTATATCGCTAAAAGGTTTATACTCTAATTCCACTTTGTACATACATTGATTTAGTTAATTATTGTATAAAAACATTATAACATTATTATTACCAAAAGTATTGTTAATTTATTAAAATCAAAATATATTTATCCACATTTATCTTTCATTGAATTAAATTTCAAATCGAAAGTCTCTGAAGTGTGAAACAAAAAAGCAGTCAGGCACTCCAAATCAGCAGTAGCGCCTACTGCACATGCACTATCTGGGTGCACGGTCTAGTCACACTGGTCACACTGCTGTAAACTGAAATATAATCCGGAAGTTAGTTCTATAGTGCACGAAAGGTGGCTTTAAGCAAAGAAAATAGAACTATTAACTTTACCCGCGTTGGAAAAAATGAGTTTTAGAGATATAAATAAATGAAATAAATTGATTTGTTATATGACATACAAAGTTTAATCTAAGTATATAATATGTGTATTAAATTATTTAGTCTTTTAACATAAATGTTTTAATAGACGCAGATTGAATAGTATTTCCATAGGTTAGATTCCTTATTGATTTATTCGTGTTACAAAGAATATAATTATAAATTAATATAAGTTAAGTAAACTTATGTTCAAATTTATCTTTTGAACACAGAAGGTAATTAAATGAGTTGCAACTAAACTCGTGTTCATCATAAGAGATTTACAGAAAGAACATATATTGTGTAAATAAAGTATAGCTTATGAAAATAGTACAGTAAAATATTAAATTTTTGTTACAGAATCAAATAATTATATTCACAAGAAAAAAATGGATGAAAATAAATGTATTAGTGAAGCTGTCAAAGCTGAACTTAAGGAAAAGTATTTAGCAGTGAGAAAGTTATTAGATGAAGATTGTAAAAATGATCCAGAAACTGAACCATATAAAAGTAAATATAAAGCATTGGAAATTTTAAAAAATATGCAAAATCTTTTGTTTAATTCAGTTGATAATGCTGAACAACAAGGAACTGAAGTAACTGCAATGCTTGGTGTTGTTTATTTAAATGAAGGTATTGTTGCTACTGAAACAGAAGAATTAAAAGCAGGTCAAGTCTATCTAATGAATTGTATTGATGCATTGAGAAGTGATGCTAGACCAGATACTATTTTATGTATCATTAGTGCTTTCAATCAGTTAGGTATATTATGGTCTAAAAGAGATCATGCAGATAAAGCAAAAGACTACTTAAAAGAAGCTGAAACAGTGTATCACTATTACAAGAATTCGGAATATTCTAATTCTGTTATTGTTAGTATGGCAAGTTTGTTCAATGTTCAGGATTCTGAAGAAATATCAACAATATCTACTTTTGAAAAACTTCATACTTTAACCCTCTTTTATTTAGCACAAGTTTATAATAATTCAGATGATATTTTAAATTCTGTTATTTACTGTCATATGACATTAAAAAGGCAATTGGAGATGAACGATTATGATAGCATTGATTGGGTATTAAATGCAGCTTCATTATCTCAGTTTTTTTTGGAAAATGAAGATTTTCACAAAGCTAGACATCATCTCGCTGCTGCAACTTATATTCTTGGGAAATATGAAGAAAAATTAAAGGAAATGAAGTAATAATTAAATTTGTTTTGCTTTATCTAACTACTATTATAAATATTCTTTTTCCTTATTTAAATAAAATCAAATTAATTAATTTATGATTATTACATTTCTAAATTTAATGTTTACAGCTCAAAAATGACAGAAGATGATAATGAAAAAGAAATTCTAGATTATAAATGGGAGAACTTTAAACACAGAAGTGCTGATATTTCTAGATGTTGGGCCAAATATGGCATCTTACTTATGAGTATGTCAAGAGATCGTTTGATGTCAAAGATTGAGAATGGAGAAGGCCACTCAATATCCATAGATGATATGAAGTTTAAGACTATAGAAAATGATATTGAGCACATAGCTAATGCTGTCACAGATAAATATTTGTTAGATTTCAATGATGCTAAAAAAGTATTTTTGAATGTTCAAAAATGGCTTGATGATGCAAAACTTTTTTATACTTTGAATGATCAAGCATCTGATTATGTACATATTGTCCAAGATATGTCACAAGTTTATAAACATCTAATATTTTTTGAAGAAGATGATAACCGACAAGCAAAAATGCACAAAAGAAGGATAGATATGTTAGAAAAAGTAGTGAAGGAATTAAATGAAAAATATTATAAAGCAGTGTGTCAACAAATTTGGATTGAACTTGGAGAAACATATTCGGAAATTTTAAATATTAAATTAGATCACTTGAAAGCAACTGAAGATAGACCAACTCCTCATATGCTAAATAAAATAAATAATTTAACAAAGCAGGCTATAAAAAATTTTAATAATTTTTTAGATTCTTTAAAAGAACCTGAAAAAGATAAATTTTCTGATGAAATGATTCGACCAGCTCTGTGTTCATACTTTCATCTGGCCAAGCTTTATCATAAATTTATCACACCGGATAAAAAAGTACAATTAATAAATAGTAAAAAGAGTCTTGATGCTTATTCCTTTTTGGTCAATTATTGTGAAAAAGATCCAAAAGCTGCTGAGTTAATGTCAGAGGAACTTGTAATATGCAAAGATTTTATGAAACTTCTACCTATAAAAATAAATCATTTAATGCAAGAAGTTAATTCTTAAAGTGATTTAAAATTTGTTTGACATTTCTTGTTAACTAATGAAGTTATATTATCAAGTTTTGATTATATGAACTTCAATACTTAATTTCAAATCTCATTTAAAGCATACACATATGATAACTTTAAGTTTTACACATTGAATCTATAGACGTTATTGAAGATAAAAGTATTGCTTAAGATTTACAGTATAATAAAAATGTGTTATTATATAGTTATATGGTGTTAAAACTGAATTACTAATTTGTATTAGTAATATTAAGTATTTTATTCTGTTCATGTTGAGTTTATTCAACCTAAAAATATAAAGTAGATTTTACTTTAAACTAGGTAAATATTTTATACAAGTAAATTTAAAAATTGTATATATATATTTGTAGCTTTAGCAAAAGATTTCTGATTAATAAATTGAAAAATAAAATAAAATACGCTTATGTACTATACCCTTATAAAATTGTGATTTTTTTCTAAATCACTGAAGTCCTTTCCCAAAATTGTAGGGAATTCCTTGAGAGCAATAATTAAAGTTCTATATTTAAAATTTATTTTTTAAAATGTATATTAAGTGTATGTATATAAATTTAATTTTTGTATTCTGTACTTTTATAAATTAGAATTCGTTTACATTTTTAAAGAAATTTTTTTGTAAGGAGAAGAATACATTTCATTATATAACACTTAATAATTTTTATTACAACAGTATTTTATTATCCTCAAGTTGATGACATTCGTGTAAAATTGAGTTTTACAGGTGTAAATTGTATAATAATTGTTTTACCTGCATTTTTACGCAGGTTCGTGATGTTTGTATCACTGTATGGTATAATACAAATATTATTATTCATAGAAATAAATATAGCTACACTACGTATAACACGGTATCATAAAGTTTGGAAACAAACATAATACATAACAATGGCGAAGTGCGTTTATTGTGTGCATTGGCGCTTAATCCTTTACTGTTTGATAAGCCCCAATCTGTACTATCTGATATAATTCTATCATGTGGTGGATAAATCTTTAATATCGTTTATTCAGAATGAAAATTAAATACTTCCTAATTAAATTTTTGTAGAGTATTATAAACATTATAATATAAAAAACGATTTAAAGCATTGCGCTAATATTCAATTACCATGAATAAAGATTCTTCAAATAGGTAAATTTACTACATATTACATGAATTTAAATATTTAAAAACTTGTACTATATCAATATCTATATATATGTAAAAAAGACTAAAATTCTAAACTATACAAATTATTCAAACATGAGAATGAGTATTTATTTTTAATTTATTTGCACTGTTTTACCGAAAATTAGGTTTTAGAAAATTCTACTAAAAATTATTGTGTGAATTCGACGGAATATTTTTTGGCAGAAGATTATTGTTAATTTAATTGATATTTTATTATCTGCATTTGCTCATTAACTTGATGATTATAACTCTTTCAAATATCAATTATATACATGTACAAATATTCTTTAGTAATAATATTACACCAATTAATTATAATACTTTGGACATAAGTTCTTTTTAAAGATGTGCTTTGTTTATTTAGGAATCTTTTAATAGTTTTTCTAATGCTTTATAGTGTTTAATTATAAATACAGTTATTTTATTATGAATAATCTATTAAGCTTTTTTAAATATTGAATAATTGATCTCAGAAAATGTTATTTGAAATGATTTGTTTAAATTTTTTACATAGGACACTGTAGTCAGTTATCAAAAGTTGTAATGTAAGTCTATAATTTGTATATGGTATAAAAGTTCATTTTGTTAAAAATTTTCATTAGCAAAAATTTAAAAAAAGCACATCTTTTGAAAAAATTTGTTTTATGTACTAGTAACACCTTTGCGAGCAACTAATAAATTCAGTACTGGATGTTTTCTAATATATCCAACTGCTTTTTTGTGAGTTACCATTGTGAAATCATATCCATTGCATTGCAATATCTTATCATGCATTCTCAAACCACTTTTTGCTGCTGGAGATCCTTCGTGAACTTCTGTTACATAAATTCCCTAAAATAAAGTAAACACAAATCAAAGTTTTATAGAATTAAATGCTGTATAAGAAGATTATGTGTTAAACTAATCAATTTTATAGAATGTTTACATTGTCAGTATATCCTTGAGGACTCCTTTTATAATCTTGATCTATTCCACCCCCTATTTTAAAACCACACTTCATAACTTCTTCACCATTTGCATTTATTTCAGTTTCTTTGTGTAAAGTAATTGGAATCTATAATTAAATCAAGAATTGTTTTAAATAAATTGACATATTTAAATTAAAATGCTTTTCAAAGTTTAAATTAATTATAGAAGTAAGTTTTGATTTAGAAGTAATACAGAAAATTTAATTGTAATTTAAAGTTTAAGTAATAATTTATGTCTCTTATGGTTGAAATATAATTATTATCAGACGGTTTCCTATATAAAACAAGAAAAAATTGTAACAAACTTTTGCTAAAAACATTAAACCATTTTTAAGAAATCCGAAAGGGCACAGTATCAATAAGTATAAAAACAATAAACATTAGCAAAAGTTATCGTGGACTTGGTGTAATGAATATCATATAGCTTTCATACGCTGAGACACTCCATCGCTGTGCCAGCCTGATGCTGGAAAGCCATTTTCGCGCACATCTTGGCTGTATGTAGATCGAACAATCAACAAAGAGGAAAATCACACGATTTTGGAGAATCACAGATAAGCTGCTTCTGCTTTCACGAGTATCGAGGAGTGAGAACCTTGAGCGACAGGTGACGCGTGGGAGATCGTACTGTATAAGCTGCTTTCGGCCCGATTTCGATTAGTGAGAAAACAAGGGGGAACATCGGCAGTTGGTTGTGTATACTCAAAAGTATAACTGAACTGTGATGAGTCAAGCACACGGAAGTGCACGGAAGTACGGAATAGGCAGCTCAGCGCCAGTGGTGTGCGGGTTCTCACGCGCCTCTTCTGAAGTTTGCTGCGATTTCGGCTGCAATGTGGTCGATTTCGAGATATATGGCCTGTCTTGTGAAAAAAGAAAAAATGGTATAAAGCAGAAAAATTGTCAAATTATGAAAAAAGCCTAAATCATAAAAATAATTAAAATTCATTGTTATAAAATTTTCTAACAATCTTAAACTTAACATTAATCTGATAATTAGCTTTTATGCAATAATCGTATTATTTTATGGATTATGTAAGCTTTGAACTTCAGTAATATCAAAATGTTTCTATTATTAAAAAATTTAGTACACTATATTGTCATAATATTTAGATTTAAGTTATATAAAGAGGATTCAGAAGGGAGTTTACTTGCATTCTCTGTTTTTACTATAAATATATATTTAACAAAAAATATATTTTTACTAAAAAATCAAAATTTTTGTTTATAGACTGAAATAATTTAGTAGATATAAGTTTTCATAATTATAAATAGAAAATGAAAATCTAACAATGTTTTGTTTGATCTAGATTTTGTTTATTATTTTTTTTATTTTTTATGTTTGATCGGTATAAAGTACAAACATATGATTATCAAGACTATTATAATTTTTGTTAGGAGGAAGAGATTATAATTTCAAATTGATTCATTTTTTGAAAAATGTTTTGAAAATTAATAAACAAAAAAACAAATAAAAATAATTTTTACTTTTATTATTAGTTACTTTATTAATAGAAACAATTTCTACTTTAGGAAACTACTTATAATATTTTTAAGCTTTCATCTCGACTTTCAAATTCATATTATAAACAACGGTATAATATTACATAAGAAACAAATAACAAAACTGACACAGGTCCGATATTGTTTTTAATAAAAATTGTTTCTATTTTTCATAATCCGAGTGGTAATGATTATAATTCTGTTCTGTTTGTTAAAGCATGAATTATAATCCTAACCTAATTTATAAATGTTGTACTGTGTAATCATTTTATAATATCGTTGCAATGCTACAAATCGCGGTAATTTTTATTACACAAATAACTTGTTATATTAATTTAATAAATTGTCTATTTTTAAAAGCTTATTTATAGATAAAAAAGGCCTACTTGGCCTTGTACGATTTATATACTTATTCATACATGGCATCATATCTTCATGTATATAAATATACATTTGATTACAAGTTTACTATTTTTTTTAATAATCTTTTATTTTTTAAGTTGTAGATATGACATAATGAATGACTAAATATATCTATTAACCTATACATAATCTGGCTAGAGATTTAATTATTAAAGATGGCAATCATTTCTCTCCAGAGTGATAGCTATATATGCATATAGGATCAGACTATCCATGCATGCAATGAAGTGACATTTTCACATGTACGTTTATACACATCCAAAGGTATACAAAGTTCTCCGAAAGTACTCGGCGTCGCGATCAGTCGCGATTTGTGAAAAAGTATATCACCCAAACGTGCAAAAGCAATAAGGAAAGCGTTGACCGCAAAACGTGTGTTGAGTGAACCTACGGGTTGCATGCGTCTGCATGCATGTTAAAAAATACTGATCCTGTTTCCTATCGTGTGCGTGAAATTTTGACGCACGACGACGAATATATTGAATTGCGGGTTTGTCGCTGCCCTCCGCTGCGACGAAGGTATGAAATACATACACATTAGTATAAGAATAGTAAATAATTACTTTTGGCAGTTACGCGGGATACACTTGTCGTTGCTGAGCGAAACAATTCGATTGATATGTCGTATTGAGGAAAAATATACGAGTCAGGTATATTAAACAGTTTCACACGTCACTCTGCCAAGTGAATGTGCGGAACATTTCGATTCGCGTATTTAATTAAAAACGTCAATTCTCAAGCATTTCAATTACATAATTCATTATGTAGAGGCGAGTGAGTGTCCGATTATAAAAAAAGAATTTGTAAGGTGGTTCGTGAACGCTATTGCCCTAGTTGTAATTGCGGTTAAAATTTAACGGTGGGTGAAAGTTACTTTTCCCCCCACTTTTCTGAGTCTCCTCCAAGTAGTTGACCTTTTTCTGTTTTTGGGGTTTCATTTTTATTCTCCTATTTTAGATCTAGTACTGTATCTGCTTCATCAAGTGTCTCAAAAATCAATGAAATAATATTATACGATGACGACGTCTAGATAGATTCGTTGTAGGTTATGTTTTTCGTCTTAATTTAACTTTTTTGTTATAAAGCAGGTTAACATTCTTTTTAGCAAATAATTAAGTGACAAAAAGCATTGTTTTTCATTTTTTCTATAAATTATTTTCATTTGTTTTAAAAACACCTTTAGTGACTCAATGTATATCTTATTGAGTGGATAGATAGAAACAGCTGTCAGGCATGTCAATTCAGCTTGTTTGTTTAAAGTTTCTGGAAATTCATATAATACTCTTATATAGTATACTCTATAATATATTCTAATTTAAATGAGTAAAATTTCTTTACAAGAATTACTTATTAAAACTTTTTTTTTAGTATTTTTAGAAGACTATTTATTTCTAAAGTACCTAAATAATTCATAGAATGTATTGTTGTTTAAATTACATGCAAATTTATATACATATATATGTGTGTGTGTGTATGTTAGTACATATTTTTATTACAAACAAATAATAAATACAGTTATTTTATTTTAAACTTAAAAAAATTCTAATTTCTAAGATAAACATTATGAATTAACTTATTCCATTAGAATTTAATACTTATATTTTAAACATATCATAATATTAAAATATAATAATAGAATTATTTGCTAGAAAACATATTTATCGATACATTTTAATTTACAGGAACTCGCTGAAATAATCTGTGTGGAAATGTTGAACCATAAGACAAAGCACTTAAGTGCGAGAGACATTTCCACCAATCTAAAACGATTTAGTAACTGAATAAACATTTAATCAAAAGGATTATTTCAAAATCACATTTGCAAAATGCCACAGATAGATGCTTCTGCTGAGCCACTGCCTAACAATTTAAATGTTGCAGTGGCAGATAATAATCATAATTTGGCAGGAGCAATTGGCCATGTTTTAAATAATAATAATATAAACAGGGCGAGAAATAATAATAATCAAAATCCATTATTCAGTGTAAGGGATAGATTGTTTCATGCTTTATTCATTAAAACAGCTTTATTCTATGCAAGGACCTTCCCAAGACCTGTAAGAAGAATGATAGAATTCTTTGTTTTATTAAAGGTTTGTATAAAATTTATTGCTTATCAATATTAATATGCAAAATTTATTTTTTAAATTTACAGAAATTAAAGTAATGAATTAAGTAAATTATTTTACTTTCTAATTCTTTTTTAGTTATTTAATTAGGTGCAAATTTTCATTGATTATGTTTATTCATTTTAGGCTATAACGGCATTTTTTGTGTTAATCTACATTCATGTAGTATTCTCACGTACACCAGCTAATTGTTTAGAACATGTTAGAGATGATTGGCCTCGAGATGGTATACTCAGGGTAGAAATTTTAAGAAATGTTGAAGAAAAAGTTGAAGATTTGAGTAGTGTTTTAGGAATATTGGCTAGAGATGGGTTTGTAATGTTTGATAAAATTTTGAAGCCTTTAATATTTTGTCATATCAAGATGCGATTATAATTACATTCTCATATTTTACAGATTTATAAATATAGAATCATCAGCAGTCGATGATGATCAGGGTACAAATGTATCTAATGAAGGGTTACAAAATTTGACTTTATCAGAAAATGAACTAAATTTACAAGGTGGCACTATAGATAAATTACAAAATTTCACTGCAGCTCATACAGCAGCTGTTGATCCCTTTTTATCAACTCAAACTTGGAATGGATATACACAAGATGTGGGTTTCTAATTGCAAATTAACAGTTTTAATTTATTTATTTACTTAAATTGTTAATAAATTCCAGGAATTAAGCCAAACAACGAGAAAAGTACAAGATAATGCAACAAATGAAAATACTCATACACCTATTCGCAATAATATTATTCAGCCCCTAAAAGATCAAGTTTCTGAAGTTGAAAAAATAGTCAAAGCAGGTAAAAAAACTTTTGGTTCCTTTAAAAGCCAATTGAAATAATTTTATTTTGTAAAATTAAATGTTAATGACAAACTGTTTTCAGTTTTTCCAGAAGGTGAGTACATTGTTGAGTACTCTTTGGAGTATGGATTTTTGCGCCTATCACCTGCCGCACGACAGAAATTAAACATTCCAGTTAAAATTGTTAAATTAGATCCATTGAATGATAAATGCTTTGGCGACGCTTTTTCAAGATTTATTCTTGATAACTTTTTAGGCTATGATGATCTTTTAATGGCTAGCATTAAAACGCTAGCAGAGCATGAAGATAATAAAGGTTTTTTAAGGTTAATAATACATGTTATATAGTTTAAATTTTGTTTTAATTATATGAATAATTTGAGTTTCATAAAAAACTGATGTAAATTTTTAATTTTTAATTTTTTTAATATTTAAGTATATATAAATTTATTAAATTATTTCAATTTTATTTAATTCTAAATAGGATCATTCAATTAGAATTATTCGATTTTAATTATGAATCATTTAATTATTTTTATAAAATTCAGTTAAATAACATTTATATATTTATCAATTTTACTAATTATAGAAATGTGGTTACTGGAGAGCATTATCGATTTGTTAGCATGTGGATGTCAAGGACTGCATATATAGCTGCTTTTTTCGTTATGCTCATTTTTGTGAGTACAATTTATTCTCTCATTCTATAATACTAAATTAACATAAAATTAGATTTTAGGTTAATCAGGTATTGAAAGAAGTTAATTAAGTTAGCTTTAGAATTAAAATTTATTTTTTAATATTTATATCAATTATTTTGAGATGGCTTATTCAAGGGTTATTTTACATGAATACAATTAAATTTCTCTATGAGTAAGTTTATTACATACTAAATAATAGATAATAAAAGCATAACCTTACTACATAATATATAATCTAACAAATAACACAATCAATTAAAAAAATTAAATCTCTAGTTAAAAATATTTGATTAAATTTGTTTACATTTTACTTTTAGAGAAGTTCTTGCTTGCTGATTTTACTATAATAACACGTATATACTGTTTCACCTTTTCATTATAGATTATAAAACCAATTCATAGGAAATTTTGACAGTGTACATTAGTACGTCTTTTGAAAAATTTTTTTTTAGTCCTTTTATCAATAAATAAAAAATAAATTTATAAAATTAAATTTGTAACTCTAAAATGGAATGTTGAAACAAATAAAAATTTTCAGCAAAATTATTAGCTTCTTTTAGAAAATAACTTGTCCAAATACTTTTAAATCCGAAATGTACTATCAAGTTTGAAATTATTTGATGCTACAATCAAGACGAGAAATAAAAACTTTTAAAGCAATTCTGTTTTGGTAAAACAGAGTAGGTTATATTCCTGAAAGGGAATTATAATAATCAATGTTAAATCTTTTTATGCTTCCTAATTAATATTTTTAAGTTAACAATAATATTCTTACTGTATGACATTCATCATTATTCAGAGATAATGCACTTTAATACTTTGATTTACTTCCAATTTTTTTAAGAATGATAAAATACTGTAATTGTTTGTAAAGTATTTATTGTACTGGGAGTTGTACTCTAAGAGCCTTCAGATACTGATATTACAGTTATTCATCTGTTTACTGTAAATTTTAAAGTAAATATTTAAATTTTTGGAATTACATATTCTTTATAATTAGGTATTGCATTTTTGACTCAATATTTTGGTTTATTTTTAAATTTATCGATAATAATGAAAAACTGCCATAGTTTATGCAATGATTATTTGAATAGAACTAATAATTCAAATGCCTCTTAAAATAATGTATATTGATAATCATAATAGTATTATCATAAGGAGAATAGTACTGTGTTGAAATTCTTTTAAAATAGTATTGAAAAATTTTAAACAAAACTATTTCCTTTATTATAAGTCGCTCGATCAATATCACAGTAATAAAGTCATTATAGTAAATTTAGAATAAATGCATTTAATTTTAAGAACTTTTTGGTCATGGCAAAATAGATTTCTTGTTGAATAGAAAATTTGTATGTCTAATTTATCAAATAATTATTACACTCATCATATTTTTTTTATGTATTATATTAATACAAAACATTTGTATAATTCATGTGCAACAGTAAACACTTAAAACAATTAAACAAGTAAACAATAAAGCAAACCTAAAATAGTAACAAATTGATGAAGAATAATAATGAAATAAAATAAAAATCAATGTCAAATTTTATAAAAATTTGTAAATACATATGTTAAGTTTTTGCAGTTGTAGAGCGATATAAATATTAAATTTTCTCATCATAATTACTAATCATAATAATGAAGATTCAATTCATGATAATCGAATTCCTTTTATAAATTTTATACCTTCTAATTAGAGATATTCCAAATTCTAATTTGAGATATTCCAAAAAATAATCTGCCCGAATCACTAGTCATATATACAGTTGTATACGCAGCTATAAAATATGCTATCTACTGCAACGGGCGCTGGTAAAAGAGGCATTCAGCACCTTTCGTCATTTCGCAATTGGAATGAGGGCGAAATCGGTGTCTCCTTTCCCCAATCTTTCCTAAAAACAGTGAAACGTATAGAGTATCGAGGCAAATACAATAAATAAAGGCAGTGGAGTGGGCACAGAAAAAGCGTGGTACAACCCCTAGCGACCCCCGTGTAAGGCGATACAGGTAATCAATTCCAACTAACTGACCTAGCAGAGAGGGACACGCGTGCGACCTTTCGGGGTCCCACCCTATAAATCAGCGTTATTACGAGCGTCTTATTCGCGGCTGGTCATTCTGTATCAAATTATCACGGGCGCGCGACCAGTCGGCGTCACCGCCCTAGACTTATTACTTACGTATCCCGAAACATTATCCTCGGATGACACACTACCCGATGAATGCGTCCTACGCGCCCGCGCTTTTCCGATATTTATAGGGCTGTCGTCCCTCTTCTGAGTTCGAATCGTTGTCAGTATGAGGCATCCTTTGATCAACTAGGAGAAGGGGAAGTAGAAAATGTTCGCAAGTGAATCGTCTATTACTGCAAGGGAATTTTATTTATTGTGCATATTTCAGTGGCAGAGTTGTATATCGAGTTATTCTGTATTCAAATTGCAAAATTTAAATATGACATAGCAAAACGAAATTGACGGTTTTGTTTGCTGAGAAATCGCAATACTAATTAAGCTCATGTACACTAAACAAATTGTATAGTTGTTATACACATACATACATATTTATTTAAATACCAGTAAATATATAAATTTACTTAAATGAAAAACAATTTACTAAGTTTAACTAACTACTTACGCTTTACTATTTATATAAATACGTGTTTAGTACTAAATTCGTTTTTCAATGAGTGAGATCACTACTTTTTTTTATTTTATTTTTAATTGTGCCTGCAAAATAAAAATTAAAGAAGATCATTATATCTACAAATTGATAAACATGAAAAAATTACAGTAGAATAATTTTTATCATGAAGCAAGTGTGTCATGTACTGATGATATAATAATTAAAAACTTATATTATCCAGGCTGTTATGTAAAAAGGACAAATTATATTTGAATCATTTGAAATGGCAAATTATTCGTGTTTGATACAATTAGTTCATTATTCTGAGTTTCCGGGATAATAATACCAATGGTTGCGGGGAATTCTGTAGATACGTTTCCAATAACGTCTATTCTATGCAAATATTGTCAGTTCTGAATTTGCAACTGTATGTATAAGCTTACGATACATCATGTCAAATTGTCATTGCACTAGTCGCAATTTGTTTACGAACTCATTTTTTTATTATTGAGCAATAATATTTAAATAGTTGTAAGTTACCATTATTAGTCGAAACAAATAAAAAAATTTTGATTCATATAAATGTAATTTAAGTAAATAATAATTAATTAACTATTTCTTTAATTAAAATATTCTCATTTCTTTCTATTATATATTTATTTGTAACTATTTGAGATATCATGCATTTGGATTTACAACATTTTTTGTAATGTATAATTATTGTCGTTTGAGTTAATCTAAAATATACTTTATACATAAAAATGTATGTTAAAGCTTAAAATCATACTTATCAAATTAATGATTTATACATTTTTGATACGTTCATACCTTATTAATGTAATAAGAGCAGTATCATGTGTTTTAAGTTTTCATGCCGTTTATAGAATTGGTATAAGATATAAATTAAGTGAATTATAATGAGGAGATTACAATGAAACGGGAAACAAATTAGCACTGATAAAACAGAATTAATTAGTTACATAAAGTAAAATTTTAGAAAACATTTTATAATTTCAATTGAAACATTGTCAGCTATTTATGCGATTAACTCATCACAGGCAATTTAGTCTTCGCAATTGAAACTATTGTACTCGTTATTATGTCACCTTGAGTTTTCTGATTGAATCACATTACTTGAATAAGTCTTTGCATTACGTTAAGGCTCGCTGAAATATGCAAATAACGATTATGATAATTGCATACTAGTGACAACGAATAATAAATTATGTGAAGTAATAAAATAAAAGTACATTGCAGTCGAATCCAATAATGGTTACGGAAGAGTACAAAGTTAATTGAGGCGCACGGATATTAGCCACTTAAGCAAACGGTCGGCGTTATTGAAACTAGAAGAAGCTAATTCGAATACTTAGGGGCGACAAATAACGGGGAAACTATAGTGGGGTAGCGCGCGAGCCCAGGGAACGGGAATCCCGTGTCCAGACACGTGAGAGCCCGTTTGGCGAACATTTCCGAGGCCGCTCAGCGACTCGGCTCGAGTCACGTGTATCGGGTGGGCGCGGCGATTGTTCCTCCCACCCTCCTCCACATCAGCATCGAACGCCGTTTGTACCTTCACTGAAAGATACCCGAGCTCGTTTACCAACCCCTTTTCCCAGCTTTAAAACGACGCTTTCACGACTCCTTTGCTGCGGCCGGGGAACGTTGTTCTCTTGTTTTTAACGATTTGGCGAGGGAGCCTTCCGGAACGTCCGTCGCTTTGCTGGGAATTTGAGGCCGATCAGCGGCTTGTGCGGTCGGATACTTTTCAGCGTCTTGCGCAAGCTCATCGACGGTCGGAAGACATTGATTATAGACACTCAAGGGGATGTCGTAATCCTAGCGGAGATATTTATGAAAATGTAGTCGCGTAAAATCATACGATTCAAATCATTATGTGGTCATACAATAGTCATGCAAAAGTAATTTTTCACAGTTTTTCTATGCTTTTTAAGGTTATTTAGTACTGAGTTCATTCAATGGAAAAACTATGAATAAAGATTTTAACGAAGAAGTTTTGAAAAGGTATCCATGTATCAGAGGAAATAAAAAGTTTCCTTGTTCATCCATTTATAGATTGTAAAGTTTATAAAATTTCTAATTTACTTTGTTTAAAAGTTGTCTTGTGATATACATGGAGTTTTTATTACTAAATAATTTTATGAACGTTATTTTCTATACAAACAAAAGTTATTTTGAAAATTTATTCAAATATCAATCATCAATACACATAAAAATACTACGTATATACGAGGATTAAGCCATTGACCCGAAATTAAACATTGTTTGAAAGGCAATTAATGAATAGTTAAAAATATAGTATAGTTAAAAATATTGTAGGCAAGTAGTAAATTACTTGCAAGGCGGGTGTCAGGTGGGAGGTTCGATTCGTTCAGTTCCTATTCACTATTCAATTGCATTATTCCCCTCGAAGCGGGCTAACCAGTAACGAGAGCGCGCAGCTTGCAATTTGCCGGATGTAATCCTGCTTGAGTTACTGGAGCAAAATAATACCTAATTCTAATTCGAATTTCACGAAAGAGGTCTTTTAATATCTACAAATTGAGTTCTCCTGCGTTTCAGTGTACTCAAGTTTCACCTCATACAGGAAAATGACGCTTTTCAAAGATAGCTTTAAAATTTGAAGCATTCACCTAAACTCGAGTATTCCTTTCAAGAGTTATGAAATAGAGAAAATCATGCATGTGTGAATGATTGTAAATTTAAATAATTCTTTTTTTTAATTTATAAACTTAGTAGTTAAAACTATGTAATAATTCATAATCAAAAGTCATCAATATTTTGAATTACATTATGATTAATTGTTTCAGACGGTGTCGATTTCTATGTTACTGCGTTACTCTCATCATCAGATCTTTGTATTTATTGGTGAGTACTGATTTTTTATGTCTATGTTTATGATAGCTATCAGAAATACTAAATATTAGATAATGATACGTGCCCTACAAGATTATTAAGTGAAAGACTAATAAGTTTGTTAATTATATGATGGAGCTAGCATCAACAAATTAAACTTTAATCAATAAAATTGAAATATTCGTTATTAAACGCTTGGGGAGTAGTATTCGGCAATGTTTGGTCACTCTGGGTTCATTAAACTCTCGTAAAGTATCTACGCTCGGTATCTATATACTCTACGTACACTCGTATACTAAAAGCTACAGTCTAAAACATAACTTAGTGTCTACATTTCTACAATATTTTATGAATTGTGATATACAATTAGTTTTCAAACTGTATATTTTATTTAAATTACTTAATTCTTCTGTACTGCGAAGCTATGATACAGTACCTTTATTGATATATTTAGAAAGTTTAGATTTTTTCCTAATAAACATTTTAATAGCTAATCACATTAATAGCTAATCAACTCAAATTGATTATTAGATTAAATAAAAATCCATAACAGATTTTCATGATGCATTGAATTTCAACGCATTATTATAATTTTCATAATAATCTGACGTTAATAGTTTAAGTTTTCATTGTTTTACTGTTTTACTACTTATGCATAAAAAATGCTAATCTGACTGTTCCGTGTACTTTAATGGTGTGAGATTGTTCAGTGTCAAGATTACCTAGGAATGAGATAGTTGAAGCGTAGGGAGGGAGAACCTGTACAAGAGTAGCGATACGTACGAGAGCAAGGAATGACGCAATATGCTGCTCTGCCTCTAATAACGTGGCTTGCGTGAAGAAATCGCTTTGCAGTTTCAGTTCTTGCTGCAAAGTCTAGAGGCTCAGTCGCATTCAGTGACCTTAAACTTTGGTGTTAATGATCGCTTTAACAAGCAGCCGAAACGTATGCAATTAAAACAGATAGTGAAAATGAGACCAGGAAAATGAAACGGAAGAGATAAGTTGCGGCATCGATACTTATACTTAAAACATATTTGATACGAGCTATAAGCACATACAATTAATATTTGAAGTGTTGAATGTGAAATGAAAGAAGTCAGAAGTTTTAGAAGCTATGAATCTTAACAGTATTTGAATTATTAGAGCTGAAAAATAAGATTTACAGTGTTTAGTGTAGAAAAATTATATATAATTATTAACAACAGCTAAGTTATATTGCAAAAAGAAAATTAATTGTTTAAAAATGGTGTCGTTTGCTTTATTGGCGATGTATAGCTTACTAGCTGGTTTTCTGCTTTTAATGTATATAGTTGTTCACCAATACACTTATTGGAAACGTAGAAAACTTATACATTTAGATGTAATGCCATTGATTGGTATGAATGGGCCATTATTTTTTAAACGTGTATCTTTT
The DNA here is from genome assembly GCA_018906755.1 of Sycophaga agraensis. Lineage (NCBI taxonomy): Eukaryota > Metazoa > Arthropoda > Insecta > Hymenoptera > Pteromalidae > Sycophaga > Sycophaga agraensis. Next base: position 3,306,327 of record JACCIE010000004.1, read on the forward strand.
CCTGAACACTATCAGTATTTATATGAAATGCACCCAAACTCACTTTATTACGGGACTTTTGATTTTAATACACCAGTTATTATCGTAAAGGATCCTGATCTCATACGTGACATTTGTATCAAGAATTTCGATAATTTTCCTGATCATCGTAGTTTTGTTACAGAAGAAATGGATCCTGTATTAGGACGCAATGTTTTTTCTCTTAAGGGTCAACGCTGGAAAGATGTTAGAAGTACCCTGAGCCCTAGTTTTACAGCAAACAAAATGAAAATTATGTTTCAGTTAATTTCTGAGTGTTCCATAGAATTTGTTCAATACTTTAACGAGCATCCAGAATTGGCCTCAAGTTTTGAGGCGAAGGACGCTTTTACAAGATATACCAATGATGTCATAGCTACTGCAGCTTTTGGAATTCAAGTAAACTCAATGAAGAATCGCAATAATGAGTTTTATGTACATGGAAAAGATGCCACTTCCTTTTCAAGTCCTTTGAGACTTCTTAAATTTATTCTGTTTCGAAGCTTTCCAAGGTTGCTACGTATGACAGGAGAACGTTTTATGTCTAGATCTACGGATCGTTTCTTCAACAAGTTGGTTACGGATACGGTAAAAACGAGAGAGGAGAAAGGAATAATACGTCCCGACATGATTCAGCTGCTAATGCAAGCGAAAGATAAAGAAAATGGTATTGAAGTTACCATTGATGACATTATTGGTCAATGCTTTATCTTTTTTCTTGCTGGCTTTGATACTTCAGCCACTTTAATGTGTTTTACTACTTACATATTAGCTGCACATCCTAAAATTCAAGAAAAACTTTTGCAAGAAATTGATGAGCAAATTGAACAGGAAAAGGGTGAAGTTACATATGAATCTCTAGGAAGAATGAAATACTTAGACATGGTGATTAATGAAACCCTGAGGATGTATCCACCGGCACCTATGATGGACAGAGTTTGTTCAAAGGAGTTCGTTCTTCCAGCCCCAAACTCCGACAATTTAGAGTACCGAGTAGAAATTGGTACTAACCTGATAATTCCTGTTTACGGTCTCCATCACGATCCAAAATACTTTCCAGATCCGAAGAAATTTATACCCGAGAGATTCGACGACGAAAATAAAGATAATATTAACCCTTACGCTTACATACCTTTTGGCCTTGGTCCAAGGAAATGCATAGGCAATCGCTTTGCTTTAATGGAAACCAAAATTTTACTCGTTCACATTCTAAGAAAATTCTATATCAAGTTTACTGAAAAATCAAAGTATCCAGTTGAATTTAGCAAGATGATTAATATGACAGTGGAAGGAGGATTTTGGATTAAATTAGAGGAACGGAAAAAGGCGAATTAAACAGAGTAGAGCATAACAAGAAATACCCTTGATGTTCTAAATGCTTTATGTGTAGATATTATCAGTATAAATATTTGAATAAATTACGCAAAAAGTATTTAGTAATTGTATAATGTAATTATATTATTAGTATTCTTTAATTAATTTAAGTTTTTTATTGTTTGATATTTATATCAGCTGTACTATATATTGCACTCGTAAATTATTTATTCTAACGTATCCTTGCATAAGAGTGATTTCTTTATCTTAAGTGATTTGTTTATGTGATACATTGTATATTCAAAATCAATTAAAACACTCATTAATTAAATTTGTTTTATTTTTTTTATCGTTTTTTAATGTTAATGTAAGCTTTTGTTAAAAAATCTTAAAATTCATAACAAATATCGTTACACAACCTAGAGTTAATATTTAAGAAACTAATTCCCACTTGTTTTGGACGAAACAGTATCCCGCAAACAATAAATCCATTGGGGCGATAACAGTCTTCCCGTAAACTACAAAGGTACACAGATTATGTGACAGTAGCGGTTTAATTGCTATTAATACGACTATCCCATGCTCCTCCCTTGCGCTCTTTGTCTCTCTCTTGCTCCTGATTCCGGGGTCATCGGCATAATCGAGAAGCGCACGTTCGCACTCGCAAGCAAGACCTAGGATAATTTGTCTCTCTGTCGTGTTCGCTTTATCCGCCTCTTTCTCTCCTTGTCATACTACCCGCACAGTCACGGGGCATTATGACGACAATCCGCGGCTGCGAATTAATGCTCCCGTAACGAAGGTAATCTCGGCTAACGAGTCTTTACGGATGACTTGCCGTGCAATCTCGCCATTCAATATGAATTTTCAAGCATTTTTAAAGATATGCTGATTGATAAGGCTTATGCGACGACTAATACGCGGCGGCTACAAAACGCCGCATTGAAACGAATTAATCAAGAAAGTGGTATGTCCGTTACATGCGTAACTCGGTACTAAATGAATTAAAAAAACATCGATAAACGACTCATTTTTATATTTTTAAACTTATCTTCTTGTAAAAAACTATTGTTCATTTTTACTATTAATGATTGATAATTGAATATGAAACATAAGTAACTAATAGTATATATATATTCTCAGATATTAGTAATATTTAATCATTGTACGATCCTGAACATTTTTTTAAATGCTTAGATATATTTATCTTAACAATTCTTTTTTTTTAATTTGAGTTTTTCATTAGATATGTTTTATTATATGAAGAGTCATACTATACTTAAATAACTTTTTTTTAAAGCTCTTTTTGTCAATTTTGGAACATAAAAAAATGTTCGTCAAATATTTTTGTATAACGGTATATTTTAATAATATTTATTATGACTCAATAATTTATATTCATTTAATATGTCTAAGAAAACATTAAAAAGAAAAATTATTCCTATTATTATTATCAAATTTGTTGCTGTGGCCTAAATACTCGAATCGCATAGTCAATTGAGTTGCATAACAGAAAACGTGCTGTGAATACATAACAGATGACTAAGCTACATACAAAAACTAAAAAATTACAATAATTGAAAAATTGCTTGACTATCATCAGATAAGAATAATAAAAGAGTGCACATATAACTGAAAAAAAAATTCGACTCTCAATTTTCATATATTTTAAAAATTTTCAAAAAATTTACATATGTCATCTTAAATATTATAGTTTAAAGTATCAGTTCTTTTAAGGATAGGGCGAATTTTGTTATTAATTGTTCATTCTCATATGAATACTTATTTGAGAATTAACATTAAAAATTTTATTGTACTATAAGAAAAATGTCTATTGAAACTACATTTAACCAAAGGTAGTAAACAATAAATTAAACTAAAATATTGAATCATTTAATGTGATGAGAATCTCTATTAAATAATACTCTAAAGTTATTCGAAGGCGTTATAAGAAAGATATCTAAAATTGTTTGATGAGAGGAAAAGGTATTTGGAATTACATGAGCCTTCTTTAATGCGAGCGAGGTGCTTATGTAACCTTTGAGTCGTTATTTCTGTAAATTTTTGCCACCCCATAATATTGTTGCCTTAGATCCTCGAATTTTAATTAGACCAAGACGGAGTTCCGAGACTGCTGGGGTCGGGAAGAATTCATTTTAGCCGTCAGCTCGAGAAGCTGAAAGAGAGATGTTAAACGAGGGACTAAACGGCATAATAATTTTGATACTCTTGTGATTTAATTCATTATTGTCGTTTCTTTGAGAAGGGAATTATATTTTACTATTACCTGCAAACATTATTATTTCTTTTAATTATAATAACGAAATATTTCCTTTTTGCTTATTTAACATACATTTATGCTGTATATTTTATGTGCAATTAAATTTTTGAAACAGTCTAAAAAATCAAGATACATAAGTACGGTCATATATAATTTATTAATGAACTTTTTTATTTACTTTATTTTTCAAAAGAAATATGTCTAAATTGGTATTATGTTTATTACGCCAAATTTTACGTGAAAAAGATAAAACTAGATTTCAAGCTATACTGAGAAAGCTAAACAAATCAACCTAAGAGCATTACATAATTAATTCTCCATCGACTAATTTTCAAACAAGATTTTTTTAAACTGCATATGTTCTGTTGATTCGATGATTATGTGGCATGAAGCGCTATTGGATCAAGAAAGTATTCATCATTCCGGCGCAGTCCTCATTTTTCCGACCCTCAGGATTACGCTAATCGTGAAAAGGAAGATTCGGCGAGCGCACGGTAAAGTGGGGGGGGGGGGGCGACGGAGTAAGCGAGAAAGAGCTATTTTCGCAGTATAATCGTTTGCAATAGGAATTTGCATAGAAAAACAGAAGCCGTAGTAGCATAACTGCCCCCATGGTTAATAGGGCTGCGGCGGGTTCGTACCCCGCGGGTGAGGGCCGACTTGGGTGTTTTCGTTGGCGTTCCCCCGAGATATGATGTAACCCGCGAGCGCCCAGCCAAAAGTTAATGCAGTACGTGTCCTAAGTAAGTACCACTCGGATTAGAATTTTCGTGGTGGCGAATTATCTGAGCGGCACCCGAGCGTCCCCGAATTTATCAATTACTTTCTGCTCTGTGTAGGCCGATGGTGAAATGTTGTTAATGACGTTGCACTTGTATAAAGTTTCATTGGTACTTTTTGCAGCATAGTTAATTACATTGATGCGTGAATAACAGTTGATTCAGGGCTTTGTAACGAGCTTAAAAACAACATAATTACCTTCAATTATAGTTCGAATAATAAGAAGCTTATTACAGACTTATTAATGGAAAAATTGTATGTCATGAAAATGTTTTGCGTTTATAATTAGATTCTTAAAAAATTGATGAATTTTTTGTTAGCTTCTTACTTTATTTGTAATCATTATTCATAGTCATTGCTGAAGACCACAGTGACATTATGAAAATCGACAACCATTGATTTGTACATCCTGTCGTTCTATGTCATAATTTTCCAGTAATACATACAAGTGTTCTGATACAGGATTTATGATTAAAGTAAAAAAAATTAGCCTATATGCGGGTAAAAGTAAACTTGATGCGTAAGTGTATCAAAGTCTGCAGTAATTCCAGTCTTAATCGATACACAAATTTAAAAATATAGAGCTTGAAACCGCAATTAAATTATCTGTCGGTAAAACAGGGTAAGCATCCCTCCTTGAAGCACAAATAATATTATTTTGAAATATAATATTTAAATTCTACTCGAAAACAACATTATATTAAATTTAATTTTCTGTTAATTTGATTTTTTAAAGTGTACATTTTTTCCTTATATATATTCCTTACATCTGTAGTTCTGAACAAGAATCTATATAGCTTTTGATGTTGGGAGTGAAATTGGGTCAATCCCGGGGATGGAATACTAATTAAAAGCGGAACTTCCTTATTCTAAGATAAAGTATTAAAAATATTTTGAAAGCCGCGCGAGGATAAAATAAGCTATTTGATTATAAAACTACGTTGGTCTCATGTGCATCCGAAGACCGATGATCATCAAACTTGTCGTTGCTTTCGAGGCAACTTCCGAGATTATTTATTCGCTTGTCGGCGCTGGTTTCAAAGTGGTGCCGTAAGCTCTCGATGCTCCAGGGCACAGGCGTCCAATCTAGCCTGTGTAGCGCGCGATGAAACTTTAATTTTTTCCGTCTTTAGCTATCCTGCCTCCGTCGCCGTGCAATAAATATTGAGCGTTCCTAGAGAAGTTGAAAGGATTCACGGTTGCGTGGACATTTTCGTTAATTCCCTGTACGTCTGATATACCATGGGTATTAAAAAGTATTTTCAAATGCAGGCTATACTTATCAGTTCATTTTATTATAAAATGTAATATTTTTATTTAAAGTTCATTAAAGTAAACTAAAATCAACTCAACTTTAAATCATTAACTTTCAATAACAGCTCTTTAAACGAAAAATTTTGCATCCTAAATCATACATTACTTCAAATCAATTGGCCTTAAAGTTATTTTTTAAGCAGATAATCTTAACTATACATAATAATTTAAACAAGAATATTATTATACAAAAATATTATATAAACGAGAAAATAGACTTGATGCAAAGTGTATGATTTGATTTTGTTATTTATTAGTTTGTTTTTGTTACAGTGGATCTTTTGCAAATGTTGGAGTTCAATGCAACTGTATCGTTTCCAGCGGCTTCTCTTCTTACTGTTATTTTGGCTCTTGTCGGTAAGTGTCTTTGGTGAATATAAGTTTAGTTTTTAATCAATAAGTCAAATTTAAGTAAGTAAATGGTTTTAGTTTTTTCCTAGATTTGTTCAAAACTGATAGATTATTTGTTATAATGCAGGTATACAGCAAATTTTAATAGGCGGAAGTTGATTATTTAATACTCTATATTTGTATTGCAAATTTGAATGTTAGGTAAATCTTAATACGAGCAGCTTTCTTATCAAAATGTATAAAATATGTCAGATTAGGATGAGCATTTACTGAAAATCTGATTGAAATCCAGTGCAAAAGATTAAAATACGAGTATTGTATTAGCAGAAAATGATACATTATTAAAAAAAATTGAAGTCAAATTATTATTATTCGCAAAGTCTTTTGCATTATTAATTTAATGCAAAACATTTTATAATAATTAGAAGAAAAAATATTGTTAGGGAAAGAAGCTGTACATCAAAAATATTATCTCAAAATGTAACGATTTTACAAAATTAGTAAAAATATCATTGGTAATTGATATATCATCACAATATTGAATATTATGTAATAAATTAAATCATATTTTGAATGAGCCAGTAACTAATGTATTAAAATGCAATTCAAATTTTTTCGCAAATTTTAGATAATAATTATTTTTTACTTTAATATTTATTTTGGGTTGGAGTAAGATATTACTTGTGGACAAAATAATTTAAAAAGTTAAAGAACACACCATTGTATTCTATCATACATTGACTGAAGCCATTTCTATCAAATTGTCAACAATTGATCACACCTATCTTCATTGGAACTCAATACAATATGATGATTGGCTATCACTCTGCAGCTGCTTGCATTTATAATCATATATACGCGTTATGATATAGTAATAATAGTATTCAAAATGGGTTTCCGCTCGGATACTAGACGTATTATATTATTAAATAACTGGCTTCCAATAGATTTACGAAAAAAAAAGCAGAAACAGTATCACGGTTGTTTTACGGTTACAATTGAACAGTTGATTTTTTGAACAGAGTCATTGTGATTTTAAAACCATCGATGTTTACGAACGAAGTGAAAAACATTGTAAGTTTCGGGTTGGGCGCCGCACTAGCAGCGCATCGATCGGGCTTCTTCGGTGCAGTTAATAATGGAAGCAAATATCCAAGTGAATTAGGGTGGGAAAGTGGAGATAAAGTGATAAATGGGGCGCGCGAGCGGTCCGCATCAATTCCTGATGAGGGCGCAACAGTTGGGCCGCTCCCGGGTGCTAGCGGAGCTTTTTATCCGACTGCCGAGTGCCGCCACTGGCGCCGTCCGTGCGAAACCTCGCGAGGAGTGGCGGCCACTTGGCGGGGTGCCAGTTGAACTCATTCGTGCCCCTGAATTTTTCAATGCTCCCGACCCCCCTAGGTATTGCGCGCAACCTCCTCGCACCGATTCCTCCACTTCAAATATTCACACGGATGAGCTGCTGTGGATCTGTCGGTTTGTAATGACGGCCTTGAAGCTATTTAACGGCTGCGAGAAACTCTCGTGGAATGTTCATCGCATAACGAGGATTGGCTACGAGTAAGCATCGTCTTTAGCTAGTACATTTCAAGGCGCAGAAAACTCATCAATGCACTGAAATATCAAAGACCCATCGATACTTTAAAACCCTGCAGCGCATACTTTCGAGTCGGCAAAGGTATGAGCGATACACGAGAACCATGCATCTGTCCGTGTAAACCATCGATCGTGCCAACTGCTAGCGAGACTTGCGGCGGCGATTAAAATGGCATGACGGGCGGACACGGGGCGCGCCAGCTCCGGAACCTATTACTCGCGGGTAACAACTTCCCGCGCAGGAGCGACTCCCTCATCCTGCGGAGGAACTTGCGTGCATGCGCTTTTTCGTTCCATTGACTCTCGTCTTGTTTTGTTTGGATACAATTGTGCGTTTTTGCCTGTAACACGGTATACTTGCGGGTTTTTTATTGACAATTAAGAGATTGACGTACCTTGACTATGACGAGTGGGACAGTGGGTAAAAAAAAATTACACTTTTGACATTATTTTATATCTTAGTAAAAATAGATAAGATAATAGTTTTACTATAAGTGCGTGTCTAGTTTACTCTATTTGACAAAGTTTATATTTTCAGAAAATTTCTCGAAATTCTTTTACGTAAATGTAATAAGTTTGTTATAATACTCCGAAGTGCAGGTGTTATGTATTATAATTATGACGCAATTTTGTGTTTGCCTGTTGTGCGCATAAGACTGTTTCTGCAACAGCCATAGTGTTAAAAGTATCTAAACGCTAACTATAACTATACAGGTTCCCTGTGATTAAATAAGAAAGAGGAAAATAATTTTTTGACCGAGGGCAGGTTGTTACTCAGCGAGGGAAGCGAACCCTGCACGAGAATGCCGTAGAAGCGTGCCGCTGGGTTATAAAAGAGCGCCTCCGCCCTTCGCGGTTCTTTAACCTTATGTGCACCGAGATGAAGGGCGCGCGCCTATTAGTCAGTCTTCGTCGGGTAAAAGCAAGGAGTGTTGGCGTGAAAAGAGGGGTTGCATACAGGGCCGTAGATCATGGACGGTCGATCGGGCGGCCGCACCGACAATCGTTGTCCTCGCTCGAACGGGGTTGTGGCCGGCTCGGCTGCGCGGACGGCGATACGCGCCTCCGGATAAATCACACCTTCTCGGAGGCGACGGCCCGCGAAATTCCCGATGACAAGTCATTACGCTCGGCGGGACGCTAGAGGGCGCGACGAGCGCCTCGGCAGGTAAATGAGCGAGGGCGCCGTAGCGGCCGGCAGACGCATTAATCAGGCCGAGCCTAAGGAGATCGCGGGCGGATAATGCACCCGTTTAAATGCATGGTGGCCGGGCGCTTCGGCGCGGCTAAGCCTCGCGCGGATCGCCGTTAAAATTCCCCGGGCGAGCCGATAATAACCCCAGCTCCCGCGGGGAGATTGCCGTGGCGGATCTTTCTTCGGAGAGGCGCCCCTTCGCCGGTAACGGCCTCCTCCGCCCACTTGGCGCTCTATCCAATTTCGCTGTTTCGACGTCTTTCTCGGGTGCCGGCGCGCCCAATGCCGACAAAATTAACGCTTCGTTTCGGGAAAGACGAGGCGGTTCCATTGGCCGCCGGCTGACTGTGAATGCCGGGGAAGCGCTCAGGCGCCAAATCACCTTCGGATTTTTATCGCCGACCTGATCGTCCATGAGATCGTTTTATAAGTGCCGCTTTATCTCGGGAGGCTTCGTTGTAGCCTCGTATTGTGCTTCAGTCGTATGACTTGGAAATATCATGATTCGAGTATTAGGACCATTTCGTGATCATTGGCTGCTCTGTTTTTCAAATTTTATGCCAAGCTTGCGTCTTTTCCCGTAGTATGGTAATCTTTTTTACTGGAGCAAAAGAAATTACTGAAAAATGAGATATTAAACTCGCTATTAAAATCTAATGTGTATTTTATATCATTTTAAATTAAATAAAAGTATATATACGATCACGTGTACTTTAATCAACAATATAGCAAAATACATAATATTCTAATGATAGTTATATAACGTACAGAACTATTTGTTCATACAGTAGAACTTTAACAATGATGTGCATGGATGTAGGATGTATCGTGACTATTCAATAATGCAGTTGATACAAATGTCGATAGTACGTGTTCAGATGAATTATAGATTCTGTTACTAGTCTAGTTATAAAAGATAACTTTGGAGGCATCTATATGATACCGAATCTAAGATACAGTATAAAACAATGTATTAAAATATTGTTTAGTCAGTCAATAAAAATCGAGCGACTACCTATTGGCTCGGAAAGCTGGTCAGCTGGTCATGCGAAGCCGAAAACCGTAACGCGGTCGCACTATTGAACAGACGCTCGGGTGCTCGGATCACAGGAGCATTTGCACTCTTCTCGGGCAAGTGGCCCGCGCGCAACATCACTCACGCGTCAGCAACAGGCGCTCCGCGGCCCATTTCCCCGCCCCATCGCCCTCATCTCGATTTGATCGACGGCAAAATAAATGCGGTGATACTGCAAGCCAACGTTTCGCGCTTGCATATTTTTGGCCTATCTAGGCGATTGGCGAAGGCGAGTCCTCATTAAGAACGTTGTAGAGGATGATTTTATATTTTTTGTGAATCCTGAGAGGAGAGAAATCTAAAATTAGACTATGCGGTGTCGGGAGAATATTTTTCTCTTTGCCTGGATCTCGAGGAGCGAGCACAAGCTGTATGTGACGCACGAGCGGTCGTTCGCCTCTTCTGCCATAATGTGATTAGTTCGCATCAATAATGTGGGACAAAGAGCAGGATATATGGTTAAGTAGTCGAAAAAAGTATCTCTGATTAGATAGGCTGCCTACAATCGCGAAAAAAATTGTGATAGCGCGCGGTTGAGTGTTACGCGTGCATGCAACTCGTTAGCTTTACTGCACACGTGTTGTTCGCATAAATTGTGAAAACAAATGCGTTTCCTGTGGCCTGGCATGGGATGCCGCCAGTCCAAATCTCTGCCCGTGTACATCCAATTAGTTTGCTGGATTTTTTATATTACTAGCTATATTTTTTAACCAAAAATTGTCCATTTCATAATAGTCAATTTTGCAAACTGAATATTGATTTCATAAATATTAAGTTTTGTTTTGATCACTATACTAACAATAATACCTGAACATTTCATAATATTATCATAATAAATAATAAAAAATAAAAATAATTAAAACATAAATCAATAAATTTTTCAGCCTGAAAATTTAGTATTGAATTTAATATACAGATTTTTATAATAGATGGTAAAGACAATACAATAATCCATGGTTACGTAAAATGATATTGTCGGTATAGCCGTATATAGGAAAATATATTATGGTTATTTGGAAAGGTACAAAATCAAAAATATTTGGTTTCACATAAATAAACAACTGCTTTATCGGGTGAAACATGATTTAATTACTGGTGGTAATAAAAAAGGCATCTATTACAATAGTCCCAATAAAGTTTATTACTATAATCTGGCCGACTATCAAATTACCAAACAATAAGTATTTAAAAGTTGGAAAAAGGTAATAGATAGTTATGAGAATTACTTCTTAATTATCAAAATTCTTTTCTAAATAATGAAAAAGTTCTATGAATTCATTTTAAATTATAATATAATATTTCTAACATGAAACTGTTATTCAATATTAATTTAGAAAAAATTTATACTTGCTGTTAACACGAGGAAAGACTCATCAATTAGAAAAAAATCATCAGATGGAAAAAATGACTACTATCTTAGTAGAAATTATTTAAAAAATCACAATTTTATCGCATTGATCGATGAAATTACGTTTACAAGCGCTTGAGATTAAATCTTGAGTACATCTAATAACAAAAATTCACGAATGGAATTTTGTTATTTTTGTTGTTATATTCTTGGAAGAAATAAAGCCAGTTTTCAGAAAACAGCACTAGAATTTGATTTGAGTTCAAGCTCGATTTTAGACATAAATCTAGCTTGCAAATCTAATTTTGGTATTTGCCACATAAAACAGAAATATAGATAGATCTGTTTGACTTTGATAGACTTTTTTTATATTATAAATATTATTTTCTGTATAAATAATAATTATACTAAAATAAACTATTTACATTAAAATATATTTACATGGAATAAATATAAAATATCATTATAAAGACAAATATGCTATGAAGGCACAATCCGTAGTTGGTATGACTTTGGTATGACTATGCGTATGTATGATTTTGTAATTATCTTAAATCATTTCACGTAACACAAATAAATGAAGATTAATAGGACACATGGAAAAATTGAAATAGTTCTACCTGTAATTAGACTGTTTAACGGTAGAAAAAGTTGGCACAGGTGAAACGAGCGAGGGCTTTTTGGTCCCTATGAATCAATGATAGTGCAATTAAGCCAGATAATTTTTACAGTCAGCCGTGGGCCGGGGCGCATTATGCGTGCCCGGAGATACGCAAAAAGTGCCGCGAGAGGAATAAAAGGGGCGGCGAGTGCAGCAGGCGCGCGTTACGCGTCCGTCGGCGCATAATTGTAATGGAAGCCGCGGGGGGGCCGCGCGCCAGCTCGGAATAATAAAAGAATAATACCTACGTACGCGGGCGGACGGGCGCCGGGTCACGTTAATGCGATGCGAGTGGAGTCGGCCTGGGCGGCCCGCGCCGTCGCGCCGCGCACACGGAATTCCAGCTCCAAATCCACTTTTGCCCCGCTGCGGCATCGACGTGCGCCGCCGCGGCGCCGGGGACGCACGTGCGGGGAGGGCCGGATCGGCCGACGCGCACACCCCGACCCCGGGTATAAGCCCGTCGCGAGCCGACATTTGCCAGCTCCGCGGGGACGCGGCGATCTGCCCGGGAGGGAGAAAAAGTGACCCGCGGGCCCCGGCGATTCCGAGCCGGCTTTCGCAACCGCGCCCGGCTCTAATGCGCTTATACGCGACGTGGGCGCGCGCGCGGCCTCCCCCCAGGCCAAAGGCTCGCGCGCCGGGATTCCTCTATCGACCCGCCGGCAATTAAACCTGTAACTCAATGATCGTTAATAATGAAAAGCAGTTCTCCGGCTGCCGCGCCCCCGGCGCCCTTTTTTCCCGGCAATAAGAGATTTTTCGTTTAGCGCCCACGTAACGCCCCGGCCCCTATACGAGCAAAAGAAGCAGGAGAACGCGGCGAATGGACCGGGGGGAGCGCGCCGCGACGCCCAGCAAATTCCCCGACCTTAATATTGCTTATATGCAGCTAGCTTTAAATTATGAACTGTGTAATGAGTAACGCGACGGGGTAACTTACTACAAGATTGCTCTGGCCTATAGGCCGTATTGTCTCCTTATGTGCCACTTTAATTTATCATGAAATGCAGATTTATTAGACATATAACTGCACTCTTATTCGTTACTTTTACAAATTACGAATTTTTCGAATAGTATAATTGAATTAATACGTTTCGCTCTTTGATATTAGAGATACACGTTAGATTTCGTTCGGTTTGCTTCGTTCTCCCGCTTACAATTGAACACAAATATAAATATATACAATAACATGTATATATACATGTTGTTGAAATGATGTAACACATTTCATGCAATTAAAATTAGGATTTGGTTTTAACTGTATGCTTTATGGTATTTTTATCATATAAATTTCAATTTACGATAAATTTGTATGGATATTCTTTTATTTCACATAATTTAATTGCTCTCGATATGTACGTACAAATAATGCAATTGTGTTTTATGTGTGAAAATAAAAATATAATTATCAACATTTTTTTCGTAATTAAAAATTTAATTTTTAACTGAATTGAAAAAATTATTCATTTCTGACGTAAAATATTTGTTTTCAATTTTGTTGTACTACTGTTACTTACTTTAACCATATTGCCATGCAGATACCTGCACAAAATCGATAACTCATAGTCGAAATCTCGATGCCTCAACGTGACTTTAAACTACTCCAAAATTGTGGTACTGTTAAATACTGCTGTAAAAATCTAGTGCGAAAAAATCAATCATGTGTGTCGACAGATACTTTCGTCTTTTGCACGTAAATGTACACTGGTCGCAACGAAAACGTTGCATATCATTGATTTAACGACCTATTGAAACTGTGCTAGAATATGTAGATCAGCTAACGAATTTTGTCACAACAAGCGACTCTCTCTAGCGATTTCATTTCGCCACTTTATTTTCTTTTAAAAATATGCGTGTAGCGCTTTAAAATGCTTCTTTACGCTTGCTTTTATGTCGTCAGTACGCTTCCAGTTAGAAATACATAAAACCACGTGGTTTAAGTTACTATAATGTTATATTAGTCTGTAAAAAAACTCAGCAAACTTTTTAACTCTATATTTATTTATTTATTTATTTATATGAACTTTTTTATTTGGGCTGGACGGGAGTGTTTATACTTTATTTATGATGTAATAGTAATAAAATATGGATTAAAGTCGTAGTAAAACAATAAATCATAAATGGTTCTACATGATATTTTTTTTCAGCTTTATGCTAAATTTTGTAATTTTTGAACTTTTAGACTTAATAGATTATTATTATTATTAATTTTATTCAATCATTCTGAGAAAAACGCCTTTTACCAATAAAATTAACCTGTTCTGTAAATCTGGATTCGCACTGATTCCCAGCGTTTTCATATGAGCGTAAACGTTTACAGAAAAGCCCACTGAATGATCAGTCAATATTCACTTATCGATATATTCACATTTAAAATTATTTTTGTTCCAATACATTAGATAATTCAAAATAGGTTTGATAATTTTCAAAGTAATATTCGACTTTATTAATTAAAGAATAATTACAATACATAGAAAATGTAAAAAGTTTTTAATTAAATTCAGATTCCCCTTGAGCTGCATGATAATTCGCTTCATTACTATCTAATTCAGCTCCATCTTCGTTATGAAATTACTGTTGATTATGCAAGTGTTCATCAATTTCATTATTGTTACGAGCAGTGAATAAATGTTTTAAGGGTTGTGGCAAAACATCTACAGGCATTGTATCTTCTTGAAAACTTTAAACTTCATCTTGAAAATGCAAATGATTTTCTCTAACATGTTGTCTCAATTTAAATATTTGTATCGACGATTCCGCCCATTCTGCACACATACGAATCAACAATTTAAACCTCCAGATAATGTTAAACGATGATTGTTTATAAAAGTGGCTTCGCAGTTCATTTTAACCATTACAAATAATTTGTTTGCAAACAAATCAATTCAGCATCTCCATGGCCTGTAAATACTAATGTTATATGCAACAAAAATAATTAACAAATACAATAAACAAATATAATTACACATGATAATACATGAAAAGTTATTGACCAAATATAAATTAAACAATAATATTCATGTTTATTTTTCAACAAAACCAAGTTACGTTAACTTTCAAAAATTTTACGAATTCTTCATGTATAGAATGTTTTAATAGATGCTCACACACATAGCACATACACAAATATTAATGTTCATATTAAATAATACAAAGTGTTTATAAATTTACTTTAAATTAATCTTTGTACATGAATGCTATAGAAAGCATTACTAAAATGTACTTCAACTACGTGTTAAATTGGAGCGATTTTTGAAATCCATAAACGATTACGTACATCTTTATATGAAAATATTAAATTATTACCTACTTTAATCTAAATAATTTTAATGTATTATTAAATTATAATAATGTAAAAATATATTTACGTAGCAGATACTTCATCCAAAACTGATATAGGCAATTTAAAAATTAATCACTTTCGCAAACCACCTTAATCAAAAAGTTTAGTTGCATGTAGTTAGGTTTTCTCAAGTCGATACTTCAATTCAGCGCATGCGCATACAAAGCTTTTCGTCATTCGCGAATATCCATTTCTTCACTGATAATTCAGTAATAATTTGGGTTACTGAACAAGCCAGAGACTATTTCACTAATTTAGATTTAGAGAGTGCAAATACAACAAGAATCACCGGAGATTATAGGTATGCGATAAATAATAAAATAACTAAAAGTATACATTTTTGCATATCCAAAATTTTTATTTTATTAGCAATGCAGGTGCAAAAACTAATTTAATTTATAAATTCTATCGATAATCTGGCCAGCACATTGTTTATCTTCATTAGAGTTCGTCGATGGGTATATAAATATTCAATTAATGGTGAAATTCAATGTTAGAAAAAGTCTCGGAAAAAGGTTGCTGCATTTAAAGAAAAGTAATAAATTGTTAGCGGATGCTTCGAAGCATTTATTTGGTATGATAAAAAAAATTGGGTTAATATCTGATAAATTGACACAAACCGAACCATTAGTCTTCACATTCTAAATTTTTTGCAACTATTTTTAATGTGTGCAGGCGAAGCATTTATCAAGTAAAATAGTAAATCACGAACAAAATATGTAATACTTTATTACATCACGTATAATAAATTAAAGACAATAGTTATATGTTTTTGTAAAATTACCTAAAGTTATTACAGTATATGCAAAAATAGAATGAATGTGCAAAAAAGCAAATCAATACCTGCAAAAGTCACTGATTAATGTTTTTTTTGCTATACAACAGATTACATCTGATGGCAAACATAACTAACCCATTTTCTTTTCCAATTTCAGGAATGGAAGCTATAATGTCCGAATTTTTCAACGACACGACGACGGCCTTCTACATCATGCTGATAGTTTTTATCGCCGATCAGTACGACGCCGTTTGCTGCCACACACCAATTACTAAGAGACATTGGTTAAGGTAAGAGAATGTTTTATTTATTTTGAAGGTAGATTTGCAATCTATTAATATCAGGCATTATTTAGATAGTATTAACTATTTTCAATCTGCATTTTATAACTATAATTAAAAATAATTACAATTTGACATAAACTACGTATAGAAGGCAATTTGTAGGAATGGTCTTTATCTAGATTTTTATTTATTTAAGATCTGAATCGCTTCTCAAGTACAAAAGTTTAACTTTGGCAGTTAGGTGGTTCTGTTGACTTCATAAAAATCGTAGAGGACAGATGGAGTGACAAACTTATTATTAGATAGTGAACACGTTTGAGTAATTAAGACAACGCACTTTCCTGAATATGAAAGACTAATAGGAGAGTGAAAGAGGGAGCGAGAACGGTAAGAGATCAGAGAGAAGAGGATCTGGAGGAATGGTGCTGGTGGAGCATTTAATTAAGAAGGATTAAGCGGCATTAAAAACTAAATCTCGAGTCTTGGCAAAAGCGAATAGACCGCGTTCGTTTTCTCTCGCTTTCTCTCCCTGTCTCCTTCTTTATTCCATGCTGGCGACAGGCTAGAACTAAAACGATCAATATCTGTTCTGGGTAGATACTCGGGTAGGTACAGCTTCCGAGGATCCCCTGGTCTTTGAAATTTTACATTTTTCATCCGTCTTTGCGTTCCACGGTGAATTCCCTTTGCTTCGTCCTTGTCTTTGCCATCGCCTTTGATACCCAGTTTACGGCGAATTTTCGAAACGCTTCTGTCGTGATCGTGAAGATTGATGCATTGTTTACCCTTTGGATATTTAAGGGCCACAACCCATAAGCCATACCTTAGTCAAGTATACGCTCAAATAAAAAAAAATGTATTTCCGTATTAGAGAGTAGAGATCGAAGTGCAGTAAAAAGTCCCACAATATTTTTTATATAATATAAAACTATAACGAATTTGATTTATCGTACAGTTTATGATTTTTGCAGGATATATTGTGAATATGTTATTTTTTACGGATAACATTTATCATTTGCCGAAAAGATTTATTTTGATTCAAGATTGGAAGGATTAATATCAAAGGCTTGCGTAAGAATGCTACAATGGAAATCGTTCATTCATATATTCCAATCAGAAACATCGATGTATATACACATAGTATTAAATAACTACCTCACTTATTTCCGTATAGGAAAATTTTCAATCTGGAACGTAGTTATTCATCACTGTGAAAATTGGAAAAAGTCATGCACGCTGGAGTCTATTGATTTCATTTGCGCGAAACTTTTGCGGAATATTCCAGTATTTCCAAAAGACTTTATTCACAAAAAAAAAAAAAAAATAATAATCAGTATGTTCACTTTTGTCGGATACCTTCTCCTCTTAAAATCGGCCTCCGATCGAAAATGTGCGCTGAGCAGCTCCACCGGCCGCTGCATTGGAGGTGAGAAGCAGCGGGTGGAACGGAAGCCGATTGACTCGTGGCCGCGGGAGCGAAGGAAGCTCGAGCCGCGGCGGCAGTTGCAATGGGGCCAAGGCCTTTACGGGGCCGGGCAAGAACGGCGCTTTAACGGCCGGCAATCGTTCCTCAAATCCCGAAACGCCCGGGCCCCCAATTAAAGGCAGATGAGCCGTGGACCGCCGTTCGCTACCGCGGCGGGGATAAGAGGGATCTGCAGCCGCGGCCCACTAATTCCGCGGCTAATGCCCCCGGTGATTGGGCGCCCGAGCGGCCAACGCCGCGGAATAATCTCTTTCGCGCCGCCGGTTGATCGGCCGTGAAAGCGCGATTCTCTCTGGGATGGGCCGCGCGCTTAGAGCGCGCCCTGAGCCTGCCACAGGGCTTACATAAAGAGGGCCGGCTGCCCAACCGACGCCGCCCGTACAGTCGGTCGCAAAAGTCGAGGATCAATCCGCGTCGCGCAGCGATGAGGGGTTCGCTTTTTTACGAAGCGAGGATTGAATCAATCTGATCAAATAATTAGGGTTACCAATTACGAGCCTTACAGACTTGCAGCTTTAACCAGATGGAATAGGTATACGATGGAAAATTGTATAGAATGCAAGTAAGCGAGTTTGTAGGATGTTTGATCAATGTTTATGCCGAAAGACACTTTCCGTCTTTTTCGAATGCAACGCGCGCCGCTAAAGGTATACGTTCAAACATATCCGTCCAAAGTAAGCCCTTCGGTTTGGTAACTGTCGCAATCGAGTCGAAGCCCGAGCGTTACTCCCAATTGGACCTCTATATACTTTTCCGAGGCATCCCGTGCGACTCTTCAGTCGATTTTGGAGGCCGCCTGATCTGTAGTCGAGGCAGGCTCGCCTAACAAGTGCATCGCGTGGGCATCGGCAGTTTGCCGGCCCGCGGTAAACATAAAGAACCCGATGGTAGGGGGGGGGGGATCGGACGGTCCGGGGCACGCGCCGCCGTGCATAGGCTGCCGATGAGGGGACTGCCAACCTCGGCCCCGATATAAAACAGGAATCCTGCTTTACGCGCCGGGGTTACCCGCGAATATATCCGGGCCGTTTGTCTCGCGGCGCTTGCCGAACGCGCGCGCCCCGCTAATCCGGCTCGGCCCCCGTAACAATCGTTAGCCCCGCCCCCCCCCCCCTTCCGAGCAGGTTGTGCCGCGCGAGTTGCCTTTTTCGTATGGGGGATTTTTTCCGGTGGAAACGTATGCGCGGCTCGAGACTGCGGGAGATAAGTTAATTTCTCGACTCTGTTTTTTTTTTTCGTTGTTTTTTCCTGCTGTAGTATTTCTTCCTGAGGGCTTGGACATTCGGCGAAGGGAGCGTCCGAGTGTCAGGCCAGGGGTGGGGGGACTGAGTACACCACGTGTCCGCTTGCTTTTGGAGATTTGTTAAATACGATCGCGGTTGAATGTAACAATTCTACCCATAAAGTGTACTGACACTTCTGTTTCATTTGAAATATCGAAAGTACCAACATTTAATAATGAAATTATATTAAAGAACTTTTTTTCTCAAAGTATAATGAATATTCTGATACCGCTAATTTTCCCCAAATCTTATACTTGTTGATAATAATCTTTATCATTGGTAGATAACCAATTAAGAAATTAATAATTAGGCTTACGTAAATATTTTATAATTCTTTGTGTAGAAAGTGGAAATAGTTTCAAAGTTATTTAGAATAGAGTCAGAGCATATTCGTTACAAGTTACAATGTAGGTTATCGAACAATGTGCACAAGTGTTAGAAAAAACGTGACGGTGTTAGTTGCACGGGTGTATTTAAAAAAGGAATTACGGACTAGCCCGGTGGTTAGCAGGTGGAAAAGGCCGCGCGGCTCCGGGAAACTTTTTCTCCCGCGTCTTGGGAAAGTCGGCGGCGACTGCACATAAGTCACTTTGCCGCTTGCCTGGCACTTCCACCCGCGGACTCGGATTTGACCAAGTTGGCCGTCTGCCCGGGCCGCTGAGTGACCCGCGCGAGTCGGCGATGCGCGCGCCCCCGCGACCCCGGAGATTTATGGCGGGCGAGGGCGACCGATAAGGCAGACGCTCGCGCGACCCGCTAATTCTTCAATTTCCCCGTGTATTCTATTCAGGGCGCGCCCGGCCGCGGCCCAGCCTCCGCCGTATTTTAAAGATCTTGCGGGGCCCGCGCGAGCTTAAGCAAGAGAAATGGACCGCGGAAGGGGGGGGGGGTGGAGGAATAAAAGCCCTCGGGCGGGGCCGGCTATGATGGATGCGCCCGGCTCGCGTTACCGCGACTCGCCGCGAATTGTTCCCGGGGTGTGGCGGGCCCGGCAAACACCCGGCCGCCCCTCCTTGGCAAACAAATAATTATCAAAAGCACGTTCCCGCGATCAATTCCGCGCCGACTGCCAAGATACCGCGCCGCCCGCCCCGCCGCGACCTTTTTCCCCGGCCTTATATACCGGCTTGTCCGCGCCGCAGATAAGAAGTAATGGTGCCCTGAGTAATTGTCCGCCCCCTGGCTTTAAATTCGCGAGGAAGCGCAGCCGCCGGCCACGCCGTTGGAGCTCGAGCGAAAAACTCGATCCGCGCCCTTTTAACTCGTGCACGCAGCCGTGCGCGCCAACTGGAGCAAGGGCTTGCCTTCACGATTAAACGACCCTTGTAAGATGCGATATGAGTTACTTATTACCTTTAGATGCGCCATCAAAAAGGAGCTTGCGCCCTGCGAACGTTTACCGTCTTGTAATTGTATATTAGATTTCCATTATCTTGTATCTGGCGATATACAGTATTCTTTATTATCATTGTAATGTCTATCGACATTCTTTTATTAGCAATATGGGTAACTGTTATTCTATGGCGTTTAGATCGTGAATTTTTAATTATATTTTATATACTTGCAATCAAAAATTATTTTTGTTGCTCTCACAATGCGTCGATCTTGTATAGTAATAGACCTTATTTAGTTACAGAATCAGCTATTGTAAATTATCTATATTAGCTTTTCATGATTAACAATCTAACACGAGTTATGCAGAGAGGAGATTAACATAACTTTAATATCATCTTTAAATTATAGCATCGATTGTATTTTTTTCATGTAATATTAAGATCAAACAACTTTTTCCAAAAGTCCATCATTTTGTTTTCATGCGATAATAACAATTAAATTTTTCAATTTCTGTTAATACGCGTACTTCTGTTTGTACGCATACTGTGTTAGAATCGTTTCTGTAATCTTTTAACCTTTTTTATACAGTTTTATTAGGTTAAATAAGGGAACCTTGTCCTATAATGATTTTATCTGCTGCATGTATTTCACGATAATGATTGAAAACCACGTTTAAAACTACAAGAACAGTTTTTTGAGATTTGTTGATATCGGATTTTATCCATTGCAATGATAAATAATAATTATAATTTTGATAAAAACTTTAAAAGAGTCGATTATTTCATTGATAATATGTATCCAATGTTTGTTCGTTTTTCTAATTACATTGTGGTCTTAACACATTTGTTATGGATAAAATAAAAAATTAAAAATAACCAATGCTTAATTACCATTGCCTTATTTAAGCTTAATCAACTACTTGTGCATGTAGAGACATCTTTTTCTTTCCGATTCTTGATTCTTTTGTTTAAATTTTAATCAATTAATTACATAATATGAAGGATCACAAAACATTGATTTCAACCAACCGAGAAATACTTTGTCTACTCGTTTCTCTAGTAAACTTAGATACTACAAAATTACAGTTTTTCAAAATTTATGGTAGTTAAAAATATACAGTGGTGATCCATAAGATTCTGTTTGTTCTTATTAAAGAATGTTTCCTTGTTTTTCGGTGGCATAATGGCATAATATTATACATCATACGCAAAATTATGATGTATAATATTTAAGAAATAGTAATACTAAATAAATTGATACTTTGATTCATTGAATTTGTTTAAATACTATTCTCGTTTGTTTGCATTGTAATAAATGTTGGAATTGAGAACAAACTTAAAACTACGCGCTTTATAATCAATTTATCAATCGCAAATAATTTTGATATGATTAATAAAATCAGTTATCTATTAGTTATATATTAGTTATCATTTCTGTATATTTACAACAATACTTTAATATAGCATTTCAGTATTTTGTAAACATTTACAGTGTTACGTATATGTATTATATATTATTACATTTATATTATATATGTACATGCACACAGTATTAAATATGTATTATAAATTAGAGATAACGAATTGAATAATAGATCAAATTTCCGAAATCCCTTATAGTATCGAATAGTGTACATGGTCATTAGATGTCATGCCAGTCGCTTTAATGCAAACACTGAAGCGACCAAGGAAGTAACTTACATCGGTTTTACTGTGTACAAACTATATTAAGGTATTTTTTGCATCCACGATCAACGAGTAGTGTCATAATACTAATGTTTATAGACTTAAAAAGGTGTATGCGTTAAAACTATATATTTTAACGACGCACAAGTACTTGAAAGCAGTTTTAGTTCAAGTTTTAGTAAGAAAATAAAAGAATTGCGAAAAATAATTGTGAATGATTTTGTCTGTTCTAACATTGAATCTGGTTGTTAGTTTTTGTTGTAATTTCCCTGATTTAAAACTCATTATTAGGATTACTCCGAAACTGACCCAAACCAGATAGATCTTGATATATATGATCTATAACTTAAAATTCATACATTTTTAATAATCTTTTATTGTTAATTTATTCTCAACGTGTATATCCTATAGCCTAACCATTGCCCCAACCACTTTCACACCCATACGCAAGGTCCCTTTAGCGTAATTGTAAACTCTAAACACTTCCTCCTTATACGTATTATAAGGAAGTCAACGAATTGAACCAGATCATCGCAGGTCGTAACAAACACGCCCTCGTAAAGGCTAGAGATTGAATATTTAAATTATAGGAAAAACGTCACCAAGTATTTGCCTAGCCGTGCGTCATATTGCGTAGAAAATTCCCATAATCGCGCGACAACTTGCAAAACTCGCTCGGCTCATTTTGGATTCTTGAAAATCGGAGCTGCGGCATTTTTTGAC
The DNA here is from genome assembly GCA_018906755.1 of Sycophaga agraensis. NCBI lineage: Eukaryota > Metazoa > Arthropoda > Insecta > Hymenoptera > Pteromalidae > Sycophaga > Sycophaga agraensis. The sequence continues at coordinate 3,329,180 of JACCIE010000004.1, forward strand.
GAGCGGCCAGCAGTGACAAAACCGGGGCCCTAAAGAATTTAATTACGCGCATTAGCGCGGGCGCGTCGAAGTATTATAAGCGCGCTAGACGGACGCCGCGGCCTCGAATCGATATATTCCGCGAGGATTGGGGGGGAGGCGGCGACGCATAACCGCGCGGTGGGAAAATTGCCGCAAACAAGGCGCGTGCGCGAGCGGATTCTCCTTTGCCGGGGCGGAAGCAGCGAGCGCGCGCCGAGACGTCGGGGAGCCACCGCTGAGGGTAATAGAGCCCGCCTCGGCCGAGGGCTCACAATCAACAGGGCTTGTCCGCAAATAACGCCCGGGACGCATGATTATGATTGAATAAGCCCGGTAATTGGGCTTATCAAGCAATTAGAGGAGCGGGCCGATCGGCCGTGTCTCGCGGGCTCGATTTTAATAACGGATGATGCTGGCCCCGTCGTTCGTTCAGCGAAACGGCCGAACTCGCGGGCCAAGGCAAATAATTAGTTTGGGAAGCAAAAAAAAAAACGGGAAAAAAAAGGGTCGGGGGTTATAATCGGCCGCCGGGCGATCCGGACGCAAGTGGGTATATATAATCCCGGCGCCCGGGTATCACGCACGCGCCCCTCGCCTGCCGAAAGAAGCGCGACGAATCGCCCGGGAATGATCGAGGGCTCGGGGGACAAAGGGGTGCGGACGTCTGCCGGGCGTATTAGGCGTGCGGCGGACCGGAAGCAGCCAGTGGACGGGAAGAGGGCGCGGCCGGGAGGGTCCGCTCGCCACGGGCCTTGAGGAAATAACGGGGCAAACACGGGCGGGGTCGCCCTACCCAGGGTGACGACTCTCGCCCCTTACGTCCTCCTCGCGGTGGCTACTCCTCGCGGATCCCTTCCTTGGGGCCGACTCCGCGGGGAGACCTCGGCTTAATTAAGATCCAATCAGGCTGGCTTCTCCTTCTTTATTTTTTTTTTTTTTTGAGACCGTGCGGCGATTATCATCGAGAGGAGGCTCACCTGGGCCGTCGCGGCGCAGCCGTCGATTATTCCGTAACCCGATGCCGCCGGAGGACGAGGGGGCTTTAATCAGGATCCCGTGTCTGGCTCGGATGGGCCGGACAGCGTCCGCCGGGCAGGCGCCAGCCCCACCCCCGCGCCCTTTGATAATCTCGGGCTCGCGCGCCCGCCGGCTGCATTGTACTGGCTTATCGGCGCCGGGGCTTTTTCCACGGGCTCCTCCTTCCCCGTCGGTCGCTTCTTATTTGCCGGCACGTTTGTTTGCCCCGCGCCGATTGGGCCGGGAATCGGAAGCCCGCTTACCCACCTCCATCGCATTCCCCCCATTTCCAGCCGCAAAGTGGTTAGTTTTCCAACGCCTCGGAATTACGGATTAAGATGATTATGCGCGGTCGAGCGGCGTTATAATATGCATGGTTACCCGCTGACCTCCGCGGAATTACTGCCCTTCGCGCCCTGCAGAGGAGCGCAGTGTCGTTATGCTATGCCTGTATGTACGCGCGCATAACGCCGACGGACTAATGCCCCAGCCCGCGACCCTTCATCCATTAAGCCCCTTTTTACCGGCTTATATACATACAAATATGTAGTTTAATACAATCCGTCGGCGTTGGTGGCCAATGGACCGATCGCCGTTGCCCCGGGTCTACGGGGGTTAGAGCCGAGGCCGGATCCGATACAGCCGCGCCAAGCTGCCTAAACGGGGATTTTTTATTGCGCCAACCAGGCCGTGCCCTACCTCCCACGCGACCAAAATACCGCGGTCTAATGCCACGGGGACATCCAAGTCGGCCTGTTCTACCGAGCCCGGCCGAATGCGGGATTTACTCTTACGCAAATTACTGGGCGTATATGTATAGGCACCGGTGGCCGCTGCACCAAGGTGTGTCCTATTCAATTGCCGCGCGACACCCGGCCGTTATGCAAATTCCCCGATTTTTACGGCAGGCGCTCTGCACTTTCGGACTAACTTCAGCGTCATTTGGCGCTGCATCGTCCGGCCCAGGGCCGGCCATCATAAGCGTCTCGGCAACGACGAACGCCCCTATCGGCCATTGTTGCTAAATCGTCGAGCAAGAGCAGTTAAGCTTCGGGCGATGGCCGATCATTTTCGTGCCACGCCCTCGGCTGATCGTTCTTCTTCATTTTTCACTTTTTATTTTTCCACCCCGCGGTTTTTTTGGGACAGGCGCATGCATCCGTTACCCATGCGGATCGCCCGGACAGTTGTCATTTGACGTCGATTGAGTTGCCACGCGTTCGTTGTGCCCTCCTTTTTTCGGGCATCGTGTAATCTTCACGACTTGGGTTTCGTATTGTTCGAGGCGGCTAATTGCGCGTAAAAGAATCATTTGCGCATCCTTCGGATTATGACGCGCGAGGGGCACAAGGTACGTGGTGTCTCGTAAAAAAATTTATGCGCCGGAACAAGACGCCTCGTATACTTTTGTACCTTTGTACACGTGTACCGGCGCGTTCCCTCGTCCGCCCCAGTCAAAAGTCAAATAGAAATTCACCTAGTTTCCCCTTCCCGACTACTTCAAAGTTAAAGCTTTAGTGCATCGTTATACAAATGCAGTATATTACACGTTAAACGCAATATCTACATGGTATTTTAATGTGCATTTCGTAGCATGTTACACGGGAGGTAAACTCTTATTGAATTATGTTACAAAGAATAAAGTCAATTCTTGGAAATACGAGCCTCTGAGTATTTGTGGTAGCTCCTTGTCGTTTGATAGCTCGTGTACACTCGCAGCCAAATTGTTTACACGCCTTTGTTCCGGTGCACGCGTCGCCTTCGAAAACTGCTGTCCAATTACTGTCGGAGGTAATTTCGTCCTTGTCGAGTGGTTTTTTAACCGAGCCCAGCGCTATTCGGCAACGAGTCGTCTGATTAATCGTAAACAGCTGGAATGAAAATTGGCCACCGAAGAATAATTAACAGGGACAATTAATTGTACCGAGGGCCAAGACGGCATACTAAGGACCTTCCGTCGCCTCGCGGGACGCGCCTGCCCCCTTCTTTCACCCACTGCCTACACTGCGACTTTCGGCCCGAGGAATCCCCTGAGTAATCGTTCGGCTCAAGGGGTCGAACGAATCGATACTAGTTCAAACTCGATCATTTTTCTAGACAGTTTCGCAGTCACGATATTGCAGGCAGTCGATATTACGCCCTGGGCCTGCGAGCGACACGAGCAGGTACAAAAGAGTCGCCCCGCACAAAGCTATTTCTACTTAGCAACATGGTTTGTAATGACATCGACACGCGGCGAAGTTGATTGTTGTCGAGACACGCGCGTGAATTTCGAGATGAAAAGCCGCCACGCCGACGTGCGCTGCATCAAAAATAACGCTGTGTGCACGCACGCGTGGACCGAGGTGCGAGTCAGGAAGGCGGGGAATTCGATATTCCAAGAGTAATTCGTTTAAGCCCTGTTTTGAGCAGGTGTAAAAAATACGCTTGCAAAATTTCATATAAATCGGCCGAGTGATACTGGCTTGAGTTACCCTTTTGAACCCGAATGAAATACTGGGCTTGTCACATGATCAGTTATTCCTACGGTTTTTCATTTTCTTTATGCATCGTGTCCTGTCAGGAAAACAGCCGTTGATTCATATTTTGTCTTTGAAAAACAAAATTTGAAATTTACATTAAGTATATTTTTCAGCTTTTTTACTAAAGCTCTCAAAGTTGTTCCGGTTATTTAGCTATGCATTAGATTGAAGTTTTATTTCGATATACTTAATAGTCTGTTTATTATTAATAATGTTTTAAGAACATATTTTCTTAAATTACTATGTTTATTTTCCTAAAAGTTATATGTTTTTAACTCTCAGATAAAAATTATATGTGCAATATTATAATGTACTTTTCTGTTTGTTACAGGTGAGTTCAGAAATAACAATTTAGACTCCGATATAATACGTAAGTTTTATATCATACATTCATTATCTATATGTCCATATGCATATCAAAAAACACAATCGCTAAATTTTAAAGAAAATATCTTTCAGTTTTATTCAATCGTTATTCAGCAAATAATAATTTTTGATGTTATTTTTCAGCGATTTACATTTCGTAAATTCAAATAAAGTTGTCCTATATTTTCATTATCTGTCTATTCGAAAAACAATGCATGTTATATAAAACAAAACAAAATTATATTTACTTATGAAACTTGTTGATTTATTGTTTCGAAAATTTCTTTCATTCTACAAGCTTTTGATGTTGCACATAATCAGAATTAGCGTTTTGTGAATTAAAAGGCACGTTTTATTTATCCTCAGTGGCATAAACAGCCATATGCAGATACATGCACATAAATTCATATATAAAAACCAAAAACATTGAACGGTCAATACTCGTAGAGGGAAAATAATCCTTTGAGGTTAACAGATGTAGGATTGAAATGCCATCGCAACTTATTAGAGAGACCTCCCTCGCCAAGTAGATGCTAAACAAACGATTGATTTGTACTTTGGAGTGCCGCCGGTGAGTGAGCGGACGAAAGCTTCTAAGTGCTCACTTAAGCGTAAAAGTCGAAACTGTATATATGGATTCGTGGAAATTCACACGGGCACGTGCATGATCGATGACGCGGGAGAGCGCATAATTCAAGCCCTGGGTATGTACTTAGTTGATTTCAACGAGCAGCACGAGTTCGATATAACTGCCCCGAGTAAAAGCATCAATCTTGCCGCACGAGAGTCGTATACTCTTTATTCCGGCGGGAGAGTAATTACAATCCTTTCTGTGGTCGATTCATTTTTTTCTAGCTGTTCGCACTTAACGTGGCAGTGCATTTAATTAGTCCGCTTAGCCGTTCATTTGTGACTCTTTTAAAGTTCGATATTAATATTTGTATAAAACTGAGAGAAACCAAGATAGTTTCAAGAATGAAACACGTAGGCAAACAAATCAGAACGATGGTGATTTTAATATTTTATTTATACTTTAGCAGATATTCTGTCCGTGGATACCAATGCAAGAGAAATACGCCAATTTACTGAATAGATGATTGTTCAATATCTGCATCGTCACTTCTAATTTCATTGCTTTTTGCTCTTTTTCGAACGGCGCTGTTTTAGATTGGTTTTATATTGCGTCGTAGGTTCAACGCCATTTGTATTCATACAATCTTAATCAAATCCATTTATAATAGTGATTAAATTTGGAAAAAATTACAATATTGTTTCTCTTATTAATTTTATAAAATCGTAAATATGGACTTTTGCAAATATTTACTCAAAGTAATTAATTTACTCGGAATTAATGATTGAGTACATGAAAGTAAAAATATAATTTGCGTCTGATGAAAAGTAAACAGGACCAATGATGATTACAAAGTGAAATTCTTAAAAAGGAATTATGATCATATTATTGCAAAGTCGCAATGCTATAAAACACTGATTCTTCGTTAAAATAAACATATGTATATTACTATATATGTTTAATAAAAATGTTTAATCTACATTGATATATATTTCTCTTGATTTATTGCAAGTATACGAATCGGAATAATAAGCTGCGAGATAAACAATATTTTTTATCGTTTCCGTTAGATGTATTGTATTTGACAAACATCTAGTAAAAATGCGGTAAAAGCTTTATTCACATGTTCCATTTGTTAAAAAAGTACAAAAATATGTAAGTTATGGCATAATGATAGCGTAATAAACATGGTTCAATATTTATTATACGGCGTATACATGTGTAGAATCGTTTTACCTAATACTATATTCTTCTAGAATAACAAAGGCCGATAAATTCTCGTTGCTCTTTTATTCGGTAGACATACTTTACAGCTTGAATTTTATTTGGGCAGCTTTAGACCGAGTTTTAGACGGTGTTTCAATCCCCTCGTGGAAGTAGAAGCCTTTCCGCAAGTTGCGAATAAGCATCATTTACGATTGAATATAACGCGTAGTTACAATGAAGTTATATACCCAAAGGACACTTGCATGGTATTTGAATTGCACACAAGAGATATGAGAAATAATTCTGTCGCCATGTAAAAATAAAAGCTGCTACTTTTCTCGTGTCGCTCGTGTCCTAGCAGCGCACCGAATAATTAGACGCAACAAAAAAAAATATTTTGTCTTAATTAAATTACAGGAATCCACTCGTGTTTGTAGCTCACAGCATGCATTAACCTGGCTGAAACGGACCCTTTTTAATTTAAAATTAGGCACCGAGTATAAAAGATGTACGTAATTGCCAATGCACGCATAGAAGATAAAACCAAGTTAATCTAATTAATTAGCGCACGCTATACTAGCCATTGGGGCGCTATTTATGCGATGCACACTGTCAAGGCAGACTTATCGAATATGCAATCGGAATAAGATACTTGGTATTAAATTTGTCTTGGCAGAAGCGAGGAGAACGCATATTTATGTTGTCTAGCAGGCGTTAGTTGCGCAGTGGTCCATGTAGGTGGCGGGACGGCTTCGGTGGGAAGCTTCGGCACGGCGGCTGCTCGCCCGTAAAGGAAATGAAAATTAATACCGGGGCGAGCCGGGTCGGCTGGTTTATTGCCGAGTCGTAACGACCCTTGTCAACATCTCGTTACGCGGCCGCCCGCCCGGCACCTGCATTTAAGGCCTGAAAATAGAGAAGCCACCGCTCGCGATCGAGGACAAAGCTTTAGAGTCAATTTTCCGCGTTATTGGATTGAATTCTGTGCCGCGCGCTTAGATGGCCGAGGGTTAAGCCTGGAAAAACTCAGCCTCATTTGTCCTTGGCAAGCGGGGAATTTCTGTCGCTGATAGTTCATCCCTCTCCAGCGTTTTGTCGCTGGATTTTTTGTCGATCGTCTAGAGCGAGTTGAATAGGCGCTTGTTAACAAATAATTTAGTAAGATTGGCGTTGTGCTCGGTAGCGCGTGCGCGGATAAGGCGACCAATTGGCGGTGTGATCGATTTCATTATTTTCCCTAGATTGTCTCGATCCATCAAATTGGCTCTGCTCTCGCGCAGGTGTCGCTTTTCCGAGGGCAAATCAAATATTTGAAATAGTGGAGCGGGCGATAGGCTCGAGGGGAGTCGAGATAAAAATATGATTGGATTAATGGAGTCACGTGGGCCGGAAGGATAGGCTCGAGAGTAATCCCCTTTCATGCGGCGCACGTGAGATCGGCCCTAATTGAGGTTCTTCAATGTAATCACGCGCTAACTAAAGCTTTTTAGTGTATAATTTGCAGCGAATAATCACGACGACACGCGATATCTTTTCGGAACATGATAACACAAGTGAATCAGGCCTTTCTCTATTATTTGTCAATCGCAATAATATGGATTAGCGAATTGATGATTTTCAAAGAATGTAAAATATATAGAAAAAATATATAGTTCTTATAAATTGGATTTGATGAGTAAGACAAAGAAAGTAGGTCAAAGAATGAAATAACACAAAGTTATGAATATATGCGGATGAAACTTATTAGATTAAAAAAAATAATAGTTATTTACGAAAAGCGAAAGCGTAAATGGTCCTTTAACTCATTAACAAACAAAGGAACGGACTTTTATAGTCTTTTGTGCTCGAAATTGTATAGGAGTAAATAATTAAATGTGGTCTAAAATTATGAAACATTTATTGCAATGTGATTCGTAGTAGTCGATGCGTAAACTAATTAAAATGGCTACTCCGATTATACAATATGTTCCCAATGTAAATGTATAGGAGATTTTACTAAAGTACCGATTTATCGATTGTTCGTACATTTGCCCCAATCTCTCGACGAGAGCGCCCCCGCCGGGTTCGGCTCGAGGTCGCAGCGTTGCGACACTGTTCAGGATCGCGACGAATCTTCTGGCTCAATCCAGCGCCCCTTCCGCATGGTTCACGCTGCATCTCCTCAGCGAAACATTTTGGTCCTTCGAGCCGAATTGTCTTACGCTCCGGGACATGGACTCGGGTAAGCACAAGGCCCTGAGAACTGAGATTTTGGGTGTTTGAACAGATGTTTGGACTCACAGGCATGCATCTTTCGAGACTACTTGACGCACGCGCTGACCCAACCATTAGTCCTCACAGTCCATCTTGTATCCCGGGCTCCTATCTTCCTAGTGCGTTACCTAATGGGTGTCTGATTTGTATCATTGACCTAGTCTCGCTCCCTCATGATGACTTACAGATCACGAGTGTGTTCGGAGCTACTAAAGCGGTTCTGGACTGACTTTGTAGTGAACCATGTAGATATTCTAAGTCTTGATGATGCCTGTAGCAGCCGCTATTTCACCGACAACGGTCATGTCAAGATCGAAACGCTCTATACCAAGGCTAAGGCCCGCTTTTACGACAAAACAGACCGACTCCATCCAGCCGCCCATGCATTTGAGTCCTCTAACACTCATGGTGGCTCAAGGTCACCTATTACCATGCTGCCCTTCAGTAGCTTGTAAGCCGAATGGGAGTCCTTTTCGGACCTCATCCAGGTCGCCGATCCACTCGTGCCTGGATCTCTCAATGTCGAGAAGCTCTATTATTAAGACTCACGTCCTTGGTGAGGCCAAGGCTCACCTCGATCATGTCCCAGTGACTGGGGCCAACTACGTTTGCGCCTGGGTTGACCTGGAGTCGTGACACTATTAGGAGCGGCTCTTGATGCAAACCACCTCGAGGCTCTCTTCAACAGCCCTCCGCTACGGGACGAATCGTGCCATCGTTGCACGACTGGTTTTTCATCATCGCCTGTCTAGACATGGAACCCTTTACCCGTTACACCTGGCAACATGAAATAGGCGGAGGCGAAGGCAACCCGCGTGCAGCCGCTCTACCTGGGCCACACTGTACAACGCAAACAATATGCTCCGGTTGATCGATGTCACCTCGCAGTTCAGCAGCGACTCTGCTTACACTGCCCGCAACCCATCCACTCAGTGTCGACGTGCGCGTCCGACTGCTAGAGGTAGGCGAGATTGTGGAGCTCCGGCTCGGATGCGGACTTTGACCGCCCTCGCGACATAGACCATCTTCAGATCGATCCTGACCAGTTCAATCTCTAGCTGTCCAGGGCTCGCCGCTCCCTGATTCGTCTCGACCTACGTTTCCGCGCTAGAACTGGAGGACGTGTGCCACCATGAGCACCTGGTTGGCTTTTTACAGTGCTTGTAGACTCTCGAGGATTGACACGGGACACAATAGGTCGATACACCGTGTCACTGCTAGTTAAAGGGGCTTCCTTCTCCACGGAGTAACAGCGGAGTACCGGACGGAGTACCAGAGTACCGAGGATAACTATATCCATCAAGGCACATGCGACTGCTTACCCCATCCAAGCTGGATCACAGCAAGTTTTCAAACTAAGCATCCTTCATCACAGCATCTGGCAGCGTGGAGACATCCGAGCGAAGTTTCGCGTTGTATTCAAGTCTTCCCCAGCTACAACCAGTGATCATAGCCTCATCAACGGCCTTCATACAGAGCGAAAGCTGCAGGAGGCCCTCGCCACCATCGTCACTCGATGACGAACGCATCGCTTCGAGTTCTCCACAGATATCAATATAATTTCCGTTAAATCCGCGTCGATCTAGCACAGTCTCATCTCCAGCGGGTTATATGGAACCCCCTCAGTTCAAGCTCACGTCTCCCATCTATGGATCACTTGAACAAGGTCCTGTACTGGATTTTTTTAAGAAAGTCCACCTGCAATCATCTCGTGGATAATTATGTCGAACGAATCCCAGAGCTCATCGTGGGCATGGCATGGGTATGTCCCTTCCACAGACAACGTGAGCGACACTGTTCTCCAGTTCTCCTCGGCATTCTTCTGCAGATGCGCCGAGCGGTGAGTCACTCCGCCAGTACTGCCTCACCGCCAGCGTTGTCACCCCTGCTGAACAGCTGATAGATTAAAAAATAAAATTAAAATAAATAAAGTATGGACAGCAGAATTTGCATTTATTTTAATATTCATGAGTTCAGAAGACTATAATATTTTGTAAGTGTTGCACAAGTATACACATAGCTTTCATTTATATTTAGGAATATTATTCTTAGTAACAAAATATTTAAACATTTACATTGCATAGTATAGGAATGAATGGGGTCTCTCGCGCCAAAAATAAAAGACATTGGCTCTGCAGCATGATCGTGTAATGGAAGAAGTTTTAACTATTAGAAACTATTCATTTAACTTTATTTTCCAGTCCATATACTTCTTAGCAATTTATAAAGTTTGTCAACGACCAAGAATTCTACATAATAAGAATAGTACATATGTTAATATATATTCTCTCTAAAAATACACTAGCAAAAATCTACTAAAGTTTAGTGAAGAGTAGGTCATCGAGGTATCGGTCAATACATTGTCTTTTCAATGAATTTTGATCGCCTTTTCAGTGAATTATCATTAATATTTCAGTAAATCTATGACTAATTGACTAGAGCTACTATTTTTACTAATCCTCAATAGATTTTCTTAAATTCTTGTTTCGAGAGCGAGTGGCCTTGCGAGTCGGAAGAGTACTTCTGCCATCGATGCAGAAGTCCCCGAGTGTTTAACGACGCGAGGGCCGGTCGACATGAGCCTCGGGCCGAGCGGCGCGAGTAAGACCCCCGGTTAACAAGGCAAACAAGGCGAATGGCACCGGCAGACGTTATCTGGCAGGCCATCATCTCGCCCCGTCGGCCCCGGTCAGCCGCCCTCCCCCCAAGGAAAGGCCCGCGGAAAAATGTCCTCGCGGCCGCGATTAATTAGCGCTCCGGCGGGCTACAAACGCCGGGTGCGCGCGTTCACGCTCGGATGATTTCATTAGTCGAATCGGCCGGCGGCGACCCCGGCGACAGGCCATTAAACGCCGGGCGCCGGCGCCGGGGCGGCCGCGCGCGCCCCCGGGGAATCTATTTGCATAGTAATGACAAGCGCCCGCTTGTCGATCCCGCTTAGGCCAGAGGGCCCCGGCTACGGCCTTTTTCTCCCGCTAACGAAGATTTGCGCGCGGGGACGAAGGAGCCGATCGGCGCCGCCTCCCAAGTGGATTAAGCGATTTGCGAGATGCGCAATCGCACTGGTCCCGGGATTCTTTTCCCGCGGCCGCCCCGAGATTAGGGCGCCGGGGCGTCGCGCGCTCCTCCGCACTCGCCGCTAATCGAATGGCAGAGCTAGATAAGGACCGCCGGAGACGCCGGTGCCAAGATAGGACACGGAGCCTTATACATACCGACGGTCGTTATCTCGATCGAATGGACGCAACCGGTGCGTTACAAAGGGTCTATACCATCCGAAGGACGTGTAATTTTGAAGTCGCTGATCACTGGCGTTTTTTTAGGGGGCCATCCTGTAAGATATTAAACGATGTAATTTTTGTTACTCGCCACAGTCTCTGAGAAAGGATCGAGTTTAGCTATTTTGTTGTCAGCAAGCGTTATATGCCGTAATAAGAAATCAATGCCATCCAGCAGAACTGCGTATCGTCTCCTTCGCATTGAATTTAAATATTTGATGCGTAGCGTCGGGCCAATCGCTGTAGATAAGAGTCCTTGGCAGATAAAATAGCTAATATAGAGGGTATAAGTAAGGCTGGGAACATCTAAATATCGGCCATAGGAATGAGACGCAAGCAGTAATATTGGCCGCTGATAAAAGGGAAGTCGCTGATAAAAGCGGGCCGAGGAGGGAAGCTCGCCGGGGGAGCAAGTATTTACGGGGGCAAGTGTATACAGGCGCTGCATCCGCGACCTCTGTACTCTGAATTTCATGATATTCGCTGGCGTTGTCCCGTGCAGCTCCGTTTGACTTGAGCGTAATTGCGCTTATAGAAAGACAAATCGTATATCGACGTTATACGAGGCGTGTTTCCCGCCCTTACAATACAATACCCGGGCTCGCGGGGATGGAATTCGGAGCGCGATCGATCGGGCGCGCGCTCCCATGATAACTTCGGCCTTTTACAACGGCCGCGCAATAAAGTTTGGCCGGGTCATTTGCCAATCGAGTCCCGCGCTCCGCGTTGCGCCCCGAATTGCCAACTTATTCGTGGACCCGGGGGCTGTAAAAACGGTGCCGCTGGTAAATAAACAAACCTGCCCAGTAGTTCGCGTCCGATCAATCGGCCGCACACGTGCACGGGAAAACCGGCCCGGCGGCCTCCGCCGACTTCCGCTAAGAGGCCGGAAAGTAGGAGACCGGCGACTAACTCGCTAAATGAAAGGATATCGGGCCGCGCGGGGAGCAAGCCGGGGCTAACTGACCGTCCCGCAGCCCCTGGGCAATCGTCGTGGCTAATTGACCCGGGGCGCCCGGGCGCTTTGACGCGCTGTAGGCGCGCCGCGGAAAACTTCGATCGACGCGCGGGCCCCGTTAAGAGAGCGACGAAACTGTCCCCGCAGCCGGCTTCCCCGGGGGCCTCGCCTCCTGCCGCACTCGTCCCGGATACGAGAGCTCGGCGGGCTCGCGCGCCGGGAGCCGCCCGTTGCCAGGGCAGCCAGACGCCGTTTCGCCGCCCACCTGCGCGTCGGAGCGATCACTGTTACAAAATTATAGTTGAAATGCTTCCTACTTTATAATTAACTTAAAATTATAAGTGTGGAAAGATGTAGATGTACATGGTAATCTTGCGTTTCAATCTTTGATAATGATTTTATGTGAATTTTATTGCATTTGCTTTCACTACTTAATGCTCCTTTTGCTAAACACATTGAGCATGAAAACTGGTCAAATTTTCTACCAGGATAAATTATAATGAAAATATCGATAGACTCATTCGTCGCTATTCCAAAAGTAATTAATTTTAATAATTTGTTTAATGCTTAACTTGCAAGTTCGAAGGTTTCCAGAGTTGAAAGGTAGAAGCACTCGGTGCATCTTTCCCCTCGCTATCCCAAGGCTGCCACTGACTTCAAGCAGATGCACAGCTAACTAAGGAAAAGGAAACTAGAAAAAGGCTCCACTTTTCAGCATTTATTCCGTTTACCCGGTCCTCCTTTATTTTTCCGGGCCGACGCGACGACCTCTTGGCTTGGAAACATTCTCGAATCCAGGGTTGGTCCCGTTACCCTGTGTGCACCGACTTGATGACCGAGGAATCCCCGTCGGGGTCCGCCTAAGAGTCACCGCAGACTCACAAATGTCTGCTTCCACAAATACGCCCAGGACTGAGCACTGGAGCCGTCCTATCGAGGGAGACATCGGCGAATCGCGCCTCCCTTCAAATAAACAAATAAAGATGGCAGCAGATCATTTAACTTGGAACTAACGCAATGAATAGTGAAATCCAAACGGTCGTGACCGTATCTGCGTTTGTTTATTTGATGCTTCCTCGTGCCTCAATGCCTCGCTCTTTTAGATTATTACAAAGCATACAATATCATGAGATTATTAACAATTCAATAACCTAAATTTTTATCAGGAGAAAGACGATAAGAGCCGTTAAACGGAAAACTGAAACGAGGGTAACGAGGGTAAAAAAATACGAAAATCTCATCTCAAAAAAAAAAGCTTTAAATAAGTACAGACTTGTCAAAATACTGCCTGCCAACTGCTGACCATATTTGGCCCGAATAATTTTGCACCCTCGGGAAAGGGAGCTCGTCTGACAGTTGCGCGCGACCGTCGCCTTCTCTCTTTCCTCGCGGCAATCTTATACTTATTACTCGCGGGGGAAGACAGTGGCAAGTCGCTCGGCGGCCTCTTTCTCGCTCCGCTGCGGATGATCGCGAGGCGCGCGCGTCGCCATAGCAGCCGGCGCCGGGACGGCTCCTCGCTTTGCGCCCCGACGTTTACGCCCCGCGGAGGATCCGCGAGGGGCTAATTAGCGGCGGGGCGGCTCCTCGTTAAAGTCCTCGCGCCCCGCGATTACGCGCGCGAGTGGCCGCGCGAGCGCCGGCGATCGCGGCCGGGTCCACCTGGAGGGATGATCGTCAGCCGGCGGCCGCTCCCCTGCCGGCTCCGGAGATTGGATTTGCGGGAGGAGGGGTGGGGTGGGGGGGGGGGCGGAGGGGCGATCGGGCGCCGGCGCATCATCTCCTCGGGTTCATTTGTAAGTCGAGCGGGAGGACGCGCGGCGGCTAATGCCGCGATGCCTCGGTGCGCAGGCACTTGCCTTCCGCCGCTCCTGAGACCTAATTAGCGGAGTGGCATCGGCCCGGGAGCCGCGCTCGAGGATCGGAATGCTCGCCCGCTTTTTCCCCCGAGCCGCTTGTCTTCCGCTGCGCGAGCGGAATTCGCTACAGAAACGCGATCTGCGAGTTACCTCCGCCGCACCTCCCGCCCGCCTCTTCACGGCGGAGCCAACGGAGCAGCGTTTGAAATTAATAGCGAATAGGGTTCCGGAAGTTACTTCAGCGCTCATTTGATTGTGGCATGCTTGTTGCGTATGCATATATACGCGCATAGATCTGCAGCTAAATTGGCTTCTAGCATCTGGCCCGTTCTTAGTCAATTCTTTATTTAACGCACCGTTTTATTATTATTATTATTATTTAAAAGTAATAATAAACTTTCCATGGCCTTCTCTGACACGACGCGGGCCATTTTCATCAACAGCATTTATGAAATACAAATAGCTGATGCACATCAACGTATACCGCTGCATATCTATGCTTGTGTGCATACTTTAGGGGATAATTAGTTGATGATATCTTACTAGCCAAACTGGCCTTACTTTCATTACAATTTGTAACTTAAAATTACTTATTCTGTTAAGAATTCAACCGGAATCATTGCAGTCTGTAATTTGTAGTGACGTCTTAAATTTGGTGCATAAGAACCAACACAATTGAAAATAATATAGTTCCTTACTCTCTATCAAGGTGTTAAATAGCAGGTGCAAAAAAAATCTTTGGTAACAGGCTGGTTATCAAGCCGAGTGCGTTGTTCCTAAGATTGGCGTTCGCGCGTGTGAGGACTTGGCGGAGCTAGGAGAAAGGCGAGCGAGGGGGCGCTGTGGGCTCGCGGGCGATCGGAGCCGGCCGGGCGCGACGAGGAAAGGCCATTAGAGGGCGGGGGCCGCGCGTCCGTATACTCATTACCATCCATCAAGGGGCCGGGCATAAAGCCGGGCGGGGCCCTAGCCGACCGCCCGCGGCTCCTCCGCGCAATAAAGTAATTACAGCCGCGCGGCCAATAAAACGCGGGCGCAAGGGCTCGCGATCGGGGCGACCCCCAGCCGATGGTAAAAAAGGCCGCACTTTGCGCCCTCCCCCCGCGGGGTCTCGCGGCCCGCGTAAAAAGGCCCTAAGCGGCCGGCCCGCCTAATGGACCGGACGTGTAGCCGCCCCGGGGACCTTTTTACGAGGCGCTTAGTCGACCGCTTTAGGGAAAGCGGCCCGAGGTAGGCGGCTTCCTTAGGTGGCGGCTCGCCCCGGGATCGCCGAGATTAAGTCCGGCCGTCGAGGGCCGTCGTCGATCATCCGGCTTTAAATCAGGGCAACGCCGCGGCCCTCCTCGCCGCCCGCGAGGCGAAAGTTCATTAGTCAGATCGCAGGGGCCGGTGGGAAGAAAAAAAGGTCGTTAATCAGCCGCGGGTGCGTCACCTGCGCCGCCTCGTTGTCCGCGCCCCGGGGACCTAATGCGCCCCCGGGGTACAAAGCCGCGGCGGCGGCGGCTATTGGTTATTCCGCCGCGGTAGCGCGGATCAGCCGAGACGCGAGGGTTTCTTTTTTTTCACTTCTTAGAGATGCAAATGCCAAGTCCATTGGTCGGGCTTTGGCCTCCGGGGGGAGCCCCTCGTGCGTGGCTTATTGTTCGACCCGTGGCCTAATGGAACTCACTCGCGCGCGGCTCCCCCGCCAATTTTCGGATCGCCCGGGCCACCGCGGCATATCCCACGCGCCTTTTTTTATCCACTCCTGACGAATCGTTAGGTAAGGCGCCTGACTTCCCCGCGGATCAGTCGCTCTTTAATTCTAATGACGGGGGCTTATTTTAATTATCCGCCACGGTTCATTCGAGCCGCTCATCCGATTATCCGTGCTTGCGGATTAATCGATCGGCACAAGATAGATTGATGCGATTGTTGTTCCTTGGTGCGTTTGTGTCCGAAGGAATTAGAATATTCCTGATCTACCGGACGATAATAATCCATGATCCTCGGTCAAAGTCATACATTTCTTTCTTTCGTCGTTGTTTTTTACTTTAACTCCGATTGAAAATTGTGCAAAGGTCCAAATTGTAAAAGGCTTTATTTTAATGCCTCGCGAGTACGTGGCTTTATAATTTTATTTTGCTTACTTTCCTTATTTCGTCAATATACACATTCAAAGTGGCAGTCTTTTGAAATACGTCGTAATACGACAAAGCCGGGAATTTACCGCGCGAAAACGCATGTATCCGTATTGATAAAATCAAAAACAACATAATTTCCATATTTTGTAAAATGCTCTGCATCTTTCATTTGTCCCTTTTGCCAAAGGGAAGAAATTAAAAAAATGCACTGCACCGTTACTGACGATTTTTAAAATTTTAATGCAGACTAAATATCAATCAACACAGGGTGAGGTAAACAAGCAAACATTTAAACAGCAACCAAACATTGTTATTACATCGTCTAAATACACGAATACAGACAGCCTCGTGTAAAAGGTATATTTTATTGAATATTTAAAAGCCGAATCGCATTTTAAAATGCGATAAAAGTACACAAAAGCACATACATTTGGAGCCGGAGTTCGTGGGGATTACGGGCGAATGAAATTTTGTATTAAATAAACAGGAAGTCTATAACGGGGCTCCCGAAGTCTCACTTTTCCAGCGCTGCTCGACGCACACTGGCACAAACCCGTAATATTGTTACCAAAATAGGAATAGCAGGATTCGAAGTAACGTGCACGCATATGTAGCTTAAAGCCATGCGAAGTATAAAGCTTCGTTGTTTTATTGTGCTTGTATACCGGTCCATACACTATGTGGTGATCGAATCTTTTCTCTGGGATACCAGTGAATCAAATTAAATCGGCTTCTGTTTTGAATTGATCCGTGAGACGGACTGTACATATATTCGTATTGTGTGATATTGACACGAAATATTAAAAGACATTTTTCAAAATGTATTACCCACTAACTTCATTTAATTTTCAAATAAGTCTATTTGTATACATTATATAGTACATACTATTTAATTGTAAGTAAAAATTAAAAACTTAGATATTTTTTTGTACATTACTTTTTATTATAAATCATCAAATATATTATTTATGAATAACACATTACCTTAGAATATTATTAGTTAGTAACAGATTTAATTCAGTAAAGTACGTGTTACTTGTAGGATAATTTATCACTAAAATTAATTAAAAATATTAATATTAGGTATGTAGCTAAAAAAACTTTACAATTATTAAAAAATTAAATAGTATATAGGGTAAATAATATATGGTAGCTTATAGATGCTTCACAATATGAAGAAAGGTATTGCTAAAGCAGTTGCGTTCATTCAAATATTGTTTTATGGTATTAAGAAATTATTACTAAGCTTACACTTTACTCAATGTCAACTCTTTGAAATTGACTAGAGACTCATATCAAAACATAAACAGGACATAGTAAACAAAACGAGAACAGTATAAATTCGGCTAAACATGAAAATTGAACGGAAATTGAATTGAGATTATGAATACACTGTCTTAAAAATCAGTGGAACAGTCCAAAATGTGTCAGCCATAAAACGTCGTAAAAGACAGTACCGTACGTAATTCTTATGCAAGCATTATAATGTAACGGAACCACTTGCGTTTGTCGGGGCGGGCGCATACCGTCGAGGCCGCTTACCGTGTAATTCTCGCGTTTAATCGAGGCGCGAGAACAGGCGATTGCAAAGACGAGTGCGCGCGCGAGCAGTCGGAGCGTGTACATGTATACCTGTCGCAAAGGGTACGCGAGATCCGTGTGAGCGGCGACGAACTAGTGGAGCTCAGAGCCTCGGATCCCTCAATGGCCCTGCGGCCCCGGCGTCGCCCTGTGAATACCCCTGGCCTAGTCAGCTGTCGCCGGCGGCGGATCCCACGCTTACGCGAGGCCGCTATATTACCCGGGCGTCGATCGGAGCCGGGTCTCGGGATCGCGCCCGGAAAACGGGCGAAAGCGGGCGGGGGACTATTGTTCGCCCGGGCGACCGCAGTGTATCCTCCCCGGGACATATCATTAAAGGTATCTCCAACCAAGACCGGCTGCATCTTATTACGCAGTCCTTTGACGAGACCCGCCAATCAAGTGCGCCCGCGTACCCCTCCGTTTTAACAGGTGAAAAAGTTGCCCTTCAATCAGGCCGGGGTAACTAACCCAGCGCTATTCCAGAAAGGGCACATTTTCAAGGGGTTGACAATTAGAAAAAGCAGACGGCAGGAGATTGCCGTGGGCCGGCGCGCGGGGGGGAGAGGCTTTCCAAGAGCGGGGCCGTCGTCGGGGGGCGGCGGGCCGTAACGAGGTTTTTCGCCTTCATCAGGCCGGCAAACCCGCTTAGAGGCACTTACGGCCCCCGAGATGGCATATCGGCCCACGCGGTATTATTTCATTTTCCGCTGGCGGAGGGTGACGGCGCCACATCCCGCGGGGCGCGCGCGTCCACTCGCCGGCCTAACCTCATTTGCGCATCCGAGGAGATTGCGCGCGAGCCGCGCCGCTGCCCCTCGCTGACCCCCGGACTAATCATTTTTTTTTTTTTTTTTTTCATTCCTCCCAGTCCGGCCCCCGGCGGATTCTTTACCCGGGGAAACGGGGGTATTGTTGCCGGGGCCGCCGTGTGTTTCGATATCAAGAGGGTTGTCCGGTCGAGGGCTCGCTCGTGTTACGCCCCGCTCGGTTAGCACGCGGTACACCGGCGGATACGTGCTGTCACGAAAAGTCACGTACTCCCTACTTATTCACGGTAGTCAATGTGCACTGATTTTCAGTGAGATTTCAGCCGAGTGCATTTAGAGAGTGCGATTCGACCCTGGGGGTATGTTAATTTCTTGAAAGTCGGCGCTTCAATTGTTGCGTTGGAAAGATTTCAAAGGCAGAAGCGTTAATCATTAAATTAAGAACAAATTATTCCACACTTTTGTCACTCTAACCTGCACATCCTATCCGATACAATAACACTCGGATTGTCCTTCCGTTATAATACAAATAGGTTTATCAGAATGAACGTATCGAATCAATCAATCCTAAGGTATGATATCATTCTATAGGGGTAATATCGCGGCGCTCGTTTTTTTTTTCACCTGATAAAATAAAATAATGAAAGCGCCGATATAGGTACGATGATGCCACGTCGAAATCAAATTTCACTTAAGCTCGGTTCATTGTTCCGCCGAGTGAATGGGATATCCCGTGAAGTGCATTATATTCGATCCTATATCGATCCCGACAACTCTCCTATGTTTTATTAAAGCCAACTGAGTTAGCGCGCGCAACGGAGGAATATTACGATCCGCGCAATCGTTCCAGCCTGACACCCCGATAGGGCGGGATCGATCGTTGGAAAGAAATGCGCGGGCGGATCGCGCGAAGAACTCGCCCGGTAGGCGGCGCACTTACTGCCCCGCTTATTGATAATGTAGCTAGTATATATCCGGGAGGCGGTCCAGCGTCTCCACGGGCAAGGAAATCAATTGGCATCGTCAACAAGCTTGACCCGCTGCGCCGCGGACACGTATTTACCGTTAAAAATATACTTATATAGGATGATGGCTTTGGAGCGCACTTTAATCGGCTTGGCGCTCGGCCGTAGGAGCCACCCGCGGGAGAGAACAAGAGCCCGGCGTTATATTTATACATATACATATATATATATACGCAGGACACACGTGGAGCCGATATATGGAGGGCGCCGCGGGAGGACGTGTTCGTGGCGGCCAATATTTTCCGAGCACTCAAAGCTTGTATCTGGCCGCGGCGCGAGCGCCCGGTCACGTATGCCGCGCCGGAGAACTGGTCGCGCCCTCTTAGGCCCGAGGACGGGGCGGCTCCTGTCCCCGGCCCCGGTTCGACGCGGCTTCTTCAGCCCGGGATTCTAATGCATAGTAAGATTTCAGCTGGCGCCCAGCTTACTCCTGTGGTACAATATGCATGCCTTTAATGGCAGCAGCGCGAGATGTATCGAAAGATATATATTCCTTCTTCGAGAAGCCGAATGGTGAATTCGAGCCCAGTTGCGGATAGTTTTTCGATCAGGATTTAAGGTTCTATGTCGGGTTTTGCACCGTCGTTTCCAGAAGTGAAAAATTGAGATGATGCATCCCAACGTGCAGGCAGTAGTTATTCGATACAGTTTACCACACGGCCACGCAGATCTACAATTACTGCGTTTATCTCGTATTTGCGCGTTTAAGACTCGTGTAACACTGATATTGGTCACCGAGTATGAAAATCGAAGCACTTGGCCGCCGGGCCCTGAGCCGGCGACGCTCGATAATCCCTAAACTGCGCATGAGTCTAAAGACTGGAGACAGACTTAGCAGACCGCCAGGGCTGAATCGGGTGCCGGACCCCGGGTCAAAAATTTTTGTTTTAAACTCTAAAAATATCATTTGAACCGATGTATATTCAATGTACACCTCTGAAACCACGATTTTTTAAGACAAAAAACCTATTTATTCATGTAAATTCGATAATAATCTAACAAATAACTAGCGAAATTTAGTGGATTTCCCGCTAAGAAGCTATAACTTCTCCCTGCAACGGTGGGTTTTTCCCATTTTTTGCATATACACTTTTTTTGTGGATACAAGCTTGCAGCCCGAAAACCAGAGTTTCAGAAACTTATTTAAACAATGATAAATAAACAATCCGATGTTATTATTATCGGGTATATCTCGGGCCAGCAACGGTAGATTTTCCCAATTTTTTGTGTATCAGGTGCGAGCGGAGCCGCACAGTAGATTGCGCCACTGATGTTTCTCGCGGGCTGGGCGGTCCAGCGACGCCCTCGGGGCAACCCGCCCACCCCCGCCGCGCGCAAACTAGGTCGCGGCGCTTGGCCGCGGAAGGGATCGGGCCTCTGGCCCCCGACGTCCGGCAAATTAACGCCGGTCGATTCCGAGGGGTGGGGGGGGGCGGCGCTCGTCCAGCTGGGCTCTGTAGCCGCCGGCGCCGGCGCCCCGCGGGACGCCGCCAGCCTCCCGCCTGCCCGGAGCGCAGATTGCTTTTATACTGCGGATTGATTGACAATATACTTAGGCGGGCCGGCTGGCGGCGCGCGGCCTCGTTATACGCGCGCGCGCGCCACCCCCCGTGTGTGGATACAGCCGCTCCGCCGAGCCAATCTCGCGCCCGGCCCTTTTCTTTCCGCCCCTCCGCTCCCGATGGCCGCCCTCTTTCTACTGGGCTGCGCCCCGGCTGAGATACCGCCGGGGATCGGCCCACGCCGCCGGACTCTTCCACCCCGGAATTCAGCGGGCACTCCGCAAGAGTAGCCGCGGGCCTATTCAAATCGATCTTCCACGGTCCAGGGGACCTTTGCAGCTTTTTGACTTTTTTTTTTCACGCTTCGCCAGATGTCGGTCCAGGAGACTCGTCGTCAAAAACCAATCGAACTCAGCGATTTCAAAGCAAAGGCCCGATATGTAGGCCTTGGATTTGGATTACGCAATTTGATGAAAGCGAGCCTATACGAAAGTACTCCCCTTCTTCAGTCAAACGAATACGCTTGAAGAATATAATGCAGTTGGGAACTGTAGCCTATATTATGTAATTATTCTTATATGCTGGCCAACGGAATAAATCGAGGTCCTGCTTGACAGGATGCGTGGAGCAATAAGTTGGAAACATCATCCTCCCACTGCTTCCTAAAAGTTATACACATGCAGATGCCTACTCCCGAGCGAAAGGCCGGCAAATCGCCGTCGGGGCATTTAGATTGAAAAAAAGCCCTGGTACCAGAAATTCCTCGGAGGCTTCCCGGACGCGGCTTCGACACCCGAAATTCCGTAGGAAAATTCGCATTCCGCGGCCCTCTATACTTTTCTATTGAACCGGATGCGAGCGATTTCCAAGGCGTCCGACAAAACTTCTACCAAATAGCCGTTGGAACTGTTTATATTAATATCGATACGGGTTTCTATAACAGGATTTACATTGTTTATGCCTTTGTTTCGCCTCTTTATCACGCTCAATAAAAATTACTGAATCAAAGGAAAATAATAATCAAATGGCATTAATCAAAATATATTAGAAATGTTTTAAAGCAATGTGTATTTAAAATGACATAAAAAATATATCATTTTAGCTTTAAATGGTGAAAATTTATTAATAGTAGTTTACGTCAAATTTAAAATTAAAGAAATCCCGATATTATCATCGGGATGCTATGATCACATCATCAAATTATTTGAAAATCATCCTAATATTGGCTGAGATGAAACATTTTATGGAGATAAAATGATAAAAATATGATGTCCGTTTTCTGTCTTTATCAGTTAGTAGGTTCGTGAGACGCTTTGATACGTGTAACAATATATTTCTTGTTACAGATATTTATAGCATAAGCAAGAAATTAGTGTAAACCCTTCTTAAAGCTCATAAAGTATGTCTATGTAGCAAAAGAGCATTTGATACGATGTAGATATAGCTTTCGTGAAATCCATGATGATTTTCCTTTCCTCAGGCTAACGAATAGCTGTAATACTGACACACTCTAAAAACGAATAAGTGAAAATGCACTACCTTTGTATGAATTTCATTAACACATCTATTTGCAACTTATTGACTTTATAAATGAATATAATATGCCAAATCGATTTATGAGAGTAAAACCACGGTCTAAACCGTTACAGACTACAGAGTAATCTCATTGTATCTATTAGCTTAATGAACTCGTGCAGCCCACCACGATGTAAATTCCTCTAAGCCTAATTCTCTCATTACCTAGTTCATGTACACTCCGACTACGTCTACGTCGTTGGTAATGCCTCGTTAATTGCCTCCTCTTTGCCATCGTGCCATCTTTTTACCGGGTGCACCGTCGTAATACCGCGCTGTATTGGTCCCCGCGCCCCTAGAGCATCCCTCTACTTCCGGAGCATACGAGCGGAGGCAATAATTTTTACAAACGCAAGCGGATATTGAGGTGCGACGCCATATTCGCGGAGCAATTGGCCCCCGCGCGTAATTTTTCCTCTGCCGCGGCGGCAGCGACTGAATTCGCTGGGGGATTCTGGCCGAGGGTGGCGGCGGCGGCGCATTCCCGCAAATACGCGTGGCGCCTTTGCGGGGAACCGACCCACCTACCTCCCCTCCGGCCCCCACATCCCCCGGCTCCCGCCTTGATCTTTGATGCTTGATACTCTTGAGGCGGCTCGACATACTAATTTACTACACCGCAGACATGATCGTGTTTAGAACTATGAAGTGGCGAGCCGTGGCCCAAAGTAATTGGCGCGCGCGCCTCCATCGCTTCTAATTATTTGATTATTCTCCTGTTGTGGTGCATGGTTTTTACGTGACGGGCCGCTTTCTTTTCAGCGGCGGGAGTTTCAGTTGTTCATAGGTATTCATCAATTCTTTTTTGCGCTGTTTATTTGATCAAGGATTATATTTGAGGATAAATACTTAGATATGTGAATCATTGATGATGTATAAGTTAAATCGAAGCTGGTATCAACGAAGTCCAATTGAGATTTCTAATTTTGAAATTTGTTACGCCTATGGATGTAATGCTCAATGTAAGCCCAAACAGAACCACGGTGCCCTTTAATATTATACATAATACGACTATTAACAAGCTGGATGAAGCTAAGAAGGTGCACTCGACGTTCTCGCGACGGCCACTAGACAGTGCACGAAAGCTGCCGAGCAGCCGAGGCCGCCATTCGAGGCCACTCGTGCCCGTAGTCATGCCCGAGGCCCATATGCGGGAACATTCGTCCGCGAAATTTCCCTAATTATCCCGTGGGCGTGGTGCACTCGAGTCCCCCGGGGCGGTGGCGACCTCTTAACCGGATCCCCATACTCCTCGGGCCGCCGACAATGGGTCCGCCGGATCATAAGGGGCCGCGCGCGACTCGAGTCTCCGCGTTGCGCCTGCCAGCTTCCGGGGGGAGACGGCCGAAAAAAAAAAAGGAGGAGGATCATCGCACTGGAGGGGTCCGCGCGGACTGTACGCGGAATAAGAGGGAAAGATGGAAAAAAGACCCACTCGGCCGGGGAGGTGGGCGGCCAGGAGAATGAAGTATGCTCAAATCCGGCGTTACGTATTCCGGGGACAGCGTCTTCGAAGTGTCCTCCGCCCTTTCTTCCGGGGATGATGGAGAGATACCTTTTCGCGGAATAGAATCGGAGGGGGAGGGAGGGGAGATGTGGGCTGTCGCTGCCACGGCGGCGGCTACGGCTCGGACGCTTTAAAACTCGACTGAGCCAGATTAACACGGGTAATGTGCGAGGGATACGGCAAGATCAGACCCTCGGGCCAGTGCCGACTTCTTACCTCGCTCTGGGATTTTCTTTTTCTCTCTTCCACCTCGAATTCCCTGTGATTTGCGATGTAGACTCCTCCAATACGTGTCGCGCTTTTATTTCCGCCTTGTCAAAATTTATCCATGAAATCGAACCGTTGCGGAACTCGAATACTCGCATTGAAATTAACAACGGGTTAGTTTTTTTTCTTTTTAAAGATGAAGTCGTCAATCGCTTACGCAAAAGCCTAACAATAATTTTGATAACTAATAACAAACAATTAATACCTGTTTACAAAGAAATGCCGCATATAGGGGCGAAATTAATGTATATAGATGTACAGTATTAAGGGTATTGCAATTAGGCTGATAAATAGATTTTCTAACATAAATTTATAAACATCTACAGCTTATTTAATAAGCATATTATTAATAATTTTGATGCTAATAGTTTTACAAAATATGCCAAAACTTTAGTAAAATTTCTAATTTTTGTAATTAATTGCCCAAAGACTGAATCTCGTATTGTGTAATTTAATCTTTATGGAGTTGTTAAATATGTTATGCTTATCCATGGCGTTAGGAAACGATAAAAGCTAACATTTAAATCATTTATTATTGTAATTGTACATTATTACTATATTGATTATATAAAGTAAAGCACGCACTCCTGCTATTTTTTCATATTTCGTTTATTCGTCCCTCGACGCGAGAGATGATGTTGACTGATATCCAATTCTAATGTGCAGAGAATATATACTATGTCGTGCTCATTGGAAAAATTTGTTTTATCCGAGCAAGGCTTACTTTGCGCCATGACGACAGTATAATACTCAAGACAACAACACTGATAGTATTTTCCCGACAAAATGTATCCTGCGTTTGCACGCTGGGGCGGGGAGTCTAATTCCGTGAATAATACGTGCGTAGTATATACGTTCGGGGTGAGAATAAACGGGACGCGCGCACTCGGTAACGAAGAATATGTCGCGGGGGAGATGCTTGGCCGACCCCCATGCGCGCCCAGCGGGACGGATGCGTGTGAAAGTGCTTGCCGAAGGATCAATGACGAGCTGCGGGGATTTGCCAGTGTTGACGTGTCGTGAATGTTCCCCGCTGCAGAAATTGAGATAAATATCGAACCAAGGGGACCAAGTGAATCGAAACGCCCGGATCAAGTGGGCTTTCCCTCACGCCACGGCTCCAGGGAACATTTCCCGCACACGCTGGATTTCCCCCGAATCTTGCATTCGCTACGACCGCCAAAAATTGCTCTTTTTCCCATCCTAGCTGTAGGCGTCTCCATCTCCGTCTTATCGTATTTGTTCCCTGATCGGTATATACGAGGCTCTTAGGTCTTGGCCGTGTCATTGTATTTGACTAGATATAATTTAAATTTGCTGTATAAGATTGGTCATATATTGATAAAAACGTGTAGTAAATTAGTTTAGAGAGAAATCGTGTAGTAAATTTTACTATACGCTCAGATTGAAATTAGACCAGCTTTTCTGTACTAGTAGTATTCACTCACAATAGCTCGTCACAGAATTCGTCTGCATGTTTCTGGATAGAAATTTATATTTTTTGTATTAATAAGAAATAAATAAATAAAGTGCTAATTGTCTGTGGCAGAATCTGGTGTATGAGTAGGATATTTGCATTTATGTTTTGTGGGCTAGACTAGTAGGTATGCGATATATTTAAGAGGATGCTAGAAATAAACTTAGCTTATGAACAACAAACGATTTTAATGATATTTGTATACATACATATTATAATGAAATTAAAATGAATTAATTAATAATACTAATTTAATTAATAAATGAAAATATTAGTATGTAATCTAATGATCAAATTTTTGTGAATACAGGAAAACTACAACTGTTTGCTCTTTAGTTAGTATTTAAACTTATGATGTCAATATTTGGGCATAATTACGTCTACAGATCTCTGAAATACGATTATCCATGTAAAGAAATTTTTACTTTTGCAATAAACGAGATATTATACATCCACAAAATTGCAAAATCCTCTGGTAAAACATTAGAAAGTACAATATTGAATGAAAATTAAGAATTCTATATACTTGGCAACTATTGATACATTAAAATTACTCAATACTGATTGTAAAAAAATAATTGGCATAGATCCGCTTGTCTTTGATTTAAATGCAATATTCGTTTTATGACACATCTTAGTAAAAAGTTTTAATGAAAAGATTTTATGGGCCATATTGTGAATTTTACATAAAAATACCTATAACTAGTACACTGCTATTAATTTACTTTTGACCTTACTCTAGGAAATCGTTATGTATTAAAAGCACAGATTCATTTGTCAATTAAGAGACACTCATCAATCGTTTCTATAGGAACCTCACGCGTATCTCCCTATAAATAATCGAATATGACTCGTAATTTATTCCGGCGAGTGCATTACGAAGAGATCCTTTAATGCCGAATACACCAGCGCCCCTCCACATTAGTTTAATTAATTTTCCTCGGCGTAAGATAAGTCTGGCGCAAAATGGCTTCTTGGTGGAAAAGCCGACCGAGCTCGAGATTAAATTTGAGGAAGTTTTTACCATGGCGAACGACAGGGAGCCCGAAGGAGGGGCAAAGTTGCGCGCGCCAATGTTTAGGTGGAGTCGTAAATCTGTCGCGGCCTCTCCGCGATGCCCATTATAAATTGTGATTTTTCAAAAGCGCCGGGAGTAAGAGGAAGTATTCCCGCGACGCGTCTCCTTTGCGCTCGATATGCCCCGAGGCCTTTCGCGACCACCTCCCGGCCGCTCCCAAGCTCCCCCGAAGTCGTACATCAGCGCCAATGCGCTCGAATCACGAATTCCTTGCGCTCTTTCCTCCCTGGCGCCGTACTCGAAAAACCTTTCCCGTTGCTTTTTTTTTATTTCGCGCGAGTCTAAGGAGGGGCTCCCGTTGTTTGTCGATCGGTTTATGTGCCGGCATACGCACGAGAAGGAAAATTGATGCCCCGCTGGACAAAGCGCGTCATGTTTTATGCTGCTGCAATTTCAAATGCGCAAATGCATATTCAGAGCACGTTTGCTCTCATCTCGGTATCTTCAATTTTTCCATTCCTTGTTGCAGATTGCTCGCTAATGGACGCTAATTTAAACGCTGGTCATTACTTATTTAGTTGTCTGAGCGATAAATTAAATAGTATGAATATAAGTACTATTTTTTACGCTTAGCGTAAAAAATCCGTGGGAGAAAATTAACCGATTTCACTAAAGGACGTATAGTAGTAGAAGTAATGTTTGTTATTAAGATTCTATTGGCTTGTGATGAGGTTTCTTTTTTATAGTAGCCTTTCGTATTTTCCATTAGATTAAAAAAGTTTTTGGATTCGCGGTTATTTACGCAGAACTAGTCTTCTGCAAATCTGCTTTGCTGCAACGCATACACACAAAACTATGAAGCAGCGATGGGTAAAATAATCGATCAGAAAACTCAGTCCTACTCTAGAAAATTAACTAACTTAAGATATGGAGGTAAGCACATATACTTCTTTCTTCTGTTTCCATACACTCTTTTCTTTTTTCAGTAAATTACATACTTTTAATCATTTTTCTAGAGCAAGAAAGAAATTATTTATTGAAGATGATTTTTAAACATATACTTTAATTGCAACTGTATTAATTTCAAATTACATGATTTTTTAATAAATTAATGATACTGAAATTTATAACCACACTAGAATTCATTTGAATTGAAGAATAAATGTAAATCTAAATTTATTTTTTTTAATTTAATTTTTTTCATTTTAAATATATTTTTATTTTCTGTAATTTTTATAATTTTTGTTAAATGAAGGAATACTTTATTATTATAAAATACTTTACTCTTACTAACAATAAAGGATATTGAATTAGTTAATGTAAAGTCAGTTTTATCTTAAGGTGTTCCCCCACCTCTTAAATATCTTAAGCTTACAATACATAATCTGCAGTTTTTAAAGTCATTGCTGCATATAGTCTATTCATAAATCGGCTGTTCCATCTTGAAAATATGATCACAACTACAGAAAGCAGCTTATAAATTAAGCGATCGACGAAGTCCGTCTTGCATTGTTTTTTAACACACATACGTAGCTTATAACATCGTCACGTATCTAATAAATTACCGATCAATCAATCAATCGATTGTACCACATTCCCGCTCGAGGTATATACTTACTTCCCGTGCGCGTATATACACTGCGTCGATCTCCACCCCGATCCGCAAATATTGACGGTACCTTGAGTCTAACGGCTCCTCGTAAAAATCGCTTGATTGTGCCTCTCCCTTTTCTTTCCCCTCCTTTTTTTCCTCCGCCCATGTTTATAGATAAATTCGTGCCTCGAGAGGGTGGCGAGT
The DNA here is from genome assembly GCA_018906755.1 of Sycophaga agraensis. Classification (NCBI taxonomy): domain Eukaryota; kingdom Metazoa; phylum Arthropoda; class Insecta; order Hymenoptera; family Pteromalidae; genus Sycophaga; species Sycophaga agraensis. Next base: position 3,357,874 of record JACCIE010000004.1, read on the forward strand.
TTAATCTTCTCGTTAGTCTCCGCTCGTGCAGATAACTCGGTCGCTGCGCCGGCTGCTTTTCGGATACGAGAGTGACTTTCATTGCCCTCGTAAAATACGACCGGTGCGGGAGAACGAGACGATTATTATAGGGCGTCCAAACGCGCTTTATCGACAAACTTCTTTTTCTTGACTCGGTGTGTGAACTAGCTGTATTTGCTGCCATCTTGTTTATGCGAATAAGTGGGAGTGTCTACGTATAAGTAAATATTTTCTTGCGGGATGATTTTTTAAAGCACTTGAATCAACAGCCATCTATGTATGTAGATATTATTGTGATTTTATTACGTCTGCTAAAATCGTTTTTGAATTCCGTCTTATTATTTTAAAGATTTTATATCTATTATATGTGTATATATTATTTTTAATTACATTGTGTGACATTTTGTATTATGTAGTATAGTAATTTATATTTAATTGATTAGTCTGTGATCAAAACGGACGGTCTAGTACAAATTATTATATTAGTTTATGTAGTGTAAACAACCCAAATATCACGCAAGCATTGATGTTTATAGATGATTTTTATTGTGGCTAAGATTATTTTAATGGATTTAACTACTAACTAGTAACGAAACTACTAACTAAATTTAATACATTTTGCAACAGGGTGGATTACAAATAATTGCATTTAAAATAAATAATACATATCAAAGTTATTATAAAATTTTAATAGAAAAATCTTGCCTTAACAGTAAATTGAATTTCACGAATATCATCAATTTAAATCAATTTTTAGTTTGATCTGGGTGTAGATCCTTCCACAAGTTTCTTTTTACTTTTATCTTTATATGTAGCGACTCGCATATTTGGTATAATTTCATCATTCATAGCTCTGTGAATAAAATTCAGGAAAGCTGTAACTTTAGTATAGATTCCTGATGATAGCGCCTCATTACAATCTGGAGGACCATCAGCCAGTACGCCAATTATGATTCTCCTGTCTAATACAAGAGGACTACCGCTGTCACCCTAAACATTTTACATAAATTACATAGTTGACATAAATATATGTATTTTTTCTGAAAATTTTTTTATTATTCCGTAATAAATATACTTACTCTGCAAATACCTTCTGGATTCGCACGAGAACGTTGCTTCAATTGAGCACAAATATGGGTTTCATGAATAGGAATATCAAACAATTCGGCACATGCAGTCTTACTAATGACTCTAGTTACAGCAAATTTCATCTTGGTTTGTCCTTGGATTATTTCTACCCGTTTCTTACATTTCCAGTCTGTGACAACTCTTACAGTATTATACCCGAAACCGCTAATGACAGGCTCCAAGTTTTCGTATGATGGAAATGGCCCAGATATATTCGGTAATTCCACTATACTAAGTCTGGGATTTGAATCAACTTCAATAACATTAACTAGCTATTACAATAAAATTAAAAAATTAAAAAATAACTTGTATTTTAAAATGTTTTATGTTTAAATGTAATTGCGCATTGATAGAAATCGACGCATTGAAATTATTCAAAATGAAAATAAAGTGTTGATTGATTAATGCACCTTTAATACAGCTATATCACCTATTTTGTCCAGTGAAAGAGTTCGTTTATTCATAGTAGAGTAATCCACAAATTTATACTCTGTAGGTACATAAAATTTTTCAACCTCACTTTCAACTCGGTGAGGACTTATTTCATCTAGATTATAAACACCACCGACTACAACATACCGACCACTGCTGAATTTATTTTTTTTAGATATTATGCAGTGTGCAGCAGTTAATACGTGCCAATTAGAAATTAGTGCCCCGCCACAAATGTGTAGTTTTTTATCCGTAAGTGAAACTTGATATGATAAAAGACCAGGTATGGCATCGAATCCTCCGATGATTCCTTCAATATGTCCTTAATAATTGATAAAATCTATTTAGTTAGATATATACAAAAAAAAGGCTAGATACTTCAAGTGTGTAGAATAAGTAAGCTAATTTTTACCACACTGTAGCAGGAGAAGCAAAACAATATTTAAAAGTAGCACACAAAAATAACTAAAATTTGAATTCATTTTACAAATCTTTACCGATAGATCGCATGAGCGATCGATCTACGTTATAACACTATAAATGATAACGTAATACTGACAATAATTGATATTCATGATTGTTTTAGTAGTATGTTAATACCAGATAAATTTATTGACTTATGTTATTTGATTCAACAATAATTATTCCTGTTACTTTTTAAATTCAGTAGTAAAAAAGCGCACGGAAAAAATAAAACAACAATTTAAAACTATTGTTTATTTCAATACTATCACGTTTTAACAATTTGATGCCAAATTGAGAATGCTAAAGTAATTATTCAGCGAAAGAAAAAACCTGCCTACCACGAAATTTTTTGTTGTTATGACGATACAAGTCGTAAAATTCCTGTTGCTACTATCAGCGTTTGATCGTCGTGCGTGCAAAACTTATGGGTTAGCTACAATAATTGATACAAGAAATTTTATACACTATAAATTAACAATAAAAAAAATTAAATTAGAACGAGATTTATTAAAAAAAATTTTTAATAATTTTTAATAATTTAATCATTTTTAAATTAATAACAATAAAATAAATAACAATACCAACAATTAGTAAATTTAAATAGTTAGTAACATTCCGCTACAAAATTTTTATTGACCTTCAAATGTTATGAGACAAAGTGACTTCACAAGCACCTAAAGAATTTAGGTCTAACTTTTACGATAAATAAACATATTTATGTATACCTATAAATGTTACCACAGCTGTATTAAATACATTTGACAGCAATCAATTTTAAACCATATTAAAAAACTGAATTTCTGAAACATAAATGGTCTAATTAGAATTGAAACGGAAAGTTTCTAATAATAGACAGAAATGGTATTGCAAAAAGCTTGTATGTATATGTTGAAATGAGCCAAAACATATATGGCCGTGAGAAGAGCATCGTTTTAGATACGACGTTGTCTACAGGCTCGCATTAGTCCCTGGACCTCCTCTCGGATACCATTAGTTTCCGAGGCTTGTCCAGCCCTCGACACTCGTGAAATTCAATAGTATCTGATCCGCGATGCATTAGTTAACGTGTAATACATTACTTGACTCAAGGGGAGGGGACCTGACGGGAGCTCCTCGCCAGCTGCTCTTAATGTAATGCGAGAATCCTATGCCTTGCACGCTGCCACTTTGAGCCACACAGCGTAATCTTGATAATGGCCGATAACGAGGACGACGGGCAGCCAAACTGACGCATACAGAACATATTTTCGGTACTTTCCGAGGTACTTTTGGTGTACATGAAAAAGATATCCTAAAACAACGACCATATCACCTTTGACGCCTTTTTCAATAGGTATGGCGTCATGCATTTAGATCAAAATGTAAAGAAAAACGTTTATTACACATTTCGTTCTCGATTATCGAAAAAAAATTTCGTACTGCACGAGAATAACAATGTAATTTTAAAAGTTTTATTCGTGCAATTGCGATGAAATTTTGTCGATTCCGATGTTCATTCAATCGTTGAATTATCTGTATGTACGAGTTAATATGCTTCATATGTATATATATATATATAATTTATGAATTATGCATAGTATATTTTTTAAAAGAATAATCTAAATATATAAAAAATTTATAATGAATCTTTAATGTTTGCCTGTTTCAGATTTTTCTATTTGTATCACTTCACGTTCTATGCTTATCAGTATCGATTCAATGGGCAGTACAGCATTTTAGCATTAATAACGTCTTGGCTTTTTATCGAGGTAAGCCCATTAAACTTCGACATGTCTATGTCATATTAGAACGGTATACTTTGAAGAAAATGTCAGTAAGCGTGATTCAAACAAGGTGAAATAATATAACGAAAGGGGAAGAAAATTGTCGGGTTATCAATTCCAACATTATGTCACTCGTACAGCTGACAAGTTATAATCACGGCAAAAAAAATCAGGTTGTCGCGCCATTACGTGAAATCGATGGCCGGCTCGCGCACATGGGCAATAATAATTGCGAGCGCCGTGTTTCAGAATTCCAATTATCCCCGATAATCCATTACTTTATACAAATCACTCGGGAACTTTCGTCGCGTCAAACAAATTGAAAAATTCGCAGGGCGACAAAGTGGCCCCGGTGCACGCGGCTCGAAGAAAATGATGCATTTACCACATTAAAGGGGAGCCGGCGCAGGTCGACTCGGCGTATTGCGATTAATTTCGAGCCGTCATTACGCACGTACTCGTGCAACTGTCAGCTGTAGCTCTTCTCCTTTTGTGCGAGTGCCCGCGAGTTACAACTACGCGCAATTTCCCAATTTAAGTAGTCGCGCCTACCCACCTCTCCCTCCCCCTCTTTGCCAGCCGCGTATCACTGTCAAATGCAGGATCGCGTAACGGATCCGGGCTGTGCAGCCTCCTTTTCTCTTCCGGGGCGCGTGTGTCAGTCGTTCGTCACTAACGGAGAAAATAGATTTCCGCTTTTCTTTGTTCCTCCATTATGACCTGGGCTATTATAAGCAGAATAATTCAACCATTCTTTTTGGCCAGCTTTTGTTTTATTAGTCGTTCCATTCCTTGCTCCCAACACTCTTTTTCTTGATTACAAGGGTCCTTAAATGCATAGACGGTGTATCGTCCTATTCCGATCAAGATTTATCGATTTAACTCGAGGCTACGACTTCTTTTTATTGTAAGCTAATATACGAGTACATATAGAAGACAATAAAAATACAAATGATTATTTGTGTTAATCGTTCTATTATTTTATCGCTAAATGAAATAAATTTATTCTTTATACACTAATATTGTATGTCAAGTAGATTATGTATATCACTGTAGTGCATAATTGATGTTATTTAAGCAATCGTGCCACAACCGCAGCAAACATATTTGAATGTAGTTATGTTTAATTTTCAACGTCATTCAGGGTAATGCGCGTACACTGGAATTCATAAATTACTTTCATAAATGACTGCGTCTCATATGTCCCGGGAATCAATTTTTATATTAAAAGTGGTGTATAAGCAAAATGGGTTAGACAACCGCAGATACGATGGGCTGCTTCCGCTTGTCCATTAACGGTCTTGCTCTAGGGTCTAACGAGTTTATGCGGATGAAAAGCTGCGGCCGTCAAGGACCGAGGCTGCGCGATTTAAGTTCTCTGGGTCAAATTTCGTCAGGCAATTAAACTTGCGCAATCGAAGTCCATCAGGACGCCGAGTCGCGCACTCTATTACATTGTGCCTTGTTTCGGGGACAGTGTAATGGCGCAATGTCGATCTTCGCGCCTGATGATAAACTGGATATCGGGACTGATTACGTCATTGGGGTTACACCCACTAAATAAACCCCATTTTTCCTCAGCTGAGCTGCTTGGAAAAAGGTGTCGATTTCGGTTATTCATTGAATTTTTCTCTTGTAATTTTCGAAGTTCTGAGTACGTATACTTGATATACGTCAAATGCTCATTTTATTTGTGAGACTATTTTTATCGATGCAGTTGTTTAAACTAATAAATGAAAACAAAACCTGATTAATAATTGAATAGCGCAACAATTAAAAATAATAATATATTTTTAAACTATGCTATGTAAGTACAAATATAGCTTCAAAAAATCATATGATAATTAGTAACATAAATGTAAATTCCACTTTTAGTTCAACAAATAAAATTTGTGTCCATATATTCAAATGCATATGCAAACAGAATAAACATGGAAAATATTAAAATATTTTTAATTTTAGTCGGTGTGCCATAGATTTACATTCATTATTTGTAATATTCTACGTGATATAATTTTATAATTGCATCTCAATGTGTTCCGATATCATCTATTTACAGTTACAACCTCAAAAACATCCAATATAGTTATTGTATTAATATTTGTGAAATTTTTAGTTGCACGCAGTTATTTAGTATAGAACATTTAGAAAACAAATGTTTGTATGAAAAAATTAAAATTTAAAATTGTGTCTGAAACGCAGCTCGATTTACTCTTCTAATTTGAAGAAATATTTCATGCTTTCATTTATAGCAGGATGTGTAATTTTTCACTTTTTTACATTTCCCGATTGAGTTCGTAACCATACATTGTTTTTATTTGTTTTATAAGAATTTGAAGCTTCGTAATCTAATTTTATATTGAGCATACCGTTGTTTTTTAAATAAACAGTATTCGCTCCTTTATTATTAAAAACATGTTCATTTCTATGTAAGAGATGCTACTCCAGGCATTAATTTCGACGACTTGCTGGATGATCGCTCTCTCATGAAACAAGGCTTGATTCATCGTCCGCTCTTGTGTTAGTAATCGACACGCCGGAAAAAGTCTCTCACAAGACCAATCGATCATCCCTTCCGTATGGTGTACACTTGCTTGTGTATGCTCGCAGTTTATCTCACTTATTAAGAAATCACCATTCTGTTCATTATGATGATCAGCAAAAGTGAAAAGAGTTTTCTGAACTTTTCAATCTAACCGTAGGATTAATTTTTCATATTATTTCGTATTTTTAGTGTTGTTTACCTTTGTAAATGAATTTGCATATAGAACATAATACCTTGAAATTTCTATTTCTTCAATTTTATTGAGTATCTGTTTTAATAGATTCATCATTAAGATATGTTTTCAATTACGATGTTTTTGGTGAAAACTGTGCTACGAGGGGTTTACATTTATTTCCTGATTGCACTGTTAACATTGGTAACAATTAATATTTTAAACAAATATTAAAAAATGTATTTTTTTCTGAAATATACATTGAATAAAGTTTAAAAATAAAAATTTTGATACTTCTTTGATTATAAATTAAATAAAAAATATAAAAATTAAAAAATTAGTATCAAACAATTAATCTGTATAAAATAATATAAAGACTATCTATTGAGTTTTAAACCATAAAAATCCATTAATTAATATTTTGAAAAATTAATATGTAAAAAACAACAGCCTGACAAAATCTAGAGAATTAGCGTTAAACCCCTTCCACAAAAAAATCACTTTTGACTCATGCTTTCTATCCAGGTTGAAATATTTTCATGCGAAAATTTGGTTACGCAGTGCAACTATATTATATCTTGGACGTAAAAACCGCGACAAAGTTTTACTTGGATATCCGACCGTCCTCGCAATTACAGTTCGCCCCTGCATGCATACTTACAACCTATCGGCCGGGCAACTCTTCCCTCGTCGGGGGCGGCCGATGGGAAAAAGAGGGCGAAGACGCGAAACAAATTTAGCGAATCTGCATATAAATTTGCTGGGCGCGCGACAGAGGCCGGGCCGCCGCGCCGCCGCGCACTGTGTACCCCCGGCAGCGTTGCGATCGACGCGGTTAACTCTCGGGGCGCGGCAGACTCGCAATCAAACCGCCCCCTCCTTGCCGCCCAAGCCTCGTCCCCCCCGCCCACCGGCCGCCCGCCGACGATCCGCCCTTTCCTCGCGACTTGTTCCCGATTTTCCCTGTTTTCTCGGGGGAGTCGCGCCTCCGAGCTCACACTTTGTGTGCGCAGGCAGTGCAACTAAATCCCAAACGATGCCGCGCGAAATATTTTTCAACGCGATTTTCCTCGTTATGCGAAAGTAGTATAAAACGAATAATCATGCTCCGAGCGAGCGCGAGCGCAGCGCTTTTAATGGAAAAGATGGAGACTTATTTTTCAAGCGCTGCTCGGTACTGCTTATTGATTTCAGGAAACTCAGGGCCGAATTAAGGAGATGCAAATATGTTGACCTAATTATAAATGCGCAATATTAGAAGTGCGCGGCAAATTATCGTGTATTTCTTGTTGTTATGCTGACTAACTGAAGTTATAATTACGTGATATTATAAAATTACTTACTGTATCATTAATTTAAATAAAAAATCACTCAGCGTTCTCTATGTCGATATTCAAAACTATCTTACTTCCACAAATTAGCACTTGCACACAAGTACTAATAGCAGTTACTAATTGCTGTTGTACTTTGTACACAGTTTGTATCAATCTATTAATTATTTTGAAGAGTTTAATAAAATTTATTATAACCCTGAGTATGCAAGGGCAGTCTGTGCATTTAGAATCTTCTTTATTGTGATTTCATTTATTAATTATTATCTATAAAACCATGTTTTCAAATTTATTAAGCGTATAGTAAAACTTATCAATAATAATTTTACCAATAATAAGTTACAAAAGTTTGAATTTAATTGCCCTCTACTTTGTCCGAGACAGCTGTATTCGAATAATTTACTAAATATACAGTATTGTTCCCATGTACTGAATATCTCATAAGCATCATACATATAAAATGAGCTATTTTCATGTGCATACAAATACTGTATGATTTAGTAGATATATTAAAACTCGAGTAACCTCTAGTTCAACTTAATAGCTTTACATTCAATTCCTAAATTCAATGTTATTGATATTTGCTCAGATAATTAGTTATTATTTTCTTCACAGATGGCTACAGTCATCGATTGCCATTTTTATAACAAACATTATGAGGATTACGTTAATGTGTGTTAATGTCAGTATGTTAGGAATTACGAAAGAGAAATTAGAATTTTAGAATAATTTTTTGACATTTAATTTTTTGTACTTACTAATAAAAATTCTGATAAAGTACTCTATTTATAACTAATAAGTAATTTTACTGCACTTCATGGATATAACTAAAATGGTCATAATTACTGTAATTGTTTAAAAGTATTTATATATATTTTAAATTAATAATAAACAGCTACACATCTACTGAAACCATTGGATATACGTGATACCGCGATGTTCGTGCATTTTCTATGCGTAAAATAGAACCCGAATATGATCAATTACCTCTATCTATCTTTCTAAGTTACTCGCACGTGAATATTTAAAAAAAGTACTCAGTTTTTGAATAGCAATGTTTTGTTATATTTCCTATATGCGATAAATAGTTGACCGACGCGTATTTCACAATTGTACAATTAGAAATTCGCCAACGAGACGCCTAATCATCAATAAAAGGAGGTGAGAGGCAGAGGAGCCGAGTCATACGCAAAATGTGCCGGGGTCGCTCGAAATTGACGGTGATTTTGATCCCCGCTGCGCCAAGGCGTTAGATTTTAACGAGAAAAACGATCCCGCGGCGCTAACGTGTCCCTCCCTACGCGCTTCGGTCTCCGGGGGCGCATTCCGCGCGCACACGAATGGCCCTATGTGCGCATTAGGTCCAATTTCGTAAGTCGCATGATTTATCAGGGCTCCGATTTCCCACTGCATAGCCCTCGACGCCCGCTTCAAATGCAGCGCGTGTGTGGTTGTACTTTTTATTATGTCTCGTGTGATAGAGGGGTGACAATTGTGTTTTCAAACAGGTCGTATAAGTCGATAGAGAGCAGATGTCTTTTTCCATTATTTACGTTTGCTTTTAACTTTCGGTTTAAATTAATTCATACTGCGCATATTTTAACTCTATAAGTTTCTTCGTTGTCAGAACATTATCACGTGTCAAAAAGAATTTTCAGTAACTTAACTGTTATCGTTGTAGCAGAAATATTATGAAATTCAAAGTGAAATGGCATGCAATGCCAATATTAAAAATGTCTGGATTGCGTTGTCATTAACATAAACTCTATTGGATGTGTAAATAAGTAAGAGGATGATTATGTCAAATTATAATATATAAAATACTGTGCTCGCATCATTCTTGTGTGTTTTTAATCGTTAAAACGAGGTTTACTTTGAAATAGAATAATATAAGTTTAGTACCTTATAAATTGACTCAAAATTTATAAAACATTTTAAGTGACCTATGAGCCTGACAAATGAGCCCTTCTCAAGTTAACAAGAGACCTTAAATACGCTTCGTTGCTGCTGCAGGTAGAATAAAATATAAGGGTTTATTTGATCTAAAGGTGCGACATTAAATAACTGTTCTAAAGAAGCGATTTCAATATAGACTAATAATTTAAGTATAAGGTATTCAAATAAAATATATGAGTATTACACGCGAATCAAAGCGTATATAACGACTGTACAGATTTGCAGATAATACAATCTCATTTATGGATATTCAGTTTATCGGGGAGAATATATTAGAAGAAACATGCGAACAGGTGTTAAGCCTTGAAGCAAATAGCATATATAACATGGGCGTCAAACGCGATTTTATGCTTACAAGTCGATTATTATTAAACTTGAGCTTGTTCATAATCGATAACCAGTACTATTTTTTCAAAAGTAAATAAAAAATTCTTCCAAAATGATTAAATTGCATAATAATTAAATTACATAATAATCAAATGATAAGAGTACAGTGATAGACAAACGGAAAGAAAAAAATCAAAGGGATAGTGATTTGGGATGAGGTTGTCCAGAAAAATGACTGGGAATGTTTAGCATATAGTTTTATGCTCTAAAACAGACATTTTATAATCTAACAAAATAAGCAATAATTGTAACAAAAATTTAAAAATTTATATACTAATTAGGAGGCCGAGGGTATAGGGTTATACGAGATACATGATATATAGTATACTACATATAAAACACAAGATTGCATTTTTAGCATGATTCTGTAATTCGTTAAAAATTCAAAGGGTGTGTTAAAAAGTATGTTGTTTATATTGTAAGAAAATTTCTTTTTCAAAGAGCTGCTAGAAAGTAATTCACTCTCTTAAATATATTTTAGAATGTAAGATGTTGATACTGTTTTTGATTTTATTTTTGATTTTATTTTGATCTCAATGTGGAGGATTTTAAGATTTTGTACTCTCTTTGTATGTGTTCAATTCTAATATTTTAAATTATTTAAAGTATGACTCTGCAGTTGTATTAACAAGCTTTAAAAACTATTATTTCAATTATATTCAGTACTATTTAATATTCAGTACTTCTTAATATTTTGTAATTCTAGCACTCCATGCTCTACTTCTTTCACCACTACGAGCTGCCAATGATTCTACAGCAACAGCATCTTCAGCAGTTGCTCTACCGGAATCATACGCAGGCGCAGGCAGCACAGCCTCAACCGCAGCAGCAACAGCAGCAACAGGAGCAGCAAGAACAATCCGGGTCAAGAACGGTTGCAGCCTCGATGTCAGGGTCAGGCGAGCAGCAGCATCAGCAACAAGAGGCTGCGTCGCAGGACCAAAGGACCCAGCATGACTACATCAGCGATCTCTCGCGCCTCGAAAATATGCCAGGTGTTATGCACTTCACGGCCACGATCGAGGTGCGCCAGCCTGATTCAACAAATGGTCAGTTGCTTGGTACGCCATACTTTGTTTTAATATTCCTTCACCTTTACGCGCTTTTAGGAATTTGTCATTTCACAGATATTACGCAGGATAAGCTAATGGAATTAATTAACAATAGTTACTTTAATTACTGCAGAGCTTTGATACAGGCACAGATGTAGCAATTCCTCGTTTCTTCAAATTTGTGCGCTATGTCGCATTGCGACTCGCCAGTCCACTGGCAGTTGCGCAGTTCGAATATAATGCGAGAAACGACACTCAAAGGCTTTGTAGGAGGTACACGCGTCCCGTTGTTATACACAACCGTGCAGTTTTAATGCACTGTACTTCGGCAATGTAGCGGTAAAGTCTCAAACATTGATAATATGCTGATAATCGAAACGCGTACTAACAAACTACATGTTCACTTACAGTGCGGGTATTTGACTAATTGACAACAAAGACATTCGATTTTTTTCTTATTACAAGTAAATGATAAGCAGATCATATTTAATAATTTTCAATATGTGATTCTTTTTGATCATTATTTTTCATTATTTATATATTATTTTTATATTGTCGTACAGCAATCTTCTTAAATTACAAGGTTAATTGAGACCTATTAGGATTCGAATTGAAAAATAATCATCTACTACTATATAAATGCATAAAGCAATTAAAAGTAAAAGTGATGTTGATAAGTATTCTCGTGACATCAAAAGTGATCCGTACATCCCAATTTTCGATTAAATTCCGTGTTACAATTACAGAAAACTTCCATCAGATGGAAATATATCTACTCCCTTTGAATTTCATAAAGTGGTGAATTGAGTTGCCGGTAAAAACATGGATAAAATCGCGCACGTGCTCCACCAGGTCACGGATTTATTGACAGAGTTCTAATGCGCAGCATTAGGGAATATGATAATGTAGACGGAATTAGCGTAAAACGCGAGCGTACTGCCATGGGAATTGATGCAATTTTAATATGTCATAATAGCAACTTCGTTATCCTGTTAATTTCACTCCAGAATCGCATTACTGTTCGTATCACGTATATTTAGCTGGCGTGTGATTCGCAGCATCAAATATTTTAAAATTCTGCGGTAGAAATCGAAGTTGGATTTCCATCTGGATGTGAAACAGGAAACTCAATTTAAAAGAAACAACTCGGTTTTTCTCTTACTCTATAATTAAATAAAAATTTTAAGCTTCTAGCAACTAGTTTATAAATTATCTTATGTTTAAAACTGTAATCGCGACAACATTGATATTGTTACACTTATATATGATGGATTTAAATCTATTTTTTTTAGTTGTATATCGCTCACTATGTACATTCTAGTCAATGCTATTGCTAAATTATAATAATTTTATTTAATTTTGCTTAGATTCTTATATGCATTTGAAGGCTTCAGTTTTTCCTAGTTTGATTTATAAATTGCATATAAAGATGCCCAAGGTCCCCAAATAAACATTGCTATTCAAGTTATTTTAACTTTAGCTTTTAACGGATATGCTTTCATTTAATTTTATTTGAGCGAAAATTAAATCATTAGTAAATTAGTGACCAATTAACCGAAATAATTATGGAATTTACTGAAAAGCCTGTGTACTTTCACTGTATCTGCACGATAATCAACGTCCATACTTTTATGATACCAATTAGCTTGAGGAATACACTTGAATACTTACACAAATGGAAAAAATTGCGATGGACAAATGGTTACGAAGGCGGGCGTTGTTGCTGTTGTAGGAGCGGCCAGCGAGTCGGTGAGCTCGCCGAGCCAGGCGACGTCGGCGACCCCGGCCAGGAAGACGGCGGCGACCCCCTCCCACCTCGCCGCGGAGAAGCCCTCGCTCAGCGAGGCCTCCTCCTCCGAAAGCTTCGAGGTGATCGAGCCGACGGAGGCGAGCACGACGACGACGACGACGACGGTCACGGTGACGACAACGACAGCGGCGGCGGGGACGACGACGACGACGACGACGCCGAAACCGGCTGCGCCCACCGACGGGAGCTCGTAGAGCCACGGGGAGCTCGGGGCCTGCGCCCTTTCGTCCCGCTCCTCCCGAGCAACTTGTATAATTTCGTGTCCCAAGTTTCTTTTAACCCGTTCTCACCACCCAAACACACCCCAACCCCGTTCCTTTCTTTTTTTTTTATTATTATTTAATAGCTAGGGCGAGAGCAAATGAAAGACTGTGACTGTGAGAAAGAAAGCGAGAGAGAGAGAGAGAGAGAGAGAGAGAGAGAGAAAGTAAGTGTGAAAGACAATGAGAGAGAGAGTGAGAGTGAGAGAGAAAGGTGAATTCAATTCCTGTGCGCAGGCGAACAAGGGGCGGCGCGCTATTTGTTATTTATTGATTTCTTTTGTAAGTGGTTTTTTCTTCTCGAATCTTCAACTGTAGCGCAACAACATACATAATCCTTTTTCTATCGATGATTGATCTCGGTCGAAATCCTAATGAGAGCCTGTGAACTATATCTTGAAAAACTGGAACTCGATATGCCGATACTGTACAGCTAAGCAAAATGAATGTCTTGGATTTTATTTTAGGCGAAGAAGAAGGGGAAACTTCGTTTATTTTTTTGTTTTCTCATAACTAACTAAATGTGAGCGAATGCACAGAATTTTGAATAAAAATAATGATCTAATCAAATGTATTCGTTATTCACTTACGTCTATGATGATTTTCCATGTTCCATTATCCTTATCATACCTATCCCTGTACAAAAAAAATAATTCTCACGGTAGACAGTTTATTTATCGTTTTAATTATGCTCAATTTTTGGTGCCAGTCAACGGCTGAGTCTTGCAACGTATGGTTAACAGTACACGTGAGAAGATTCAATGGTGATTGTATCAATCAAATAAGACTGGAGATGGAATCCGGAACAACGGGGTCGTGTAATCGATATGTTCAGATAGTATGTAATACTGTATAAACATGAAGCTAATGGCATGCATGATGGCATGATACGTGGTTTTGTACCTACTCAAACTACCTACTCAGTCGCGTGCCCGGAGATTGGACTAAAATATTAAACTTTACAGAGTGAGTTTTGAAGAACGATTTTTGATATCATACTTAAATTATAGATTCAATTTATGTTTTAGTTATTTGTCTGATTGGTGTTTGCGTTAAAATACAAAATTTAGAGGTTCTAGCTCTTGAAAAATATTATGTAGTTTATAATAACTTTTGAAGGGAAGTTTAACGATCGTATATAGACTGAGATTCGGCGATATTCTTCGAAAGTGAAGAAAAATAATGGAGAAAAAGTTAGTTCTAGGATGTAAAATGGAACAATTCCAAAATTAGCAAAATTGAATGTATTTTAAGAAAGGAGAAAAGCGATGCAAAAACGGTGAAATTAGCGGCTTATCAATTCGAGACTGACAAGAGCCAATGTGGATTCACGCTTAAAGCGCCCGCGGTGGTCCACAGAAAGCGATTTGATTAATCTTCGCGCATAACTGCCATTGGGGCTTTCTCCTGCCAGATGAATTTCCATTACAGGCCGGCGGGAAAAACGTCGGGGATGGGGTGTGTTGGCTCGAGGGCAAGCGAAAACGAAGCTGCGGCGGACACCGATGGATTCTGGGTGGGATTGCGGATCGATGGGCGGGGCGGGCGCCAAGTCTGCGGGGGCGGCCAGGTGGATGCCGGCTGCGGGCTAAGGCCGGGCGGACGTTGAAGGAGAAAAGTCGTCCATCACCCGGCGCAGACGCATCGGCCAAATAATCTCCCCGATTGTTATTTACGCGGGGTCCGCGGAGGCTGCGCGCGGTTGATCGATCCCGCGCTAATCAAGTCCGCTCGGCCAGGGGAAATCAAAGGCGGCGCGGCTCTAAAAACAAGGGGCGGCCAGCGGGTTTGGCGCGAGGCCGATTGAAAGGCCATCCCCGGCGCCGCGGGCGTCGATGGAAATTGATCGGGCGCGCAGACAAATGGGCGGCGGCGAATCAAACAGGTGTCGCGCGGGCCGAAGACAGAGGGTCGCGGCACGCGGCCGCCCTGCAAATGTACCCATCCGTTTTGATTAGCCGGCCTAATCGGCCCGGCCTCGATCGCCCGCGGGCCGCATTTATCAGCGCGATTAATGAATTCCCGAGCCCTCGGGAGGGCCAGCCCGGCCGGGAGTCCGTTTAGCGGGGGCGAGCGCGATGGACCATTTGTCTCGGGGGATCGGCCGAGGCCCCGGGGCCAGATTGGAAACGCCGCCCCGGATTTGCATGCGGCTACTTTATTTGATTGGCCGGGCGGGAGCGATGCGCGCTCTTTCCTTAATGCGATGGCGCCCCGCGCCGACCTTGCCAAGGGAGGGGGGGAAGGCTCCGCTCTTTTCGGCCCGCCTGTCCTTACGATTACCAAGAGAAAAAAAAAAAAAAAGAAAAACGAACGCTGTACTTTACTTAGCGGGGGAAAGACTCGCCGCCGGTGGGATGTAAGAGGGCGCGCTTTGGAGGAACCGAGTGAAAGCACCGAGCGAGCTTTAGAAGCGCGACGGACCGAAGCCCCGGCCAGTGGCCTATGTGGATCCTGCGGCCCGCCTGTCCATCTGGGCGGCTTTGCCGACTGACGGCCCAGTCGATGCATCGCTTCCGCCCCGCAAGCCGTTTAGGAATTGATGAACCTTGTGCCAGTTTTCGAGCTGCGTCCGGGCTGCTTGTTTTTATTAAATGCTCGGCCGTAGCGACGTTAAACGCGAGGAAATGTAAAGGAAGTGCCATGGCACTAAAGCACTTGTTGGAAATACAGCCGAGAATCTTCATTAACCGTTATAACGAAACTCCCCAAGGAAAGTTCTTTCTTTCTGTGCGGGATCCACTTCTATTGCAGGGGCGCAAGCTAGGTCAAACGATCCATTCGCACGTAATCTTTGTTTCAATTACCTTTCACTATTGCATCTAAGCCGCAAAGGCATACCTTCACTTTGAAATCTGTCCAACGGGGAAAGTAGATTAAAGCGCTCTACGCGTGTCCCGCCCGGGGAGAAAGTTGAAGATGCGCCCGGTGGATAAATGTCCGCGCACAAAGCTGTCCGTGGCTCGTCGATCATACTCGGCCCAGGATAATTATTCGGCTTAATAAAAACGGCTTATCCTCGAAACAATAGCCTGTCGCTTGCAGACCTCCCCCAAAGACCCGCCGGTACATGTAGCCATATAGCCATATTCATTTCCCTTGTCTACCGTCTCCGCTTCCGTCTACTACTCCTTGTCCCTTCCTTACTAATTCGGTCGGTTAACTCGCGGTACAGCCTTTTTCTGTCCCTCGTCGACTTTAAAGCCGCCGCGAACAAAGACGGTTCCTCCGAAGATTTGTTTCATATTGCGAATACGAGCGAGTTGAACGTCGCCGCGCATCAGCGTCATTTGTACTCGAGGCTTCCACCAACCACTACCATTTCCTCGTGAACGCCGCGAGGTTGAACAGAATGAAAGAAACTACTAAAGAATATGTATGTTACCAGTAATTAGATTCAAGTTGAGAACAAAAGCATTGTATATGAACGAGTTATAATTAGTGGGACCTAATTAAAAAATACGAAATATTAAAACTGTGAATCAATACATGTTTAGATCTGGATCTTTGATTGTAAATATATAATTATACAAACAAATCGTATTTTTGATATTCGTATAATTTCACTCATTTACTTATAAACTCACTTACTTGAGTGACGAAAGATGTTAATTTTGTATGTATAAAAATATTCTTATTATACATAGTTATTCTTGTGCTAATCATAAAAATAAGATATAAAATCGCTATTTTATTATTCTATCACATTAGAGTATTCTTATTCTTATTAATTTATTTCCTTGTTTGAATTATTACAAATGAATATTATATATAAAATCATTTAAGATTATCAATATTTTGCATTTTAATTTATTATTTTAAAGTTGCATTTATGCTTAACGTCGGATGAATCTCTGGAACGATTTGAAAACGTAAAAAGCTATACTCTTGAACGTACTTAAAAAATCTGAAGGCAAACCCTGTGACAATAACAATCCAAGAAACAGTATTACAGACGTTAAAGGACGAAGGCGGCGATGATCAGTAGACAGGCATATTCAAAAGGTCTTCTCTAATGGTGAAAGATAATCTCTCTAACTAATTGATACGTAGGCTGTTATTCTTTTGTTCTCGCAGCGGCTCCTCGAGCGCCAATCGTCCCCGACGAGATTGGACCTCTTCAATTTTCATTTATTCAGTAAAAACGGCCCTGCGGGAGCCGTGGCGCCGGGCGGCAGACCGTAGGAAGAAGGCCGCGGCTCGGCGCGCGGGGGAATTATATTTAAGCGGGCCGCGAGGCGCCGCGGCAAGGAGCTCAGCTCTCCCGCGACGAAAGTCTAATTATCCCCGCGGAGGGGCCAACTGGGAGATTCACTTAGGGCCCCTGTCACGGGAATTAATATTTACTCCGGCGCGGGGATAAAAGAGCAGCCTCAAGGCGCGAGTGGGGGAAGAGAAAAAAAATATAACGAAGGGGCTGTCCCCGCTCGCCCTGGGGGCATCCGCGAGGACCTTCCCCGACGGCGTTGAGTGTGGCGCGAGCCCCGGTGTAACAATGTGCCGCGGGGACGATTGCCTCGCGTGCCGTCGGTTGCCGTCGAGGTCGCGACGCACGCGAACCCCTGTAAAGCTAAACTCGTGGCTCCTACTTTCAATAAGTCGGACGAAGTCGCTACGAATTGTTTTATCGCTCGAACTAGCCCTGCCTCTCACAACTACGCCAAATTCAAAGTAGATTTACTCATTTTTACCGGGGGGGTCGACAAGTAGTCCCGTCTTGTCGCAGGCATTATGTCAGAGGGGTGGCTTCTTTTTTTTTTGGGGTTGATCGAGACGCTCCCGTCGCCCTCGCTCGGTCGCTCGCCTCTTTTTACCATCCGTTTTTTTTCTCTTCGCTTCCACTCGTAAGTTTGCCTGTTGTAACTTCGAATTCGCCCCAATGTGAGCCTCTGTCACATTTTGATCAGCTCTCCGATTGAGTCATGGACGCCATGACAAGATTAGCGCAACTGGCTGTACTTATCAATGTGTAATAGTTCCCTTCACACGATTCACGTTATTCGGCCGATAAGCAAACAGGGCAGATAAGTTCTTTTTTTAAAAAAAACTCAAACGATAGCACGCTATCTCGCCCGGAGGCCACACTCCCCCAGGAAACTTATCATTTAGCCTCATGCAACGACTGAATTAGAAGGAAGACACACAGCGCGACGAGGGGGTCTATTAAGTAATTAAACCTCGAATCGCGGCGAGCACGTAGACAAGCCACTAAGAAAATACCGCACGAGCTAGCGCACTCGGCGGCAGCGATCGTTAGCTCGCGTTCCCACGCGGGAGGGAGGGGCAAATTGAAATTCGCCGCGCGGCGATATGTCGCGAGCGGCTAATCGGCAAATCGATCGCGCGGCTACAAAAATCGAGTTTTCGAAAAGGAGCCGCGCCGCGGCCTCTTAGCATGCGAACCCGGGGCCGGGCCTCATAAAGCCGGGGAATCGACAATGAACCGATAAGCGAATAACGCCCGGGGCCGCGCCGCTACCCACGTACACACGTATATAAGGCGCTCGCGGTCTACTCTTATTCTATTAGGAGGGGCCGCCTACCCGCGCCGCCGACGCCGCGGTTATGAACATGTCCGCCCGCGCGTCGACTCGTTCCACTGAGGTACCCGCCTTTGCCCCGTTTTTCCGCGCCCGGCGATCGCTCCGCAGTTTGGATAAGACTCTTGGGTAATGCTCGGAGGAAGCAGAGGGAAATTGTTCAAGGAGATTACACACCGATTGGCTGCATCTTGTAATATGCATAAAATTTGAAAAGTTTTCACAAGCGTGGAACTGTAACGGTTTGATTGTAGATTTGTACTAGAAATCTGAAGACTCTTTGTCTTCGAATGTATTACTGCAGCTTGAACCGTTACGTCGATCGATTTTCAAGATTTTTAAGCTTACACGATTCCGTTTTTACATCGCTACGGGTAACGAATCGTTTGATCTCAATTTCAAAGTCTTTTGTAACGCTCGATTCTAACTTTGCAAAATTAATTTTTACCACGACAGTCGACACCTTTTTGCGTGTCACTTTGTCCAGGGCAGCCCAGCACTGCAGACCTGTAACGCGTTGAACTAATTATTTACATTAATGATTTTCAGCTGCAGTCCATACAGGCATTGTTTCTGTATGAACGGTCGGTTGCAGCACAAAGGCCGAGCCCGGCTGCTTACGGCAAACTCTATCATCGTAAAAGTAGCTCTCTTCTTTCCTGGGCTGCTCGAGCAAACTTACCCTCTATAGACCGCACCTCTCAGGCAAGCGATTTCGGGGAACCGATGAATAGCAACTCTCCAACCTCTCGAACCCTCCAAGTCCTCGGCCTCGAGCCGCGACCCCCGCGTTCTATTTTGTCAACGAGGCTCCGAGGCGCGGGGGAGAGGAGAGACTGCGCTCGGCACCGCTGCGACCTCTTGTGCCCTGTTTCCCCCAAATTCACCGAGTTGGTGGAAGTCGAATGGGCCGCCAATAGATCGGCTCTCCATCGACCGCGTAAAATCGCTCGGAACGACGCACTTTCGAATCAACTTAGTAGGGCGTTCGCTGGCCGAAACTCGATGGAAAATCGCAAAGCGAGCCTTTTGTCCAGCGAGTCGTAAATTAGTGCAAAAAATAACGAAGCGACAAACGATATTTATACTTTTAAAACATCGCGTCACTCGTGCGCCGGCTCGTATTAATTCTCCCGTAAGTCGTTTCGTTGCTGTAGCAACCGAATAACTAACAAGAATAATAAGTTTTCGAATAATTTTACGCTTACTCGACTGTGTTAAATTCTCCGATAAATATATACATCGCTGATTTACTTATTTTGCGGCTCATCCCTTACTCGTAACAACCCGAATGTAACGTGTAGCCTCAAATTTAAAGCTTTTCGCGCAATATTAGGAGTTTTTGAAGTATCTTTTAAAGGTTTTCCTGTTTTTTTGGCTCAGATTTTAATTCCAGTTGATTGATTTTTTTGTATGATTTCTGTATAGGATTTCGGAAATATTTTATTTTTAACAAAAATATTTGTGAAAGTTTCAATATTAGATATATAGTAAATTAATATTCCTTTCAAAATTTCAAAGCACTTTATCAAAACTGTATTTAATCAATAAGATGCTTAATAAATCGTTTTTACTTTCTATTGTATATTGATCGCGGAATGCTAAAAATTCGCGAATGGCATATTTGAAAACATACAATTTCAAATTTTCACGATTTATTTTCGTAGTAGTGAAGTATGATTATGTAATTTGATTAACGGATTATTTTTATCAAAAATAAATATTTTACGAGGTACAAGAATCAAGTGTTTAAATAGCTTTAACATCGAAATACAATAACAATTAATAGAGACCAATTGTACATAACGCATGCTTTTAAAAATGTTATCAAGCGTATAATGTAAAATATCCAAATCGGACGTATCTAACAACGTATTTCATATTTTTTTTAAATTATAAGTTATACTTATAATGGTTTTTATTGATACACTTTTCTGTTTTTTAAATATAATAACTTTTTTTTCGTTATACAACTGCAGCGTGACGCAAGTATTTGCAATTTCGTGATATTAGATTTTATTTTAATCTATTTGTACATAGAAAAATATGTAAAGATCTCCCGGTGCAAAAGAGAAGGCGCTTTACGCTCTGATATTTTCGTTTAAGTACACAACAAATTTGATTTCTTTATAATGTTTTCTTCTGCATACGTATTTAGTAACTCCTTTCACGCGAGTCATTCCAGATTGGCAAGAGTAAAATAAAAGGCTTATTCACAGTTGAAAACAGAAAGTCAGTCTTTTGAGCTGCCAAATATTGACAGCATTATGCAGAGCTCGATCCAACTCCGAATGAACGAGTGTTTGATTTGAAATCCAGCGTGCGGGTGTTTCCACTCGTTAAAGTGTAATAGCGGTCCGCGAGGAATTTCGAGGTAGGGCCTCTTACGCCCGCGCGATAAATATGAGGGCGGAAGGCCGAGGGAGTGGGCGTTTACCTTGGGCGCGAAAAACCGCCGGGGGCTCGGCCGCACTCGCCCGCGCCTAGCTAATCGCGCGCGACTCGAAAATAACTCGCATAATTACCGTGCGTGGGTAGTTTGGGGCGCGCGCTCAAAGCGGCCCGCGGGCCAAATCAAACAGGGCCGCGATCAAAAGTGTAAACGAGCCGGCAGCCTGCAATTGGGCTTTGTGCCCGGGATAGATTAATGTTTTCATAACGCTGCAGCTGAAATTTCATGTTTGTACACTCGTTGCGAGGCCGGAGCCGCGCACAGCCCTCGCGCCTGCATGCGTATACACAAGACCGGGCGAGTTGCCGAGGCCTCGCGCGCCCACCGGGGATTGCTTAGGAAACGCGCAAACTGCTTACCGGGGTAATCGCGGGATCGTCAATTGGTAGAGGGCGGCACCCGTTTCAAAGCCCGGCAAAGAGGCTTTTTCATACCGCCGCGTTTGCGGCCCCTCCCCCTTACCGACGACTAAAGTGCTCAAAAGGTGTTACTACATCCGCCTCCATCTAGCCGTTGTGAAATCTTAAAGGTTACTTTAATAACTCCCTCTTTAATATGGCGTCTGTCGGGGAGCGCGTTTGTAAATTTACCAAGAACATCATAACCTTGGACGTATTTACTTCGGCTACGTAGCTTTGAAAGATCGCCAGAAGCATTCTGATGTGATTTACTCCCTAACTGCGTTCAAAATGCAAAGCCTTACATTATTTGTGTATTTATTTATGCATTGAAAATATTAATAAATGTACATGCGTAGTATGCAAATAGTTACCTATTTAATGCGTGAATTTTTCATTTTACGAACTGACTATTTAAATATATGTACATGGTTAAGTCATTTTTGTAAGGCAATTGACAATTACAAACTTTTAGACCCCATTTTAACTATTTATCCTTTGCAATTTGAATGTCTGCTTTTTTAAATTAAATTATTATTATTTTTATTATACTGCTTTTATATTATTATTGGTAGTGTTCTCAAGATTATCATGATTGTCTAATTTAATAATTATAGCAAATATAAAAAGTTATAATTATAAAAAATTAATAACGGTTGTTTAAACGAATGGCTATAACCAGGTGTGATTTGATCAACGATTACTGAGAATTTATATATGCTATTACATGTGCTATGATAAGTGTTGTAATTTCGAGAAATATGTGAAATTCTAAACTACTTCGTACATATTACATGTACTTGCCGACTCATTTCTATATCACAGATGCCTTGAAAATTTCGAGCTCGATGTCTGGAGCACAGCTTCAGGTAGCGTTTCTAAAAGGATTCGCTATAGAAAAGTCAACGATCCATGATGTGAAACTGCGCTTCATCACGCGCTTCATGCGAACGCCGAACAGACGCGGGGGTCAAGCGCATCCTCACTTGGACGCGACTGCTCGCCTCTCGGCAACCGGTTGGGGTGCGCTCGTGTTCGGCTGGTTCATTTTCTAGGTAGCTTTTGGTGGACCCCATCTTGTTCCATTCCGCGAACTAAGCTTTTCATACATTACACCTCGGCAAAGATGCTGGGAATTCTCTAAACCGTGGAGCTGTAGGTGCACCGCTGCCTTGGTAACTATTTTAAATTGAAGAATGTTGTAACGGAAATGTTAGTCTGTAAGTTACTTGAAACGTTTTAAACATGAGTATTACAAAATTATATATTTGCCGAAGCCGTAAAAGGGCTTTCGAAAAGTAATGACGCCCTGACGCGCGTCCCTCAAGGGTTATAAATGTTCTACTACCCCGTTATTTACAGGAATTTATATCATTGCAAGCATTTTTTTCAAGCATCCCGATAAACGCATTAGCCATTGCAAGATGGACTATTTCCCATAGCGATAGTTGCTCACTCCGCACGCGCGAGTTAAACAAAAAAAAGAGTAGGAAAAGCTCGCTCCGAAATCCGGGGGCTTTCGCAGCCGGCTTCCGGCTGGCGCGATAGAGGCGACCGGAAGCCGTGGACCAAAGTGCATTGGCGCCCGGCCGAGTGGCGGCTGCACAAGGGCGGCTGCGCGGGCCAATCCGAACGGCAGAAACTTATTATGCCGGATGAGCGAGGTATTATAATCACGTTGCCTATCGATCGGCGGCCCCGTCGGCGCTGGAGGCGCGCGGCGGGCGGAAGACGCCGCCCCTAATAGAATGCCAATATGATTATGCGTGCCGCCCTGCATCCAAACCACGAGGCGAGGCGCGCGCCGGCGCCCGACCCTACCGACGCCTCGCTTGCCTCGGCCCCGCCTCCGCCGGCATCCCTTTTTTGCGAGCGGCAACTTTCCGCCGGATTCTCGGCCGAGCGTTTAATATTCGCCGCCTGTCCATCTGGACCGGCCGCACCTACGCTGCATAGCTCGCCGCCAAGGAGATTTGTTCTAGGTCTCGCTTGTTAGCTCCTGGTAGTTAATGCTGCGTAGCTTACACGATCACTCCAGATGCAGCCTCGGTGGATTAAAGTACGCGACGTATACGAAAAATATTCATGGAGTGATCAACTTTTCGACGTTTATATTCATTGAGGCGAATGTTTATTACAAATACTTTTTACAGGCAAGGCTAGACATAGTTTGACTGTGGTTTACTTTTTACAATTTATAATCTGAACTAATCTGACGAACGTATGACTCACAATATTCTGTGCTAAGAATGCGACTATAAAAAAACAAATAAAAAAAGCATGATAATTAATGTTTCATTAATGATTCAATAAACCGTAGGTATCATTTTTAACACTTTTAAATAAATAAGTTATAAAAATTACAGGTATCGAGTTTGTTTTATGTTTAAGAAACCATATCATAAAAATAAAACATCATGTATCTATTTTGATTTTCGCGTGTGCTAGATCTGATTAGTACTGCATTAAGAGATCAATTCATCCGATGCCATTACGTCATAGGATTACTGACTGCAGATAAATGGTCTCGTGCAGTATTACATCAAACGCTTTGATTTTAGTCGATCAATCTGTTCATAGTGTGCTTTAAAACAAGTTTAAAACAACACCACTTACTAATTGGTTCCAAGTGAACGTCCCGCTAATAGGTATTAAAAATTAAAATAGATAATCCAGATAGTCCGATTGACGTAACGGATCATGAGTGATCATTGCATAATGTGATTAGATGTCAAAGGGAACGCAAATGGGACTCGGGGTGAAAAAGTAGCGCAAAAATAAAGGTCATTATAATCGCAATACTTTTGACCCGATTCCGGCGCCCTTTTGACACTTTATCGAAGAAGACTGTACGAGGCTTCGGTGTACACTGACATTATGAAATGAATAACAAGAAATCATTGGACAAAGGAAATAAGCCAATTATGTCGTTGCATAAATCCCGACTGGCCGAAATGTGCAGAAAACACCGATATCATTACCGTATACGTGCATAAGAGATTTTGAAAAATAACGAGCAACTTGTAATAGACACTCGAGCAGGTGTTCTCGGATTCTATCCTTGTTCTCGATGAAATTGGATTTCTTTTCAAGTAACCTCGAAAGTACAGTTCCGAAAGGCCCCCTTGAAAACTTGGCCCGTGTTCCTCGGATCACGCACCTTTTCAACCAGACAGCGGATGCGTTTGTCGACGAGCGGAACCTCCACGTGGATTCGCACATCGGCTCGCAACTCATTACCACTCAGGCCCCTGCAATCGGCCACGTTTCCTGAGCGGGGGCTGAAAGGTGGTCGCGGGGCGCACGGATGCGAGAGGGCGACACCCGGCGCAGACAAGACGCTCGTCCCAAAAAAAAAAAGTGGGGGAGGGGGGGGGGCCATCGGCCGCGGGCCGACAGGGCGTTACACCCTGTCCGGCTGCGATGCGCGAGATAAAAAAAAAAAGGAAGAGCAGGCGGACGGTAATGGCGGAGCGGGCTCCTGTTTGCCGCGTGGCTGGCCTTGGGGTGGGGTTTATCAGCGCGCAGCAGGTGGCGCGGCGCTTTATTTATCACGGCCCCGCCCGTCCCCCGGGGATTTCGCGCGGCGGCGCCAAGGTGTACGCTAATTGGCGCGTCGCGCCTCTGCTGTTGCGGCCCGCTTCTTAAAGAGCCCCTGTTTATTGCTCCTTTCCCGGGGCGCCCGAGTGCTTGCCGACGGCTC
The DNA here is from genome assembly GCA_018906755.1 of Sycophaga agraensis. Taxonomy (NCBI): domain Eukaryota; kingdom Metazoa; phylum Arthropoda; class Insecta; order Hymenoptera; family Pteromalidae; genus Sycophaga; species Sycophaga agraensis. Next base: position 3,383,289 of record JACCIE010000004.1, read on the forward strand.
CGCGTTCCGCGCTTTATGACGCTTCATTCGCTCGGCTGGGCGAGTCCTTTTTCAAGCGCGCCCGGGAAAATCCGCCTCTTTCCGGGACTCTTTTTTTCTTTTTTTTATTTTTTTTTTTGTCTTTTTCTTTTTGATGACGCGCGCAATCGTAGCCGGCCTCCGAATGGGAATTCTCGCAATTTTGTATCGCGAGCAGCTGATCGTGACCCGTGAAGCTTCCTCGGGCTTTATGCGCGCGGCATCTTTGATCTCCGACATTGTATATATTAACTCGCGAGCAGTTGTACCTTGTAAGTGTGTTATTTGTTTCGCACGACTAGTGCATTGATTTAAGAAACTTTGTAATAGAATATTTTTCAGCTCGTAGTTTGGCCAAAATTGGATGGTTCTATTGTACAAAGAGTATTTGTTGTCTATAATTTAATCAAATTGTAGGACATTGGCAAATTGGTGATAAATTCACTGAAATACTAATGGAATTTATCGAGATGTTGAAAAAAATTCATTGGGGAGACATAATATGTTTTACTGACTTGATCAATGACCTGATTTCCACTTATTCATCCTTAGAGAGTTCCATTGCACGGAGGGTCTAGTTCATCAATGACAAATTTGTTTAGTGGTATGCATATCATTAATTTTAATACTCCGCCGTATCAATTTACATGCAGGGTAGTTCATTGAAAATCTCCGTTTCAGTTGCTAATTACGTTAGCCACACCGTTGAAAAAACTTACATTGAATTTAAAGTTTCGTTAATAGAGTATCAGAACTGCTCGCTATTGCATTCTAATGATAGGCCGACATTTCGTTAACAAAGGAATCATCGACAAAACGAAAATAAAAGAACCTCCTCAACGATAAAAGGCCGAACACGCGTTAAAGAGCAGTGCCGCTAGGCTTAAAGAGAAATCAATACGGGAAAGCGAGGCGCTGACGCAGTCGGGCCCCGCGCGCACAGTCGCGCCGGGAGCCCGCGGACCTGCCTCGGGATCCGCGGGGAACTTGCCGCGCGAGTCGGGGCGTCAAAGGGACGGGCCCGGGCGGCAGATGAAATTCTTAGCCGGGCGACAGAATGCGCCGGGGGCCCGGGGAATTAAATTTATTCAGGCAGCGCCAATAAGCCGGGCGCCGCCCGCGAAATCCGGCTGCTCGCTCGGGGCGCCCTTTCATCTCGCCGCCGCGCCCGCCCGAAATCGGGAATGCCGGAACTCCTACCCCGCCCCGGACCCCCGAGTGCCGCTCATTTTTTTTATCGGCCCCTGCGCCCGATCGATCGACGGCTCCGCGACCGCTTCACCTGCTTCGGAGGACTGCCGCCCTCGGCAGTCACTCGGAAAAGAAGTACAATTGTATAACAATCGAGGCGCCGTTCAGGAGGTGCTGCGGGTCAAAGCGCAAGTGCATGGAGTATGTTTGCGATGATTGATATAGTAATGATCAGACACTTGCCGGGACACTTGTTATTATTGTTAGTAATGAGTTTATTTACAAATGCTTATAAAATGTAAGAATACAATAGAGTGTACAAAAATAACTGTACAATAGTACGTATAAAATAAGATTAACGCCCGCACTTCATTAGAGTATCTTAAATTTAATGTCGCAGGATTGGAAATACATTAAATACATTGAAATCGCTCAGAAAGCTAAGTTCGTCAGTCATGATCACGACCCTGAAAGTGCTTGGAAACGAGGCTTTTGAAAGGTGCCAGATTATTAAGCCCAAGACGATAAAATTCGTCTGGACCCAATCACTCTAACTTTTTAGGAAAATAGAAAGTTCTCTTACCCTACGTTCCTTTTCTGTTTCCCTTTGCCAAACTTCGGTCAATATATTTGTATCCCTAGTAAGTAATCATTACTAATTACGTTAGAAAGTTTTCAGTAATATTCTACTATTTTTTTGGAATTTATTCATCATTAATATCTAGTCGATGACATTAGTTGGAAACATCTTGATAGGTTCGGTGCATCTGTTTTCATTGAATCACATAGATAATCCTAGAAGAAATGATTCATTACCGGGAACTGTCCTGAGTATTAATCGTTCAATAGAGTCATAGAAATTACTTTCTAAAGTCCTATTAATTTTCATGCCGAGCGGCTGATTGATACTTCTCCCAGAGCGCAAAAATTTCACACCGTCATTACCAACTTGCACCGAGACTTGCACAAAGACTTTCTTGTCGGGATTGACGGAGTGAATTGAAATTAGATAACTGAGCTGTTCTCAGCAATTTCCATACAATATTTTACCGGCCTTTCTTCAAGAGCATTATCCTTCATTTTCAATTTAGTTTTGTTCGGTCGTTTTTTTTCTTAAAATAAGCTCCCGCGCAGCCAAACATTTTAATTACACTCTGTTACATATTAATTTTTCTTACGTCGGTGCATTAAAGGCTCAAGGATTTTTCTGACGTAAACAAATCCAGTTGAACAGAGATGTAAAAGGAAGAGATTGCCGTATCTTAAATTTAACGCGGTGTTAATTTTTCTTTAATCATTTACACGCGATGCGATGTTCTTTTTTACAATAAATCTTTGTTACGAGAAAGCCGTGTAATTAAGAAATTTAATTACAAAAATGACCCAGGGCATATTCCGGGCGAAGAAGACTGAAATTAAACTCTCAATCCCCGCGCGCGTCTAAATGTGCGTAAAGTTTTGTTTTCCGCGAACGAGCAATTAAAAATTCCGAAAGAGCATCAACCCCCCCTGTCTTCTAATAGAATTATAATTATATCTATACCGACAATCGCAGTTGTTCCGCAATTATCCCCTCCCCGCAAAGTGAGCCAACCCAAGGAAAAGCCTCAGTTGGGCGGAAGGCGATCGCCTCCTAGTTTATAATCCAACATAACCAAAGCATCTAAGAACAACATAAAAGTTGAATGTTGTTATCCGCCGGGCGGGCCTCGTGCGCGAGCCCCGCGAGATCGGTAATAAAGCAACAGCCATAATAAGTCGGACTTTGAGCCGCGTTCGACATGGAGAGTATAAAAGTTTTCTTGTTCGCTTTGGGCTTAATTCCCGGGGATTACGCCGCGGCTCGGCCACGCACCGCTGCCTCTTCCTTCAAAGTTCGTTATAATATATACATATACACAACGATAGGTAATAACGGCATCTAAAATTCATACAATGGCGAGGGATACAGGGGCCGCGCCGAACAAAGCGCGCCAGCCGCGCTAAAAGCTAAAAAGCGAATCTTCGGCCGGCGCGGCCCGCATCAATATTGCAAGGGGCGCGGGAGAGCCGCCGATAATCCCCGCGGCGAGGTAAAATGAGCCCGCGCGCTGCTTGGGCATCCGCGCGGGGAATTAGCCCGCGAAAAAATTTACCCGCGAGGACCCCTAAGTAATGGAGCGGGGGACGCGCCCTTCCGTTCGCCCCCGTCGACTTTATGCTTCTCTTTTCTTTTTCCCCGGGAGCTGTTCCGACTCGGGGTTTTTTTTTCCGCGTCGCGAGCGATTTACACGGCCAGGGACGCCTTGTCGAAACGATTAGAGGACGGCCTTTGGGTGTGGCCTCTTGTCCTCGGTCAAGTTGGCCCGTTGTCACCGTTGCCCTGTAATCCGCAGAAACGATGCTGTCCGCGCGATTTTGGCGCATTTTGGGTTACTTTTAGATCTCTCGTGTTCCGGTAGTAGTGTTCTATTGGATTACAATGTTTAGCTAATTTTGAGTCTTGAAATCTAATCAATATATTCATGCATTGGTGTCATGTCAAACAGACAGGTTGTAAAGCCTCCTATGATCATTATCCGGTATTGTGTATACAGAATGTTGGCGAATGAAGCTCATCAGTCTTATTGTAAAAATGATAAATTTCATAATCTAATCTCTATGCATGTTAATAGTTGCATTCTAAACTTAGTTAATTATACGTAAACAAACTTTTAGAATAATATTTTCTAGCGAATCTTCTGGAAGAACTCTTATATGTGCCTAGACCTTGCGTATATCTTCATAGCGATTTCTATTGCCATTCTAACAAAATCCGAGCGACAAATAAAACAAAATTAGTACACAGTTCAATATAATAATTCTTTTGGTCGATCTTTGACTAGTTGAGCAGTGATGCCATTACTATATCCATGCGCTGACAGATTATTCCATGTTACTCTTACAAAAATAAGTATTACAAATGAATCTAAAGAGGACAAAAGCAAACTCATATTAGCAAAAACTTGTAATTCGTTTAAGCAAGCTTTAAAGTAAAGTTTATCTATCAAACAAGTTTATCGTGTCAAGTTTATCTTTTATTTTTACTTAATGTAAACGAGAAAATGATAAACTGCAGGAATACACACGACGTAGACAATCGATCAATCGGTTTAGAAATAATCCTCTGGACCATTTATTAAGTCTGTTTTAAAGGGATAGTACACTAATTCCTTTTTATACTTAATGCCTATAGAAATTTATTTTAGAAATAAAAATTAGAATTTTTTTATTGGAGATGATAATAAAAAATGTAATTGAAAAAGACTTACTGAAAATCTATAGGGAAAATTCTATCTAGTGTATGCATTTTTCAAAATTTTGTCTTTGTCGTAGAATTTAATTTAAATTGCTGAATCGATTTTATTCAAAAGATAGACTTGAAGGTAAGGATAAATAAAGTCACTTTCTAAATTAGTTTTTGCTTTTTGACTTAAAATTAATTTAAAATTGTAGACATGGAAAGGTGTAGATCTATATAGTAATTTTGTGTCTTAATGTTTGATAATGATCTTATGTAATTTTTATCGCACTTCTGTTTCTGTTATAGTCTACGCTCCATTTAACTAACACGTTCAGCATAAAAAACTGGTGAATTTTCTTCCAGGCAAGAGTAGACCTGGAGAGCGACAATGGGCGACAAGTTTGATCAACTGTACGATACGATTAGTTTTTCGATTAGTTACGCGAATCAGCCGGGTAAATCCGCCTAAGCCTCGGGACTCGGCGAGCTAACGAGGCTAACGAGGGCCCGGGCGATTTGGCCCAGTAGCTCGGGTGCAGCCGCGAGCGATTAGCAGGCGGTCGGCGACCGCGGGAAAATCTGCCGGGGCCCTCGGGCGTACATGAGCACCCCTGGCAATATGCGAAGAATGCAAGGGCGGCCGCCGCGCTTGATTAACCCCGGGGACGCGGCGCCGCGCGCGCGCGCGCCCCCTTTCGGCCCTAGCGCCCCGGGCGCCGCCGGCCCTGGGGAGATTCTTTATGAGATACGAGAGTCCACTTGGCCGCGGCGAGAGTCGCTCGGTCCGGCCCCCCCCCTCTCTAAGCACCATAAGCTCCCGGTTTCCTCGGCCTCGGCAAAGCCCGTCGAGCATTCTCAAGGAAATTACTGCATTTACGAGGCCCTCCCCCCTCCTCCCGCCGCCCTTTTATACTTTTCATCATTCATTCCGCCATATTCCCGCCGGTCGGCTGGCTCTAATAATACTCGTTGGCTTTTTACTGCGCGATGATTGCCACCGGGTTAATAAGACGACCGCGGCGCTCCCGCTGATCGTACATCGATGCCCAGGCTGCGACTGCGAGGTTTCCGTTCGAACGGGCCAACTTTTCCTCGACTGCGCGTCCCTGGATCGATCCGGATCAGGGCACGTAATTGTTTACGAGTCTTCGGTTGGACGCCGGTGACGCGATGGACCGATGACAAAGTTACTCATGATGCCGGTGACAATTTTGATCTTTTGGGCTGTAAGAACCGTGCGTGCATTATTTGTCTATTCGCGTGTACTCATAAAAAGGTTCATCCACAGAATTTGTTAAATGTGAGGCTAAGGTAATCCCGGACAATTGCTCGGCCATCGTCTTGGAATCCTGCTATAAGACTTCATTCTATGGCCGAATGCGCTTCCTTCTCGCTGAGTCGATGGATCGTTCCTCTTCTGCTCATTTCATCGACGCCCTCAATCGTCTCATGCACTGGTCGTCGATCCGCCCCTTATCGAAATTGTGACATATTAATCTTGAGTGACTCTCATATGTGGGTCAATACATTCCAGTTAATTCTATTGATTGAAGACAGTCCCATTCGATTAATTGTTGAGGATAAAAATTGGTTATTTTTCTACCAGCACCATTGGGAAATTTCATTATACACGAGATAGTTGCAGGCAATCAATCACGCAGAGGCGACAGGACAGGTCAGCAGTAGCGGCCGTATAACTCTTTTTCTCTTCGTTTTTGTCCAACTGTTGCCGAAGGACTCGCTCGACTCCCTCGACTCTTTATGCCTGCGTATATCACGCGGTTCTATAAAAATACAGCGGTTCGACTTGTCCCCCCGGCCTCAGAGCCTCCGCGCACAATGCCTCGGTTGATGGATTAAGGTGCAGAGGGGGCTAAAGGTGATCCTCCCGTAAGCAGGCCCTGCCCGCACAAATTCCGCATTATACACCCACACAGGCAGGGTCGCCTAAGTCGGATTTCGTAATTTCCGTTACTACAAACCGCCGCTCGAGCGGCCTCACAAGGAGGTCCTCCGCGGGAGCTTTGAGCAGGGCGGCCGTGTATATATACATATACGTTTCCACCTGGACTTTCCATATATCGATTTCCACGGGGGAACCGGGGCCCTGGATTTGCCGCTCCCGCCGCCCCTCCCCCCCTCGGATTTCGTACACAATCACCATATGGAGATGTGCGGCCCCCCGCGATACGAGTGTATTTTCAATCGGGCGCCGAGGTTCGCAGCCCCGGCTCAGCCCCGCTTTTACATGCGAATGCCCTGTAATTGCGCTGCAGCTGTCCCGGGGCCTGGGCACAATCGGAGCCGAGCCGCGAGGCGTCCCCGGTGCCGCGCACAGGGCTTCCTTCCGATCATCGATCCGAGCGCCCGCGACGCCGATCGGCCAACTCGCCTCGTTATACGAGTACATATATATCTGCAAGTCTCGGAGGTGTATATGAAAGAAAAAAAAAACGGAAGGAAGGGTTGGAGGGCGCGTCGCTGCGAAATTTGCCTTAATATAACGCACATATTGACTCGGAGCCTGTCCCCGGCTGCGCCGCGCCTCGGGCGCGTTAACGCTCGAGTGGATCGCAAATAGTGCACCGGCCGGGAGTCACTTCCGATCCGCGCGGCCTCCTTGTGTTTGACCGCCGCCGCTGTCCGCGCGGCCCCTGTTTCGCCGGCTCCTTAGCCCCCGCCCCGCCCTGGCCGCTGCGGCCCCTCGAGGGAGAGACCGGGAAGAAATTGATCGCGCATCGGCCCGAGGACGACTGTCGGGGGCTGCACCGCTGCTGAAATATTCATTTGGCCGGGGAGAAATTTTACAACGCCTCGCGGACGACGAGTCCTCGCCGGATTTTCCTTGGCTCCCGTTACGCGTCCAGTCGGTTGCCTGCGTATTTTTTTCTCCCCCGCCCAATAAGGATAATCATTATGTTTGTTTGGTGAAAAGACGAAAGTTTAGCGAATGTTATAGGTCGTTCACTAAAATACACTGTATTTTCAGTAAGTTTTCGTCGATATTTCAGTGGATCTATAACTACTTTTCTGATAACCTAATTTTTACCGTGCTTCAATGAATTTTCATTGGTTTGTTTTTAGAGAGAATTAAAAGTTAACGCAAGCACTCTATTGATCAGCCTAACAAAAAAAATTAATTAAATACACCGCTGTCGTCGTGTGCTTATTTGCGTTTCATCTGGATTGACGTAATTAAACCCATGCCTGTTTCTTTAAGAAATCTAAATGAAAATACTAAAATTATGAATTTTTTCGTTTTATTTTCTTTAGTTATATGTTTAAGAATTAGAATTTCCCGACTAATCCGTATATAAATGAGTTATTTGATCTAAAAATTAAAATATTCAAATTGAAGAGAGAAAGAGAATAAGTGGAGAAGATCCAGCGTGTGTATTGGGCTCTTATACATGAGTCTACATATTGTACACGTGGAACTTGGGAAACAATTTTGGAACTTTTGCGACCCACTTTTGGGTTGAATTTCAATAGCCGCAGTGTCTTAAACGTAAAATATTTAATAAAACCTTATAACAGAATGAGCGAAACTATTTCGTTATAAATTTATTTGAATAACTTACTTCGTAAAATTTTAGCGAAACATTTTTCTCCGAAAAAAACGAGTATTGTGAACGTCGAATTTCCTCATTAAAGAATTCAACGATCGTCCGAGATCCCCGCGAGTCCTATTACGGCAATGCCAGTCTCCAGGAGAGCCGAGAGAAGCGTTGCCGCTCGACAAACCCAGGCACCGGGTGTATATAGCCGGCAAAAGCCGCCGTATCGAATGATAAGGTGGCCGCCGAGTCTGCGCGGCCGGATCCATTCGGCGGGGCCGAGACGGGAGCAATCGCCGCGGGCGCAGCCGAGCGCGACGAAGGGCCGAGGCGCGCGGGCAAATCTTTCGCCGCGGGTGCGAATTGCGCACAGCCGGAGCCCCGTTTAATCCACTCGGGCCGCAAAGGAATCCGAGCGCCGTTGTTTCGGGGCCGCGCGCCTGTCGCCCCCGAGGCCTGATCGATGCCCGCCTATGTACAGACTCCGGCGGCCGCCGGCCGAACCGCCGCCGCCGCCGCCCCCCTCCACCCGGGGCTCCGAGGGCGCGGGCTTAATTAAGGAAAGAGGCGCCACGGGCGACCTCCTGTCCCTGCCGCCGGTCGGAAAAGTGCTTTTCCGAGCGGCCCCCGCCCTCGACCCCGGCTCTGTGGCGTTTTCTTCGCCGAGGACGTTATTTAGACAAGGGAAGCGTGCGGCGATGGTGCATCGATGGCTGCACGCCGCGTGCGCGCGTTGACCGATATCGATTTCCAGCTCGATTTTCTCACTTTTCTTGTGGCGCGGTTCGATGGTGACAATCGAAAATGCGTGTAATTACAAAAATCATTTACTCAATTTGTTTATTAAGGATGTAAAGAATAAGGTCTGACAGGAATCGAAAAATTTCGGCGGTAGAAGAAAACGCGGTCTCTTTCGCTTAGGTTTTCAAATACTCGCCCTATCTTACATCCTAACCAGTTATCTCGTATTTTACTGGGTTAGAAAGATATCTAAAGATTATAAATAAGAAAATAATAAATAATGTTTCATTTGGTCTATCTCTAAAACTGGGCCTATCCACAAAAGCCTTAATAATGAGTCCAACAAATATATCCGAGATGATATGTAACTATTTGGTAACCCGAGTCAATTCGTTGATTTGTTATGTACACCAATAAAAATAAAAATACTTTTTCAATAAAAGAGATTCTTTTTCCTCAAAGTGACTTCATTTTTTTATCTGAATTAACGTGGCCTGCCGCCATTTCTCATACTATCAGAAAGTAACAACTTTATCAAAAACAAGGTTTCAGGTACGCACTTGAATTTGTTGTTGGGATTTAGTGGGACATAATGTTATTATAGCTACTTTAACTCGTTTCTGTGTACCTTTTGCTATTTTAAACGATATCATCTAAGAATGATTTTATTAAAAGTTATAAAAGTAAAAATAATCTTTTTGACTTTCTTAGTAAATGCGCTTAGTTGATTTCCAACATTAAAGGTTTGATGCACCTATTAATACACCACCTACCTTCCACTTAGTGTGTCATGTAAATTTATATTATGCAAATCTACTAGAGGATCTAATAATTTTTTAAAAATACTTTTAGCTTAATACGTTTTAAGTATATTTGGAATGCTATTATGTCTCATTGTTAATGGGTACTAAAACATGTACACAGAAGTGTAGTATATCGAATAAGGATTACTTTGATGGTATAGAATCAAATCAGATTTCCAAGCATAAATATAGATTTTATTTTATTACAGATTTTTTCTAAGTATATATGAGACAAGGTTAATTAGAAAATATCATAATACACATATATATATAGAATGCTTGCTTTAAAGTTCTTTCATTATTTGATCATTGTTCGAATTCCATAAATGATTTCATCAATATTAACCCCTTAAACAATTGTTAAGACAATCCACATAATCCTTGTTTGTGCCAGTTAGTGGATCTACAAAACCTGAAAGAAAATGTACTTATTATTTTTAATAGCACGAAGCACGGTAAAATATTTTTTTAAACATTTTAAAAACGATTTTAATAAATACTAAATTAATATTAAATCTTATATACAGGCATAAATGATACCTCAATTACGATTTATAAAATATTATTAATACGATCGATAAAATGGTATATTATTATTAAATTCCAACATTTTTACATTTTAACTTTTTATAATATTTCCCAAATGATACATAAATAGAGTAAAATTCGAATTTTACGAAAAAATTTATTTCGTTTATTATAAAACCTGATGAATAAAATCTCTAGTTTTTGGTACACTGATCACAGTTTTGAAACTTTTACTAGTAAATTGCAATACGCTCTTTTTTCATCATTAATCCAGTCATTTTTGTAATATTGGCATTTTACAAAATACACGCATCGGGTAATCCCCGCATGGAGATATCACCGTGTTATCGCCGTGTTAATTAACGGCTAATGAATATAAAGTTTACGAGGTGGGACATGTTAAACGGCTCTCAATGATACAGTGATCATTATATATATGGCGGGTTAATTGATTAATTTGATGGACTACGCATATAACAAAGAGTTTTCTAGTTGTTTACGATATATTGGTGAATGCTCGACACTAAAGGTTAGATCTAATTTCAAATATTTCGTCATCAATTAACTTAGCAATGCACATAACTCATCATATCGATAATGTAAGATTCATGTATGGTTGCTTATCCGCGGTCAGTTATGAGATCGTGCCTAATAAGAATCTGGACCTTTCAAAACAATCCCAAGAATTCTCCATTTCACACCACCCCGTAATTAAAATAAAAAACTTCGGTTTCATTTTTCACAACACGAAGATGACAATTTTAATTTTTTAATTCAATAAGAAGTAGTATTAATTTGCAGCATTGCTTACTTTCAGTACTAGTATATTGTAATGTATAATTAAATTATTCAATCTTTATTTAAAAATACCAAAAAACAAATTTTTAAAAGAGCTTTGCTTTAAATATACTTACAAAATTTTATAAGTGTCATATTAAATGTGCTTACGTGTGCAGAGTCGTTGACATCTTAATGCAGCAGCTGCAAGAAATAAAAAATATAATTTGAAAACAGTTTCTTATATAATGGATGTTAATTTTTTTGTTATATTGATTTGAATAATAAATTTAAACTAAAGTTCAAATCTTATCATGCATTATTGAAGAACTTGCAAAATGTCTGATTTTTAATAAAAAAAGAAGTATATGAAGTCAAATAAACATTAAAAACGCAAAAAAAAACTTTCCAGGAAGGTAAAAAATTTACAAATTAATTTTGAGAAAAACAAAAAGTCAAAGTTAGTATTAAATATCTTCTGAAATTTACAAAACTCTATTGAACTGGCAGTAAAATATATCTATTAATAAACTTATTAATTATATTATTTTTATTAAAGCTTAAAAATTAACGAGTATTATATATTAATTACACATACATAGAGATTGTACTTCAACGATTAATAGAATATTTACAATAAAAAATAGTAATATTAAAAGCTTCATTTTCCAAAATTATATTGCTATTATAATAAATCAAATAAAAGTAAGAGTGTGCAGAAAACACAGTTTTGAAATGTGAGTTGCTCTCACATTTTATACCCGAGCTTACAGTTTGTCGGAATTTAAAAAGATATCATTGTTTCGATAAGTTTCTTTTTATTACAGGCTATAATGCAAAAGATATTAAAAATAATATTATCGTCACGTTTTATTTAAAATTAACATTCCTAATTAATTAAGTAACTATATTATCTAGAATTAGTACATCGAATTATAAATTTATTTTCCATTTAAAATATATAATTTGCACACATGGCAATATTTAAGATTTATTATCGAAACATTTAATGCTTTATCTATACATGTTGATGTAGTCACATTCAGACGCAATTGGATTAAAACAAATATTTAACTATAATCTGTATAAATATCTTACAACAAGGAAATCTAGATGGTTAGACTCAATTATTTGTGTGTTAACATAATGATAAAAATATATGTTTATAGGTATCAATTCTTATGAAGACTATCGCGTTCAAAAACGAACTAATTTCTTTAAATATTATTACTATTTAAATGCATACGTTAGACGCGGGCGGGTCAAGCTTTAAAGCAGCGCCGATGGGAATATCGGTGGTGTATGTGGCAAAACTCTTGGGGTTTAATGGTGACAGTTGGTGGTGGTCAGCTAGAGCGGCAGCATTGAGAGTTCTTTTGAGAGAAAGAATCTCTGCGCTCGACCAATGTTTCGGAATCTGGACGCGGGAGGTGATTCTCTATCTAATCGAGCTTACATCTTCACCTTACAAAATTCTTATAGCTCAGTCAATAATAGCTCTATTTTATCCCTAGTACTTTCCAAAAGAGATCGGCTCACTGTCCGCCCCCTCCCCATAAAAAATCTGATAGAACCCCTAAGAGGTATCGGTAGGTCCAGATATTTAGCTCGTCCCTCACATACCGAAGATCAAGAAAGCGTAAGTGACTAGGCAAGCACCTGATTAGGACCTTCATCTTCTTCCCCCACTCTGCCATTGTCAAAGAAACTGCTACAGATTCGGACAAAGAGGAAAAGAGCACCACATCTGAGGAAACAAGCCTTTCATAAGGGTTCTATACGATCTCTACCTATCTAGTTGATACACTAAGAGGGAAACGATCAATTGCCACGGCGCTTATCCGCTCTGAACTCCAGCGATGGAAAAAGGACGATTGGGAGTACTTGATAAACCCCCTCCTGATGTCCTAAGGGAGCACTAGTGCTATGCACTTTGCCTGTCCTCCACATTGTCTGACTCGTACATCCTCAATAGAATGAAAGCGGTAACCAACAACTTAGCAGTGGCTAGATTTAGACAAGAATGTAGGAGGACCTTACAAGGGAATAAGTTATATAAAGGCGAAACGACTAGAGAGTTGAAAGAGTCAGTTGCTACCAATCTTTGCCAGGGTAACCACTACCCTGGACACCGTAACCAAGAAGCTCAGGGATGCTCTCAAAGTCTTAGCGAGTGATATAAATAATCAAGCCCACATATCTAGGGGGTGATCATAGACAACTCCTAATCACTAAAAGCAAAGGTGAACAATATCATGGCCACTGTTGGGTTAGTCTTTCGCTCTCGACAAAGTGCCATCATGCAAAAGGATCCAGTACCATAAGGTCAGTAACGGTAGGAAACGAAGACTATCTGCATTTGCACAGAGCTCGTACGCAGTTTGAACTGGTGTGTACAGGACGGGATGGAGAAAGAATACGAGTTTGAAGAGTTTAAAATCCAAGTATTTATTGTGTTTATAGGATTATAATACCAGTAACAGTACAATAATAGTACAATATTAAGAAATTACTATTTCGAATGTGAGCTGATTTCATGTTTAATACCCGAACTCCAATCTATCAAAATCTAAAGGAATGATAGTCTAGTCAATAGAGGGTCTTTAATACGACGAAATCTGGAAGCAAGTGCAGGCAAAAAGCCGTTCTTTTAACAACAGCTTTGTAGGAGCTCGCACGGTGGCCGTGAAAGCAGCTAAACTCAACGCATCATGGGTCATTTACCTGTGCTGCGCCTTCGGGTAGTCACTGGCCGTCTTTGCGCGCCCCCTCGCTTTCTCATTTCGCACAACCGAAGGGGACTTCCGGTGAGCGGCTCCCGAGGCTGCGCCGGCAATCCACTCGGCAGCTCCCCGCAAAAATGTCACTTTGCAAAGTCAATCGAATTCCCCGCGGCTCAAAGGAGCTTTCCTCCTTTTGTCTTGTGCCCGGTCCTCCCAAGAGCTCCTCGCTTGCTTATTTCAATATCGCGATTTCCAATCGCGCGCCAGAGGGCCGCTAGCTCCCAGGCTTCCTATCTGAATTTCGGGGCAAATGATTGAATGCCTGGGTTTTTACTTGGACAAGCGGCCCGTCCGATTGCGAGAGATTGTAAAAAAGTAAAAGTGTACCGTTATTAGTTTTGGACGCGCTGGACTTTGATGCAGGATATAGATATTTTTTATGGCACGTTCATTTAGTGCGCGCTCGCCTCCTGACAAAACTTTGTGGTTTTAAGACTATGCAAGCAAAGATTGAAAAGGGACTTTATTAAATTTTCATAATGAATTTTTAGGGCGAATTGTGTACCAGGTATTCGTACACGAGCCGCGGGTGCAATACAAAATGCGAAATTAAACGATATTAGATTTCTCAGAAAATTTTATTGCATAAGAATGTTTTAATTACAAACTTGCAGTTAAGCATTCGCAGAAAGTCTATTTTAAAGTATCATAGGATGTAATAGTCTCCCACGTGATAGAATGTTCGAAATATACATATAATCGTTTTTATTGCTATGTGCTATAACTACTTATCTATGAATTGAATCATTCATTTTCTTGGAACAGAAAAATAAAAATTATATAACATCATGTAATTTTATAATAAGTAATTGCGTGCGTAATTGTATACTTGTATATATAGTACAAAGAAAATGTTTCCAAAATTGTATAATTGTAAGCAATACTTTCTTGTACATTTTGGTACGTCCGTAATAAATGATAATACAAAATCTATTAATTATAATTTGCAATATATATTAAATATCATTATAACATCTTAAATAGACTAAAAATAAGGTCGAGTATCGAGGAGCATAAATTAAAAATTAGTAATTAAATTAGAAGTGATTGTTAGTAGTGCAATGTATTATTGTTGACGTATATTTAAAAGCCCCTTTCGTCGTTAAGCTCGTGGAATAATAAGTAACAGCGGGAAATTCAAATTCGAAAATCTCTGTACGGCGTCATTACCTCGTACATTTTTTCAGCTTTCGATCCCAACACTCTTTACTACTTAACTACTTTTTCGCATAAGATGAGTTAGTTAGGATATACAGAGAACTTGTCGCAACCGCTATGATTGACCATCTCATGGGTTCTTTTTATTCGCGATACTGGCTTTCATGCATGCCTTTTAACGTAGAATTATAAAAGCACTATTTCGAATATTTTAACGAAAAACTGAATGAAACATTACTGGCTGCATTGACCAATATAAAGCTACCTTATATAATCGTCGCTCCATCTTCCGAAAAAGAATCATTAGTGATGGCATATGCGTTTTACAGTGTTTTTATAAAACCAAGACATTTATTAAATGTTACAGCTCTTGTATCATATGTTTTAACATCTATAGAGCTACAAAATGTATATAGAAATAATCAAAAAAATTGTATATCATCATTCAATATATATATATGTATGACTCTTCACACAGAAAGTAAATAATTTAATACAAAGGATTTATACTAATGTAGCTGTATTCGAAAATAAACTAGAATTCTAATTTATATATAAATGTACAACCATTTGTTATTTTCAAACAATTAATTTTCTTTTATTCTGCTGACGTAACCAACGACCGAAATTAAAATAGTTTCCTTTGTAAGAGTCCTTCGAAGCAACTTTTCTTTCTGAAAGGCGTAAACGCGCTACAGTATCTACCAGCTGAGTGCTGCACGCCGTGGGCTTCCCGCTTCGCGGTATTCGCGGCCGTGCCGTGGCTACATCCCTCCGTACTCGGTGCAATCTTTTTTGCGGGGCCTCGATCGGCCCACAATGCGCTCGCCCTCCATTCCCCCTTAATCAAAGGCAAACGCCTAAGCTCTGGTCTAAGCCCAGCGTAAGGAGCACCGGTTCCCTCGCGTACGGCTAACAATCACCTCCGAGCATAAAGGGGAGATCTTGCTGCTTCTCAGGGCGGGCTAAGCTCCGACTTAGCCACCGCACCGGCTACCTAGTTCGCGGTGAAACTGTCTCCTGAGCATACAGGTGGCAGGACCAACGCTTGGGATCTCCATGCTCGTAAGCCTGAGGTGCCTCGTGCCCGTTCGACCTGAAAATACGATTCCGATAGCGCAGACGCGGCTGTGGACGATAGGCAGCTCCTCGCAGCTACTTCGCCCTGTTCGTACTCTCTTTAATTTTAACAAAATCTATGGCTATTATTTTTTTTTCCTTCGAATTAAGTTTAAGGAAGAATCTTACACTTAATATCTTCCTCAAGTTAAATATCTGTAACAAAAAGCATATTATGTGTGTAAGCAAGAAATATTTTTTAGTGAAAATTTGTAAGCTTAATGCTTAATAAAGTCTGATCAATTCTAAGACTTAAATTTATAATCAATCGATAGCATAAATTCGGAATGTATATATATAGTACCTAGGAAAGGTAATATTTTTGCTACTATTGGTCCTTTGATGCATTTCCTACAACTGGTCCTTTCACTGAATTATGACGCAAGGTATCTACTAATACTATGTAAACTAATAATCGGCTGTATTGACCAAAGATGATTAAAAGCCAACCTTCCAGCTTTTATAGAAATAGAATCCTTGCACGTGTTTTCAAAGTAAATTATCTACGAATTTCTAGAATTGATTGACATCACTATTCTTTTATACTATATTAAATAGACTTATTAACTTACAAGATATTTTCAAAGTTTCTATGTTCAATTAAAACGTGATCAACGATAATTTTTTTAGAAGATATTCAGAAACCGGTACTTATCCACATTTTTGTTTTCTACATTCGATAAGTTGTACTGATAATATTCAAAATCTCGTTATGAAAGTGTCTTAAAACTTTGTGATCCGTTACTAACCGAACAGAAAACCTATCACTCGATCATATAAACCAACAAAAATATTGAATTGCATCTGTAAAGAGGGCAATGATGGAAAATTACGAGGCGTGATGAAGCAACAATCAACGAAATGAACCCTAGGGCGTCATGTGCCAGAGACAAAGTGCACAATCGATTTTTTAATGCTTTGGGCGCTGATTGATTCCTGACAGCAAAAATTTGCTCGTTCTTTGACCAGACGGTGTTGCTTTTCTGACAATCGAACAGTATTAAAACCGAAGTAGTTTAATTCATCCATGGACCGATATAGTTATGCACGATTTATGTTTTTAATTAAAACGTTTAATTTTTAATGAGATCGGCCGGCGAGAAACGAGTTTCTGTTAGTTCAATTGCAGTGGGGTGTTTCTCTAGCTTTGTGTAAATGAGATTTAAAATTAAAAAAAAACGGCCACACCCACTGTAATTATTTAGAGGGTTTATAAGGGCTCGCGAGTAATAATTGTTAATCAATTCTACTAATTGAATTAAGCCGCTGGCATTGAATTTAATAGAGTCTGCTATTTTACTTATTAAAGATAAGGTTACAAAATTGTACAGATTAGACTTGGATAACCGATTCACGTCATCTGCTAAGTATTGCAATAAGTTTTTACATGAATAGTGTAGTTTTTAAGTTTATTTACAAAAATATAATATTGTTTAGTGTAAAATAGTATTCCAATACTTTCCTGATAAAAACTGATTATTTTTATTATTAATTAAATAGAAACTTTACTCAATATAATTAATTTATAAACATAATAAAACTATTGTTGTTTGGTGTATCTTATGTGTATCATATACATATATATTACCAAATATTTTAGTAGAACTTCAAATTTTTTAATAATAATCTTCAAGTCACGGTTTCGTATTTTCAGCGTTACTAAAAATCATCGTCAAATTTCTTCGTTTTACCAAACATATAGGAATCTTGGTTTTTAAAAATATTTTCCAAGGTGTTTAACTTTTCTACCGCTGTTTATTCCTGGTATTTTTTACTTTCTTGACTTTATGAGGTATTATGATTTATGTTAAGTTTACAGCATTTAATGTGAATGGTTTAATTTATTTATTTATATTAGGTGCTACATTTAGCTTACCTTTAAAAGTTATAATATTTAGTAGGAATAACATGATTTATTGTTTCAAATTATTCAATACAAACTACTTCATTAATATTACTGTAAACTAATACTCTGCATTATATTGTATGTAGTTGTTGAGTATTTTATTCCACTATTTACGTACGAATAAATAATCTTATATAGAATAATTGTGATATTGGAAATTTATAATTGAAAAGTTGCGAGATCCAATTGCTTGTAATTCCAATTCTTTTATATGCAGGCCCTGTGCATTCAAATATTTTTTAATTTATGTTCGTAAGAATCGAATCATATTGTAATAATAATACAATATAAATTTAATAAAGCTTTTTTGTGTCTGATTGATTTTCCTATCATTATAGTCCGAATTAATTATTGTAGTTGTTAAGGTTTTTATTAGTGAAAAACATAGAAATACAAAGCAAAAATAATACTAATTAATTAATATCGATACAACCTTGGAAATGAGTTTTCTCGTAAGCTTTACTACTGGGACTGTACTTAATTTGTATGATTCTTGTTAGCGTAAAAAATTATTACGTTGGTTTAATATTTCCAAAGATTTTGTTTATTTTTCGACACAGGAAATGTAAAAAATGTGAAATTAAAAAATGTCATGCATGCATCTTGATTAACAGAATTGTATAATGTTAATTCAAACTCGTTAGATTCTATTTGAACATCCCTTTTCTGTATACTCATAATATTAAGCTCTGGCTCAAAGTTTTTAGGTGTTCAACGTTTGTTTTAAGTCACCACCAGATTCATAACAAAATATTTATTATTAGCATTAAATTTTTTAATTACTAGTAACTTTTAAGTTTAAATTAACTTGTGTTCGTGTTCATTTCTATATTCAAGGATAATTTTTTTGAGAGAGAATTGTTCTATAATAAGCTGTGCAACATTGCAATTGTTTAATAGTTCATATGCTCTTATTTATATAAATTGCAAGAAATATTATACCAAATGCCTTAAATTTTTACCAATAGCAAAGTAATTTAAGCTGATTATAATGAATTATGATGAGTGTACTTTCAAGGTTCATTTGTATTTGTGGTATGAAATAATTAAGTATAATTAAGCATTATATAATGACCAAATTTAAAAAATAAATATATTCATAATCTATTAATTGCTTATCAACAATGAAAATTATTTGAGATTTAAGTATCAGTATGAAACTCTAAGAAACTATGAGGAAACTGTAAGAAAATTATAAATACGTTAGTGGGATATATGGGACATGTGGTGAATAAATAACGCGTCGAGGTGAAGCTAAACAATACTTTAATAATGTAATAATGTAATAAATTTCCTTCTCCCTTCCGCCTACCTGCCGTCCTCCCACTCTTTCATGCGCACTTTTGGGCATTGCCCCCTCTTCCTCATTCTCCATCTCTCTCTCTCTCCCTCCATTCCCACAACAATATTATACAAAATAATATTACTGTGTTTAGAACATACACTATATTGTTATAAGTCAAAATTTTAATCTTAACTGTAAAACTGCCATTTATAATGAATTCCAATACTTTCCATGTATAATAAATCTAAATAAATATACATCAATAGTAAATCTAAAATAATATTTTTTACTTGGTAGAAATGTTCATTATTTACTTCTTTTGAAAATTGACCAATTATAATCACTTTACCAATAGCTTGTCTATCTGTTACTGTTGAGGTTGGAAGGAAGCAAGTGGAGGTGAGATAGAATGAAGATTTTGTATGTGGGTGTAATTTATATTCATTGAAGACGTAACGTATTGAAGATGACAAGAGTGCTCAAGTGGTCAGGTTGCGAGCCAGCGAGAGAGTGACAAGAGAGCCGCGGCTCGCGAGCGCTCACCTGCCGCGCTTTCCCCCACTTTTCCGCGGCCCTTTGTCCATCGGCCCCGCGCGAGCGACACTTGCCGCGCTTTCCCGTACTTTTTCGCGGCCCTTTGTTCGCCGGCGTCGCGTGAGCAGCTAATTCCGCCGCTTTCCCGCAAATTTCCTCCCTTCCCTCCGATTGGCCTTCCGTCGGCGGCTGCTTTTCAGCAGTCGTGGGCAGAACATGTAGGCCGAAAGCATTGCGAAAGTCCCTATCTGCCTCTCGTCCATCGGCAGCTGCACACAGGCGACGCCCGGGACAGACCCTATGGCCCGACTCCACGCGAGCTTCTTCCGCGAAGATCCCCGCCGCGCTTCTCTATCTCTCTCCTAAACTTTGTCGCGCCGCGATCAAGCCTTTGTTTGCGATTGAGGCCTTTGTTACACGATCGATGCCTCTGTTTATCGATTTCAGAACGACGATTTCAAGCGTCGCTATACCTGTCCGTAACGCTATCCATTGACCAATAATACCGCCAGTTACATCACCTCTGTTTTTAAAGGGAAGGAATAAATAAAAGAATGCAGTTGAAAATAATTCTTTATTAGGCTCTTTATTAGAGAAGTAAAAACCGTTTTTGCGGTAAAGAAACCTCCTCCGAAGAATTATAGAGATAAAGAGAACAGTGCTGTGAGGCGTGGTGAGTTAACCCGTTCGTACGGTTGCGGCCGCTGCTGCGCTTAATCCGTCGTCGGGAACGCTGATCGTCGGAGAGCCACGATTTATCACGCGAGGAGCCCCAGACTTCCGATTCCGTACGGCCTCACTCCCATGTTGTCACGCTGCGAGCGAGCGCGTTGACTTCGTCTCGCTAGCTCGGTATCCTCAGCGAAGCTCGGCGCCGTCAGAAGCTGAGGATGCGGTGGATATTGCCGGATACGAAAAGAAAACTGCTACAACGGCTACTCGACGTATTGCCTCAACACGTGGTTGTAGCGGAGCTTACCTAGAGCACAAGTGACACGAGTCCCGTTTGCTCGCTTTTAGGGAGACGCCGCGCGCACCCTTTCATAAACCGAATCGCGAGTCAATGCGCGTGCATGCCATGTACAGAGGCGTTGTATCCTGATCATGTGCGTCGCAATGTAGATCCTCTGCCTCTCTCGCATACACAATTGGTATTGGCTATTTTCGTTCAGCAAATTTGTACTAGGGTTTAATTAAACGTTTATATTTTATTACGTTACGCATAGAAACTGTAACTCGATGCGATTAGAAAGAAGTTCTTTTAATTTAAAAGAATCATTTTTATGAATTTTTTCTGTTAGTAGATTGTAATAAACGTGCATGTGAACTTTTACATTTTTTAAGTTATTGCATATTTTCCTAATCTCATATCCAATCTTGCGACCAAAATTTTGACGCAAAAATTGTAATGCTTATTTGTTTAAAATTGTTCGAGGACTACTTTTTATAATTGCTGCTTCAATAGAATCTTTCCTCACATTTCTTTATACCTACGAGACTGTTCTAACGCACTCAACGTCGCGTAAATGAATTGCCGGTCGTTTCGGCGGACGTAGGTTGGTGCAGCGCTCCATTTTTTGCCTCGTCCCCCACAGGGGTGAGACGGCTACTCGAATTTCCACGCGTTGGTAGCCGTTATACATATTGGGATACGTGAGACTAGACGCAGAAATTTATGGCTCGTTACGAGCAAGGCTAGAATCTGAATCCCGCTCCAGTATCAAACTCTAGTGATTTTGCACAAAATATATAACCTCCAGGTGGATATTTCAAGCGGACTGATCGTTACTAGTATATCCTCTGACTTTTTATCAAGTTTCAGATTCGATTGAAAAACTGTGATTAATGCAGTTCATATAAATCATTTATAAAATACGAAAATACTCATTAAAAAACCAACTTATCGCAAAATAGGCTGTTTAATTTATAATCAATAAAATTTTTTCTAATTTTCGATTAATACATTTTTGCATTTTGTTATAAAAATAAATAACATATTTAGGAATACGACTTTCTTTCGGGCAAACCGCATATCCGAATTTCCACGGATTCAACATCGTAAGTAACTCAAACTAAGGATTGCTGTTCTAATTTTTTCACCAACTAACCCAAGTAATTTACGAACTAACCTATCTAAACCATCAACTAACCCCATTAACAAAACCAACAAACCTATCAACTAACCCGATTAACCTTCCAACCAATTCAACTAACCCAACTAATCGAACAAACCCACCAATTAACCGAACTAATGCAAGTAATTCACGAACTAACTTAATTAACCCAACAACTAACCAAACTATTTCAGACATGAGATTTGTTAAAAAATGACTCGAACTTTTACCAATCTAGCTTTTGAGCCTGTAGCTTCTTATAACAACTTTAGGTCCACCATTTTTCAATTTACTAAATCTGAACTCCGTGTTATTGAATCACTAAATGTGAATTTGTAAAAAGCTACCATAAAAATCTTTCAAATATTTCCAATGCAGCATAATACTTTTATAAAAGGACAGATATTGGTTCATATGTGTTTTCGTAATTTACGTATATTTATGAATTATAGAGGTTAATCGGTTGCAGAATATGTAGTTCAATTAAAGTAGTACTAACAACAAAAATTTAAATCTTATACAGGAGCAGTAAAGAAGATGCTCGAAAATTATAAAATTATTCCTGCATATATTATGTTATAATCATTTGAAATATCTGTTTCTAATACCATGATTCTTTGCAACAAATTTTTTCAAATGGGTTTAACTCATACCATTAAAATAATGATTATATATTATTGCGCAACTGACAAAAATAATCATGTAGAGGCCCTAAGTCCGCACAATACTATTCTCGCCTTGGCTACTGTGTCCATATTCCATGGCGTCCTTGCCCGCGTTTATGCGCCGGGCATTATCTAAGAGCTCGTGAGGACGGATAATTACATTAATTAGAGCGGCGGCCCGGGAGATCAAAGGAGGAAGCTATTTCAGAGTCACTGGCTAATACTGCGCGCCCAAGTGCGCACTGTTTTGATCTAATTGTCATAGTGCCTGCCGCAAGGATTACGTCCTGTTCCTGGACAATGTAATTATTGCACTGGATGGTGGTAGTGCTATTGCCACTGATGTTGGTAATGCATATAGTTCTAAGAAGTGGCTCTGCGACGCTGAATTGCTAATGATCAAAATTGTAACATACATAATATTTCAGACAAAATATTTCTTGCTCGATTTCTAAGTAGAAATTAAAGATTCCAACTCGTTCGAAGAAGTACTGAATTCATATCGTTTTTCAATCATTTGTATTACAGTTACATGTTGATTTTAGTGATAACGCCTTACGTCAATATTATTCC
Source organism: Sycophaga agraensis (assembly GCA_018906755.1). Classification (NCBI taxonomy): domain Eukaryota; kingdom Metazoa; phylum Arthropoda; class Insecta; order Hymenoptera; family Pteromalidae; genus Sycophaga; species Sycophaga agraensis. The sequence goes on from JACCIE010000004.1 coordinate 3,406,303, forward strand.
TTGTAGCAAGTCTGTAATTTTGTTGGGGGAATCGATTATCTAGATTCGGAAGTATATGAGCATTTAATATCGCATATAATATCCTATAGCTTCAGCAACAGCGAAGATAAAATGGAAAAAACTACGACTGGTGCGATAAACATAACTAGATCAAGTTGCAGTGCTGAAAATTTAACATAATGATAAAATTGAAAGCTGAAACGTAGCATATGAGGTAACTGTACGTTCAGGTATAACAGATTAAGATAACTATGATTTCTCTGTAAAAAATATGTTAAGAAAAGTTTAAGTGCATTACACCTTGGAATAATTGTATGTAAAGTAACGGAATTATATTGCAGGACTGAGTTAAAATTGACTGGCCTTCTAAGTGCAGTAAAATGAATAACAATTTCTAACGGTTAGCTTATTAATTATCCGGCAGTGCATGGCATATCTTAAAGAAGAGCCAGGGCGATGGTACGTGCCTCTCGACGAAGCTATTCGGAGCGTATACACGAGCGGGCGGGCTTGTCCAATCGAGGAGTGGTAACCCAGGGCCGGTGACGCATCCTCCAGCGACAGCATAATTATCCGAAAAGCTTGAGGGAAACGTCAGGCGGGGGTCGAGGACAGCCCCCGAAGGTGTACAGGCTCACGGGGCGGGCGGCGGGGGCGGGGGCGGCAGCGAAAATGAGCCCCGATCGATACGACATTGTCCGGGAAGCTCGTCGAGGAAAGAAGGAAGAAGACGCGGCCCTCGCTGTCACCGGCGCGGAGAAAATGGCACGCGTATACGTACGTGGGGTTATATGGAGGCCAGGGGTGGTGGTGGGGGGGGCCGCGTCGTTACGGCGGATCATTTTCCAGCAGAAATGGAGTCGCCGGCCTCCGGTATAAGATGACAATAAAGGGGTTGGGCAAGCTTCCCGGCGACGAAGCCCCGATTCTCGGACATCAATAACATTCGTTACCGGCGTTACGGTGTCCCTGGCCTTTTTATCCGCGCGGCCGGCCGGCTTTACGAGGGGCGCGAGCCGAGCCGCGCCTTTGTGTTATTATAGGTGGCGTAAATACGCTGTAAAAAGTATTGGCCCGCCCACGGCGCGCTTAACATTCTGAGGCTTTTCGAAAATTCCGTTATAATGACGTATACAGTTGCGATGAGTTAGGGCGGCCGGCCGCGAGCCGCCTCCCATCCCCCACCCAACGTCGAATTGGTTGTTTCGCGTCCACTTTATTGAGATTGGGCCCTTTGTCCCACCCACAATGCGCCCCGCCGAGCTCCCTTTTTTACTTTAATGCCACTGTAATAAATTTGCGTACTATTCGCGATTTGACGGGGCAAACTTTGCCCCGGGATTGATGTCCAATTTAGCCCCGAGATTGCCGAGCTGACGGGAAAAATGGCGGGAACACTCGGCGAAGATTGGCTTCGACGCGACCCTCTTGACAAGTTCCATAATTTTGGTTAATAGTTCCCCTTTTACAGTCCTTATATTTAACATTTCGCCTTTGCCCTGCCTCCGGTAATGAGACGCTTGTATCAAGCAGAAATTATTATCTCCGACTAAATGACGATAATAATAATGTTTAATAATACGGAGAACGATAAAACACATAGAGTAGGAAAATTGTTATTTTCTTTCAAGTTCCGATTCAGTTCATCTACCGGATTCATTGGCTTTATCTTACTTTTTGAGCGAATTCATCAGAAGCTATTAGCGACGACAAGTAGTTGCAGTTATTAAGCATGAGATGCGGCTTCACTCTGATTTATGTATACAAATACTGATGCACATCAATTGCTTTAAAATCCCTTGCGGAAACGTAAACTATTATCAAGCTAGTTTATAAGCTTAAAATATTTAGATTTCAAAAGACGTTTTGATGTAAGGCACGATTCAATTAATACAAAGATTATAAAAAATTAGTCAAATTTCCACCAGAGGTCGTGTAAGTTTTTCTATCCGAACAGCGATTCTTATAGAGTAACTTTCAAATTGTATGCAGATACTTGACACAACTGAATATAAATGGCACATATTTCATGAATATGCTAGTGTACTGTCAATACCCATACACCGTAATATACAGAGTAAAGGTCTGCATTTGAATACATAAGAAAGGAAGCGAGTGCGGTTGAAGAATGACAAGAAGGTCAAAGATTTCGAGCGGCGAGGGCGCCGAGGCTCGAGAATCTCCGGGTGCCAAAAAAGATCTCGGCTCCCTCATATAAGCGGCCGCAGCGTGGGAGGGGCCAGATTTTAAATGAAACGGCCGAGTAGGTGGCAGTAAAAGCGCGCACGGCCCCGTAAACGCCCGTAATTTCTAAGCGCTTTAGCCCGCGGCGCGACGATAAAGCCGGCGAATAAAAGCGACCCATAAAAAATTTCCCATCGCCAAATAAAACCGGGGGAATTCCGCGGCGGCGGGCAAAAAGTAATGCACTCTTGCCGCCCGTCTGCGGGACGTCTGTGCATGTATTTATTGCGCGGAGGCTGTTTCCCCGCGGGAGCCGAGCGCCCCGGCCGCGAATTCATTTTCCCGGCCGCGGGGGCCGATGATGGCGCGACGCCCCCGCCCGGGGGGTACTCTAACCGATGCTCGCGCTCATATTTACGGCGGCTCGAATGGACTCGGACTTTTAGGCGCTTGCATTAATCTATATATAGGGTCAGGAGGCTGAAGCGAGAGAGAGAGAGTAGACTGATCCCTCGGATAATATTATTTGCGCTTTCAATTTTTCCGGTTAAAGGGACGAGTGGGTGGTCGTAAAAAAAGATCCATGGCCCTATTTGGACGGCTGTATAAGGAGTGCAAAGTATCACTCGGAAAATACGGAGCTCCGAAAGTTTCCTATATGAGGCAGTACAATATCGACATATTCTGTCATGAATTTACCACTAAGGATGCAAAGCATTTGCAAAATAACAATAATTGCTTTTTAATGACGAGCTCACTTTTTTTATTACACTCATAGCTTTTAGTTGAAAAAAGAAAATCAATACTCCTAATGCGTGCACGATGGAATTTGAAATCAGTTCGATCGTACGGCGCTTTTACTACGCGTTCTATCTATAGGAGAACAAGGAACGATACACTGTATTTTAGGGTTATAATAATAGCCCGGCGGTAGTTATGTTCCGGTATCAGCCATTAGAATCTCAATGAATAGCAATGATCGATAGTCTTATAAACGGCGGTCAATATCCCGGTATAGAATTAGATCGCCGGCGCCGGACGAAATTTGACGACCTCCTCTGTTGCGGGGGATGGGGTGAGATCGATTAACGCCGACGGGATAATTAAAAAGGTATTGACAAAAACGTCAGATAGCCGGCCTCCGGAGCCCGGGACTCGGCCCCCGCAGCGGATCCGCAGGGCTTATGTTCCCGGGCGACTCGGGAGTCCGGTTTACATACTCCGGCGGGGAGTCTGCGGAGAGGCCGCGGCTAACCCGAGACGCAGCGGCTTCGGGCGGCCCTTATGAAGGAAAATAAAGGAGTATAGCCGGCGGGCGTATTTACAGAGAAAACTACGCGCCGCGCGGATAATGGCTCCTTAAGAGCAATTACTCGGCGAGGAAAAGTCGAGACAAGGTAAACCGAGTCGGCCCCCACGGGCGCCGGCGAAACAAAAAAAAAAAGGAAAAAAAGACAAAAAAAAAAACCGGGCGATGTATACATACATATATACACACACACACATACGCATCGAGGGCTCACGTCTTCATTAGAGTTTGGCCCGAGTGTTTTGGCGGCAGAGGCTGTTTTTCCCGCGCCGCCGCCGCCGCCGCCGCCGCCGTCAGATATATACGCTTACCCCGGGGGCTTTAATCAATGTTATCATCGGCCGGTGATTGCTTTCGGCCCCGGGTGACCGGGAAGCCCGCGGAGGCCCCCGGGGCAGCAATAGCCCCACTCGGTCGGCCGCCGCGGGAATCCGGCCGCCCGCGGAGATCCGCGCGAGCCAATAAAAACTTATGCCCGGGCCTTCGGTTCGTTAGGTAATGCTTCTCCTCGGGCGCCCGGACTTTTGTTTCCCATCTCGTTCGCCGATCGATGCAAACGCCGGCCGCTCGATCTTCGGCCCCGCCCCTTCTACGGCTTTGTGCCAGGCCGTATACACTCTGTATATGTACATATGTGTGTGTGTGTACTTTCATGCGCGCGGTTTCATTTTGAGATTCCGACTGCCGGGGCATTCCGAGCTGGCGCTCCTCGGGCCACTTCCGCCGGATGCGCCAGATTCTCCGCGCTCTCTTTTTACGCGGATGCATTGCACCGCCAGGTGTTTACGCTCACGGCCGGCCGAGCCTTGCAAAGTTACTAAGCGGTTCATGGATAAGAGCTTGACTTCCGTGATTCGAAGCCTGTTTCCCTCATTTCCTTTGTATTTATGATCTTGTCGTAATCGGACTTGGAGATCTGTATTTTTTCCTAAAGGTGTTCGAAGGTTCATAGGCAACAAAATCTATAAATAATTAAATAAATACTATAAAGTAATACTATAAAGACTCTTATCTTTTTCATGAAACTATTCAGCTTTAATATGTATCTTTGTATTTAAATTAATTGTAAGGACTCTCTATATGCAATTTAAGAAACTACCCATAGGAATTCTACTTTATTGCGAAACTCAAGTTTAATTCGTTTTTAATTGTCTCGCTAAAAGAGTGTTTGAATGCTAAGTCACAGATTTTCATGAGATCCGTTATACAGGAAATGTCTTTTCGTACTTAAAACTGAAGCTCAGTACCCATAGTTTAATGATACTGGCTATACTTATTTGATAGATATAACATTTTTAATATTGCCTCTTTAATTGTTTTACGTGTTACGTTAAATGTCTTTAATTTATAGTCCTTAAATTTGCCAGAAAGAGTTGCAATTATATTATTGTGATTACGTATCATCAAAACTTGACTGATTACGTAACGCTGGGAAGTAGCATGTGAACATAGGAAAGTATCTTTAAAATCTGCATCTCTTGGAATACAAGGAGCATTGATCGTAGAGTCACGAGTAATACTCTTTATTTTCTGCGAGTGCTCGCTTTTTATTAAGCAGAGAATAAGAGTGTGGAGTTATGTTATATCGCAGCCGTAGAGGAACTCAATATGTAGCTTGAACATAGTCTTCGGCTAGTAGAAACCATTGGTAACACTCTACCAAGGTATCAATAGGAATCCTTAAAGTTTATAGTAAGGAATAAAGGATAATATGAGATGAGAAAAGAAGGATGAGCTTTTGACCTGAAAGCTGTAGCAGCAAGTCCTTACAAGTTCCTACGAGTGCAGTTTTTTGTAGGTCAAGAGTAAAACTAAAGTTGAAAAGTGATGGCACATTATGTTTTTTTATTTTATCTGTATAAGGGTGTAATGTCGAAAATTCTAATAACATTTAGTTTGAAAAGACAAAGCAAAGACAAAAAGTTATATCTTTGCATTACAAATATTCTGTCTTGATATTTAGATTACTGATTTCCAAATGAATACGCAATTAATTTAGAGATATTTTTTAATACTATAATATTAAAATCAATATTTATTCAAGCGTTTGACGAAAAAACAAACGGTGATATTTTTTATTTACATTATTCTGGATTCAAAGAATACATGACGGAGTGGAAGAACTCTCGAGATTTGTGATTTTTTAAAAGAAGAAAAACAACTTATCTTTGGACACTGTTGACATTTTCAGAATTGAAAAATAGCAGAAAATTTGACATAAACAATGACGGTTAAATTAAATGCTAACAAGTTAAATGTTGAAATATGAATTATTCGGTATTTTATTATAGGTCTGAATAGTATATTAATTTTTTGAAGATTAATAATCAACGAATACTGAAAGTCCCGTTGCAAAATAAGAAAACCGAGCATTATTTTTTGCATAGACTAAAAAACTGTATTGATTAATTCTGAAAATAGACGAAGTTGCAGCATGAAAAATACTTGAAAAATATTTCTACTATTGAAAATGTTCCACGTGCCTTGATGAAAATCGACACACTCGGTTGATAATAAATGAAAAACTCGCGGTCTTTGTAATACACTTTAAAAATGATAAAGTAAGCTTTTGAATGAGCGAGTACTCACGAAGTAAGTTTAATAACAGAAAAAGGGTAACCTAAAAGCGAGCACAAGGTTTTCCGGAAAAACGAAGCTCAAAGTTGGGGGCAATTGCAATTGCGGTCGAGAGGACGCGCGGCCTCATTGAGTTTGCTCATAAACTCTCCTTGGGATTCCCTTTGAAAGAGCGAGTAACGAAATTTGGCACAAAGTACTTTCCAAGCGGGCTGCCGGCAAATTAACGAGCGATCGCGAAAGTGATCTCGCGAAATTCGGTTAGCGTGTCCTGCCGGCCGAGGCGCGCGCGCGTCGCATCCAAAAGAGCGAGGCGGCGAGCGGCCGGGCCCTCGCCCCGGCAATTTGGCCCCACCCCGGCACTCGAGACGCGGGGAAAAATTGCGGGTCGCGCGCGCGCGCGCGCGCGCCAGCTCGTAAAGCCCGCCCCAGTTCTTTATGATTTTTCCGGCGTGGGTCGAGGGGTCCGCGAGAGAGCCGAGGGGCGCCCGGGAGATTGAACAAGAAAAATACTTCCTCCTCGGGAAATTTCAATATACCCTCTTTGTCCCCGAGCGCCGGGCGGGGAGATAAGGAGTGCCGCGGCGCCTCTCGTTTATCCCATCTTCCCGCCTCCCTTTACAGGGTGCGCATCCTAATTTTCCGCATTGATCGGTTTCCCATTCGTTAGAGCGAGCGAGCGATGATTGCCCTGCGGGCCCACGTATCCGGAACTGATTGACTTCGTTAAAGCGAGCGAGCGCGAAATTTCGATGAGAATTTCCAGGTGATTCGATTTTGAGCTGCCGCGCGCCCGCAGGGCCGCAGCCTCCCTTTTTCGGATTCCCTCTCCCCTCCTAACAACGCCATTCTCCGTCGGCTTGTTGCGCACTTAAGGACTAATCGACGCGGCCCCGTTGTAGACTCTATATCCGCCGTATATATAGCTCGTTTGGTAGGAGCGCCAGCTTTCGAGGGTGAGGCGTTTGTTTTATTTATTTGACCCGCATAAGATGCGCACCGATCGACTTATTTCAGCAGTGCGTTATATAAGTAAATACTCGTGCATTCAGTACACTCGAAGGATTTAGCTCCGTTAAATCCATCGAATCCCAATGGAATATTATCAATTTTTTAATCGGGTATAAATTGTTAGCATGGCTTTATAATGCCAAACATTGACGCGATGGCCGCTAAATGTCGTGCTGAATTAAATAGCCACAGGGGAACGAAATTTCACGGCTCAATTTACCGAAATAGATAATTAATCGATGTCATCGCCGATATACATGCAATGCATACGTACACATGCTCTATATATACCGCGTTGTGCAGTTGGAGTGCGCGCATTCCAATCGAGTGAATTTCGTTCTACTCCAAGCTCCGCGGCGGCGTATTGATCGAGTAGCCCGGTAACTTGTTACTCCAACGGGAGCGCTTGATTTTACGCCGATAATTGCGGGCTGGATATAAGGCAACCGCTCCCAGAAGGGCGGCGCACGAGCCTGTCAATGGGAGGCGCGAAAAAAAAAAAGAGGCACTCGGGGCAAGGAGACAGGGCGCGGTCAATCCATCCGGCCGGTTATCAAGCGCAAGTGCCGGAGGGTCGGCTCAAAGCCCGGCACTCGAGCCCCGACTCGTGTGACTCGCGCAAAGTCCACACGCCGGAGGAGCCTCGCTAATGACGCGCGTGCGATCGATCGGTGCAGCCCCGGTTTTACGCATCGGGCCGCGCCCGCCGCTTTTTTTTTTAAGAGCTATCGAGCTTGATTGCCGGATCGATCGGCCGCCTCGGATAACGCGGCAGCGAGGATTTTGGACCATCGGAGGGCGCCGATTAAGGGGGTGGATCGTCGTTGTAGCGGGCGAGACGCTGGATCGGCGCGAGGTCCCTTTGCGTGCCGCGGTTTTTACTGGCTTTGCGTTGGGCGCGACCGATCGATCCCCCTTTATTGAGAGCCTCCGCTACGACTTTCACCGCTCTGTCGACGGATTTCGCTCGATAAATTTGTAATCCGCCGAGAGGTCGGCCTCTGCTTCCCTGTCCTGTAAGATAATCTTTTTATTATTTTATTGCTAATGTATGGGATGCGATGCCGCGCTCGAGCCCTATCTCGTGTTTTCTTATTTAGTAGAGTATTATTAATGAGTGATGCGTATGACGTGAAATATGGATTATAAATATTGTATCAGTCAAGAAAGTACGTCTGTGTCTCGCTTGCGAGTAGATTAAGTGCGGACAAATGATTAATATTAGATTATGTTTCTTTTCCAAATAGATCATACGGTTCACCACTCCGTATCTTGTACATTAATTATTGTTGTCATTATTCACGTTACAGAGTTCAATGCTTACTTCTTATTAAAATTATTCATTGTATTGACAAAGCCACTGTTTTTAATTTAACATCCACAGATCAAATAACAATATTTTTCGGCGATTAGAAGAGAACTCCATTCGTATACAATGGAACTCACATCTATCTACTATAAGGAAACTACAAAAGTAACCTATTATAATTAAACAATAAATTATGTTGCTGTATGAAGCAATTTCGAATTCCAATTGAACTTTCGACGGAGTTAGACGTGTTTCTCGACTTAAAATTCAAAGGAGACAATGTCTGTTTCTGTAGCAAGTAGCATGCATTCTCTAACTAGTCAAAACACGTAAGTAGTGCATAAATTCGAGTATAAATTAATTAAAAGTCATCGTATGCCAAAGTCACCGAATAAACTGTGCTAAATCAAGAACAAACAAGCGTTGTGATACATTTCGAAGAGAGTCTTCTCGCAAAAGAGAGTATTGTGAGTTAGTTTACAGCAGCTTTCATATTGGCGAATTGAAAATAATATTGTGTATATTTCCAAAGTCTTTCAAGGCAGAGTCTTTTTGTATGTAAGCTTCTAAATCATATAGCAGAATAACGGATAGTCGCGAACAAATAAAAATAAATAATCTACAGCTGCAAAAAGAATTCAGAATCTGCAGGAGTAAATAAGCTATATTTAATAAAACCACTTCGATCCGTGCACTTATTTTGAAAGCATCGTTCAGTTTCTCCTATAGCACTAAAAGCAAATACTTCGAGCTATAGAAAAATTTTTGAAGCAAAATCATATTTTGAAACAAAGAGAAAAACGAAAAATCAAAAACAGTACATATAAGCTTTAATAGCAATATGGAAAATAAGTAAAAATAAATATGATATTTTATAAAATTCAGATTTAAGATTCTGTAATTTCAATAAATATTAGTTTTTATTGGTAAACAAAATTACGGAATTAAAAGTTAATAAAAAGTAACATCGAATGATAAAACATAATAAAAATAATAGTAGCTAAAAACATTTAAGAATATATTCTCAAATGAAAACTTTATATACATAATTTTATTATTTTTCATTGTTAATTTTTTTTAGCTAAAGTGAATTCCGCTTCCAATGAATTCTTCTCGCACGCAAACACCCAAGCGTCAGAAGTCAAGGCTTGAAAAAACATGCAATAATATTTTAAACTGAACCATAAATATAGAAAGAGAGCGCATTGTTTTATAATAATAAAATTATCTTGAAAATTCATTGTTACGTAAAATTACAGTAAATTAAACCAATACAGGTTAATCAACAGAAAGCGCAGGTATTATCTATAATACACAAAATCAACTATTACAAATTCAAAAAGGAAAATCTTGAGTATATAATTTCATAATATACCTTATACAATGAAAATAAATAAACTGCACAATAATCTGAAAAGGCAGTATTCGCTGATGAATTAAAGGAATTTTTAGTAACAATAATTATAATAAAATTACAATGTATACGATTATTTCCAAAAATGAGAACTGTATATTTCGTGGATATAACACTATGAATTATACAATGTAAATAGTTGTGCAACATTATATTATACAGCCATGTATAAACTCCAATGAATTCAAAATTTAAGTTAGCTTAAATGAACAAAAAAAGAAGATCGCAATATACAAAATCAAAATAAGTCGCATTCATTCGGTGGCGCAGTCTTACCTAGTTTGCACAGAAAGAACATTATTGCGCGAAGTTATATAGTCGCTGTTTTGGCTTTGTTATTCGGTAGATAACATTGAAGCGCTAATGAGAGGAAGCGTCTGTCTTGAGAGAAGCTTTATTGCAGGGCTGATATGCAGCTAAAATGACATGTACTTGGCGAGAGTAACAATTCGTACACTTTTAAAAGTGTTGCTTGTACGCGAAAGTACAGAGAATGAGACTAAAGGTAGAGTACAAAATAGGAATTAGTGGGTAATTGTTAAACTTTCTTACAGGAAGTGATTATACATATTAAAGGGCCGTGGATCAAGGTAGAGGCGAGGTGGCGCAGGTAGAAAAGTCGGCAGTATCTTACAGAGGGCGAGGGTGAAGGCCTCACGCGGGCCGACGTAGAGCAGCCGGGAGAAAGCGCAACTGCTGCGCGAGTTCGCGTGCACGGCTCGCTTGGCGCCTCGTTAAGGCGGGCGGCGCGAGGTGGCGCCCCCGCGGCTAATCAGCGAAATTCGCCATTTTCATTTGCTAAGTACACGGGCGGCTCCTGAAAAATGCAGCCCCCCACCCCCCGATCCGCTCGGCCGCGGTGACTTATACAGGGGCCGGGCCCTCATTACACGGCCTGTTAAGTTTTCAACGGGCCTCGCCCGCGAACTCGGCTAAAGAGTGATTTACACCGGCTGCCGGGAGGGGGCCAAGTGCGGGGCGATATCGCGATACTCCGTCGGCAAGACGGATGGCGCGCCGGCTTGTTGACTCGGGAACAAGGGCCGTTAATCAGATCCGGCAGCGGCGCTTTACATGTGACGCTGGCCCGAGATTACACGCGCACTTGTTTCCCCCGGGGGGAAAAAAAAAACAGAAAAAGGAAAAAGGAACTCGAGACGCGGATTCTTCCGTGATGTGTCGGTGGTCGCAGGCGGTGCTCGGTCCTCCTCTCGATGAAATCGACCAGGCAACTACGTGTATTCTCAAGCAATAACATCGCATATGTGTGTTAATTCCCCAAGAATACGCGTCGCCAACCTGGTCTGCGTAGACCCTGGCCAACGGGCTGGAAGCTCCTCGATATCCATCCGCAGCGTCGCCGCTTCCGTGTGCCCTCCTCGTTGTTTCCCGGTCGACTGACTCGGAAAACGATCCCTTTGCCCTTAAAACAGGAGTCGAGCCGCGCCCGCTTTATTCGCCCGGCGGCGAGCCGAGCGGTTGCAGCTTTACCAAAAGAGTTATTTATCTAACATAATTTCACCAGGGGGAGCGGGAATTTTTTAAAGCGGAATTTCATTCGACTCCCATTTTAAGAGGAATTTCTCTTGCGCGTCAAGAGGATCGCTTTCGAAGTGCTCTTCATGCGCGCCGGTATTCCTGCTGAAGCTTTTGGAATAAAAAAAAAAACAAAAAAACGCTGGATCAAAATGTTGGTAATATGAAGGGAAAATAAACTGGGCGAAGCCAAAGGAAAATAAAAGAAATATTAAGAATAATATGCCAAATAGCGAATAAATATACGCTCAAACGAGCAAATGCGAGTTTAGTTTAATATTGAAATCAAACAGTGTTTGTCAAATACGCGTATTATTATTCTTAATATCGGTGGTCAATCGCCTTGCTTGTGTACATTTAATATTCGTATGCGAATTATTACAAAAAAAGGGTTTCAAGCCAGAACAATCATATTAACGTTAACAGTAATCGGATACAATGTATGAACAAACAAACGCAAACCCTGGCAGTACAGGCGTAACTCTGAGGCCGGCGCACACAGCTACATCCGCGCTTTTTTTTTTTAATAAACCCTTAACGCACAGGGTTGAAAAGGACCGGCGGGACTCGCAGGCGGATTTTTTATTTTCCAATATATCCCTCGGCTACGGGGGCGGGGGCATCGCGTTTATTAAAAAGCGCTTGGGCCGAAGCGGCGAGATGCGCGCCCGCGTGGATGTATATATATATATATATACATATAGATCTCTCGCACAAAAGGCAATTGGGCGGATTCCGGGGTCTGCGGCTCGGACCGGAAAGTTTCCGCGGCCGAGGGAAAGGGACGCCCCTATGCCGCGGCCCGCGAATAAAGCCAAATGTGATTAGTGTGGTTATCGCCGGTCCGAGTTGCGCCCGGCCGAGTCCCGCGCAGACGTTAATTAAGGAGCCCGGATCTGCATCGCCGGAGATGTACATTCAATCGGGCGGGGATCGGCGGTGAAAAAAAAAAATTGAAAAAAAAAGGGGGAAGCCAACGGCCAAGTTTTCCAATTTATCATCGTTAGGGAGCGCGCGGAGGCCGCATCGACTCCGCCCAATTCGCCAGCGGAATACGCGGGTAACGATCATCTTGCCGGTGGGTGGGGGGGAAAGAATTCCCGCGGCCCCGGCAGCCTATATATTTATATATATATATATTTTTTTTTTTGCAGCCGGCTTCCCCGCCGTCATTAATCCCGGCGGGCGGCCGGCGCCTCGAGAGCCGAGCAATATTCCTGCCGGTTATATACACCGCGTTCCCTTCTTCCGGGAACTTTTCTTTTTTTCGACATAACTTTCCTAATTATGATGCCGGACAACGCATATAGGCGCCAGGGCGGGGCCGTGCGCGAAGCCGCAGCGATATCTTTACCGCGGAGGCCTTTTTGCGCGGGCGAGTTCAGCCTCGGGGGTCTCCTCGGCCGAATCATCCCCCCCGCGAGGGAGGCCTGAGCATAATTTGGCGCCGCGGGCGCAGAGAGGAGCCAGGAGCTCGCTTGGAAGTTTTTTTTTTTTTTCTTTTTCCAATGGAAGCAATTGTCTCGGATCTTGTGACGGTCGCAGGAAAAGGAATATACGGCCGGAAACTCGATGGCGAGGAGGGACAATTGAGCGGTCCATGTATCTATATTGGCTCTCCGGCTCGCTTCGCGCGCTATACATATACGCCCCGCGTGACATAGGCAGAGGAGGTCCCCTTTTTTTTTCGGCGGGGGAGCTTAAGGGTCCATATCACACACACACACACGCGTGTATTAGCATGCGCGCCGCGGCCTGGCGTTTCGGCCGCTGGGCCATCTGCAGCGCGGTCACGTGCCCCCGCGGCCCGGTTGAATGGGCCTTTGATGAGCCGCGCTTGGCCCTCAATTAATGCCGCCATTGAGACTCGTTGCGGTGGAAGGGGGGCGGCTCGCGCCTCTGTCTCCCGACGGCCGACTCCATTGAACCCACGAAAGCCTCACACACGTATAAGCCTTTCGACGGGGAGTTTGGCGCTCAATGTGCCCGCGGCCGGCAGGCCTTGTTTGCCATTCGAGACTCGCGTGCCGTCACGGGCCTTTTATTCCGGCCCTCCGTACATACAGCCTCCCGAGTGCGGGCCGAGGGAGATTATATTCAAACGCGCAAGTGATTCCCCCCCGCGTGTGTACGTACACTCGTAAACAGATTAGTTGTTTTTTTTTTTTGTTATTTTTCGCACACTCCCGCTTTATGCGGCTTACATTGGGAAGCCGGGTATAAGAGGACGAATATATCCGTCCCGAGGAGAGCGATCGGTCGAATGCCTATCGGCGGACGGAGGCTTGGCGTCGGGTCCGAAGCCCCGGCAATACATCTCACCCGGCGCGGCCTTCTTCGAACGTCGCCCGCGCGACGCTTATCCAGCCCGGCGCGGCTTCCGGCTTGATAAACCTGCCCGCGGCTTTGAGTAATGCAATTCGGGCGCAAAGGGACGCGGCCGGAGACCGATCAACTGCGGGATCATAGGGGCTCGGTCCCATTGTCTCCGGTCTAATGAAGCCGCTGCCGAGGCCCCAAGCCCCGCGCCATCTTTTCCGCGGGCGCCTGCGCCTCCCGGAATTCCCGGCGCGGGAATGCACCGCTGCGGGCCAAGGCCGCCCCAAGATTTCATTACAGGCTCCCGGGCCGATAAGGCGCGCGTGCGAGCGACAGCGGGGCCCTGGGGCTGGGGTAGAACTCCCCCCTCCGGTCGCACTTCATGCCTCGTCTTCAAAGCTCGATACCGCCACGCCCAAGCGCTCTTGTTAATTAGTGCGCTGCTCGCTTATTGTCCATTTGCGCATCCCCCTGGCAGGGCGGATTCCGCCGGCGAATTGATTCGACGGGCCGAGTCTGGCGCAGCCGCATCGATCTTACAGGGCGTGTAGCCGCAGTCTCTTTAATCTCGCATGCGGGGACGCGGGAGACAAATACCGGATGTTTCCAGATGGATCGACCGGCCCCGGGACAATCAATGACTAGGGTTGCGGTCCCCGCCGCCAAGTGTTTCCTCTTGCAGCTTGATGGAAATTTCACGGCCGTCCCTGTAATATTGGCTAATTGCTCGCGACCGACCGCAGCTACGCCAATACAAACACCTGTCACGGAGATTCTATTTTGACTGCGAAATGCCGCGTTACGCGCTCCGTCTCACTCACTCAATTGTTGCGTCAGAGCGTGCAGCTTTCGACTGGAAATATAGGAGCAATTTATACCGTATTTTATACTTTGTACTCGCTACGCTTACTTTCCGCGTACCAATGTTTTTGTAAATTCCGATGTCGCTACTTGAAAATGGAAGCCGCCGTGAACAGAGTTGCGGATCTCATAGACCCTTTGTCCGTACACTCCCTAAGCGAGCAGCGTGCGTGTTTAGTTAACAACGTATGCACAGGATACTAATTGAGGTGCGCGTATACCTCCCTGCCTAGGGTTCGGTTTGGTCTATTCGCTCATTGGTCTGCAATATAAGTTTCGCTCGTTTACAAAGGTAACTTTGTCGATATACATCGATATATTTCCGGGTTTATTACTCATAGTACCAATTATACAAGTGAGTTTCTGTCGCATATATTTAAATGTATAAAATACGCGGTTATCAAATAAAATTGGAAACAAAGAATGTTTTAGAACCAAAATCGAAGATTAACTACTGCAAAAAAGTTAAAGCGTTCCAATCCGTTGAATATTTTGCGTGTACAAAATGCTCTAGTCCGGACTTTGATCAAATATTGACATAAAAATTTCAAATAACGAATTTTTCGACATAAACTATGCAATGAGAATCGAGTACGACGAGCAATCGATACACACGTGCGTTTCCCGGATTGGAAACACAAAGCCCGCGCCGAGGCGAGGTTTAAAAAGGCCAGTGGCAACCTCGAAAGGATTCGGCCCCGCGAGCCGCTTGGCCTTATCGACCGAGCTGCACCCAACGCGCGCGTTTCGGCTTAATTAAAAAGGAAAGCGCTGATTGAAATGGCATCGATCTCTCGAGGGCCCCCGGGGGCTAATAGACAATATGCGCCGGGCACATCCGACTTGCGGGCTAGTTGCCCGCGGAGAAAAGGGTCGAGGGCCACGAGTGGCGCGTCAAGTAAGATCCTTGATTGCGGGGGCGGTTAGTTAATCAAGGCCTCGAAATTCGATCTCGCGGCGGCCCCGGCCCTCCCCGGGGGCGACGGTCAGCGGCAGGATATTGCCGCGCGACGCCGGAAACAAAGCCCGGGCACTTGCCGGCAAATTAGCGGCCGCGTCGCCTCCCGCCGCTCGATGCGCCTGCGCGGCGGAAAGAAGCGCGCCAAGGGGTGCCTCCCCGGCGCCGTTTCCGACGGGGAATTAAGCGGCCCGCCCGGATATCCCCCCGGCTTTGAGCCGACTGCCCCGGGGCGCCTACCTCGGGCTCCTCGCGCCCAAGCGTCTCCTGCGCCGGATCCGCCGCCCTCCGGCCTCCCCCCCCCCGGTATAATCAAATGTACATCGCCTGCGCCTGACTTGCTTTTAATCGTCTACCGAACGGTCTTGCCTTAAAAAAAAAAAAATCTATCCCGATGGTATTATCTTCGGCGTATTAAACGACGCGTTCGAATTTAGCCGGAGAGCTGTGTATATAGAGCGACACGTGTGCTCTCCTCGATTTACCTTTTGGATAGAAATGAACGCGAAGTGCATTGTCTGAGACTATTACGATCTTGTTGTTTAGCACTTCTACCGTTATTATTTGATAGAGCTGGAATTGCCGACAAAGATCATTTGAAACGAACTCGTCCATGCAATAGAAATGCGTGACAAATAGCGCAATCTGACGATAGAATGCACTCGTGTTTGATCCCCAGCTAAATTGATGATTAATAAATTTATCTAATTAATCACAGGGAGATATATCGAAATGCGCGCGTATATAAGCGCTTGAGAACGCAAGGATACCCGTTGATCGGGGAATGACACACGATATTATTATATACATTTCATAAATTATAATAAATTAAACAGATTTCTCCGAGGAATCATTCAATAATTCTAACATTCATTCACTAAGCGTTCGAGCTGTTCCCGTGCATTTTGATTATGAATAGAATTTTGATCAGTGAAATACAATGTCACAGAAATTCCAAGCTGATCCCGCGGCCGCTATGCAGCTCATCATGCTATAACGCGAATAATGATCCTCGCGAGTATTAATGCTTTCATATCGTCATATAATACGACACGATGTTATCTTTGGAGCAGTATTTTTTAAGTTAAATGCAATTCACTCGTGATTCCCTCGTTTTGATTAAGACAGCTCGTTTCAATACTGATTGTGCCTTTATATTATAAATATCTGTGCTACGAATATAATGTTGCCAAGCATTTGTAATATTTTGTTTGCCCACATTTTACAGAGTTTTATTATAGCGTTAAAATTTTATATAATAATAATGTGTTAGATAATTATAAATTCTTGAATACCTATAATCTATGAACAATAAATTGCATATTTCTCATATCAATGTGTATTTTGTAACAGAACTTCTGACACACGTTACCCTATACGTGTTGTGCACACAAAGAAAAAGGGTCCGGATTTGGTAGCATTGCAATGAGTGGAGCGGCGAAGCAATCGGTTTCATTTAGAGGTGTCAAGCCGGATTCGAGGATAAAGTGGAGAATAAAGCGGATTAGCGGGTAAAGCGGTATAAGCGAGCGTTACGTGCTTTGTCCATCGGCACAAATCGAGTCATTAAGCAAGTCCCATCGGGATTCGTCGCCGCGAGCCTCGAGCCACTACCGCAGAAAACTCCTCACTCTATACATATACGTACACTCGGAAGCGGAGGAAACTCCCTCGGTTCTTACAAGTGCAACGGGCAGGGGTGGGACGTCGTGCTGGCATTGTATTGGAGGGCGAAAAAAAACCGAGAGGGGAAGAAGGGGAGGCGGGGGATGAGAAGCATCCCTTGTGCAACAGACTCCATTGTCGGGGCTTATTGAGTAGCTGCCAATAGCCGGGCTCGCTGTGCGCGTCCAATTCAATTTGACTAGCGAGCCGGAGCGTTATTAAATATACACGTCGGGGCTTCCCCCACCCCCGGCTGCAGTGGCGGGCCGCGATATCCCGATGTATATTAGCCGTGGCTCAAATTCCATGAGGCTCGCGTGGTCTCCGAGGCGCGAGATTACCACCTACGGCCGCGTGGAGTCTCGCTGTCCCATTAGCGCCTTTTCCCGAGCGCGATATATCCCGGGGATTCCCCGGCGCGACGCCGCCAGCGCCGCCCGAAGCCCACACGGTTGGCAAACATGGCACTGCTGGCTCGCCTGCTTGCCGAGCATGACCGGCCGGCGGACCCGCGCCGATTATTGCGAGGCCGCCGCTGGATCACGGCCAAGGGGATTATGGAGCCCGTCGCTGTTTATGCCGTCCGTGCGCCCGGTTGAAGACCCCTGGATTAGGCCGCCGCTGTTTGGACTGGTGCGGCCCTGTCGCCCCCTGTCGACTCCGAAAGTTGTGAGAACCGGAAGGACAGAGCCGAGATCTCCCGGCTATCATCCACCACGGCGCCGGAGGCTTTTAACGCGCCATTGTGCCTGATTTTCCCTTGAGACGCGTCAATTAGCCAATAGCTAGTGGCAGACAAAGCGGTTCGATGCATCCAGGTACTTCGTAGAGTGAATGCCGGGTGTAGCAGAATCTTTCCCTCGCACCGAGGAAGGAGGTGATCGCTTTCTAGACGATTCGCATTTTGTCCTGTCTTTGTAGCGGCGAGTAGACCGAGATCTTTGGCACTGAAATTGCAAAATGGAAAGTGCAATTTTCATTGTTGACGTTTTCCTTCTGTTCGTGCTTAGAAATTATATGGTCTGTGAATTTTCCGGAATTCCTGTTAGGCTCAATTATTAAAGTTCAACGCGCGCTATAATGAAATAAGGTCGTAATTTAAAGGGACACTCGACGCACACTGACGAGACTTCGTGTTTTCTACTTAATTTAATAAAGCTGGTTAATTCAATTCATTTTCTATTTCAACTACAGACCATACTCGCTCTGTAAATTTATTCAGAATTGTTAAGGTTGAATAATTTCGTATAAATTTCTCTGTTTATGAATTTACTAAAGTGAATAAACATTTGCTCTTTACATCGCAACAAACAAAAATTTTAATGTTTAATATTTTGAATGTTTACTATTTCATTTTAATTCTGCAGATAGTCTCAGAAATAAAAGGATGAGAACAAAAGGAAAACGATATTATTAATTAGAATTATAATAGTAAATGAAAAAGGAATCTCTCTACATGTTCCGAAAAGTGAAATAACTTGTCGTTCATTACGAGGATCACTCGGCCACACGCTGGACGAAATCTTAAAATGTGCCCGTTGCCCGTGGCGGAGCGAGCCACCGAATTTCCGACGGCGTGCAGACGAGCGCTGGGAAAAATGGGGAAAAGTTTTTGGATTCAGAGCACAGCACTTGGAATTCGCGTGGCGGCGATGGCGACGGTGGCGGAGGCCTTTTAAAGTTTCGCAATTGAAGGCAATGAATTTGAGGGTAATCTTTTAAAGGGCCGCCGAGCGCTAAACAGGGAGAAAGCGCGGAGAGAATGGTATGAGAGATTTGCATAACAAAACGCGCAATTAATAAAGTTGGGCTGTGGCGTTGAGGTGGGGGCGGAAAGGGGGGTGGGTGGGTGGGTGGGGCGGCGTGGCGCAGGCACCCCCCGACAAAAGGGCATTTGGCCCTTTCATATTGCCGCGCGGCGCCCCGTGACCTCGGAGCTAAATAAGTCAGACTTTGTAAGGAATCCCGCAAGGCAAAACTTGGCAATCTTTGCCAAGGTACTACCCTAGCCCCCCTTCCGGCTCCCACCAGCCTCCTTTTTCTCTCCTTTTCCCGGGCCGCGCGCGAGGCCCTCAATATTTCAGCAGATTCACTTTACCGTCCGCCGCGGCGCTTGGCTCCTGCCTCCCCCGTTCGGAGGGAACGCTAGGGCGGCGGCAGTACCTTGAGGCTGCGCGACATATCGATTGCGATCCTCCGTGCGCCCTATCATATATTCGCGTTTGGCTTCAGTGCACTCGGACAAGGGACGTCCGGGGACACGCGAGTGGCGGCCAGTCATTCGTGTGAATAAAATCCGGGGAATCCCAGGAGTTAAAAAAAAGGGGTCTGCTGGGAGGGGAGAGGGTTTCATCTGTCCGGAATTCCTCCGGTTTGGCGCCAGTGCGCCGCGCCGCGCGCGCGCTTTGTCTCGCGAGCCCGCGCACGCCGCGTGTTTTTATTAAATTCCAGGTACTGCGCCCCGGTCACGCCCTCGGCATCTTCCCGGTGGCGCTTGTCTATTCGGCGAGTCAGCCCGCGCGCTTTGTCTCGTTGATTAACTGCGTTTTATCGACCGGCGAACGGGCCAAGTTCGAGGAGGAGAACTATATCGCGCTTTGTACAAATTACGCCCACTTCATTTATTAGGCATATGCGCGGAAGTGCCCGAAGTAAACTCGACTGCACTTGTGTTTACTCGCGTGCATAATCAGGACCAAGTCTAGTAGAATTTAATTTTAAGTTCGCTCGCAGCTGGCCGTTCGAATCGCGCCGGGGTACACAATGATGAATAAAATAATAGTAGCAAACATCGGCAATACTTACTTATTTCAGGCCGAGACTATAACATCTCCCGGACCGCACGCACAACAAGAACGACTGCATACTGCTCAAACGAGAAACGAGCGTCTTTATTAACAATGCCAACCTGACACGTAACTGCATCTTGTTAATATCTAAGCACACAAATTATTCCTGAAAGTAGCGCTTCTCAGTACGCTTTGAGCATACACATATATATATATACAGGCACTGCTGATACCCGATATGCGACCACGGTGGATCTCAACTCTCAAAGATTAAAAAGCAGTCCTCCGTATATAACGAAGGGCAAGTAAAACATGCCCCGGGCCCGGGGGTAAAAAGCGCTCACATCCCGGCGGGAATATTCAAAGGGGCTGAGAACCGCGTGGATCCGCGAGCGGGCAAATTCAACAGAGCATTATTTATCGAGGCGCGCGAGTTGGCCCCGAATCAACAGTCGGGCGCGCGGGGTGGGGAAGAAGCGGCTGCGCGCGATCTCTGCTTAACATTTGAGGCGGGCCGCTCGCGAGCTAACTTCATGCATACTTATGCCGCCGGGCAACTTGCCGCTGCGACGCGCGTGTCAGATTGCCGCCCGCGCGGCCAAGTTGGAATGGCGCGCGCGAGCGATGAGCCCGCCGTTTTCTCATCGGCCGCCTGATTGCGCGGTGGCCTCGCCCGATTTTATTCTGCGCCGCCGGCTAGGCGGAATTATTCATCGGCCGGGCGCCTCCGACCCAGCGCCCGGTAGTTTGCTAACCGGAAGTCGCCGTGCCGAGGACTAATGCCGGGGAGGCTGCAGAGAGGATGCAGGGGGAGCTGCTTCCTACCGAGCTGCAGGTCTCGGTGGCACTCGTGTGTGATACACTTATTGGAAGATGAAACGGGTAAAATAACCCTATAGATTCCGTATACGCTGAAGGAAGATTTTGTTGTAATTCAAAACCATGCATGCCACAGCAATTTTTCTAATAAAAAATTATCAGCTTTTATACGGTTGTGTTGCAAAAGCTACAGTAAACTGCAAATCACCAAAGAACGTAATAAGATGTTGAAACACGAGCCAAAAAAAATACCTGTATATTTTCATGTATCAAAAAATTCATTAGGAGATTCAACTCTAGTTTCAAACAGAGTACGAATTGACTAAAGAGTCTATGTATGTGCAATAAAAGTCCAGGACTTCAAATGGATGTTAATGCTGATGAATAATACGCTGTATCTAATTATTGTACACCTAAAACTCGTGAAGGTATTGTCATTTTATAACAACTGCATTAACATTTGAAAAGCCTATCGCGAACAGTTAATATAAAAATATCAGCTGTTAATGACTCGCTCAGACCCCGTGTGCAGCTTTCTGCCGCAGTATCACATCGGCCAAAAAATGCGAGCCACAAATCGAGGGGCCTCAGACTCGCGGGCATGACAGTGGCTCGTGAGTCAGCACGAAGGCACTGCGTACCTGGCTGACGAAACCACGGCTGCATTATTAACTCGGGCTAGGACGGCCCTGGCGTGATTTTTTCCCGCGTCAGTTTACCAAAGGGACGCACCATTTGCATTAGTTAACACCGGCCGCGGCGCCTGGCGCTTTTCCCCCGGCTTCCGGCACTGCCCGCCGCTCCCGTATACGCTATGTGAGCAGCGAATTCCTCTCGCAGACGGCCCGCGGCATTATCGACTGAGCGACGACAACTCGCGGATGCATCCTTTGTATCGCGCGGACGGATTTCTCGGCGAATTAGCTGCGTTGTTGTACCGTCGCGGGGCGAGCTGACATTCCGGAAATATGTCCAGTTAATTATCCGCCGGCGCGCGGAAGGGAAGTCGACCGCGAGACAAATTGCGAGACGAATTGCGCGTAAGGTATATATGCATGTCGAGGGCCAGGCCCGCATTGACAAGCCGGGGGACACCGAGCGTTTTACGAGTCGCGCCTCACTTCTTCCGTGTCGAGCGGTATTTAAACAATTTGGGGACGCGAACTGCGCGCCTGGCACGTTCACTCATATGGAATGGCCCGTAATCGCGTTAAGGTTTTGTATCACCGCATATTGGTCATGCCTAGTGGATTATGCACATTAATTACGCATTCGAATATTGAACTCGTTGCAGGCCCGAAAGCTATTCAAAAAATGCACCATGTCATGTAACCTACACTCAACATTTATCGCTTGAACGATTTATTATTTTCTTAAGAAATAATCACAAGTATAATCGTAAGTATAAATGCCTGTGGTATTGGACGTGTTAAAGCAAGAGAAATATGATACTGAATTTGAATAAGAATTTAGATATAAATATATATAATGAATATATACTTTGAAAATATAGGCTTTGGAGAGAAAGCTTTAAATTTTGACTAATTATCGATTTGATTGATTTCGCCCCTATTTTAGACATTCGGGCTGCAGATGATCATGAATTTGTTACCGCTAAACCTACATGTGAAAATCTTACGTTGGTGAACCTGAGTGCCTATTCAACTTCTTCAGCTATTAAAAATTACGATTCAAAATATTTTTAACTTGTTTTTTAAATGATTTGTATTCGTGTTTTTAGAATGTAATATTAATAATGGAAATCTACTAATATGCACTAAATACATATTTGTTTTCATTTTCATGCGCTGTTTGCATGCAATTAACTATGTACTTCTAAAATAGATGAAATACACTGTTTTTAAAATCAGACAATATCAATTTGATGTTGTATTATAATACATTATATTAATATTCTATTATATTTCAAGATAATTTCAATTAATTTTAATTTCAATTTAAAAGAACAATTTGCATGCCATAAAGCGTATTACACATTAGTTGGTTATGCGTAGCAGTTTATCATTTAAATATTACAAATATAGTGTCATACATATTTTATGTATGCTGAAGAATAAATGAAGTTGGCAATTGGTATACAGAGGCATATTTAAATGAATAGCTATCGGCGGAAATGAAGCAAAATTCTGGCTCGCTGGTTAAAGCGTAATGGGGGCAGATAGGGAATAATGCACGATGGAAGCTGGGAAGGCTTGGTATTCTCGACCGGTGTAATCATGGAGCGTCGACCAGCGCACTGGTCAATAGTAGTTTATTAATGCTGCAATCCGGCGTAAAACAAGATTAGTAACGAGAACGAGTTGCGGGGTAAATCGTTGCATCGGGCGCAGTCAATTACCGATCAAAAACAATCTGCAGTCGGACCATCGCGTAACAACATTGGCAGGAACAAGCGGCCGCGCCGCGGCTCGCTAAATCCCGCAAGAGGAAAAAGCCACCCCAGCGGGTGTTCGGAAAGGTCGGTGGGAAATCGGGTCGAAGCCGGCAAAGTGGATTAGTCCGGTATCGGGCGGCCCTCGAAAAAGCCCGGGCTCCCAGACAAATGGGCCGGGCCTCATTACGCATTTACGGGGCGCGGAAAAATGCGCGCGTCGGATTTGTGCCCCGGGCCGCGGGCGACAAATCGGGCCTCCGCCCGGCAATCCCGCGAATTTATGGGCAATTCCGCGGGCGCATTAGGCGGCCCGCTCGCTCTACCCCGGCCTTGGCAAATGAAGGCCGAGTCCGCCGGGACAGCGCCCTGTCACTTATGCGTGTATTCTTATTGTACGGCCCGGGTGATTCGCCGCGATAAACTCCGGCGTCGACGGGCCTCGGTACGAGGTAGTTACTCTCCGCGCGGCTTCAACTTCCTCGCGTATATTATATATATATGCGCACCCCGCGTCTTTCTCCATTTGCACCGCGGCGCTCACCTCCTCGTCTGGATGTACATTTTTCCAGATGCAGGCGCAAGCCCGCGGATGCCGCGCAATGTATATACCCTGTTGTTCTGTACACGTCCTTTAGAATTCATGAGTTTCGAGTCAATCTTAACTTCAAGGAGTCTAGATTTCCAAGTGCGCATGCTTATCAGCCTGTGCAAACAGTAGCGTAAGCTCCCCTTAGATCATACGAAAAAGCTTAGTTTATTGGCCCGCGCACCGAGAAGTCCGCTCGTATCACTCGCACTACAACCGGCCCACGTGAGCAGGAACTTTGCTCTCCACTTTAAACCCTCGCTAATTCAGTCAACAACTTTTATCAAGAAATACGGTTTATTCTCCTTCCGACGATATACACTCGGCCGGCAACTCGAGCTATTAACGCATGCGCGGCGGTCCGACGTGTCACACTCATCGCAAAGCGCTCCGTCTCGTCGGCAAACTGCGTCGCGATCAGGCCCCACGTGTGCGTATACACACAGAAAACCAACGAACGCAGCTCGCTAATCGTAAAGCCCGCGGGGCAGTAAAGCCCGGGAATCAATCGGGCGGCCCCTAAACACCAGGGTCACGGCTAACTCGCCCGGCGCAATCACAGTGAGGCGCGCGTGCCTCGTAAAACAAAAAAAAAAAATTATCCTTACCGGGGCCTTATCCTCGCCGGCGCATGAAATCGCGGGCCGGGCCGCCTGCGTTTACGGCCGGCTATAAAGTCCACTTTCGCCCCCGCGACCGAATACATATTAAGCCCGTAATAATTGTTATTAAACGGGCGCGGGTATTAGGGGGGGGAGGCGCGGTTTACGGGTGCCGGGACGAGCGGCTGATGAATTTCTTTTTAGAGCCATTGCCCCTCGGCCCCTCGTAAAAGCCCCGAGATTTATTGAAAAACGCTCCGCGGCGGGCGGCTATACGAGGGCACTGCCGCGTTAATTGGGGCCGCGCGCGGGGGGATTAAGGATTCGCGCGCGCGCCGCGCTCCATCGGCCAATGGCAATCGTTCCCTCGCCGATTTTCAGGATTATACATGCCGCTCTGTATAGAGCTGTGTATTATATGCCCCGGCTGCCGGCCTGCCGCTCCGCGGCCGGGCTAATTCCGACTTATGATCCGGCCCACTCTATCAGCCGCGGTTCTATAATCGACGCATTGTCCTGGTAAACAATTTTATCGCGTGCTTGTGCAAGCTGATTATAAACTCGGTGGGACACGCGGGTCGAGAAACTAATCTGCTACCGTCGCTGTGGTGGCCGCCATACATTCTATCGAACTTGTTGCGATTGTATTAAACCCCAATATGGTTCATCTGTGTATTTTCCTATATCCGCACAATCAAAAACGAGTTAAAATCGGTAACAAAATGAGGACCTATCAGCTGTTGCCTCGCGACATATTGTTTTTTTGCACTCCATTTGCATTCTTTACATATGTGGTGTAAGCTAGAGCTTATAGTCGATTAACATCCTTGAATGCTCTGAATTACAATTGCTTTAGAATCAGCGTTACCGCATAATGCAAGAATTATTCCGAAGATAATGTACAGCTCGCTCGAATTGGGAGACTTGAAGCAGAAACTGTCGATAGAAATGTGCGTGGCGCCGGGCTTCAAATATTAATTTACCGCTTTAATGCCAATAAACGTCCTGTCCGTTGTCGAATATTATATTAACAACTTTTGACGAATATTAAATAAAATTATCGAAAATACACACAATCAAAGGATATATGCCAAAATATGAATTTCAATTAAATACACGTATCTTGCCCTTCTCCTGTTTATTTCTTCCACGGCTGTTTACAAATCTCGTTACAAATAGTTATTCTAACGAAATTTCTGCCTGAATGTTTCCAATTGACGTGTAATATTCAGCCGCTTGAATGCATAATTTATGATTGGTTATTATAATTGGAAAGGTCCGTTTTCACTTAACATTTGTAGAGCGGCATTTCCCGGACGATATCAATTTGTTTTCCATCGATCATTACCGCGCGAATTTATTTGTCGAATATTCCCTACTTGAAAATGAACAATGAAGCAACACCGAAAGCTCGAGTGGCAATTTCGCCATGTATATATATATATATTTATATACACATATTGATCCGATTTGTTAAACGTACTGTCGCGATAATCGAGGAAGTCGCTTGGCGAATTTGCGTTCGACCAGCCACGAGGAAGCGGCGGAATGTCGAAAGGACGCGGCCGCTCCTCGAGGTAGTTGCTCTTAAGAAGGACAGGCGGGCCGACGCGGGCGTTACGGGGCGGCGCGGCCCGCGATCAATATATACACGGGAGCGCCCGGCTCGTGCAGCAGCCCCGCGGCCGTTGCGTCATCGCCACGCGGCCGCGCACGTGACGGCGCCCGGGAGTCGAGGGCTCAGGGTTTCCCCGCGGCCCCTCACGCGGCCCCCGCGGAAAAAAACTTCCGCGGAGAGCAGTCGGGAGAGGCCTGGTCGATAGCGGGCACATCTCCCTCACCGCAGCTCTGCCAAAGCCGATCGCTTGCGATACAGGTATATATACGTGTACATATCGATTGCGCCGGATTACGGGACAGCTGGCCCGTGGACCTTTTTTTGTTTCCTATTACCGATCGAGTTGCGATACTCGTTAAAAAAAGAAAAGATACAGGGGGGAGCGCGCGGAGTTATCGCGTCGGCCTCGCGGGCAAAGGTCCATTTGGAAAGGGAGCCGGGAATCGATAGGGGCCCGGGCGCTGCGTGTTATCCCGCTCATTGGAGGCATTAGGCGGGATCGGCGGGATCCGCGGATTGTGCAAGCTCCGCGCTCCCCCTGGCGCCCGGAAAAATAACAAGGCGTTAATAAGGTCGCGGCCCAGGGGTTGCGCGCCACCCGCGCAACCCGACCTCGCGCGATCTCCCGGGGATAAATGAACGCGGGCCAGAGAGGCGGAATCGCATGTCCCCGCTGCAGGCCGACGGGGCGCGAAAGCCGAGCGCCCCCGAGATTACAAGGGCCGCTGCTCATTTTACGGCGCCCGGTCAAAGGCCTCGTTTCTTCCCTTTTTTTTTTTTTCTATTCCAGGGTCTCCCCCCCGACCGGCCCGAGGGACAATCGCGTCTTCGATTTCACCGGCAAATTGGCCGGGCGTCTCCGGCCCAAGGGCTTCCCCTCCCCCGCCCGCCGACTATATAATTGCTTTTCCGCGGGCGCTCGCGCCTTTCCGCGGGCGAATCGGATACGCCCAGGCGTGCCAACTGCCGCGCGGGGATTCCCACCGGAGGAATAAATTAAAAGGCCGGGGTCCGCGCGAAAAAGGCAACCCGAGCCGGCGCGGAAGTTTGATTGAGTTGGCCGCGAGCGATAATAAGCCCGATCGCCGGGCCCCGGAAAACGGGAGAAAACTTGAGCCGGCCGCGAGCCGATATATATATATATATGTATACATGTATATATGTATAGATATAGATAGTCCCGGATGTATACCGGCCCGGAATCACAATCGTTTTTAATCAAAAGCCCGAAGCCAATCCCGTTTTTGGCCCGGCGCTCGCAGCGCCGACTCGTGGAAACAAAAGCCGGGCGGCCGGGGTAATAAGCGCCGCGGCCGGCGGGCCATCGGCTTGCGAGGCACGTACCCGCGGATAAATGCGATTGCCCGGCGGAAATATAAACAAAGTTGGCCGCGACGCCGGACGCATCCCGATAATAATCAATCGGCCGGGCCGCGCTTAATTGGCCCGGCCAACTTCTCACCCGGCACGGGGTGGGGTGTTAGCCCAGTCGATAAATCATCCGCGGCCGCTCTCATTACCACCCACGCGCGCGCAGTCACGCGATCCCGGCCATCGGGTTGTCTATAATTCGACCGGGCCGTCTCGTCTGTCCCGCGGCTGCGCCCGTCAAACTCGCCCCGGAGAAACAAAGCGTCATTGGACAATTGGCCGTTAGACGCGCGCCCTTCGACGTTGCACGGCGTGTCCTGCCCGGAAATCATCGAGGAGCCGCCCTCGCGATCCCGTTGCAGCATCAACAATGCAGATGCAATGGAGTGAATGCTGCCCCGGGGCGCGGGCCTCTGCGCGTATCATCGCGGGGGGCGAGTGGTTGCCAAGTTGGCAACCCAATTATCCACGGGGAACGCCTTGGCCGCGGCGGGCCGGTTACACGCCCCCAGCTTTCGCCCGCGGTAATGGGCCGCCGGCACAACAGAGAGCCCGCGAGATTATTCAATTTGCGCGCGTCGCGTCTACGGGGTGTGTGTGTGTGGGAGGGGCCCGAAAAAAGCTCCGCTCCGTGAATAACAAAAAAAAAAGGGCAGCCTCCCCGCCGGCACAAAGAGCCCCCGGTAATTGCCCGGTAATCGCGTTTCGCTAATTGATATTAGGCCCCGGCCGAAATAATAAAAAAAAAAAAGGCGGCCCGTCGCTCTTTGCCCTCGGCTGCGTTACGCGATTACGCGGCCCTGATTTTCCGGGGGGAGCTCGTGGATTTCCCCAACAGCTCTTGCTGGCCCGCGCGGGGGAGGCCGTTAAAGGCGTTCGCACGGTTGGGCTCCGTCGGCGGGCCGAAAACCTGCCGGTCGCTGCTGTTTTTTTTTTATTTATTTTACAACGGGCGCGTATCGATGCACGCGATAAAAGTACGCTTTTGGAAATCCAATCTGGGGGGGCGCTATCGGGCGGTAAAACCGGCTGGAAGGCGGATCGCAGGTGGGGTTAGTTTGGCCGGCGGCCCACTGGATCACGAGGTGGCCAAGTGCCCGGCTGATCGGCCCTCGCTGAGCCGGCCCGGATCAATTTGCCCGAGAGGCAAGTCGCCGCACGCGGGCGAATTTATCAGGGCTGGCTGTGGCTCGACCCAACTAACCGCAAGCTACTCGGAACTTGGCCGACTGCCTTCCGATCTAAGACCAGCTTAAATGCATTGACTGTCAACTAGTCCGGACTGTCGACGTCGCTCGGCACTCAAGCAATGTACTGTGGCTTGCCCGAGAGGTACGCTTACGGCCGATGTACGAGTATATAACCGTTTGCGCTATCCGCCAATATTATATACTCCTGTAACATCGCTTAATTATTGGTTTTTTTTTTATTGAATTATTTTTTATATTATTTTTGATTGGAAATTTGAGACGGATTTTGTAACCATCGATTGGAAATTGCACTTCCTGAGTAGCCAGCTTCTAAAACAGCTACCTTTAACGTCTACCCTTTGAATATAATGCATAATATCTTACATTCATTAGCAAAATAATGATGTTCTAGCTCATTATTATTAATTGTTATCCATAATTTTCATATAACTGTTTATACATTTATTTTTACTAAAAGGAACAGAATCCTACATTAGAAATTCCTTATCAGTTTCTCATCACTTCGCATTAGATTTTATAATCGAAATCAGCTTTAATGTCCCACTTTTGAACTAAATGATACAATTTTGTAGATCTGAGGCCTAGCTTGATTACTTTGCCCATGAAAACTGGTAAATTTTCCACCAGTAATGAATTTGAGACCGATCTAGTTAGTCTATACACAGTAGGGCATGCATTAGCAGAGGAACCGGGAAGTCTGGTCGAGCTGCGCGGCGAAGGCATTGGGGCTCGAGGTGCATCGCCGAATAAAACAGATTGGAGACGAGGGGGCCGCAGACTCGCTTGAAACCATCGCGGCGGTTTTTCTTTTCCATTAGGAACGTCGGCGGGGGAAGTAGCGAGGGTAGGGATCAAGATCTTAAGGGTTCCATGGGAAAGAGCCCCGGGGACAGCGGGGCCGCGGGCGAGGCTGCCGAGGGCCGCCCAGGAGATGGATATTTATTTTTTTTTTTTTAAATTTTGCGCATTCGTAATTGTTTTGGCCGTAAGCCCCGGGGCGCTTGGGCCTTGGGTAATTGGAAAGCGAGCGGAAGTCGGGGCCGATCTTAATTCCCTATTAGCCGGGGCCGCTAATTGGGCCGCCGCGGGGCTTTTCCCGCGGGGCCGATGGGGCCGCGCGGCGAAAATCGGCCGCAGCGGCTTAATCAGCCGGGCGCATTAGCCCGCGCGGTGAGTAATTATCGGGCGGATCGGGGCCGCGCCCCGCTAGTGCGTGCGCGGCCCCGCCCCGGGTGCCCCTTAATTAATCGCCGCGCGCTAATGTAATTGGGCCCGGTTCTTCCCGGCCCCCGAAAATCCGCGGCGGCCTACATTCGGGGCGGCGCCTCGCACGAAAATTACCCTTCGATTGTGTCGGTTGCGTTGGCTCCTGGGGTCCCGCGCGGCCCGCCCCCGGGGCTTGTATTCGATTACGGCGGCCCCGGCGCCCGCGTCCGCGCCACCCCGCTCGAATCTCAATTTTCAATTTGCCGTCCCTTGGCCGCTTCTCTACTTTTTCCCCAGACTTTGCCATTATAACCGTAACGAATTACGCGAGGGACAGATTCATTGGGGGATTTCCCAGGCCCGGGGAAAGTTCTGGGAAATCTCCTTTCGGACTTAAAGTTTCTTCCTCTCCAATTTTTCAAACCGACTTTATTATCCAATCGATATACATCGAGTTATGTTAACTACAGGGATTCGAACGAACGACTGTTCGATATACAGTTTGTCCTTTTTTTTTTCTATTCGAATGTTTACTCGAAGTTGGCCATTGAAAAATGAGATTCCCAACTGGCTCATTTAAGCAAATGACTTTTTCATTTCGTCGTCTTATACGCGTGTACGGAATGAGAAAGAGCGTCAAGGTCGAAATGCAGCCTGCGAACCGTCTACCTCGTCCGAGTCGTCCGCCCCCACATTAGCCGCCCGTCTTTTCCCCTTTCCTGCCTCTGTGAACGGTCACGTGAGTCGCGAGCAGTCACCCGTCCCGCCTCGCCCTCCCCCTGTCCCTCTTACCGAGTCACCTGATCGCTTCCCGCCGCTTGCCGTTCCTCCGCGGCTGCGACGATTCGTTTCCTCGTCGTGGTCCTCTTTCCGTTGACCCTCGTCCATTGTCCAACTGACGCGCTCGTGTAAAAATAATGTAGGCGATCCGCGTTCGCAGTCAGATTAGACCGATAAAGTGGCTCCCAAAGTCATCTGCCCTCTCCGAGTGCCGAGGTGGCTTTGAAACCGCACGCACATGTATGGGAAATCCGAGTCATCCAATCGAAGAATCCAAATATAAATTCGTATAATAATATCCTTACACGCGGTGATGATTCCGGAAAACTTGGGAATCCGATCACGTGACCGGGGGCGCGGAGAAGATCCGCGCGATCAACCCGCGGAAATCGTCCCGTGGGCGGAAAGGAGCTCGAGCAATTAATACCCCTGGGCCGCAGGAATCGGTCGCTTTGAATGCGAATAAAAGGCCCGGGCGGATCCCCGCGCCGGGCGATAAAAGTGCGCCGGTGCACGCAAAGGGGGCGCTGCGGCCTCGCGTAAAAAAATCCCGGGCGGGTTGTTAAAGCCGCGGGGAGGCTGCACCCGGGCGCATCTGGCCGAGCTGGCGGCGTCGATTAAGGCGCCGGGTACAATCGCGGGAGCTTTCGGGGGCCGGCTCAACCGCCGGAGTAGCTTAACGCCCGCGGCCGAGCTTTGCCGGCTGCATGCATACACGGGCGCATCGATCCCCGAGAATTTTCATCCGGTTTGCCGGCGGGAAGCTGGGCGGCACACAGGCCGTCTTAAAAGCCCCGAGTATTTGACGTGGCCGGCGCCCCTCGATTTTTCCCCCGGCCCTCGCAGACCTCGTAATCGGCTTGCGCCGCCAAGGAGCCCGCCAGGAAATTAAGAAGCTCGATTCCCCCGCTCCGATCTTCTACTCGCCTCTTGAATAATAGAGCAGCCAGCGGCCCCGGATGCTGCGGCGGCTTTCGACCTCCCCCCCCCGACGGGGATGTTTATTCGCTTTGCGACTCGCGAGGTGC
Organism: Sycophaga agraensis; assembly: GCA_018906755.1. NCBI lineage: Eukaryota > Metazoa > Arthropoda > Insecta > Hymenoptera > Pteromalidae > Sycophaga > Sycophaga agraensis. The sequence goes on from JACCIE010000004.1 coordinate 3,437,851, forward strand.
GCCGACTCCATTTTTCCCGCACTCACGGGGATGCGATGTGTGTACATCTGGCAAAGGAGAGCCTAACGGATTCTCTCGGCTTTTCAACGCCCTTTCCCGCATATACCATTCTACACTGTTAAAAAAGAAAGTTACATCAAATTTAATGTAAATGTAATGAAAGCTACTTTCGTAAACGTAACGAAAGGAGGAATTATGCACGAGCATTAAGATTAATGCGCTCTCTCGATCTGAAAGAAGAGAAAAAAAATTTATCATCACTAGGCTGTTCATTTAAGGATAATTCTTATTAAAATATTTTACAGACTTCTGTTGGATTTAAACATTGCAAGGAAATTGTTTTTTATAGAAAAAAGCGATTTAAAGAGATTTTTTTGTAACTCCGATGTGGAAATATAAGCCTGGGACTCTCACAGGACACAACACGACATTATCATTAAACTATCGATATAACTTTCAAAAAAACTAATTTCGTTTCATTTGTACGTGCGATTGAAAACATATATGCATAATGCACAAAATATGTACAGATACACAAATACTATAAAAAGTTTATAAGATGAAAATGGGTCGCAACATTTTCATACATTACAAAATTCATTCTTCTACTAAAAATGAATGTCCTGTAATTAAGTTTGTTTATTTTACATTAATTTTAATGAACTTATGTTTATTTTATTCTTTGTAAAAAATATTGAAATCTCTATTATATATATTTATAAAGAAACATTTTTGCATTAAATTTAAGTTTTTTAACAGTGTACGTCTTGTATACAAAGAGACCTCAACACTATATCATTCGAAATATCTCCTGTTGAATTATACGCTTACCAGCAGAAAGATGAACTATTCTAATATAACATTACGTTTCGTTTCTTGCCTTTTCATGGTTAGACCTGCAGGTTATCACATACATAGAGTTACTACAGTATTTACAGAGAGTTTCGCACATTTTAAGCTTTTTCTCGTCATAAAATATACGCTACAAAATGATAGTATCTTACTGTAAGAATATCTAGTTCACACAGTAGTTCGTTCCCTTCGTTAGTTTCTTCTTTATTTGCAATTACAACCATTGTCATTAGTCATATCCATCCAATAATACATATCGGAACTACCTCGTCTTATATTCGACCATTCAAAGTCAAGAGTCATTTTTTATCTTTAAAAGTTTTAGATCGATACAAACCCGTGCAACTTTTATTTGTATAACATAACAAAGAAGAAAACTATTTAAATATCCTATATATAAAATTTGCCATGCACAAAAGTCTATAAAAAGTAATAAATACGAGAATAAACAAATCCATCAAAATTAATGTACAAAATGGAATATAAGAACTGAGTAAATACCAATAAATCCAATAAAGTAAGAAAATCAGTTTCCGAACAAAATATCCAGTTATCTTCTTAAACAGAAAGGAAAAGGTATAAATCCTATAAATGGATTGTGTACAGACCGCGTAAGTAACACTCGCTTGCACATCAAACTTGTACATATTATGATGTACTTTTAAGTGTTTATAAAATATTGAATGGCGCAGGACTAAAACGGTGCTTTGATCGAAAGGAGATTGAAACGTATATACAATCGTATTTGAAGAATGACAAAATGACGTTGTTTACAAAACCATATTGAAGACTAAGTTGCAGAGGAGCTAGTTTGAGGAAATGACCAAACAATACACGCGATCTACGATCAATCTGCTCATTTTTGACTTTCCCCGGTACAATATTCGGCACTCGTAATATGGCTTTTAACGACGCAGCCGATATCGCGCGAGCGAACCCTTCCCAAAGCGTCTCCATCAGGGCCGAAAAGAAGCCCGGGGATAAATAATGCAAATAGCTGGGTCTGCTCGAGTGAAATCGAGCCGGATGGAAAATAGCCGGTGGTACGTGTCCGCGGAGAATCTCGATTCCGCGGCGAGTCCCCGCTCCTGAATAATAAACGGCCCCCAAGCGCGCTTTAACGCGTCCGGCAACGTCGCGCGCGCACATATATATATAATAACACCCAGGGCGTCGCATCTGGCGCGCGAGTCCGGTCCGCGAGGCTCTTTTTATTGGCAGGAGCCGCTGCTGGTGTATACACGTGTAGGCCGCGAAGGGAAACGCGCCTCGAGTCGCCGGCAGACGGATATTTGCCGAGGGCTCCTCTTACAGCTTGGGCAAACTGCGCCGCGGGCGCTTTTCCGGCCCTCTGTTTGCGATCGCTTACCTGCCGGCCGAGGAGAAAAGATGCGCCGATCGCGACAGTCGCCCGCGCTCGGCTTGTTTACCGGCCCGCGGATAATTGCCCGGTTTCGGCCGTATATATATATATGTGTGTGTGTGTGTATATATCGATTGACGGCCGCTCCGGGCTTGCCGAGGTGTAACGGCGCAAACTTACCTCCGCCTGCGAGCCGAGCCAGCGCCGCCGACCCATTTCGAGTGGATTCCCGTGTTTCCTGCAACCAGAGAGGAGGACGTTTTTAATGCGCTCGCCAGGGTATACCGGCCTTACCCGCAGATTCAAACGACTTTCTTTCCACTTTACGCGTACGCTTTATATAGTCTCGATCGCTTTTTCGTATTTCTAACTTAGTATAAGAATTTTTCAAGTGTAAAAACACGCAGAAGTCAAACCAGTTCCTATCTAGTTTAGGGCTACAATTTTGTAATTTGATGGGTTTTTATACCTAATGAAATCAAAATTTTTGTTAAATTATAGATACAACATTAGATAGCCGTTTACTTCAATTTATACAGAATTAGAACAGTGCTAGGTAGTAATCAACAATATAAAACCATGTGACGTATGTAACTAACGATGTAAAAAGTTAGACATGTGCATGCTTCTACAGGGGGTAGATGGGTTATCCTATGATTGAGTTAAGGCTCGATTAAATCAGGGAGTTAGCCATAGAAACTGGTGAATTTCGCGGTGTTGGGGCCGGGCGAGAAAAACAGTGGGGGCGATCGGACTCGAGTGCGGGGGGGCGGGCCGCGATCGGCGGCATTAATCGCGCCAACAGCCCTAATGAAATTAGTTTTACATAACCGAGTGGGCCGATTTATTCGGCGGCGCAGCTGCCCTCCCCCCCCTCGGAAGCCGCCGCGGGCACTTATAAATATTCAAACGGGGGCGCTCTCTCAACCCTTCGGCCCCGGCGCCCCGTTCGTGAGGACGAATCTTTTTTCGGCTTAATAAACGCCCGGGGAGAGCGCGATTCTTATGCCCCGGGCCGCTTTACATTTAGAGCGGCCCTCCCGCGTTTAACAGGCCGATAAAGAGGGGAGGACGCCGGTCGTCCGAACGCCGATCGACCCGCCAATTCCGACCCGGAGATTTTCACGATCGGCGCGCCCCTTGGGATTCCCCGGCTCTCCTTCGGCGGAAGAGCGCAATTAGCCGCGCGGTCCTCGCGGAAAACGCGCGGGAGAAGAGAAAAAAAAAACGAGGATTGCGCTCGGGCGCGGCTCGCGTTTTAAATCGGGCACGAGCGGGGAAAACACATTGGCCGCGATGCGATATCCGCTTGCGCAAACAATCCCCGCGTTTTCGCGCGCAACGAAAATAAAGCCGGATGCGCCCGGGCGCCGGGAGCGATACCGATATTCCCGAAATTAAAAACGATCCCCTTTGTTGATAGTTCGAAATTGCGCGCGTTTCGAGTTACCGTGGAAAAAAAAAAACGTTAATTAGATACACCTAGGGCTCCCGTCTTTCCCGCGCTTCTTCTGCCTTGTATATACATATCACGTTGTCAAATACGCCGGAACGTCCGAGCTTTCGATTCTTTATCCTTTGAAGCAAATATCAGAAAAAGAGGTCATTTCGTTAAACAGACATTGTGCGAGATTGAGCTTTTTGTATTAGGACATACACGAGGTTTGAGGAGAACTTTATTCGTTATTATTATATGTTAGAAATCAAGCTAGCTCTTTTTAAGTTGATTTCATTGGTAATGTTTTATTACAACGCGAAAATCAATAGGTACTCCAAAAGAAATATCTCTCTTGTAAAATCCCGATCTTTTCGGCAAGCAATTACTTGTGAATTAACTGCGGTATACAAGTTTGGCTAGGATTCCGTTCTTATTACATTTTTCTTTTGGCGCTTAAAAGTTTTTGTTTTATTCAATTATAAATTGTTACGAAAAAATTGAATTTATCTACAAAATCTACCTATAAACCTAACGCCAGCTTGGATTCCCAGCAGGAAACAGCAGCATAATGGTTACAAAAAGGTAATAATAATCGATAGCGGCTTGTATAGAAGCCATTCTACGGCAATTTAATTGCCGTGAAAGAGTCAAAAGTTTCCGGGTACTCGGGAACTCTTTAAAAGTCTCCAATTGAATGACAAAGGCCGCAATGCAAGTCGGTGTCCCGTTACAAGCGCCTGCAACCCGGCCGTTTACCCGCGGCCTCCTCGGGCTACAATATGCACGCGGCCTCGGGAAAAGTGCCGGGCGACAAACAAGCCCGCGGTCCTCGTTAGGCCGCCCTCATAATTCCCGGGGCAACAATGCGCGACTTTGCCCCCGTCAACTTTAAATCGAATCGGGCGTAACGCGAGGCCGCGCCTTAATCACAGGCTCGCGGATACGCCCGGACAAAGGCCGAAAGTTTTTCCCGCCCCGGGGGCTTTTTCCGCGCGCCCCGGGCCCCTTCGTAACTGCGTTACGCCTCCCGAGCCCCAGATGCGAATAAACTGCTTTTTCGTTGTGTACATCGCCCGCGGCGCCGTCGGCCCCCTTGGCTTTTCCAATCTCGACCGAGCCTTGAGATTCTTTTCCAATTAACGGGACGGCCGGGCCGTCCCGCCGGCGAATCGGTGCGTTCGGCCTCGTCGTTTTGTTTATGCGTCGATATAAGCTACGGTGTCGATATTTCGCGGACTATTATACAGCGCGAACTTGTTATTGGCTTTTCCTCCGCACTGCCACCGAATAAACATTTTATTTTTAACGAAAGCCCCGGGAAACCTACCGGTGGATTTTCCACAAATGTAACCCGACCTCTAGTTATCGTCGTCTCGGTCGAGAATGAAGAATCCCTTCAATATTGTGATTGAAAAACAGTTGGTATTGCTGTTTAAATATCCAATATTGTTGTTCTTGTCGGTATACCGCGTTCGACAAAGTTATGCATCTTCGGTTAAGACTTGATTTGATTTTGAAACGTAAGAAGCCCAGCGAATGATTTTTCAGATGGCGGCTTGCACAGCTCAGTTTAATATTGAAAATACACCGAATCATTCGTGAAGGAATGAATTTCCGTCTGACAGGTATGAATTTCAATTCGATATTTTGTTCGCTTTTATAATGGAGTAATTGCAAGCGCAAGTAATAAAGTGTGGGATACTTTTGCGGTTTATGAAAACGGGTGAATGTAAAGGCACTATTTTCATTAATTTACTTATTTCACGTTCCTATGCAACTTTTTATCAATAATATTTGAATGTTGACAAATATCTAATAAATAGTTAGTGTATACGTGTATTAAAACTTCCAATAGAGTAAGCTTTGTGTTGAAAGTTTTATGATTGCAGTATGTTCATTGAAGTATATAGCTCGGCTTCTTGGTATTCCTGAAATACTGCAGGTAATTTTGTTCAAACTTTATGATACGTGCTTTTTTCATTCCGTAACTTTGATTTATTGCCATGCGTATCATAATTGCTATCGATATTCAATGCACATAAATATTAAGACAAAAAGAGGAGATGCGTATAAATATAGATTATATATCCTTAGGGCGTTTATACCGAGCGAGCCGAGAGAAGATGACGACTTGCGCGCGAGCTATATTCATTGGAAGGATGACGATTTTGTTTTGAGACTTTTCCGCAGCCAAGCGGCAAAATGGGCTTTTCTCCCCTCGCGGCCATATACGCGCGTATACGCGTATACCCGGGGCGCGTGACATTACAGGAGAGCCGCATGACTTTTTAATCGGGCGCTCGCCGCGGGGGCAAGTCGGCGGAATAGAAGGCCGTTCGATCGTACGGCTCCTGCGCGCAAGATAGGCGGGGCTAGGGGACGCCCCCGCCCCGTATAACGCCGCGAGGGGAAAGAATCTACCCGGCAATATTGTTTCCCCGGGGTCGGAGGCGGAGTGCGGGGCGCAGATAGGCCGGGTCCTTATCGGCCGGGCGCACCGGGGCCCCGTCTCCCACCCCCCACGCGATCCCTATCCCAGCGGCGATGCGCCTGATGGATCTGTCCGCGGGCCGGCGCTGCCCGCTTTTCGGGGGATGCCTGTGTACATATATAGGTAGGTACGCCCCGGGAAAGTCGGGAAGCCGGCTCTTTTACCGGGAGGGGCAGGGGGCCGCCGGCCGGCCGTGTTTGGCCGGGTTATATTGCGCGGGCCGGGGGGCGCAAAGCCGCGGCGCCGGGGCCGGGGCACGCGCCTCTGTTTGCCCGCGACGCGCCCCGTCCGAAATCCCCCGGCAGCCTCCGCCCTCGTCCCCCCCTTTGGCCCTCCGACCGCTCGTCGATGTGTATATATATATATATACGCGCGGGCCGCGATCGCGCAGGTGGGAAGACTCGTCTAGGGACGGACGGCCCGCCGACGCGCACACCGAGGCCGATGCATCCGTGTACTTTTTTTTGGGGGGGGGAAACGTAGGTGCGCGGCAGCCCCGGGGCGACGGCTATTGAAAATAGTAAAAAAAAAAAAAAGGCCGGGGGTTGGGGGGCGTGACGGGCGCGGTGTCACGCGGCCCGAGCCCCGGGACCGCCGGCCATTGTGTCAGCCCCCGCGAACCTGATTATGAGCTGGGGAAAACAGGAAGCCGGGGCGCGATTTGCATCTCCGATGGCCCGGGCTTTTTGGCCCGCTGGTTTCGTTTCTGCTCACGTTTCGGAATGGCGCATTTTAATGCGGGAGCGCGCGCGCGCGGCCCTATTAATGGAGGCATCAAAACGCCGCGGCACATAAGCCGCCGCCCGGTTATACGAGCCATTCGGAGCCGCCGGTGCGAGTCCGCCTTTGCGCCCCGAAAACCGCGAGAGAAAAACAACCGGAGCGTGGCCGTTGAATATGTACACTTGCTGGGGGCCGGGCCGCGTGTGCGGCTGCCGAAGGTCTCTCAAATGGCGGCCGATGTGGCTAAGAAGATAAAAAAAAAAAGAGAAAAAGGAAGGAAGGAGAAGTGACCCGCGGCGATGGCCGCGAGGCGGCGCGAGGGTCGACCCGCCGAGGGAAGAGGCGCCGGATCCGCCGGAGCAATTAGACCGCGCCCGGCCAACTTTTAAATAGGAATTCCAGGGGAGATGCGAGCGCGCGCGCGCGCGCATCTTAATAAACTTGGCAGCTTCGACAGCCGGGGACGAACTCCGGGCAACTTTGCTCATCGGCCGGTGCCGGTCGGATACAGCCCCGCCGGGGCCGAATTAGGCGGCCCGCCGACGCCCCCGCCGAGGAGATCGTAAAAATCAATACGCGGCGTCGGGGCAGGGCCGCCGGCGAAACTGTCCCGGAACGCGGCCCCTACACAGCTCTACGATATATATATATATGTATATACAGGAACGTCCCGACTAAGGATGCCATTTCGCCTGGGAGGAGGTAGAAAGCGTACGTTATACCCCTGCGCCGCCGTACGCGATATACTGGAAGTATACACCGCTTGTAGGTTGGAGGATAAAAGGGCGCGGGCGGTTCATTTGGCCTCGGGAGAGTAGAGAGGACAGGCTTCCGCTCTTGGGCTCCAACTAGGCAGAAGGGGGATTCCCCGGCGCGGTGCGGCCGCTCCTCCAATTTTATCGAGGGGACTCCTCGAAGGCTACAATCTGCCTTACCAGTCGAGGCGCGCAAGGACTTCCCCTCCCGCCGGGGGCAAAAGACGATGCGCGAGAAAGGGCGGGCGGTTGGGGCCGCTTAGGCAACAATGAGCAGAGGGACCGGGCCCCTCGGCCGATAAATGAGGGAGCCGCCGGGCGGCAGGTGTCAGCGGTTCAATCTCGGCGGCGTTCGTCACCCTGCGGAATAGCGGGCTAACAAATGAAGATTGACCGGCGCCTTGTTTTATTTGGCGGGCGGCCCGGCCGGCGCGTGATTAATTGACCGGCCGGCCGAGGGACGTCGCGTCGCCTGCGCGTGACGCCCCCGGCAAATGAAGCGGGCGCCGCGGGCGGCTCCTCGAACCCGTTATTCATGGCCGGCGGCGACACCCGGCCCCCGCTCTACATGCGAAACCCCGCGCGACGCTCGGAATGCGCAGGCCGATCAACGGCAGCCAGACTTTTCACCGCGGCCCTCGGAACAACGAAGCCCAAGCTTGCGCGGGATACAGGCGAAAAGAAAAGCCTACCACGGCTGGTGAATCGACGGGGAAAAAAGCGGGCGCGCCTCGCGGGGCATGTGGTGTTTATGTCGAAACAGGGGTTTTTTTGGCGGTACAAACGGCCTCATCAACGATCGCGGGCCGTTTTCCACCGGCGATTAGTAGGCGTTTTTTAAGGGACGCCGGGGGGAGCAGGACATTCCTCCGGGGGCCGCTCGCCCCGATATATTGCGCTCGTCACATATTTTCGGGCGCGTGCCGAGGCGCGCGGGGAAGCCTCCCTTCCGCGGTGCATTATTATCTCTCGAGGTATGAACGCGCGGCCACTCCTCCACTGACCCACTTGGTTGTCGAGCGAGCGCGTGACTTTCCCCACGAAAAGGAACTGCGTTATAGCGCAGCAGCGACATTTTTTTTTATATATCGAAAGCAATCGTTCAACTCGAGCGGCAAACTCATACCGACAGGGTCACTGGGACGCACGCCGTGGAGATACGGCGCGGCGCCTCCTCGGCGATGACGCAGGCTCCGAAAAAAAAAAAAAACGAGAATATGACCCCCCGGCGACAAGTAGATTCCGAGCGGCGCTTTACAGGGACAATAATCCCGGGGCACAAAGCCGCGGGAATTCCCCGGGGCGCATTCACACGCGCGCCGGACAATGCAGGAGGCCCGCGCCGGCCGCCCCGGCCGATATTAAAATACTTGCAGGCCGTGCGCCCGGGCTTTTATGCCGCCGGGGCGCGAGAGTTTTTTATCCCGGGCGGGAATCGTCAGGCGACACCGGCCGATAGCCGGGCTGATGGATCGCGCGTTATTAATATCGCGGGGCGCCCGCAATTTAGTCCGGCCTCGGCGAGGGAATGCGCCCCGGCTTTCTTCCGCCGGCGCCTTTCGGGAGGGATCCGTCACGCGCCCCGGGCCACATCGGCCATAACTCCCTCGCCGGGCTGTCGTCATGGCCTATTCTCAAACGCGCGCTTTGCCCGACTCCGCGATATTCTGCTCGATTATTCAAATCTTAGTGGGGTCTTAGTGGGTTTCTTTTTTACCGCTCTACGTGTTAGATCCTTTAATTTTACAAGCGATGCTGATAGGGCTCTAGTAAAGCCTAAAGATAATTACTCCCAGTCAATTCTAGCCTAATGAGTTATGCAGGTGTGCAAATTTATAAAATTATTCGGGCGGTTGTATAATGATATGAATCGAGCAACGTGAAATTGACACATAATCAATTCATCTGTCAAGTCTGTTCAAGTCAGTTTTTGGCCAATCTGTGCCTATAAGATTCATGGCATATTTCCATTATTTGCTTTTTGCTTCCAATTAAATAATCTTTCAATACTTTATCTAATTATAATCAAGTGCAAATGAATACAATTAGAATGGAATGAGAATTTGGACGAGAAAGAATTATAACGGGTGGGGTCGTATATTCATATCGAAGAAATGGCACATGGCACGAGTATAAGAGCGAGCGATGGTCCTGCAGTTGACCCAGAAAGGTAGTAGGCGTGAGAGGGGGATGAAGCGTCAAGCAATCAAAATTGAACTTGGGGGGTAATTCGCTGGGGATGGTCCTTTTGAGGGAAGGTTTAGAAGACGTCGGGGGGCGGAGGTGCAGAGGGCGGCTAAATTCCCAGAGGCTGCTCTCTAATTTATCCGAGAGGAGCGAGTGGCCCGGGGCCAAAAAGTGAGGAGCCCCGGAGGCTCCTAAGACGCCGGGCGAGCAGCCGAGCGGAGCGGCATCCGCCGGCAAAGGCGAGTCCCCCGTGAAGCGCGAAATAAGCGGCATGATCAAAGATGCCGGGGGTACGGAGGGCGAGTCGGCCGACTCCAGGCCAACCCGATGGGACTCGACCCATCGGCTCTTTTAATTCGCCGCGGAATGAGTGGACGACGGCGCGGCGAGGACGGGTCCCCCGGGAGCCGCCGATAATCCGCCGCGGGGACGAAAGACGGCCGCGGGCCCGATGATTCAAATCCGAGGAGGCAATCCCGCGATCGGCGCCCCTCGGCTAATCTAAACTTTTATAAGCCGCGCCCCGCGAATCATAAAGTTTCGATGACTTATGCGGCCCGGGGAATATTAAAAGACCGCGTGGATGCACACGCATACACACGCATACACATATAAATGTGTGTGTGTGTGTGTGTATACATATAGATTGGGAGCAATTAAAAGAAAAAGGGGGGGGGGGATAAAATGGCCATGGGCGATAAACCTCGCGGCCTATAACTTATATACCCCCCCAACCGCGCCCTCGCGCAATCGAACTCGAATTAAACCCGGGCGGCATGTAAAACAATCAGTCGGGATCGCCGGTTCCCCCCTCACCCGATCGAGCTCCGATATAAGGTGCCGAGGACAGGGCTTTCAACTCGCGGCCCCTCCCGGCGCGCCCCCGCCCCGGATCGATATGAGAATTAAGGAGGATTTAGGACGGGCGATTCGTCATCGGCGCCGCGGGCCTTTATTACCGATTATTTCCGCCGGGGGACGGCTGCAGCTGCTTATCGGCCGATCGGCTATATTGGCCCCCGGCCGATAACTAATTAGGATACTCTCCTCGGGAGCCTGACGTTCTTATTAACTCGGCGTCGGCCGGCGTAATCCTCCCGGGCGCCTCGGAATATTAATCGAAACCGATAGGCCGCCCAGTCAATCCCGATTTCGTCGGCCGTGGCTAAAAAAAAAAGGTCAACCGATTATATTATCACGACGCGCCGGAAGGAGGCGCCTCGAGGGGACGCGAGCAGCCGCGGCTTGTCAAACGTGTATCTTATACACAGCTGCCGCGACAGATAACGAAGAGAAAATCCCACGCCGCGGGGAAATGATCCAGAGGACCGCCCGGGATGTATACATGTATATGTATACATCTGCTTACGGCCCCGCAATTGCGCTGCGCGCGTAATTTTAGGCGCAGGCAAGGCAATCGTCCTGCGGTCCTAATTCCCCGCGCCCTTAATTCCGGCCCGCCTGTTTTCATACGCTCGCCCCGCTAAATTGCCGAGATAATTGGCCCGCCGCCCTGTTATTCTTTTCCCGCGGGCGCTCCATCTACACCGGATGAAATCACAGGTGCGCCGGTTTATTCCAATCGGCGAGGTGCTGTGTCTCAAAAATTAGTGTCGGGCGAAAAGCCCACGCTGTTCCCGGATCTAGCGGTCGGTGTGGGGTTGACGACGGCCTGTTTAGTTTCGGGGGTAACGCGCATTTCGACCTTATATTGTCCTCTATAATTATGCCAGACCTAGAGCTATTGCCTGCGCAGGTGCTTATTTGAAATTAATTAATTATGAGTAGCGATTCACAATTTATAAGTAGAATTAACTTGCATTGAATAATGCCGGAGGTTGGCTGGGTTGTATAATAGTCACTTGCTCCGCGGGTCGATCGATCGGCCATCCATGTCGGCCGTCAAGCGGAATTCGGTTGCGCCCCGGGGTGCTAACTCAACTTATCGCAGGCCATTGCTGAGCACTAAAATCGTATTCGGATATACTAGAATCGCCGCGTGATCGAGAGATTAATATCGGGCTGTATTTCTTCGGGAGTGGATTGGTCTAGCAAGCGTGTTCTCAAATCATTGACGGCAAAGCGTACGTCCAAAAGAAAGAAGTTACAAATATTCAATACCGAGAGAATTAAGTGCACTTTCTCTGAAACTAAACCCTGTCCTATTATAATTTTTAAAAACCATTTCTACAGAGTAAGCAGGAGAAGGCACAAGTTTAATATGTATATATCAGGACTACTGATTATTGTTAGTGAGTTGAATCACTAGGTAAAATTCGTGAATTATAGAATTGGAATAATAATTAATATTTTTTTATTTGATTAATATTCTGCCAGCCTTATTATTATTTTCATACTTTTCTCTTTGAGAATTTTACTATAAAAACGTAACGAGGCTTTCGGTACATGGACGCTGTTTTCAACGACTGACCGGTTTTTCCAGTATAATCTGCCTTACCATTAATTCCCAGGCAGCGCGTGTTTCATTGATTTTTCCCGCGTTACTGCGTACTCGATAAAGAATAGAAACTTCCACATCCGTTCGAGACATCGAACTCGTGTGTTCCCGCATGAAATACAAAATTAATTAAGCAGAACCACTAGAAAAGAAGACTAGCCGTAAGAACGGCAGTGCGCCTCGAGCGCCTACCCTACATGACCGCATCCTCCTCGCGACACCAAGACAGCGGGACGCTCGCCGGCTTGTTCGGAAAGTTATCGGGCATCGTTCGGGCGAATATTCGAGGTCTAGCCGCGGATCGCGCGCGCGATAATCTCGTTAAGCGGTGATCCGGGAGCCGAGGTCGCCGACGGCGGCCTCCATCTGCAAATTAACTCGGCAACTTTGTCATTATTCTAATTGTCCGGGCCCGAGGAGCAATTACGCCCTCGGGAATTTTGATGGATCGCCGACTTTATCTGCGCGGCCCCGCCCCGATTTTTCTTTCTTTTTTTTAATTCCGCTGGCAAGTTGCGGGCGGATCGATGCGTCGAGCCGGTGTGTACATTAGCCGCTGCCGGAGGATCCGCTGATTGATTATCGATCCCCCCACGCGTCTTCCTGCGAAGAAACACAGCGCGAGGTCTTTAAAAAAAAAGGCAGCCGGAGACTCTCGAGAATGTGCAAGGATGGCAGCCCTATTTACCGGCCGCCAAACTGCTTGGCTTCCGGGTCTACTTGCCTCGGCGTCGCATCGGCCCGATGCATCAACAGGCGGAAGCTGCTCATCCCGTCCGGGAGGGGGCAAAAGTCGAGCGGGGCGCAGCCTCCGTAAGAGGCTGCCAAGTCCTCGCCCTCGTGCCCGACGGAGGGCCTGAAAGCGAGGCGCGTCCAGCTTCCGGCCCTCGCGCACCTCGTTTACCGGCTCATTCGATTTGCGCGCCGGGCGATTCGGAGAAATCGGCGAGTATATATATATATATACGGGCCCCGTAAAAAGTGCCGCTGCGCAACTGCAGCCCCGGCCCGTCCATCCCGCGCGCGCGCGCGCGACTCCGATAATAGCTTTCCGCCGGATGCCGAATGCCGGGCGGGAGGCGTGAAAAGTGTTCCTCTCTCTCTCTCTTTTTTTTTTATCATTATTTCAAGGGTACTGCAGAGAGCTGTTGCGCGGGGATTTGCCTCTTTTTTTTACGCTTGTATCTTTCAATTGCACTGCCTGGGGAAAAGCCCGTAAACTATTTGGAGTAGTCCTTTTTTGCCCGGGAAAATGGAAGTGGAGCTCTCTCGCGTTATCTACTGCGCAGATCAGTTTTCATTGAAATTCCCTGTGAGACCTTCGAGGAACTTTCGGAAGAAATTGCAAAAAAAAAGAAAGAGCCTACATGCAATCGCTTTAGGTGAAAATTTTCCAACCGATGAAAAAAAAGGAAGCATCGCAGTTTGCGTAACGTTGTTCATAACGGTGTGTTTCTCCTCAAGCGAGACATTGTATTTCCGATAGATTCGAAAGGTGTCCCCTGTGATCACTTGTGCACGGTTTGACCAGCCCCGCCACATTCTGCACTCCCGCCAGTGGAAGAGACCGAGTTTGGTCGGCCGCGGCACTCGAGCGGCACCTACTCCATTGGCACAAGGGCCGACAGGCGTTTTTCCCTCGCGTCACGAGCCTGCGCGCCTGCGGGCAACGCTTCCGCGAGCCAAGCGCGTCCGACGATTTAATATAAGCGGATGGTGGGCGCACACGCGGCCGAAAAACCCGCGGCGGCAACATAAAGCGCCCCGCTCGCGGGAAGGTCGCCGCGGGCCCGCGATGAAATATCGGGTTTAATAAGGAGAGCCGGGAAGAAAGTTGGCCGGCGCCGCGGCCGTAAATTGACGACTCAATCCGAGCCGGGCCCGCGCTCAAGCGCTCTTTTTTATCATCCTTAATTCCCCCGCTCTTCCGGACCCCGCCCGGCTTCTTTATCGGCCCCATTTTTCTCTATTATCCCCCGCTTTATTCGCCCCCGGCGCAATGGGCGGGGTGGGGCGGAGGGGGAGACGCGGCGTCCCCGAGCCCCGGCCTGGATCGCCTGTCGCTTTATGCGCGAATCGCCGGGGCGCCGCGGCCTTTGCGGACCTCGGGAGGAAGCTCGCCCCCGCGGCCGCCCTTCCTTTCCCCATTAACGCCCACAACTACAGGCTCCGCGTCGGTGCATATGCGTGCATACACAAACGGTGTGACGTGATAAAAAATGAATACTACAGAAAGCTTAGAAAGTTATTTACCAGAATATATATATATATATATACGTAAGTCGTGTACGCGACTAGTTGGAATGTTGACGAAATCTTGGATTACATATCCTGTACAATATTTTGAGAGTAATAATTAAATGCTAGTATATTTTTATGCACGCAAAAGTGAAACTTGCTCCACTAATATCTTTATAATTATGACTATGAAAAGTCATGTTTTTAATTTAACAGTTGTGGTCGTTAAATAAACGGTATTTTTACTGTAATTTTTATCTAGAATCCCTATATTGGTATTACAAATATAAAATAATGTCCACTCGTTGGTCTAAAAATAATTTGATTTTTTAGCACTGTAAATGATTCGGTGTTTATTGACATTACAGAAAATTATTCTAGGGTAGACAAAATTATAGACACATTGGTAAATTTCATTGTGTCTTTCAAATAATAAGAATAATTATGTTAGAGTCGAGATTAAAATGGAGGTTGAAATAGCGTTTGCCATTGACGAGGTCAAATTCCGTACTGTTTACCCCAACGAAGTTATTACATCGAATTTCTCCTGCACAAGAAGAGTCCATTTGTTTTTTTTTTTGTGTTGTTGTAAGAAAGCAGGTTCGCCGTTAGCAGTTTGTTTTTCCCCGTTAAGGCAGATCCAATACCAAGATTAGGATCCAAGATCCGACAAGGGAGCCTCGGCACACGCCGGATCAACACTGGCATAAGGCGAGGTCGAAAAAGTAAAGAGAAGCTGCTTAATTAAAAGTGGAGCAGGCCGATCGGCCGACGGTCGACCGATAACGGGGACTCCCGATCGGGAGAGCCGAGAGCCGTGGAGGGAAAGACCGTGGACACAAAGGAAGGCGGCTCGGACTCGCTTGTCCCTTTCTTTTTTTTACTTCCGGGCTCTAATATCACTTAGGCCGTGGGGCGTACGTCGGCCGTGAATTCATCGGGATGGTTATTGCCGGGGCGCGAGCGATTGCGGAAAAAATTGCAGCGCCGGCATTGAGTCCGGTGGCCCTCTCTTATTGGGCTTTATTTTATTTAGCGGGGGCTTACCCCACCCACCCACCTACCGGCCTTTCATTTGCCCGGCTTATATTATTGCAATTGGAATTTACGCCGGCCAGGGAGTTGTTATGACTGCCCGGAGCGCCGCAAATTCGTTGGCCGGCTCGCAGCGTATACTCGCTCCGGGTGATCTGCACACCGGCGGTGCCTATTTTCTTTTTTTCAACTCTTGCGACGATAGCCGACCCTCTCGCGACGCGTCGAAAAGCCGCGGCGGCGGGAAAGTTGGGCGTCGAAAGATGCCGGAAGGAGGGAAGAAGCCCAGGGGCGCCGGGCGCGAATTACAAGTTTTAATTACTCCGGGGCGAATGGCCGCGGATTGCCGGGTCTGGCCCACCTGCCGCGGACCTTTTTTTTTTTTAACTTGCCACGGACCCGCGCTGATGCCGGAGGCTGCGACGAGTCCGCAACAGTGTTGGTGTCTATATTCGTTTTTGGTAGCCCGGGTGATAAGCACGGCTGCGGACTGTGAAAAAAATTGTCACTTACGCTCGGTGATTCCCTAGTGCCATCGGCTCGAGACGGACACCTTCCTGCAGGGTCCTCTGACGTCTGCGCCTGGCAAGCCTGAAACATGAAAACATGACTCTATTGGTAAAACGAAACCGGGAGTATCGTTTAATAAGCTATGTAAGAACTAGACAAAAGAAGGTGTCGAGCGGGCGATTAGACTAGTGCATACCCAGCCTACGCAAACGCCCTCGCGTCGATTCGAACCTTTACAATTCGCAACTACCCGATGGCATCCCCAGCAGGAAAGAGTCCGCAGCGATGCGCCATTGGACCAGCCGGGGGACTCGATTGCCATCCCCTCCGCGGCGGCGTCGGCCGAGGGCCTCCGGCGAGAACTGCTCGCGGCACTCGATATTCGCGAGTGGCAACGATCCCATATACCCGCGGCATATTTCGCGGGCCGAGATAAGTACGCCATCGGGCAATAAAAGCCCCGGGTTTACGCGGCGCCGTAAAATCTCGGGGCTTCATCGGGCCGAGGCCATCAATCGGGCCCCCAGGGGATCCTCCGCGCTTTTTACACCGCGGCCGCGGCGACGCACCCGAGGCGCTAATTTACGACGCACCGGGAATTCCCGCACTTTTTTTTTATTGCCAGCGCCAGGTCGGATTATTATTCGAGGTGCGCCCACGAGGTTGTCGCGCGTGGCTTGAGCTGCGTGATTCCGGGGGTGGGATGGACGAAGGCCGCGAGGTGACCGCGGACCTTCCCTCCCCGCCCTCCCGTCAAAATTGTTCCCCGGGTGGACTTTTTCCCCGGGAAGTGGGCGCCAAATTATTCGCTCCCGGCCGCTAAGGGGGAATTCCAGGCCGCGGAGGAGTGAGCTATTGCTAGGCGCGACTCGATGCGCGCCGACTGCGAAATGCTCTCTTGCATTCTCCAGCCACGCCTTGCATGCGCTCGGGGAATCCGAGGCTTTCTACCCGGATTCCTACGGTCCTTCCTTGCAAATGTATTTCCTCATCAGTTTCCCCTTATCTTGCCGTCCGACCTTTTGAATCTCTCTTTTATTCTAATGCACTAGATTTATAATCCATATGTATCGCTATCTTTCTTTATCATTGATGGATAATGTCGGATAAACATTGTATATGTTATATTTTTTTCTCTGCAATTCATAAATTGTTTCAAATGCATTCATTGTCTTTTAATAATCTATTAAATGGATTATTTATTAACTTTGAATAAATGAACTCTCTGAGCTTATTGCGGATAAATATAAATTGAATTATCAAGATAAATTCAAACTATAACTTTCAACAGTGTATATGATACTCTAAGAAAATCTTGTATTATTAATATTAAACTTTGTTCCTATGTTTTCATGAAGATTATCTCGTTTTCTGTTTATACTCGATTATAAATATATACTAAAATTCAAAGATAAACCGTCATTAATTATTAATTCTACACAATAATTTAATTCGTGTTTTAACTTTTGTTGAAGATATTTATTTTTAAACAAGATAGATTCTAAAAAATCATTCTTGTCTATATTTAAACTTCACTAAAACATACTCCACATCTAATGAAGAAATAACAATCAACATCAATATAAGGAATTAACCTGAAAAGCATAATATACGACTGCGTTGCAGAAGATATACAAAAGCAGTAAAGGCTTTGGCTCACTTTTCGATCATCCCTCTGAGGTTCCTTCTTATTTCAATAAAAGGAAAATTTGTCGTGATGAATTATCTGCAAAGGACCATCAAGAACAGCGTATAAAGTGCAAGAAAGGGTAACGAAATGACGATTTGGTCCCAATTACAACCTATACACTGAGCATAAAAAATAAAGCCGATGGAAGAGTAGTCGGGAGCAACATGGCCGGCAAAAGAAAAGAGGGCCGGGGCCGTGGAGCTTTTTGCCCGGCGAGTCGCGACAGGCGCGCTTCATTAAACTTTATACCGAAGGCCGTCTATATCGACGGGGCGTATCCCGGCGCGTTCGGCGAACAATTAACCTAATGTTCGGGGCATTATCATAACTCACGGGGGGTGGGCGGAACGAGTCCGGCCCTCGAGGCGATCGCAGCGCTCGGTCGATAAAGCGGCGCCCGCGGAATGACTATCCTCGCGGAGGACATTCATTCCGGCCGGCCCCGGGCTGATCGCCGCGATAGCAGCCCTGTTTTCGGCCACAGTCGATTGGGCCGCTCGCGCTTCCCTATCGGTTTTCCGGCGACGATTACGTATAGGGACTCGTCGCTAAAGCCGCAGCCACCGGAAATACCCTCCCGGCGCCTTCACCGACCGCTTGAACGGGGCTGCTTATACATGTATATAAATTGGATTACTTATTTAACCGTGCGGGCCACGATCGCGCCGAATGACTTATGGAGCCGAGGAGTGTGTAGCGACACGGGTCAGTCGGCAGGTGAGCCGATGTGTACACAGGCGGCCGAGAGGCGGGCCCCGCCATGGGGGCAGCCGCGGCGCGCATGCAGATGAGCCCTTGTGTTCTCCGCGGGTCGATCGAGGAGGCCCGCAGCGCAATTCTACAACCTCGGCTCCCTTAATTGCGACAATTGAGCTCTGGGGGGGAGGAGCTGAGGTGGCCCTCAAAGAGACCGTAAGAGCGCGACTGGACCGCGATCGCGGCAAGCCTCTCGTCAACCGCATTGGACGGGTCGGCTCGCAAGAGCAACATGTGCCTTCCTCGTATTATTAATACAACGATGCATATTGATATTATCTTTATCTCTGCGTACCCGCGCTGTGTTTTCCAGGAGGGACTCGGTTGATACAAACACGCCCGCGAGTATAAATACAGGTACCGAAATATTATCAAGTCGATTGAGCGTATTATTAGACGCGTTGTACTTTTCTCCCATACCGACCGCTCGACATATATCGCTCGGCGTGTTCCAACCTCCACGCGACTGTCTACCGAGGTTAGAGGAGGTGGCGCGCTACTAAGCGACATATCCGATCGCCCGGGGAAATGAGCCGCCCTCCCCCCGATCGCGGCCTCGTTACATATCGATTTCCTTTTTGTCCGGGTGCGGATGGGCGGGCCCTCGGTTATCGCCATTCGGAAACCGAACCGAGTCGTTTCCGCGGCCGGCAGGTGAGCCCGCGGTTAAACTCAATTAATTTCGGCCGGCCAGCCGGTATATAGGTCGGTTTGATTTCGAGCCGAGGACCGCGACGCCAAGGGCCCGCTTGAAATATTCGTCGGTTTAGCTGCAGCTTTAACAAGGGCCCGCGTATATTCCGGGACAATAATTAATTAGGCCGCCCGGCCATCCGAACTATATTGATTATTTCCCGGCGGCTTCCTGCGCCATTCAACGTGTAATTGTGTAAACCGTGTTATATTGTACAATCTTATCGGTATCTGTCCCATTTCATAGCGCGGTATATGCACACGGGCGTTCCAGATAAATGTTCTCGCTTGGTAATTATTTGTGTTTGTTACGATTTTCGCGTATCAATATCAATCTAGTGGTTGTAAAAACGCAAAGTTATAAAAAAAAAAATATCGTTTGATTTATTATCTTGCAGTTTAATCCTTACTTATTTACAGCAAGAATGCATGATTTCATAGAACGATGTATTCGTATAACCGTTCAATTATAGGATAATTTATACACAGATTGGATAATCACACTGACTTTACAATGAAAATACCACGTCGGTACAAAATGCCGATTGAAGTAATTAAAATCATGGATATACGTTAATAGGATTGGCAAACTAAATAAAACCTATGTATATTATACGCGTTAAATAAAAACTAAAGATCCTAATAAGCAGAGTAGAGTAGATAATTCTATTCGAACTATGATAGATATTGCATCAAAGTGCAACAGATCGTGTACTTCTAACACCCATAATATACGGCGCATATATCCCACTGGATATAGAGGGCCTGTATCCAAGTACTTTCAACTGCAGCTGGGCTCAAACGGTTAATCCTCGGCTGTAGCTTACTTAAGCCCAGCAGCGGACGAAACAATTAGCCGAGGCTCATCCGCACTCGGTGCGAGCGTCCCCGGCCGGCCGATCGGCCGACGAACACCGGGCCGATATGATTCGCCGGAGCCGAGCCGCGATTATCAAGCCGAGTTTACACGGGCTCGACGCGCGACATGCCGGGAATATTGCCCGGACGCGCGCACACGTGCCCCGGACGACGACGCGGCTCCGCCGAATTTACGCCCCTCCTGGGAAAGAGTCGCGGGCCGAGGGGCTGGGATGGATACGTGTACACGTACACGCAACCGTTATAGACAGCCCCGAGGAGACAAGCGCGCGCTCTGTCGTTCCGGGCGAAGGACGTCGTCGCGGCGCCGGGGCGCTTAATCGGCCATCGGCGTAAACGCGGCAGGCGGTAATGAATCCCATTGTCAATCGGCCGCGGCGGGATTCGGGGCGGCCCTCGTAAAAGGAGCCGCGAGGCGCGCGTTTAGTGGCACTCTTGAGGAGCGCCGAGGCGCGTTAACCCGGCGCCGCGGGCTCTAGCCCCGCGGAATCCATCAAATCTCGGCGGAGGCCCCCCGGGAGGGAGACGCCGCGGCTCCTTCCGCTCCGCCTCGGATCATTTGTTCGCGAGGTGGGCGCGACGACGCCTCTCCTCTTTTTTCTATTGTCTTCCCGTCTCGAGCGGGGAGCCGAGGTGCTATAAGCCCGGGGCCCGCGGCCGATATATGGGGTTATGTGTAATGCAGGAGCGCCGCCTCTCTTTCGAGGGCCGTCCCTTTTCGCCGACTTAGCCGTTATATACGCGCGCCTCGATACGGTCGCCCGGTTTCCATCGTTATACGACCTCCTTGGCCCCCGAGTAGTCCGAATGCGGCGCCGCCGGCGCAATGAAAACTGCCTCGCCGCCGGTACAGTCCGCCGAGGGAGTTTACCCCGCGCCGCGAGATCCTTGCCAGGAGGATGGATACCCCGGCCTGATTTTCCGAGAGGAAGGACACGCGCCGCGAGGGAGGCCTTGTTTTTTTTTTAACCGGCTTGCCGATCGATCGGCGCTCGGGTGTTTGAACGGTGACTCAAGTGCCGCGCTCGTGCGGCGCGCGCATGTACACGGGGGCCGATCGTCCAGCTGTTACGACCAATTGATAAAGACCGTACACGAGTATATATTGACTCGGAGAAAATTGATTAAGCTTTTTACGGCGAGGGTTAATTCCAAGGCGGGCCCGGGCGCCGACCTCACCGGCTGATGATAAAACATTCAACGTCAATTCCCCGCCGAATACCGAGCTACCTTTCACAGCTGTGCGCGGACGCTCCCCCCCACGCGGTCGGCTGCACCTGCGTCTTTCGTAAACAGCCGTAAGCCGTTACGCACGTCCGAGCCGCGTTATTAAAAGCCAGGGGGGAGGGGGAAATCGAGGTTAGACAAACGCTCGCCCCGGGGAAAACCACACGGTTCGAGCGGCCTTGAACTCGGCGCCCTCGCGGCTCCCGAGAGTCCCGTCGCTGGGCCCGCGCCGAACGCGCGCGACTCGCGGGGTACAATTTGAGAAGACGCGCCGGAAATAAGCCGCCCCCGGGCAACTTTACCTCCGCGCCGAGATGAAAGCCGAGCCCCCGGCGCCGAGCTTTGTCCTTCTCCCCTTTCGCCCTTGTCGCCGGGCTTTTTTTATCGCCGGCCGGCCGGATTCCCCGGGGTTGCAGGTGGAAAACGCGGATTCGGCCCCGGCTGCACTCCTCGCTACCCTCGGGTTATCCGGTTACTCGCGTTGCATATAAGGGAAACTTTTGTGCGGGGGCAATCGGGCGCTCGAATGGCGCGGGCGGAGAGGGCCGCCGCGTAATTAGATACAAATGTACGAGTTAGAGGTGGGGGTGGGGGGGGGGAGGGGAATAACCGGGCTGTAATCTTCCGGGAATCAGAAAGTTCATTCCGAAGCTAAGACCACAAATGCCGAGGGCCTACGGCGTTACATCCCGGCCGCCCCCCGCGCGCTGCCCCTCCGACGCTCCCTGCACCTGATGCTCCTATTCGAGCTTTACTCGACTTTCACCTTATGACCCGCTGCTTATATTACGCTTTTAATTACACCGCTAGAAGTGTACGAGCGGCCAAGCACGACCGCCTAATAAGAATTGCGATAAATGGAAATGAACAATGAAACTTGCCCTCGCTTTATTAATTGGAATTATTAAGACTCGGCACTCTAGTCCTGTTAATATCAAGTTTATGCCGATAACTACCAACCTTTTAGTCGATTAACCTTATCAAGAGGAAATTTCACTCCTAAAACTGGTGGGCATAGCAGAAGCCGTCAATTTTTACTGATCCAATTTTTTAAACTACAAACTGCCGAAAGCCTCGTCGGCTTCTTTTATGATACATTCTTCTTTGAAGTACAAATTTGACCAGCTTTATGATCAATGCGTTTAATCAAATCAAGCTCTAAATTTATTAAATGAAAGTATAAATTCAATTAAAATTTTTAAATTCTGATCAAATAGGATATTCAAATATTGTGCCAGGTAATTTTTGATGACAAATTGATACAAAAACTCTATTATTAATGTAGGTTTCAGGGAATTCCGAAAATAAGATCCCAAATACTCATTTTATAGCAATTATTTTAGAATAGTTCTTGGAAGGATAACTTAAATACACATAACTAATTGGTGTCACTCTAGTAATGTATGAATATCGTGTTCTGTACTATTAAATACAATTACTCAAAAAATCGTACTTGATTGGAGGTTCTTAGTTAAATCATATAAATTCATTCTTCAAATCAAATTGTAAATTAATTTAACAACTACTACTGATATTTCGTAACTAATAAGTCGTGGTAGAAGAGCATAATTGGTTGGTAGATATGGGAACAAACTAGACATATGTCAAAAACTTCGAATAAACAAATGCGATGTCCTTGTACCCACCTAAAAGGCAAATTGAGTTCATAGTGATTAATAAATTCTAAAAGATTACAGTTAAAAATGGAGTATGCATATACCTTCGAGGTATTACTGAAAGTGGCCGACCAATTTCTGATGACCAACTTGGGGCCTTATCAAAGTGCCCAGATCATACCGCTGTGAATTAACTGACAAAAATTTGAAAAAGAATGTTGTCACATCAATGACAACACTTTGCAAAACATAGCATTTCCTAGTATCTCCCTATGCTCGAATGCCAAAATAATTATATTCCCGGAACAACGTGTTAGTATTTTCATATTACGCGTTCCATGATTTTAGCTCTGCAGGGTAGCTTTTAATTCGGTGCGCGGTTTCTTTTTCGGGTCCCGCACACGCGCTAATTACTTGGGAAGGATTATGAGGATTTCTCCACTGTAAACGCGCGGACAGACTATCGCCCGAGGCTTTTATCATTCAAAGTTAAAAGTGTGTTCCCGTTTTTAAAGACTCGCTAAGCTCGCCGTCCGGTTTTTATTTGCGTGGCAACCTCGGGCGGCACTTATCCACGCCCGGACCGAGACGGGGATGAGTATTTATTCGGCTCTTTGAGCAGGCTGCATTAGCCACGGCTCCGCAACATTCTACTTATCGTTTTAATGCCCTTGGGCGTTGCGCGCGCTTGTGCAATTATTTTATTATTATACAATTTCCAGGGTCGAGTGCGCCGGTGGCGCCGCGCCTTTTTCATCAGCCTGCGGCCCCCTAATTACCAAACGCGCCCCGTCAGCTTTTTTCGCTCCTCCTCCCCAATTAGTTGTCTCGCTTTTATCCTAGCTGTGCCCTTACCTTCCCGCTTATTTCGTTACAAATAATCATTTCGTAATCTAAGGGAACAGTGTGACTCGTGGGTCCCCAACGTCCATGATGACAAAATCACGGAAATCCATTTTTTACCATTTGCAAGAACTTACGTTATAATTTTTGTCTAAAGTAGTAAAGTTTTTAGTGAAGCTTAAAGTGCATGCACGGTGTTCTAATAGTTCATAAAAATTTGATATGCATTGAAAAGGGTTGACCACGTCGACCTTCGTCTCCTTATTAAACTAACAAATTATGTGTTGGGGATTGAGTAATAAACTTATACCATCGCTTGGACCACTTGCTTCTATTCAGAACTACCGCGTGTTCAAAAGCTTAATCAAAATTAGTAAAAAAACTTACAAGTTACTCCAGCGCATCTCAGGTTATTTATAGTAGATTTAGTTATCAAAAACTGATTAAAACTGAAAAACATTACCTGCTTCCTTATATACTTAACTAAGTATGAAAAAACTTGATCACTGGTTTCCCGAAAAGAACATGTACTTATATTCAACTACTATTATTCAACTAGTTTGTCCTACAATCTAAATCTGATCTCTACATACTGTTTCTAAAAGCATTAAAGAATGTTTTTATTGGGGAATAATACTATAAATTTATCCAATAAAAACTCACATCTGGTACACGAACAATACCTGCCAGAGAATTGCGGTGCGCTATTTTCATCGCCATCAATCCCCTAATTTTTGTGATATTGACAATTTAGAAGGTTACACACACCGGCTAGGACCCCTCGCACGGATATCGCCTTGTTAAACGTACATTAATTAATGGCTCATGAGTATAAAGTTTGCGAAGCGAAACACGTTAAGCACCTCCTCGATAGCATAACGGTTATTTTATATACGGTGACTTAATTGATTAATTTAACCGACATGGAGTAAAAAAGAGTTTTCAAGCCGCGTACAGCCGATTGGCGAGTGCGGCACCACTATAGGCAAGATCTAACTTCAAATATTTGTCTGTCAATTAACTTTCCAATGCAAACAGCAGCTCATTTCTTCCTTGATATACCTTTAATGTCATGGGTGTATGTACGCAGTCGATGAGTTGCGCGTCACACGGGACCGAGAACCGCCACGGGATTGGAAATCAATACCATAAAGCATTATTGGTCCATAAAGTTCAAAAGGGAATTCAATTTTCATTTTTCGACCATAACTGTATTGTAGGAGATTTGACATCAATTCCAATTTGACTACTTTTACAACACTAATTATACTCACGCAGTGTGCGACAATAACTGTATTTTATGGAATAGCAGTTTGTGTAATTATCAACATAAAATCCGGTAACAAAATTGTTTCTTTTTCCGAAATTATTTTACTCGACAATTGTCCACGTTAAAAAAGTATTCCAAAGTCTTTTTTGGATCAGAATGAGACAAGGGATATTTAAATTTTTTTCATCGATAAAGGATATATCTGCAAATACTGCGTAATAGGAAATTCGAAATGAGTTGCAAGGATTAAGGAGGGCTAAAAAATTATGCGACAGAAAAAGTCTAGGTCGAGGCACGAAAGAGATATCGGTTAACTCGCGGCTCAGCCAGCTTTTTGCTAAACGACCACAGGCTGAGTCTCTCGCGCACGCCAAGTCTGTAGGATTTTCGGATTTCACGCGCTCGCTTTCCGGGACTTGTCGCGCCACTGACTCAAGCGTCTTCCTAGACTCCGAAGTTACCTGTTTTCAGAAAGACGCGGCTTACCCGTTCTCGATTTTGACAGAGGTCCAAGTGACTTTTACATTAGCAGTGGATATTATACGCCAAAGTCAAGACTGTGTGTCGAGGTGTCTTCTGAACTATAAACTAATAAGAAAGTCCAGGATGGTTTTTCTCACTATTTTTCCGCTCTCGTGGTGTACGCGCCTTCAAAAAGTGGGCGGGGCCAAACGCGTCCCCGCTCGAGGCTTAATTGTCGAGCCCGGAAGCATCGATTTTGTCGGGAATTTCGTGAATTATTGATAGCCAGCGTCACGTAGCGGCACGACCCCAAGTCGATCGAAATTACAAGTGGAGAGCAAGATGACAAGTGGCGAGGGTGTGCCATGTTTTTTGAAAGGGGTTCTCAATCGTCGAACAGCCATATTCGGTAGAAATCATTAATTGTAAGGTTATTAAATAATTGAAGCTATGCATTTTTCATCGATTGGTTAATCTAATTTAAAAAGAAATTGTATTCAATGTAAAGTATATTATTCATCAGCGAGAACAACGATGAAAAATCAAATATACAGTTTTTTTAACTACACTCAATAAATAATTATATCAATAATGAATAATACCTCACTGCTTCCGAGTATAATTTCATCTACTGTTATAATCACTTTATTAAAATATTAACGCAGTAATCAAATATAAGCGTAGATCAATAAAATAACTCGTGATAACGTAACGAAAATCATCAAACGCTCCTGGTGAAGAATAAAGCGGTTCTCGAGCAAGCGTTAACGTTAATATGTCATAGAGGCGATAAACACGTATAGCAATAGCTGATTTGGAAGGACGTGACAGGCGAGTGTAATAACTCGCAGCGCGGGACGCAGCGAGCCATCCGTGAAACATTCGGCAGTGATCGCGCGGAAGCGAAGAAAGGCTCGCGCATCGATAAAAAGCCATCGCCCACTGCCGAGTCGATCGTCGGGCGACGGATAAAGTTTAATACGAAGTGGCGGGGCACTCGGCTCGTCCCCGCGGCGCGGCCGACCCGGCGTGTCAGGCCCGTAGACACATGCGCGGCCGGGGCAGTAAAGTCCACCCCCCCCCCTCTTCGAAACTCAATCTCGCGGTTTTTAGCGCCATAAGCTTGTACGCGCGGCTCCGTTTTATTCGCGGGCGGCCGGCCCGCGCCCCGCTCGGTAATAGAATCCGCGGAACGAGCCGGCAGTCGCGGAAAGGCCGAGTACCCGGTTTTTCGGGCCGGAGCGGGGCCGCGGGGCGTAAAGCCCCCGTATACGGGCCGCGGTATATTGCGAGGCGGCCGAGAAGGCCGCTTAACGCCTGCTAAATAAAACGCCCGTCCCGGAATAGCGCCGTTCCCCTCGCGTCGCGCCGCCATCTTGGAGTGCGGGCCCGTGTCCGCGAGGGCGCGGTCGTCGTCGTCGTTGTTGTTGTTTTTTTTTTTCGTTGCGTTCCGCGAAGAATAATGCAGAGTGTGCGGGGAAACTCGCGCGGGTTAGGTCCAATGAAATTTCCCGAGTGGGGCCCCGGCCTAAGGCTGATGTAACCGCCCGGATTCCCGCGGCGTTCGCTTTGAGAGGTTTTCCGAAAGCTCGCCGAGCCCCGTGGTATGCGATCTCTCGACCTTAGGCTGCTTTCGTTTCCTCGGCTTTGAGCAGCTTGTTATACCTCGTTAGCTCTACTCGCGAGGAAAATTGGATTAAGCTTCGTATTACATGAATTATCTCGGCTTTATCTATCGTCGCAGCTGCATACACTTCAGCCGAACATGTGCACCGAGCGCGGCCATCAAAGCCACCGGGAAATAAGTACGCCCAGCTCACCGACGGTAAGGCCTTAGGGCACGTATATACATGTACATATTGCGCGCATCGGCCAGGCCGCACAACAGCCCCGTTATCCTTATAATCTTCAAAAAGTTGGGCCGCCGAGAGGAAAGAAAACGAGGAGTACACGCCGCGGGGACGAGTTACATGTCGCCACGCAGGGGCCGAAAACATCGGCTCGCGGTAAAAAGGCCGGCATGCACATACACGCATAAACGCGCCTTAAATGGGAGGCGCGAGATTTAAGCCCCGGGAATACATCGGCCGCGGCTCGTTACCGGGGGCTCACTGCGTGGCTGGCGCCGATCCGGGATAATTCCCACGAGTCTGCCGGGCGCCTTTTGACCCACCCCGGCAAAGGGCCCTCAAAGGGCCCGATCGGCGTGCATTAGCGGCTGATCGCCGCAAAAAAATCGCCGCGTTGAAAGAAAGTGCCGACGCGGGAGGGGGAGTATAGACCGTCGGCCGCAAAGCCCCGTGTCGCTTGCGCCCGGTATGAATACTCGCGGTGCCGCAGTGTAATCTGCCCCGGCGCTCGTCGATGGTGAAATGCAGGTGGGGGCAGGTGAGTTAGGCCGACGGCATTAATCATCGTCGCGCTTGCGTATATAGGGCGCGGGTAACGATGTCTTTTTTTTTTTGGTATAACAGAATATTCGGCGCCGGTTTTTCGGATCCGCTTCGGAGGCCCGGATAATGCAATGTAATGCACTTTGTTCGCCGGGCGCATTACCCCCGCGAAGTATCGAGAGTACCGAAAACAATGATTGTAATTGCGCAAAGCACCCACTGGCTTTTCGGAGTGACGCGGCGCTTGATCCCATTAAATTCACGTTGAGCGCAGGTGCATTCGGAGGGGGGCAGGCGTGCGCGGGGAAACAAAGTTTCAATTCCGATGCGGGTGTTCGGAAGCGGCCATTGGCGATAACGCGTACCTACAGCCGCGCCCTTCCGCCGCGCCTTCCTTTTTAACCGGAATCACCCCGAGCGGACTGCAACCGGATGAGCGCACCCCGCCGCCTGGGTTGCCGCACGGCGCCTCGGAGGAGGACGACGGCACCCGTGGACCGCGCGACATATCCCTTTCGGCCGAGTTTCCCTCATGGTTCCTTTATTCTCATTACGCTTTTAAGACTCGAGTGTCGGTCCTCTCACAAGCGGGCAACGCGCGGGGATTCCCGCAGAAAGCCCCCGCGTTATTAAACATAAGGAAACACGGGTACGGCAACCCGGGGTCAGTATATTGATCAAATAGACGGGGGCTCGATTGGCACCGTGGGCCAAATCACGAGGGAAGCTTGGCGTCAAAGTGCAGGCGGCCGCGAGGATGATGCGCGGCCCCCTCTACCGGAGCGCCTCGCCATTGATAAGCCCCGGGCCGCGGATACAGCCGGGCGGCTGCATTTTTAACGGGGACCTCGTTAACGCCGGTTATATATACACGCGGACAGCTGATTAATCCCCCGGCCGCGCGGGCCAACGAATTAGCCTGCCGCGAGATACGCCGGGTCGAGTTTATTGCGCTCTTGATTGTTCGCCGGTTATAAAGTTAATGTTTATACTTACGTTGGTGCATGAGATTCATGCGGCAGCCCGGCCGGCCCCTTCATCCCGGACCGCCGCCGCCGCCGCCGCCGCGCCCAGGGACGCTCATCTGACTCGGCGTCTGAAAAGATGGAAACATCGTTTCATCACAAATTACAACCCTCGAATTTCCTCTAATTTCCCGGAATTTTCAAGATTGCCGCGCGAATCACTGGATCCGAGGTAATGATGCCGACCACGCGTTTATTACCGAGGGCAATTTAGAGGCAGGTTAGAGTTTATCTTGCAAAATCCGCGTATCTTCTGCCGTTGTCATTCTTTGCCCACGTCGTATTTATCAAATGGGAGTTAAGACGCTGACAACGTATTTTTACTGGCACAATAACGCTTATTAAACGATGTATCTGTGTAGGCGATCAAGTGTCTGCTAGAATGTACGGTTACAACGTTTAATTTCTTCTTTTTTTTTTTCGTTTCCTTGTTTTAGGGCGACAAAGTCATAAAATAAAAAGCAAACAAACTTTAATTCAGGGATTCAGTGAAGGATACGTCAATGCCCGCGCAACCTGCCGTAACACCATCCTACTGCCTTACATTTCCACGTGCGAGCCCCGCAGAGTCCAACTGGCTTCGAAGCGCCAGGAAAATCTTTCACCCTCTTCACCGCGCGACCGGGTAAAAGCTACAAGTCCCGGGGAAAGTTGCCGGGCAGTTTTGAGCGGCGCGCGAGCCGCACACACGGATTACAAGTTGGACCAGTGCGCCCTCGCGGGGCTTGAGTTACGACATCGGAATCCTGCCGAGGCGACCCCCCCCCCGGTGAATTTATACAACGGAGGTATCCCCCGCCCTTCCCCCCAGGGGATTATGCAAATATTTAATCGCGAGCGCCGCCGCGCTAATGGGAAGAAACGGCAGCGCCAGCAGCGGATTAACCGGCCGCGCGCAGATAAGAATTTAATCTTTGAGCCGGGCCTGTATATATACCTCGGCGCGGGCGGCGCGCCTCTCGTCAAACTCGTCCGCGGCCGGCGGCTATTAGCGCGACGGTATTTGTATGCAGCGGGGGGCCGGCCCCCCGGGGGAATCCCTTATTACCGGGGTCGGTCGGGGCTTGTGCGCGAGCTGACGCCGGGAAGCGAAGAGTCCGGAGGGCCGCGCGATAAATGTGGAGGCGGTACGTGATGGACCGGCCGCCGGGAAGTTAGCCCGCTCCCGCGGCAATTGATTAAGTGCGCGTGAAAAGTTTCGCCCGGGGCTTTTGGTAACTGCGCCGGGGGCTCGGCCCGGAAGCGGCTCCTTTGGCTTCTATCTAGCCCGCGCGCCGCTGCAAGTGCCGCTTAATCATCGAGTGTTATTTTTAATAAGGAAAAGTGTTGCCGCCCGAAACAATGGGTCGACAGGATGGGAATAATCGAATGAAAATAAAATACAGGCGCTCGTTGTATATATATATATATTTACAAACTTTTCCCTATTATTCTTATTATTGTGTACACTTGGAATAACATAATGAGTCAGAGTCGAAGTCATTGTAAGCCGATAATGGACTGTACGGCTCGTGTATGGATGCATTAATTAAAAAATTCTGCGATCTTACCGATGAGTACCATGGGATACAAGCGGCAGCTTTACAAATAAGAATAGTAGCACGCGTACCCAGCTTGTGTGTATAAATAAAGCATTATCTTTTTCCTCGTTATTTCCAACTTTCTGTCGAATATTATTCAATTATCAGCGAGGAAGGAATTATTAAACTTTTTCCTCCGCCAATCGATGTACATTAAAGGAAAACTGCGTATATTTTTAATCAGGCACATGTACACCCGTATACAAGGAAGGAAAATCGGTCTGTTTATACGGAAAAAGCCTTATAATACCATCAAACGTATAGACAGAGGCAGAAAGAATTAACCGTGGCTTTTACCGAATTATATATATATGTATACGTATCGGCCGAGCGAGAGCAAACGAAGCCTGCCGTATTGAAACTGCGGAAGCGCCAAGCTCCTCGAACAGCCTCGATATATACGTCCCGCTTGCGGCAAGGAGCCCAAAGTCCCCGTTGAAAAAATACAACCCGGTGGCTGGAGGGTATATCGCGCGCACGGAAGGCTCTACTCGACTACCCCCCCCTTTCCCACCCCGGTCTAATCCATTTGATAGCCGGGCGGCGCGTGCGGCGCGCTAATAAAAAAAAAGAAAAGGACCCGCGTCCCCCGCGTATTCGCGCGCGGACAATTAGGCTAATTATATTTGAGCCGCGCCGGCGAGTACGTGTTTATACGCGCCGCGGCGATTAGACTCCGGGGACGGCGCGCCGGCCGAAAGACGCGGACGATGCGGGCGCCCCCACCTGTCCCCCGGGTTAATCGGATGCGCGCGTCTCGTAAATATTTATCAGGCGCGGCGGGGCGGGAAAAAAAAGGCCTCCGTCCGTTGCGGGCGAGAGCCGCTTCCTCGGAGGAGGACTGCCTTCCGGAGTCGTGGGCACGTGTACATCGGCCGATGTGTTTTGGACGCGTGGCCGATTTCGCGTCCGAGTTCCAATCGCGGGGATCGCGACGTACGTCCGTCGGGATTGAAACACAATTGGGAGCGCAAGGGCGCCCGATCCATGTGTGCTCCCGTTCCAATTAAGTCCTTTTTCTTTGTCTCTCTCTCTCTGTCTCGCTTTCTCCGATCCATCATTGCACCGCCGCAACAACAACAACAACAACAACAACAACAACAACAACGGCATATAAAAAAAAGGACTCGGTGTTTTTCAGCGTACCTTCCTCTATTGGGCGACGTAATGATTTGCACGTTACGCCCCGGCCGCGCCCCCTTTCAGAAGAAGCGGCCCGAGCCGCCCGGCCGAGGAGGGAAAGGTAATTATCCCGAGCGGCCGAGTAAATGATGTGCACACGATACGCAGATGCATATCGCGGTGGGATATATCCTCTCTGTGTGTGTGTGTGTGTGTGTGTGTCTGCGCGGGGGATCGGCTATTCATCGGCCGGCGGCGCCGCCCTAAAAATTAGGCGTCCTCTCCGCTTTTTCACGGGGGATCGGAGCCCCTGCGAGGCCGGCGAAAAAAAAAAGGACGCGCGTCCCGGGCCCCCGGGGCTAATGAAAGCGACAGAGCCGCCCAGCTGGGGGGAGCCGCCAGGTACACACGCGCCGGCCGCGCCCTTCAAATATTAGTGGACGCCGGGGCCGCGCCTTACGCCCGGGGGGCAGTAATCGCGCGCGGCTAAGGCTCCTCGATTCCCGATGTTTTATCCCCCGGGGGGGGGGCCTGTTTTTTCTCTGCGGGGGGGGGCCGACAACCACGACGGCGCCTACCTTTGATTCTTGCGGTCAAAGGACCGGGGCACCGCTCGCCCTCATTATTCCGGCGTGTACTTGGACCGGGTGGTCGCGTATTCCTCCCCGATGCGAGGCCGACCGTTTGTTATCTTCGCTTGTTAACCGGAAAATGATCAATTTCGAGGCCCGCGGCCTCTGTTTTCCCTTATGCTCAAATGTATTTGATTTCGTATTCCCTTGTACGCCTCGGCGAGTAAAACGCCTGCGTTTGTTTCATCCGGGCGCTCCCGACTTTTCGTTATAATCATTATAATGGCAAAAAGAGTACACATATAATCTCAATGTTATGTATTTAAATGCCGCGGTGTACCGGGTAAAGCCGCCGCCACGCCCGCAACGACAAATTCCAATTGGAATATTTAATTTTTCGCTGTTTTTCAACCGCCACGCACGAAATCTTATATGCTAATTCGCGGGGGTTAACGTTGAAAAATCCCCTCGCGCCCTCGCGCCCGCCCTGAAATAACGAAAAGTAATTAATTCGAGTTACGCGATATCGCGGCAAACTTTGAGCCTTGCTTTCGAGCCGCGCGCTCGGACGTATCCCCTAAAAAAGGGCCGCGAGGGCAAAGCGCAGTGGAGACCGGAAGGGCTTGCGATCGGGCAATCAAAGCCCGTTAATCGGCCGATCGCTCTATTATTCCGTATATATACACTTATAGAGGCTGGGGAATTAAGCACGCGGGCAAATGGAATTTTTTATTTTTTTATATTTCATATAAAGTTTATTATTATTGGCGGGTTGGGCTAAGGGGCCCCGGGCAAATAAAACGCGCGCCGCGACTCTTAATCAGACAATAAAACCTTTAACATCATTGTTTTGTATTGAAAGGCCGGAGGGGGGCTCGCGGGGCCCCGGGCGAATTAAGCTCTCCGTTAATAGAATTTTTTATGCTTCATAAAGTTTGTAAGAAACTGAATTCCTCTTTTACCGCATTTTTACGAGAATTTCTCCGCGCGGCCGGGGGCAGATGGGCCGGGAGAGTCCGGGTCGATTGATCGACGATACATCGGCGGCGGCCCGCCGCGAGATAATATATATTTGCCGATCTATCATCCGCGGGGCGACGCGCAAGGATGGATCGCCCGCAGGGCCGCCTCCCGCCCGGCTCCAAATTATGATTTTTTTTTTTTTTTTTTTTTTTAATTCCCCGCGCGCTTTCGCTGAATTATATTGGCGCGCGGCCTTGATGTATCGCCGGGCGTGCACCGACGTCCTTTCCCCCCCTGACTTTCGACAGCCACCACCCTTTTTTTTTATCCCCCCCCGTTTCCCGCGCAAGATCGCTTTATCGGCGTGCGGCGCACGAGTCCCGGGTGAAAGGGCCCGAAATTTTCGGCGGCCCCGATGTTTTCCCGTGAAAAAGGCTCCCGTGGATTGCCTTGGCGTTTTAAGCGAACGTGATAATGTTGATAAATGGCGGGACTGTCTCGTAACTAATTAATCGAGTAACCGCTCGGGGAAACACTGTAAAATAGCGATTGGGGGGCGGGCGCGCGCGGCTAACGAGCAATATCGATGTGTATTTGTTATTGCTAATTTACAAGTAGGATCGCGTTGCCGGGCGTAAGCAGATTTGCAATTAAAACGTAATGCCGGCTTGAACGACGGGCGCGGGTATAAATTTCGCGAATTTATTTGGCCGGTATATGTGCGCGCGGCCGCGGGCCGAATGAATCAAGCGGCGATTAATTGTTGGCGGAATTGTTGGCCAATTAAATCAATAAAATTTACGGCCCCCCCCCCCGTTTTTCATCATCCTCCCCGGCGATGGCGATAAAATCCCCCTGGCCCTTGGCCCTTCCCCCGACTTGAGAAGCGGGTGGAGGAAAAAAGAATGCACTCGGGCGCAAATACGCGAGGCCGCGGATCATTTGACACGTAATAGGAAAAGTTTGCGCGTTCGTTCCGTTTATCGAGGGGGTTGTACTTTTTTCGCGGATACGCTCCGGCCTCGCGGCCCTGCCCCGTAAACAAAAGCCGGCTAGAGTTTATTGGGCTTGGGCGCCGCGCACACGTGGGCCACGGCCTGTATCGAATTTGCAGCCTCCGCCGCGCCCCGATTAATTGGCTTAAGTGGGAAAAGTTTCAAGGAAAATCCGGGCGATCGCCTGGGCGTCGGACTACGGCCAATTAATCGAGCGGCCGGGGGGGCTAAAAAAAAACGGCCGTCGCTCGATTATCCCGCGCGCGCACTCGGAGGAGGTCTAACGAACGATTGTCGGGCAAACGACAGTCGGCCGTTTCGGGAACACTCGGGCAAATTGACGGGCGGCTTTGTTCGCGCGCGCCGCCGCCCAAACGACATCCTTTACGAGGGTCATAATTTTTTTTTTTTTCGTTTTTTTCTTTTTTCCTATAAATCGCGGCGGTTCTTTTTTCGCTTCGCGGGCACGCGACCGCAGGCCGACCCGGGACTCGTAACCGATTTTACGCTCATTCCCGCAATAGGGATAATAGGCTTTATTAACGATTTATCCGCATATAGCGCGGCAATAACGCCGGGGATGCACCTTGACGGCTCGTGCCGACTAATCACTTTTCAACTAATTATTCTTAAATAATTGAGGGTTGGAGGGCTCGGGCGGGTCGATGGGCGCGTCTAATAGGAGAAGCCGGTGCATCGCGCATGAAAGCGGGCTGAGTCAACAAATCGTCACCGCTTCCACGTCAGCCAGTGATACGAGGAAAAGCCAGCAAGTGCCAAGCGGCTTGTTTTATCAGAGCGCGGATTATTCTTTATATGCACACTCGGCGCGTCTTGTAAAGTCACTCGCTTTCCAATCTGCCGGGAAACCTTTCGCGTGCACTCCCCCCACGGTCGAGGGAAGGACTTCCGCTCCACGTTAATGAAGCACGTATTACCGCGGCATTGTTCAGCCGATCGGAACCCCGCAGCGGGGAGCTTGCAAGCTCGCGGGGGTGCGCGATCGCGAGGGGCCCCCCGAGTGCGATTTATCCTCGCAAAGGCGCACCTCGGAGCGGCCTCAAACGCGAGGCAATTTCGCAGGGCCGTCGGGGAAGTGGCTGCCGACGCGACGACGCCGCGACACACAAGCCCCGCGGTACGTACGTCGCCTTTGACCCGCTCGCCAATAACGATTCATTACAACCCCGTATCGCGGGGGGAAAAAAAGAGAACAGTCGGGTTGATTGTTCGAGAGTCGCCGAGGATGCGTACACGGCGCTTCCGTACATCCCGCGAGACGCAGTTGACCGTTTCGAGGGGGCCCCTGGTAGTTCCCCCTTTTTTTTTCCGCGCGCGTACAACGTCGTGTGGGCCGAGGGGCGCGCTTTCCTCGGCCGATAGTGTTATCCGCGATAGCGGCGTTGAAGCGCGCCCCGGGGGCGGCTTTTAACGAGCTTTCACCAAAGCCCCATCGATACACACTCCGGCCGATAATCCACTCTTATCGAGGAATATTACTGCATCGTTGAGGGACACGCGATCCCCGTAATAGCGGCCGGCTGCACGGGCCAATGGCGCGTCGAGAGGCCGCCGCCTCGGACGCACGGCCCGTCGATTTGATCCCCGGGCCGCGTAAAACCCGGGCCTTTGAATCCCCGGATCCACAGGTGCAATTCTCCCCTTGTCAAGGGGACGCGTCGGCCTGGAAAGCCCGCCGGCCCGACGGCCAAGTCATCCTCGCCTTATATATGTGTGTATGTGTGTACCGCCCATCGATTTCCCCGGCGCGCCCGAGCTTCTTACACCCCGCGCCAACTTTTCCGCCCGGAGAATTATTTATTACCCCGGCCGATTTACAAAACATAATCGCCGCGGATAATTAACGAATTGTGTACACGTATGTGCAATAACTCGCCCCGTGGAATCCCCGCGCGTACATATGTATATGTACATATGTACAAGTTCCGCTCAGCCGCTTCTTCTTTTATTTTTTAATCTGGCGGCGGGGAAGTTGGCCGGGCGACGCGGGCAGGATGTATGAGTTATCGCGGGGGCCCGAGCCGCCGATGGGCGCTTATCGGCCCCAGCTGTTCGCCCGATATCCCCGGCGCCCCGATCTCTCACGTCCGCGGCCTTTGTGCGCCTTTTATCTCCGGCCGGGGCGTTAAAGGGGAGGATTGATCGCCGCGGATGAGCGGCCCGTCGATTCCTTCCTTTTTTTACCGTTTATCGGCACGGCTTCTTCGCCTCGCGCTTATTAACGCCCACGGCTGCCGTCGGCGCCCCCGCGGATGCGGCCCTTTGTTTCGCCGTCGCGGTACGCCGAGGCGCCTTTCCCGGCCTCGGGGCTTTCTCCCGCGAAGCCTCGCGACTTTTCTCGTCGGCGAGTTATCGGTTAATCGAGATGCGAGTCCCGTTTATATACAACTATAATAAAAGTTAATACAATGGTGGATGGATAGATATGAGTAATGCAATTACCAAAATGCATTTTTAATAGGGTACATCATATTATTATACATCATATAATTAATAGTAAAAGAGTGTAATTGGGTTGTAATGTTGGGTTCAATTTTATGCATACTTGGAAGCAAGGCTTTTAAAAAGTAACGATGCTTTTCAAAAAACGATCATTGCAATTTAAGCAAATTAACCAAATTATTATACCATCTAATCATTTCTTTGTAAATATTTGAAAATGTTACATCGTAATCTTTTTATGCAATTTACAATTCAAAGATCTTATGCGATAAAATACATTTATCAATTCTAAAAAATTGTAATTAATTTAGTACACGTGTAAATTTTTTTATAGAATATCTTTTTACATCTGCTTTGCTTCCGCTGAATGTTTTTAATATTTAACTACAATATTATAATGTATTTCATGGTACGAATTTACGCGCGCTTTGTAAAATTGTTTTAATAATATTTTATATTTCTCTCTATATTTCTCATAGTCACTGGATTTTCGGAACAGGCATATATTTTTTAAGAGAAAATAGATTTAATAATTTTCGCATTGTTCAAAGGAATGTTACTTTAATATTTAATATCACAGAGGTATCATGTAATTTATGTAAAAATTTAAAAAAAAAATTCATGAATATTACGAAATAAAAGAAAGATATCCATTTACAGTGTTGAATTCGAAACAATGTCGTAGCATGGAATTAGTGCGCTGTTCGACTGAAATGACAAAGGTGGAATTTGAGGACAAGTGAAAATGGACCCGATGGGTATCGAATTTTGCTTTTTCCCCATCAAACTGCGATCCGCTGCGGAACGCTTGCCAATATTCATTGAGGTCTGTAAATTACAGTATAGAGAACGGGGTGAGGAATTCTTTAAAAGAATTCGCCTACGTAGTAAAATTTGTACATATTTATTTCTTAGACGACTTTTTACTAACAAAATACTTACACTGCGCAAAGTCCGGGGATAAGGGTTCTTTATTAGACGGGGCGAAATTCGCAAGCTTTGTTATCAATAACCACGCAGGCTCTGAAAGTCGGTCTTCCTAACAAACAAAAGCCCTGTGAAAGAGCTCACAAAAGCTCGGCCCTTATACATCCAAGAGGATAACAAAATAAAGCGCGAGTCCCGCGAAGCGAGAGAGGCGTTAAGGCCCTCGGCGCGGCTTTAACGAGAGGGAGCAGTAGTTACTCGGGAGTCGGGTCAGCCGCTGGACCGGCAACAAGCCTGCACGTGTTCCTCCAAAGCCGACTTTCGCGCGCGGGGACGAAACAAAAGGAAAGAAAAGAAAGGTGGCCGCAAATGGGTCAGCTATACGGGCGCTCGCCGGGGCTTCCCGGGAGGATCTAAGTCCGGGAGGCGAGCTTACCTTGTCTTCCTCGGCGGCTGCGGCCGGGAGCGCCTCGGTTGCGGGGGTGCCGGCGCGTCCTGGCGGCACGGCAGCGGGCGGCCAACTGATCCGGAGCGCTCGGCCCGCGGAGACGCGGGCGCCTGTGGCTCTGGGGGGCGGGTGGGGGCCCCGGGCGCTCGGGAGTGGCTGGCGGGGCGCGGGCGGCGCGCGCACCCCCTGCCGCCGACGCCGCCGCCGCCGCCACCGCCGCAGCCGCCTAACCCCCCTCCCACCCCTACCGCCGCCTTTCCTAATGAGCGCCTCGGCCCGCGACCTCCTGCCAGGACGCCCTCTGGACCGCGCGAGGCCGCGCGCAACCGCCCCGGGTGTAGTTTGTACCTTGCAGGCTGTAAGAGATAAAAAAAATGAAGGCCGGTTTTTCACGAGGACGTGTGTATACGGAAGAGGCCCAGGTGCGCGCGCGCGGGGGGGGCGGGCCGACATTGAACTGTTTACGCTAGACGGCTGCGGGGTGCCCTCGAATAAACAGCGGGGCGCGTCGGGCCGGGCCCACTGCACCGCGATTGCCTGCGCGCCGGGTACCCGCGCACGTACTTGGCCCTGGAAGCGGCGGCCGCGGGGCAACGGCGCCCGGGAATTCCCCGCGCGGCCGATGGAGTTATTAACAATTTAAAGGGCACAGAGGGGGAGCCACCGGCCCCGCCCACCGACACCGGGGGACACTCTTTATCAAAGTGCAAATACAAAGCCGATCGGTCTGTTAAAGGCCGGCGCCCTGTTTATCCTGCGGCGGTCGGAGGGCCGCCGCGGAAAACGGCTTCGTCTCCTCGGCAAACAGCGGATGATTGACTCGCGGGCCCGCTGAAAAATTCAGCCGGGCGCCGCTACATCAGGACAAACAGCGCCGCTTATTAAGGCTCGGGCTCTCCCCCCCCCTGGTTATATATATATATATATTGATCGAGCCGTGCGCCGCCCTGGGCGACGACGGGCCTTCGCCGGCGGCTTCCTTTCTTCCCGCGGGCAGAGCCAGGGCCGAACGCCAGCCCGTGACCCACATTCCCCGCGCGGATTAATGCGACCGACGCGCACCGCTCGCTTATGGTCACTCGGTGCGTCACTCGACGCGCGTCCATCCCCCGGATCTATCCATTTTTTTTATTTTCTTGGCCAGTATAGAAGTCGCCGTAAGTCGGGCGCGAGCCTCTTGCGAAAGCTCTCTCGGCGCTGGCCCGCGATTTCATTAGGAGGGACGCGCGCGCGCTCGCGAGCTTGCAAGAGTTTTATAAGCGCCGGGAATGAGGGGTTAAAGCGCAAAGCCTCCTTTGACGCGGTCCCTTTGAAAAGTCGCGGCAGCGCGCCAAGGAGGCCAGCCCACACGGACATCCCAGGGCCCGGGGCGCTCAATCGTGCAAATTGACGGGAAATCATATAGGAGAGCGCGCGACGCGCCGCCGGAACTGCGAATAAAACAGAATGCTCGGCTTGATTGAAAATGAGTGGCTGCCGGAGCCCGCGGGGGCGCAAACGGCCTTAGCTTTTCTTTTTTTTTTTCTAACCCCCCACCCCGACCCACCGGGTGATTGGCCCGCCGCGGCTTATCGGCCGCCCCCGTCATTTGTAATGAATACGCCGCTAACTAGGGCTGCCGCGCGGCGCGTCGCGCCCATTCATCCGCCCCATCATCCGAGGCACCGAATTATTATATACGTGTGCATATACACATATACACACGCGCGCGCGCACACAAAAGTACAACCACTCCCTCCCCGCTGACTTCAATGTCGCCCGGCCGAATTTCCCGCTTTTGAGCCCGCGCCGCCGCGGCATTCCGCCTCCCCGCCGCGCCTTTTAACCCTCCCCGCGCTTTTGTCTCATTTGGCGCTTTGTGCGGCTCGGGTCAGGGATTAATTGGGCCGATGCGGCCCGATCGCCGATAGGCCGCCCCCCCCCCCCCTTCCTCGTTGCGGCCACTTCGCATGCGCCCCTCGTCAAGCCGCGTG
Organism: Sycophaga agraensis; assembly: GCA_018906755.1. Taxonomy (NCBI): domain Eukaryota; kingdom Metazoa; phylum Arthropoda; class Insecta; order Hymenoptera; family Pteromalidae; genus Sycophaga; species Sycophaga agraensis. Next base: position 3,477,798 of record JACCIE010000004.1, read on the forward strand.
GACCCATCAGTGGGCGCGGCGCCTCCAAGTCGATGCACCGCCAAGTCTCCCTGGTTACAAACTGTAGTGTTGCTTTTTTTCGATTGAAGAAAAGCACGACTACTGAAAACTGTACCGATGACAATGCAGTGATTCTTGCTAAGCTCCTTGCTATTTTACTGTTTTAATTATATTGATTTCTAATCCGCTTTAGCATGTCATTGTAATCAGAAAATAAAGGCGCTGAACTGGCTTTTTCCCTACTTTGTCACCGTGCCCTACAAAATGTTAAAACTAATTCGGTAAAGGCCCCATAAGAAGGCACAATATGAAATGGCTTAACTCGGGAAAGTTAAGGAAGTTGCAATAATCAAACAATGGCATTCATTTTAAGCATTAACATATTTAAAAAAAAATCATTGGAACTAAGCTTACATTTTTTTAAAGTTCAGACTGGTTTATTGCACACGTCGATTATAATATGTTTGTGATGATAAAAAAGGATAGTATCTTTGCACTTTGTATTCTCTACTCTTCTACTGACAGGCAATATTCAAAATTAACTGCATGTAACGGGCCAACTAGCTAAAGCCAACTTTAGTCCACCCTGGAAAGTCGTATGCAGAGAACATCTCCACTGCATGTGTGGAAGCGATAATGCGGGCCGTGTAGGAGAGGTATAGTAACCCCATAAATTTAAAAAACACAATACTCAAACGGTATTTTCGTTTTAATTGATATTTATCCAAATTGCAATCGGTCCAGTATTAGTACTTCGCAACGTAAATTATACTAAACAATATTTAAAGCAAATCTATATATTTTGATATTTGCCACGAGAACTCCATAAGCTGTTATTAACTTTTTGTAATTTTAGTCTACAAATTCACGTACATTTTGAACTACGCTCTAATTTAAAATGTTACAAAAAATATTGATATAATTATGTTGATTAAATACTTTATTGAATATTCTAATATGCAAAAAGGAGATGGAATCTTTTTGAAAGGTTTATACACTCATTTACATGCAGAAGAACAATTATATTACAAATTATTAAAAAGCTTTAAAAAGAACATGGATTGTCTCAACTTCGAAAGAATTATAATAGTTGATAGTCATATAGATTCATTGTTAATTGCGGTATAATTAACAGTTCACTTGTGAATTGTAGTCTTCTTTGCTACAAAACGGGATCGATATCTCGCATGATCGCATCTCGTGATCGTATCGTTATTGCATCCATACTGTGAGCTACTAACTATTTGTATCCTGGCAAAAGGATAATTAAGATTGTAATAACCTAACCTTAGTAATTATTGAACATAATGATTACATTTCATGATACGACTTTCTATTTAATTTTGTTGCAGTGTACTTTGAAGAAAAGTATATCTTTACTCGCACGCATTTATACAACAAAGTTATTTACGAAATATTTTACGTTGATTTTTACAAGTTCGCGTAAATCAGTAAAAGGTTTTTTGAATACGTCTCTAATTTATAATTGTTTGATACTTTCTTTGCAAGCTCATGCAATAACTTTTATTTCGTACTATTTCTTTGGCGGCAAAATCTAAGAAAATGTAAACGGCATAAATATTAAATATAGCTTTAAAATTTTTAATAAATATTGCAAGTCAGGCAATTTAAGTACATTGAGCTTATCAATATTTCTATTCTGCAGTCATCCTTATAATGTCTAACTAAGCAGTTTGTCACGATCAAAGCCGTTTTATTAATTCTTTTATATATACGCACATATACATGCATTTACAATATTTTTCACTTGAATCTCCAATAATGCAAGCGCTGCCTGCAGAAGCAGAATCTCAGAATTTACTTTTATCCATATAAGATATGCATTTTTACTTTTTGTTAGCTATTCAAAGCTTCTTAGAAATTGTCGTCTTGTACAGATTCCTTAATTTTATATTTATAATGATAAGTATATTATTAAAAAGATATATCTTTTATTTTCATTATGCTATGAATTTTTCCCAGTAAATTTAGCTTACTTTGATCTATAGAGAAAGACACAAGTGTCCCGAGTAAAAAGTGAACAATTTAAGTCTTAGAAATTTTTCTCACTGCGAGTTGTGCATTTTTTACTTTTGTAGCGAAAGTGTAGACGGAGAAAAAGTTTTGTGAGAGATCAACTGCGTATCCTATATATAGCCAAGTCTGAATAAATGATCGGAGGACTACCGAGGAAAGCATCTCCCGAAGCAGTGCTGGAAAATTTTTTCGTTTCACTTTTTTGAAGAACATTTTTTCACTTCAACTGATTCGCTCCTGCGCGAGTATGACGCAATGCTTATTTCCTCCTCGATATAGATTATTTTTACGTAAGCGCTGCTCGCCGTGGCATTTTCTCCTTCTCCTTTTTGCTCCCTCGAAATCCGCAGTTATGGACGGTCTAATTAAGGAAGTAATGCGCGTCACGGGGGCCGGCTGCGACGCAGTTAAAATCAGTCGAAAGGTCCACTGAGGAGGAATCAGTCGATCCGCAGACTCTGGGGGAAAGGAGTCGCAAAGCACCAAACTCGCTCGGTAAACTCGGCCGTACACGCTGAAATATTCAAATACGCGCGGCCGTTCGTAAAAAGCGCGGGGGCGCATTGACAGGTCCTCGGTGCATCGGCCCAGCTGAGAGAGCCTCCCCCGGGCGCGTTTCGAATTCGAGTTAGCGCGCATAATTGCGGGGCGGGCTTTTAATACAAAATCAACGTCTCCGACGGTGACGCTGAGTTACAGGCGGGCGCTCGGACAATTTTCCGGGCGTTTGAACCCTAATGTCCGCCGCGTCATATACCTCGGCGGGCTGCCATACGACAATGGGGGAGGAGGAGCGGATCGGGGACAGGAGACAAAGTGGGGGAGAAAGGAGCCGCGGCGACGACGGCCCGGAAAATGGAAACGCGCGAGATCCGGCGGGGCGCGCTCGAGTAAATATAAGCGGATGAGGGACGCGGCCTGGGTGGTGGGGGGAGGTGCCTCGAATTTGATATTTTTTTTTGTTTTTCGTTGCCCGCGGAGCCGCGGCTCTTAACGCCCGCCGCGGGTCCTTTTCCTTTTTTCGGGCTTGATAATATGTACGCGTTTTTGGATACGCGCGGGTTGTACTTGTTGCCGCGAGGTACGGCGCACCGGGGCGTGTAGCCATTTCGGCCCGCGGGAAAAAAAAGTGCGGGGAATAATTGAATTTCAGCCGAGTTTTTTCGAAAGGCGGCCGACTGCGCGGACAAGCGGATCGATATTTAATTCGGAGTGTAACGAATGTAAACCGAAATGAAATGGAGGATAACGAGCTAACAACGAATCTGAAGTTTATCACTTCATTTTAATTAAAAGGCCGAATATCGTTAGCCAATATAAGCGTTAATCGTTTTAAATTCATCAATTTGAATCCTTTTGGGGAGAAAATGCGCCCGGATAACGCAGAGTTACACGTATTTGTACGTGTACGTTACCTGCCCAATAAAAATTCAGCGCGCCTGCACATTAGCAACGATACCGACAACTGTACGGCGGCCCGGGATTAAAGAGTTACGACTCGGGGCGATCGAGTGCTCGGCATCCCATCGACTGGGCTCAAACGGGCCGGACGTAACGAAGGAGGTTATGACTCGGCTCATGAACGAGGGTCATGCGCATCCACATGTATATTCTAATGCACTGCTTAACGGCGACAAGCTTTTTCTGTCCCTTTTGTTTTTGTACCCCGCCCCGTATACATGCACACGTACATATCCCGTTAGGCGTAATAGAATTCATGGGAGGCGCGTCGGCGAGTGACGCATTCATTGCACCGGCTTAGCCGGCGCCCCCGGGATATGTCTTAGAGCGGGGTGGGGCCTTACGCTGCCCCCGGCGTCAACCCCGCGGCCGAATTTAAAATCCTGGCTGGGGGATAGGTCGTGTATGCAAAGCGGGGCTCCGATCGGCAATTATTATCGCGCGGGGCGGCCGATGTTATGTGCGGGGAGAGGGGGTCGCCGGGGTCGTGGTGGTGGGGGACCGAGCTTTTACGGGGCCGCGCGGGCATGAATTATTCAGCGGGCTAGTCGTCGCGGTTAATCGTCCAAATGCGGGCCAAGCCTTGGGAGCTGGCCGCCTCGCCTCGGTCTTGTCGCCCCGACGCACTTTTGCGCGGCTTAACTCGGCCGAGTCGAGTACTCCTGACGGGAGCCGCGACGAGCTTGCGTAATTGCGCACCGACACTGCGACGGACTTGCCAGCCGACGCTGCAGGATATGCCCCCGCCGTCCGCGCCTCTCATTTACATCTCTTTAAATGTATGACTCTGTCAGTGGACCCTCAATCTCTCGGTCGATCGCGTTAACGGAATCCTGCCGAGGAAAGGGTGCACTCTCTCAAGGCACCAAGAATTGATTAGACGCGTGCGCTCGTAAAGTACATGCTTTCATTTTAATAAGAATCATGAGTTGATTCGACTATAGGGGAGAGCACTTTATTTTCACTTATTTACAGTCGTAGCCTCTCCTTTATACATATATTGATAATTTATATCATTTATGAACTATTATAAAATATTCTGCGATAAAGTTGTTAAAACTGAGTTGGGTACGCGATAAACTTCCTAGGTCTGCAGCAACTCTGAATCACATGGATAATGGGTCCTGATATGACATCAATCTATTTGCAACTGTATAAAATGTATAAATTACTTGTAAACTTCATTAGAACTAAGTCTTTAAGGATAATAAATACTACGTTCCGAGTGAAAAGCTGAAAATATACTGCTTTGCATTTGGCGTATTCAATCGTAGATCTCATCCTTCTAAAGTGTTTTGCGGGATCTCACAATGAATACACACAGAGAAAACCATAGGTTGCTTTCTCTCAGGCTTCGGTGCCAACGACATTACAATCATCGACTTTTGTAGGTGTTTGGCTCAATTTCAAACAGCTGAAACCACATCAGAGTGAAATACCGCAAAAGGTCGTGGATTGCATTGTCGGCACAGAATCTACCCATCGAGTTCGTCGGGTCTGAGATAAATTATTGCACTATATCAATGGGAAGTTCTATATGACAAAAGTAGATGGACTTATATGATACTTTGAATCATATTAACTCATAACATTTTGATTAATCGTTTGATGTAAATAGTAAAAGACTAAGCGGAATAAATCATACAAAACACTTTATACAAATATTTATTTTAATGACAATTCTAACGTCATCTCGCCTCGTACTCCAGCGTTTGCCAAACGGTACAATTGTTCGACGATGGACAAAGTGTGGACCCGGACGATTCTGTTTAGTCACCGAGGACGCAAGCTGATACATAATTAGCTTCATTACTCGACACAAGGAATCTTGTTATAATAATCAGATAAATTCATAATAGAAAAGTATTAAATACCAAAGAAATTTATTAGAATTTAATTTGATATTAATAATAATAATAAAACCATTAATATTAATTATATAATAATGCCAATAATATACACAAATGAATGGAACAGTTCTCTCTCTTCCTCTTTTAGTACGTCTTTCATAATCAGCTAAAGATTAAGTAATTTGCAGTTATTATCGACTAAGTCAAAAGATTGTAAAAGTTTCACATTTTTAACAAATTCAAACAAATATTAAGTCTGATATACTTATTTGTTCACTGCCATCGGCAAATACTTCAACTGTAATCACTAAAAAGGTTCATAGCGATTACTCTTGCTATATTCTTTACACACCATAGGTCAAATAATTTAAGTTAGGACTTAAAATACCATTAATGGTAGTTAAATAAATGATACCTATATATTTTCGTTAAAATCACTATATTCCTTTAATAATTTATTTAAACATTTTTAATTAATTTTGAATCTTGCATACGTCACGCCACAATTAGCAATTTATTTGGCAATGAAATTAGCAGTTGTTTAAATATCATATGAATTATAATGGCTCATCATTATGACTGTTCGTAAAATTGATATACAGAGATAGCACAAATACTTTATAACGGAAAAAAACTACATTACTAATGTGGTGTGAGGCCTAATTATGCTATATTATTGTTTACTCATTGATTTAGCAATAATCTATAGCAAGGATTCTTTGATTTGCATGCTTGAAAGGCATGTATAAAATACAATTATTACAAAGATCTATATTGATAAATATAGTTTGACTTTATAACAAGCTATGTTGCATTCGTTGTTAGTCGACTATAATTGTAGAATCGATACTTTGTAATATACCCATAAAGGTATACTACATAATCATTGGAAGTGACCATCGGCCAATAGTGTGGCACCTTGTTATTGCGGGACTAAAGTCGGTCACGCGCAGGTTTGTTATGTACTGAGTTATGTATGTAAAGAATGCTTGTATATAGCACTGTCAACAATCTCGGTATTATTCATGAAGACCAATATAGATGTGTGAACTATTTTAAGTTTCTTATACGAGCAAAACCTTTTTAAAATATTATTAGGCAGCATCATTTTTAAAGACAAAAAATCTGTCGAATACTGTACGTAGCGTGATTGAGTAAATAACTCGATTACGCAGGCGACCGCGATTTGACTATCAAAAAACTAGTAAAGAAAGATTATATGACAGCTTCAATTCAATTTGTTTATGTTATAAATAACATAAAGTTCTCGCAATGTTTCTATTATTAAGAAAAAAAGAATGGATATAATATAAAAAATGAAACTGGAGCTACCGTCTAAACTTTCTTCATTTGTTTTTAGCCGGGCAGATCGAGTCCTTTAGTTTTTGAATTGTTAAACTGAAATAAAATGTTGCTTTAAAATTAAAATAAACTTTAATAATTCATTCTTTGAATTTGAATGAATGTTACTTCTTACATTAAATACTACAAGTTACCTATACTGAATGAATATAAATGCAATTAAATTTCGTAACTAAATTTTTATTAAATTTTGTCTAGTAGAAATAAAACTATTTTTAGCCTCAATCGGATTTTAAATGTCATGTTGAAATATTATAAAATGATATCATAAATAAATTTTATTTATATTTTTATTATTTATATATTTAGTGCAACATTTATTGTAAATAGTTACCCCCATTACTATTATGATATTAAAATTTATAGTGATGAAAAATGAATTTCTTACTAAAAATAAAATAAAACTTATATTATTGTCTATAAATCTACGTTTACAAAAAATATGTGCCATGTTTAAGCAAGCTGTGTAAACTTCCTTTTAGGGAAAATCTTTTGTGAAATAGTTGATGTGAAAACTTGAATTGAACTAATACCTTCTCTGTGTGCATGTAATACTATAATTTTTAATTTGTTTAATACTTTTTATAGTCGATTAGCTAATAAACAATTTTATTTAGAAAAAATAAATTAAACCTTGTAGAACGTAGTAGTCATTTTAAATCTATTAGCCTGAAATAAAAGAACTATTTAAAACATTCAAAACACTTGAATTGACATCCGGAATTTTATTTTATGTTTGTTCATATTAAAACAAACAATTACACAGTATCTTAATACACATTTAAAGTAAAATATTGATTGTAAATGACAAAATATTATTGCTCGTATAATATATAACACAAGCACTTGTAATATTTAAAGCACTGTTAAATTGAAAGCATCGTTAGTAAAATATAACAAGTGGTCAAGGCAGAAGTTGCTGAAATTCATCACCATGCAGAGTAAAGCACCTATCTTTGTACTTGGATGTTTGTTGCTGGTTTCTGTTCTAAATGTGCAGGCTGCTCCACAATCATTTGAGGTTAAAATAAAACCAAATGTTTTTTATATAATATTAATATTTTAGATATACGTGAAAACAGAAGTTTTACAATTATTATGTTTCATATTTAGTTTTCTGTGGACGAATTTCAGACGTTTGCAGTTTCTAGATAAGAACTTAAGCTGACATTGCATTAATAATTTTAAATTTAAAATATTGGCCTTATACTACCTTTAAACAAGATTTTTCAATAATTATTTTCTGAATAATTACTTTAACAATCGATAAGGAATAAAATTTAAGATCATTGTTATTTAAATCGTGAAATATATTTTTAAATTTATTCCAATATCAGTATGCTATAGACAAGACAAAATAAAAGTAATAATATACAATCAGAAGAAATTGTGTTATCCACTTAAATCTGTATAAATAAAATAATTAATTATTTTAATGTTTATTTTTTATATTTATCTCAATTATTAATATTCAGAAATTTAAATAATAGTAGTAAAATATTTTAATTTAATTAATGTATATTACTCGACATAAAAGAGTAACTCGAAGAATATTGATAAAGTGAGGACATGAAAAATAATATTTAATTATTATCGATAAAGCAAAAACTCGAATAAAATAAAATATACATATAATTTGAAATTACATTAAAAATGCAAACGGTCTCGCCATCTCTATCTTAAATTTTCTCAGATTCATTTTCTTACGAAAACACGAATACTCAAAAGTCGTCTGTGATTTTAGTTTTTTAATGTTTCATATTTTTTTAGATGTCAGAATTACTTCTTGCGAAGGCCAACATAGAAGCAGAAGTTTCTAGGGTAATACAATTTATAATTCTACTTTAATGAAATAAAATATCTTTTTTATTTCAAATTTTTATTTATTACAGGATAAAATAACCTGCGAAAATTACGTTGAAGTATGCGATAAGAAACTTGAGACATATACCCAAGTGGGAGTAGATGTTTGCAAGGTAATATCATTTCCTAATATACGAAGTACAAGTTTACAAATACATTATTGAAATTAATAATTAATAATTTTTACAGGATGTCTTGAAACGCTTCTTGTGCGATAAACTTACAGATGTGAAAGGTATCGAGACCATATTCCATGAAATTACTGCTAAATTCGGCCTAAATTATCAAGGATAAGAACTTAAAATAGACGAACTTAAATTTGAATTTAATTGTTATAGCTTAAATATTTTAAAAGTATAATAAATAAATATAAAAAAAAATTAAAATAAATTTTAATGAAATAATAATTTAGACCTATAATTTTTAGAGAAGTTGTTTTACATTACATTAGATAAATTTACATGTTTCAAATGGCTGTCGTTATCTTTGTTTTCAAGTCATGGCCAAAGATAAGTAAATTTTTATGAAAACATATAGAAGTTGATTTACATACGATAACGTCATAATTATTTTATATGAACATTCTATGGATTTATTTGTTTGCATGATTGTATACTAAAATAGAACAACTATCATACACATAAACAAATAGAGCTTCAACTATGTTTCTCATGAATAGGTTCATGTTGATTCATTTTAGAAAACTTATGCGCAAAAAATGATTGCGAGATAATCGTTCATGAAATATTATATTCCTTTCATTATTTGTCATCACTTGTTCTGAACGACAATTGCATTATAACTCGCTCAAAGATAATAGACGTAACACACACTGTGCTTTCAACAACTCATCAGTAAATAATCGAGACGCACTACGAAGGCAAGCCGATCCTCTGGCGCCCCATCCGAAATTCAAGTTCTCCCACTCGTGAAATCGGCCGCCGCGCCCCCATTTTTCACTTCCCCTGGCAAGCCGCGCGACACTCGTCCCACCGCGTTGAGCAAGAACGAGAACAATTTGCCCTAACGCAATTCGACGTTACATTTGTCAAGATCATTGCGTAACAGAGCGCGATCGTCGCTTTTAAGCGTGTACTACACACATTTGGATGAACACGGCGATTACGATAGCCTCCGTTTCGTCGCCAGCGCTTTGGCTGATCTGCGCCAGAATGACGTCGCTTGGAATATCTTCCTCATGAAATGATCTTTTCAGCGCAGTAAACATCATTCTTCTATTAAATAGTACAACAACAGTCTATTCATGAATGTGTATTGTACAAATCATAATGTGTAAAATGGGATGAGTAACAAAAACAATTCAACAAAATATACCATTTTTTAAATTATAGACTTGATTTATGCATATCTTCAATTTGCAGAACCGAATTAATCGTATAAATAATACGCAGTATACTATATAATGCTTAACAAGAAAGTTTTCTCGGTACAGCTTCTTCCAAAACCCCGCAAAATGATTGTCAGGAAAACGAACAAATCTTTCAACAGGGAAAAAATTCTAAATCAGATAACGGAAGTAATCGCGCTTCGCATGGGCGGCTTCCGGGACTCCGGCGTTTCCCAGAGACCGACTCAAGGACTCTAGATTCTTGGAAGGCGAGAGAGTGAAATAACTAGAGGTGGATGGGCGCATACCTGGGCTCACGCGCGGCTCTTGTTTTCCCGGGTCTTCCGCTAATTAGCGTCTTAGCTTCAATTAACATAATATTTCGTCGCGAGAGAAGTGCCTCGCGAAAATCACTTATAAGTATAACGTCTTGCTCTCGCGCACTCGCTCCGATAATCAATCCCTATATAATTGCTGCTCGCGACTCACCCTGCCAATTAGGGCGGTGTTCCTCCCCCTGTTACTTACGGCCAGGGGCGCCAATAGTGTATAATTGATAACCTCCGATTCCCCAGCTAATGATCTCTGGTAATTTTCCAGCGAGCGAACGTCTCGCGCGCCAAACTTCCCAATTATTAGGTGCTGCTCTCTTTATTAGGGGATCGGCGTTGACGTGGATTTCAGATCCGCGCGGAGGGGAGTTGGCGCAGGATCCCGTCTCGATGAGAATGTCTTATCTATCTCTTCTTCTTGGATAACTGGAAAAGGAAACAAAACTATTAGACATTTTTCTTAAAATATTATGAATATTTGACATAAGTTTTTATATCACGCTTCTTAATTTAATTTGATCTGATATATATTTTAATTTTAATCCAATTAAATTTAATGATTAATGAATTAAGTACAATATATAATCTATAATTTTTCAAAACAACTAAGAAAAAAGTTGAGAATAAAAAAGTCGATTTATTATTGTAAAAAAAAAAGATTATTTGAAATTGAATCTTCACAGAATTAGGTGCGTATTACACAATAAAAAATGTAGATGAAACTATATTTTTAAACAGAACTTACTATCACATATTTTGATGCGCATAGTATACCACATCTGCACGTATAATGCATTAATATAAACTAAAATATGCTTTGAAAATGGCAAGTGCTCTGTGTAATAATAAACTCTAAATGGGAAAACGACAATGTACATAGGCTGCGTATCACGAAAAGGAGTGAGGATGGAGCTCTTTTCATTCACGGATATGTATAGTGTCTCACATTTGCACATATAGTGCGTCAAGATATAATGAAGCAGAAAACAGCGACCAGAATTAATGACTGTACAGGCTCGAATTAACATCCAGGCCATTATTTGTCGACGTCGTAGAGTGACCAAGAGGCGAGTTTGGTGCTCCTGCAATAACCTCGCAGTTTATACTCGACCATTAAACTGAGAAATTTATATTTAAATATTTAGTTTAAATTGATTAAAAATTAGCTTTATTTTATAATATTATTAGTTTTTTGCAGCTCGAAAAATTGCAATTAAAACTACGATACCAAAATTTGTACCACAGAAAAAAGAGAATTAAGAAAAAACAGAGTTTAAAAGTTATTGAAAATTTATCGCTACTTAAAGTATTATCGTGCTATTTTTATAAAGAGGCTCAAAATTCAAATGAACACTTACCCAAACCATTTCCAAAAATTAATTAATAGAATAATATTATATATAAATAAAATCCATGTATCAGAAGATATTTCTGAATAAGATTGGGGTAATTTATTATTCAACGAATTGGAGTTTAATGACAGTATACGACCAAAAAGATTTTGGCATGTTATCTATTATTAAAATAAAAATAAAGACATATATTTTCAAAATACTCGCTATGACTAATACATAGTTGTCATTTTAATCAGAAATCTGGATTCAATATCCTATCAATAGAGTTCGGGAATCACATCTCACGTTATCTATATTGCTGGTAATCTTCAATGTAAAAATACGTTTACCGCGGTTAGGTGTAAAACTCTTTTAGATATACTAGAGCCTGACTTTAGCATTTCCGTAATCTTCTGTAGATTTTCCAGGATTAACAGAGAGAGCTTTATCGTTATCTCATGTATGAAACAAAAGACGGAAGAAGAAGAAGGAAGAAAGATAGAATTAACGGCGAGTGTACTCATGCATCTGCAAGAAATAAACAAAGGCACCATTTTTCAGTAAAACGAGATAAATTAAAATAAAAATGTTAATACATTTTTTGGCTTTAAATTCATGATAAAATATGATTTAATTCTTAAAAAATTCTATCAGAAGTAATAATGGTTTGAGTTACTTAAAATTACATGTATCTCCTAATAGCTACAAAAGAATTTATTATTAGTTCTAATTATTTAGATATCAGAAACAAAATGTTTCAATTTAATTTTATATTTTTAAGTCAGCATGACACCACTTGCTTGGTTTTAATGAAATTGGTTGTTGTTTTTTTATGGAATTACTATCTCTAAATTATGGAATTACTACTATACTAATTCTGATGAGCTATAAATAAACTATTTAAATATAATAAAATATGTATTTAATAAAATTAATAACTGAAAAGTAATAAGTGTATTAATAAATTATTCTCTTTTTGTTTCACAGCTTATATCATCAGAAATGAATAAGAAGCTAAATAGCTTTAGATCGTTCATTTCCACGAAAGTCACACTCTACATTCTCTGCCTTATTGCCATGAAGTGAGAAAATAGTACGACAGATGCAGAGTAGTCTCATCTTGTGAGTCACTTCATCGCGTTTCATCTGTACTCTTCAATTTCAATTTCGGCAGAAGATGTCTTACTTTTCAATTTGTTATCAAGGCATTCATTTGCGTCTTTCTTTATCTTATAATGGCTGTAATGCACATAATGGTATATAGAGATCAAATTTAACTGATTATAGAGGAAACAATTTAGTAATTGATAAACAACAAACTCACTTTAACGCAGTGCACAGAACGAAAAGTATAATTTCTCAAAATTAAGCTCTGCATAAATATTGGATAGGATATGTCAAAATTAAAAAAATTCGAAGAAATTAAAAACAAAATATAATAACTATCATAAAAATTCAAGAAGATATAAAGTAGTAACCAACTTTAACGAATTGGTCAATTATTTAGTAAATACATGAATAAAAAATTCAAGCGACAAAATTTATGAAACAGAATATTTATAGAATATAAATCTTAAACCAGTATATTAAAGCAAAAAATAATAAGGACAGAAATAATTCAAATATTCAAGGAATCAAAGGAACCGTAGTGCGGGGCCTGATCAAACACAGACTATACTACTGAAAAGTCTACTCGAAACTGGAACAAAGTACTTTGAAAAACTAATAAATCTCATTCAGATTGAGGACATTTCTCCTCATCAATAAAAACTGGGAACAGTTATATGAATAACAAAACTAGACAAGGATAAATTTTTGTCTAAAACATATACACCTATTTCTCTTATAATTAACCTGTATAAGATTTCCAGAAAAAATAGTAAATAGAAAATTAAAAGTATATCTGTAAACAAAGAATTACTTTATTTAACAATAAAGTGGCTTTCGTAAAAACAATCAACCTGCATTCTAAATAAACGAAGTCCAGTATCAGTTCGAATGGTACAGGATAGCGCCAAAAAAGAACTTTGATATATAGCATCGGAAATGACATTTATCTAAGCATTAACAAATTCTCTAAAAAATTAACATAAACAAATTCCCACATAAAGTATAAGTAGTAATAACGCTCACAAGAATAAGGCACAAACCAAGTAACATATATTACTAAAATGTTCTCCTATGTGCGACATATGTAACAATCAACAAGTAAATGTAACACCTATTCTCTTAGGTAATACCCCCACAAAATACCCCCACAAAAAACATTACTGCAAATTCCAAATAATATCAACACACTTCTGAACAACATTCAAGAAAATAGCGAGTACTCTCATAAAATTTATAAAAACATATGATAGTGATAAAAAATTACCTGAAATAAAAATTATAAAAATTGTATTGATTTTTAAATGAATAAAAGTGCTGTGGTCTAAAATGGTAAAACATGCTCGATTAAAGCTGCAGCAGAAAATTTTGTGAAGTGAGAAAGGCGAGAAATTTGGTGGTAAAGGTACTGGTCTAATACTCATTGCGGCAATAAAATCCCCAGCACATTCATGAATAAAACAGGAATCGACAGATAGAAATCCGATGGAAAAAGTGAAAGTGGAAGCAAGGGAAAGAGGAAGAAGAGAGGCGAAGAGAAAAAGTGGGATGGTTCGCGACACTTTTTCCTAGTCTGACACCCATCTAGTCGTGTCCTAAAATAAGATCGTAGAAAAAAAAGAAAAGGCATGATAAAATAAAAAGAAAAGGAAATGTGGAAAGAAAAAAAGAAACAGTATGTGTGCCTCGCCTCGTGTCGAAATTATCTAAGGCATACGCGAAGGCAGGAACTGTATTCCAGAGAATTATGTGTACGTGGAGGCACGCACTGCGCATCGCTATAAGCTTTATTTTCTCTCTCTCTCTCTCTCTATATAAGCCTTTTTTGTATGAGTGTAGTTACTTTTGCCCTCACTCCGCGATACGACATACGACCATCTTCATCCCTTTTCATGTTATGTTCTACGAGGTCGGAAATATGTTAGTATCATTATGAAAAACTGAATCCCTGACATTGCGGCCCTCGATCCTCTCTGTATCATCATAAATTTATGTTTACGTGAAATAAATTGAGTCGAGATTAGGGTAAAACTTAAAAGATTTTCAGATCTAAAATATGCTTGATCACTTTGATCCTGTGCGAAGGTGTAGGAAAGCTGCAGCAAACTAGAATAAAACTTCTGGCGAGAGAGTAAAAGTGAATAGGTAGCACAGGAAACTCTTACGACGCGCAATGTACCAAGCATGGGGAAGAGGATTCCGGAAAGAAAGTACTGTAGCGGCTCCGTAGCCGGGAATCCAAAGGAAGTCGCCCCTCGGCATCCTCCCAGTATCTGTTCACGCACACGCGTGCGATTGACAGCGTTCTTTATCCGACACCGGCCAATCGGGTTTGCGAGCGGACACACCTTCCGAAGCTCCCTTCGCTGCAGGCCGGATAAGAATTCCTGTCAAAAGGAGCGAGGGGCATTTTACTGAAATACCTCTCTCGCTTTCTTTTTGGCGCGCGCATCGAAGAGCGGATAGTCCGCCTCGGGACGTAGAACCGAATCAGCGTAAGTCGAAGACGGCTTTGTCCACCAGATGTATGCAAGCGACTAGTGCGTACACCAGTTTGAATATGTCGCTATTTTCGTGTCTCCCACCGCCCACCCCTACGTTCGCCGTTTTTGTACACGACGACCTTCTCTGATCCATTATTCCGCATGATTTTCTCTCGGCTGTCGCGGATACTCTCAATGGGCGGATATACGTTTCGACAGAAAGATACCCTGTATTATCGTTGTAAAATTTGCCGTCACTTCATACAACAAAATATAATCAAAATCAAAATATATTAATATAAAGCAAACTTTGAAGTTGATTTTAAGGTCAATATTTGTTAGTAAAACGAAAGCAGTATAGCAGTTGAAAATGTTAACTTATAAAAAGTTATATAAATAATAATATCATTGATGAACCATGACAATAAAGAAATTTAAGGGGAAACCGTAACAATATGAATGAGCTCTAAGATTATAATAACGAAGCTACCCCAAAAGACAGCACAACATCTTCGCTATTTGAAATAACTTGTTCAATCAGCTGTTATAGAATAACTCTGTTGTATTTCTTGATTGATAGACCAATCAGTACTTATTCATTTAATTTTTATTATATTTCTGTCTAATGGGAAGATATTATTAGTGTTACTAAGGATTCTTATAATATTTTGTTACATAGACATTCAAAATATAAAAATATGATAAAGTATAAAAAGGACAAAAAATATACTAAAAATTCTTATAAATGGCAATCTGTCGCCCATTAGATAAAAAAAATAGTAAAATTTAACACACTGTTATAATGAAAATGTCACCTATGAAACACAAAATATTGCGCTATTGTTTAACTTTTGAATATTTGTTTGTTTTCAAAATCATCACATATAAAATCTCGTATGTTCTTCGACATTGTTGACTGCGATTCCAGACGCCTCTAACAAAGCTTTGGGAGCATAATTTAGATAAAAATTAACCAGGAAACAAATCAAGAAGCTTTCGCAAATCTTTTTTCGAAAATTAAGTCGAATATCTCTGCGAAACAATCTCTAATTCTTTTTTTATTTGTCATAACTTAAAGTTGTACAATAATTTAAAAAATGCTTGTACAAAATGAAAATAGAACAGTACATGTGTACTCGTGTCGTACCTCGTATATGCGCACAATGACGACGCCGAGAATTTAAAAACTATGTACGGGGGTAGAATCGACACCAGCAATACCCGGCCAACCGTTCCGAAATGGCCCGACACCCATGACGATTTGCCGGCAGAGGCGCCGCCGCGGCGCTTGTGCGACATTTAGCACAGCCCACTCGCATAATGAGCAGCAGGCGCCCCGCGTGCATATACACGGCTTCATGTCCAATTATTTTTCGTCCCGCAGACACGTCCGGGGCCGGTCATTACCGCGGCGCCTGCCCGTCCACCTAGCGCGCGCGGCTGCCCCTGATTTTTATCGGCCGAAGGGGAAGCGTAACAAGCGATGGAAAGCAGCTATAGGGAAATCGCAATGTTCGCGCCGAGTGACGGCCGCCTAAGTCAATCGGCCCTGACTGCAGCGCGCGCGCGCGCCTCTTTTACACCGATGCTCGACCTTTGTCGGCCTGCGGTCGTTTGCCTTTAGCATCCCGGCATTTTGCCGCTGGGCTTTGACCAGTACTTTATAGCTTTTTCCTGAGTCTGATCTCGTGTAGTTTGGAAAATTCGTCTGCTGTTTATCTTGACCGTTTACCTCTGAAGAGCGAAGATAAAAAGTCATTCGTTAAGACATGTAAGAAGTTTGTGAACTCGTTCAACCGTGTCACAACTTTTCGTTTCTAGGCTTTCTTTGAACAAACTCATTTCTTTTTTATCCTGCACATCGCTGTGATCTTCATCAAGCATTCCCCCCTAAAAATATCTATGTAGTTAAGCGCGCATCAATTCTCTATCCCTCTCAATAAGAAGATTTTTATTCTGAAACACAATACCCTTCCGATAATACCTTTACTAATAAATATCCCCTGTAATTACGTGTAACGCGGGCGAATACGGGGTGTCAACGGTTCGCAGGAGAACGATGTCCCGGAGTCCACGCGACTCCCATGATCTTCTAAGAAAACAGTCTAGCCGCGTGGGCGCGCTCGAGCGGCCAATTAATCTTCATAAGATCGGGCGTGAGCGACGCCGGCTGGGGGGAGCGTATCAGTCGGCTGGTACGATAATTGGAAGCTGTGTACTGTTGCGGATCGGCGGGTGTCCAATCGGCTGCTTTTAATTAAGATGGGGGCGGCTGGAAAAGCCGGGCAGGAGGCAGCGCCCGCGCGCCGGGCGGTCCCGCCCTTCCCGCAGCGGGGCCCGAATAACAGCCGGAGGCATCGACACGTGCGCGCTGTCGGGCTTCGTCTTCGTCTTCACTGGCAAGATGAAAATGTCACTCGCGCCGATGCTATAGTCAAGCTTGGACGTATAGGTTCTTTCGGTGACGCGAGCCGCAGTGCACGTACGCTTGTGTAGCCCATTTAGAGTCGTGATCGAAACGTGTACAAAACGAATTTGGAATGTAGAAATTCGATGTTTTGTACTTTTCAATTCGGCCAGTAGTCTTAATTTTGCACTTTATAGTCAGTTAAATAAGTGCATATTTAACATACTTTTGGTCTTTAAGAAGTTTAAACAGTTTTGTACTTCGCAAGATTAGATTCTTTCAAATTTCGCAAAATCACAAACCTAAGCATTCCAGGTCGAGTTCTAGTTCGAATTCTAGTTTCGTTTTATAAACTTTTTAGTTAAAAGCGTAAGAGTCGTTGCGTCCGTTAATACCAAGGATATAATAATGAGAAAAAAACCTTCTAAGAAACTGACAATATATCTAAAAATGATATAAATATTAACTGAATTATTAACGAATTAATTTTAATATAACTCATATCTAGTTTTGATACATAAATCAAATGTATTAGACTCTCAACTTTAAGTAAAAGGGTGGGTAAGAAAGCGGTGAACCTAGGGCCCTACTCGTAACTATTCCTTTCTAACCTCACAGAAACGCGAGTTGTTTTTACTACATTTAAAGTACTGCAAGTACTGCAAACCACAAGCATAACCTTTCGAAAGTGCTTTACTCGTTTAGTTTTCAAAATTAAACGTAACATTTTATTATCCCGTCATTTCCCCACGAGCTACACCGACATCCGATGTTTAATTTTATATTTGTTATTTGTATTTAAAAATAATAATAATAATTCTAATCATAATAATAATTATTATTTAGCATACGTGCATTAACGCTTGACTATTATTACAAGCTTACAGAATAGATATATATAGTCACGTATACAATATCAGCAGATGTTCCATAAATTTAATCGATACCTTCACAACTACGTATTGAAGAATATACACATTTAATAAAAAATGTATATCAGAAGCGTATCTACCCTCAGCATCGTACAGCTTGATGGGAGATAAGATCGATAAAAATCCTGTTAGAGAAACATTGTTATGTCCAAGAATGGGAGGGGGGTTGACAAATCGATAAACGAGTAATGAGTTCATGGTTGGTTGGCACAGATCAACTAGGTATTCTTCCGACTAATTTTATACGTGAAATAAATTTATAAAAACTATCTCAGTAGAATTATAAAAAACTGGCAAGGAAATATACCGGGTAAGCCAAAAGATTTACATAGTAAATGCAATTTCTGATCTGTTGCTATATAAATGAGTATTGTTGCATTAATCTACGTTTGTCTTATATTTTCTAATTACTATTAATTATAACAAAGTTTGTAACAATATTTATCAGCTTCGTTAGAATAAATAGCCAATACACCTATGGAAATAATTGGGACTTGTGTGTCGATATGCAAGTGAATAAATTTTTAATATTTTATTTATATAAACTTTGTGTAAATAAAAAAGAATCAATTAATATTTATTTAGAATTCAATAGCAATTATTAAAGAAAACAAATTAGAGATATCAAATCACTTTATAATATTTTCCAGAATGATACCAAATAATTTTATCTGTAGTATTTATGACGCTTTAGTAGTTTGTTGGGTAATGGCGCACTATTTTATCGGAGTACATCGAAAATACACGTTTAAAAAGTCATGTAAATATTTTGATACGTACATTGTTTTGGAATAGTTTCTCTATTAATCAAGTAATTTAGATACACAGCAAAATCTACATAACTATAATTTTTGGATTAAAGGACTAAAAATTGTATTCTAATAGCATTTAAAACATTTTTCAATTTTTCTCGACAAACTCTCCAAGAATATATATCGTTTTTACATATATTTCATTGGTCAAATTATAATACTTCGATATTAAATGATGAAAAAATGAAGTTATAAATATTTTTAAATACAATAAATGGATTTAAAATGAAATCGTATTTGAAAAAAGCTGTATTTTTTAAAACTGAAGTATGTATATATGTAAATTACGTACTCAAATGCATTAAAACGTTTCAAATAAAAATAAATTGATTTAACCTAATACAAATAAGAACATAGTATGCTCGAATTCAAATGCTAAAAATATTTTATTAAACGATATTCGGATAGTTACAGTAATTTTAATTTTAATAGTAAGATATACAAATTGTTAGAATTATGATAAACCAATTTTTTGAAGGGTAATGCCAAGGATAATGCGTTTAAATGGTCTGATTGTAGACTTTGTACATATGCATTATCTGCATTAGTATTTGATTTCTATAAGAATAAAAAAAGTATCACTTACATCGCGTACAAAGTAAACGATGAGCTAACCAAAGCATACACATAAATCAATGTCAATTGCAGTGTAATTAGAAGAGAAAAATTAAAATGAAAAGTAAACGTTTCATCAATCAAATCCAAGCACTTTAGGGTTACGAGACATTTAAAAATAGTAAATGATGTACTTATAAAATACCCTACAATATCAATCGTATATTCTTATTCATATGAAAAAATATAATTTTATCTTTCATTAAAATATTTCATTTTGGATATTTAATAAAGGATTTTTAACAAAAAGAATGTGGTAATTATTTATTATAATTATTAACCTATTGAAATAACAACATTTGAAATGTCTTACATACGTACACAAATGATTATTCTATCGGCTACCCGAAATTACTACGATTATATGTTTTTGTAATGTACGTATTAGTTAAATTGGTGATTAAAGTACTTTTTTAGTAACAAAAAAATAATAAAATTACATCCAGATATCTTTAAATAACTTTATTATCACTTTATATAATTGACAGATCCCATTCTCCTTCAGATTTTTTTTATTTATAGCGTATACATAATTAATTATTATTTAATTAATAACTATCTTAAAAAGCAATTATTTATGTTAAAATAGGTATAATACACGTACTTTGCAATATTTTTCTATATACGAACACGTAACCTCATCTAGCGTGTTTCTGTTCATACAAAGTTATCTGAAGGGCCCTTCTGAGCCAGATAAAGTACCTACCTTATCGACATTCCGATTTTCGTATCTAAGTTGAGAATAATGAATATATTGACCTGAAACTTTGGTAATCGATAGAATCTGTTGCTGGCATACTTCCTTTAATCCTTGTAAAATTAAATTGTTGGCTTGGGTTGTATGGATTATCAAATTACTTACCCCGTGTTATATATGTATCGAAATAAAGAAAATGATACAAATATTAATTACATGCAACATCAGAAAACTATACGCTTTAAAAATCTGAATCCGAACTCAATTCAAATTCAAGAATTATCCCATTTTACTGTTTTTTATAATAATTTACCTTTATAAGAACTAAAAGCAGTATGCTAGCAATATATTCGGTCATTTAACAAAATCTTTTAACACATTCATTATTCTCGATTTAGATACTTTTGAAAATCAAAACGACGCTAAGGTTGGTACTTTGTCTGACTCAGGAGCCCCCTGAAAAGTAAAATCGATCGAGTGAAGAGTTGGTAAGCCGAATGTAGAATATGTTATCATTAGAGTAGACTTTCGAACTTACAATGATATATCAGGGTATAGGGGTCACTAGTTAAATATGAATATGTTTACGTGCAAATGTGAAACACTTTTGGGTGGTTTATTAAGATTTTGAAAAGTTTAGTGGTATTTGACCGATTTCTGCTAAAAATATATTCCTTCACTGTTTAACTAGTATTTCTTTTCCATTATTGAATAGTCAAAAAACATTCACAAAACTCCCTTTATTGTAAAATATTACACTATTTAAATGGTATGTTTTAGGCAGCTTTTAGAATTGCAAGGTACTATTCGAAGTGCAATTTCAAACCTTTTTTGTTGTTTTTTAAATAATTTAGGAATATATTAATGTATTGATAAAAAATATTACAATAATATTAAATAATTTTAAACAATTTACAACTTAATTCATTCTTACAACTGCATTAATCCTTTATTAAGGGAATCTACTCTCCAATCAGTCGGTAACAGATATCTGCCATACCGGCATTACAGTTTTAAATAACTTTTTTTGTATTTTCGGAATACTTGTTGAAAAACAATAACTTGTATTTGCTTTATTGTTGAATAAATAATATTCAAAAACTTTTTAAACAGATTCGATTAAAAATTACAATTAATATGTTGCTGTATCCGTAAAACAAGAAAAAACATTTTTTTTACTACAACTATTGTTTATTGATCTAGGTGACTTGTTTGTTTTTTTTTTAACTTTGCTTGATTCTATTTTTGCGAAAATTCCACAAATTAAAAAATGAAATATACCATTGTGCTCAGTAATGTTATGTACTATATACGCTTCCATAAGAAACGAAATTAATTAAAAACGACCATGAATATCATCAATTTTTATTTTATTTTTCGTTGAAACTTATGAAAATTGATAATTGATATTTAAATTAATGAAAATGAATGCATTTTCTGTATTAATTTTATCTATAATATTACATTATCATTTTGATCTATACGGAAAAATAACTGTGATTGAAAAGTTGAACAAGAAAATTAATCCATTGTATTTGGATTTATTTTAAATAAATGCATGAGTATGTACTCGATGAATTAATACATTTATATAAATTTATGTAAAAAATTTAAAAAGATTAAAATATGTGAATGTATCTTAGGTTATCATAGAATATGACATATTATCCTGTACCGGCAACCAGATATCCTATACCAACCGGGAATCATCTGTACCGATAGTATTCAACAAATCTATGCCAAAAAGATCGCAAAGGTAGAGATGAAGAAATGCACACTAATGGTTGGGTCCTAGTTAGCCTTATTACGCTCATTGGTTTTTTGAATTTTAACAGAATCTATTCTTCGTTACCGCCGCCCGCAAATCTAGTCGGTAACCTTCTGATGAAAAGCTCCATCTAGTCGACATATGATAAACTTCCAATTCCTATACTTTACCACCAACATTCTCCTTTTTTCTTCACTCTCTGCCAAAACTATATAATTTGTTATTTTATTTGTATTTTATTTCTATTTATAATATCTTCGTTATTTCATTAATTGATGTAGTATATTAGCATTTAAATTACGCCAAGAATTTCGAGCTATCCTGCAATAGTCATTTTAATGGAATATAGTATGTACGATATAGTACATTGAACACGATGATTTGCATAACTCATAGCACCTTTGAAAAATTAAAAACCGTTTTTCTCGTCTAAATCAAAGACTTTGTGTTTCGTAAAAAATGTACTTAATGTTCATGGTATATAAAGATACTTTTGAAATCTTTTACAACATATTCAGTGTCAAAAGATGTTTGATTTATATACGTTTAAATTCTGTATACTCTTGATTAAAAAATACAAGATTCATTTAGAAAGAAAGGTTGATACTCTGGTGTCTTAAGTCTTTTATAACAATAAGTCTCTTTGTAACATAAGTTGTAATATAATTTTGTATATTTTATTTAGAACTTATTTTAACTTGGTATTTTTTTTAATTATAAAATAATTAGAATACACATTAATTATTTTAAAGGAACTTTCTGTGTATTACACCGTGTGTTAAAAGATATTACATAATAATAGGTTACATTTAGTTTTTTCTATAATAGGCAGCTAGTGTAATAAACAGAAATTTTTGAACAGAAAAGTTTGTTAATACCTTTCTTTAAACACATTTTATTAAGGGTGTATTCGTAGTAGTATAGTTCAGTAAAAGTCAATTTTATTTTATTGTATTTTATAATTTAGTATAATAAATCAAAAATAGCAAATTGTACCACGAAGCTGTTTAATATATTGATAAATAATGTATACAACTAACAGACATATCAACAATTAAATTTTATATAATTTTAGATTTAAGCTATGCCACACTATAAATATACTGCATCCATTAGGCTCAGTCTTTACACTATTCGAAATCGGTATATTGTTGTTTCAGATATACCGAATTATAGATTACAATTTAAATCACTTTATTTATTAACAATAAACAAACATAATTCTAAATGAAATAAATATATTTCTGAAGTTTTTTGAAATTTTTATATTATGTTGACATAATATCATTATTTATAATACTTTACACAATTCTAGACAATATTCTATACATTCTTTAAAAAATTGAATTTTATGAGCACACCCTTAATATTTAAAACTTATTTTCCAGGGTAAGTATGATCTTCCAACTACATTTTTTTCAATGTATTACATGGATACATATATCGCGTTACATATTATGAAGAAGATATTATTGTATATAGCGAATATTTTCGATTACATATACAGGAATTAACAGCTTGTTGCACATAAAAGTTTATTATTTTTATAAAATTTGTTGCAAAAACAAGTAAACATATGTCATATAATAAAATGTAAATAAATGTGTAAAATTTTTATTTAAACGTGTGAAATCATGTAAGAAATAGAGTACATAAAGCTGATCCTTCCGATCAACCAGCAACAATAGGCTTGAAATAGCAATATCGGCTTGAAAGTTATCATATATTCCACATGATTATTAGATAAAGAGTGGCTATTCTGTTAAATTCTATTGAACAATTACAGATTTAATAAATGCTTTTATACCTATTCAGAAATGGTGTGACACTGACAGGACGTAAGGGAAGCACAACCAACAACCTTCAAATTATTGATACGGCTGATTAAAATAATATTACTTGAAATATGTTAGGCAAAAAAGGTCCCTTGGTTCAGCGTTTTTCCACTAATTCATTTTTATTTAATTACTCAATGATTCATTAAACGTAATACTAAGTTCGGACATAAATGTTACTGAAAAACAACAATAAACTAAAGTAATTAATTCTTTATTCTTTACTATAAAATAACAATTTTCAGTTACAGTCAAAAGCATGATTCGGAAGTTGTGAATAATGCTCGTACTGAAAGCAACAGTTATAATTATTTCAGCGTAGTGGATTTGTATAATGGCTACATGTGAGTTTTTTGAAAAAGAATTTACGCAATTTTATCACACAATAGGTACAACCTTTTCGCATACAAAACTTGTTTAAAAAAAATTAGTATTATTCATAAAATTATTATTAACAATACTATAAAATTTTCAAATAGTATATGGTAGATACTAGCTGTACATCCATATTATTTCTATATGAATGTTACATAAGGTCTTGTCTATATTATTTATCTATTCTTTGCGCGAAACATTAGAAAATTAAATTAACTACCCTATATAATATATAGATAAAATCCTGCTTTCAAATAAAGTTCTTGAATTATACGATCTATCATCTACAGTTCATTTTACAAGACATTACGTACGAAGCATTTCAAAAGTCTCTTGTAAAGATTAATAATAGTCGCTACATTATTTATAAGATCGCTACTAAAATTATATATATGTATCGTTTATGATAAGTGCCATATACGTGCGGTGAACGTCAAAATTTCAGATACACATTCAATTTAAATCAGTTTGTACAATTTGAAACCATCGCCAATGCCTCTAGTCTCTCAGCGTACACATGCGTATATGTACAACACCAAGGGACGAATGCAGATCCCCTAGGGGTGGAATATACGTATAGCATGTATACCTCGCTTGAAATTCCGTCTCGAAAAAAGAAGGCGCTAGTACGTTCGGAATACTCGATCGACGATTGGACAGTTTGCTCGGAAGCGACTAATAAATAACGAACTAGGTTTTGATTCTTGAGTAGGTCTATATAATCCTCGGGGTCGGCCCGAGGCAAGTGGGGCCGCGGTATTGCACTTGGGCCCTCGGTGAGTTTAAGGCGCTGCGGGCTCTCGGTCCGCGGAGAGCGCGACGGGGGCAGCGGCCCTAGGAGGAGGCCAGGAGCTTGGCGGCCGCGGTGACGTGGTGCTGGTGGTGGTAGGGCGCCTCCTGGGCCGCGTAGTAGTTACCCTGCTGGTGCTCGCTCGCGGGCGCGCCCAGCTGGTGGGGGTGCTGGTAGTAGGCCGAGTAGGGCTGCCCGAGGACCCCGGGCGCCTCGCAGCTCCGCGGCTCCGTCTTCACCGTCGGCGGGAGGCTGCCGCTGGACCCGGCCCCGCCGCTCGACGGCAGCAGGGACGTGTGCCCCAGGTAGACGGGCCGCTCCGAGCTCGAGGGCGCCGAGCTCGCTGGGGACGGCTTCACGTCCAGCTGCTGCTGCTGCTGCTGGTGTTGCTGCTGGTGGTGCTGTTGCTGCTGCTGCTGCTGCTGTTGTTGCTGCTGTTGTTGTTGCTGCTGCTGCTGCTGCGACTGTTGCGTCTGCTGCGCCTGCTGGTGCGGCTGGTGCAGGTTCGGTTTTAGCTCTGGAATGGGTGCTAGGGTCATTGCCTGATCGAGTGGATAATTAGCGAGCCAGTTCCAAAATCTGGCTTTATTAACCTAAGATGCTACGATGTCTGTGGCGGTAAATAGACGTATAGTCGAAAAATGAGAAGCGTAGCCGAATATTTTTAATGTAAGTTAAATAATCTTTGTTTTTTACACTCGAAAAAGCTTTTTTCCGACTTGATTTTATATTTCGACAATCAAAATTTGTTGAATTTGTAATAGTTTTTAAGAAAATTCATTCAGAACATCGAAAATTAAACGAGATTTCGAGATATATATATGGATTTTCAATTGCGCGCGTTATAACATAAATGCGTAATCGAGATTCACCTAAAGTTATAATCTCAACGAAAAAAGGTATTAATTGCAAGTCTTACAGTTGTACTATCTCTAAAAATTCCGGTAAAAAATATCGAGCTAAGAATTACAGATTTCATCACAATTAAAACAATAAATAAAGTAATCCCGTGTAATCGTTTTTCATCGTCTGTTCAAAAATATTCTTGGCCCAATACAATGGTACCCACGGCTAGCCATGAATTAACAAAGGAAACTGCAAGGTCTGTGTAAATACCGTTGGAGGGCGACGGGGCGGTGGAGGCGTTGCTCTCGTGCTCGGTCGAGGATTGGCGCGCGTTCGGCTCGACGGCCTTCTTGGGCTTGCGCTTGCGGGTCTGGATGCCGTCCTTCCGCATGGCCAGGGGCCGGTTCACCCCGTGGAGCTTGAAGTAGAGGCCGCAGGCGTTGCAGACGGCCTCGCCCTCGTTGTTGCGCCTCCAGAGGGTCGTCGTGCGCGTCCCGCAGTTGGCGCAGCATAGGCCGTGCCGCCTCGTCGCCGTCTGGAATTCGGAGATCTGTCCCAATTGCTTACGTATACCGACAGTTATCTTGTGCCTCGCGGTTATATTGTATATAGGGGTAGGGTGCAGCGGTGCGGTTAAAGCGCGCGTTCGAACCTCACGCCGTTCTCTACTGATAGGGTGTCTAGCTAATGATCATAATTAGCTAGATTCAACAATTATACAATAAAAAGCAAAAATTAAAATGAGAATCTCTTCTGAAACGCAATTGTAATATTTCACACAAATTTTCAAACAAAGATAGATTTAATTCGCTAAAAACTAATTGACTATTTATCATTATTTATAAGTAAAACTTCATAAGAAAAAAGAGATTTTAATGTTTATTAATGATCATTCTGTTATACTCTAAATTTACATCAAGATATAACGTTAATGATGAAACATGTTGATGTTCTTTCAATCTCAAATTCGTAAAAACTTTGAATCTTTTAACTCAACAATTATAAATTTAAAATAATATCAAAATTTTAACATTAAGCTAGTTATATATGCATTATTATTAGTTATATAAGCTGCATGAAAGCGTAGGAGGTTCTATTAATGAATTTTGTAAAGCTTTGGTGCAATTTAATTTATAAACTAATTAATACAATGTAAATTAGAAACGTGAAATATTAATTGTTGTTAACTTACTAGTCGTTTTGTAGGTTTGATGAGGGGGCGATTCATCCCATTGATTTTGTGATAGAGGCCGCATGCATTGCATAGATAATGACCAGTGCCATCGCGTCGCCACAACGGAGTTGATATAGCGCCACAATTTACGCATTCCCGGCCTTCACTAAACTGAAAGTCCATTGCTGTGTCTGCGGACAAAAAATTATATTTTTCATACAGCTTTGTTGAGGGAAGTTCCAAATAATTAAATTAAAGGATATAACTGTTTCAATATATTTCATAAACTTCAGAGCTCTTTCAAGCGTTTCATTTGCGGAATGCTGAATGTATAGATCGAATTTCTATCGCAACTCTTGTATAGGCCAAAAAACTTGATTATGGCGAAAATTGAAAACTGGCCGAATTAAGCAATGTTTTGCATCAATATATTTTTAAATCTTATAAATCAAAACATTATTACCGTACAAATTGCTAACGTATACTCTTCATTTTCAAGTTTTTCTTCGAATTCTCGCAAGTAAAATAATAATAGTAAGAATTATTTTTTGGAAAAATAAAATGTTTTATTTAATTTCTTTTTTGCGAGCCGAGTTGCAAGCTTGTAACACTTTGAAAGTAGAAATTTTCTTAAAAGTCGGTTAATATGCACTTAAAATGCCTTTTAATGAAATAAATGAACGTGAGATCGAGAGTGATATTATGTGTGTGTATATACTACATATATTTTGAGATAAAAAAAAAAGAAGAGGATATGTAAAATTTATAGTGCGCTTATAACAAGCTCACGTGCATACACATAAATGCGCGCGTGTATGATACTTTGGATACAGAATAAGGAGGATGATGATCTACGGTGTTCGCTCAAGTGCTTTTAAGATTGAGGCGCCTTTGTACCGTTCGTACGAGCGTCTGCGCTTTATCTGACTCTCGCGCTCTCCGTTCCTCTCTCGCATACGTACAATATGCAATATGAAATGCCAAAATGAAAGCCTTAATTTTCAGCATAAAGGCAATTTAGTCACGGATGCTCATTAATTTTCTAAATTTTAAACATTTATTAATTGCTTACGCAATTCTTACAGTACGATTATAGCCATTTCTCATTATCGGAATATCTTACTATATACATAAGTACTTTCAGCTATTATTCATGATCAAACTCTAGAATATGAGTTGGTTAACTCAAGTGATTTTTATCCTCGACTTCAACGAGCCCAAACATTACACCGGTCTAATATACGTCGATGCAGAAGTTGAAAAATTAAAGGTTCTCGTGTACGGGTTCACGTAATCAATAGCGTAGACAAGGAGCTAATAAGATACGGTAGCGAGATCGTCTAGATTAAGCATCAGGCTAGCTCGGAGATCCTCAGGGATGACATCATTAGGCAGGCTGATATAATAACGTTATAGTTATAAGCGCATATAATTACTGTCGAACGGAGAGGTGGAGGAGGCACCTTGGAGGCGCCCGCTCGCCCCGGCAATAATAAATTGGCGAAAGGGGCCTGCTAGAGGGCCGGGCTCGAGGCGCGTCGTAAATCAGGAAAAAAATTAGAAAACAAACGAGATAAAGTTGTAAAGCCGCGCGGACAAATAAAGACTTTTTAATAAAAGCGATAGGCGCGGGCGAGGCGCGCACGAGAAAGCAGATAGCGCGGCAGCCTCCTCTGGAACTAAAAAAAAAAAAAACCAAAAAAAAAAAAGGAGGCAAGGGCCGGCGCTCGGCTAAGTAGAGATATGAGTGAGAAAGCCGGCGCGAGGGGGGACCGGCCGGGGGGTGGGGGGGGGGGCCGACTCGCGGCTGATGGGCCGTAATGACGCGAGGGGGCGCACACTTGACCGGCGGGATGGGCGCTTCAAAGGGGCGCCGCTATCGCGCGGCGCACATGGCCCGGCCGGCCGCGATTCATCGGCCGCCGGCGGCCGGAGGAAAAATCTCCCGGCGGCCCGCGAGTCGCCCGGCTTATCTCGCGGCGCTTTTTCCCCGCGGCGCGCGAGGGAAGGGGGGGGGGAGGATGGGAGGCAAGGGGCCCTGCGCCCTGTCAAAAATCCATCCCGACTGGCGGGGCGCGCCGCGAGGCTTTTGAAGGGGCCTGTATAGTGCCGCTGGGGCGTCTGCCGCGCCAGACGGAAGCTGCGACAGTGTTTCCACTTGATTGTATCCTAATTCGAGCTATACCGAATTTACACTCGGATCGTTGAGCCCATTAAGAGGTTTGTTCCTTTGGGTTATCGGGAACGAGGCCTGCTCTACCTTACAGGTATGGCTCCGGCGACTTTCAAGATATACAGTTAAAATATGCAAGGAAATTAGGTTGTGCTCCCGAAGAAGCAGCCTACTAATTATATTTAATAGTAAATAATACCCTGGCCAGTGTAATCGCCAAGAAAATTCTACGAAATGTTATCTTTAACATATTCGAGTAGTTCTTGAAACAAAATCTAAAGATACAAATTGTTTTAAGTTGAATCGGCCCAGAATCGTCAATAGTAATCTTCCCGATTAAGAATATATAAATCAAGGCGAAAGTGTGTGATCTCCAACCTAGTCCCATTAGTCAGTTATTTTTATTTTTAAATTAGCATTCTGCTTTCGGATAGTACTTATCTCTCTGAACTACAGTTTAGAAAAATAAGAGGTGAAATTTATATCGTACGCGTTTGGAATTTATAACAACGCCTCTAGGTATTCCTGCTTCATAGGATACCTTTTGCTGCAGCCACCTTCAAATTAATCTTTAAATTCAACTATATGATTTCCGTCCGTTATTAATAGTATTAAGACCTGCACATTTGTAATAACAGTTAAATATTTATACTGTAATATTTGTTGAGCATGACGTGAAATAATCTCACAAAAATCAATAAGTTTACAATTTATTGTTAACGTAAGATACAGTTCTCGTGAATAGCGAGATAATGCTTCACCTGATGTAGGATCTTTCACTATCAAATCTCAGACCCATTACATCTCATTTATTGAACTCAATTTCAACCGTGGTTGCAATGATTTGAATTTTATTGATTCTAAAATTTTATCGATACTGAATTTTTTATGAATTCTAAAAATTCGAAATAAAAACCCGACTTTCGAACCCAGCATTTATGCGCTCGCCATTTGGAAGCGAAAGAAAAAAGCTTCGTAACGTCTATTCGAGATCATATTGGGGTGAAACCCTGTATCTGGCTTAAAAATACGGATTTTATCACAAAATAAGTACAAAATAAATACAAATCGACGCGTGACAGTCATTCCTCTGAGCGAAAATTCAACCTTAAAACAGAACACGCGGAATCAAGGCGTTGAAGCATCCGCCTGGCAACTTACCGTAGGGTGAGGCCCTCTGGAAGCTCGCGCTGTCGTAGGCGCGCCAGGAGGACATCATCGCCACGTTCTGGGCGTAGAACGGCGAGGCGGCCGCGGCGGCGAGGCTCGTGTGGGGGTGGGCCGTGTGGGGGTGGCCCGCGTGGGGGTGGGCGTGGGCCCCGTGCGGGCCCATGGCCCCGGTCGAGCTGCCCGTGTGACTGGCCAGGGCGTGGTGCGCGTACGTGTCCACGCCATGCTGCCACGATGCCGTCTTCTCCCTGCGGCCAACAGACAAACCCCTCGTTTCATTATAATCGCTCGCCAGTCGGCTTAAAAGTAGTCGCCGTTATAGCGGGCTAAGCGGTGCACTCTGCGAATCTGTTAATTTTACAATTCGAGGACGTATACCCCCTGCGTCTCTTCAGTCCTTCGTGGAATGATTTACATTTATTTTGAAAACACGCGGTTTCTTTCCGGAGAAGAATGTTCGACTAGAAATTTGTATAACGTTTAAAAAAAGCCGCGGAATTGCATTATAAAAAATATTTCTTTGTAACATAAATCTAAGAGCGTTTCTTTAACATTATACTAATTTTTAAACAAACCTTTCTCTCCGTGTTCGTTAATAATACATCTTTGTGCCTTTACTCAAAAAATAATACTATATTGAATTGTATAATGTACTTTAAAAATTAATTTTCTATAATTTACAACTTACATCTAGATAAAAATTGGTGCAACTAGGTTGCCTCTTAGTTGAGGTATTACGGATTAACGAGTCACTGCGCAGTGCGAGTGCTACACGTTGGGACTAGCTACTGTATTTTTTCATTCTTTAATTCTAGGGAGGCATTTGTTTCTATGTAAACAATTGTGCAGATTAGATTGGGAGGTTTTAGTTGTACTGCCAGCCCATTACCACCGAAGCGGGCTTTATCGGACGTTCTTATCACACCACTGTAGAAAACTCTACATATTTCTTTTTGCACAATCCTATCTCAGTTTTTTTATTCATATTTTTCCAGTTTTGCCGATTGTACAATAGTTTACGAAATCCATTATCAAATGTGAACTATGTATAACGCTTGTGCATAATTGCATATGCGGAAGTAATCTTCCTACTTCGCTGGTTATCATTGTCACGTAAACCGTATACGGCAAGTTTCTGATAATGCTGAGAACGTAAAAGTTCTAAAATAATATTTTCCACTAAAATGATGCACGTATCAAATTCAAAATCAAAATAAATTTTGAAGAAATTGATCTGCTTCGCAATCATTTAGAGATTTATCTGCTTCTGTTAATATTGAATAAATATATAGACACTTGAATCTATAGCAGAGTCCATATGTGTTCACTTCACTTTTAAATTTAGCATTTCATATTTAGATTCACGTGCAAAGTTTCAACGAACTTTTGACTTGTCTCGCAACATCAATTATTGTTTCCTCATTTAATAGTCATGCGAAAATACAGCCATACGTCGATATGACAAAAACGAATTGCATATTAAAATAAAGACCGAGGAAAAATGACTATTTATTGAATATATATTAAAATACGCGATAAATCTACCGTTATCAATTTAATTGCTTACAGGTATTACATTACTAATGTAATTTTGTTATACAAACACACAGAGAGCATTATTATATAAATCAGTAACTTAACTCGATTCCCGACTCAATCTCTTCAACATTCGCCGGTCTAAATGTTATCGAAGATGTCGTTACATTCTTCCCGTGGTTAAACAAAGTATTTTTACATTTAATGAAACGATACACAGCGATTGGCTTGCACGAAGAAAAAAGTTAACCGCAGATCTGCGCCAATAATACATCGAGTTAATTATAAATCTTATCCGCTTCACCGAACGAATGTCTGATTCAGCGCGCCTAAAAATACACGAGCCCGTGCTCGCGGCCGAGCGTAAAACACAGCGCTGCTGCACTCTTACACGCCCGAAGGTATGGAACGGTACTTTACATAAGGATCCGGCCGAGCGGTTTCCATTATACTCAGCCGATTATTTAAGCCCGCATGCGCGTATATGTTGGTTAAGCGAGTCGCCCGGGGCTCGTTACGGGGGCCGAGAGCCCGGGGGCCTATAAGTGCCGCAAAATGGAGCTTACCAGGCCGGCGAGGCGGAGCCGGGGAAGGAGTGGTACTGGGCCGCCGTCGTCGACGAGGGTAGCGCCGGCCTGGACGAGGGTACATAGACAGGCGCCTGCAGCTGCTGCGCGTGTTGCTGCTGCTGCTGTTGCTGCTGGGCCTGCTGGGATTGCTGCTGGTAGTCGGAAGTCGCGCCGTAGCCGCCGCTCCCACTCCCGTGGAACATTATCCCTCCGCGAGTACTACCTTCGCATCATTCGCTGGAAAGAAAAGAAAAACCGGGTTAATCGGACGTATCCTCTGAGACGAGTAAATCGACTGAGCATTTAAAAATACAGCGCTGCACAGAATTTGATTGTAATGTGTCTTTAATTTGTACAAAGGATGTTACAGAAGTCAACATCAAACGGAATCTTAAATGCATGTTACCCACAATTAGCCCACATTCGAGTAGATCTTTGTACGAGACTTTATAAGACTATAGGAGACTGAAGGTTTATTTTTATATAAATCTGGCTCGAATATGATCGGAAGTTCTACTTTTATTTATATATTAGAGTCTGAAATAGCACTGATCAGTTACTGATCGGTCAAATTTTATTTAAAAATCAATGGAACAGATAAAAGAGCTTCCAACTGAAATGCACAAGTCTGTTAAAATATTTATATTTCAATATAAAAGAAACTCAGGAGTCCGAGTACTTTTATTCTACATTAAAAAATACAATTTTCTTATTTTTACTATTATGTATATTTTCTGTTTAAGGTAATCAACGTTTACCCCTCTTATTTTCTCCACGTATTTATGCCACGTATGTATGTGGTATATAACAGTCCCATAATGCACAAAAAATTTCCATTTTAATGAAATAATAACTTTCGAATCAAATATCATAATGTATCAAATAAAAATATTTTGTCGCTTACATCTCAATTAAAGAGCAAACAAGCAGAAAGAAATTTTTTAAAAGATGCAGCAGAATTATTGATGTAAATGAAATCAACAAAGAAATAATGGTAACGCATAAAGTTGGCGTCTGCTGGTCGTTAAAAAAGTTCATAAGTCAAGTTGACGATGATAAAAAAGGAAGAAGTAAAGAAGCGCAGTCCGAGAATACCTACGGGCCTCGCTACGGCTGGAATTCCAGACAGGCGGACGCGCTGCTAAAAAATGAAGTGGACAACAGCTCCAATAAATTCAATACTCGGGACAAAAGATTCAACAAGATGTCGGAATCAGGCTCTCGGGGAAGGACGAGAGCGCAGAGACAAAGACACTCAGGAGCACATATAATACAAGGGAACATTACCGAGAGCCTGAAAAAAAACCCGCACGCACACACCCTCGCGCTAGAATAGCCAAAGAAAGGAGCGCGCGCTCGCCGAAGATAGAGAGCCGGGGTGGGGGTGTCCGAGGGGGGATATAATCGCGCGGGAGCACAACGCCCACAAAGTGCCGCACGCGGTTACGAGGGACGGCCCTGCCGGCGCTGAATTAAGATCCGCCATGGGCCGCGGAGCGATGGAACCGCGCCTTTCCCACCTCCGCCCGCGCGAGCGAGCGAGAGGGAGGGAGTCGCTCGCTCGATAAGGGAGCGAGAGGCAAGGCAGAGGGCGCGCGCGGCGCCCGAGGCTCCCACCTCGCCTGCGGTCGCCTAGCAATATGGGCAGCCATTGCCGGGGCCGAGCGCCGCGTGGGCGGGACCAACGGACTGCCTCGAGCGCCGCCCCACCTCCCCCCTTGCGCGCCGCGCCCCCCTCCCACCTTACCTGCGCTTACCTGCGCGCACTTTTCAAGCCGCGATCGGCGCGCGAGCGCGGGAGGAAAAAAAGGGACTCTGAAAAACCTGTTTGCGCCCAAGAGAGAGAGAGAGAGGGGGGGGAGGCTCTCTCGTTTTTCTCGGGGGGAATTGCGTCTTTCTCCCCAGGCGTGCGCGAGTCCACGGCGGAAGATTCGACCAATGGCTGTTTGCCCGGTTGGCTACATATATTACAAGCGCGGGGGGTGGGGGGGTGGGGGATCTCGGCTCTCTCGGTCCCCCCTTTACTCCCGATTCCTCTTTTTTTATCTTTTTCATTGCTGTTCTTGTCCTGCGTGTACTAATTCGTGTGCTCTTTGCAGCTGGTAAGTTTCTGGAAAGGTTTTATCGCTGTCGGCGCGACGCTTTAAGTATAATTTCTCCCGCGAGGGTGGGACAGGTTCTTTTTATGCGTCTTTCTTTTAACCCGACCGATCATAAACTAGCGCTGAAGTTAAGTGGAAGCTCATAAGTGGTATTTTTCTTGTTGAGCTGTTGCGGGCTTGAAAGTTGAATAGGCCTCCGATACTTCAATCGGACTCCAATCATATACATACGTTGCATTATAAAAACATTACTTCTTCCAATGCAGTTTTTCTTATAAAAATTATATTTTTGTAAGATATAATTTACTTATGAAAACTTAATCATTCCTTTCAAAACAGTAGATACTAACAATATGTCTCAATATAGAAATATAATGTTAAATGAGCCTATAGTTACCATAAGATTAGAAAATTTTCATTTAACTATTGAACATTGATTTTGAATCGGTAGAAATATTTTGCTTTTAAAATTTTATTAAAGGAAATACCATTTTTTACATCATTATTAAAAACCCGACCAAATATGTATATTTCTACATTTATTCTGTCGCTAATGATACATTTTAGCGAATAAAATTAATCATATAAATAAAAAATCCGAGAAAAAGTCAATAACATGTTAATGCCATGTTAATTAGTAATGAAGTAGATTATAAAATAATAAACTTTTCAGAAGATCTCCGAAGATGATTCTGATGAAAGATTCCCTACGTGCACCCATGTGTTCATATTTATGTAGTCTAATACAAGAAAACTGTAGTATAACTTATAAAAGAGCATGTTCAACATCCCTTCTTAAAAAAACTTATATTTTTGTAAAATATTCATTTACCTAGTTAAAATAAGGTGATATGCATTCTTATCATGAGTTATGTACTTCTTTTCCCCGATATATAGCTAACAAATTTCTGAGTTAAATCTCTTTTATGAAAAAGTGGTATTCAAATGTGTTTATAATTTTTTTCCAAGGTAATTCCAACTCATAAATTTCAATAGTCATAGTGATTACTGAATTTTAGCGATACTGCTACACCTAAAATGTCCATGCATTGAAATGTCAAACACTGACCAAAATCTTCAAATAGTTTTTTTCAAATTCAATACATTTGTATCAATTAATATTCAATAAAAAATATTGACCTGAAGGATTGATACTTTATCAAAATTTTAATGTAATAATAACGACTTCGAGTAAACAAATTCTGTATCTCTTCAAATTCACTAAGCATTAGTAGTCGAATATTACAATGATATCCATGACGAAGTATTTACATGAAAAACACTGACATTTTATGTCAAGTAGTATTACAGGTATTATTTAAATATTATAATCAAATGAATAATATCTTTGTTATCGGGAAATTGAAAAATTTAACAATTATATAGTATAAACTGTTCGATTTATAACACAGCATCCTATTCAATATACGAGAATTCTTTCATAAACATGAAATTAAATTTTTTTTAACAATTAAGAAAGCAAAAGATATCCTCTCTTCTTTCTTTATTCATGAACTTTTATTTTATTTATTTATGCCTACGGTATGTCTGTCCTGCTTGATGTAATTGTGATATTTAATCCTTTATTGGAAGAACATAATGGGGATAAAGGTGTTTACTCCTCAGTTTATATTTCAAGTTTAGATTGCAAACATATATTTATTTTGATAAATATAAAGTGTTTTTCTGAAGCTGATGTATTTTCAAATGAAAAATCTTGAAAATTAGAAATGATTTAAAGTTAAATGTAAGTATGAATAATGAACGTCAAAAAATATTCGTATTGTATAATATGAATTTAAGATCGCAAGAATAGGAAAACAGAAAATGTCTGAATCAATGATTATAAATCATCAATGAACAAATTAGATCATTTTTAGAAAGTAATAATAGTTTTTATATTTATTACTTAAATGATCATATAATTTCTCTATATAAATATATTGGAAATCGAAGGCAAAAAATTGAATCAATAAAATTTTTTTAAAACCTTCATTATGATAGTTTTTGGAACAGATATCTGTAATGGCATCTATT
The DNA here is from genome assembly GCA_018906755.1 of Sycophaga agraensis. Taxonomy (NCBI): domain Eukaryota; kingdom Metazoa; phylum Arthropoda; class Insecta; order Hymenoptera; family Pteromalidae; genus Sycophaga; species Sycophaga agraensis. The sequence goes on from JACCIE010000004.1 coordinate 3,514,813, forward strand.
ATAAGCCATCTTAAAAAAAGAAATTAAATAATTTCAATGTATCGTGGTCGTAATTAGAAAGAAAACGTATTCGCGTATACATATAACTGCAAGAATTTAAGCTTGATAGCTGCATCGTAAATTCGAATATTATGCCCACTAACTATGCTAGAAACTCGTTTATATATCACCGTACGAACACTTACTGTACACCGGTTAGATAGGCAGATATTTCATTTTACTACGCGTAAGATTAGATACAAGCTCTATGATTCGCGCACGTCGGAACTTGGACGCGGTGCGCGCGTATAATTTTACACGCGCCAAATGCTTCGCGAGCTCGCACATCGTAAAAAAGAGTCATAGTTTTGCCAGTGCGTGTACATATATATGCTCACCGATTCGATGGCTCCTCATTCTCAAGCCCGGTGGCAGCGATATCCTACCGTGTGTGAGGGATCCGACGAAGAATGCGGGCGTTATACACGCTTGCGCATTCTTCGGCCACGCGCGTATATAAGCTGCATCACAAGCCGCCGGTAACTCGAGACGAGCACTATAGTTCAGTCCAGAGGGTTTTAGTTGGTTTTAGAGCCCTGTTTGAGGACATCTCACGCATTTATACGCGTTTTGATCGGCTAAACTCGAATTCGTTTTTTCCAAAAAGAATTCGTTAGGGTCTTCAGGAAAAGAAAAGAACAAATTGATATCCATTAACTGTATTCGCAGTAGAAATGTTACTGATTGTCACTTTATTTTCTTATACAGAATACGGTTTTCCTAGGAAGTTAGAGTAGGTGCTTTAAATATTTAAACACTTTTTTAATTTTAATCACAAGAACGGAGCACTTTTGCGTTTAATTCGCGTCGACTTATTGGATTATATCTATTCACGCGTCCGCAAGGCTATGAGACGGGCTTTAAGTTCTGCCATCACGAAGGCTTCGTTTTTGCACTCATTCCCTATCTTGGAGGCAAAACTCGCCATTAGCAAGGTAACGGCTGAAGTGGATAAATCGAATTTGTTAGCGCACCCTTGGAAATCGAGGGAAAAATCGTACGCGAAAAATTCAACTACAGCATTGAAGCATTGAAAAGGATTTTCTTGTAGTAAAACTCCAATCCCAAAAGACAAATTTCGATGATTAGCTAATGATATGGGCGATTATGCGAAGACAAGCATAATGATAAGGATTACTGTAGGGTAAACGTCAATTATACGGGCCTTAGTACGCAAACGTAAAAATTCGGGACTGTTTTGAAAAACGGGAAGTTTATCACATGTGTAAATAAATAAAATTCCTAGATACAATGATTTAAGTTTACCAAATATAAGATAAGTTATTTTGAAAAATATATATTATATAAAGTGCGTGATTTTATCTTTCGTATGCTTTTGTTTTGAAACCTTAAATCAATAACATTTGTAAAAAAATTTATATTCTTTGTTTTCAATTACTTACATTATATAGGTTTACTACAAATACAGAAAATGTGATTAATATTAATTATACAATTCTGTACTATTTATTAAAAGTAAAATAATATATTATAAAATATTTAATTTACGAAAATTAACGAAGACCATTGTTAGAAAGATAAAAAACAATCAATAAAAGATTATTTTATAATTATAAAACAATAAATTTTAATATAAATTTATATTATAATAATTTATTACTATGATTACGATTAAATAAGTTATGGAATTTTGTAATCGTTCATACGAAATTAAATTTGCGCAGGAAGCGAGATGCTGGCATCTGTCACTTGTCACCTACTTCGCTACTGCTCTTAATATCGTGTAGATGTTCCGGGAGATTTTGTTAAATCTTGATTGACGTAAGTAGACAAAATTTGTTTACTAGTAACGCATTCAACGGTGAGTGGACTCTTTTCTTCATACAAAATGAGCTTTTATGTTTCACACCTGCACGTCTGGATAAACACCGTCGAGCAAAGGTTGCTCGCTGCTGCTCTTGTAAACAGGACAAATCTATACTATAATTATCACTTATGTTCTGGACGATTGCCTATATTGAAACAGGTACGTGTAACATCTAATACTTGAAGATTAGGCGTGACTACAAACTTTACGGTTCGGTTGCGTTATCATGGTGGCAATGCGAGATTATGAGAACGTCAAGTAATTATTATATCTGAACGTTAAAGACAAGTATTTTAAATAATCTTTATATCTGAAAATTGTCCTGTAATAATATTTGATTTTAAAACTAAACGTATACCCTACAGATATGTTGATATGATATTTTGATAATTTGTTTATATAGTGAAATTAAAGACTTCGTTGTACTATGACGAGAAAGCGCTATCATCTAATTAGTGAAGGTAAAGAAAACGTTCGAAGCTATAAGTTAGACTATACTAAAGTTGTAAATTAATGTTGTAACATCGGTTAACTGTTCATGACTATATCTACCTAGCACAGCCACCCTACAGAAGTGGAAGAAAAAAGAAGAAAAAAGAAAAAACAGATGAATGAAAAGAATCGTCCAATGTTCTTAAGTCTTCTTCTGAGACTCGAAGTAATACCATTAAATAGATCTTGAATATTTTTTTCAATGCAATAAGCATTGGCCTTAAAATGTACATATGTGAACGAGAAGAGAGCTCGGAAGACTCGTTGGAAGACGCAAAGCAACTTTAGCGAAGCTACTAAACAAGCATGATTAGAAAATAAAATATAAATGATCGATTTTAGGGCCGCATTATCAAATAACTACTAATTATTGTATCGCATACAATTTGATTTATTAATTTAATTGAAAGTATTGTTTTGCATTCAACCCTTGATATTTATATTTGTTAATCAACGTTATATTCGGAAAAATAATTCTTTGTTCATTATTAAAAGGTATAATATATGAATAATCTGATATTTCCAAATTTTACCTTATAACATGCAAAATTGCATTATCAAGAACTGAAATATTTATATAAGTAATAGTAAAAATTTAATTATTTTTAATAATATAATAGTAAAAAATTGACGGTAAAAGAAAAGTTTCTTTTCCGAAGGCTGTAAACATAAATTACCAGCAAAATGAAGTAAACCAATTGATCTCGTATTTCACGCCGCGAGTCGAATCTCTATCAAAAAAATAAAAATAAAGGAGACAACATAACAAAAGGTAAAATCGATCGTTATATATAACATATAAGCCTTTACAACAGTAAATATCTATAAGCTACCCATCTAATATCCTTAAAAATGTCTCAATTTGAAAGAAATACTATAAAGATAGGAACTTCTAGAGCTTGCCAAGGAGACTAACGATAGGTAACATAATTTATGAAAATCATTACGCGCTTGACGGCGCCATTCCACAGTGGCCCTGGCGCCAGTTAACTGTCCAGCTTTTACTTTATCCCCTCATCCTTGTAACCGCGGAGAATCTGAAGCTACTGTCGTAAACCCTCTTTTTTCGAGACGACACAATTGAGAGGTCACTAAACCTGGAGATACGCAGGTAAAAGAAAAAGCAGTTTCCGAGGAAAGACATCCATTTGAACATTTCTAAGGGAGGCGTTTCTAAATACTTTGCTGCACCTAAGATACGTGGGCGACTTACTCATTGAAAAATGTGCCACGCAAAATATTTAAGGTTGTTTAATACAACTGTAAGAAAATTACTCGATATTATCATGATAATATCGTCATATTTTTCGATTATAATGAGTTTATGGCGAAAAATATCAGCGTCATATCGGCTGGGATGCGATGTTTCATGCTGATAAACTGATACAAATATGATGTCCGTTCTCTATCTAACTCAGTGGTCTAATTGTGTACAGTGCATCATTTTCTTTATAGCAGTGTAATTAAACATTAATTTAAAAAGATTAATAACAACATGAATTAAAATATAATATTAAACTATAACAATATAACTTTCATAAACATATTAAAAGGCTAAATCTATATGTTCGTCTATATTATTTTAAATATTTAGTAAATTTTTGAAAAATTATACCAACTTTTTCCATCCACTTTTAATTCTTAAAAATAGTAACTTTATTATATGATATGATTGCGGCTGGTATAAAATACATTATACACAATTTGACATGTAACCATTTCCAATTATGTAATTTTATGTAATTACAAAAATATAAATATTTAAACCTTAACAACATTTTTCTACATAAGCCTTTAAGTTCTTTTAGAATTACTGGAATTTTTTAAACTCACATTTATATCCTTTATAAAGCTAGCGACATTTTACTGGGTAAATTCTACAGCTTATATATATTCTTCGTTTATAGATATGAGGTTTAGCAGCTTAAAAGGATTTTCCGATATGGTTGTAATTTGTAGTCGCATCTTGAACATTATTTAGTGATGCTCAACGTGACACTTCCAGTTTTAAAATATTATTTCATCTGTGATAGTTAAGTTAAGATTTATTGTATAAAATTTGTCAGTAAATAGTAACAGTGCCAACAATCTGCTAAAAGTATTTAAAGTGATTGCAAGATAAGCTGTTAAAAAAATGAATTTTTTTGGAATCCGTAAAAATAAGAGCGATAACCAAGAGAATAGAATAGATTTTATGCGAAAGCTTCCAACGGAGGTATCGCAAAATATCCTCTCAGAGTTGGATTCCGAGTCTTTGTACCATGCTTCATCGGTGTCCATCAAGTGGTTCTCCATTTGCAAATCGAGTTCAAGATTCAGACGTAAAATCCAACGGCACATCATTCGACAGCGATTTACCGAAAAAAAAACATCAGTGGCAGAAGCCTTTATGTTAGCAACCTTAACGTTTTTGATAATTTGCATTGTGGTCAAAATTGAAATTTATGCTAATGCAATAATGAATGCCTTTAGCGACGATGTATGTGGATACTGCGTTAACTATTTAAAGTGACTAGTAATAATGCGATATTAAAGATTTAAAAGAACCGTTAAATAGTTGAAGAAGCTTCTTTGCGTGTAGTATGCGACTTAAATTATCATATGTAAACTTGGCTTTAAAACAATGTTACCTAGTGATTTGTACATTTATCTTATAATTATAATAAAACAAAAAAAAATAAATCTAATTCCTTCGTCTTTTTTACCAATTGCTGTCAAGGCCCTTGCCGCGGATCGACTTCAACCACTACGGTACAATTCCGATATTTGGCCATTGTACGGGAAAAGTCCAGCGCACCCCAAGCAAAAACGCAAAGCCTACTCGCAAAACCGACACTACCCAAACTTTTCTGAACACCTTGGATCCACCTCGAGCCTCTCCTCCATGCGAATTTCCACGCGGGCACGCGGAGGGGCTCAGGCACATACATATAAATATATATATATATCCGTACGAGTGGGTCGTCCGCCGTGCCGTCGGCATCGCACACAGCGGCTTTGTTTTATTGCGGCAATCCCGGCGGAGATGCGTTGCGGGCGCGCGCGCGCCCACACGCGCAGGCGCAGACGGCCGGAGGTGGGGTGGGTGGGTGGGGGGGGCGACGGACGGCGGTCGGGCGACGCGCCGAGGACGAGGCGCCATGGCGCCGAGCCCGTAGAAGGGTTTCCTTGTCCGGCGCGCGCGCGCGCGCTCGCTCACTCACACACTCGGCCGCGCCTGCGTGCGTTTAAACGGGCACGGCTGCAGGGCCGGCGACACTCGGGGTAGCGGCCCGGCGCCGACGCCGGCGCATTCCCCCGGTGACGCGGGCCAGAGAGGGAGATAGAGAGAGAGAGAGATGCCGGACCGCCCCGTCTTTATTCCACCGTCGTCGTCGTCGTCGTCGTCGCCGCCGGCGCTGCTCGAGGCCGCTCTCCTTCTTTTTCGGCTTACGTGTATACGTACACGCGCGCCACTGCGCCCGTGTGCCCGCGCGCTCGCCCGCGCTCCCGCACCCACACGCGCGCCGCCCCGCTCTTTCCTCTTTCTGCAGATAAGGCCTTAATTTCATTACGGACCTGGGCTTTTTATTTTCCCGAATATCGCCAAGACGGGATCGGCCGCTTTTTTCGAGCGGCCAGTGAGCGGGGGACGGTGGGGTGGGGCGGCGGCGAGCACCGAACAGTATTCCGAAATCTCATTTGCTTTTTGATATATTACCGAGGCTACCCCCCTCGCCATCCCCCCTCCCGCGTCGCCCCCCACCGGCCCGCCCGAAAGGGGGAATAACATTTTAATGAAAAGCATTAGTTAACCTTTGTCTCTTTGGCTGCAGGTGCCTTGAGTGCCCCGCCCGACGGCCAACGGTTTATCCTTTAAGTGGATTGAATATTCAATTCCAAGAATTTAAAGTGCGAATTCTCCAGAGGTGTTTTACCGAAGAACTGGGAAAGGAGCCGCTATGCCTATTATACAAACTACTCTTACTCTGCCCGCCGTCCTTTTCATTCCTTGGGCTCACGTGATCCAACTCGTCATTCCCTGTATACTCCATCTTTTCCTCGGTATTTCCTCCAAATAGCTACGATTCTTGCGGTCTTGTATATGCGATTGATTCGATTAGACGGTACAGCTTTCTACACTCGAAATATTTCAATTAGAACTGTTATTTTTGCAAGTGCGCAGATCCGACTTTCTCAACTCGTCCAAGTTTCGGCGTGCACTACGTTCACGGCCATCTTTACTACACGTGTGCAACCGGCCACCGCATTACATTCTTCTTCAATCAATCATAATAATTTTTTCACAGATTACCACTCGCAGAAAATTGCTCATTGCAGGAAATAATATGTATCGCAAGACTATTTATACGGCTACTTGTATAATCTATAATTATTTGGCTTCCCCTGCACTTTGCTGCAGTGGGCGCAAAAAAGCATAAGATTGATTTTCATTAGAAGTGAAATTTTAATAGCTCTCCCATCGAGACGCGCAGTAACTTTTTACGAGGCGCTCTGTAAGTGCACCATTCGATTCCCTATAAATCTCAAATTGATCCGCACTCTTCTAACGAAGTAACAAATTGCCAATATTCAGATGAGGATATGGCCACGTATAAACACAGACATATCCCAAGGAGTTTTCTTCCCCTGTCTGCACTTACTCAATTTGACGCGCGGGTTCGGCTTTTACGGCGGTATAAAACACCGCGGCGCAGAGATGTAAGGCGTTTTTCCAGTGAAAATGAGATAGTCGGCTGGCAATTAAGGGCGCGGACTCGCGGCCGACATATATACATATATACGGTAAAGTCACCTCTTGGGCGCACGCGGGCCTCCTCATTTCTTTCTTTTTTTTTTTTTTATCACACCGCGGCCCCATATACTCGCGAGGAAAACGCTAATATATCGGAATCCCATTCGCCGGGGCTCGATAAATTAATGGGAAATCCCATAAATCAGGGCTTACACACAAATCCCGCTCGCGGCGCAGCCTCGTAAATTACCCGGCTCTCGCGAGGGCCGCGCGTGCACACACTCGCGGAAAACGCCGTAAGAATATTGTGCCTGTTGCCCGGGAGGAGCGGTAGGGGGGGGAGGACGCGGCGCATAAAGCGCAGCGAGCGGTAGCCCGGCGCGCGCGCGCGCGCGGCTTCCCGGTATCACCTGCCGCGCCGTATACCTATCCCCCACGTGTGCGTGCGTGTGTGTATGCATGTGACGCGGGATCACGAGCGCGGATCGAGGTCGGGGCGCCGCGGGAGGCGCCGGGCCCCCTTTTTTTTTGCGCCCCGCGCAATTTCCGAGTGTATATAACCGATCCCCCGCTCGCCGATATCCCGCGCTGACGCGTTAATTAGGACGTGGAAATAGCCGGCCGCGCGCGGCTCCCCCCGGGCTTGGTATCGGGGCACCCGCCGCGGGTCGGCCGGTCGCTCTTCCGCCGCCGGAGCGTCGACCCGCCCGATCACATCCCGCATATGCCCCGCTTATGGCTGCTATTATATGCCGCGAGCCTCGGAAATCGGTAAGCCGGCCGAGTTATTGTGCTCCAGTCGAGTGCTATCCGTGTGTACGAATCCCTCGCGCGAGGTCTATTTCCACGCAAGGATACATGTGTGTGTGTACGTAGCAGGATATTTATATATATATATATATGTATATGCAGGGCCGTATGTGCGATTAGGTTATCGGGGAAAGCCGGAATGAAAAAGTTAATCAAGCGGGGGCTGTCCAGCCGGCGACGGGCGGACAAAAGAAAGCTCTCCTGTTAAATGCGCGCGGGACACTAATGCAGCGCGCGGCCCGAGTGCATTAAGGGGGGAAAAAAAAGGGCTCGGTGAAATAAGGGCAATATGCTTTTACGCTACGTGTAAAGGTGAAAAATGGTCTCGATAATGCCGGGAAGAAATACTGCGCGGACGATCGTATTGTAGGTAGCTTATATGGCTTACACCACGATACGCCAGATGTATATATACGTATACGCGGATACATATAATCCCGTAGATATCCATAATTCTCCCCGCGCCCTGTCGACGAATGCGAGCTTGCACATATATACGTGTACGTACGTGCGCATGCCCCGAGTGTGTGTATATATACACCTATGAAGCCGGCGCGTACACGTATACAGGGCCTCGGACCTCGCGTCCGTCTTTGTAATATAGAGGCCTAGCGTGATGTAAGCTACTCCCCGCGCTAATAACTCACGCTGTAATTAATTCGGCCACCCCTTCGTGCAATCTCCTCCTTTCCCTATCCTTTCTTCCTATCCGGGCCCTGCACTAGCCGAGCGCGCCCTTCCCGGTTTAATGCAGCCTCGACGCACGGCTCTATCGGCCCTCACGGAATCCCCCGAGTGACTTATCGTTTAAAAATAGAAGGGAATACTGTTATCGGCCCTCGAGCCCGCGCGCCCACTCTGGGTCAACTTCATGCCGTCTACCTTCTCTATATACCTTACACGTTCTATGCTCGTTTCGCGATCCGAGTATACACGGATCGCCAAGTTCTGTTGGCGAGCCAAAGTCAAAAGTCTCCCCCGGGTGACTCTATTACTGCCTTTTTGCCCCGTGATTGATCAAGTGAGTCGCTACCGGTTCGATGTCGTTGAGTAATTGCACGCAGTCGAGATAACATTTAATCGGAAAGGTCATCTTGAGAAAAGCGCTCCCACCTTTTATACACCTTGCGGTATGCTAAAATCGAATTTTAATCTTGATTGAAATTATAGTGCGTGAAACCGTGTGCGATTCATTTTTAACCAGAAAATATCTACGATTAGTAAGATTTGTCAATAATGTCGACTGTTTCATTTTTAATTGAGACTGCATTTTAATTGAGTACAAAGTAATAGTAGTGTATCGCTATCTTATAGTGATTTCATTGATGCATACATAAAAGTGCTGCACGCACCTTTTTAATTCAATATACTTTGACAACATTATTAAAAACAGAGAAATTAATAGTATTACAGAAATATTTGAAATAGAGCAATTGTTTTGTTGCAATTAACCATAAAAATATTAATATTATATATCGTATAAAAAGTTTTATTATATTACTTTCAGTCAATTTCAAATAGATATTAATAATCCAATCATTTTCGTATGTACACATTAAATATTCTTGCAAACAATGGTCTTCAAATTTCTCGGTCTACACGCTTTAGTGCTTTAATGACGCTTGTATGTACGACAACATACCGGTAAGTTGCAAATTATATCTTGTAAGTTGTAGAAGCCTCAATACCTCTAGAGGGTACATAAAAATTCGTAAGTATTTTATTTGGTTTTGATTTACTATCAGTTTAGTCAATTGTAAAATTAATTATCTGCATAAACCTGCAATCGACCGATTATAACATGGCGTTATTTGCAAGGAATTCAAATTTTTAATTACAAATATGTAAGATATAGAGCATAGAACAGTAGTATAAAATAATATATCCTTCAACTACGAAAATTGCGTTGTAAATTCTAATAATAAAAGTAAATTGCTAAACAATCTATTAACTTGAAGAAGTATAACGCTTTCTCTGAAGGAGGTAGGAATGAAAATTTCATATATAAACAAAATACGTTATATACATATATATATAAATTTGTTTATTATACTTCCTCCTGAATTCAGAACTGGTTGATAGTACGAATAAATAAATGAAAAGTATATTATTCGATTCTCTATATTGCTATGAAGAAATCTAAAAGAATGTTCATGGATATAAATTAGATAACGACTGAAATAATCAAGATGGGCACTGGAGCAAGTTAAATTATAACAATGAAATGATTAATTATAGGCATTCATTTTAATAACTGTACATTTGCACCTATCTAAGTAACACGAGTAATAAAGTATTGTGAAAGGACATTGGATTTGCTGATCTTGTATTTGTAATGTTACTAATACATCAAGCATCAATGCGATGCAATCGTATTATAGCATCGTGATTAAAAGATATAAGCCTCTCCATTCTGTTGCAGATATAAAGAAATATTCTTTATCAATGCAGATGGCTTGTAAATAAATAAAGGAATATTCCTTGCCAATGAAAATGGCGTATAACCGGGACAAAACGTTCGCGACGCGCGCAGGCTACAATTGCAAAAGAAATTTTGTGAAAAAATGCTTCAACATACCGATTTTCCCCCGTGAAATAACAGTCCGACTAGAGCACCAATTGGACGTGTAGACAGATCGTTAGGCCAGGAGCGGCACGCAATTAGCGAATCAACACTACTAAGCAGTCGCGAGTTGGGTGCAGGAACGGCCGCCGACGGACGCTCAACCGCTCCGGGCGATCCCCGCGGCCGAGGCATCCTTATCCACGTTACGCGGGAATAATATGCAGGCCGGGCTCTCCTGCCCGCGGCGATCGGCCGTTGGTCTCGCGTGCCGGCCGATCCCGCCGGCTGAAAATAGGCGTAAGTAGGCAAACCGGGTGTCGCCGATCTCTGTTGCTCCGAATAAATGCTCTAAACGGGATCGACTCTCCCCGGCGCGAGCCGGCGCACGCGAGGCAAATCCGCGGGGCTTACGGGCCGAGCCGGCGATATCGTTAATATTGCCTGCCGGCAGCCCGCGGCGATTATGCAAAACCGCGCTGACCTTAGGCGGGAGCGTCGCCGGGGCCGCGCGGCACTCCCGTGCTTTACTGCAACTGCGCGCGCCGTCGACCCGGCGGTTAACTTTTTTTTTCTCCCCCCCCCGCAGCCGCTCGTTGCCCGCCGATATTTGCGGGCCGGTATTATCGCGGCTGTGATTGCTACATCCTCTGGGAACCTTGCGCCCCGGCTAATATGAGCGCGCCCGGGGGGGATATATGGCTCAGGGCCATATCCCGCGCGCGGGCAAATTTTCCAGGGCCGCGTAAATACCTGGGATGCGAGTGCACAATGGCCGTTGCCTCCCTATCTAAAAGCCATTCTCAATCCAAAGTTGCTCGGGGTATGTAAAGGAGCGATCCGCTCGGCTCGCCGGAGTGTACATATATACATGCACGTCTTCCGAAAAGAGCGTGCGATGATTCAAGAGTTGTGGATTTACATTGAAATCGGTACCTGATCGGCAGGTAAAGAATCCTTCATTGAATGCTAACTGCCTGCGCGTGTATTTAGATGTGATTCAAGTGCACGGCGACGTGGGGCGAGGTTGGGCAGAAAGTTTGAACGGAAGTGAATCGCGGGTCGTATTTTCCGACTGTTTAGACTGCATCTAAGTGTGTATAATAGCCGCTGACAAAAATCCCCCAGCGCCTCCTATCAATGGAGGAGTCTAAAGGGAGGACTTTAAGGTTATATGCAGAAGAGCCATAAGCAAAGGGAAAGGTTAGAGTCGAGCAATCGCAGAGAGCGCGCGAAAGATAGGCCAAGCGAGTCCCATTAATTCTCACTCGACCTCGGCCAATAAATCAAAGGACGCAGGCCGCGTATACACGCGGATCCGCGCGAAGGCGTGCGCTGTGTGTACGCCCGCGGCGAGAGAAAAGCGAATGCATAAGGACGAGGCGGACTTTTGGTAGGTTACGTCGGCCGGTGCGTGTCCAACTAATATCCCCGGGGGCCGCATCCTCCCTCTCTCTCTCTCTCGGGGGCCTAGGAGCCCGGGTATATCATCCGCGCGACGGCGCCGATGGAAGACAAAAAATAAAGGAGGAGCGCGCGGGCCTCTGTCGGGGGCAGCCCTCCGACTTCCGGTTTCTGCCTCGAACACGACTTTCCAATAAAGTCGAGCCGGCCGGCGGGCGGCAGATGCCGGGGACTCGGCGCCGCCGCCGCCGCCGCCGGCGCTCTCGTGCAGCCTACCGGTTGACCTGGAACGCGCCCAGGTAAGTGTGCGTGCGGAGGAAGAGAGGCCCTCGGCCGTATGCGTGTGTGCGTGCGTGCGTGGATGCGCGCGCGGCCCGCGCCTCGCCCCTTATCTCCGCGCAATATCTGAGGTGTATCTATCCGCGGCGAGAGTAGCCGCCGTCTGTCAGGGCCGAGTGTCGGGCATTAGCGGCCGATGAGGGGAGGCAAGGGGCCCTATATAGCGCGGCGATCGGATAATGGACGCCGCCCGGGGAAATAACGCGAGCGATTACGCCGATAGCGAAAGTCGCCTCGCTTTTTATGACGCCTCCTGCCTCCCGACGGGCCATTACTGCCGGGGGCCCACACCTACCCTCGGGATTTGCGCCCCGCTGTGAATTGCGATGCCCTATTATCTCCCGAGATCTTTATTTGGAAGCCGGGGAATGCGCCCGGCTCGGCGCTGCGACCCTGTCGCCGCAGTTGCGCTACCTTTCCTATGTAGGCCCTTTCCCTCCTCCACTCCGATTTTTCGATTTTCCCTTTTCGATCTTCGGACTTGGCGCTTGCGACTTGTCATTTTTTTTTCCATTTTAGTTACATGCACCATTGATCCCGTGTCCAGTTGTTTATCTTATGCACGCTTGTATTGTGTAATTTACGTCGATGTATAATCGAATTAATTAGATCATGTGTACAATAAGCTGTTGTACAATGTACTGGTTTGTAATTTTGAGACATTGCAAGGAAAGTTCAAGAAAACGGTCTATCAGACTAATAGTACATATGCGTACATTGTTAATACACTGGTCTTTTACAGAAGAGTATGGAAAGTGCTGAGTAATGAGTTAAAGAGGGAACAAGCAGTAATTATGCGTTATATATATTGAATAATTTTCAACACGAAGGTGTTATTAATGAAATTTCCCAAACAAACAAAGTCGGCTTCTAGATTAAAGATTAAAGAATTCTTGATTGTGCCCGCATCAACTCGATATAGATTGAGCTAAACTACTGTGCGCAAAAAATGCCGGTGCCCAGCATAGTTCCCAAGAGAAAGTACTATTTAAGATTCCTCCTTTCTGTTGGCAAAATCCATATATTAGAGCCTCGGAGATTATCCGGCAAAACCAGCGTAATTACGCGTATTAATTTTTCATTAATATTATTTAGTGCGTGGCGTCGCAGTGTTTTGCTACGCTTGCGCGCCCGCAAATTCTTTGGGAATAAGGAATGAAATCAATTTTTTCGGCTAAAGTTTGCAGTTAACCGTTACGAGGGAAACAAAACGATGGAAAAAGAACCCCATGGGAATGTGTACGCGAAGGAAGAAAATTTGTTTCTACCTGTTACTCTAAAGCGGCTAACGTGTTTTTCCCTGCCGTCTTATCTATCAAGTCTAGCTTCTTGTTTTCCGCAATTTATTCGATTTTATTACTGAAATTCGAAATTATAGTTTGCTTATTTAGAAATCGCGCTTTTTCGCCAGAGCAATAACAAGTTTTTAGGTATAATGTAATAAGCTTTTATTAGGCGGCTCCGCGTATAAGCCTTTGATAGTGCAGGCAAGGTAAGATAGCACACACCTAAAATTCAAAAAAGTCAACAGTCAAATTACAGTTAGGGATCAGCTTGGGTATAACTTTAAAAGCTTTATAGCAATGATACTTTTAACATATTCCGCCCGTTTCAAAATGCCGCCGCGTAAATTTGTACACAAATTGTAATCCCACGTACGTAATTAGTCGTTGCGTTTCTTGCCAAAAATATTATATTTATAAACTAATTTCTTTGCGGTTTTGTAAACACGTTCCGCGGTATATTATATATATTATCAAGTCTTAAGAGCAAATACCAGATTCGCATTTAACAATTTAACACATAATGTATTAAATAAAAAAAAGAAACAATTACAAGGACTTCTATAAAGGATAATTAAGTACCATCGACGTATAGAAAGAAATGAAAACATATGGACAGCCTTGGTCGGTAAGTGCTTTCGAAAAATCGGCTCTTACACGAACAACCGGGGGGACAAAATGCCCGTCGCACCGGCCGAGGCCCACGAATAGCCGGCGAGCGCCATTTTCTTAGGGGCCGAGGCACTCCATTAGCGATATTCGGTCTATTATACGCCGGGCGCCGGGCGGCGTCGTTAATTCTCCCCCTCCCGCAAGCGCGCATTGCTGCGCCGGGCGGCCGAGGGGCGCCGAGCTAGCCCATATATATATATATACACAGCCACGCGCGTACATACACGTGCACACGGAGGCCGACGCATCCCGCGGTGTGTCTCCCCCGGAGGAGCCACGGGCGGGGCGCGCTCGGATGAAGAACGCCCGGCTTATCTAGCGCCGATCTTATCGCCCTTATATACGCTTACGGTAATTTATTCGCCTAATTGGCCGTCCGAGTGACACCTAGCCCGCCTGACGTTTCACTCCTCCTCCCCCTCTCCCTAATCTAACGGTCGGCCGGGCCGGGGCGCCTCCGTCGATAATCGGAGGGGCGCGATTGCCCGGCTCGATCGGCTGCGCAGTTACGAGGAGGGCCACAGGGGAGGGGGGGAGGAGCACTCGGCCGAATCGCCGATATAGGCGTAATTATAATATAAAACTCGGGGTCCCCTGTCCGGCTCTCCGGCTCTCTCCGCGCCTCACCCGAATTCCTCGAGGCGCGCAGGGAGCGACTTGGCGCCGCGGCTCTGCACCTGGTGCAGGTTCTCAACGTCCGGCCTCCGCCGGTCCGGCGTTTCTCCGCCGTCGCTCGAAAAGTCACCGCCAACTCGATAGATTATTGGGCTTTTGAGTCTTTGGCAGATATGGTGTCCCCTCAAAGTGCCGAGAAAATAACGTGATTTCGGTGTAGGAAATCAATCAGTTTTTCATTTAAATCAATTATTATACCTACACTCATAAAATATAATAATTTAACTCATAATTTAATTGCCTTGAATTTATTCAAATATATGGTTCGGGTTCGCCATGAAGAATTTAAAATTATAAATAGTTATTCATTATATATACTTATACGGTTATTATTAACCATTTTAAACTAAAAATGATTCCTAAGCCTACTCCACACGATAACGTTGCAGTTAAAGTTGAATTATTGTATTATTATATATAGCTACTGAGTATATTTGTAATTTTCGCAATTACCTAGACTAATAATTAAATATATTCATATAAATATATATATATATATCTTGATACACATTAAGAGTACTTTATTTAATGAATTTAGCGTTCGGACAATTTTTACCGGAATTATGATGAGCGCGCGGCAAATTACGAGCTACTATACAGCACCCAAGCGGCTTTCGTCGCTTCGGCCCACTGCAAAAGCTTCGGCCTAATGTTTGCCGTAACGCGACAGCGTCGAGTTAGACCTCGCTCCGAAAAAGACACTCGAGTGAAAATGGAATACGAGGCTCGAGAGCGCGGCGGGGGCATTTTAACCTTGACGCGCGCGAGGCGGAGACCGGGAACCGCCGAAGGTGCACCGCTGCGCCCGCGGCGGGTATCCCCTTTATTCTTCGGCACGATCACCACCAACACTTTCATTTTTGTCATCGGCTCCATTTGGGCATATTTATGCGAACACTGCATTAGCGCCGAGTCGCTCGGGCTCGCCCGTAAGCGCCATTTTATGTTTTCCCCCAAGTCCGTCGACCCTCTTTTTTAATTTCACTGTGTATCCGAGCCGCGCGCGCAGTCACTTTAATAGAGACAAATATTTTACTTTTTATCAAGGGAATTAACGACTTTTAAATTGCACGGTTTATTGAAAATAACTTTTGCCAGCGAACACCGACAAGTGCGCCAGTGAGTAAATTTACAATGCAGCTCATTTATATAAACGCTTTTGTTCAATTATTATAAGGAAGTATATAAAGTTGCATAGTGTGGCCGAATAACTCGAATATATTCAACCTGCACGCGCATAAATATCAAAGAATACGCTTTGGATAATGCATCGCCTGATTTCGTTTTTAAAATAATTATAAAAACTTGTTTCGAAAAAAAGACCGCGGTGTAAATTATTTAATGAAGATGATTGAATCAATTTACATTAAATGCTAGCGGCGGTATGCTCAACTACTAACGTATGTTAATTGTAAATTGCAAATATAACATATCGTAACAATTTTGTAAGCATGAATCGCACGTGAACTTCTGCCACTGCATTATGTCGTCTGATAAAATTTTATATAAAAAATATTATTAAGTGAGCATTGATTCAATAAAATAAGATAAATCCCAAAAATAAACTCGAGTGATACAAGACTGAAGCTAACGTAGTAGCAAAGTTGCTGTGATAAACGCGTATTGTAGAAAACTGCACAAGGTGGTGATTTTTCAAGAGAAAAGATTGGTTAGTTATTACAAGGCTATGGCTAATCTCAATAGAGAGAAGGAATTGTTTGAACGAAAACAGTGCAGGATAAGCCGCGAAGTGCGATGAGTGGTTCTAATTATGCAGGTGGTTTCAGTTAACGGTCCGGATTGTATATCAAAATTAGACTTATATACAATACGATAATTGTTGACAATTTATTAGACAAAAATTGATCTTTGTTATTGACTGCTTGTTAGCGTCAAATTTTATAAGGCTGTCGTGGAATTCATTATCCGTTGATGGCTCGAGGAAACATTTCTACACGGGATACACTCTCCACTCGTTAGATTTGTTTCTCGCTTTATCTACATACACATTTACATGCACTCTGTTGACCTAGGAATACTCTATCTATCTCTTGTGTTCCATATCTTATATGTTCCAGGATTTTGTCCAACCGGCGGAAAACTCTATAGACAAACGTATTAGGATAAGTCCCGATTAGAAAAACCTGCTCCCGGATACTTAGTATGGTAGGTCTGTTCATATTTGAACGTCTACGTTACATTCCATGTAGGCTTAGACGCGCAATGTGACTATTCCGGACTCTCGATTCCTAATCTCCCTCTCACTTTAACGAATACGAAACAACAGAAAATCACCCAATTGTCATTGCATCAAAAAGCCAAAAAGTCAATTGCAACTATGCAAATGTTAAAAAAAGCAACGAAAGGATTATGTATACTTGAATTGTCACAGTCATGCAGAAAAATGGTGACACTAAGGACGAAAAAAAAAGGATATCGAAATATAAGGACTCGAGGAGTCGACCAGATTTTATAGCTACAGTTTAAGAAGCGAATTTATTATTCTGAATTTATCAGGTTGAATAAAAATTTTTGGGCACACAAAGCTTAAATTAGCACGTTAACTTGTAGACGTTTCAATGTCGGCAAGTGACGGCCAGTTTAGAGGATGATTGATGCGTACCGTAGAGGGTAATTTTATTTGTTCCCGCAGCGGCATTCGATTAACACGTCAAGGATAAAATCTAGTTAATTTCCAAGGAGGCAACTGTCTCTCGGTCTCCTGAAATCCGGAAACCGTTCGCCGCGTCAGCGGGGGGAAAAAAAAGGATCGCGGCGATAAACACGCGTAGAGCAGTGGCCGCGGACGTACTCGGACTCGCTCGCGGTTTCTTCCACTCGGCGCGTGCGCGCGCACACACACGCGTACACTCGGCGCTTGAAATTTGTTTGCGGTAAACACGGGTGGAGAAAAGGAGAGAAAAAAAAAGAAAGAAATAGTCGGGCGATGCGTAGGTACGCACACTTACGCGCTTTGCCCTCGGCAGCTGGGCCGCGGGTCCCACGGTGTGGGGCAACGGCCCCGCGCGACGCCTCCTCCCCCGAGGCCCTAACTCAGGGCGCGCGATCGGCCCGCGGAAGGCCGCTCGGCATAAACTCTCAAAATTCAACTCTTATATCTTTAATATATCTCAATCCGGCTGTCCCCCTCGCGGCTCGCACGCACACGCGCGCCTCCCATAAAGGCATCGCGGGAGCGCGGCTCCCCCGGGCAGCGGCATAACCGGTCACAGCTCTCGCGGTAGTGCGCGGACCAGATCATTCGCGCCTCGCGCTCCCATAAATCGAGCCGCCGCGGGATAACGGGCCCGGGCAAGATTTGCGCGCGCGGCCCCCGGACTTTATGTTTGTTTTCTAATTAACTCTCCCCGGGGCCCAGGCGCGCGCGCGCGCGCCGCATAAACGAGCCTAACCGCGCGTAACGAGCCGCGCGCACATATACCGAGGCCGCGGTTATTATATTGCTACGGCCGATTATCACGTGATAGGGGCTCCCGCGCATTTTCGACTCGGCCCATCGGCTAATGGACCGATCGGCCGGCCTCCGCGCAGCGCCTCCTCCTCCTCCCCCGCGGCCTTTTTCTCCCCCCCCTCGCGGCTTGATTAGGCGCGGCTAGGGAGCGCGTAATCTATGGCCGCGAGAGCGCGCCGCTCGGCTTATCCCCGGCATTCCGGCCCGAGCAATAAATAATTAAAAGTGCGCCGCCGACGGCGGGGGCAAAAAATTAAGGGCGCAAAAAAGGCCTTTATGGAAGTTTGATTGGCCGCCCGGCCTAGCCGCCCGATCGCATTGTATCTCTGAGAACCGCGAGTGATGTGTTTATCCCGCGGCTCGCGGGAGCGGCAAAGCCGCCAGGCCGTCCGCGGCTTGTATTATACAACTTGTGTAACGCTAGTGTGCTCCTCATTTTCTTTGGCGTTATTTCAATGCGTATATTTACATGGAAATCGGCCGATCGCCCCGACGAATCTCCTACCTGTATTATGCGCGCTGATTGAGACCTGAATCGAGACTAATCACGCCGATCTTGCCTTTGACTGTGTTGTCCGTGGGCCCTCCTTTAAACCGTTGCCTAATGAATAGGAGAAATTTATATTTGACCACTTTTCAAGCGCGCGGCTTTGTGGCCGCCTGCGGGGATTACCCGCACCCGAGCCTTTTATCGCGCGTAATCCGCCTGCATTGAAATATATAACTGCGAAAGCAAAATATGATCAATGCAATGGAGGCGGTGCGATGCGCTGACAAATCGTTAGGCATTGTCTATGCGCGAGCGCGCGGGAGCTATACGATTGGAAAAAAAGCAGTTAGCATTTAGATTAAATGCGGAACAAGCTTATTTATCCAGCCGCGGTATTTGTCCAAGTTGACATTCCGGTAACGCGTGCCGATTAGGAGTCATCGGCATTTATTATAGAATCGTAAATAATCTTTTATGAGACAAACTATATGAGATTAGTTAAAATATTACATTGCATTTATTATCCGCCCTGAGATAGCGCCCGACTATTAATGCGAATATCAATTCGCGCGATTGTTATAGTAATGCTTATAAAACTAGTGGCAAGAGGAGCAACAACAATAACGATAATAACAGCAATAATATAATTTTATCATGAAAAGCATTTCTTTTTACCCGCAGAATGCCAAGCTAATTATATAAAAAGGAAAAGGTCGGCTTGTATTTGCTCAATTATAAATGCAGATGCATTAATTAATTTTCATTCCAATAAACATTACTTGTTTTCGAATTTATTTTTTGCGCTTTGAGGTAACTGTATTTTAATTAGGATTGAGATTGTTCGTAGTTAATTTTATTGGGCCCGTATAGTTAATCATCCGAGTTATTTATACGGATTAAAATTAGTTATTTGTAGAGCTTATAATATTATATGGACTTTTTACGAAAAGTCCCGCGTGGCCGCGCGCATTCTGCCGAGGTTAGGGGAAGGAAAAAAGGAAGGTTAGACGCGCGCGCGGGGCATTACGGCCGGGGATTGGGATTTTTGTTACGAACTTTATAGGCGGCTTAACTCAAACTTCTTGTCCCGTCAAACTATTTGCGTCGAAGTTTATGCCGAGACACTGATGAAAGAAGTCTGGAAGCTCTAAACTTTACGAGCGGCTGCTTAAGCGCGAGCTTAAGGTAATTGTCGCCGGTGGCGCGGCCGCGGCGCCGGCGAAAACCACCCGAACCGACCGCGCGCCTCTATCTAACGAACGGCCAATATAGCCCGCACAGGGGCGCTATAGCGCGCCTCTCGATCCACTTTAACAGTCGGTATTTTTCCGCCTGTGCGCGTATAATCGGCCGCACGGATTTGCCGGCCTGGCGCTGCACGCGAGAGAGGAGCGCCTTCTTGTTTTATATACTAAAACCGGTCAAGGACCAGCGGCTCTCCGGCTCCATAACGCGCCGCCGCCGCCGCCGCCGTCGCCGCCGCCGCCGCAGCCGCTGCGCACATAAGCCCATAAATCCCGAATAACGGCGCGAACTAGCGCGAGCGAGTGCGCGCCCTGCCAGGGTTATATTCGCCGCGCTCTCTCTCTCGAGAGAGGTTCATTAATACGAGTTTCCTCGCGCGCCGCAGCTTTTTACCCCCGACGCTAGGGGGCGCTCGGGCGGAACGTTACCGGCGGGGACGCGCTTGTGCGCGGCCGATTATCGCAATAGCCTCGCGCCGCGGGTTATGCGCCTGTGTAATTCGCATGGTGAAAGGACGCCGGGCGACGCGCCTAATTAATTACGGGGATTCGCGCGCCGGTGCCCCGCGCGGGCCTTTTACAATACGCCGCCGCCGCCGCCGCCGCCACGGCTACCGCGCGTATCGGGCAACCTTCACTTTTTGAGGCGTCGGGGCCCGCGTCGGCTACCGGTTCACTCTCGCCCGACTCGCTCTTTCGGCGCGGCCCGGCGACTCGTTTGCGCGCTCGTGCCTCCGTGGCCGAACAATGCTCTCCTCCCCGGGTGAGATACGCCTGTCGTTGCAACGTTGGGGGGATTATGTTTGCTTAATTATGACTTTATACGCGCTTGAAGTATTTATAGCGGCGGCAGTAAAGTGCCCCTCGGGATGCGACATAAAATGCTTTCTATATCGAGCCACTTGCAACTTTGCAAGAAACGTTAAGTTATTAGTTACTGTCTCGCGCTGGCCATTTCATTTCCTGTACTCGCAGTGCCGCGTGCATGATAAACCGTATGCCCGAGACTTTATTTTATTACGCTTTACTATATAATAATTATCTGTATCAGTTTTGTCGCGTTTGTGATTTATTTTTGTTGTCCAATCGCTGCTTCTTTCCTTTGCTCGCTGCGACGGAAAAAAGCGAAACATCCTTGTAAAGGCGGAGACTCGAATATAACGAGAGAAATAATTCATTAGAAATATTATATAGGCTCACATCATAATCAGGTGCTAACATGATATATTATTTGTTAGCATATGTAAAACCGATCAGAGATTCTTTTCCGATACAACCGCACCGAGTCTCTCGGTCGCAGATTGGATAGAACCTGTGCAGCCTCCCTCTTATTATGGATAGGCAGCGGTAGCGCGGTATCTCGCGCACCGCCGAGTGTCGCCAAGAAAACGAAAACTACTCCAATTTGTTAATTACTAGTGTCATTCGCGCCGTATGATTTATGAGATTGCTTATGAAATACTTGTCACAATTAATCACAACTCAATTACGCCCTTAAAGCATTATAAGCCTGCGATACTGCAAATGTGCATACATAAATTTATAATACACACATGCATCACGTCGCGTTTGCGATTAAAACGCCCTACTAGAATATTGCTCTATTTTATGTATGCTTAAAAATAGAAAGCCAGGTGTACTCGTGTGATGATTACATGTAACGTTAGCACAAACGTAACAAATCGTGCAATGGTGTGTACTACATCGGGGTGATTTTTTATTTCAATTGACTTATTCTATAAATATATGTTTCGAATCTTCACCCGTGATTCAGTTACCCGGGAGAAACTCGAAGGGACTTACTTGCACTTGCACTTAAGAAAGCGTTTAACATTGAATATGATAATAAATGATGCTTATACGTTATACCGGCGTGCTACGCTGTTTGATTATAAGCCTGCGTATTAATGATGCACTGGGTGTAAGGATACGCGGTAGAAGAAGTTGTATCGACTGAAGATGCATCAGTATCAAGAAAGAAGCATTAAGCTGACAATAATTATTGTCATTTGACGCGAGTATTTTATTGATTTTGTTATCGGAATCATGGGTTGTAGCGTAATGACGGATAAAGGCAGTTACTTCAATGATAAGATCGCTTCAGCCATGGGCATTCATACAAGTAAATATAGCATGCAGCACCTACGAGCATTGATTTAATTTTCATAAATTTTTTTACGTATTTTCTTTGTGACATTATTCATTGCTTATTTGTTTTGTTCTATATTATCTTGGAATGATAAGAGTTAATTGAAAAAAATAATACTGACTGAAAAATAAAAACAATTTATAAACTTGGCTTTTATTTCAAGAACTATATATAGTGCTATATATAGTGTTCGTATATAGTGCTCCGAATGTTATTTAAGCTCCCTCCAATAAAGAAAAAGAAATGTTTCCAATTGACAATACCTTATGCGACATCCCTATCAGTTAATCCTCTAACAATGTATTAGGCTCGCATTTATTTATGCCGGCGATAGCTCGGAAGCTCGGCGTATCTCGGCAAGTAGACTCGGTATTTATGATTTGCCGGGGACTCCTTCGTTACTCCGAGCCATTCCCTGGAACTTTTTCGCGGACTCGACGCGCGGACGATTCGCGGATCGTCAGCCGCGGTTATACTACCTCACGCTCGGCCTCCCCGCCACATATACATAACGCTTGTCGATTTCCCAATAACAAAAAAAAAAGAAGGGGAAACGACGGCACTAGCGACCAGCGGGAGCGCAGAGGATACGTCCCGGGCGCGCATTAGGAATCGGTCGCGGATATAAATAATGGGAAACTGGCCGCCCGGCGAAAAGCAGAGCCGCGCGCGCGCGCGCGGAACAGTTAGCGCGAGCCGGGCGCGGAGCGTTACGCGATAAACGTTTCCAGCGCGGCCTGCATTCCAATCCTATCGAGGCTCTCCCGGGCTCTCGGGAGCCTCCCCGCCGGCGTATAATGCACACACACGCGCGCACCTATGATCGGCAGCGGCTCTCGCGCGCGCGCGCCGAGCCTCTCTGGCCCCGGCGGTGCTCTCTCTCTCTCTCTCTCCGCGGCCGATTCTCCTCCCCCCACGAGGGCCCGCCCGGTTCCTTTTTTTTCTCTCCTCCCGATCGCGAGATATAGCCACCGCACGCGAGAGCGCGTCCTTTTTTTTTTAACAATTCCACTCGGAAAATGTATAAAACTGTCGAGGGCCGGGGGACAAGTTTCTGTTCCTTTTTGCTCCCCGGAAAGAGACGGTTCCTTTTTTTTTTTTTGAATCGCAGCGAGAGGCGGTCCGGTTGCGCGGTCCAGGGGCCACATGTGGGGGGGGGGGTCGCACGCCGATGGCTATACGTATGTTACCTGGCGCCGCGCGTGAAATCCCCAAAGGCCGCCTGTACATCCGCGTACGCTATGCAAATACGCGTATATATGAGTGTGTATAAAGTCGGACTGTGCGCCGACAGTGACACGGCCGGCCCTCGGCAGCCTGTATCGCCCGCAGCCTCCTTCCTCCGGCCCTCTTTATCTCGCCTTTCGGCGCGTGTCCATTTTTCCCCGGCGGCTCGCGTGACGCCTCGGCGATCACGCCCGGTGCAACAATGCAGCAGCGCCCATAGGGCCCCCCCCCTTTTTCTTTCTCATTTTAACGCCTGCGCTAATGATGGATGAATTTATCGTGTGTGTATATATATATACGTACACGTACCCGCTGCAAATCGTCGCGTGCGGAGCGATATCCGGCCGGTAAATAAGGGCGTGTATCCACACGTACACGTGGCCCTGGGGACATAGGCGGGCATCGGCGACGCGCGTATATACACGTGAAAGCGGAAGCCCGGGCGGCTTTTCCGCGGCTGACGAGCCGCGGCGTTAACTCGCCGCTCCTCTAATCGAGTCTTCGCGCAAATGTACAGGCACAAATATAGAGGCTCGGGGTCCGGCCGGGGGATAAATCACTCGCGGCTCGTCCCCTGTAATCTATCCCTCCTGCGGATGATTAACGGGGGCGCCAAGAAGCTGCGCCGGTGCCACTCCCCTGGCGCAAGCGGCGCCCCTGTATATATATACGTACTGCCGCCGGTGCGTGTGTACGCCTGCAACAATCCGCTAATCGAGCACTTATTAGAACGCCCCGGGGATGATCCGCCGCGGTCGCCGTTCATTAGCGCTTACTTTGCCTTTGCCTTTTTTACCGACTGACATTTTATTCCCTACCATTAGAAGATGCCTTCACGCGCTTCCGATAAAAGAAACTTCATAACGACTTTTACGTAGCATATTGTATACACAGTAGTTGCATTCTTTGCACACATACTGATTACGTCCTTTAATTATCCTACCTACAACGAACAATTGTACAAGTTAGTTTTTATACGACTGACTATATATTCAGTTGTATTCTGTAAAATTACCTAGTTTGTTCAAAAAGTATACATAGTAATTTTCTGGGCCAGCCTTCCACTCCACAAAAGTCACCATTCACTCGATATCATATAGTGAAAATCGAGTACGTAATATACTTTGTAAAGTCTAAGAAGCAATATGCGAGCACGGACATCGCTTACAAATGCACATTGCGTTATAAGCTGAAGTTTAGTATAACTACCGTTAAATAGGATTAAATGCCAGTTCTAAGTATTGATAGAGTGCACTTGTAAGCGCACCGGCCCGAGCGGCGCTCTCCCGCGAGATCCCCAAGCACGAATTGAATTTCCGAGGGTATATGCGAATCGGCGCGTATTATATCCACCCATAGGCATTCCCGGGCGGCCCTCCTCGAGGACTTAATTACCCCCGCGGGGTGGGCGCCTCGGGCGCGCATACCCGGGCCAAGGCTACCGGGGGCCTCGTGCACCGGGAGGCGCTCCGCAGGGGCTCGGTTAGCCGTGTGCCGTTAGGCCGCTGGGGGCGCCGGGGCCGACGCACTCGCTAGGGCCGGGGCGCGGCTCCTCTGCCCGCTTGCAATTAGCCCCGCGCAATAATTCAAACGAGTTCAATTAAACGGCCTTTGCCGCGCGCCGGCCAAAGAGAGCACACGCGAGAGCGCCGCGCCTGCCGCGCACATCCACACGGCACTCGGGGATCGCTCCCGCGACGGGAATAAAAGTATCCCCGGGACTTTGGGCCCCGCGCGCGCGCGCAATCAAGCCCGCGCCGATATTCCCCCAAAGCCGGGCGCCCCTCCCCGCCCCCTTGATTATAAACTACCCCGGGACAAT
The DNA here is from genome assembly GCA_018906755.1 of Sycophaga agraensis. Taxonomy (NCBI): domain Eukaryota; kingdom Metazoa; phylum Arthropoda; class Insecta; order Hymenoptera; family Pteromalidae; genus Sycophaga; species Sycophaga agraensis. The sequence continues at coordinate 3,540,057 of JACCIE010000004.1, forward strand.
TAGAAAATGAGATGTTTATGGGCCACATTTCATGGGCGGCGCGGCGCGATAAAAGCCCCGGGAGATTTATAAAGTGAGAATTTCAGGATGCCAGCGCCGCCGGGCGACGGCCCTTTGATTGTAATTGCGCCCGCGCACACCCGCGGACGGCGCGGGCGCCCCGGAAAAACACGCCGGGCCCGCGGCCTCGGATGCGCCTCGCGCCCCGCCGCTTTTTACCCTTGATTGCGCTATCGCGGCAAAAGGAGGAGCGACTTCTAACGCGAGTGCCGCGGGAGCGCGGCTTCCTACAGGCCGGGGCTGGGAGCCAAAGGGCCCTTGTGCCGCTCGCTCGGCCTGCGCCAAAACCGACGTGCGCTTGCTCGCCTATGTGTATGTCGCGGAGGCCGGCGGTGCTTCTATCCGAACTTCACTGGCAATTCAGTGTGTGTGTGTGTGGAAGAAACATCGGTACAGCTAATGTTATCCAATTTGAGTTCCGTTACAAAAATAGTTATTCGTTTGTAAATTATGCCTCGATCGCCTTAACACGTTAAACGGAGATGTTTATGCGCAGAAATTTGGCAACGTTGTATCGTTTTACTGTGCGATTTTAGTGCTAACTGTAATCTAGTTTTCGCTTGTAGCAGATACGCCGCTTTGATAAACCAAAACAATTAAAGAATATCTCCAAAGTAAGCAACTCAGTTAAAAATAGTTGAGAATTAAATTATTCATAAAGCATAGAGCGAACATTAATAATTGTTAATTATGCGTGTGTAAAATATCATATTCATAGATAAAATTGACAGTAACAATTAATTGTCATCAAGTAGAAGTTAATATCAATTTCTAAACAATACAATGATGCATGTGAATATGTGATATTCATGAGACAATGTTGCCACATATCTTTTGAATGTACCCTACACATGTAGAAAGTATTTTATTTCTTCTTTAATTCGCTTTAGCTATTCTTTTTTGTGTCTTTTGTTACTTAAGCATTGTTCGGCTATCGATATCGGTCGAGTACAAGAGTATTAGTTACATCGTTAATAACATTATCAAGTTTTTGTGTACTTTTATAATTAGATACAATTGACCGAAATTCTAAAAACTACATCTAGCCTACATATTTAAGGCAAGAGCGATTAAAAACAACAGTGATTAACGACGATAAAATGTATATATACGCTGATTTCTCTTCATTTATTTCCTATATCTGTATTTAACAGTCCTTCGCAAGAAAGTCTCGAAGGTGCAGAGAACGCGCCAAGTAGAATTTTCGCGATATTCCTTTCGCAGCGTACGTATATACGCTCACAAACTTCTCGCTGTGGGATTGCGATAAATTATATCCTCGGGATTCCAAGGATTACATACCCAAGGACCGCCCTCTAATTTACTGATTGACGAGGTCAGTCCTCCCGGCACGTAACGAGGGCAACACGACACCTAGGGCTACCGTCCCGGCCTCGCGAAATTGTAAATACAAGGGAATGATATGGCGCTAGGGGCGAGGCATAAGCCGAATCGAAGGAAGGCGCGGCCCGGGAGAAGAGAGGAGCCGCCGTCGAGGGAGAGAGCTGTTTTCTTCAATTCGCCGGGGCGCGGACGCCGCTTAATTAATTAATTAACTTGGCGCACGCACTCGCGGCCCGTTGTACGTCCCTCGGCGCGAGTCGGACGGCTCTCCCGCGCGGACTTTCACGAGGACCAAGTCACCTGCACGCACGCGCATTTACATTTTACACGTGAGCCTCCGACGGCGCATCTGCTATTCTTGCGGAGTACAGGGCCGGCCGCTCGCGTATATAATTACCCGGCTAAGGCGCATTGGAAAAAACTCCTAGGTTTATGGTTTTAGAAACAAGCGGGCGCGAGTCCCGGGGGGTTCGCAGGATACACCCAGCCGAGGATATCTCCTCGGCAGTGTGGCCAAACGACTTCTCCAACGATCATTCCAATTGCCGCGTTCGGTTTGTTTTTTTTTTCTTCTCTTTTTTTTTCCATTAAAATCCTAAACTTTATTATCCGCAGGCCGTTACAAAATTTCATCCAATTATAAGATCTTTCTGCGAGCCGGTAATGTTTGGATTATTTCACGTTGTCGTGGATAAAAAAAGGCGGACAGTAGGAATATTAATCGCGTGTACTTGGGGACATATACTTCATTGTTTAAACAACGTCAACCAATTATCAGCTATTATAATTATAAAGATTATAATATTGGTCTTCAATCGAGTTTGATCTTTATATAGCCGACGGTTATAGACTGACCAGTCCACATACTAATTGCATGCACAAATTGTGCAAATGAATACGAAATGGACCATAAATTATACAATCATCGTATAAATACATTTACTTTATATCTCGTACTTTAAAGCAGTTTTATCTAAGCAGACAAATTTTCTAATTGTAAGTAATGAAATCGACAGTATCGAAATCGAAAAGCGCGAATAAATATTGTTTCAAATTGGATAAAAAGCTCCCTGGCGCGGTGCAATGTATAATTATCATTCGACTAATATTTGCGCGGTGGGGAAAAAAAAGAAAGCTTCGTATTGCAAACCAAAAAAAGCACCGCTGTACACGACAATGATATATCTAAAGGTCGAATCTTGCAGAGTCGCGCTGCAGAGGCCCCTGCAGGTACCAAACGCACGACTCGCCTTTAAATTTGATGGGTGAAAATGACAGGCTAGGGTTACACAAGAGCCGTCCGCTTCTCCCCGCGGAAATTCATTCCCCCCGCCCCGTTGGCCGGCCGCTCGCCTCGCGCCATAACGCCTTACCCACCAGCTTCGCTAAAAATCGCCCCGCGAGCACGCGTTCAATCGGCTCGTTACCAAAAGCTTATTACCCGCGCGCGCCAAGGAAACGGGCGATATCCTCGGGCAACTTGATGCTACGACCGCGGAGCTGCGCCGCAACGACCCCGGCGGGGGGAGAAATAAAAAGGAAAAGTCCCGCTGGAATAATCCCGGGGAACACTGGCTTTTCCGCGCCCCGCGAATATCGAGGAGCCCGTGGTGTTTATCCTCGCGGGGAGGGGCAATTAATTCCCCTCGGGGGGTGGAGGTGTCTAACGGGCCGGCCGCGACATTGTACGCAGGTGAGGCCGCGCCGCGCCGATAATTAACCGGCGCCTCGCGATTGTCGGCTTTCTTTCTGGGGGCCCGCCCTGTTTATGGGGCCGGGGATTAGCGGGCGACTGGCGCGTAGCTCGCGGTGTGTACGCCCGCCTCGTAAATCCGCCGCGCGTCGTTTAGTCACGCACGCCGGCCGAGGGCTTTGTATATCTATATGTATACATGCACATATATATATATACACGGTGCGCTTTAAATATATATAAGTCTTCTGCTAACGGGACTTTTCGCCCGTCCGCGCACATATGCATACGTGTATATATATATATGTATAAGCGCGGCCTTGTGCAGCTCCGCGCTCGTGCGCTTCGGTCTTGTTCGGAAGCCATCTGCGCAATGACATTTTTTCCCCTTTTTTTTGGTCAGGCCTTCGTCCGCGCGTTTCAACATCCCGGCTGCTGTTCTATTAAGCTACAGCGCACGCGCATTTATGTATATTATAACGCGGCCGAGTGGGCGTATGTAGGCCTGGCCGGCTCTCGCTGTGGCGTGCGGCTCGCGGATAAAACAGTGATTTATCGAGACGCTTGATGAGGTATTACGCCAATCATCCGTACACTGTTTGCTCCTCACCTCGTCACCGCGCGCCAAACCTATTTATTATTCCCGTATTATCCAGTTATTATTTATTTGGCTTGCACTCCTAATCTAATTTATGGCCTAACTTATACAAACGTACGTGTCAATGATAACTCCCGGTCTGGATCATTTCGTTCAATTTTATTGACGCTTTAATTAAAATCGTTAAATTTTCCTCGAAAATTCCGAATGTACCGTACGCGCGTGCTTTTCCAATTTATTGCACAGGCACGGTAACCGATTATTTCCTCAACTGCACATAGTGTTTTGTGATTTTAGCGATAATTTACAGGCCGCGTTAAAAGATGCGTTGACGTTTTGCAACTACGTCTTGATTAAAATTGGAATTCTAATGCAAGTGCATTAGCGGCAGCCCGATCTAATCGCAATGGGCCTGTACAAAGAGTCAAAATATAGTTTTCGAAAGTCAAGTGCTGCGGGTTGGACGTCGATATAGGGGATTAGGGCCAGGGGAAAAATTTCCCGCCGCGCCGTCAGATTATCCGCATCTTACTTTCGAAAGAGGTGTGAGAACGCCTATTAAAAAGTATAAAAGACATACGATTTTTCAATAAGACATATCATTAGCGCGGGGATAACCAGCGCTAAGTGATTTAGAATGTATTTATATAATAAATATAATTTCGACATAAATACTCGACATAAAATAACGGCTCCGTCGGTTTAAGTCCTCCGCGTTCTAGCCTTCGGCTCCGGCCAACAGAAACAGGCTTTTGATCAACGATGCAGATTCTTATACACTTATGACATAAAAGACATATCTCGATACGTAGAGCTCGCGGGCCGCATAATTACCACTCGCTTTTTACGCATTCGAATGGTATTATCCAAGCAATTATATGTAGGATTTGTCAAAAATTGGAAAAACTCGGAGGATTGCGCACTCGGGAACTTTTCCACTCGACGGCGCGCGCGCGCGCGATTTGCAGCGCGCTCCATTAGCAGCCTCGGTGCGCCGTCCCAGTACATTTCCAACCGTTGGGCAAAAGAGTTAATCACCGCGCGCGTAAGGTTGGCTTATCGCCGAAAAGCGAGGGGAAAGAAAAAAAAAAAAATTCGAGAGCCGGGCAATTAACCTCGGCCGCCGAGTTTTCCGAAGCCGCCGCGGGTCAGGTCGGTTATAATGGGCCTCGGGGGGGAATATTCCCGCTGCGGCGGACCGCCGGGGGCCCCACGCACGCTATCGATCGCCGGCCTACGGGGCGCGGCCGTATTGTACACAAAGTATCGCAATAACTCGGTGCGTCGCGCTTATAACCGCCCCGGGATGCATGCGTGCATGGGGTTGCGCGGGAACGAGTCCCGGGGCCAACGGCGCTTGGCGAACGCGGCAAACAAATGGCCGGGTTAAATAACGCGCGGCGCGCCAGCCCGGGTAATTCGATCCGGTGCAGCGCGAGTACATTTTAATTAGCCATAAATGGCTACTTTACATTTGTGTGCTCAAGGATTTAATGGGGAATCTTACCGGGTTTCCCAAGCGCTCCTGGGAGCGTGCAGATTATTTTGGGAGCAGTTGTAATCCGTCACTCAAAACTGTGTAATATCAAAAATTAATCCCCGATGCCGCGCATTCGTATGTCGCTCGCGCGATATTTTACTTTTTCATTATACCGTCAGCTTTAATGTTTTGATCACCGTATGCACGAATAGCTGTATATATCCGTTTTATCGTTTCAATTACATTACTCTAATTAACATTACCATTGCTAATTTTGTAATTTTTTATTGTGCCGTTAAATTTATTAAGGTAAAGCGTAACTATCTTTTTACGGGTAATCGCAAAATTTCCTTTCTTTTACTGAATTCTGATTAGACGACAATTTATTGGTACTTTTTCTAAAAATCCTATAGTTGGCATTTCGCAACTTGTCAATTAGAAAGTATATTTTATGCCGTGGCTTGGAGAAAGCCGCCTATGCAATAATTAATATTATACAAACATACACTGGAAGAAATGTTACAAGTATTTTTATTATATACTTGATATGCGTAAACTGGGGGCAGACTTGTCAAATAAAAAAAAAACTTACTACATTTTACAGCATAAATTTGTTTTACCTTTAAAGTTACACATGCGTTTGTTTTTGATACACTCAATTTTGGTGAATAGTAATTTTAGGATAAGTAACGGCAATTTTTACTGAAAAATGTAGCAATTTTTTGATTTCACAAGTCTGTAGTTTTTTTGAAATTAAAACATTGTTCTCCACGCAATCACACTTATGAATGTATAGATATGTCTATAACGAAAAATTGATCTAGCGTACAAACTGTATTTTCTGTACCAGGCAAATAGTTTTGTAGAAAGCAAGCATTGAAGAAAGAGCAGCAGTACCACTTCACTGATAAGTATATTAGCGCAGCAGCTATGGGTATCACAAGCCCCGACTTCCTCCGACTTCGAGGACGACGGGAAGGAAATTTGATCGGCACCACCTGAGCGTTCCTCTCCGACCAACCTGGTCCAGATGAGAAAACAAAAGAAAAAAACGAGTCCCCCGGCAACTGTGTCGCGGAGCAGGAAAGCGCCGTGGCTATATCCGCTTGAGGCCACTTCGCTCCTAACAGCCGGCGGTCTCGAATAAAAGTTTATCTATCCGCGCCTCGGCTCGGAGGTAGATCTCCTGGGCGAAACGGGGAAAAACAGGGGAGCGCGCGCGCGCGCCTACATATATCAGCCGCGGCGGCGGCGGCGGCGGCCCGCGGATGTGGGCCCGCCGCTCGCTCGGCTCTTATCCGCCGCACGTGGGCGCGTCTCTCGCGACGCAGCTTCGGAGGTGTTGATATAATTTACCGAGCCGCGTGCCTTACCCGACAAATCCGAGCCCGGCAATGATTTACGGGGCCGCCGCGACGACCGATACAAAGCGCAGGTTGGCGCAATATCCCCGGACGGCGCGAGCCGAGGGCTCATTGAGCGCCTATATGTGGCCGCCAGCCTGGAGGATGTAGGAGTCCGAGGGCAGGCCACGACGACGACTGTGTGCCGGTGACGCGGATTCTCTGCAGCCAAGCGACGTTTCAATTTCGCGGGCAAACTTTTATTTCGTGGCTGTGTCGGCTAGAGCCGTTGTTGGAATACTATGGGTAGAAAGCTCCTTTACACTGATTGCAGATCTATTTTATGCGTTAAAAAATACCTGCAGTAGCGAAGCTACTGGAGACATGGACATTGTGGTTCGAAACTCTTTGTGCTAGTTGAGTGCAAATGTATCTCACCTGTAAAAATCATTCTGAGTTTTTGTCGGTTATCTACCAAAGTTCATTTGAATTTAGCTAATGAATTACTGTATCTGCAGATATTTAATTAAACTAATTAAACTACCTCAGTTGAAACATTTGTTTAAATTTTTGTTACGCTTATTACTTCTGAAGTAGTACAATATTGCTAGATATACCAAGCAATTTAGAGATCATTTTCAGATATTCTATAGTTGAAAATCTACGTGAATTGAGAATTGATAGGTTAAAAATCATAAACAATTTGTAGTAGTTGACGATACCGAATATCGTTTTTACAGCTGGGCTTGATTTTTGTTCGCTTTATATCAGGGCCTGTGGTTACTGTAGTTAATTATATAGTTTTAATAATATTTTTAAAAAATGGACTGTATACGTGCAAAAGTATTATCGGCACAAACAAAAAAGACTTCTTGTTATTAATTACTATTCTTAAATCTATCTTTTCTCTTTAATATCTTTGTTTAAAATTAATTCATGACAGAAGGGTTATTCGATCGAATTTCATATAAAATCCAATCATATTACTGATTGGCTAATTCCTTGTTAGCTTCTGCGGTTCAGCGTAACGTTAATTCGTTAGCATCGATAAAAATGCAGTAAAAGTTATAAGCCGCGCATTATAGTTTATTCCATTTCAGTGTACAGCATGAACGCAGCCAAGTCGTGCATTACCGGATATATCTCGCTATATACTCGCTTCCACGAGCGGTGAATAGTGACGATCGGACGTTAGCGCGATTTTCAATTTCATTTCCTCCCCGGTTATATCCCAGCGCGAGCCTCGAACATAAACGCTTCCTTAAACGGTCCGAGCCCTTGTAAATGCCAGCTTATTGGGATTCTTTTCAATCGCCCCGGGACAGAACATCAAAGATACTGCGCGGCCACGCCGGGATTACCTGCATAGATATGCAGAGTGAATTCGCGCGATACCGCAGTGCACTTTGAACTCCCCTGCGGCCTGGACGACCTAGCTCCGCTTATATATATATACGTATATATGTTCCCCGTGCGATTTACTCAATTAGAGCCTTTTCAAATAAACGATCGCCCGAGGAAATCGTCCGCTTGAGCGAGAAAGATAAAGGGGGAGGCCGTAACAAAAGAAAAGTCGAAACAGAGTATCGGCGCGTGTATTGAGCGCCTCTGTACGCCCGTCGAATTTATGTAAGCGCGAGATTATCCGCGGTGCGCGCCGAGGCTCTGCGCGCTGCCGTGGACAAAAATTCGGTCCGCGGGCGACACGGCAACGCTTGTTAAAACGCGAAATTGTGCGGGCATAAAGTTAAAGATCATGTCACGAGGTGCACAAAGAGGTGCGGATATTTTTTGTCCTTACCGACTGATCCTCGAGATTCGCAGTGAGAAGCTAAACAATATACTTTCTTCTTCTTTCCGGTGCACATATTTGCGGGAGGAAAGATATTTGTGGATTTTTGCTCGACAATTATCACACGTCTACTGCGAGTTTTTCGTTAATATTATAAAAGCGCCTCTTGGCAAACACACAGCCAAACACAAGTTTCGAGATCGGTATTGCATTCGTTCGATTCGAAATGATAGAAATTGAAATAACATTGATAATGGGCGATACTCCTTCATTATTCAATGTCCCGCTGACATTTATTAAATACAGCCTCGCGCACTTCATTTATATGGCGGGCGATCAGAGTGAAATGTCAAAAGGAACCCTCGAGTTTATTTTCGTAACAGCCCAGGTATATATACGCGTTCTCCTTTGCTCCTCCGAACGAGGCACCGGGGCACCATAGGGTAGGAAGGGATCGAGATCGTTATCGCGTACAGGGCAACTCAATCGATGGCCATCGAACATTGATCGCGTGGGCGACACTATCCTCCGGCGGGCGCTCGCCGCTCCTCCGGCCCGAAGGTCGACTGCAGCTTGCCCAAAAGACGCTGACGATCCTCGCGAGCGGTGAAATCCGAATCCACGAGTCGCGCGTCTATTTTGGGTGTAGGCCAAGAGTAAGTCGATCGATATATCCCGTCGAGTCGATCGCCTTACATCCGTGCGCACATCCGTTTTCGCACTAGGCCGCTCTTTTATATCGATGAACAACTTTGAGACACGCACGGCTGTATTCATTTCCCTTAATATTCCTATTACTACTAACTATATTTCGAATTCCCACGTCCGACAATATTAAAGCATCATTGAACGTGTAGAAAATTGAACAGGAGTATGTACAACAATCGCAACGTCAGTGAAGCGAAGTTTAATCTACTTTTGGTGATATGTGAGTAGAGATTATGAATTATGCAATCGGTAACTTGCGATCATCAAGTAAAAATCAAACTACCCATTGTGTATTATACTTTAGTGTATTAGTTCGTTACTCAGGACATTATCTTAATACAGTAACAAAATAAAATGTACTCTACCTGCACGTTACATAATATAATATTCTTACAAAAAAAAAAGAAATGTTTTGCATACTATGCGATAGTTGTACTATCCGTTTTTAAAAATCGCAATATCAGGTGACATTACAGTTTTACGATTGTACTTAACAGACTGAAATGTCAGGAGAAGATATACTATCGACTGTATCGATAGATTCGCCCGGCAAACGTATACACAAATCGAGCCTTTTAAACAATTTTCAAACGAATAGGTAATTCAGGGACAAAGCGGGAGAAGCTCTTTGAAACGCTTGGCTGTCATTTATGTAAGAGGCTGCCTCGCTCTCGCGCGACTTTTTGAGAATTCCCCAATTTCAATCAGCCGCGACGTTGGCTACCACTTTACCCACACGCGCACACACCTTTGGCAACTTAACGTCTATATAAATAAATAATTTATAATCAATTGAAAGTCCCCCGAGAGAGCTACCTACATCCTGACGGACGCAGCGCCGAGTGTCACTTTAATGTGCGCGCGTATCGGGAGACATTTGGCCGATTGGCCCATCAGCCGAATACACACAGTGGGCCCGATATATCTGACGTGCGAATAAAGCCCGCGTCATCCCATCGCTATTTCCCGGGTCCTGTAATAATCGGCGGGCGAGCGGGCGACCGCAGGCGGACGACACCGCAGGCTCGCCCACCCCGCTCCCATCCCCCTCCCCCGCTTCCCTATTTTGGTTTGTAAATGAAGGACATTAATTTGCCGCTCGCGCGCGGGCGCGCGCGCAGAGGCCGCAAGAAGCAGCCGAGCGCCTATATGCGCGGCGGAGAGAGGCTGGAAGGAAGAGAGGATCGGGGGAGAGAGAGAGAGAGAGAGGGACAGCGGCGAAATTACAAGCGACAAGTTCCTCTCCGGACCTTGATACATCACCGTTCGTTGCCACCGTTGCGATCATAGATATATATAGATTATTTGCTTTTTCTTCGCCTTTTATCTATCTCTCCTTCTCTCTCCCGCTCCACGGCTCGTCTCCTCCTTTTTTTTTTGCACGCCAAATTATTTTGCCATAAATCGCGTCGTTAAAGCCGTCAAATTGCTTTTAAACGCGAGTGTGTTCTCCGCCTTTCTTTCCTTCTTTTACGGTCTGCTTTTACTCAATCGAAGGATTCGAGCGCGCGGGGAAAAAACTTTATTTTCTGTCGGCGATTTTTTCTGTATTTCAAAAGAGAGTGAGCATTCGATCTTTTGATATTATACATGTATATATGTGCGTCTGCTTTGCTAGATCCATTATCAGTTTTTCACCAGTTTCGATATACCTGTTCACCAATAAATACAGCAAAAATTATGCGAAACCTTATATAGAATAATATCAATTTCAGCTTGATTGATAATAATTTTTGCATCAAGATATATTCAATTATTATAACCAAATCACGATCTTAAGGAAAATAATATTCAACACTAACAAGAAATCCAAATTGCATTTGATTATAATAAATTTTGCTTAAAACTAAAGCGCACTAATTCGAGTACTTTCAGCGTTAATTTTCAATGTAGTTACATGGATCTTAAAATCAATAAATTAAAAAAATTATCAGTGAATTCGGAATCGAATACTAAAAACTGATTTTCTTTGTGTATATAAATGTATACATTTATTTATGTACCAACTAAATCTACTAGCACTGACATTTCTACAAAATTCATAGATCCTTACAAAGTCTATAGGAAAATGTTGTTACAATACGATTACTATATTTATGTTGCTTTTGGTTACAAGTCAAGTACTGATTTTTATAACTGTTGCTGCATGACTGTGGCATTTAAACATAAGGTACTCATTTTTCTAAACCTTTGTAAAATTTCTGTACTCTAAAATTCAAATTAATTTCCAATTAATTGCGCGGTTATATGTGTATTGCTCGATATATTGTTACATAAACTTGAAACAATTTATATGTTTTGATGAAAAGACTTACGGTCTTTTTCAATCGTTACATTTGTAAATATTGTCTTTTGTCAATGATAACTAAATAAAATGTTAACCTGCACTGTTGCATAAAAACGAATTATGTGCAATTCAGCAAACTTTAAATATTATTTTAGAAAGTATTTTTTAAATAAAATCAGTATAAACAGTATTGAAGAACACTCAGAAATGCAGCAACGACATTGAAGATTAAAAGCTTCCTGATCATCCCAACACGTCTACGACCGTGTTGGCCTACTCGAGGCGACGAAATTTATTCCAAACGGGTTGAGTTATGACCCAAAGCAGTGCTTAATGAATATTGCTCTGGAGTTTCTGAATGAAATTAAGGACGATTCAAAAATCGTCAAACGGGTTGAAAGTATGGTGACAAAATTAATGCCCAGTCGAAAGCTAGACAAACACATATTTTGAACAAGTGTAAAACTTATGGCTCTCTATGACTTTCAATTACAACGGCGTGGCTTACATCAAAGTCGTAGTAACGAAACATTGTGTATTTAATAAGGAGTATTTCATGGAAATTCTTCGCAAAAATTATACCATAATGACGTTAACTTTATAGACACCTACAATTTTTCGGTACTGGCGTGATTTACAAAAAATAGAGATTTCTCTAGTATCGAGGTGCGCATATCAAGTAAATCGTCACAGGATTAAAGTGCTATTACGTAAATTATCTTTAAGAAGTGTTTCGCAGATTAAAAAACGCGCGAAATGGTTTTTTTATCGGAAGGGGCGTACTTTGAAGTAGGCAGAACGAATCATGTCGGCGAATAAATATTTCTTTTTAGAAAATCTAAAATTCTGCTTTTTTCCGTCAACCTCAAGCGCCAATGGATTTTGCAGGATAAAAACAAGAGACTGAAATATGGACCTCCCTGACAGCTGATCGTGCTGCGGACGAGTCCAAAAAGTTCATGTCCATCGTGTAACAGGATGTGTGGAATTGAGATTTCTTCATCGCACGCTTGAGGAATCTGGTTGGAAAGGCACACCGTCCACCCTCGCTCGGTATACATTAATAATTCGAGCTTATGGCTTTCGACTCCAGGCACTATTACCCAGAGAAGTGTCTCGGCCCGCGGGCTAGCTTTACGTAACCCCGGTAGAACAATGGAGCCTCTGGAGGCGAGCGCGAGGAGCTCGTCCTAAAACCGGTGGGCCGGTCCTAATTTTCAATTAATTCCGCCGGCCTCGCAGAAGCTCCGGAGGCGCGCCGCGGGCCCGAGCTCATTATCCGTAATGTGCCGCGCCGAAGAGAAAACGTCGAGGGGAGGAGAAAAAGAGAGGCGCAAGGGTCGAAGGGAGGCGTCGCGGCTCGTCTCGCGCGCGCTATCCGGTCGGCGATCTCTCCTCAGATCTACCGATCGGATCGACGCCGGGATCGCTTTCCGGGATCGTGTTCGTCGCCGCCGCTAGCCCTCTCCTAGTCTGGGCCCGCCGTGAATGGGCCGAGGGGGCCCCTCGCGTAGTAGGAATTCGGCGTAGTCCCCTCGAAATTCGAGGTAAATTCGTAGAGCCGAGTCAGCCGCGCGCTCGTGAATGAACTCCCGGCGCGTGTGTTGAATGGGCAACCGTTTGGGATACAGGTTTCGAGAGGTGCAATAAAGGGGCGAGCCGAGAGAGATCCCCGGCTGAGATCCTAATCCATCGATTCGGAATAGCCCGTACTTCCGTTAGGGCCTCATTAGCCCGGGCGGCCGGAGAGGCCCCCGGAACTGCTGGAATTTCCTCGCTGCTCGCGCGCGCCTTCCCAACGAGTCATGTGCGCGCCCGCGCCTTTTATCTCGATGAGTTTGTGTCACGAGCTACAATGCCCCCCTCGATAAGCCGCCGATATTAACGAGGATTAATATTGAAAGGGGGTAAGAGGATTTTTTTTTTGTCCACTTCCATTTAATTGCCATCTTGATTTTTATCCACGAGCGAATATTACGTTCATCACTGTAGATTAATCTGTATAACGTCACTTTGCAGGCCCCGCGAGGCGTTTCCTTTTTGCCGGCGTATTTTTATTCATAATTAACTCTCGGTTTTTAATTGCCAAGGATTAACTGTCAATAATGATAAAATTATTTCCAATACTGGTTTGAATTAATAAAATTACTCCAATTAAAAATATTATACGGACATAATCTATAACATAGAGTATATTATAGTGAAATAAAGTGTACTATAATGGCCATTCAAACGGTCACATATTTTAACGGATGAAAGCAGCATATAAGTAAAAACTATATGATAATAGGGTCGAATCGATAAACCGGGACGTCGAGCCCACTAATCGTATTCAAGATCCTATATATTAGCAAATCTATCACAACAGTGTATCAGTGGAAATACCCACGGCGCATTTTTTTACAATGACAGATTTTTTTCAGTAAAGAGCAGGCTTCTAATGCCTTGCTATTGTTGTAAAAATCTGACGTACAATTTTGATAACGCGCTTGAAGTTTGCCATGAAATCACTCACCATTTTTTGTATATCAAGACGCTTAGTGTGTGCAGTGTGAGCCGGCCCCCGGAGTGTCCTGCAAGAGACAAAATTTCATTGTAATAACAGCCTCGCAGAGAAAATAACGCGTATTATATATATGTATATGTTCCGCAAACGTCTCTCCGGTATACACGTATACACATGTACACCTACCGAGCAGCGGAATATTGAGCGGAGCCGTGAATCCCCGGGGACGTCTCCGACTCGGCAGCCGACGCTTCCTCTAAATTCGCCAAATTTCGGCACCTTGTGCCGCGCGGGATCGGCCACCGCGGCTCTCCTCGGAAAAGCCCCGGGCTCCCGTGTGCTCGCGATTGAGAAATCGGAAACGGAGAAACCTCGAGGGGCCGAGGCGCGCCGCTCGGGGGGCGGCCGACGGCCGAAGGACGGGAGAAAGCGAGAGGCGGCCGACGAGGCGGCGCCTTTGCCAGCGGGCGACAAGTCCCCCCGGCGACAACTAATTAGGCCTAAAAATCCGCGCGGCCCGCCGGCGCGCCTTGACTCCTGGCTCCCTCCCCCCGGTCCTCCCCACCTTCTCCTAGGCGAGGCGCTGCCTTTTTTTTTTTTACCCCCGCGGCAAGGGCAATGATGACTTTGGGAGAAACAAAAAAAAAAGCAAGGCGGAGGGCACGCCGCGGAGACGAGGGCGCGAAGAGGCTCGCCTTCCCCGCCGTCCGCTCTCGCGCTTATCGCGGGCTCGGACAGGCTCGCGGCTCCTCGGCGCACACAATGCTCTAATCTGACCTCGCTCTTGGAACTTTCCGAGCACGGACTTTTAGCTTATTAGCCGCAATCTGGATTATCTAAATCATTTACGCTCGCCGGCGCTCAGGAATTACGCGGGACCTATACGTGCCACGCGAGGAGCATTCAAGATGTATTATGGATTGTAAATCTTTTAACGATTATTTTACGGCGAGTATAAGTCTACCGTGCACTTTATATTACGCGTAGAGAAAAGTTAGAGTCATTTTTACTGCACTCGTCTGGTAAAGTCATCACCATACCGATCGAGTCAATTAAAATTACTATACGTTGTAGTAAAATTCTATTATTATACTAAAAAGGAATATATCGCGTAACAATTTTCACTGTCAAGCATGGTCATTTTTATTCAATTGAGCAGTTTGTTATTATTTTACTAGAAAATATAAGCATAATATACCAGCATAAATTATCCGCAAGTAAGTAAAATCATTCGAAAATTACTGTTTAAACAATAACTCAAAAAAGTTCTGTTGTAAGCGGTTGCGCTACACACAAAGCTTTCTTAAAAAAGAGAGTACAGAAAATAAGGAGTGGTTATGAATAGCGTGAACATATGAAAAAAACAGTTGATGAATATACTAATGGGTGTAATAAGAAAAAAATCGCTGTAATAGCTATGAAATTTATTGGTGTATATTAGCTTTTGCGTTAATTATCATTGTATATTGAATAAATAGTAAAAAACTTTATATTTTGTTCACGAGACGTTTATTAATTATAGAAATTTGGAGCATATCTTTTATCAACTATAATTTGTTTAATCAATATTTAATCAGAGCTTAACGGATACATATTAATAATCAAGAGGATGAACTTTCTAATATGTAAATTTGATCTTAACAAATAATATTATTCATCTAAACGAAATTAAAAATTCAATTGAAAAATTATCATTTTTTAGAATATTACTAAATTGATAATGTAGAGATTTTGTAACTGCAATTTCTCATTTTTTCAAATTCAAATATTGAAATTTATATGTAAGCTCTTAAATCGTCTAATGAAAAACTGAATTCTCATCTAAAATCTATAAATTCAATATTGTTTTTCTAACAACAATAATATACAAACCTAGATTTATTTTTCACAATTTATCACAATGAATATAATAACAATTCTCTCGACCATAATATTTTCTTAGTCGTACATTGTTCAACTGGGCACCGTGAGAAATATCAATTGTACGAAGCGGTTTATACGCCTTCGTTTTTTTAATTTAAATTAGTCGGTCACGAAATAAGCCCGTCGGCAGTTTTGTCACGTCAAGACTAGTGGATATCTTATCGACACTAAACAGATATTACCTTATCAACTCATTTTCCGACTACTACTTTACTTCGCTTTAAAACATTCATTATAATATTTTCTTTAACAGAATTTCAAATATCTTTTACAGTTAAATTTCTATATAAAATTTAATTTATTATTTGTTGATCTAAGTCTATTTATGATCCACTTTTATACACGAAATTAAGCGTTAATGTCGATTGTAATACAAAATAAATGTCTGTCAAGTCGTCAAACAGGACAATCTCATCATATCAACGGAATAAAAATATTTTTTTCTTTAAATAATTGAATTTCATTTTTTTAATCATAATGATTTTATCGTACATCTTTTTCTATTTTACAATGCCTTTTATAGTTATTAATTTGCACTCTTTTAACAAGTTTTGAAACTTAACCTGAAAGATAGAACATATTAATATTATTTAACTATTGGTATTTTCCACGAATTTATATTTGTTAATAAAGTAAAGAATTCGCGCAAATAGCACATTGCGCTGATGGATAATCGAAAGAAATATATTTCTGTAATACAGTAGCAAGTTACTGCGAAAGCATCACTATATATAAACTGTGCGTAACCTCAAGCAGAATCTAAATAATGAAGAGAATTGAGTTTGATTTTTAGATCAAATAACGATTCCACCTGTTTTCTATTAGACTCTAAGTAAATTAAAGAAATGAAACATATAATTTATTTGTTATAAAACTGTTATATAAATTTACGTAAGTCAAAGAGAAGAAAAAATCTATATGCAATATTATGCATACGTGCTCTAAAATTTTGATTTTTTTTTAGTAAATTTTAAACCAAATCTAAAAATTCAGGTACGAATTCTTATCTAAATGATCCATACAAGATGAGTTACAACTTGGACTAAATAATTTGCAGGCGAGTCAGAGAAAAAATTCTTGAAGCTTTCTGTTACACCACTACCCACGTATCCCCACAAAGACAATGGACATGAAGTGATCAGGAAAACGGATACATATGCTACTGCGTCTCACACCGATGACTCTGTTCTACGATTCAAGGAAAGCGTCTCTGGCCATAATGCCTGATGTACACCGACAAGAGCAGACGGCCGACCGAGTAATATATCAGCAGGCCTGCATCCGCGACAGGATGTCGAGGGTGTCGAAAAAGCCGAGTGCCAGCATCACTCGGGCCGCGGCGCGTCCCCGACGGTCGGTAAAAAAAAAAAGGTCATTTACCGAGCCGCGGGGCCCGGGTCGACCCTTATGCCGGGCGTTATCGCCCCGCCCGCATGGCCATCGGCCGCGGGCACTTGTCGCGCGGCGGGCGGAACGGAACATCGGGCGCGATAAGCGCCCGCGGCCGATATACGGCCCCGCGCGCATATACGCGCCGGCTGATAGCGCGGCCATTGTCGCGGGGAGCTTTCACGTCCCGTGTGGAGCTCCACGGGAGCGGAACCGCCCGCGGCTATCGCGGCATTATGCGCCCGAGCTTTCGGGCCACGTGCGGGCCGCGATCGCGCCCGGGCTAATCGGGCCCCCTTATCGCGGGACTTTTCCAAGCGGCAGTTTTCTGCGCGGGAAGCGGCCGAGTGATAAGTCGGGGAAGCCCCGCTTCCACGTCGAACCCTCGCGAGCCGCCGTCGCGAGAGGTTGGCTTATGGGCCCGCGCGGGTTGCGTTCCGGTTGTATGGTATGCCCACTAGGATTGCGCTAGCTCCATCTTGGATGTATTTTTAAAGAATTTCTCTCGCGTCGAATAGTCTACTCGTGCACTGTACGGATGACTGCAGGTATTATGCACCGCGAGAGGAGATTTATAAGGAGAAGGATTAATATATAGACAAATAGAAAATACTATGTATAGTTTTAGAGTTAAAATGAATCGGCTTTGCGGTAATTTTATACAAAATAGTCACATTTAGAATTACAAATTGCTGCGGTATTTTTTGTAAATATATATTCGTTTTTTACTAAAATTACTGTATTATACACAGTTCAATCTGTATGGTTTAGGAACTCTGTGTTGTAGCTACAGTACAACGTAATAATATTCAAATAAATTTGTTTCATTCTATATATGGTTGAAACTGTAGTTGGCATATCATTATTTCAATCTTATTTGCTTGAATTTCATGCAAATGCGATTTAATTGAGTTGAGAGAATATAAATGATGTTAAGAAATATGTCGCAGCAACAGTTATTGATACATAAATATATATTATTTGCAACGCGTTATGAGCAGTTATTGAATTGGTATTTAGACCATTATTGAAGCCCGCATCGTTGCAAGAGTGCCTCTGAAAATATTGCTGATTGTTCTGCAACCCTGTTTCAAGACAAACATCGATAAAGTCAAATTTGACAACACACTTGCAACACATCTCGCAGGCTCTACTTTGCCTCTCAGGCGTTATAGCGCATATTTATATAAATGAAAATCATCCATAAAACCCCTCTAAGCTCGTAATAGCTTATTCGCATAAAATGGAAGGATCAACGAGCGTGATTCATATGCTTTATATAAAAACCTAACGTAAACACAATGAGCAATCTGAATTTCGTTCTGCGCCAACAACTTAATAAATCCCTTAAAGCACGCCTCGACAGCAGTAAAAAAAAAAGGCTCGTTATTACGCTGCACGATTAGTACTCTGCAGAGATACGCGCTATAAGCGGGAATATCTCATACATTTCTCACGCGCGCACCTCGCCGCCCGGACAATAGGAGAGCCTCCCGGCTTATTATATACACCCCCCCCCCCAGCAGATCGCTATTATACAAGTTCATAACGGCGGCGCCGATCTGCCGGGCCGCAAAAACTCGATTAGAAAGCGTGTTTTACACGACTCGCGGGAATCGGGCGGGTCTTACGTTACACGGGCACGCGCATGCGCGTAGATTCGCGAGGGCGCGGCGAATCAAAGCTCGGGGCGGCTCGCGTGCGGCCCGCTCGTTACTCGGATGTGCATTAAACCGGGGGTATCGCGTGGCCCGGGAGATAAGGGCGCCCCGACCTCCCCCTTCCCCCGGGCGATGCTTATCGGCCGCCGGGAGCTGCAGCCGAAAGCCCAGCCCCCGCGTGGCTTAATGCACTCCCTCGGAAGGGATTTCCCCTGTCGGCCGGGCTTATCGCCCGAGTTATCGCGCATAATTCGGGGCCGCGGCCTGCCGGGGCCTGGGGATACTTGAGGGTCGCGGCTAGGACTCGAAGGGGGGAGGGCAATATTCGATTTCCCCGGATTATTGACGCCCGCGCTGCGAGAAAGCGACGTCGCGGATCTAGGCCTTCCGTGGCTCCGATGGGATAGCGTGGTAACCTATAGGCGGTCGACGCCTTTTTTCCTAATAGGGCCGATCGCTCCGATAGAAGTTATTGGACTGAAGATCTATGGAAAAGCGATATGCTTGAAATCATTATTTGTCGCTGTACCGATTATTAGAGTCGGGGCTTCAGTTTTTTAATAAGCAAATTACTGCGGCAGTAATGTAACTTTTCTGTGTATAACCGTAGTTCTTTTTTAATAAAAAATCACTCAGATATTTCTAAATAAAGGTACCGTGTGTGTGCATTATTATAGGTACATTGTATTTTTTACACAGTTGACAATTCTAAAGAAAACTACGAGGAATTCAGTGATAAAGTTTATTTTGTATTTACTGCGTATATTAGTTTCCAATTTAAAATCGCAAATATCTCATCTTAATTTCAAATTCTTCAATTATATTATTACGACAAAATCGAGTTATGGTAAAAGACATTTCTTTTTTAATATATATATGTACATATATTTTGTCAAATTTATAATGTTTACCTATCAGGAATCATGCATATATTATTTAAAAGTAATATTGATACTTTACGTATAAAACATTAAACAACGTAACATTTCATGAGTATAAAAATCTGTCTATAATTATTAAACTTCTGTACAGAATATTCCTCATAGATTCGTACAAATATATTCATTAAATCACTCACTAAATCTTTACAAGTACATACTGGAGACTCTATTCTATGTTAATCTAAACTTTCAAACTTCTTAAATAAAATACATCAAACTGAAAAAACAAGAAATATTTTTAGCAAATGTATGAAACATTATTTAAGTCTTATCTTTGGCGCTAGTATCTGACACTATATATTTAAATTTTTAGTTATAGTTTCCTCAAAACTAGTATGCCGCAGAATGCGATAGATTCTGCTGGTTCGGCTAAACCTATGAAACGCAGAAGCAATCGCAAATAATGTACCTCGATTTCAACAAATATAAATTAGCCGGCAAGGTGTACACAATGATCGGGTGCATTTCTCCGAGCTTTTCCTCTCTTGCAGCGGCCAAATGGAGAATAATTAGAACTAGACCGCGGATGACGAAGACACAAAGTCCCCAGCTACAGCATTAGCAAGTATAATGAGCCAGTGGCCGGTATCAAGGCGCACGTAGGAAACAATGTATTCGGGAGACAGGTAAAGAAGGGGGGGGTAGCATGAGGAGGAGGAGGAGGGCTCGGACGGCGGAGGGAAAAGCCGCCCTCGCGGCGGGAAGCGAGGCGGGGCGCGCGCGCGCGGGCGCGAAATGCAAATATACGCCCGTCGTCATAGAGGCGGGGACGGCCGCGATAAACCGGGGCGATATTATACCGGGCCTCGCAATAAACGCCACTGCTTGGCTCTCCTCCGCGAGATTTATCGCCGGCGGCCCGCGATTTTGCCCCGGCCTACCGGGGCTTGTCATCGAGAAAGCTCGTTATATTTATTGGACGATTACCCGGCCCGTAAATCAATCAATTGAGCAATTTTTCCGAATGGCTAAGTGATTTAGAAGCCGCCATTTTTGCCGCCTCGTTGCGTAAGCGCGCGTGGGTGAAAATCGTGGGCCCGCCGTTTTCCGACGGCCGCGGCCGCGCCCGCCGCGCCCGCGAGGATCATACTCCGTGCCCCGCACGTCGACGGCGCCGTTCGCGCCCGCCGTTTTCGCCCCGCGCCGCCTCCTATACTTTTCCCTTTTGCCCCCCTTTTTATTTTTGCGTCCGCGCGCGCGCGCTCGAGTACGGCTTTTGGGTGGCGATTTTTGCCGTTTTTTCAAAGGAAACGTCCTTAGGAGCCGATAAAGGGGCCATTTAATTGATGGAATTAATGGTAATGGCGATTATCATGCCGTGGTCTTTTGCATTAGCCTCCACTTTCCTGTCGGGCCAGTCGCAACTGGCCGGTTTTCTAATGATGTTTATGAGATAAAATAAATTTTAATGGCTTACACGGGACGTCCTGGATCCTTCTAATTATGGCCTTCAATAAATTATTGATCGATCATTCTTTTTTGGCGTCCAAAGTGCGTCACGGGGTCCAAAAAGAACCACCACCACCACCCCCCCTCGTCTCCCCCCCGAGCCTCCTCCTTTTTATTCCACCTTCCGCGAGTAATAAAAACTTCCTGGCTTTGCCATTTCTGCGTACATTTGCTAAGTGGATATGTAAGTACTAATGGCGAGTGCTTCTTTTTAGCCGTGCGCGCGACTCCGTTTTCTTTACGCCGATCCTATATGTTCGTACTTTTGTTTTTCCTATTGGACATACCATATTTGTACATTGTTTATATCTTATACCGTTTATTTTATTATTGTGAGCCGAGTGCACTCGCGCATTTGGAATAATTTGCTCTTAATACGGGAATAATTCATACCGATATATCATGTTGCACGCGACTATATTTAGGCTTTCTTTTTAAACCAATTTTTTCATCAGCTGACAGAAGCACCGGAAAACGTGAAATTACTTATACCACTCATGTGCAGTAAATACAATATAAGTCGATACAAGTGTAATATCTATTACACTCGTTATCATAAAGGACCGATTGCAAACCGCTTTGTCTCGTGCCTATTATTTTCTCGTCATTTTTAATCACTTTTTTAGCCACGCTTCATTAAGAATTTACTTTCGCCCGAGCAAGCAGAAAAACTTATTGAATCATGGCACGTTACAGCGTGTATCATTCGGAACATTATCTCTAGAATGCCACAGCGCAAACTTTCCTAGTCAATAATTAATTCTATACTTTTTCGGTATTATTAATAATAAAAAGTTGAAGTACAAGTAAGCCGGCGAATGAAGAGAATTCAAAGGCGATTAATCGTTGGGCTCCAACGGGCGCGGCCTAATTGGAGTTTGTCACGAGAGTTTGTTTACTACAAACGGAGGCATTCGCGCGGGCACGTCACAGCCGTCGAGCCTTGAATTCCACCGCGCAGCGCTTTTAACGCAACGGCCGGCAGCTCGCGAGCGCGCAAATAATATACTCACGCGCAATCAGCAGCGGCGCGACATGCCTTATCCAGCCGTCGAAAGACCGGCCAGCTCCTCGAGCGGCCGACCGCAGCTTCCGCCAAAGAGTCCGGACCACGGAGCAAATGGTCCCGGCGCGACTCCCGGGGGTGAGGATCTAGCGGCGGCAAAGTCCTCGGGGCAGCGGCGGCGGGCCCTTGCTGGGGGTGTCGCACTATATAGCACACTGCAGTTACCGCATCACAAACACCACAAGCGCAGAGTCGGGAGGGCCGCGGCCTGGAATGCCATTAGGCTCGGGGCGCGCTCCTCCGGCTGTTATCGGGCGGCCAGCTCCCCAGTCGCCGGCGGGCCATCGGCGCGCCCGCGCAAAAAAGAAGCCAGCGTCCGGAGGGCCGGGGGGGGAGGATGGCGTCGGCGACGGGCGGGCGGGGGGGGGCAGAGCCCGGAGATACGGGGCGCCTCGGCTGCAGATAAGCCCGGCGGCGGCGGCGGCCTCGGCCCGCGGCAAGAGAGAGAGATAGGTTAGGCGCGCGGCTGGTGCGCGCGGACCCTCGGCTATCGTGGTGCAGCGGCCGACTGCGTCTCTGGAACTGCCCCGCGCGGCCGGGGCCCCAAGCCGCGCCAGGCCGGCGCCGGGGGGAGGGGGGAGCCGGCCCGGTTGGCGCCCCGGGCCCCGCCCCGCCCCGCCGCCGCCGCCTGCCACCCCCCCACCCCAACAGCCCCGCGGCCACTCCCACGGCCGCGGCCACGCCCACCCGCGGGGCAGGCGCTCCGCGAGCGCCGCCGGCGCATTGTTGCGCGGGGGGCCGGGGCCGATAAGCGCGGGGGGCAAGCGCCTCCGCGCGCGCACGCATAGTGCGGCCGGCGGGCCGGCGGCTCGCGCTTTTTTCTAGCCCAACTCCTGCACCTTCGCCGTATACCTATATGCGCGCGCTGTATCCCTCGCCCCCGAGGCACTCATCTCTTCTTATCAATTATTCCACTTACTTTAGGATCTCCTAAATGCCATTAATTTTTGTCAAGAGCCCAAGTACCCCTACTAAAGTCACTTTATTTATAGGGCTTCTCGATTATTTTTGTAATCGCCTTTATTCTGCGACTCCTATACCTACAGTATTTTAAACCGATTCTTAGCTATTTTTCACATAGGCGCCTAGAACTTGGACTAGTTCCTTTCAGCTGTTATGGAGGTGTTGTAAATAGAGCAAATATCCAAGGAACGTCTTGTTAACTTTTTTTGCTTATAAGCAATTCGCTGAAGGGACAGGGTATAAATATAGATATGCGGCCATTTTGAGGGATCGGTCAGCAATACTGGTCTTCTGTGTCAAAAAAGGCAACACGACTAGACTAAAAGATTTATAACCGAAATCGGATTTCTGAACAATTCATAAATATATTTAAGAATCGTGTAACTGTCCGGAAAGTAATCAAAAACTCTACCCAATATACTATGATGAAACATGTATAACGAGTAAATATTCAAATATTTTTTTAATTATTAACATTACAAGCATTTATATCACTGCAAAATTTATTCAAAAGAAAACCTCACGAGTATACCATTTTTATTTCGTGAACCTGACATTTACTACTTTACGTCTGATGATATTTTAGCTGTTTCACTAAATTTAATACTTTTTTTTATGTTTCACACATGAAAATTTAATGTAAATGGACCTAATTATAAAATTTTTGATAAATTACACCTTTGTACTTACTTGAAACACCTGTAACAACAAATATTTTGCAATCAAAACCTTAATTATTTTTATTAGAAAACTGAGTAATAAAAATTGTAAACGAATGACATTTTCCATGGAAGTCTGTGTATGTTTTTAGCTTCAAAATAATTTTGTAGATATTACGTATTTCTTATTTTTTAAAAAATTTAGAATTAATCAAAATGAAAACTGCTCAATAATAAATAGACATTAAATGCTTACAATTAAAAATCTTCGATAACAGAAATCCATGGAGTAATTTGAATCAAGTCTACAACAAAGCCAAAATTTGGAAAACATAATATTTGAGTGTAGAATAAGCATGTAAATATATTACATAGTCTATTTATTATTTAAAAATAAACTTCTATTAGGTTTCATTCGGCTACATTTTTTATTGCATTCTTCAATCAAATATTTTTAATTGTAAAATATTTTTTTATATACGGATATTTTACATACAGTGAATTAATGTGTACTGAAAATGAATTTAATCTTTTTATAACAGTGTTTTATGGTGAATACAAAAGCTAATATTTTTTATTGCCGATAACATCACACATATACCATTAAAGTGCAGGATAACGTAAAAGTCATGCCGCCATTTTGTAGTAAACTATGCTATTCAAAGAGAAAAGTACACTAGAATAATTATATCTCCAGATTAGTGAACCGAACAAGAAAAATTCAATAGGATTTGTTCCCTAACTCTATAGATTCTGATTACCTAATTTTTATTAAATTCACAAGTAATCAGGTACTCAATCGGGTAGTATGAGTCTTGACGAATTTTGTTTTCAGTTTAATCATCCCGGTAGGTATTGATTACTATAATATTTTTCTCTCTGAGTATATTGTAAACTTATTTGATAGGAAATGGCTCAAAACGGCAGTATTTATGGTTTTTAATAATACATATACAATATAAATGCTTATAGGTATCTTTTTATGTATATTACTTTATTTGATACGTATATTAAATAAATTTTTTATAGATGTCATTTAAATATCACAAATTATTGTAATAGTTATGCAGTTTAATCATAATAAAATTTTTTATTTTAAACAAATTTTGTACAATATACATTTATTTGCTAGGAGCAACAAGAAGACAATGCATTGAAAATTTGAAACTCGAGTTTGAGATTGCACTACAAAACTAAAAGTTGAAATTTAAAAATACAGACAACTAAAAGCTGTAAAAGACTGATAAACCGTTGACAGATTATTCAAAGTCTTTTGATATTTAGATCAATATTGACATTTGTTATGTATAATTTATAACTTTTGTCTTTCTGAATATCATGTGCAAACATCTCATGCATTAATGTTACAAGTAGTGCAATTTTTCTAAAATATCTAATTATATATCTAGTATATATATAAACGTAGAACATACTTGACATAAGATATTCAATAAATATTGTATAAATCCAATCTCTGGGTGTTTGTAATAAACTATTAATTCTACAGTTGTGTATCTATTTTACTAAGGATTTTATAAAGGCAAATGCCGATTTAAATGAGCATTTAATGAATATAAACATTTTATTTAATAAATGTAAACACGTATCGAAATCAGTACGCTACATTTGCAACTAGAGTGATAGCACAATTTGCTGACAGCCGTATAAATAAACATGGAATGTATCTAATCGGTGTGCTTGTCAGTAACGCATAAACGATACATATATAGAAACCTGCACACAAGCCATTAAGCTCCTTTTGCATCCGATGAAATTTCGCAAACTATAATGCACCTCGCGACGAATTAATTTTTTGCGGCCGGCGCGCCTTCGACGGCAGCGGCGAAAACACCCGCGAGAAATCGGCGCATACGAGGCAGCCCCGGCGGCGCAAAAACCGCCGCGCCACTTTTTCGGGTGCGCGCCAGGAGCGGCGATATCAATAAAGCCGCTCCCGAAGCCGGTCGGCCTCTCCCCCCCCCCCGTCTCCCCCCCCGAAATCATTCATACGCGCAATTTATCATGGATTCCGAGCGGCCGGGCGACAAGGGGGATCGGCGGGAGGACGCTGCATTATCGACGGGCTTATCTCAATTCCAGCAGCGGCCCGCGCGCTGCACACTGTCTCGCGCGCACGCATATATATATCGCATATACATACATACATACATACACGCACATGTATGTATATACAGAGCCCCCCGGGAAATATGATTCGCGCGCCCCGGCCAATTAACTCTACGTAATTTCGCAATAAAACACGGGTGCAGCGCAAGGAGGCGCGGTATCTCGGCGCGGTATATATCGGGGCCCCGCGCGCGGGCTTCTGGTAATGGCGTATATAAAACGCGCGGCGGCCGGCCCCGCAGCGCCTCTTAATCTGGGGCCGATGCTTAATTGCTCGTTCATTAAGCTACGAATATTTGTGCCCCGCTAGAGTTTTATCGACGGATGCAAAGTTTGCGGAATATAGTTGCCGGAGGCGCGCTGCCGCGCGAGGGGGGCCGTATAGCCGATAAGTGCCGCGCTGCACTCGCCGATCGCCGCTCCGCACTTTCTTTTCCCCGGGCGCTGCATGCATTATAAGCGCGCGATCCGCACGAGGGAACGAGTTTTCCCCGTGCGGTTATTATTGTGCTTTGCCGAAAGACTCTCCTTTTTTTTTCCCTTGCCCCCTTGGCTTTGCCAATGCAGTGCCTCCTCTCGATCGCATAAAAAGCGCTGCGGGAGATTACGTTCAGGATTCAATGGCAGCTGCGGCGAGGCTCTCTGCCTCCAATATACGCGCAGGAAAAATAATAAACAAAGAATGGTTTATCATATTTGTGTAATCAATTGCTGTGTGTTTCGAATTGTAATCGTCTAGAACTTCACATACAAGATCTTTAATTACATTTTGTTTACGGATCAATAAGGACTTGAAAGGATATACTATAATAGTTTAAAATAGAGTCAGCTGTAAATTAAATCGTCAAAAATTGACAGATGTTATAATTATAATGAGGTCCTGGTAGGAAATTGAGGAGCTTATGCCCATAATATGTTAAATTTTATGTTCTATGGGCAGTTATGTACTATATTATGCCCATATATTGTGCGTTTAGGAGACGACGGTAATTTAGCATAATATGTTAAGAATTATGTTGAAATTATGCTAAGAATGATTAGGACTTATAACCTTAAATCCTTCTCATACAGATATTGACAAGCTTAATCAAATCTCATTATACGAGAATGCCCACTCGAATGGTGTGCAAATGAAATGAAAAGTTTCATCTAAAGCTTTATTTGCCTCGTTTGCTCTGTTAAGCTTGAACGATACAAGCTCAAGGACCGCTCAGTGAGACATAGAAAGGAGACTCTGGATACATTAGGTATAGTTCAGGTTCAAATCAGACTGTTCGTTTACTCGGCCTGCAAGAGTCACATGCTCACACGTGCATCTTAATCCTCATAATGGTATTATTATGGCAGGATAAGAGGTTAGGATTTACAAGGAATAAATATAAGGAATAAAGCTGGTAGAGCAAGGTAAAGAGATGGAAATAGTTCGATGCGCGCTATACTTCTAGTATTTAAAAATGTAACGGGCAGTGCTCTTAATATTAAAGCGGGTTTTGATATAAGAATATAATTTTTTCATTCATTAACTATTAAAATAATATACGATCCCCCAATAACTTATATTAGTGATGTCGCGAATTTAAGGTTATGAATTATCTATAGTATAAAACATTTAACATAATCTGGGCATATTATGCTAACATATTATGCTAAAGACATCTGGGCATAAGTTAGTCGCAAGACTATAATTTATGCTCAATTTCCTACCAGGGATGTTTTTTTATAGTATTATCATAATATTTTATGGTAGGATAAGTATTATCGCTAATTATGTCTGTAAATTGCTATTTATTATATGATCTAGTCGAATGTCTAATTATTT
This sequence comes from Sycophaga agraensis, assembly GCA_018906755.1. Taxonomy (NCBI): domain Eukaryota; kingdom Metazoa; phylum Arthropoda; class Insecta; order Hymenoptera; family Pteromalidae; genus Sycophaga; species Sycophaga agraensis. Next base: position 3,567,865 of record JACCIE010000004.1, read on the forward strand.
GTGTCAGTTTAATATAGTTTGTTCTGTAAATTAATATTATACTGCAACTATTAATGATAATTCTCAGAGGTCCATAATGTTAGTATTATATAGAATTTAAATTAACAGTGCTATAAAAACCTTTACTTATTAATGTATATATTCTAATTAAGTTTAAATTATATTGTCAGAATTGACCTATGGGCGAAACAAAAATTTCATAAGAGCCTTATTAAAGAATTTAAAAAAAATTTTCAATGATTAGATCCAGAACGTAATAATTATACAAGAAAAGTAAACTCAAAAAATATTGAATTTTTATGATTGACAAAAAACTTTTCATTTTCAATGAATTTAATTTATTTTTATCAATAATTACAAAAAAAATGTTTATAGCCTTAAAATGTTTTTAATCTCCATATCAGTAAAGAGAAATCTCCTAATTGAAATAATCAATCATTTTTTAGCCTCATATAATGCTAATTTTTGCAAACAATAATTTGAAACGCTCAATGACAATCACATATTAATTACTATTATTGCAACGTATATAGTGACAATCTTTGATGATTTTTTTTAATTTTTACTATATTTTGAATTATAATAGTTATTCAGAATTTATCAAGATTATGATCGAAAACCTTCCATTCCCTTTGGCATTTTCAGCTTTCTCGTAACAGTGTTAAATGCTACATAATGTTCTCAAAAATATAGTCGTTAAATAGTCAACTGATCTTTTTATTATTTTACTAGTATTAACGTAAAATTTTTGTATCGCGTGTACGCCATTGCTAGCATATGCGAGTTAGCCTCTGTTAATCTTTTTCTAAAATAATATTAGTTACTTAAGCAATATTTGAAAATAATTCTTTTCATATAAATATACATATTATATTACCTAATTCAACCTATCACGTTATACATGTAACGATTTCTTGAGAAGAAGTAAGCACTTCAGCAAGTCCAGTGAAAAATATATATATGTATGCAATGATTGACATCTTCGTAGAAAACACATAACTTATTGTAATTGCTTATAATTTTGACTGTGACCTTAAGTATAATTGTAGATAGACATTGGAGCATAATTATAATCATGTTAAGCTGAATGCTTGACATCGTACCAAACATAGCATTATCATAATGTAGTAAATACATTTCTACCTGCTGTAAGGCTCACTAGGAATCTATATCTATATAGCTTATGCTTCCCCTCTTTTTTATTGATCTATCCATCATTCATTTGTCTATTTATCGATATACTTATTAGTTTATTTATTATAGAAACATTGTGCAACCGTCTATTTTTTAATTAAATTAAAATTAAATCAGAAAAACTTTATTCCAAAAATCAAAGAAAGTTGGATTTATTACAAAGATTGGTGTAATGTAGAAACGTCTTACATAATAATACTTATTAATGTTTAAAATGAAAGTTTTCTAATTAAGCCTCAATTTTCTAATTATAATATGTAATATGACATAACGTAATAATTATTACTAATATATATCTTTAATAAATTTGTTACTTCGTGGTATAAACCTTCTAAAAATTCTTGGTGCCATGACAACGTTAAAGAAGCAATAAGAGTCCATTAATTATGATTTTTTTTATTTTTTTCACATTAACTTTGACGTGAAATCTATAATTTCTTGCACAATTTCAATAATTTTATGCGTTTTATTATCACCGCTTGTAGGTATTTGACTGAAATAATATGTTTTGGAGGTATTTATCTTAAAAATTATTCGATGTTCATAATCGTCGCGAAGTCGCACGAATTATGACTACATTATCGAGCATAAGTTCAACACAAGTATAAATTTCATCGTACTATGGTCATTTTATGCTCATCAATTCTACCAGCTGGGCCATACGCCAGTTTTTAAATAATAAGTCAAACTATTGTAAGCAAATAAAACAATTGATAATTCATGATGAATATAAATTTGTTTATTTACTGAATATTTATGTTTACAAAAGCATTTGCAGCGTATTACAAGTTTGCAATGTATAAATATATTATATTCCCTAAGCAGAGATACATTTTAGTTATGGCAGAGAAATAAAATTTCTTATTTTCATTTATCCAGCTTCAATTTCTAGAGAGACATTTTCAGTTAAACTTTTATTGAAACCTGTTGGAGTAGTTTATTGTACATAATTAATTACTATAATATAATTATAAGAGGTCTTAAAGACTTATACGTACCGAATTCTATTTCCTATCAATTGAAATTCTACTATGAAACTCACTCTAAAATGATTGCTTATAATAATTAATCGTTTGATAATAAAATTGTATTTTTCACATTTTTGTAGCTTTTAAAATATAAGAATAATATGAATGTAATTTAATGACAAATACTTTTTAAAATTAAATAAATAAAATTAGTATATAGATGTTTTTATTAAAATATCGTTTCCTAATAGTCTGTTTTAAACCATACGTGTACCCTGATAAAAATATTTACTGCTACAGGCAATATTATCCAACATTTTAAACAATAATTATCGATCTGATGATTAAGATTTAGTTTTATATACGAATAATAAAAAACTACAACCATGACGCAGCTATACAGTAAATCGTGATTATAATCACGATTGCAATATACGATGAATCGTATGTTTACTAGCTATTAAAGGAAATTTATGTACAATAAAATTGATCGGGATTGTAAAGCAATTGAACTGCAGGAAAATTTTGGTAAATACTAAAATTGTGCTACAGGAACAAACATCTTTTGAGGATGTCAAATAGTTTTGCATAAAATTTACCAAAATCTATTTGTCTTTCTGGTCTGAAAATATGTAAAAATCATACAATTAATAGTGAAATTAGTTTAGTATATAGCCTGTTTTTACCAAGAATTAAATAAATAATACTATAAAGTTATAATAAATGAGAAACATAGTAGTCTATAAATCTATAATAATGATAATTCTCATGTACTTTTATAGTAGTGTCCAGATTGATAAACATTAATTAAGAATGCTATGTCCTTTTGTGTATATGATTACATACCTGGGATATATCAAATTCTTGACCTATTTCAAGTAGTAAAATAATTTTTTGAAATAAAATTTTACAGAAACTTGATTTAAAGGTCGAATAAAACACTTTTTATTAACTAATGAATGTAAATTTACATGATATTCTTGAAAGCATATTTTCAATATGGCTTTATTTAAAAGGTTAAATAAAAGGTTGTTTAGAGATTATAGTTCATAAATTAGTTAAAATAAATTATAGTTCATAAAATAGTTAAAAAATATGTAGAATAGATTACGAATAAATACTTTACCTATATACTATATACGTATTCTTTAACAGAACTACTGATTCTGTCGAATTTTTAAAAGAATTTCTATAAAATACTTATAAATATGTATTTTCTGTAGCTAAAAATATATTTTAGCAAGACGAGAACTTCAGTTTTGTCCGTCGGAATATATCCATAAAAGTTGTCTTTAAAATTTTTTAGTAAATTAGATTCATTGATGAGTAAATTTTTTAACAAACAATTGTAAGTAAACTGCGTTATCAATAAAAATTTAATCTAGTTAAAGTTTCAAATTGTAACATTTTATAATTATACTATTGTTATTACATATATTGTTATTAATTCACATGTTGTACAATTAATAATTTTAAACTTAATAAAATTATTTTTATTGATTTCATGACGAATAATAAAATAAAACTCTTTCTTTGTGTTCAAAAATAATAAGCTTACAACATAAACATAATATTTAAGCTGTGCATCTATAAATATATTTTATGGTATTAACACCTTAATAGAAAAACATTCATATTATAACTGAATAGGTATTATATATTCATATATACATTTTTTTATGTACATTCATATTATATTCTAAATAATTCTACGAATTAGGTACGAATAAATTTTTTTCTGACTTACAATTCTTATGGCGTTTGCTGGAATTGTAAGAAAATTTTAGACTATGTGTTATATTTATAATATAATATGTTAATAAAATTCCACATAATTCTTAAATATATCTTTTAAATTATACAAAACGTATTTAATTAAATAAAATCAGTGATCAAATTCATGGAACTATTATTGAATTTTCGCTAATGGCTAGCGATCTTACGAATATTTTTACTTGTACGCGGAGTTAATTATTTAAGTTGTATTTATATTTAATTTTAATAAAAGAGATATATTTAAATAAGTACGGATCAATGAAACCTTAGAATCATTTTGATAGTATATTACTTTAAAAGATTTATTCTTGAATCATTGTTACTTTTACATTACACATTTTTTATATAGGTATAGTCACTGTGCTAAAAATCTGACAAAAATTATGTCTACTATCTAAACTCACTTCAATAAACGTCTTGAGCATAAGAAAATTTATGTATAATCGTAGGTATAATCTTATACTTAAGCAAGTGAATTTATAGATTATTACGGACACGAACAAAAAAAATTAAGTCGCATTTTATTCCTTTTTTAACAAAAATTATTTACATTCCAATTTTTAAAGAAGAATTTAAAAAATATGATATGGTTTGTAGGTTCGTATGTTGAAGTATACTTGTATAACACATATAGATTATCTATACCAACGGACCTATGCACTATTACGTATTATCCTTACACTTTATATTACGTAAAATCTATATTGGACTATTGGGGTATAAGTTAATACCGTGGTCTCACGAGGTAATGGATTCTATCTGCAAGTGTAGAAAAGGAATATTCAATTAATTTATGACACTTTCATAATAATATAAGAATTTTTAGAGTTTTCAGTGTAAGAGCGCTTGCATTGTATATAACAATTTAATGTATGCTACGCACAATCAAGTTTATTGTGACAATCCGGACAATAAAGTAGGCTCAAGAATGTCCGCATAAGCGGCCAGTCCTAAATTTGCAACAAAACAAACACCAGGCGAGCTTGCGCACATACATACGCGTAGGATATTTAGCGAGGGCAGCCCGGACTTTCTCGCTCGCTCTCTCGATTTCCTCGTCTATCTCGAATTCATTAATCAAGCCGCGGAGTAGAAGTCAGGCGCATTATACGACTGCTCACCACGCATGCCGCGTTTTTCCCGGGCAGGATTTTACGCAATTGCGGCCCTCGCGCTCTGAAAGCTCACGTGCGTATATATATATATATATACACACTCGATCCACGGCGTACACATAACGTATGCAAAATCCGCAGAGGCGGCGAGGCCGCGTTTCGCGATATTATGCATTAGCCGCGCGCCCGCCGCCAATTAAAGCGCACTCCCTCGGCCGGCTCTCTTTTTTTTATTTTCGCCGCGCAATTCCTTCCCAGGCGATAGCGCGCCGCGGGCACATTGATTACAATCCCGTGGGCAGGAGCCGCCCGAATTACCCGTCGCCCCGTGGATCCTTCCCCACGGGAGGATCATCCACCCGAGGCGCGCGCCTCGGGAGAAAGTCCCAGAGACAAAGCGGCCACGGGAATATATATATATATGTACTTTTCCAGGCCGGCTTTCTCTGGATCGTCGGCCCGTGAATCAGCTGCGGGGCGGCCATAGGCGTTTTTTCGCAGATGACGCGGCCCGCGCGCCTCCATTAGGCGGGGGACGACGGCGCCGGCGGCTGCCCGCCGGCGGCCTCCATTAAGGCCCGCCGGGGCGAAAAGCCCCGTGAGTTATGGTGTCGCCCTGGCGGGGACGGCCCTCCCCCTTTCCGTCTTTCCGGTTTTTACCGGCCGCGCAAAAAAAGGCGCCCGGCCCGTGGGGTGGGGGGGAGAAATTAAACGGGCGGTATACGGCGGCGGCGCCTTTTCCTCTTTAAAATTCATTTCGTGTAATGCCCTGAGTGGACCGAGGAGCCGGCCGCCGCCGAATAGTTTAGATATTAAGGTCCCCCGGCGCCTGCACTTTGCCGGCCCGGGCCTAGAGTGTGCGGCCCCGGTCCCTTTCTTCGCGGGACACGCGCCAGTGCAGCCTCCCGTTAATAAGCCTGAAAGCGAAGCGCGGCCTGCCGACGCAGACGCATCTCCTGTCGATTCGGGGCGCGCAGCCTTTTTATGGGGCCTGCCATTTCGCGAGATGGCTGCGCTGCCCACTCCGCTTTTTATTGTATTTAGCTCATTATCCTGGTAGGTTATATTTCACGCTAGGCGATTCCGCCGAATCTCATGAAAAGAACTCGGAAATGCATTTTTGCTACAACGCGTCCGGTGTTCTGCATTGAACGCTGTACTGTACCGTGTACATTTAACGGAACAATAAAGTCATTTTTTATCTGAATGTACTCGATTAACTTAAATTCCTTTATTTAATAATTAAACGAATATTATTCTGTAAACTTGATTTAGAATTTATTTTATCGTTGTGTACACATTGCAATCTTAAGTATTCTTTGGAATTATTCAAATTACATAAAATGATATTACAAGAAATTATTTAACTCGATTTTATTATTAAAATGTATTCCGATTTTTCTAGTGGACGGGAACGTTGATAAGCAGCAAACAAATCGATAAATGTTGAAATACAAGTAGTCCTCGGCCTGCGAACATTTTTTGAGTATATTCCTTTGTCCACGATGGCAAGTTGCTCACTAAAGTATACCAACTTTTCTCTATAGATGCCTTTTTCCAAACGGTCAATCGACACATAGGACGGAGACAGAAAAAAATGTCTGCAGGCGCCAGGAAAGCTGTAAAATAGGCGCCGGGTGAGTTTCCCTTGAAGACGAATTCCTGGAATAACCGTTGAATTTCTTGGTGAAAGAAATTCCTGCGTTGTCGTCTGATATTACTTCCCCTAAGTACTGATTCATACTTTTTTTAAAACACGAGATCAGTCTTTAATAACAATTTAGAAATTTCTAGTGGTAAACGAAAATTAGCGAATATCACAATGTTTATAATTTCTTAAGAAATATAATTAAAATAATTAAACTATGGTTCACCGATTTCGATTTAAGAAGAATACATATCTCAATGTAATATATTGGAACTGAAAGTTATAAAGTTTTATGATTTATACATAATTTTACGGTAAGTAACTCTTTAAACTATCTAAATTGTAGATAATGAAGATATTGCTGTTTAGTAAAGTAATTGATTTTTTAATGATGGTAACAGTGAAACTGCAACTACCTTATCAGCTCGTATAAGTTTGTAAATCCCTAAATTAGACATTTAATCGCTTTAAAACAATAAAATGCATACTCATGCATATCGGAGATTTAAAAATATTTTTAGGTTGCTTTTTCTTATATATATATGTTTTAACACATTAGCATATTACACATTTTTAATTAAAAAACCTTTTTTGTTTCTTGTGTATACTGTATAAATAATCTTATTGTATATTTATTTTTTTATAAAACATTGAGCTGTGCAAAATACATAAATACTTCCTTAAAACAAGTTTTTATTGAGCGCTAAAAAATCTATACCTACACAAATAATCAGATCGGGAGCTTTCACCTTTCTGTGCTCTTTCCAATCCTACAGCAACAAAATAGGCAACATCTAACAATTTATGATTTTGCTAATTATATTTAATCACAACTTGTACTGTTATATATTACCATTGATCTCAGAATTCGATCAAATAAATTCAGCATTATTTCATTTATTATATTTTTAGTGACATTATTGATCAGGTGAACATTGTTAACTGCTATCAATTTTTGTTTGATTTACTCTTATTGTATAAAATAACATCTGACAAACTCGTTCATTATTTGTCAACCAAACCCACTAAATACCAATCAGTAGAATTTTCTTGGACCATATTTGAAATAGTTTATATATTATTATATAGACAGGTCATCACCAATTTTCTCTGATAAAATCTAATACTGAAGTTTCGTCTAGATTTGAGTCAGAATTTTTTATTCGGTCTAAAAATCTGACCACCTGGTGACGCTATAATGAATAGTATAAATTTAATCTCGATTTTTATATGATCTTAAAGTAAAGACAATAAATATACGACTATCTATTTTTCTCTCTTACACATAATAAATATCAATGCTAGATTAATAAGTAAATATCTACCTAGAATTTAGTCAGAGTTCTAGTGATGCATACAGAAAATCTAGTCTATTTCTATCAGAATTGCGTATAGACAAAACGTAATTCCATTTCTACGTCTATTATGTATTATGATATTTTGTAAAAATACTTCCTAAATATGTTATAGGTTTACTTAAAAAAGACTTGCTTATATAAGAAGTATATTATTCCAGTTTTTCCATTTGTAGAAATTAATGTAAATGACTATAATAAAATACATACATATAATTTTATTATTTATTAATGTAGGTTTACATTTCTTGGTCTACAATTAAAATAGCTGCAACAAAAAATATATAATAAATAAAAATTTTTAAATTTTTGGCAAAATATATTCAAATTTATGGTTAAATGAGACAAACTAGAAGTCCATAGGCTCAGTTACTTCAATATATAAATTTTTCAATATTTAAAAACGACGAACAAATAACGACGAATTTACTGTAATTTTTATAATATATTTTTAAATAAACTAATTTTTTACACCTTAAAGTTGAAATCAATAAAAAGTAAAGCTAGATTCTTGATCGCATATTAAATACTTACATTTTAAGTCTTTATGGAACAAAATTCATTAATCGATTCGAAAGAAAGTCTATAATTTTGACAAACTTACATATTAAAGTTTAATGAACCTATACCAACTTTTAGTTTGTTTCATTTACAATTTTACAACTTTTAGTTTGCGTCAAAAAATGTTCAGATTTTTATTTATTCTATATTTTTTGTCACAAGCTACAGACCAGGGATAAATGTAAACTTTTCTTAAGAGAGTAACTTATAGATGCATGTAGGTATTACTTTTTTATGTATTCCTATAAGATCCGATATTACATTTTTTAAATTATTACATAACATTGGCTCTTAATTAATGTTTTATAACAATAAACTAACTTAAAGGTAAAAACTACTATCTACTGTCGTCGATCAGTCAACATTTTTTCTGGCGATCTAGTATTTTATTATATTATCATTATTACGATATTACGATGACATAATTATGATAATACAGTATTATTATAGTTAATACATATTTTCAGATAAAAAAGTTGTAATTCATTACTTTATTTTTACTTTACTTTTTATTTTTAGAATATTTGCTAAAGAATTATATAAAAAAGTATCATTCTTCTCACTGCAGTGTTCACTGTCAATGCATAGACTCATATTACTAATTACTTGTAAGTTGACAATAAATTAAAGTTTGTGAACCTATTTTTTTACAGAATACAGGTATGTTTGAATCTAAGCAAACGATAAAGTAACATAGTGAATTTAATAATGTCACTTAGTTTCGGAAAATTATGTACATCTTTATAATATTGATTTTATATTTTAACAAATAGATATAAATATTTACCATTTTCTGGTCATAATTACAATTCCACTTATTGCATTAATTTAAAATTTTAAATATGGAAAAATGTAGATGTATATTATAATCTTTTATTTATATGTTTGATATTGATCTTATCAGATTTCAAAATAGATTTTGAAGCATAGGTCAAATGTTTACAAAATATATTCAAGACGTAATCCTTTACACTCTCTAGCTAGTGAAAATATAATGCTCTTACTATGCGCAATCGTATGTAAAAATCATGGAAGACGAATATCCATGTGTACCTAAAATGAAGAATGAATGCGCGCACAGAGCAAAGCCCTGATCCTATTGGTCATGCATTATCTTTCGTCTTGGAATGTGATTCCCGGGAAGTAAAGAGCGAAACTCGCTTTTGCCTTACCGCGACGAACTCGAATGGAAACAAGAAATGGAAGGAGTTGTGGCACTTAACGAGGGTAAAAGACACGAATAAAATGAATGTTGTGGATTCGAAGAATGGAAATAAGAGGCAGAAAATGATACTGTCAGTGAGAAAGAACACCCAGATAAAAAGAGCTGAAAAAAATGTCACTAGTATACAAAATGTAAAAACAAATTGTGCTTAAAAAAATATTTACTCAGGAACAGAATGCAAGTACTATATATGAATAAAAATATGTACAAGGTCTTCATAAAATATTAAAATGCATTCACAATAAGGATGTAAAGCACACGAAAAGAAAAACTAATTTCGAGAGATCTGGATCGTACAACAGTGGTTTACAAATAATGATAATTTCATTTTATTTTATTTTTAAGCGTTAAAATCAGTATAACCCTATTCTTTTCAAAAGAAATTTTAGAATCTTAATTTGATCTATAAGATTTCTATAATATTAGAACCATGAATAATACAAATTTCAATGAATAATTTTTTTTGCAGTACATATAAGATTTTTTTGTAGTACATATAAGATTTTTTTTTTGAGTTTACAACTGAAATTGACTATAAAATCTGCAGATTTAACTGATATTTGATTTAGGTTATGATTCTTTAGTTCATGTATTATTAATAAAGCTGGGATAAAAATTGTGTTTTTTGATTTGTTTCTGATACTAATTTAAATTGTGTCACAATTAGACTATAATTAATAAATTTACGAATAAGTTAAGATTTTACTTCGACAAGTGGGATCAAATTATGCGTTTTGTTAAAAAATCAATATCTTCTTTAATTTTAAAGCTAAAAATTGATCATTCATTTTAGTGCAGCTACATTTTGAATGTTTGTTATACTTTAAATTTTAATAAAAATAAGAAAATGTACACGAATAAAATTGCTACCATAATTTACCCTAACTCAAAAACTATTATTACCATTTCAATAAGTAATTCCAAATATTACATTATTTGGTATTCTATATTCTAAATTTAGAGTAATAATGGAAGTATTAAAATGAAATTAAAAATGGACAAGCATTGGTGTAGCTAGTAAGATTAATAATTATAAAAAAGAATTGAATTAGTTTTAGCAAAAATAAAAGCTAACACTCTACATCCAAAATCAAAACGCGTGCTCCCGCGTATACTTGTTGAGGTGGTTACTTTAAACTTTTGAAAACGTATATATCTTCAAGTAGAAAGACAAATTTATTGAATATTAATAATGTTAAAGAAGCTTTTGAAATTAATTTTGAAAATAAAAACTATAATAAACAGTGAGAAAGGTACTGTAATTCAATTGATGAAATAAACACTTAATAATACACTTAATTTTTAGTTTGATGTATTTATTATTTTAATATTATTTGTAAAAATTAAAATATAAAATTTTAACATCGTTATTTAATACTTAATTAATTGATTTTCGTTTTCTTTTTCACAAATCATTTGTTTCATAATTGAAGCCTCTGTTAAAGTTATTTTGTTCGCTTCTGTCTCAACCTATAAAAATAATCTATTAAAAGTACAAAAATTAAAAGCAATATATTCTAAATGTAATATACATAATTTGGAATTATGTATACTAATGCTATAAAGTAAATCACATAAAATGTTTATAAAATAATTTTCAGATCATTTCAAGTAGCTACAATAATAAGTATACAAAGTCTACTATTGATCATATAACTTTTACTTCTGTTTTGATGTATTAATCTGATGTTTATTTTAATTTCTTTTTCTATAGTACCTGTTATATAAGATTAACTTTAAACTACAGAAGACGAGGGTTTTACAGTTTAAATCGACCTTTGAATTGCACAAAAATTCTAGAATTGTTTATTCATTAATTTTATACAATCCAAATAACAGGTGATCGATATATTAACCAGCCCCGTCTTCTAAAGATTAATTTGTTATTAAAATCAATATAAAATATCATACTATTAACATATTTACCTTGTTTGTACATGTTACAAAATATGCAATATCAATAATATTTTTTTCTGCGTAAAGAACTTCATCCAATTGAAGTATAAATCTTCGTACAAGTCTTAAAATATCATTTTTGTGTATATTAACACAAGAGCCAATAGGATAATGTTCAATACCATACCTCATCATTATTCCATGTAAACCATCTATTTCTCTTTTCTTAAGTAAGTCATCTGTTACTTCGTCGTTGACTTTGCTTAGACTTTTAATATTTGGCATAAATGAATAAACAACAAATAATCGTAGTTCAGGGCACATTGATCTTGTTTCTTGATCAAGAAAATGCGTGATTAAATTAGAAGAATTTTCTAAATATGTAGTTTTTAAAGTTGTTCTCCGCAAGTCAAAAACTGCATTAACGGATCCGAAGTATGATGCTTCTTTAATTAAGGCTTTAATTTTTTTTTATTGTGTAAAATCTATATCCATGCGAAGATTGAACTTGTATTCCATATTTTTTCCAAATATAAAATAGTGTAAATAATAATTGTAACTCTTTCATTTCTACTTGACCGCAAATTATAACATCTACACCTTGACCACTAATATCGCGAAACAATTCATCTCTGAAATTATTATCAGACCACTTGTATAACTGCTTGAAAAGTATCATTGGGTACTTTGACTGTAAAAATCTTTTTTAAATTTCAGACTTGCTATAATATAAGAAAAAGGAACCCTAGCAGCATCTCCAAGATTTTGGAATTGGCCAATTGCAACCAGTATCAGCATTCGCAAAATATGACATTGAATTTCCTCTTGTAATTTCCATAACTCTATTACCTATAAAATCTGTACCAGAATATTCTATTCCACCATTAGTTTGTTCGATCTTATTTTTATCAACCATTTCTAATGGATCTGTGTAAAAACATGCTCGGGCAATTAGAAGATCTTGGTAATTTAAACTTGAATATTCAACTTTGACAGTATTTTCACTATATTTAATGGAAAGACCTTCTGTCCAATTAATACTAAAGGGATTATGGGAATTCATTGTATCTGCGATCCAATTTTAACACATTCTTTGATTTGGAGATACAGTAACTTCTCGTAATGTAGCCCAAACTCTTTTAGAGGTTAAAATATTCACTAATAAATCTAGTTCTAATTGCCCACTGTAGAATTGATCCGAAAAATTACCATTTAAAACTTCAGGTAAAAAAATATTAAATATTCTTGTAGTTTCTAAATTATTAATTTTGATATGATCGAAAAACTCTCTAATGTTTATTTTATCTTCTAGCTTTAATATAATTATAATCCTGTCATATTCAGATAAAACTTTAGTATTCTTAATTTGATTGACGGTATCTATAATACTTTCAAAACCATGAATAATATGGGTTTTGTTGAACAATTTTTTTTTGTAGTAGAAATAAGCTTTCTCTTCCAAGCTCACGACTAAAAACAACTCTAAAATGTGCAGATTCAACTAATTTCAAGAACTGATCAATTTATTCATTTGTAATAAAAGTCAGCAGAAATTGACCATTTTATTTGTTTTGATATTTCGTTTAAATTGTAATTTTTTAGGTCATTCAGTATTACGATTAAAGCTGTACTAAATGATGCATTATCGTAATCAACGATTTCAGGTTTAAGCATACAAGCTTCTGGTATATCGTATAATGTTTCGATAAACATTTCAGTTTTTTTATTACCATTAAATTGAATCAATTGAATTTTTTGAATTTTGTTCGAAAATGTATTTTCCAGAATTAATATGAAACGTAAAGCATCGACTAAAGATAAATTCGATTTATCTTTATTCAGTACTAAACTGTATGTACTATAATTTAATCTATTTTGTTGCAATGTTTTTTCCGATGCAGATAAAGTAATACCATGGATTTCCAACCCACCAGCAATTACACAATTTAAGTTTTTATCTACAAAAACTCCAACATCTAAAATATATTTATTTTATTTTATTATAAAAACGTACTTTTATTGATATATTTATTTGTAATAAAAAAAATTGAACCTGTTGAATTTCGTGTTGCGAAATCTTGTTTAATGCGATTGATCACGATCTTTTGAATCGAACACTTGTGTCGTTGGGACTCAAATAATTGCTAAAAATATATAGCTGAAGAATGCTGAGTATAAAAGTTGCCCATTTATTATTCCATTTTATTAAAGCACTAGCTCCATCTAGTGACGATTTAATTATAGTTTTATAATCGTCTGTATATTGATGTCCGCGAATTTGAATTTCTGTATAAAAATCCCTTGCAGAAAGTTTTAATCTATGTGTATCTGAATAATGATTTGATCGCTGTAAATCAAATTTATTTTCTGAATGTGGATCGACGTGTTTTTTTTATTACGCCGCAGAAACAAATAGTGCGTTGGATTCAGAAATTTCGAATTTTCCGGTTCATGATAAAGATTAGTGAATTGTTAATAAAAATAGTTTTTAATGGATAATGTCGACGTGTAAAATAGATGATTATTTTCAAACAAACCATTTTGAATCATTGCTGTAAAATTAAGAATATCATTATATCTTGCCGTAATCGTTGGGTTATATCTCTAATATCCTGCAAAACAATATTTATAAATAATTCCAAAATTTTAACCAAACACTGTGACAATAGAATTACTACGTTCTCATTGTTTGTGATTGCTTGAGGATTGATTTCAAATGTTTTCTAAGCTGCTTGTTTTAAATTTAGAGGTTTGTAACTACACACATGACTGAAAAAATATTAGATAATTTCTTACTGTACTAATAATAAAAAAACTTTTAAAAGCATTAGTTTTTCTTTAACTTATAAAATAATGTAATAGCATTACATATGATTCATTTAGAAATTATATCCATTTTTGTTTTGAATTTTCTGAAGAACTTACCAATTAAAGTAATTTGTACATGTGCTAGATAATACTATCCTATTAAAATACCAACAATGTTTTATTTCTTAATGAAAGTAATATTGCGATTGTGGAATATAAATTTATATTTAATTTATATATAATTACAGGTTTGAAGTTATTTAAATTTTATATATAATAAATAATCTTATATGAAATTCTTACTAATTCTGCTCATGGGCCCACTTTATAAGAGATGATATTGATGATGTTCCTTTACTAACAGGATAGTCGATCTTAGGGTATAAATTCTTTATTTGAGGCTACAATCCTACGATAAATATTTGACCAAATGCCGTTAGCAAAACTTCTCAATTATCAGGATGTTCTCTTTTCGTCAATGGAATATTTACACAGATGTGTGGTAAAAATCTCTTAAGGATTGCTTGCAAAAGTCCGTGTGGCGCAATTTCTATACAAACAGCATTCATTGGTATTTTGCGTGATGCTTCTTCAAAGAGGACCGAATTTAAAAGATTATTGGTATGGTATTCTGGGAAACAAAATTGAGCTTTTTCTGTGTTCCACTCTGCTATATAGGTACTGAGGAGCTCACCCATTTTGAATTTCGCTTGACAGGTTTAGGTATTACTTTTTTCAACCGATTCATAAGATTTGAACCAGCTGCAGCTATATAATGACTATGATAAGCAATATTACTGCAAGGTACCTCCTTCGCGAAAATTCCTTTGGCCTTTACAAGATTAGAAAAAGCAGTACTGAATTATTGTTTCAAATTACATTTTTTTAATAGGAATAAAGTACTACGATACGCAATATAAATATAAATATCGTTAAGAATTTAAATTTTAATTCTATTAATTACTATCAGATTAAATGTAATATACGTGAGTATTTGAATATAAGTTTACAAGGAACGTAAATTTCTTTATAAATTGTTTATAGTAAAATTCTAAAAATATCTTAATACCAATACGAAAAATAAATAAAATCATAATAAGATAACAGAGTCAAATTAAATTGTTGTTATGCGATTAAAAAATAATTATCTATTACTGAAAATTTTTGTAATTTAATTTTGATTTATCCCTAGAAGCGATATATTACAATAAAAATTAAGTTACTGTTAATAAAGCAACAAAATTTTCTATTAATTCCGCAGGTCCACTTATTGTTGAACTATCGGGTCCATTATGACGAGCGACATCAATATCATCAGGACACATCGATCGAATAGTTTTATAACCAAATCCCACTGCAGCCATAGAACCTCTTTCTAGTTTAGTTTCAATTGATGCAAATCCGCGAGATAAAGCGGCTAAAACCATTTCCTCTGCAGTAAAACATCTATCAGCATATGCACATCCAAGTTCAACCACCGAATAGCCAATAATATAATCTGGTTTAAGATCAACTGCTTTAAGTACATCCACTAAACCAACCTGCAGTCATACTTTTGCAGAAATTTCACGAGGTATATACAGATATAGCTATAATATTACTAGTAAAGTTTTTCTCAAAATTGTTAGAAACGATATAAAATTGTTTTGATTGAATGCATTTGAATTAAACGTTTAAAAAAATTTTATTTTACTTCTTCACGTTATACACGATTCAAAATTAGATGTCACGTACTGCAGCAAACACCAACAAGGATCCTATCTTATAAACTAATAAATCAATTTGAATACAGTTTTAAGTTAGCGTGCGCCTGTAGCAGACAAACAATAGAATGATTTTAATTGCAAAACATCTGATTACATTTGCTTAATAAAATGAAATAATTGCGAGTTGAAGTTAATTGTTGTTACTATTTAGATCATCACAAAAAATCGATTCGTCAAGTTAGAGTGCATAGCGAGATATTTAAGTTCGCGCATAATGAAGAGAGCGAGCTGAGGAATTCGAGAAGATCGCGCGTATGATGAAAGCTAATTCTGTCTGAGACATTACACCTCAGCGACTGCGAACAAATATTGCGAGCAAAATTTCATCCTCAATTATGCATTCAAAATATATAATTTAAGCATTTTTAAAACAAAATCCATTAATTCATTTAAGAAAAACTGTATACGCCAAACCAAAAATAAAAAAAAATTAGTACATCAGTAGTTGTATGAACCACAAACACCTAGGAGTTTTCATTAAA
This sequence comes from Sycophaga agraensis, assembly GCA_018906755.1. NCBI lineage: Eukaryota > Metazoa > Arthropoda > Insecta > Hymenoptera > Pteromalidae > Sycophaga > Sycophaga agraensis. The sequence continues at coordinate 3,584,659 of JACCIE010000004.1, forward strand.
TTATAAATTTTTACATATATTACCAAAAAAATATTCATGTTTTTATAAATAATATATGTTTGTTTATAAGTATTTAACGTTTAAAAATAAATAAGTGTAAGTTACCGTTGATGTGATCACGAGTGTGATCATAAACTAAGTTATAAACGATCTAAGAATTCAAGCTTATTTTATTTTTATTTAGTAAAATAATATAATTGCATTATTACCTGTATTGCCGCAATTCCAACAAATTTTGGATCCTTATCAGTTAATATCCTGTATATATCATATCCAAGTAGTTTTAAAGCAGCATCGCATTTTCTAATCGATTCCTCGAATACAGGTAGGTTTAATAATGCCTCACCTTCTAAAATTTATAATGTACTGTTATCTTACGATTTTAAAAGATATTTATAATATTTAGTCAGTCGTATAGTTATATAGTACAGTCGATAACAAAATCAAAGCAAAAACTGACTTTTCTTTAATAAGTAATAATAAGGAATCCGATTTTAAATTAAAGCAAATTATTATAAAAATTGTAGCTTTTTAAGCTCTACTAGAAGTATCTAGGCTCATTCAGTTTTGGCCTTATCGTAGCCATTATTACTGGAAATACTAAGTCGATTTTGTTATTGAGGGTTAAAATTGCATTAATTCTAACTATAAAAAATTTAATTTTTGTGATTAATATAAAAAATTATAAAATATGAATAATTTCACTTCATAGATTAAATGAAAATTAGAAGATTTAGAGTTAATAACAAACAGATTTATGTTTGAAAATCACAGTAAATACCAACTCCTTCCAAAATATAATTCATTGGGCAGTTTAAATTTTGAAATATTAATATTTCAGAGTTTAATAAGTTTACATGCTTACTATAAATCTTATTCGATAACATTCAGAATTACGACAATTATTTCTAAACAAAATAAATTGCTTCGATCTGATCAGCGTTAAGGTAACCGAATATTATGTAATACGAAAGTTAGTAAGTCAACTATCACTTTAATGTTTTTAGTGAACAAAATGTGACGGGGCTTGTACCGATGAAGAATTTTTATATTATATTATACTGTTTACTGACATATGATACAAGTAGGAAAATTTTATTTGATCTACTTATTTAAACCACTGGGTAAATCCGATTGATAAATATTGTATGTATTAATAAGTAACAATAATGTTAATGTGTGTAGATCAAAAGGTAATTTTTCAGTTTGGTTACGTTTGTCCCAGTTATTGTAACTACTTTTAAATAACTCTGCAAATACAGAGTATGTGAAAATAATCGCAATTTCTTTTGAAAATTCAGGCATGTCTAAGGATTTCAGAAGACACCTGCAGTAAACGGAGGGTTCCACGCCTACATTATCGTGAGCTCAAGTAAGAAGGAGATCCCATATCAGTCTACACGAAGAAATCTAGGAGTGAGGTAATTTATTTTTGTCCAAATTATGATATACAGCACAGAAATGATTCAGATGTTGGAAAATTAGATTTTTAATAAAATATTTATGCAATTTAAATAATAATGTTTTCTTACAGAAACGTATAATGTTATAGTAAATACCATGGATTCTTGGAACTAAACTTATTACTTTCTTCTACCAATTAAGCCTTAATTACTTAGAAGAGACTATAATCTATTGAGGTAACATATTTCTGACTACTCAGAAGCATTATCTTGATTTTAACAACATTAAACTAATTGAGGCCGTTTGATTCAGCCTAAGTATAGCGGCAGCTAGTGCATTATTTTATAAAGCATTGAAACTATCACTAACATTATAAGGGTGAAAATACGAATATATTTAAAAATCATCGGCGTAAAACATGTATTTGAATATTCATAAATAAATCGTTAATAAAAATTATCATTATTAGAATAATAATTATAATAATATCATAGAAATAATAAATAATCGAGGATGTCACTCTGAAATTCACCTGTGTTAATAAATAATTAATAACTCACAATTATTATCACCCACTACCTTTTGTCAACGACTAAACTGACTTCTTTTTTCCTTTATAAGCTGGAACATGTATCTTTCTTATTTTTAAAATATAGTTGAATGAGATTATTGCAAGTTTATATTTAATCTAACACTATACAGCCTGTTTGTGAGTTGCTTATCACTAGCTATACCACTAAATAGCTGAAGCAATTCGAAACATTTTTCTTGCTGGTCGCAAAACTGTCCGATACACTCAAATAGGCAAGGAGACGGAGTGAGGTGTGACTGCGAGGCGGGTAAGGGAGAATGGGGGTCACAGAAGTCGGTCCACAGGCCGGCCGCCGCTCCCCCCGCAACGATACTACGGCCCGACTCAATAACACTCGGGCGAAGACAAACGAAATTGTAGTTAATTAACATAGGCAACATTGTATTAGTCCTCATTGTTTTAATCGATGGTATAATCGAATCTATTAAGCACAGCATCTAGCTGCAGAGTGCATTCGAAAGCTGAAATAACAGCGTTTTCGAAACACTTAGTATATTTACACGCAATCTTGTAAAAAACCCACAATATTAGACTTGAATGGGTTCTTTAAAAGTTACATCTAAATGTAATAAATGTTTCGAAAACACCAATGTCTCAGTTTCCTCAGTGCACTTCGACATTGAATTTGTAGGCAGTATTCCGTAAGTGAAAATTGGAATTAGGTTTCTATTTATAGTTTCTGCCAGATTTATTCATTCTGGTTAAAAACTCCATTAGCTGGTTTTTTTATTTTATTTGGGGTGGATTATGTGCTGAAATTCAACTTGATAATTCAACATTGATATGTACTGCGCGAAAGAGAGAAATATAAATAGAAACCTGTCCATTTACTTACAGATATTTGCATACATTACGCATGATTCATTAGATAAATATTTAAATATTTTTTTTAAATCATAAAAAACTCTTTATTAAAAAATTTCATAATGCTTATTTCCTTACCCAAAGCTTTCATCTGATAGCTGAGTTGAGGAGGCAAACAGCACAACTCACTACAAATAATTGCACCCTCAGATTCACCTGAACTTATAAGGTCATACGCTTTTTTCAGTGCTGTCGCACCACTGATATCGCCATTGTTTATGTAGACTTTGTCCAGTTAAGCATTGTATTAGAACTACCAACAATAGTAAAACCAGATGCCTGAAATGAATAGTATGTTCCTTAATAATTTGATTTACACTTCCAATTTAAAAAATTATATTAGTTCACAGTTTGTAATGCCTATAAAAACTATTCGATTTATAATTTTGGAGATGGTTAAAAAGTTTTTAATTAAAATAAAAAATCTATAGCCTCTCTAAATTGGTACATATATTTTTCTGTTTCTGTATAACTTGAACTCATAAACACTGATATGTTTGTTCCTTTCAGCGTTTAAGGATTAATACCAACATCGATTATCGCTTTGAAACAATTCTTCAATATTATTCTTGATACAGGATCCATTGCATTACTCAATTTCTCATGAACTCCAAAAAAGACACGATCAAATTTAGCAATATCGTTGCAAACACCTAATCGCGGTGGCACTATTTCAGGCACTAAAAATTGTATTTGTATCAAAAACACTAAATGATAATTACTTTTAGGTGGTACATGTAGAATAAAAATATTTTTATTACCAAATGACTTCCAACGCCCATGATGATCATCAGCATAATCAATTTTATTTAACAGATTATCATGCAGTTCATTAATATTATCAAATTTCGGAAATCGTCCTGATATTCCTGATATCACCACTTCGTATTTTGGTACTTCAGTACCTTGACTCTTCATCTTTTTGAAACCACAGATTTCTTATCAATTGAATATTACACTAAATTTATTCTTGTCAAGCAGATGTCAATCTGTTAGTAGTTGAAACTGAAATAAATCGAATCGAATGTAAATGGGTCTTCGTTTGAAGATTCAAATTTAATTCAGAACAGGCGTGATGGCGTAAGATATATAATTAAGTCGTTTTTTATATTGTATATAGTTATACATAAAGTAGTCATTATTTAACATTTCTAACGATCATTAAAATATATTAACTTCATGGTATTGTTAAATCAGAAAAATTACTGAAATAACATACTCAAATACCTTCGGTTTTACTTAACTCTGTTGTTCTAAATCGATACAATATCAATACAATCTTTTCAATTACAATAATTTAGTAGCTGAAATGTATTGTCGATATTTATCGTCTCAAAAGTTGTAAACGAACAGTAAATACACGACCGCCTGCTATACATAAGAAATTAAGAATTAACATAAATGTAACATAAATATACGCTCAAAAAATATCAAATTAATATCAGCCTTTGAAAATACTACGAAGTGCATAATACTCGCTATCTCTATTTTGCGAATAGTAACTTACAAAAGTTTAACCTTTACAAAAATGCAGAGAAATTAAAATTAAATATAGATTTTCTTGAAATTTTGTAAGCCAATAAAGATAAATCAGATTTTTCAAATGGTCGACTGACGATTTTTTTTTCACTATTTTAGTCTCAAATGTTCTTTGTGTATTATGAAAACGAAGAAATATCAAAGAAGATGCTAGCAATTTTCATGCTCTTGAATAATTCAGTATTAAGTTGTCGTTGAATTTTTTCCTTTTAGTTTTAAAATTAAAAAAATTAAAAGCGACTACTATTGTTATGCTCTACTTTTTCTTTTAGTATTACCAATACATAAAAGTTAAAAAGAACCTTTAAGAATTACTCTAGTAGAAAAGATAGATATTAATTATGATATTTTATGTAATGTATTCAAAAAGCATGAAAATCATAAATGAAGTATATTCTCAATCCCGACAGTAATTTAAACATGATTTCAACCGACAGCCCAAATTAAATTACAAGATTAGTAGAATTGAAATCAACTATACAGGATGTTTTTTAATTAATTCTGTTCTATTGTGAACTTATATTTCATGACATTTTGAGCCTAACCGTGCTTTTAATTTTTCAATTCATTGCTATTTCGCAGATATAAGCTTAATCCAAGTTAACAATGAATATAATAAATTAGAATGCATTAAAATGCACTATAGAAAATAAGCATATCTATTTGACTTGCATGGTTGACAGTCAAAGGTGCAGTCTTGTGCATTTTGTGCAACTCCCCGGAGTCCTATCTGTGTATAATCTATTACAAAATGAAATAATTCTTTGTACCATTGTAATTTTTCTGTATTCAGAAAATAAATTAATATCTATCTATCTATTTGAAGGGGGAAGTGGAGGAATGGCCTAAGCTGCAACTTGGATATTCAATTTTGAAAAAATGACTATCGGGCTAGAAAGAGAATTTTTTCTCTTTGATTCGAGATAATCTGTAAATGTTATGCATATTATTGAAAATAGAATAGTTTCGTCATCTAGTTGTAGTATAATAATTTTATTAGAATTGCATCTCTAGGATGGAGTTTCGGCTCTTCTTCTCCTTTCAGCGGGTTGACCTGTTTTCTTAGCTATCGATCAAGACGCGCAAGACCGCCCCTTGACCAATCGCGGCTTCGGATATGTCAACCTCGCGAGTAAATATTACAAAAACAATTTGTATTGCATGAACTGTATAAATAATTTTCGAATAAGGCAAAACTACTATATTAATATGAATTTTTTCTCATTTTTTTTATTTGATCGATCATTAATGCTTACCAATATACATTTTAGTACAGTTTAAAATATTTATATTACGATTGTAAGTTTTCGCAAATTCACATGTCTAGGGTCAATACATCTAACAGTGATGAATCAAAAACTAATTAAAAATCAACACATCATCTAAAAGTGTTTCATAAATAATCATGAGATTCCGCTAAATTAAAACTTTCCGGTCCGATTAAAATATTTTAAAGTAGCATTTTTCACTAAATATATTTTTTTAAAGAATGTCAAAACTAAAAATCTAAATATTTAATATATCCTTTGAAATTTTAATATAATTTAAAAACTGTTACTTTATTGAGGAAATATTAGTTAATTTTATGGTATGCATCTGAAATAAAAACATTAAAATATTTAATATTATTTATATTAAAAATATTATAAAATTGTTATCGCGTCATGGACTTTAGCTTGAACCGCGTTTGTTACATTGTATTTCAACCGTATATATCTTACCTTTTAAAGTCTTACCATAAAGCTTTATATTATCTTTTTAATATAATATAAAAATTTCACGATGATGACAAAAACATATTGAATTCGTATTGATAGATAAAGTAGTTAAGGAGTACAGTTACTTCAATTCAAAAACAAAAATTGCATATAACGTATGGATTAAAAACCGAATAATAAATAGGATAGGAATGTCTGAATAATAAATTAATAATAAACAAATAATGTGCAGGAGTTGATGAATAGAAAAAAATAACGCACATAAATAAGTGACTGCAACGGCAACATGAAACATGATAGAAAACGCAATAAAGTATAAAGAAGAGAAGAAAGATAAAAAAATAAGGAAGAGACGAAGATGCAGAGAAGGAGAATATTGTGCAGTCGAAGAAGAGAGCAAACGAGAAAGAGAGAGAGAGAGATCAGATGAGTCCATCAACCCACGAGTAGCAGCGAGTGGGCTATCGTGACCGGCTAAGGGCCATTCCATGTTAGCCGCTCTCTTTTCCATTTCTTCCTTTATTTTCCTTATTTCACCAGCGTCCGCGCGCAGAGACCTTGTTTCAACATATAGGTACGACGCAAACATGGCGCCGTTTTTTCCCTCTCTCTCCCTCTCTCTTTCTTTCCGTTCGGCTGTCTCAGCCTTTCCTTACAGTCCGTGCCACCGTCGCAACGCGACAGTTTCATGCGCTAACTGACCTTTCAAGAGAAGAAAATATTGCATGGCTTTTAGAGAAAGAAGGACAGAAAGAGGGAGTAAACGAAAGAGTAGAAAACAAAAGGGAGGGGAGAAAGAGTATAATCTCTCACGCACACTGTATTATAAGTGCACACAGATATTATCCCTCAAATCAGATTAATCATTGCCTTCTAAGCCTTTAAACTCTGTTACCCCTGCAAGTAGTAATGTAAAAATAGCGAATTTAGAATTTCACATAATATGTACGTACGTGAAATAAATAAATAATAAATCAATAATAATTAATAAATCAATCGAGAATATTTTGGTAGACAAGGTATCTCTATGTTTGATAAATGAAACAATACTGAACAGCAAAAATTGAGAACTATATTGTTACGATTACTCGATTCGACGTCAATAATATGCAAATAAATATTATAATAATGTAAAACATATATATACAGGCATGTGTATACACTGTTACAATAACAAGTAATAACAAGGTAATAACAAGGGATCAGCTGTTCAATTTTTAAAATATTTTTTACTTTTATTTTATATTTCACTGCAGATTTTCTATTCTAATTAAGGTGACTGAACTCTTTAGAACTAGAATTTGCTTAAAATAAATATATTTGGAAGAATCAAACGTACACTTTCTTCAAAAATAACTTTTAGTCCAACTTTAAAAACAGAATTTGCAGTTTATTGTTATGCAAATAGTACAATTATTATACATATAAATTGTATTTCATTATATGTGATACATAATTTCATATTCATAAAGATTACTTAATGCATAAAAACACAGTGAAATATTATATTTGTAATAAATAAAGTATTTTTTCAAATTGCTTTTTATTCTAAATAATGATATTAATGTGATAACAAGGCAATTTTGGTAATATATGTAAAATGCAAGCCTAGTGGAAATTGTAACCAGTTTTTCGTATCTTTTTACCGAGTTTTTAATAAACTAGCTAAAATATCCTGAAAAACCTCGACATAAACCCGACGCTATTGCGGCGATTCATCGCAACTAACTCATGCGAAATTAGTTAAAATCGAAAAACTGCAGTCGAGTATATCTATATATGTTATGTCTAAAACTACACAATATATTTTACACAAAATTAATCTTTAAATTGTAAGTTTTATCTATTCTAACACTTTATCTATTATGTTATTCAAGTGCAGTATACTCTACGCTTGCCACTGGGAAGTTATGGCATTTATCTCATTACGTACGTTAGTCTACTGGTCTACTCAGTCACAGTCTTTTTACCAAGCCCAAAATCTAAATTAAATTATCAATTTAATTAACTTAAGCTTATTCAAACTTATTTTACTGTTTAAAAGTTTGAACAACTGTGAATAAAGTGTGAATACTGAAGAAGTAATAGATTTCTTAAAGTACTTTGTAATGTGCAATGTGATTATTTTCATTGTAATTTGTGAGTAATACATTGTATATAGTGAAGGATATAGTGTGTATTAGAATGATGTAACAGTTAGAATTAAAAGTATAATTAAAAATAATTTAAATACATACACATTTAATCAAAAAAATAAATTATTTTAATAATAGCAATTGATTTAAAAGTTTTATTAATATCATTATTATTATAATTTAAATCATTTTTAAATTCTTTTGTTGAAATCAATTAAAAAAATTATTAAAAAAATAATTTAAAACAAATTTAAAATATTATTTATGTTTTTTCCATTATTTTGAACAATCATTAGTTGGTATTTATATGCCAGAATAGATTTCAATTAAAAAAAATTCAAAATAATTATATACTACATTGACTGTTTCGCGAGTTTTTCGCTATAAAGATTCAGTACAAGTAACTGGGAAATAATATCATTTTTACGAGTTTACTCGTCAAATTTCTGTTGTGATTTGATTTAAATACCATTTCACTTTTATCACATTTATATTTAAATTGAGAGAAAAGAAGTTATTTCATACCAGGCTAGTAATCGAGGGAGAATTGAAATTCAATAGAACTCATTCCCTATTAGTTGATGAATTAAATATATACTATATTCATAATAACTTAGTAACGAGTCTCTAAAACAGTAGAGAATTGTTACTATGCTTTTCTCCTCACGCAGATAGATTGAAATATTTGTTTTTTTCTCTAAAATAAAATTATATAAAATATGTGGACTTTAAGTTTATAATCGCTGTAATATATTCGCATAGTATATTCAGCAAAATTGTATTTCCGATTATTTTCGCTATTCCAATGGTATTCTATGCTATTCTAATTCATATACAAAAATATATATATATTTGAAAATAATGACCTTTGGGATAAATTCTATATGCTTTAATAACAAAAAAGTCAAATAAAGATATCGAATATGATAAGATCTAACTAATTAAATGACCTGCTTTACCCTTTGATACTATACGTTTGATGTAATAATTTACATTACTATTTTACATTTACTTAACAAAAGGTTGTACTGTACATGTCCCACCTGATTAAGATACCAATTATATACTATAAATTTTCTCAATTCTTTGTATAAGTTCCCTTTTCCTAATTTTTGAAAAAACCTAGTTCGGTGGTCAGTCATAAAATAAAACATCAAACTAGGTAGCATAAGCTATCTTTTTAAAAGAATTATAAAAGTACTTTATTCTTTTTATTTACAAGAACAAAATTGAAAAATAACATAAATGAAAAATAGTTTTTTGTCAGCATCAAATGAAAAACTAAAATAAAATACTTGAAAATAAATTATGGTTATGGACGATATCTATTAAGTTTTAATTTATACAGGTATAATAGTAGTATATCTACTATTTTTTAAAAGTAACACTTAATTAATTGATAAAAGTAGTATTTATGCTAAAACCGATAGAAATTTCATTTTTAAGGTAACAGATATTTTAAAAAAATTTTTTATATTTTTAAAGTATCATTGTTCACTTCATACGGAAAAGTATCTAGAATTTGGTAGAACTTTGTAGTTTCAAAATAAAATAATTATTATTATCTTTTAAAAATAGTATAATATTGCTTACTTATTTCTAACACTATTTTAGTTCCATACGGTGTTGTTAAAATACGTTCATTCGAAACAATTTTTTCTAAATTGAAAAGAAATTATTTGATGCTCGATTTAAGGGAAGTCGAACAAATTTTTCCTAAAAGACGTTTTCCATATTTTAATAATATATAGGAAATATTGTACTTGATAGTGCACTTCAGGATATTACACTTAACCATTGAACACAGAAAATTTCAAGCTTATTGTAATTTTGCACAATCCTTTAAACAAAATAAATATTGCATACAGATTTATCCATATTCGACACAATCTGTGAATATGAAAGTAATTATAGATATTTTTTTGACATGAAAAAATATTAAATAGACACTATCATGTCTGTATTTGCTGCACTAAATATGTTTAAACTGATAATATGCTTTGCTCAGAATCGTAATAACAACATGTATATTATTAATACGTAATACGAAAAATAGTATTATTTACAATTAATGTCAATACAGCAAAAGTAATACGCATCTTTGCGTTCATCCTCTGCTCTACTAAAAAATAACATTTTTAGATCATACAGCTGTTTAACAAATCTAAATCAAATTCAATAGGTCTTATGATAGCTTAATAATTTTAAGATTTATGTTTCATTTTTTTTCCTAGATCTTTTTCTTCAATATTTTTACGAATTTCTAATTAATTTGTATCATTAGGTAAAGAAAATATTATTAATACGTCTTACTATAAAATTATAATTATAAATAGGGAATGCAAATAAAAACTATTTATTAAACTTATTTTGTGTAATGATAATTTTTTACTTTGCTATAGCAATTTCGCATTATAATTAAGAAATATTAAAGACTATTTTTTAATACACTCAATTTAATTATATATTTTTAGAATTAAATAATTATAAATATAATTTTTAATTACAATGTTAACTTATATTTAAGCTAAAAGACAGTTCACAAAATTTTAAATTTATGAATGTTTTTCCATTAATATACTTATTTAATAAACAATACAATCAATATTATTGATTAAATAACAGCTTAGTCTTTACAAGCTCTTTAAAAAATAAATAATTTCAATAATATTGCAAATAAAATGAACTAGGGATTAAAAAATGTTCTTAAAACATTAATAAATAGTTCATTATTAAATACACAATTAGTAATTAAGTAATCACACATTTTCTCAAAAATCTAGTTTTAATGTTTTTAAAAAATGTACATAGTATTAAGATCGTTTATTGCAATAAATTTATCTAGATATTTACTAAAACAAATTAATATAATATATATATTACTCTTTGGGGTAATACACAAATCTATTATAAGTTATATCTATTACATCTTTGGAACCACAAACTATAAAATCTATTTACACATACGAGAAATACATAATTATCGAACGTCAAATCCAAAGTCGACGTAACTAATCACCTGCACTTTTAAAAAGGTCTATAAAACAGATAATAAATCAGAGCAACTAATCACTAATGTCAATAAACTCTGAATTATCTTCTGTTCATACAGCAAACTTTTTATAATAAAATGTTTCTCGATTATTTATACTCTTATTTCTACTAATATAGTAAATCTGTGTTAAATGTTTAGTTTTTTAAAATCACGAATAACACTTACATTAATCTCTATCTATTTTTTAATAAAAGTAAAAACTTTTCAGTATTTTAATACTAAAATTACAGTTGAAATTAATTCAATTTACAGATGTAATTTTATAAAATTAATAAGGTAATCTTTTTAATGTTCAAAACGTATAACGACATTCTTTGAAATATATCACTTACACTTAATTTTCGAAATCTTAAATATTATACATTGTAAAAAAATATTTAAGCAGTTCTACGCCAGGACTGTTCTTTTCAAAGTTCACCAGTCTCTCGGTAGGTGGCGACAGTCTCTAGAGATGATCGCACGAAATTCGTTACCAAAGGAGATCGGTAAAGCAGAGTGCATACGGCAATAGCGAAGTTCTCAACGAAGGCTTGTAGCCGATAATTTGATTTGATTCAAGATCTTTCGGTCAAATGGGCAGCCGTCGTTGATGTTATCACTGACGTTAAATCCACATTTTGCTTGATAGTGGCTGGTTCTAACGGTGGCACGCTGCAACAAAAATAATGATTATAATTAAAAAGATTTGTTAACGATTAATAAAAAATGTTGATTATTGTATGTATGCACGCGCGGATGTGTTTGCATGCGTTTGTACTACATGCAAATATTATATATAAAGTCGACTATCATTTAAAATCTAGATTCTTTATTTAAAAAATTGTTTACAGCATTAGCTTAATTCTGTGTAATGTTAAGCAAGAATGGACCACTGCAGAACTAAATAAAATGAATATTTTATTTCGAATAAATCAAAACCAATATGAATTTCTGAAAACCTTCATTTTTTTGCTGCATTATATTTAATTCTGCCTATTCTACGAAAATTGAAATATCATTTCACAATTAAATTCTTTAATATATAAATATGTCATTAGCACTTTTTCGACGTGTATTCATTGAACAAGCCTTTTTCCAATTTTAAGCAATTAATATGTCCTACTACGATTGAAAAGCAGTATAAATTTGGTTATACAGTAATTTTCGCGATACTTGGCACATTCTTCAAATGCGAAGAAAGACTTACGTAAGTGTAGTTTGACGATTTAGTGCGGCGGCGGAAGGTAAAGTTAGGGGAGAATTCGAAGCGCCATAAGAAGGTAATGTCATTCGTATTTGCGCAGATGACAAATCGCTACCTGCGGATATGTAATGCTCTTCAGCCCTACCGATCCCACCTCCATTTTCGCACAAGCTCAACTGGACCTTAGACTCCACTGTAATAATAGGCAATAGCGAATAACTCTTATTTTGCTTTTCAATGTTTGCATTATATAATTATGTCTTATTTTATGTCAATTCCCTATTTCATTAATAATCACGAAACGATTTTATTCTATTTAATAAAGGTAATTTTTAATTTAGGAGTATAACTACAGATAGATTATTTATTAAATTAAAACGACACAATTTATTTTACGGCCATCACTCTTAGCCTGCATTTGGATTGCGATAAGAACTGTGCACGTGATTATATGTTTTAATCAGGCAGATGTATCTAATAGAAATATTTTTAAACATAAAAATAATGCTAAACCTATATTTGAAAATGTAATATTCCAATGACATTACTGGAATTACGAAAATGAAATTGTACATGACGTGAGCTTCAGAAAAGTAGCGAAATGTATATATAGCACTGCTTGCATACCTAAAATTCACTTTCATCAATCAATTTTATCATTTTGGTGTTCTGATTTACAGGCTTTCCATGCTATTCACGGGGAAAAATACTCGTTCTTATCGGCACTTTGCCTGACCAATCCCTGGACATACGATTACAATCTCTATCTCCCCCGCACTGCTAATTCTCCCCTCGCGGTCTGCCGTGCTTCAATAAAGTAAGTAAAGTAAAATAATCGGCCACGATATTGCTCGTATATTATATCGCGGTAGTTGTCATCGAGTGCCGATCATACACGACACTTTATGGACAACGTACCTTATCTCGACACGTTAAATATTTGGAGTAATAGGGCAATTGCGGGAAGTAGGGACAAAATGAACGCGCAGTAGTGGGGAGCAAATGTTGCGCATATTTTAAAAAAATTCTGCTTGATTTGTTGAAATATCCCTTTAAAAATATTTAACCATTAATTTGGTAAACGAGGTCATGCTTGCTTTTCTTAAATCGATTTACTTAAATTGTTATTCAAAAATGGTTTGATTTGTGCTAACAACATATTTATTTTGAATTTCCTATGCATTAGTATAGTCATTTTATCAATTGAATATAACATAATGCATTGTGTTAGTTGACATTTAAAATGTGTAATGTGGTACTGAATTCATTCATTATAAACTTACCGAGTAAAGGGGACTTAATTTCCGGTTTGTGAATTGCACTCGATACTCCGTGATTGTTATTTACATTTGCATGATTCTTAGGTTTTCGTTTCCTGGTCTGAATGCCATCCTTTTTCATACTCATTGGCCGATTAACCTGCAATAATACATAATAATATTTTAATTAATAACAAGAAATAACATTTCATTTACTAATTTCATTAATTTTATTTTTTTTTCTCTTTCGTTGAATCGTAATGCTATTTTTCTTAATCTATGCTTCGCATCTAAAACGCATTAATTTTGCGTATCTTAAGACATGATATACTGATAATATTTGAACACCGGCGACCAAAAGAATTGAAGTTAATTAGAATGATGACAGTTTCGTCGATGAATTTTATTGAAAGTTCCTAGTATGACCATTTTTTTACTGATTTATCGTTTACTAATAATATTACATTTTGTTTTTCAACTTATAATGGTAACCAAAATACTTTTATTTTTCTTATTTTGTTATATACTGCATTAAATCATTACAAAATGTTGTTATAATTTAAACTTTGTTAATAATTTATTTTTGTATTATAATAATAGTAATAATTTTAAAAATATAATCAATGTCGTATAATTTTAATCATCTGACGGTTATTCTTTGAATTTTTAAGAGCAATTAATAGGTCGCTTCTTCAAATGCAATGCCTGTACTTAATATTGTTAAAAGAGGCAAAATATCCTTATAACTAACGCTTTATAACACAAACTCTTCATAACTAAGCTACTGATTAATATTTGCATCTATAGTAGAATACTGAATTCTTTGTAAAGTATGTACATTTCGTGTGCTTTTACCGCAGTGCCGGATATTTGCAGTACTCTTTCCTCTCGTTAAGCCCGTACTCTAACACAGTCAAAAAAGGTATCAGTTTCCATTAGAAACATTAACGTTAAATTAACATTAGTTACGCGATATTTTCATTTGACACCCAAGGCTCGACTTGTGCATGCGTGGTGAACTTTTTGCGCGCGCGATAATACCGATGCTATATATATGCCTAGACTCGAAGGCCGAGGCGGATCCCCATGTACACGCGACTGTCCACCGGGCACAGGGATCACATGCACACGGCTTCGCGGAGCTTGTCACTTGGCGCGAACAAAAAACACATGCGCCTTATCGGGGAGGATAAGATTCCGTCGATTGTGATTTCCAAATGCCGCGATTACACCGCCGAGCGATCGGAATAAAAATATCGATGAAGCGCGCGCGTCTACGGGCAGATTAGGAAACATTATTATTTGTTTTATTACACCCGTCCGAGCGGCGATCATTCGGCCCGCGCGTGAAGCCCCGCCGCGGCGAAAACCGAGCGAGTCCTTGTACTAGCGCACGCCGGCGGGTATATACGTACGTGGATGTTGCCCAAGAGGCGAAAAAAAAAAAAAAACGGCGCCCGTGACACTTATTCCAGGCACACAATGGCCGCGACGGAGGAGCGGTCGCCTCTCTAGCGGGTCAAAAGAAGCCCGCCAGCGGAAGTGATTTCCGGGCGGAAACTCCCATTTCTACGGGCGTGTTTGCCGAATCCGCGGAGGAGGCCCCGCGTGTGTGCGCCCGCATTCCTGGAAAGCGGCGACGCGGCCATATATATGTATAACGAGAGCCCGGAGGGAACTCGTTCGTGTTTGCCGGGCTTTACTGCATTTGTTTTAGGGCCGCGGGTACGCGTGTGTGTATATCGTCCCGGGGAGCGCGACGCCCGCGCGGCTTACGCGCCAGGACACACTTACCCCGTGGAGTTTGTAGTAGAGGCCGCAGGCGTTGCAGACGGCCTCGCCGTTGTTGTTCCGCCGCCATAGGGTCGTCGTCGTCGTCCCGCAGTTGGCGCACCTCACGCCTATCCGCCTGCCCCCGCTCTGAAACACGCGGAGGACTCGGTTATTTCGGCAAGCGACGGGGGGTGCAAGTCGTTCGGTTTTTTTGGGAAGGTGCGGGGGAAAAATGTGGGCTGATTGAACCACTTTTGGCCCGCTTTGCGATTCGAAAAGCTATCCCTTATACCCTTAGGCTCGAAACCGAGCTGAAAGCCGAGATCCACCATTGCGACAGCTGAAATTCCCTTTGGGCTAGCCTATAGCGGAAGTCGTACACAGGAAACACCTCCCCGTATGCGTCGGGTAACGCCCACTAGTACTGCTATGTAGCAGTCCTGCCTGTCTCTATCCAAACGGGATCGGTTACGGTGTCGCGCAAAGTTCGATAGCCATTAGTTGTCCGAGCTAATATTCTGACAATCGTGCTATTTTGCTAATACCGCGCGTACATCTTGATTTTAAACTTCCGCCGACACCTGCAATGCTCTCGTATGACGGAACCGAAATTAAGGCCAATGTTCAAAGTTAAGCAAGAGGTTAAGTCATAGAACTAGCATTGTATTTGCTTTTTCAGCGCTTTTCGATCCGAGATTAAGTGCTTTCATTGATGTCGCATTATTGCGGACGCAACTCTATGTTATCGACCTACTTAAAAATACTTGGAAAACCCTGTAGAAAATTAAATAAGAGTTTACTATATAACAGCTCATTCTAGACTAAACTTGGCTATGTTTTGGCTGAAAATAACGTAAATTTGTTAAGTTATTAAATTTCAAATTTAATTGAGCCCAGTTATTTTTAAGAACCAAGATTAAGATAAAATAGTAAAGTATTCTCTTCCATATACTTATAGCATAAAAAGTCTTTAATATGGTAGTATTTCATTAACTCGTTACACTTTCCTTTAAAATATATTTATGTCATCCCACTATATATACTTAGTGACAACTAGATTTATATTTTAGGTTATCTTTATGAATGTAAACTTTATAGAAGAAAGAGAAGTTTATACAACATTTCTCCTGTCATTTTCATGCTTTTTATGATATTGAATTTTTAATAACTACATTTTAACTGCAAAGATAAAAATCTTTTAAATAGTACAGGTTGACTTTAGACCGAATTTATACTAGGTCTTATTCAATTACATTCCTCATTACGTTATTATGGGTAAAAATTTGTTAATATCAATATATTTTTGGGAAATTGATGAAAAAATTAGTCGACATCCTGCCAGAAGAAATCAGCTACAAGTCAGTTATTTTCTAAATCCGCGTTGTTCTTAACACCGTTTCAACTCATTATTTTAATTTCACAACTATGTAGTAAATATAAAGAGACGCGTGCAAGAATCATTACTCAAGAGACAAGCGCAAAAGAATAACGCGACAAAGCTCGACAAACAAAAGGAGATGACGAATCAGAGGAAAGGTGAATCAGAGGGCGCAGCCTCACACGAGGGTGGCTCTTCTAGTAGCTATATCGGCCAGTTGCCAGTGACACTTTTTAGCACTGTGCGCTTGTCTTTATCGGGCGGGAGCGCGCGGATTCCGTTGCGAAATGTTGACGGAGGGGGGCGTAATGGAAAGCCAAGGCCCGCTCGGTGCGGCAGAGTTTTTCGGGCCGAGCCGGGCTTGGGAAGATGCCGACGATAAGCGAATCCAAGGATCTGGCGGGCGCGGGAGAAGGAGGAGAGCGGCTGCGGCGGCGGCGCGGGCCGCAGGCGTCTTCCTCCCCGGCGGCGGGGGCCAAGGAAACTAGAGCAAACAACGCGGCGCAGCGTGTCGCGCGGAGTTTTTATTTGCTCGGCGGCGAGATAAGGGCCCCGGGCCCCGGGCCCCTCGTCCCCGCGCCTCCCGCCATATTTATCCGCCTCCTCGATTTTTTTATACGCGCGCGTACACATCTGCTTTTACGGCCGGGCTTTCCCGTCGGCGGCTCGGCTGTGCACACCGGCCGCCGCGCCGAATCCAAAAGGTACACAGGGAGGAAAAAGCTGCTGCGCCTGCACTCACCGGGGCCACGGAGGTCTTCGGCTTGACGCGCTGGGCAGGCGGCCGGCTCATCCCGTTGGCCTTGCAGTAGATCCCGCAGGCGTTGCAGAGGTAGAGGCCCGTCCCGTCCTTGCGCCAGAGCGGCGTCGTGTTGGCCCCGCAGTTGACGCACTCCTTCGCCTCGGCCCCGAGGGCCGCGGCCTCGAAGGCCTCCTCGGCCCCGGGTAGCGGCAGCGGGGCCCAGGGTGACGCCGGCCCGCTCGCCACGTACGGCCCCCCGGAGAAGATCATCCCGCCGGCCTCGCTGCACGAGATCCCCGGGACGCCGGCGTACCCCTGGACGTAGTCGAAGGCCGGGGGCGGCGAGCCCGCGGCGCCCGCCCCGCCCCCGCCGCCCCAGTACTGCTCCTGGCTGGGCTTGGCGAACTGGTAGGTCACCCCGGCCCCGGGGTAGAGGCTCACCTGCGAGGGCGAGGCCGGCGCCTCGTAGTGCAGGCCGCCGGCCCCGCGCATCAGCGAGGAGGACGCGAGGGTCGGGTCGCTCTTGATGTAGACGCCCGCGGGGTGCTCGAGGTCGCCGCGCGAGCCCTGGCCCGGGGCCGCGGCCGCCGCGGCCGCCGCAGCAGCCGCCGCCGCAGCTGCCGCCGGGTAGATGTAGATCTCCTGGTGCTTGGGGTACGCGTACCCCGAGGCCGCCTGCTGGAAGGCCTCGGGGCTGGCGATGTACTGGCTGTAGGGGACGCCCTGGGCCCCCGGCAGCGACACCGTCTCCAGCGTCGTGTACGTGCTCGAGGCCTTGAGGTTCTCCGCGGCGACGCTCACCTCCGCGGTGTACTTGATGCCGCTCGCCGCGTCTGTGTACGTCTGCACCAGGTGCTGCTGTTGCTGCTGTTGCTGCTGCTGCTGCTGCTGCTGCTGTTGTTGTTGTTGCTGCCCGGGCCTCAGGGCCTCCAGCGGGGGTGAGTAGTTCTGGCTGGGGGAGCCGAGCTGCAGGCCCGCCTGCTGACCCACTTGTATCTGCGCCTGGCTCTCGTAGCTGTCGACCGGCGCCGACGCCGGCGAGGTCTGGTAGCGTTGCTGTTGCTGCTGCTGCTGCTCCTGCACCTGCTCGTGAGGGCTGAACCGCGGCTGGCTCTGACGCTGTTGCTGGTGGTGCTGCTGTTGATGCTGCTGTTGCTGCTGGTGATCCTGCACGGCGATCACGTGGGCGTCCCGTCGTAGCTCGGGGTTCTCCGCGTACGCCACGTACGTCACCCGGTCCAACTGTACGCGCTCGGGAACCGGCGTTTCGTACCTGCGCACAGAAGAACAGGTTTATTACATTGTGGGATTGCGCACAATTAATTTATGAATAACGCGGTATTCACAGCAATGGGGTATCCATAACTGAAAAAAAACTATTGAAACTTACCTCGACCGATCTTCGACAGCCATGGCGATGCTCTGCTCGGCGGACTCCGAGTTCTCGACTTGCATCTCCTGGCCGTTGCTACTAGCGTATATGACGTGCTGTGCTTGCTGCTTCTGATGCTCTGCTACTCGATTCTCCGGACTGTGCTCGTGAGAAATCTGAATGTGATATTGCTGTTGCTGATGAGGTTCCTCGACGTAGGGCGGAGGAGGCTCTTGAGCTTCCTGTTTGACGGACCTCGAAACCTGGTTGTGCCCGTGCTGGACAATGTGCAGGTCAGCCTGGCCAGTTTTCGGAGAGATCGCTTCGGGCTCGACTAGAGTTTCCGTGATGTGGCCAGCGGTAGTGATAGTGCGCACGTGTCGCCGGCTAGTAATCACGCTACGCGGGCTGCCAACCTGTTGCTGCTGTTGCTGCTCCTCAAGGGACGTGCGCCCGATCTGGTGCGCATCATCCGTCCGATGATTATCCCACTCCAGCTTCACGTCCTGCTTCAGTAGGTTTTCTTTCATTGTTTCCTGGAACGTGAAGAACTAGTCGCTTATTTTTTTGGAGCTCAAAAATCAACACTGTGAGGGCATATATTAATTTATAAAACTTTAAAATGTAAAATTAAAACTGGCACGCGTTCAGTTACGCGGTATCTTTTTTGATACTATAATAAGAAGCGAAAAATAAAATCACACATTGAAAAAAAATCATAGTACACGTTTACAACCGATTTTCTGATAAAACATAAATTTTAGAATTCATAAAAACTTTTCAACTATATACAATATCTGTAAATAAAAATAATTTTTTGGATTACATTAACAATTAGTTCCCAGTCTCAAAATAGGCCTTGAATACAAAAAATTAACTTAAGTTGAACAAAAATGATCAAAGAACAGACAACACGTTTAAACGTGAAATAACTATCATACAAATATGACATAAAACATAATTGTAAGAAATTAAAATATTATGTCAAGCCAGCAAACATACTTATGGCAAAAATTGAATTGATGTAATAAAAACAAGTTTGAAAAAATTATTTCCGACTGATAGATTATTCATAAATTTCATGAAATCTGTATAAAATATATCTTATTTACATTTCAGTAGATTTTTTAAATGCAAAAACAACTCCAAAGTATTAAAGTTAATTAAATAATTCTAAACGTAATTTGAATTCGCTTAAAGTCATTTATGTTAATAATAAGAATAATTTAAAAATATGACTCATAAGGTAATATAGCTGTATATAAAATTAATAATTTAGATCATGTAAACGTTCATGTACTAAAACACACAAATCTCTAACAATCTTCTTATTTTCAAACTTTTAAGTCATAAAAATTTATGCAGAATCGAACTATTAAGAATATTTGATTTTGCTTTTTTTGATGCATCCGCTTCAATCCTCTGTTTAACGCTCAAGAAATACGTTCTCATTTTGTTCTTCGGCAATATAATCACACAATGTCTCTGCGAGGACTTGGTGGCTTGATATTAAAAATTTTTCTTTACCCTTACTTCATTCCGCCTATTTTTATACTTGTGTATATAGTGATTGTTTATTTAACGATAAAAAATTGTAAACGTCAATTTAGCTGGTCCTACATGCAGAGCGGTCATGTCTTCCGAAACTTCAAAAGCCAACTGGCAGCTATATCGTTTAGTAAAATATATATCTGAGGCACATCACCTTCCTTCAAAATCAATAACCGTTAGAACAACAGTGTACGAAAATTAGTTGCACTTTGAAACACTAGAGCAGTTTGAATAAACTTTCCTCGAATATTATTACGAAATCGTTTTTATAACTCATTAGACTTAAAAGTGCGGCTTAATTTAGCGACACAGATAATACACATGAATTAATTTTACCATGCTTTACATGAATTAATATGCACATATTTGAATTCCCCAACTGCCAATTAAAAGAATTTATCGTTCTACTCGTTGATCTTCAAACCAACTTACATGTATTTTATACGTTGCACTATTTTTCCAACTAATTACAAAACATGCGTGAAAATAAAGTAAAATGTACAATAGATCCATAATCAGATCTGCATTAATATAAGAATTCAAATTGAAATAATAAATATTTAGTTTGATGGCGAGATATTTGATGATTTTATTGCAATTACTATTTAATGTAAACTGTAGAAATCTTGTACGACTTTTTGAATACCTGTACGCGAAATCGATATTTCAGATTCGACGCAACGCGGCACTGACTTGTTCAATTGCGAAAGGGCCCGAGCCTCTAGAAATTCTGTCGGTCGAAGCCGAAGAAATGCCTTCGCATGCGACATACAATGCACCATTAAAAACTAATTTTCTCAACGGCTCGAGCTTTAAAAGTCGGCATTGGAGAAGTGCCGGAGGAAACGGGGCGCGTTTTCACCGCCGCGGCGAGGCGGCAGCGTAGGAGCCACCTGTGCCACCGCGAGTCGACGAACTGCCTCGCGGTCCCTCGGAAGGAGGCGGCGGGCACACCTCGTCCGCCTCGAGAAAAATGTCAGGGATCATATATTTGCTCTCTCTCGGCGACTCGTCACTTCCGCCCGGCAATGTCAAGTCTGCCACCTCGTGCCTCGCGGACGGAACCATTGACGCACAATGGCATTTCCTCCCCTTTGTCTTCCCTTTCTAATGTCCCGCGCTTTTCGGCTTTCGCCCGGGCCCCTCCGTGTTTGAACTCTTTGGCCTCGCGGTCGGGCCTAGGCCCCCTTTCTCGGCGCCGCGGCTTTTCTCTCGTATGTACATACATATATGCACACCTTCTGAATATCAAGCGGCCCGGAGGCACGCCCGTTATCCACTTGTCACACGCGTGCATATACATGTGTATCAAAGCGCATTAGGCGCCGCGAGGTCGAAGGGCCCTTACCGATCCTTCCCCACTAATGGCGCCGCCCCGGTTTTACGAGCTTTGCCTCTTTTGCGTGCATCCCCGTCCGCCGATTTTTCCCCGATTACGTGCCGAGGGCAAAGTGGATGATCGGCCGGGCGCCGGGGGGAATCGCAATCTCGTTATTCCCCTCGGTTCCCTCCCGCAAATCCACTTTTCGTCCGCATCATTACGAGCTGCGCCGGGACGGAGACATAATGGTCTCGTTGTGGCTGGGCCGAGCAGGTAAGGATCTATGGGGACGGGCCCCGCTTCGGTAAATGTGTATCTTTGCAACAAAAAGGTATAATGAGCCGTTCAAAAATAGATTTAAGGAGTAAGAGAGAGCCACTGTGGGACTGTTGTACAAACTACGACAAGTAGAATTTCTTTCTCTTTCGCCTGCTATTCAAAACATCTGTTATATGGACTATTTTAACACGTTTTTCGAGGCTCGCTCTGTGACAAAGTTTCAAATAATAATTTGAATTTTGTCTACTCCTATTAAATTATTAGCGTTAATAAACGGTAAAAAAAGGTTTTTTTAGACGGTGTATTCAAAAACACTGCCATATCGTCTCTAACAGTCTTTAGTAACACAAGAAATAAGTTCGAAGGCTTTGATCGTTTATTCATTGCTACATAACACTTTAAACATCAGTATTCTAATCGTGTACTCGAAACAATTTAATATTCAATTTAGATAATAATTGAACAGGCTAGTTCTTATTTAAACTGATTAAAATTATGTAACTAATTTTAGAACGTCGGCAAAGCGTTTTTCTATTCTTGTTATATCATTATCAACATTGATAATGTTACTTGCAATCGAGAGATAATTGAGGATCCTCCCGCAGATATGTATTTTAATGTGTATTTTGTGCATACATTTATTTATCCAACTTGGCCCTCCGGATTTGTTATTATCTTTTTTATCGTATACCTTGTCTTGCGGGTAATTAATAAACAGCGTAACCCACCGGCGCGTACACACACGCGTACAACCGGCCAATAAACAACCAAAACGATATTCCCTACAGCCATTGATGCAACGTAGCGCGAGTGCACATAACAGGCCGCGCATAGAACGCACTCTTTTCTGAATAAATATACACGGCTCTCGATACAAGGAGTTTCACTCGGTTACACGCTCATTATGCCCTCTCTCTCTCTCTCTCTCTTATTCTCTTTGAATAGGGCGGCTGAATGCCGCGAGGCCGGCGAAGAACTTAATAATTCAGAGTGTCACCGAAAACATTGTAGGGCAGCGAGCGCAGCGCATTGTGCGAGCGCTCGGAATTTCCTAGTCTTTATACATACGCCAGCGCCCGCGGGGACTTAGCATACACCGTATGTATATACACACGACAAAACCTTGTGGGTTTTTCGTCGGTTGCCTCACGTTCAAATGTATATGAGTCCGAGGCTATTGTCGCCGGGGGCTCGGCCGCACACGTGGGACCTATTAATGCACGCGCCGCTGCAGGTAGATTATTCATATAGGAGCCCTCCCATAAGCGGGCCAAGAAGCGCGGATCCGCGGCCCGTCCGCCGCGTCCTGCGCCCGTACGCCCCGAGGGCGCCCGGGGATTCCCCGGCCATATGGATCGGGCCCCGCGGCCCTCTGTCACTTCACACCCGGGCCGCTGGCTTACCTCGATCGGTGTGAGCCGCATCGGGCCTGCTGGACCGGCTGCTGCGCGGGGGCGGCGGTCGGCGGGGGGTGGGTGGCGGGCCGGAGAGGAGGGCGCTTACGGGCCTGTGCCGCGGGGGGCCGCTGCTGCAGGTTAACGGCTCTCGGGGTCGGCGCAGGTCCACGATGCGCCGGCGGCGAGGCACCAATTCCAACTGGAGAAAAATAGCCGCGGCGAGGCGCAGATAAGACGCGGGCAGGCAGGCGGAGGTGGCGGCCGCTCCCTCTCTCTCTCTCTCTCTCTCTCTGCGCGCGCCGCCGCCGCCGCCGCTCTCGGGTGGGTATACATATATATGTGTGTGTGTGTGTATAATATACCTGCTGCTGCTGCTGCTGCTGCTGCTGCCGCTGCTCCGGGGAAACCGAGGAAACAACCGCGCAACTCGGGGGTGGGGGCGCAACGCCCGACGGCTGACGAGTAAACAAGTCGTAACGCCCGCGCCGCCGTCGCCGGAGGAATTATTGTGTGTGCGCGAGGCGCCCGGGAGAGGGACCCTTATGCCAGTGGGAGCTGCGCCGGAGGAGCACTTGCGCACTGCGCCGGGAACGTCCCCCCGGCTCCCATTGGTCAGCTGAGCCAACCTCGCCGGCTCGCCTTTCCCAACCTTCCTCCCACTCCCTCCCTCGCGCTCCCCCTCGGCAAACCTCCGCTCTTTTCGCCAACCGCCTTTCACCTTTATTCGCACTTTTTTTTTTCTAGATTATCTTTCATGCGCAGATGACTATCTTGCCTTTTCTCCCTGCGACCTCGTACCCAGCGTATCGCTTTCCTAATGATCCGAATTTTAAAAATTTCTAACAGTTTCATTTATCGCTAATATATATGAGTCTTTGTAAATTCAAATATCATGCGTATATTATATTCAATTTTTATCTCCGATGTAACTTATTTATATGTACTTTCGTCGTATTCATATTGTCAAAGTGCACCGATTACTATCTACTTTGCCCGAAAACAATTTATTAATAAGTCATTATAATAATAACCAAATTCGTGTCAATTGAATTATTATCGATATCTGAAAATCTCTATATAAAGCCTCAAGGCATGACACCTCCTTATTTCATTGTATTATATTTTATCGTTTCCCTTTTAACAACATGATATTTTGAACAGTTAGATTTGTTAATTATAGCGCACGGTGAAAAGCGAAGTATCTTTTAAGTGTTAAAGTGACTTCATATTTTGATCAATAAATCAGGTATACGCGTCACGCTGTATCGCCATTAGCTTAACTAAATATTAAATTGAAGTCAAGCATTCTGGAAAAGAAGCAGTTGCCGCGTGACTACATTCAAATGATTATAGTGAGCAGTTGTAACGATGATTGCGATAATAAAACTTTAATAAAACTTCATTACACCGCTACACTATAACGCTAAAAACATTGGGTAATTTTAGGCCGAAAAGCTCGTGGAAAAGCTCGAGAACGCGCGCCCGAAGCCATATCGCTCCAAAGAGACAGGAAGGGACGAGCGGGCGCCGAGCGCGCACACCGAGCGCAGCTTTCCCAATTAACCCTTATCACCTGTCCGCGGGCGCACGCGGCGCGCGGCCATATCGCCCCGCCCGCGCGCACCGGGCGTCGTCGTCCCTTCACCTGGGCGTGCCCCAAGGGCCCGGCGTACGCGCGGGAAAAAGCTCGGCGCGCCCTTGATTTCCCGGCGGCAAGGCGCGCGTATATATATAACGAGCGGCGCCTCCGCCGCGGGCTCGGCGCTCGTGATTGACACTCGGGGCGCGGGAGGCGTCGGGCCCGCGTGTTTACCCGGCCAGATAAGATTTTACCGGCCGAGTTGGGGGCAGGGAGATAACGGGGGAGCGCGCCAAGGCGGCTTTATGCCATCCGGTGCCATCGCGTCGCATCGCGACGTGCACCGTGCATTCGAGGGGCGCGCGTGTGTGCGTGCGCCGCCGCCATCTTGGCCTGCGATCTAATAACGCGCCGAGCGAGTCGTGTGCGCTCGGTACACAATTCGCCTCGAGCGCGCACGCCTCCCACAATGTGTAGCGTGTGCTTTTATTTTATTTTTTTTTATTTTTTTCTTTTTTTTTTTTTCTTTCTTTCTTTTCAACCGCTGAGCGGGAAAAGTCGAGCGCGTGCGAGGCGACGCTTCTATTTGCAGCGGCTTTTCGTTTTTTTATTGTAGCGCCCGCGAGAGCCGAGGCCCGAGTGTGTATTCCGCGCGAACGGCGCTCTATGTGCGCCCGCGCCGCTCGATCCTCGTGTTTGCACTTTGTATAAATGGAGGAAAGTCTTATATGATCTTTGAGCTCTCGGCCGAAATTATTTTTTCTTGCCTCGCGTCAAAGTGTTTTGTCGCCAGGCGGCTCTAGTGCGTTGCGCAACCGATGCGCAGGAGGCAAGTGTACACGCATGTACAGCCGTCAAAAGTTCCACTGCGGCGACACCTTGAGCGTGATATACATAGACGTTTCCGTAAACGTCACACCGAAGAATCAAGAGTTTCCCGCGATTGTAATCGAGAATCGAATGGACCGCAAAAT
This sequence comes from Sycophaga agraensis, assembly GCA_018906755.1. Classification (NCBI taxonomy): domain Eukaryota; kingdom Metazoa; phylum Arthropoda; class Insecta; order Hymenoptera; family Pteromalidae; genus Sycophaga; species Sycophaga agraensis. The sequence goes on from JACCIE010000004.1 coordinate 3,610,774, forward strand.
AATTTTCCTTGCACATTGAATGTAACTTTGTAAAATGCATTGATTCATATTCGCTTGGAAGAGAAACCACCCCTATCGTTCATCTTTTGTTCTACACGCAACGGACGATTTTTTAAATTTTGTTTACTATAAATTTCAGTGAAAAGATGCACCATGTATATTCCTTGCTTAAACTAATATTTATTATACATATTCATTTATTCCAAATAGTCAGAAGAATATCCTAACATCTTATATACCAGTATAAGTTTTATAAAGTGTTTATTATAGTAAAAATTAAAATGGTCTTATATCGCACTCTTATGAGGAAAAATTTATTATTAATTTACTTTAGTAATGTCTCTTCTTGTATTTTGCATCTCTGTTTAATGTACGCGCAAGGCTCATGCCACGACACTCGCAGTCGCGCTGTCTTATTAAGGGGCGTCCGGAGTCCTATATACGGTGCAATAAGCACTATACCGACAATTGCATCATTCACAGTGAATGTAGAACAAAAACTAAATATTAACACAGAGGGATAGTCTCTGAATCATGAAGAATATACCTCTAAACGAATATTCTGATTTAATTTATAATTTAGAACATGTATATTGAAAACCTGCATTTTAAAAAACTATACTCTAAATTTGCAAAATACACTTTTGTACGTTTATTAAGGTTTATTGTAGTTAAATATTTATAATATACAAATACTTATAATGTCTTTATAGCAAACAATAAAATTAACGTACTTAATTCTTTAAGTATGTACTGCACGAGATATTTTAAAGCGCTTTCAATATTTGTTTTTTAACTCACACATTAGTCTAAATATTTAAAACATTTGCGTGTGAATTTGTACTAAATTTTAGAATATTCGATAATCACATAATTATATAAAAACAGCAGTTAAATTACAGAAAACAAGTTAAAGTTACAGTAAGTAGCATTAAAACACAATTGTTGGTTAAATATAAAGTAACATTAAGGTAACGCGCAATTTATAACTTGCAGGCTAGAGTTGCAAATCAGTGTGTTGACAGACGTACAGTACATATCCTTGTGTATATGTGTGTAGGAGAGGAGTTAACAGTGTGTGTACACAGGAGAGACCTAGAGGGGAGGGGGCGCATGCGCACGTGATACCAATGCAAAATCGTATTTAAAATATAAAGGTAATCTATAAAAAATATTTTTAATTACATAATCAGGAAGAAAATATAGGTAAGTACCTTAGTGCGGAAACAATTAATCAGATTACAATAAGATTACATTAATATTCGAATGTAAAAATATCATCACTATAGGAATTTATCCATTAAAATGAAAAAAAGGCTCGTTCTAACCGATAAACGTAAAAAATAAGACAAACAATACTTGAGATATTATTTAAAAAAGTAAAATTTGTAAATTGTTTTTTTGAATGGGTAATATAAAATAACAATTTGAAATAATAATTTAATTTCTAGCATGTTGACTCAAATATACTTGGAATTTACAAACATTTATTAACATTGTATGAATTCAATTCAGTTTATGAATAATGTATGGAGTAAATAAAAAGGAAAGAGTGCAATTTACAGATACAGTATTCTGAGCAATATTTCGAGTACTTATTTTGTGAGTTAATATGTTCTTCTTAAATTTATTAATCTTAAACTTTTAAAATAAACCGTTTAAAATTCAAGATAATATTAAACGCATATATTAAACGAATAGACATCGATTGACGCAGAAGCTTATTTATTTGGCAGAGGAATTAAGCACTTGCATTTAAATACAATGATTAGATGTACATTTAAATAAGGACCGATCACTTGCAAAGAGAAAGACCAAAACAACGGCTAATCCGAGGCCTGGTTAATCATTACGATCCGCAGTCATTCACTGGCAACGTATAAAAGCGGACGTGAAAGCGGATGACTGACGCGAAGAATGACTTTATTACCCCGGGCCACAAGCAGCCCTCCACAGCGTACGACTGCGCAACTGCGGCGAGGCAAAGGGCGGGGCGACCCCCCGGTGTCGGCTCCCGGCCGCACGGCCCAGCGGTAATCGGCCAGGTGGGAGGGCGCGTGGCCCGGCGGGGGGGGGGACCCGATCTCGGTCGGGACTCGCACGCGCGCGCGCGCCCCGACCCGCCGGCGCTGAGTCAGCGGGGGCGCGAACCGGGCCCGCACTCGCGCCTCCCTAATGCCCTTGTTTGCCGTAGTATCCGCGCGGCCCCGCCCTGACGCGCACGATTATCCCCCGGCCCTCCCGCCGCTTATCGCCCGGCTTTTTCGCGGCTTGTTTGGCCTCGGGAAAGCCTCGGGGAAAGTCTGCAGCGACGGGATGTCGCCCGGGTTATCTTCGCTTGGGACAATGGACCCGATGAGCAATGCTTATTGACAGCAGGCTGCGGCGCGTAGAGGACCCTTAGGTCATCGGCGGGTCCGAACTAGTATGTCAGTGTAACTACTCGTCTTAAAAATCATGAATTATTATTTCTAAGAAAAAATCCTGATACGGTCAATATTTTTCTTTAAGATTCTCGTTACAAAGTTGACTCTGATAAACCTAGGAATAGTTTTGAAAATAATTTTTAAATTTCATTTTAATGGGATATGTTTGAATTTTCCCGTTAGTGTATACTTTCACAGAAACTTCATCATTTTTTTATCGTCAAACTTTCTGAAAACGTAAAAGAATGCTTAAATAAATTAAGTTAGCACTCTATATCCTTTTAAAATTAAAATACGTATAAATTATCCTATTGCGGTAAACAAAATAATGATTTATTTCATATAAGAAATATAACTCCAAAACATTTTCATTTTCAGAGTATAAGTCTGAGCAATATTTTTCCAGAATTGTTATCCTGTAGTTTATTTTCCGCGCAATTACCACGATTAAGACGCAATTGCAGCTCTTGACTGTAATCCGAGTCCCTAAAAGAGTTCGCTATCCAAACAGTCACAGTTATCCTTTAAAACCCCCCTAAAAGTCTCCGCACAGCCTCGTCCTACATACTAGTATATGAACTCGCAAAAGGCACATACTTCGCAAATCTATAAAAACGGTCAACCGCGTTTGCCTGATCACTTGAGTTAAGTCAGTTCTTTTTTGAGCAAAATTAAATATACGGGTTACGTTTCTAGTTCAACCTAAGGCGAGTATGTTGCAATAAATAATAAAACGTATATCTAGAAACGTAAAAACTGAAATGCAGGCTTAATGCGAAGAGTAAATAATCTTCGCGCCGTCGACTATACATATATTTATCCGTATAACACGCCTAATCCCGGTTTCTACTCGTGCGACTAATACCCTGTACAGCGCTTGGACCTTTTTCTCCACCCTCGCGACGTCAAATTCTCCTTTATCTGTAAGAAGAAAAGGCGATACGCACACACGGGAAAAAGGCCGGAATATTATCAAGTGCCCATGCGTCTTAATCGATAAATCCGAGATCCATTATCTGCCTCAGGTGTTTGTTAAGCCGATTTTGTCTATACGGGAGGCTCCGGCCGCCCAACTCGTGGACGACGGGGCGGACACGGGAGCGCGCTATACCCGGCAATATTCGACCTATCAAGAAAATGTACCTGCCTGCGTGCACCATTCACCTTATCTGCCGTTTCTTCACTGTGAGAAAATCGTAATCGGCCACGATAACTCTGTGTACATATCCTACATGAGAAAAGACAGTTTCATTGATCTGCCGGAGGAAAGCCTTAAACGCCTCTGCGGCAACTCTGGATCCTTCGGAGGCGCACGAACGCGTACCGAAGCGCGCACCCAAAACGCTCGTCGATAATAAATGTCGATTTAAATGTATCGAAATTATGTCACGATTTCTCAATAAAGATAGTGTACAATTTATAAAGCGTCGACGCTCCGGGCTCGTTAACGAGCTTATCGAATCTTTTCAATTTGGGGAAACAATTCGAATGTACATTCTATCTCATAAAAAGTTGTCAGTAGAGCAGTCTACTGTACTCGATATAAATCATAGAAAATCTGCCGGTATATAACTTCTTGAAGATAGCGCATGTACCTGTAGGTTACGTATTCACCTATATGTACTTTAATTTTGGAATATGTAATGCGATATCAAAAAATTTAAAAACAGACTTAATATTCTTGTTTAACATGTATTGCTCTTCAAAACTCGTCACGTAGACATTGTATGAATATTTTTAATGATATCTAAAATGATTTTTACATACTTTCGATGTTTGTCCTTAAATTAATGTAACTTAAATAGTATACGTGTGTTTCCGTGTGGTTTAATACATACGTGCACAACTCTATTCCAAATAAGATCAAAAGTATTGAATTTGAATCAAATTCTATCTTAATTTAAAACGGCACAGTAGATGGCTTGATACTATTAGAATTGTTGCTATTCGAACTGTCTTGAGATGATTTAAGCTTTTATATATTTATGGACAATTTTAATAATTAATAAAGAGCACGGAATAAATACGTTACAATAGCGATTAATGCAGGGATCACTATAAAAGTGAAAATATTTTGAAAAATTATGAGATAATGAGGAACGATGTGATGATTCGGCTGTCTGATTGAGATAAATTACTTGATATGCTACTTTTGAAAAACAAACGGTTAAAGTAACGTAGGTCGATCCTCTACCGATTGTAGGGGCAAAATAATATTATGTAAGCCCAAAATGGTGAATAAAATATATTCAAAAATTAAGTAAAGAAGCAGCGACACTCTAAGTAAATACACAAATAAATAAATTAGCTCATTAATATCTAATCTGAAGTTGAATCGATTGTGATAACTATAGAATGTCAGCTCTTTCCGATAATTCAGTATTCGGTATACACACACGTGAATATCTTTGATCATATATTTTTGATTGATTACCTTGCTTATTTAATAAATTTATACATTTAGTGGTACGGATGCGACGGGTGACAATAGTGACTGTCCGCCACATTGCACTGATTGTGTATAATTAAAAATCACACCCAATGCAGTAACTTGGTATTCATAGTGACATGTACAGACAAAAGTATAAAAACGAGAGCGTGTGTATATCGAGATGTATACATTTTCATCGAAATCGCTGGTATCGGTACGTCTAGACACTTTTTACATAAAATCTGATAAAAATCTGCACGAATTTTGAGATTTTCTTCAAAGCAAATTGCGCAACATCACGCAATAATCAGAAGACACGCCGAGTGCCTGCATACTATAACCGCCCCATACATATATACGTGTGTATCATATCGCCTCCGAAATCCCAAAGCCTATGTCTCCGCTCGAGTCGACCTCTTCCTCGCGGTGCGCGAAACGGCCGTCGTGCGTATACAGCGACGGGCCGATCGATCCACCTTGAGGCTCGCGAGCCGAGAGCCGGCGAGCGAATAATACAGGCGTCCCGGCGCTCGGCGCGCGCGGGGCTGCTTACTCTCTCTCGCTGTCAAAATAAACGGCACTATCGCGATTTATCTCGTTTCCCATGATAATAAAGAGATAAAACTGCATCATTACATTAGCTATTATCAGCTAAAATGATAATTTCCAGTCGGTGGTACTCGGGCGCGGGCGCGGCCGCAGTAGCGCCGCCGGCTCCCTAGGGCGAGTCGCGCGCCCGCCCGGCCACTCGCGCCCTTCCCGCCGTTGGACCACCTCCGCGGTATAAGAGGACGCGCGCGGCTCACCCCGAGTGTCCGGCGGATTGTACGCCGTACGCCTGCGTTGTACCGGGCGCACGGGTTTTAATTGTGTGCCGGAGTGAATATTCGTAAGATAGGTGTGTGTAAGTGTGTCGGGCGCAGGACGAGCGCGATCTAGCCGCTGCGTCGCCGCTGCGCGAGGCGCCGATCTCGCTCGGCTTCTCCTTCCGCGCACGTATACAGCCTTGTTTGTACATTATGTGCCAAGAGTAGAAAAATAACGCCGTCCTCGAAGATGTATACCGTTGCTTCGATATAGCTGTGTTAACTTTTCACGTTTTTCTTCCGCGGCAGCTACGAAAAATTGACGCAATCGATAAGAGAACCAATATAGTGTAGAAATTAATACGATATGTTATATATGTAGTGACTGCTCGGGCGTCTGTTCGATTTAGCGAGGCTGCTTCTATACGCACAATGGCGGGACGAAAAAATAAGAAAATCATTTATTTCATTATCTTTTCTCAATCGTACCCATGTATATATGTGTGTATAACTGTAAGCACGTTTTCCATGTGAGTTTCACTTACACTATTTCACCTTTTTTTTTTATTGTTTCCGTGCATATACATAGTGCTCGCTTTGACAATTTGCCAAAGTTATCGAACTTACGTAATGATCACATTAAATCGTGTTGGAAATAAAGACAATATTTATAAAGTTCACGTTATAAAGTATATAAATTTAAATTTAAAATTCTATTTAATTAAGTGACGCAAGATATGAAAAAGAACGCACACTAGTCTAGTCTAGGATGTTATAATTATCAATTAATTACAAAGTAAATATTCTTTCGGTTACACGCTCGATACATAATTTAGAAACTTGTTATTTTATATAATGAGTAACGTATATGAAAGACACTACCGTTCCTCGGCTCAATAACGTACTTATTACTACAAGCATACATTTTATTACGGATAGTGCGGCAAATCGGTACGTAATGTACATCGCAAGCGAGCCCCGCGCGCTACGAAAACTCATTTAGGAAGTACCAAAACTGTCGCACCATCTACATGTATCCCGCCTGCCTGAAACAACCGTTTTTGTACCATGTATCCATTGTATATACTTGATTGCCCGCAGACTGCGTCAAAATCGCCCGCGACGTGCTCCTCTTACCGGGGGGAATTTATTGCGGGCGCGCGCGGGGCTTTTTCTCCCGTTATCGCTTATCAACTATATAATCGGCCCGAGGATTTTCGACGGCAAACAGCGCGCAGAACGAAAGTCAGGCGCGCACGTCGCATCGTGGGCATATAGCGCCCTGCCGAATCGCCGGCGATCGGCCATCGCGCCTCGCCGATCGGAGTATACACAGGCATATATATATATAGGTCCGTTTCGCAACAGCGGAGGAAAAACGCGGGGGGGCGGGAGGAGGAAAGAAAAAAAAAAGAGGCGGGCTTGCGTCAGCGCGCATATACACGTATATATATATGTATATGCACGTGTACCACGTAGGTGTTCGTGTGTTCGCGTGTATCAGTAAATCCCGCGCGCCATCTTATCGCCCGCTCGCCGCGCGGCGATTGGCCCCGAGATAGGGGATTTTTCGAGCGCTATCGCGCCGCGGTCACCGCGATCGCTCGGCGAGATAGCGGCCAGGCGGCGCTCTCGAGAGCATCGCCGTTGCGCAAGCGGCCGCTGCACCGTCCCTCGTACGATTCCACTGCGCGATCGGCCGCCGATCATCGCCGATCGAGCGCTCCGAATCTATATATATATATGTGCAGGCGGGGAGATAGTTTGTTTGCGCTCGAAGACTCGTGGTTAACCTAATAACGCCGCGCGAGCTCGCGAGCTCGTGTATATATATGAGTTATATGCTGCTTGAAGGGATTGCTCGGGTCGTCCTCGATCTTTGATAGATCAATAATCATGTGTGTCCGAGCTATTTAGCACAAATTAACAGTGCATGCATGGCTGAGTACGAAGTGGTTGATATAAATGCAAGTGAACTATGATTATAGTAATGTCGATACAACCGTCTGAAACTTCATAAATAAATACATTTAAATTACTAACAATTTTATGATAATTATACGATCGTTTTGCAGTTGTCAAACCGTGTTCTTCATTAGTGTATTAATATCTTTTAAGAACATTTACACAAAATGTTAAATTAGCATTGACATAAATTAATTTATTCGACATATGAAGCACACAAAAGTCACTGTATTATAAAAAGAGAAGAACGGTGTACAGATACGGTCAACAGATCACTTGTCCAATTTTTATCGGGGAGACTACTAATCTTCATCCATAATAAAAAAATCAAAACACACGGTAGTTTGTCGAAGATAAGAAATTCCACAACCTGTTAGACACCCAAAATTAGATTCTATTCAAGTTCTCTACTCTATCACGACTAAAAACTTCATATTTTAGTCATCGATTCATACCTTGTAATTCATAATTCAAAGAATGCGTTAATTTATTAAGTGAATAATAGAATCACATAAGTGTCTGAAAATATATATGGATTTGCTTCTTATACTAAATTATTCTACCAGCTATATGTATATTTATCACAATTGTGATAACTGTAAATATTTTGTCTTTGCTATTATAAATAATGTTGTTATATAAGTTAATGTCAACGATATAATAATATTATTTATAGCAAGTTGCGTTAAAATTTAGCATATAATTATATTACCAATGTTGTTTTATAAGCATATATATATTGTTACTTTTTTTTCCTGGGAATAAATTTTTTATTTTTTTAAAATAATTGAGTTAAGCGAAATTATAATAGATCTAGGGACGTCGTAGTAGATTATAAGCTTCGATTAAACTACAATTTGCCTTTTCATAAATTCAACTTTTTATGAAGATGTATATAGTTATAAAGGTGACGGTTTTGTAAACCTTCGTTGTATTTTTGCGGAATTATTACATTGAAAAATTATCCTCGTCCAAGTTTTACGATCTTTGCATTGACGCTCGCTCATATGAACGACAAGAATTTTATTGTTCTACATAATAGAGGGCTGTTAAGAATTAATTTTACTCAGCTTGGATCTTGCGCGATCAAGTTTGCAGCGTCGCAATCCACCTTTATAACTGATCCGGAGTAAATTTGCGCAAAACTCAAGCTTGCAAGTAAAATTAGTAAATGTATTTTATGCCTTTGAATCCTAAGTATGTGATTCACCTCATGCAAAGGAATAGAATAAAAATCATCATGTTGTGTATTGATAAAGCCGAGTTATGACCTCGGACCGTCAAGAACGAATGAGCGCAGAAAATTGGTCTTTATAGTTAAATCGATTAAATTCATTAATGATCTTTTACACAATGTATACTCTATATCATTATATTATATATACATAATATATGCCATTTTATATTCAGTGTCATTATAATAAGGACGACAGTCTATCATGAAAGAAATCAAAACTCTTCAAAGTTCATCGTATAAAGGTATATCCTTGTAAATTTTAACTATATATAATCGCAAAAATGTTAATAAAGCTTGACACCACAATCAAATTTAGCTTCTAAATTAAATGAAAGTATTGAGGTTAAAATAAACACGTATTCACGTATATAATTATAAAATTTATTTATTTAGTCGTGTAATGAACAAAAATGTAGTTATTTTCAATAAATAGTTAATTAAATTATGGTCATAATTTTTTTTAATTTAAGTAATATATTTTATGCGAAAAAATATTGTATTTAAATACTCGTATTATATTGCATATACTCATATTATAATTAATTAAATTTTTTTGTATTAAGTTAAAGTCTTAATTATTATTCATTAAGAAAATTTCATTATATAAATGTTATAATTCAGAAAATAATGATTTAAAATGGTTAATGTTTTAATATTGCAGTACTTTAGATGTACAAGAAATTCATATTCGTGGGCTGAAATTGTCCCAGAATATAAATTAATATATATTAAATATACATGTTTTCAAAAGTGAATAAACTTCTGCTTTTGTAATTAGGAATATAATAGTGGGAGTATATATTAGGAGTATAATGAAACCCACAGATTCGGTTGATTTATCATATAAAGTTCAAACATTTTAAGAAATGTATTTAAAAGTTTGTTATACTTTTTTTATTATATTGTTTCCTGTTTTTATACAATGTCTTAGATCTTATTTATGAGATTCACAGTAAATAGTATTTTTCGTAATACATAACCATTCTGTTATAAACTCGTTAAATTGGGTCTGTAAAATTCGTCAGCGTTTCAAAATTTTGTGATTCATAAAGATTATAATTTTCTTTGAACGTTTGCTAACCATATGTTTACTGAAACTGCTTGCAAGTAAATGTCTCGTAGTTAAACATATTCAAGGACAATTACTAGAACGTTTATAACGAACAATGTTACTAAAGCGGCTGTAAAAATAATTCTTTCCAATATTGACAATTACTCTTGTTTAAATAGTAGCATGGCAATTATGAATGCATCTTTATATTAGCATAACCCACAGATTCTACAAATCGGCAAAACTTATTATAAGAAAAAAGTTTTAATGATCAAACTTCTACTTCGAGCCAACTACACGGCAACTACACATCTTATTAAAAACATAAGTATCGTTTAATGAATGATAGACATTGGAATTATATGCTGCACGGTTTTTAAAACAATAAAATGTGGATTTGGAATACAAGCGTATACAAAAATTATTATGAATTTAACTAAAATTCTTTCGTGTACAGTCTTGAGAAATTTAATATCAACCTTCAGCTTGTTTATAGAGCCGAACGAATTCTTTACTTGTTGTACCAGACAAAACGGTGAAGAACGTCGCGCGCAGACATCGTGCTAGATTTTTACACTGAAATTAAAATATCTCATAATATAAAAGTAATATTCTCTAGGTGCTTTTTCTTTTTTGCTGGCAGGTGAAAAATTGCAAACACGTATACGACGCGTGTAAAATCAACGCGTTGAAAACATATATATTCTCCCGACAATTTTCCAAATATTCCGCAGTGTCAGCGAGAAAGAGCCTGGGATCGAGGGTCCGGACCGAGGACAAGCCCCAAGGGAAGCCTCGGCACAGCGAGCCAACGGCGGGTTTGGTGTCGCGGGCCTCGTCGCGTGGCATCGATTCCCCGCGATAAACTTTCGCCTTTATCGTTTAACGACTTAATTCTCATTATCTACCGCGTGTATTGTAATCTACACCTACGATTCCCTAATCATTAACAAAACAGTTTATCATGCAGCCAGCAGCCAGTGTATCTCGGGACGCTTGGCTCGGCGCCCGAAGGACCGGCGGCGCCCCTAGTCGGCTCCCGTCGCTCGGCCGCGACGACGGGATCGCTCGTGTTAACTGGGTGATTCACCGAGATCCGCGCTGACGTGGGCGGCCCGTGTCTAATGGTGCCATCGGCCAGGATACATCGGTAGCGAGTGTGTACGTGCCAGTGGAGCCGCTTGTGTTTCAACAATAGGCCGTATTATATACGAGGTGTGACAGAAGTGCCTACGTGCCGCGCAACCCATCTTGCTCTCGTGCTTCGTGCCCGAAATTACGCTCTCCCGAACCAAAGCTGTGTATATACCCGAGGCCGGCGCGCGGGCTCTACAACCAGCTGTCTTCAATTACATGGGCCAATGCCACGGCGAAAGGTGCATAAAGTAAGTACCGCTTCGTGTACAAAATACCCACAGTGTCCTACATATACACACACACACCTTACACACAAATCTCTAGCCCTCGCGATGATTCGTCCACCCGGGCAATGAAAAAAAAAAAAAGCGAGCAAAAAAGAAAAGGTCGTTGGAGCGTGCCGGCCGTATAGCCGCGGTGCAATTAATATTCGCGCAAACACACCTCGCGCCTGTTTGGCCATTTAATCAAACAGTGTTTTTTTCCGCGCGCGCTCAATCTCGGGGCGCACCTGGGGCGCGCGCGAGAGAGGCTTCCCGGAAAAGTCCGCCGACGGCAGCCACCTCGACGAGGAGTCGAGCTAACATAAGCGCGGGCGCGTAGCCTTCGCCGGGGCCGCTTGACACAGGTGCGCCGGCCAAGGTGCCGAGCGAGCCGCGGGAACGATGCTGCAGCGCAGGGTGACGTGCACGCAGGGGCTAGATGCGTGCTCCTTGGGCGGGTCGTGTGTATCGCTGATCGTGCCCGAGGGCGTTGTTCGAAACAGGCGCGATATCGAGTGCATTATGTTTTCGGCCTTGGGTCGGGATCGATGTAAGCGTTGACAAAAATGGCGTGCGTCCTTCTTTATAACGTTGCATCTGTCTCGCGCTCTTTTATTGTATTGCATGCAACCTTGTTTTCAATTCCGAAATCGCGTAAATATTTTGCTATTTTTATTGCATCTAATAAACCTATATCATTAGTTTCAGGCCAACAAATTTTATCTTAAATTGAAAACAAGTTTTCCACACTATCTCGCTTTTAGCACCAACTACTTTGAATGGATACCACTATAGCGGAACGATAAGTGACATAATAAAAAATAGAATATCTCAAATATCCTCTATGATTATTAAGTATCGTTATTATACAAGTATATTTATCGTGAATTTGTAACTTCTTTTATGGATTAATACACTCGTATATTATGATTAATGGAATAATATTTATTCTAAATCAGTAAGTTGCAATAATCATTTTTCGATAAGATATTCACTACAAATTTTATTATCTTGTAACAGTAGATACTTTTGTTGTGATTGTTTGACTGTGATATGATAAAATGGAGAATGCAACAGAAATTATCTGATTTGAATAATTATCTACTTACTGAATAAATTTAACTATGTTATCGTAATTAGTATTGTTACAGTGCAATGAGATTTAACTATATTATCTTATTGTTTTATTTACAGTACAAACGTATTTATTACATCATTTATGCAATAAACTATATTTATTTAATTACTATCATAATTAGATTATCAAATTGATGAATCACCATTTGAATCTTTAATAAGAAACTGTCAAAAATGCATGGAAAAAATTTTTTAATTCTTAAAAGAGCCAAAATTTATTATTATTATTCATTATTATTACTTACTACTGCCCCCTTAATAAAATTGCTTCAAACATAATATAAACCTTTTAAAGATTCTTCTAAAATGCTCTAAAAGAATTTGACTGTATAAGCCCTTTTATAAAATATATAGGAAAACAATTAATGAAAACTTTTTAGTGATAAAAAATACTTGAATTGATTAGATGATCAATAATATATCAATAAATTATTTTTAATGTTTTTAATGCGTGTTTTAAATAGTGCACATTGTTTTATGTTACACTGTCTCCACATCTTTTACATTGCATGCAAACAATTAATAGAGACATCTAAACATAACTAACAACATATTTATAATTATTATTCTTATATGAATAATCAAACTGTATTTTTGTTCCAGATTTAGTTGTATTATGGTCCTAATATGAATGTAGATTGATAAAATGTTTCCCTTGGTATATAATACCACGAGGTTATCACATTGTTACAGAATTATTTCAGAAAGGCTTGCAGATCGCTTCGAAGTTTTCGCTAGCTGTCAAAGTGCAGATTACTGAGCATCAATTATTAAATAAGAGCGATGTCGATAACTTCCAAGATAGAGCTTTAGAGGGTCACCAGAGAAAAAAAGGAGTATTCGACCTTTTATCCCCGAGTTACGCGGAAGGTAAACTAAGGAAGAACTACAAGCGCTGCCAAAGCACACACGCGCCAGAATGTAAAGTCTGAGTGCAAGCAGGGCGGGGTTAAATTATCGCCTGGTTTTATTAGCTTACTGAGTATCAAAAAAATACACAAACCCGGACGTTTGTCGCACTCGCACAGGCTCTTCGCCGTTGGTTCATTGACTTTTATTTGCTTCAGAACATTCGTCATCTAGGTACCGAAGTCTGCATTGCGTCGCACAAAGCAAAAATTTCAATTTGATGTACGAAAATGTAAAAATTAACCTTATCCCATAAAATCATTCAATTTCTTTTTAATGTTTGACCAAATAAAAGCTACTTAAAAAAAATTTGAAATCTTCCACAATGGGTGAGTGGTTTATTAATTTATATTTATCCTATTTAAAAGTCCTACGTAGATTCCATCATGAAAACTAAAATTTTTTGTCATTTGCTTAAATTATATCGAGCTTTATTAAATTCTTATAAAGATGTGGAAATTGACAAAAATTTGTATTTAAAAAATTGTTAAATAACAATGAATCTTACAATTAGAATTTAAAACACTTATTTGTAGTATATCGATATAAAAATAAAATTCAGAAAAATATTTGAATAAGTTTTTAAGCCCAAATGGAAATTGGTACGAAAAATCATCTTTAAATGTGTATATTTAAACATATTGAAATAAATTTATGGTTCATAAATTTAAGTAAACTCATTTTATTAATTACATTCAATACTAAATACAATTTTCGAGCTTGAAATAGATTTTACTTCGAAGTTAATAAAATCAGTATAGCTGAATGAACCAATTGGCATACAGACCAATAAAATGGTAAGTAACTGTAACAGTATCTTAAATATTAATTATGATGTTTTTATAAATCTATTTCTTAATCAATACAATTATAAAGTAATCAAAATTTTTATCGTTGATATTTTTATTTGCATTAGAATTACATTGGTATCGCAATTATACATACAGCCGTCTAAGTATGATTCTATGATCATCATAAAATTAGCTAGGCGCACTATATTCTTATTCATTTTTTTTTTACAAAATACGTTATGTACAGAATATTGTCGATTGTATTTTGGTATCGTGCTGCTTTTCTTCGAGTCATTCTCGTCACTTTTTAAAATAAAAAAAATCTTAAAAACGAAATTATGATGAATATTCGAAGACTCTCATTAGTACTGAATTAATTAATAATATTATATGAGATTTTATTTTCGCCGGTAAGTTCTTTACGAGTTGATAACCCATAAAATGGACTTACTACTTAAAATTATATGTACATTACATAATAGATAATAAATGCTATGCATAAAAATCGGCCAGTCTTTCTTAATATGCGAAAACCAATCGATATTCATGGAAGCAGAATTGTTTTTTAAGGGTACAACAATCAATGTATGGTAGCCTTTGTAGTGATAAAAAATCTTTTACAATTTCAATACACCGAACAATGTTTATAAATAGGATTTGTTTTAAAAATTCGTATCTATGAATATTTTTTTTATAAAATATTCAGGATATTAAATTTATTTGAACATTTCTGCGCTTATTAAAAATTTACTTTGGACCCTTAGATTAAGGCGCAATTTTTAATATGTCGTTAAAATGCATTTAGAACGATTACTAAATACATTCTAATATCTCAGCAACATTATATTAATAACATTCAACAATAATAGTCCTTTCCCAATAAACGCAACTAAATTTATTTATTTATTGGACATTTTAAGATGCAAGACACTGTGTAGAAGGCACTCTTCATGTAATTTGTTTTGTACATGCACAATCAATAAACTTAATGACAAGTGAATTAATGCTTGCAATCTAGAAGACTAAATTTAATTCAATTAACACATAACCGAAATATATATGTATATACAATAAAAATAAAAATAGAGATAGATAAAGCTTAACGATAAAATGATATTTTAATTATGAACAAGAGAGAACTCGAAATACATCGAACGCTGTGCAATTTCGAAAAGAAAGTAGTAAATATAGTAACTTAATCCTTAGTATTTACACACAAAATGTAAATGAGACTTACAGTTACCGAGATTCATCATGCAATAATTGTGCTTAGTTTGTGGTAAAGCACTGGCGTTATTCTCGTTGAGAATGTCATTTTTTAGCATTATCCCTTTGTCCATTCCTATTGCAAAAACACGATTTGTATTGCATACACGATCAGATAAAAATTTGAAGCGAAAGAATTGCTGGCAAAAGCTATTGGTTCGTTAGAAAAAAAAAAGAGGAAAACTAAAAACGTCGCTTTAGGTCGCACACAATTAAAACTAGCAAAGTATTACTACTACGGAAACATTGTTCGCCATTGTTGCAGGCGAGCAATCAAAAGAGGTAATTCTAAAAAATACGAGATTTTTGTTCCTTTGAAAGTTTTTGTATAACATGCAACAATATGAACTCACACAATGCATTCGCTCGTATAATCGAACTGACGCTGCGCGCTTAAACGAATAAAATAATGAGGAATGAATTATATGGTCCGCGAGATACGATACCGCGTTCGACGACAAGCCTCGCTAAAGAACGCTCGAAATCGCCCAACACCGCGGCATGTATCCCAACATCGCTATCTCCCCCCAAAACATGCGAAAGTCACAAGCCGCCCCCGAGGAGCGTACGTTGGCGAAAAAAAAGCACAATTTACTCGAGAGTCAGAGGCAGGCAAAGCCCCCAGGATCTTATCCTAGCTCTCTCGAGCGTCATCGGCACTTCGGACGCCTGCCGCGAAAGAAGGCGTGGGGCGTGTCCCGGGGCACAGGCCGTCTCGGCTCGCTACGGGTCGAGTCGGCATCGGGGCCCTATGATGATATGGAGACGACCGAGTTCCGCTCCATGACCTCTGTGAGGTGCTTGCCCGTCGGCGCGGGCGAGGAGTTGCTCACGAGGAGCTGGTGGTGGTCGGGCGAGTGGCCCGCGGAGACGAGGACCGGGGAGCGGGTGGCGCACGGGGGCGAGGGGCACTCGACCTTGGGCGAGTGATGGCTGTCGAGCAAGTGGTTCGACTGCTGCTGCTGCTGCTGATGGTGATGCTGCTGGAGCTGCTGCTGGAGCTCCTGGTACTGTTGCTGCTGGGTTATCACGTCGTAGTAGATGTTGCTCATGTTGTGCGGGAAGGCTCGCGCCGTCAGCCGACTCGCCTGGGGCTGGCCGCTGTACAGGTTCGAGGCGTGGATCGTCTGCGAGTTGCCGCCGAGGCGCATGTCCGGGTTGAAGTTCTCTGCAAGCGGAAAAACCGGGCACTTTGAGTCTCGGAATCACTCGAGGGCGACGCCCGGAGAAACTACGCGGCCAAATGATCGGATGAAGGGTCTCTTACCGGACATCTGGAAGTCGAGCATCTCCTTCTTGGACACGGGCTCGATCTTCAGCGGGATATTGTTGTTGTTGTTATTATTGTTGTTGTTGTTGTTATTGTTATTGTTGTTATTATTGTTGTTGTTGTTATTGTGAGGGAAGGAGTTGCTGACCATGCCGCTGAGGGGCGTGTCGCTGATCTTCATGTTCTTCGGCTTGCGCTTACGGGTCTGTATCGCGTCCTTCTTCATGGTCAGAGGTCGGCAGATTCCGTGGAGTTTGAAGTAAAGACCGCAGGCGTTGCAGACCGCGTCACCCTGGGAGTTGCGCCGCCACAGGGACGTCGTCGTCGTCTGGCAGTTGCTGCACGCGAGACCGGCGCGCCTCGAGGCCGACTACACCAGGCAGATAAACCAAGTTATAGCGGGTTCATTGATAGCTACGGAGTTGCTGGGTGGGGAATGTCTAAGTCGTAAGTCTAAGAAGTATACACGGGCTATCGTGACGCTGCTGCAGCTTTGCAAGATTTGAACCGCTTTAGAGACTCTTGATCCTTTGATCGTTTCGAGTAGTTGTGGATGTATACTTTATTAAAAGTGCTGCAGCAGTGACGCGATTCCTTGGCGAAACGAGAATGACAGTTTAAACGGGTTTTCTATTAATAATATGCGACGGGAAGCATTAGTCAAAATTTGCCGCATCTGCCGGTGCGGTGATCTAATTCCTATTGATAACTTTAACCGGTTAGTAGTCATCATTTAAAAAATTGTTTATTAAACAGATTCAGTCACTGAGATAGGACTCAGTCAATAAAATCAAAATAAAATTATGTAGCCAACTATATTTAGATACTGAAAGCACATGACGCGCTTGTAAAGTGCGAAAGGCAAAATGAGTTCGCGCGCACCTGACCGAAATCAAAGTGCGACTGCGTACAAAGAATTACAATAAAGGAAAAAAAACTGACACTGTCAATACTGTCATTACGAGCGTTAAGCCAAGTGTCCCTGAGTGAGATACAACCGATTCTACCAGAGAAGGGAAGCAGAGCCACTCGGTCTTGAAGTCACGCCTCTCGCCTGGAAAATCTCACACACGAACAAAACATAAATAATAAAATGAGCTTTCTTTTTTTTTTTTTTTGAATCTGAGTCTTCTTCAGCTGCCCGTAAAATTGTGTCCAAAGCCGGAGGCGTGACTTCAGGAGGGAGCGTTTTTTCGTATGAGCATATACCATGGGTATAGTGGCATCTCAAGCTACGCGCGTTACATTAAAATTAATGATAAACAATGAGCCTGCTACCGAGGATACGTTTGACAAGTCATGCTCTTTTGAGTCACCCCTGCCAAGGCAGGGGGATAATTTCATTATATCAATCCGCGAAATGCTATTGTAATGATGAGTACAGCGTTCATGAAATAGCGGATGATTAGTGGTTTTGACATTTATGGCTTTTATTCTATTCTTTTTTTTTAATTTCGAAATTCTACGAGTAGGCAAACTTTAATGTTTCAAAGACTAAGTGCAAGTGGCAAGTTTTGAAGGTACACGAGCAAGTGAATTTCAACAATTGTCAATTTAAAGTCTGATAAATGACGTATTACTTTTCTCCCGTTTTGAAATTTGCCCAAGAATTTTGTCAGAAGTTTCGTGTACGATAAAACAAGGTTGCATAAATGACAAAAGAATGAAGAAGCAGCTAGGACAAAGTAAAGTGTAGTCAAGTGTAATGAGAAGAGCTATTGAAAGAGAGAGAGAGAGATAGAGAGATAGAGAGATAGAGAGATAGAGATAGAGAGTGAGTGAAAGGCAGGAATAGACGTAGAGAGACAGAGAGAAAGAGAGCGTGGAAGACGACATGTAGAATGCAGAAGAAGAGAGCAATGGGTGAGGGGAGGGAGGGTTATGGTTGAGGGCGGTTGTGGGTGGGCGGTTGTGACACCTACCAAACGACGGCTCGTTTTCTCTTCAATTGAGCGAGGGACGCTACTATACCCAACTATGCCTTTGTAGTATTCGCCCTGGTCGGACACTGAAACAGACAGGAGGCCAATTGTTAGGATTGTTTTTGTGTGTCTCCACTCGGTCGATCGGTCCTCTCTCCCGCGCGCTCGCGGGCCGACCAGAGGAAAGCGCGGGCGTGGCCGGCCCGGCGACGAGAGGGACTCGGTCGGGGTTGTGGGGGGCAGGAGCGCGGGCCGCGGTCCGGCCGAGGGCGAATATTGGCTGCTCCTGGAGCGGTGCGCGCGGGCGGTGTCCGGGCGCCGGGCGGGTTGCCCCGGCCCGGGGGCACCCGCCTCGCGCGCGCCCTCCTCCCCTCTGCTTCCTCTGCTCTGACACAAGTCTCTACATGTCCGTGCGTGCGTCTCTAGAGTCGTGCGTGCTTGGGGTGTCGGGCAGGGTTGAAAGGCCTGCGGTCGGGCGGGCTCGGGCCCTGGCTTACCATGCGCCTGGACTGCTTAACCAGCGGCCGGTTCATCCCGTTCATCTTGTGGTAGAGGCCGCAGGCGTTGCAGAGGTAGTGACCCGTGCCGTCCCGTCGCCACAGCGGAGTCGACACGGCCCCGCAGTTCACGCACTCGCGGCCCTCCGAATAGTACTCCGCCTCTATGTTGTGCACTGGGGTGGTTCGTTTGTCTGGTTTTAGGGGTCGCTCGGCTTCGCCGCGGGCTCTGCGCGCCCCGAGAGTGACATCGCTTCGCGCGCGCCCCCCCGGGGCCCGGAAGCCCCCCGCCGATAAAGCAGACCCGCGCGTCCTCGCTTTGAGGTTATGTCTCCGCGGCGGGCGTACTTTTCCGGCCGGCTGACGCACCGGGGCTTAACGAGCGCTAAACTGTTCCTGATGCGTCTTTAACGGCGCGCTCCGCGGGCTTTGTCCGCCGGAAAAGCCGGAAGGGACCTCGCGGGCGGAAAGGCTCTGGTGCGTGTGTGCGGGCGGGGAGGGGGGGGGGGCAGAACGGGGGGCGGACGCGCGCGGCCTTATCGGGGCTTCCGGCGCTCGGCGATAAGCTCTCTCTCTCTCTCTCTCTCTCTCTCCCCGGGGCCAATTACGGGCGGCAGCTGGCGGCGGGCCGCCTCGCGAGATGAACCGCGACGCAATTCCGGCAATCTGGGCGGCTTTTTTCCTTTTCTTTTTTTTTTTGCCCTCCCCCGTCACCCTATACCGCGCGCCAGTTGGCCGCGGGAAGAAGCGATCGAATGTCGCGCGGCGCGATTCCGCGAGGAGAAGGGCTGACAGGGCCCTATATATGCGCAAGAAGGGAGCCGGCGCTGCTCGCGTTACGCGCCCGTGTAAGCCGAGCGGCCCCCGCGTGAGCGCTAATCGCCGCGCGACATTCCTCGCGGCTCCGGTGGGCCGCCGCCCGAGGCTGCACTTAACTCCTTTGTCGGGCTCATTTTTTTTTTCCTTTTTCCTTTTCCCTCCCTCCCCCCTCCCCCCTCCCGGGTGGGTTCGGCCTCGAGAGTCGCGGCGTCTGGCGGTGGGCAGGTGCGCGCGCCTCGGGCTGCGCTTCCTTTTTTCTTTTTTTTTTTTATTAATAACCCGGGTCGGGGGTTATAAAGGCCCCGTGGCCACGTGGTGCGCGCGGGCCACTCAGGATGACGCAGGGCAGGGGGCCCACGTGCGCCGCCGCCGCGCGCCAAAGCTCAAGAGGCCGCTGCCTCCTTTCGGCGAGCGGCTCTCTTTTCTTTTTTTAAAAATGTATTCCGGGCCCGGTGGGAACAGCCTCCGCCGCCGCCGCGACCTCCTCTGCCCCCGGCAAAAAGGCGCCGGGCCGCCCTCGCGAAACGCCCGCTTTATCGGCCTTATCAGCGCCCGAGAGCGCCGGTCCGGCGGGAGTTACAAGGAACAAAAAAAAAAGTCCGGCCCCCGGGCGCGCAAAGGGAAAAGAAAAAAAATAGCTCGGTGATAACGGGGGCGCGGCGAGTCCGCGCTCGCGCCGGCCTCCGGGTGGTTCCCTCGGCTTTTTGCAATCCGGCCCGGCGCTTGCGCAACCAACTTTCGGCGCTGCACCGCACGGCGAAGTGACGGCTCTCTCGGAGGCGTGCCGATGATGCGCCGGGCGCGCGTGCGATTCCGGCCGATATGTTTACACGGACGGAGCCGAAGAAGCCCGCACGCGCGCGCCGCGATGATGAGCGAGGATATTCGAAAAACTATTCCATTGTACGCGCGCCTTTATCGCTCGCGGCTGCTTTTTCTCTCTTTCTGCGGTTGACCAACGGAAAAGTTTACGCTCTTTTATTTCTTGCTCCCCGTTCGCGCGCGCGCCGCTCGATTCATCATCCGAGTGCACGTGCGGCCCAATGCACACGGCGTGCACACGCGCCTTTGCATACCGATACGCCGCGTGTGTGTGTGTGCGCGCGCGCGCGCGTGTATATAGACGTCGACGAATATAGATAGATTAAATAAATAATAAGAAAAAAAAATCGAAAGGCCGCGCTGCTACGGAAATTTCAACAATTCAAGATTGCCCGCCTGGCATCTTATTAGTTTTTAACCGCCTTTTAATGGCCAGCTTCAAATTATCGGTCTCAATTAGTCTCGGTACTCAATCTCGTAATTAGTGACAAGTGAAATCGCCCACATGCGGCGCACGGGGAATAGGCTTTTCCACGCGCTTCCGAGAAACCGGCCAGTCTTCCCTTACTCTTGCCAACGACCGCGAGTGCATACATACATATTATTATTCGCGTGTGGTAAGCGCGGCGATCGCACTCCGCGGCGCTTAACTTTATTTGTGTTTAACAGGCCGCTCGCGGTCGGAAAACGCCCCGAGATGGAGAGGGCAAACGAGCCCACGAGCGGAAAACTCGGCCCGTCGACGGGGCGCGCGGACTGTTTGCTCCGAGGGGCCGAGGGGAGCGCCTCCTCCTCCTCCTCCTCGCAGGCGAGATCGATGTAGAAAGACAGCCGTATCAACGTGTATGTGCTCAGAGCGGCGGTTCGGCCGCGCGTCATAATGCAATAAACCGCAAAGGCCTTATCGGGGGATTTATGTACTTTATTGAGTCGGCGGCGATAGCCGAGCGGTGGCGTTGTCACTGACCCATGCCGATGCCAGATAAGTCCCACGGACTCGGCCCGCCCGGGGAGATAAGCGCCCGCGGCCGCTCGGAAATCCCTCCGATTCCCCCCACGATAGCGCGGCGCGGCCACCCCACGCGTGTCCCGCCCGGCGCTTTCGCCTCTTCCGAGTAAAGCCGCTGCGGCGGGCAGCACGTTTTCCGAAACACCGTCGTCCACGCGAGACGCCCCGGCGGCGAATATCACCGTCCGCCCGCGGGGGCTTCGCGGTAGCCGTTAAACGGCCAGAGTCCTTTGCTTCACCATGCGTGCATACCATGTATGCATTGTATACATAAAACACAGGGTGAAGGGAAGAAAATAAAAAAAGGGAAGGTTCGACGGAAGGCTGTTAAAAGGCGATTATTGTCGAGGGGGGCGGCGCCCCGCTCGCCCGACAAAGTTTTCGACCTGACCGGCGTTATTCCTCCTTTTTAACGGGCCGTTAACGCCACTCGAGGCGTGTTTATAGGCGCGGCTCGGGTTTCGGGGGCGGAGAGAGCCCGGGCTTTTTACCGATCGAGGCGAATAATTCGGGCAGCGGACGGGGGCCACGTGTTGAGGGGGAGGATAATACGCGCTCCGCCGCGGTGTTATGGCTCTCGAGAGCGCCGGGGGGATCATCGGCCGGCGCGACGCCCACCGGCCGCCTGGCACACACACACACGTACACATCCGATGCGTCGTCTCCCACGAGCCCCCGCGTCTGCTTTTCTGCCCCCCTCCCCCTGCCGCCCGCGCGCAGGCAACCCGAGCCGGAGTGTATCCGAGTTGCGAATGCCTCCTCCGGAGGCGTCGTCGGGGTACGGAGCTCGGCTGCGAGATACCGGGAATCGGCTTTATCGCCGGGAGATTTCCCGGAGGATTGGGAAAGTCGGCCTCGGGCCGCGAGGCAATATCTCCCGCTATCCGCCGGTGACAATATGTGTCGTGTGTACGTATACAGCGCCGTCGGAATTGTTGTTTTTTTTTCTTTTCTTAATTTCTTTTTCTTTTCTTTTTTTTTTTTCCTTTCTTCCGTCGGTTATCGCGCGGCCGGGGTAGACGTGATGCGATGTCACTCGCGTGTGCACCTGCGCGCCGCACAACAATGCCAATGGCACGGAGAGCCCCGCTCCCTTATCAGCTACGCGTGAAAATATTCGCGTTCGCCGACAAACATGGACGATCTCCTGAACGACCACGTGACCGGCCGATTGATTATCTCCCTGGCCGAGGAGCGAGGCAGCGCCTGCTGTTTACCAAAAAACTCCGTGCGCCGTATCGCGGTATGCCGGGAGCGATGCGCATTCCCGCTCTCTGCCCCCGCTTGTCGCGTGCGGCCCAATTAATCTGGGTACACTAATTTGTACACGCAGTTATTGCTCGGAGAAGCCAATCGATACGTGGTTACCTTCGGCCATGGTCGTTCAAAGGATCGTCCGACAACGTCCCCGCACAAGTATACATACATTTGCAAATAATATAAAAAATCAAGCAGGAGCACGACAATTTTTTCTGCATGAAGAAAGTCGCCTTTTGTAGGAAAACGGAAAAAAGAACACGTTGAGCCGCTGTCGATTGCGGACTGCCGACAAGAGAATGCCTCCCTCGGGCGATTACGGCGGATTCCGAGGCGGATTCCTTTATGAATAATTGTCGTGCTCGAATTGTTTGTACAAGATTTAACATTAAATGCCGATTCTCTCACGCGGGGGAATTTGCGAGCCAACTTCGACTGTTTACAAGCGGGACGGCCTCGAACAATGTACAGTCCTCCAAACAAAGCCCGAATATTAATCGATGCTCCGGATGATAATCGTCAGGTGCGCGTGCGTCCACAAGCAACGCCAGTGGGGTATTTCGAAACTCTCCCGGCGCAGCGGACAATCCAACGGTTACGAAAAAAAAAAGACACACACGCCGCTCTCTGGAAGCGGATAATACGCGGCTTGCTCAACGCGCGAGCCGCTCTAGATCGCCCCGGGGTAGGAGAGAATCGGCGGGGCCGCGGGGGGGCCCTGAGTCCTCACCTGCTGAGATGGTCTGGGGCGTGGACAGCTGGTGGGGCGGCTGGGCCGGGGCGGCCCCGACGCCGCTCCCGAGGCCCGGGGCCTGCCTGCGCGAGGAGCCGCCGACGGCCGGGCTGGCCGCGGGGGTCGCGTACTGGGCCTGGATCACCGGGGGCTCAGCCGCCCCGGCGTACGCCGACCAGGAGCTCGCCACGTCGCCCTGGCTCTGCTGCGAGGCGTACGGCGGGGAGAACCGGGGGTAGCGCCCGCTGCCGAACGGCTGCGAGAACGCCGGGAGGCTCTGGTGGGTGATCGTGTAGACGCTCGACTTGTTCACCTCGTACTCCTCGCTCATCAGGCTAGTCACTGTGTGGACAAAGGTATCTGGTTAGCCTCGTTGTCAGGGCATATTAACTCATTCGGAGCAACTCTACAATTATCGCTATTCGCTCTCAATTATTTGTTGGCAGTCTGTATAGAAACATTATAATTTGTGTGATTTAGCGTGTAATCTCTCCAGCAAATATTATCAAAGATGCAAATAACAGTTTTACAAATGTACTTTTCAATAGTTTTGAATTGAAGATTAAAAATTATTATAATTGTCCAAATATTATTCAGAATTGGCTGCTGTTTTACTTCTCTGGACATGAATTCATAATATGATTTTGATGTACAATGTAGCATTTGTTGGATTCTTGTAGACGCATGCTATGCAGACATTGCAACAGTTCCCACCGTACAATACTGCACTGTCCAAATTCGACAGAATTCTACTTAACAAAAGTACACAATGTCCGAGATAACCAATTAGCAACTCATAAAAAGCTCGATTAATCAAGTGCTTCTGTAATCTTTCAAATATAGAGAGAATACACGCAACAATACTGCTCTAACTCTAATATCAATTGATTCGAATATGATTTAGATTGGTACAAGTGACCGGTTATCGAGCCCGTTGCATATGATAATAAGCATAACGATTATGATAAAAAGCGAATTAAAGAGATAAGCACGTATAGTTACCTTGAGGAGACCAGAGCTGCTGGGAGGAGGACAACTCCGGGGTGTTGGGGTAGATGGGGTAGCCAGAGTTGGGCCCCCCAGTCGTCCCGATGCTGCCCACGGCACCCATGCGATACAGTGGCGAACTGCAAGGAAAGAAAAGCGGCCCTTTAGTCTCGAGTAGAGCCTAGCGGCGCGTCGCCCGGCGATGTCCCCGGCAGATAAGCCGAGTGGCTTCCGGATAACATCGGCGATATCTCCCGATCGACAAGCTCCCAATCGATGCCCAGGCGCCTCGCCCCGCAACTCCTCCGTTCACCGGAGTGCACTTAGGAGCACGCGCGCGTAACGACCGGCCGAAAGGAGTGCGCGCGGGACGATACTCCCCGCTGGGCGAGGGAGCGGGATTCGGGGTCCCGGTGGGGGGAGGGGAGGGGCGCATCCCCGGCGGATCGGAAGCAGGGCGGGCGGAAGCGGGCGCCGGTGCGGCACGGCCCTGCATCCGGCCCCGCGCGGACACGACTCCTGCATTAGCGGCCGGTTTACCTGGGGCGGCGCCCGTCGCCGCCGCATGCGGGCGCATTCCCCCCGGGGATGCGAGGCGCCGCGCAATTTGTCGGCTCCCAGGTGAGCGCGCCGAGGGGGACGATTATGACACGACCCTCCTCCTCGTCGTCTGGTTCAGTGGCGCGCGGCGCTGTTTACCTTCCGGCCGGCCGTCACCCAGATGAAGCCGGATCGACTGGGTGGGCGGGGCGCACGATCGCGCCCAATTAACCTTTGATATACGTACGCGTGCGTTACGTCGAGGAATTCGCGGGCTGACTTAAAATACGTGACTTGCCGGGGCGCCCGAGAGCAAAACTTCCTGTATCGAGTTTTCGTTCTAAAAAACAACAGTAAATATAACACACTACGTGTGCGGATCGGGCCGGGGGCCGCTCCAAAACAATAGTCAATGGGAAAGACGAGCGGCACTCGAGGGCCCGGCTCCGGGAAATCCGCCCTGGACCCTCGACGACGGATTGGAAAGATAAAAAAATAAATGTTTTTCCCTTCGGTTTCGGTTGCTCGGCCCCTTCCAGCCGTCGGTATGCAATTACAGCGGAGTCGATCGGTCGAGGAGGTGAATCACGCCCGCGTCGAGGTGCACTTTTGTCCAATGGGACGGAGAAGCGCGCCGGGAGCGTGTTCAGCTCTAGTGGGACATTCCGCCGATGGGCGCGGACGGAAATGGCGACGGCGGCGCGACGACGCCCCTCGCGCCGCGTTACAAACGTACAAACAAGGAAGATCGAGGAGGTATATAAGCCAGGGCGGCTCGGAAGTATGCGAGTCCCCAAGGGCGATCGCGATCGTACCTATCTCTGTTGTACCTGGAGCCGTCCATTTGGCGGAGGTCGGGGGTAAGTCGGGAGGGGGGTTTTAGCGGAGGGCTCGCCCTGTGGCAGTCGCGTCTCGCCGGGGTTGCGACCTCTGGAGCGCGGGCGGCTCGGTGCGTGGAGGCTGCGGCGGCCTTCGGCGGGGAACTGAGGCGGCGCGCGCGCGCTGCCCGCGGCGGCTTATCGGCCGCGGAGGCAGGAACGCCCGCCGAGGTGTCAATACAGCGCCGGGGTTTGGGGGCCCCGCGAGCCACTGGGGCACGTAGCGCCCGCGGCATACGTGCCTGCGTGCCTCCCGAGGTGGACTTGCCGCGCGCACGTGCGCCGCGCGCCACCCGAATATATACGTATATATATATATATATACGTGTGGCTCGCGGCCCGAGCAACTGGGCCACCTATATACACGCGCGCGCCTCTCTCGCGTGCGCGCTAGCGCTTTGTTGTGCTGGCCGGCGCTCGAACGCGAAACCCGAGCCGACGAGCTTTTCCGCGAGCGAGCCAGCGGCTCGATTATCTGGGTCAGGTCAACGCTTTCTTCCGCGGGCGACTCGTGTCCCGCTGGGATGCCAGCGGTGAAAATCCCGGTGGATGCCGGGGGATGGCAAGTGGCCTCGCTCGGGGTAGGCGCGCACGGCTCGAGGAGGTAAGCTCAAACGTTAGCCTCTGTTACGTACGGACAATTGGAGGAAAAACATTTTTGTACAATTTTTTTTTTACTATGCCCGTTAGCACAAGCTGAGGACGTGCTTGGCAGATTTCGTGCCGAGTTTCGTGCCACAATTAATAATACGTGTAGGAATTGCGGTGGAAAAGGCGAAAAATTACGAGAAGCAGACAGATTTTTTATACGAAATACTATGAAGCTCAAATGTTTTTCAAATTAATCAATTGAATTTTTCAGGATTTACCAGGCATCACCTAGCGTGCTATTTGACTTAGTGCGTATTCCAAGGCAGCATTATTAACCAAGGGAACATCCGTGGAATGAGCAATTCTAATTAACTCCTTTAAACGTTTCGCCCAAGGAAAATCAAGAAGATCTGCATCTGCATTAACGTTTGTGCGTAACCTCTTTGGGGTATACATTGAGCAGCTATAAGAAAGAGCTTAGTGGGCAGAATTAGAGGAAGACGTTGTTAGTTCTCGCGGCGGATCGAGCGGATATTTGCAGGAGTCGGACGGGGAGGACACGAGTGTTTGCTCGCGTGCAGCGCGAAAGCGCAGTTAGCGGGCGGGGGAGGGGCGAGGTTAGTAGGCTAGGCAACAAGAAACATGTGTGCAGCGGGCGCGACGCGGCGCCCAGGGGGACGGTTTGCTTAGCGGTTTTCAGTGTCGAGGATGTGTGCTCGGCCGCCGCGGAAGCGGAATCGCCCGGATGCGCCCGCGGGTCCAGTTGCTTCGGGGAAGAATAAGCCGCGGGCCGGGTTCACTGGCTCCCCGAGCGCGGAGCCAGCGCAGCTCTCCGCCGGGCCTCCAATTGAACACGCCCGGGGCGGCCTCTCGGCTTGCCGCGCGGGCACGGGGTTCGTTCACACCGGCGGCGGCGGAATGCTCGCGCCGCGAAATCCGAGCCGCACCCCGGGGTTACGGCGCTCCTCCCCACCCAACCCCCCCGCGCGCGACCGCGGCTGATAAGCCGCCTCCTCCAGCTTCTCACGCGGCGCGCATTCCGAGCCACCTGCAGGCGGCGAGCCTCCCGAATATACGCCCCCCAGCCCCGGGATTCGCGTACGCGGGCGTAACTCACTGCATGGTGGTGCTGTTGCGGCTCCGGGCGGCTTGCGGGCTGGGCGCAGGACTTCGGCGACGCTCTCTCCGAGCGGCTCTCCGTCCTTTTTTCTCGGGGCTTCCTCCTCCGACTCGCGAGCCGTCGGCGCGCGCGCGCGCCTCTAGGTCCGGCCCCCACCACGGCCGCCCCGCCCGCCGAGATAGGCACCCGCCGCCGCCGCCGCCGCAGCCGCTCCCCCCACCCGCCCAGGCACACACGAGGGGGGCTGACGGGGGAGCCCGAGCGCCACTTGTGCCTCGAGGACCTGGCTGCTCTTAATTTTTTTTTGTTAAATTGTTTTTTTTTTTATTGCTCTTCCCACCCTGAGACCGAGCGCGCGCTCCTTTTTTTTTCACGCGCCCGCCGTGGCTTTTACCGGGCTCGAGCTTTCCCGCGGTTGGATTGAAAGTGCAGCCTACAACTGCAGCCTAGGGCAACCGCGTCCTCTCCCGGCCTCCTCCCCGCCCAGTGTTATCCTACACCCCGTAGAGGCTAATCTAACGCGAAGCCGTTGTTTATTGATTGAATCGAGAGCCGGGCGCTAATCTCCGGAGCACTCGACACTGCACTCGAGGCTCCCACTGCCGTAATCGCCTTAGTTCAATAATTGCCCGGGCTTCCATTCCATTGGGGCTTATTATCGGGCTGACAGCGAAGCGGCCCGGTCTATTGTTTGGCCGCGATAGCCGCGGGACGAGGCGCCGTCTCCCCGACGGCAATAAAGGAGCCTCGTATCTCGGGGCGCTCCGCCCGGCCGACGCGCTCCAAGGACTCGAAGCCGCGACCGCGAGGAGAAACACCGGGGGCAAACACGTGCCGCGGCGCGCGCGCACGTGTGCGCGGGGGGGCCCGCACTTCCGGGGGCTCTTGAGCGACCGACCCCCGTGTTGCCGTCACGGCCTTCGCCCCGGTGGAAAAGTCGCGAGAGTCCTCTTGCGCCGGGCGGCCCTCGGTGTGCCCAACAACGGCGGCTCTCCCCTCGCGGACAAGTTGAAATTTCGCCCCGTGACCGCGAGTGTGACATTGCCGCTTGCGGGACGCGCGAGGCTTTTCGGAAGCGAGGCGGCCTCAACTTTCGCGGAAATTCCGGGGCTTTCTCCCCCCGCTCGCGCGCGCCGTTTCTCGAATGGTAAATATTTTCCTTTTTCTATTGGCACTCGCGAGTCTCTAGCCGCTGTACCAGCTGACTGTCAATCCCTGTGTTCGTCATTTTACTCGAAAGTTATTTTTATTTATACCGACCGCGCGGCAATTAGTCAAACAATTGACACATTTATCAATGCGGTGCTTATAATTTCAAATAACCCTTGGAAATTCACAATACGTGTGATTTATGCTTGTTTGTCAGTACGCCTCCCAGTGCGCACACATGTGTTTATAATAAAAACTTTATTTATTTGAGCGTTTCGAGAGCGGCGTTATCGCAACACTCCACTTTCCGTCATTGTCATCGGGGGTTCCCTCAAGCGCGCTTACAACAGCTGGAATTAGGAAAAGAAGGATGACCGCGTCCCCAGTCCAAGCCCACTTCCTCGCCGATCTCTGCGCCCGAGTGGCGCGCGACGCCCGGCAAAAAAGGAGCGCGCGCATGGAAAATTCCCTCGCGGCCCGGCACTCAGTCCCAAAGAATCCGCAGATTAGCGCGCGCGCGCGCTGAGAAAATGCCTTTGTTCCCCGGGCGGAATAAAAAAAAAGAAAATGCACATATATGTACACTCGCTGGCGCGTCCGATCGCGAGGCTCATCATCGGCGGCTCGCCGGGTGAATCACTTGGCACCGCTCGTGACACTCATGCGCGCGCTGGCCCGCGCCCGTCATTTTTGAAATCTGAATCACGGCGGCACGAGCCACGCAGCAAAACAGCGATGCGCCCCCGCGATTTAGTCTCCCGGGCGCGCGGCGCCGTAAATATTGACGCGGTCGGCCGGGGGAGCCGCGCAAACACACGAGCGCCTCGGCTTAGGACGCGGGATCGGTTGCATCGGCCCGGCGGCCGTCGGACGGCAGAGCGCAGCGCTCGGGGCCCCTCATCCCGGGGGTAAACATCGGCGGGTCCGGGAGGGGGGATTAGGCGGGCCGCCGGATAAAGGAAAAAGGAGCCGGCGCCGTTAACCTAATTAGGACTGACCTGGAGGCGCCGGTGGGCGAGTGGGCCGCGACGGAGGCCTGCTCGTGCTCCTGGTGGTGGTGGTGGGCCGCCGGGGCCGGCTGCTGGTGGTGCTGCGCGTAGATCGACTCCATGTAGATCTGCTCCGGCTGGATGCGCTCGTCCTGCAGGTGGTTCACCACCGCGGGCGGCTGCATCGACGTCAGGTGGGTGAAGCTCTGGAGCCGGGGCTGCTCGTGGGCCGGGCTGTAGGCCCCGGCCCCGGGGCCCTCGCGCCCCGGCGACGCCAGCTCCTGGTGCGCGTGGCCCTCGTGGCCCCCGCCCTCCTCGTGGGGGCTGCGGCTCGACCCGGGCGAGCTGCCCGCCCGGAGGGCCACCGGCGACACGCCCGCGCTCGCCGGCCGCATCTGCAGGTAGGCCGCCGCGGCCTCGACCTCCTCCAAGTGCTGCTGCTGCTGCTGCTGCTGCTGGTGGGGGCTGCCCCCCGCGGGCGGCGCCTGCTGGAACAGGGCGTTCAGGCCCAGGTCGGCCCGGGCGCCGCGCATCGCCGCCGCGATCCCGCTCACGCGCTCCGCCTCCTCGTGCTCCGCCTGCGCCGGCTGCTGCTGCTGCTGCTGCTGCTGCTGCTCCTCCAAGTGCTGCAGCCGCGAGATCTGCTGCTGCTCGCTCAAGTGGTGCGCGTGCTGCTGGTGCAGGTGGTGATGGTGGTGATCGCTGCCT
Organism: Sycophaga agraensis; assembly: GCA_018906755.1. Lineage (NCBI taxonomy): Eukaryota > Metazoa > Arthropoda > Insecta > Hymenoptera > Pteromalidae > Sycophaga > Sycophaga agraensis. The sequence continues at coordinate 3,641,484 of JACCIE010000004.1, forward strand.
GCCGGCGAGAGCGCCTCCGTTCCGTAGTGGTGCATCGCGACGAGAGGCATGTGACTGCCGGTCCTCTTCCCTTCCGTCAGGACTGAGGCCGCGCCGTCCGCCGCCGTCCGCCGCCGCCGCAACGCCGTGCCGCCGACGCCGCCGCGGGCTATCCCCTCCCTCGGGAGCCGAGCCAAGCCCGCCGCCGCTGCAGGCAGGCCGCAGGGACAGCCGCCCCTCCGGCCCCCGCCACCGCGCCCGGCCTCCGGGTGGGAGATGCTGCGCCCAAACACCGTGGACCCTTCCAACTCGCTGCGTGCCTGCGCTGCCGCCGCCGCCGCCGCCGCCGCCGCTCTGCCCCTCCCTCACCCGCCGAGCGGCATGCCGCCACCGCCGCCCGCTCCCGCCGGCTCCCGGGCTCCGAGTCCCTCCTCCTGCTCCACCCGTCCGCCTGCCGATGATCAGCTCTCTGCAACAAGGGCTTCCAAGGACGTCACTCTATCGCCTTGACAGATAGCGCGCCGATAACGCCTCCAGGTATTCGCGCAAACCCGCGCGCAGTCCCCAAGCAAAGCCTCCCGAGATAAGCACCACGCGCTCCTAGTCCCGTTACACCCCTTCACACATGCCACGGATTTGCAATACGCTACACCAAATCAAATGCGTGATCGAATCAATTCAGATTCCTCACCCGTTCAGGTAAATACTTTCATCTACATGGATATATCTGAATGTACTCCAAATGTAAATTTCAAACCAAAACATAACCATTTTTTGTTCAAGTACTTGTACTACGAGAGACGGCTAGTGCCATACTTTGAAGATATCAACAATAAGATTCAATTTTTTCAGATTTAAACAAATCTTCTTTCACTCATATAAGCAGCGGATGAAATTTCAAGCAATTTTCACTGACTAAAAATCAAAATTCTGAAAAAGTCGATAAATATATTCGAGAAAGGAGCAACACAGTGTGGCCGTGCATCTGTTGTACAATCTTTAACCCGCAACTATTCGATGACTAGCAAAACTTCTGGTTATTTTATCTACAGTACAATGCAACATTGGTTAAAGGATGACAGATAACTCGTATCTTCCAGCAGGCGGACGTTTCGCGCATAGTATGTCATCGACAGAGGATGCTTCCTCTCTTCTTCTATATAGACAAAGATTTTTGATATAATAAATGATTTTTCGATTTAATGTAACAGCGACAAATCAACTCGGTTGATCGCACTGCTTATTTATAATGTAGCCTTCAAAGTATAATTCGTGCAATCACACAAACTCCTTAATCGTTATTTAATTTGTGAAAATTACAATCATTTTTCATCCAAATAGTGTTATAGCTTTTTTACATTGTATATGGTATACATCAAACAGAATTTGATATACATTGTAATGGATACTTACACTGATTAAAAGTATTTGTATCTATTTATCTTTTATAAAAATATATATTGTATTGTTACAACTTAAATATCACGTGATTACAGTTTACATGCAGTATTAATCAGCCATTGACAGAAATAATAAACAATTATTATTTTTGCTGATATCCGTTTTCAGATAATTTATTATTATGAGACTACCAAATCAAATCTTTTCCAAAGACAGAAATAAAGATATTCAATTCACTGCTATTGTGCACACGTCATAATCTTGAATTTACCGATATTATAACTTATCGTTAAAAATTAGCTAAGCAATATGTTCATTAGGTTTTTTGTTCTAAACATTATCATTATCATTAGACATTATGCAACCTAATCAAATGAGAACGTACTTAATATAGCATAATGATAAAATATTTTGGCCGGGATAAGATTATAACTGGATAAATTTATAGAAGTTATAACAAACTATTGTACAGTTGCATATGCCTACGTATCAATATCTCTTATTTGAATAGATTATTTTCAAAAAATGTAATTCTTAAAATTAGTGGGCTTCGTTCAAATTAAGGTAACACTTTATAAATATATATTTTTTAAAAATATTTTTTGATAACATGTCAAATATATACGTTTAAATATAGAGATTGAGCTATAGAATTTTACAAATAATTAGCAATCAAACTAATGATAAACTGAACATGAGTTTGATGCAGTATCTCGAATATGCACTATATAGAAATACATTCATTGCTATGCGTTGAAATTATGATCTTCCATTAACGTTTATACGATTTAAAAAAATTTCTTTACATTTTTATGATTATTACTATTAATAAAAATTTCGCATAAAGTCATTAATTTTTCCAGATCCACAACATAACGAAACTTAACTTATAATAAAGCCCATTCATATTATAGAAGAATATGTCAGTTGCTGAAACAAAACATCATTTTTTAAGAAGCAAGTAAAAATACAAGTTAAAAGTTTCATAGACTTTTATAGTTCATTTTAGATCATGTGATATATCCATTCTATGAAAAGCATTCCCAAGAACCTCGCCAAAAGAATTCCTATATATTCAAAATAATTATATCAAAATAGTTTACTGCATATTTAATAAAATAATATATATTTTACTGCAATAGAAAAAACAATTCCGTGTACTTATGTGTATAATGTATAAATCACACCTTATTAATAAATAATTTCACGATTTTGTATGGAATACTTATGTAAATTCTGTTATATCATCCAGCAATTTTATATACGAATGAATTAGCTTTATAGGTCAACCACGAGGTCAGCAGTGAGCATTCAAAATTTATTATAGGCCTCGTTATACACGCACAACGATAATTGTAACATTGAAACGCATCAAACTATATCGAAAGAAATATAATTGAGACCGCAAGAGCCGAAGTCCCGGGCGCAGACAACCAGGGCAATAACAACTCTGAAAAGCGTAGCGAAGCATTTCTACTAGCATTGAAGTCGACTCGCAGCCGAGCTGCCAGCGAAAAATAAAGAAAATAAAAGTAACGGTATATACTCGCCGTTCGAAGGAGGCATCGCAACAGTTAGAGGCCTGGGCTCGCGCGCCCACATATACATACAGCTCCGCGCGCGGCTTATAATTAGAAGTGCCGCGAGTGGCGGGCTGTATTCGCCGGCTCTGGCAGCTCGTCAACATGTACAATGCGCTGGCGCCGAGTGGCCGAGCGGAAAAAGAAGGGAAACCGCCTCCGCAGCGGAGAAAAAGCCTCGGAGCGCCGATCGATGCGGCGCGCGCGCGCGCGCGAGCGCCTGGCAACCGCGCGCTCGGCTCCCCCCCCCCTACCCCCCCGGGGAGCCCCACCACCGCGGCTCCTATCGTGACGCGCGGAGCCGCCGCTGGCCTGTGCGCGCCTCGCCATTTTGCCCCGCGGCCGCTCGGCCCGCCCGCGGCACGCCCACCGCCAACGCGGCCACGCCCCCGCAGCTGCGAGCGCGCCGCTCGCCTTTTTTTTTTTTCCGTTCTCTATCCTTTTCGCGAGCGCGCGCATATGATCGCCGAGGCTTTGTGGCATTGGCGGGTCGATTGGTGGATGTACGTGCCTGGCCGCGCCGGCGCGAAGTGGACCGAGCGCTCGAGGCGAGCCGCACGGGAGCAACGAGCGGGCCGGGCAATGATGTTGATACGCGCGCGATCGTTGTTTTCTGCAAGATAAATCAATTCGGGACCGATGCCGTACTTTGTATCGCCTAATATTGCCTTCGCGTCTCGATTCATTCAAGCAACGGTCGTTATTAAATAACACTCAAAATTATCTATTCCAATTACTATAAGACATTGTTTTCCTTGTACACCCAATCGATATGTATAATAATAACAGTTATTTTTTACGAGTATTTTTACCATACATCTTTGAATTTTTCATTTTCCCACCTTTTTTTCTTGCAATCAATCAGTGGCAAATTTGACGCCGACTTTGACAAGCTTCACTCTTACTCATGATTTATGTTTTATGGTCATGGAGGAGACTGCAGCATAACCAATATTTAAATATTCCTTTTTCTTATTGTTATTGTTATTCTTATCATTATTATTAGTATACAATATTTATTATAATACGTACTGGTTTCAACGTGAAATTGTGTGTGTACTAATCTTGAACAAATCAAAATTACTATAGTTGCTGTATAAAGATATAAACTCGCAAACAAAAACAAAAAAAGAAAAATAGAAAAAAATCGTATTTGTATTACAAGAAACGATATAAATTAGATTATGTATTCTACATGAAACTTTTTAGGTATACATATAGTAGCAGTGATAAGCTATCTACAAATCCTTTCTCAATTTATTAATATTTGTTTAATAAATTAAGAAAGAAACAAAATCAGATGGATTTAAGAAAGCAGCTATATCTATATTTAACCAGTAAAGTGCTATCATGAAAATGATAAAGCCTGCACGTACTCATGCATGTAGCATATACACAGATACACAACATGTTCACTTGTGTATATGTCGACATGCTTCTGCCAAAAACTGTTTACAGCTGCGGTGTTTCATTTTTATTTTATATTTATGTAGAGAAAGCGCAAACACTAATTATTATTATTAGAATTTATTATTATATTAAGTAGTAATATAGTTATATGTAAAGTGAACACACTATATCGTACAAATCATTTACTGATTATATTAAAAGTAAAACTAGCTAATTTTTCGTGATTCTTATTTTTTCCATATAAAATGATAATTTTTATATTTTGTACTTTAATTGTTTGATCGTTTATTTACCACTATAAGTATGTTTTAAACATATACTATATATAAAATTGGAAAAATTTCTAATTAGTTTTGAATGTATTATTATTTGTGTTATTATTGGGGAATATTTGTTGCATAATTTCAAATGCTAGTGATATTGTGAAATAGTAAATCTGATGATGTAGATTTACATCATGATGTTGCAAACTCGGCGGCAAATATTAAAAATCAATCAACGAATACTCATGAGCGAGAGCAAAAACACTCGGTAAAATTTGAGCGTGTAACTTTGCGCGTCCATTCTATTCGTGTAAAAATATGCGTATTATACATAAATAGTTGACCTTCGTTATTACTTCTATAGGTGGCACCTTCTCAGATATCTTTAAATTGCTTGCAGCTAGAATAGGTGAAAAAACAACTCATCAAATATAGTGCGGCCATAATTAAGTACGATTTCTGAGTTACCAATGTCATCATTATGTATTACTTTTAACAATACAACACATAATTAAAAGCAAGTGAGGTGTAGCGTACATATAGAAATGCACAGGATAAAAATCGGAAAAGCGCTATATTACGCTTAATTATATATTACTGTTTTGTTATGAAAATATGTAGTTTTTAATAATTGGAAAATTGCAGCTGGTTGCAGGATTTTTTAAAAATATCCGACAAAAAAACGTTCACTTAACGTAGAGTCATAAAACATTTTTCTCACGTTCGATTGCGCATTTTGTTTAGTCTTTCCCTGAAATATTCCGCGCGATGTGCTGAATGTGCTCTTAACCAAGACTTTTAATGAACCAACAAGAATTTCTGTTGGCCATTTGGCGAGCCGCGAGCAGATGGCACTCCCAAGCAAGGGATTCTCTCAAATTCGCCACAGATAAGTATCGTATGTGTATGAAAAAAAAAACCGAAACCGAGAGTTATACATGTTGAAATAGCGAGAGCTGCAACGTGGCGGAGAACCAGCAAACTTGACGAACGAGCGGAAGAAGGTTTTGTGTGCCGAGAGGGCAGAGGTTGCTCTTATCTCCTCTCGGATTCGCGAAAACACATTTCTCTGTCATTCACAATAATGACCAAGCGAGACGACTGCTCGTCCGCATACACGGTGCGCGCGTGTGTAAGTATGTACGTTGGCGTGTTGTGTGTTGGGCGGCTCGCAAGAGCGCCCGTATACGCCCCCTAAATCCCATACCAAGATTTTCAAAGATTGAATAGCTCTTTATCTTCTCGAGTCCCGACCGTCGAGAGATGTCCCTCCAAGTTTTATTCTGAATTTTTAAGAAACCAAGTCGTTATACATTCATTCAGTTATTAAATATATTTAAAAACTCTTTATATTGGAAAATATATCCAAGAACTCATTCTAATAGGCTGTTAAATATAATTTTATATCCGATGCTGTAATTATTGTTTTTCGTTTATCGTATTAATAATATCTCAAATATAATATTGTAATAAATGCGGGAGTCATCGTAATCTTCCTTTTCATTGAATTATCTATCCGAGCATTTATGATCCTATTATACGTATAATAAAATTTGTTTGTAAATAAACACTTTTCTACATTTTGTAGAATCTCCATATAGAATGTTGTTAAATTTATATATTTCATATCATTTATTTGGAAAAAAATATGTACATATTGTAAAAATTATAATTTATAAAACCTATATTATAAGATACAGTTTAAATACACCTATAATAGTATACAATGATTTTGATTCAATTGTAAACTACTTAATTATCGTAATTAGTATTATGCTCAAGATTACGCTGGGTTTCAAATTTATTTTACTGCAACATTTTGATTACGGAAGGAATATCTCTTGATTACTTTTTCTTTCGATTTGTTCAAAATTAAAATCGAAAAAAATGTAAAGCCCTTTTTGCGATAGTTTTTATTGAGGTTTTTGTATGTAAATCATGTAAAAATTCATGTTAATTTAATTAGATAGTTCTAGAAACGATTTTTTTAGCGTATGCAAACTTAAGAAAGAGTTATTCAGGTTGCCGTCATGAAGATGCCTTTGCAACTGTTTCCTGCCTTTACACTTGGGCTTGGCGGCAAGATTCTACATTATTGAACTGGCGATTAAAGGCTCGGTTGAAGAGGTGGCCGAAGAAAGAGTTGACATGTACCCTTGATCTCTCCTGTTTTCGTGGAGGTGGTATAGTTCATAATTCTTAAAGTAGTGGACTACCCTGTGCCTATATCAGTGAGCTGCTGTCGTTTTTAGTGGGGATAAAGGTCGGTAAAGGAGGAGCGGGCAAAGTTCAGATTAAGCTCGGCTAAGTTCGTCGTGCCCTGCGGCACGTACGTTAAAAATTCCTATGCATGAATAAACTAATAATATAATATGATATAATAATAATAATATAATATAATCAATAAATATAATTCGAATAATATGATGTTAACTTTAAACGTCTATAAATGAAATCAAATTGATTAAAATGTAAATTATCATTCGAGATATACATTATTATTTTATATACATGCAGATATTATATTCTTCATTCTGTACAAACTCGATAAAGTTTTTGATTCGTATGGTTGAGCAAGAACTAAACATTGATTGCCAAAATATTATATCATATATATAAGATAAAATTTTAATGGACATAAATGGTCATAATGTACTTTACGAGAAGAGGTATATAATAAAGTATTTTTAGTTTGTAATACATAAATTAAAATTAATAAGTGAGCTTATAGAACATGCAGTTCAAACTTGATAATTTATGTTAAGGATAAATTATATAAGTACAGTTGCATTAACAACGCATCTCAATCTAAGGCATGGATCTAACGTTTTCATGCATATTCTGCCCATGTAACGTTGAAAGATGTAACACAATGCCTTTTGTTAAATGCTAATTTTTATGCGAACCCTACAAATGGAATCTTTATGCCTTTTGATTAACAGTATAACTGCTACTGCAATTTTTAGGCTTAATTAACTCTATATGTATAATTCTACATTTGTAGGAATGATCGAACCGTTAAAAGAGCCAAAGTAAACGAGTTTCGTACGCATGCAAGATTAACGCAGCTCTGGATATTACAGGTTATCAGAAGTAAAAAGGAACGTAAAAGGTTGACAGGGCCCGATTGCGCGGCGGGCGAACACAGCCGAGCAGCGAAGCGAAGGCGCGGCGACAATGACAAGCAAACAGTGGCTGGAGCGGCTGAGGAACAAATCGAGAGCCGGCCGATAGCGATTAAAAGTACAATGTATAGAATCGGCGAGGTCGGGCCCCGGCGAGCGCCGCGCGCAGGCACTAGTGCACGAGTCCGCCCGGGCGAGCGAGCGAGACGGCCGGCTCTCTGTGTACATATATCGGCGGCTCACGGGGGCGATAAGGGCGGCTGATAGCGCGCGGCCGCCGACAAGGTGATACGGGAGCCGGCGGCGGCACGCGACCGCGAGCCGCGCGATGTGTGCACCCGCGCGCGGCCGCCTCCGCGCTGCCCGGGGGCTTAGTTGTGCCGCGGCGCGCACGTGCGTCTCGAGCCGTCGGCGCCGCGCGAGCCGACCTCGCCCACCTACGAGCAGCTGACGCCCCGCGGGTGATAGTGCGCGGCTCCAGTGCCCGCGGACGCCCTCGAGGAGGACGCGTCGAGTGGCCGCCGGGTTCCGCCTCCTCTCCACGCTCTGCCGCCCGGGGATACTGTGGTAGTGGTTAGGAGCTGCCGCTCGACTTTGGCGTACGGTGATTGTATTTAGCGTCCTTGTTGAAAGGTTTTTCCATTATTGTAACCCATTTGTATCATCGGCGTAAGAGTTGTATTGGTTACTTTCAACCATTTATGGGGATTGTTATTTTATTATTTTAAAGTTATAACGTTGCTGTTTATCGCACTCAACTTTATAATAGTTCAACGTCGATACAGCTGTAGCTTTAACATTCTGACATTTTCCGGGTGGCATACCGTGTAAGATCCTACGTTTCAGTATTTTACATATCAACTGTACGGATTAATCATAAAAAAAGATTTATAAATAATATTTTACGATTAAACTTTTTATCTTTCTCAACCGCAGGAACGATTTTAAAATGTGATTATCCCCTTTTACTAACATTTTTCTTTGCCTCTGTATCCAAATTATTTGAAAAGAAAATAACACTCGTATAAATTTCACAACCCATCGATTCTTATCGGTTAATTTAAAATATTATTAGTAAACACGATCTGAGAAAAATAACGTTTCTTTTCCTTCTTTTGCAAGGATTAATCAACAAATATGCGATATAATAATATTATAGAAGTGTTTACATTTGATATCATTATATTGTAAATTACTTATTAAAGCATGCATCTTTTTTAAGAATTGAAATCGCTGGCAGTTTTTTTACAAACTAGTGTATAATTATATCGTTAACAAATGTATATACTGTTTGGTGTAACCGATTCATGTACAAAAGAAGAAAATAAATAAGTAATATAATAATTACAGTTGTTATAAATATTACAAAAATAGTAATACCTTAAAAATCCCACCTAATATCCTTCTTTAAGACCTTGGACTTTTTTCTCTTTGAATGGGGTTACAATATAATCCTGATATTTAACCTAACCTATTTAAGCTACTTAAAATTCGTATAATTTGATTTACATTTAAGTTTTTGAATATAGATTGCAACAATAATTTTTTATATTTGCTCGCTATATTTTATTTCATTTATTACTATTATTTTATATTCAAATATCGACAAAATTTTTCATCAAATAACAATTTATACAATTAATTATACATTAGTTTAATCGAGAGAAACTATTTACTCTTTTTATATTTACATATAAATATTGAAAACCTCCACAAATAAAATACCTTAATAATGGTAAATAACATTATTGAAATTAAATTATTAAAAGAGTAAGAATTAAGCTTCCTTGTAAATAAGAAAGATGTCTTAATTCTTTTATCACCGAAACGTATATACTTTTCTGCTTAAAACAAATTAAATATAACAAATCATTTTAACTTTTACCAAAAGATTAGATATTGTATACTCAATTCACATTATTGAAATATTTTTAATTTGGTACACTCATACGATGTCTACATTAATTTTAGCTATCTCAATTCTTTCATCTAGTAGAGAATTTAGCAGCTTTTTATCGCAAAAGTTATTAGCAAAATTTATTGCAATATAAAATAATTATCTAATACACAATTTTTTATTTTTATTCTTATATAGTGGCAAATTTGAACTCTTCCGGTTTCGTTCTTCAACGTAAATCAAATCGGACTCGGAATACGCTAACGAAACTCAATATGCAAGATAACACTCACGTGTATGACGTAAGATTATCCCGCCTGGTAATGATGAGAGATTATTTAAACAAACTTTTTATTCAAATTAAAACAGGATCTCAATTTTTAAAGTAAACATTAAACAAATTTTTTTACGTTAACTTGTATAATAAATTAAGGAGCAAAAATAAAAGTTAGAGTATAATTTGGTGATATTTACATGCAGTATAGAACATATTTTATGCTGGATATTTCTAATACATCTTATAATATATAGTCAAATAGAATTTTCATCCTAAAGAAATTTTACGGTTGTTATGTCTAATTGAAGAAAAACTTCAGATATACAAAGATCAATGCACGCGGTGTAGTTATCTTACCATATATACTTCAACATGTAGTGATATAATCTGAGATAATTTTTTCTGTATTTACAGGTTAATTTTATTTATCAAAGACTTCATTTGATTATCTAGTCAAAAAGATATAAAAATATACCGATAATTAAAAGTAATTAATTATTATTTTGTAACGTGTTAAAAGGATCTTATTTATAGCATTCTCTTATATATTAAGTTTTAATTATATTTTGAATATTAAAAAAGAGTACAATATTATCAGAAATATAGTTAAGAATTATATGGAATAAATAAACATTTCTTTCGACCAAAGAAAAATCATGACTGTAACAATTAAAATCATACTTTATAAAATAGAGAAGAAATATATGATTTTTAATTTAAAAAGTAGCTTTCTTTAATTTAAAGTCATAACATTAATTTAAGAAATATCATTACTAAGGTATTGCTTTTATTTAAAATCTTTATTTAAGTGATAAAAAAGTACACCAATAATTAAAAAATATTTCTTTGACACAGTATATGCATTATCTACATAGATCTACTACTAGGTGATAACCCGTTTTTTATACACTCAAATACTAAGAAATCGTGTTGGTTATAAGGCTATTGAAACGAAATTTCAAAGTATAGTAATTATGATAAAAATAAGCACAAAAAACCAGACAAAATTACAAAAATAAATTAATCGTGAACATAAGGATATTCCAAAGAATATTCGTTGAAGTTTCAGATAATGAGAGATGGTACAAGATATATACAAAGCATAAGGAAGCTGTAAATTCAGTGTTTTTGTAAATGTTTGTGTGAATTATTTAAGTTTTCAATTTCAAAAACGGTTCTATATATTAAAAAAGTTTGATACTAAGCCACCAAAATTCTTTTAAATCAATAATATATACAATTTACGCCCAAAAAATAAATATGAACATTAATAAAATATTTTTATTATATTGCATCAATAGAAAGACATGTTCCATTAAAATCAAAATATGATTTTGAGTTTAAAAAAAGTCTGCTTTTAATTAAATGTTGCTTACATTTAGTGATGACAAGTTCATTGTTAGAAAATATTTTTTTAAAACACAGAAATAATTTATGGAAATAAAAGAAATTTTTTGGAATGTACCAAAACACTCATAATCTTATTTTGTAATATTATTTTTTAGCATTCTATAATTTTTTGATTATTAAACATATTGCATTAAGAGAATAAAAATATTTCGTACATTCAAAGGAAAAATATAAAGAGAATTTAACCGATTGCCCGTCGTAACACGATTTCTTTGATTTAGTAGATTTTTCTTTTAAAATTACGACATTTTTTTTCGTAGTTTACAAAAGTTAAAAAAAGCATATTGATTTAATAATAGTGTAAGATTCAGTAGAAACACCCGAGAGTATCAATAACACTCTCATGACAGTCCGGGCGAAGTGAAAACAAGTATGGTCGATGACAAGGGGGCGGTCGCGGTTGTGCAAGCCGCACGATCGGAGAGGACGAAAAGACGAGGGGGCAATGGAAATTTTGTGACGTCAATCGCCGCCGCGCTTTCGAAGAGGCGGACGCGATCGCGCGGCGAGCGCTTGCGGTGTGTACAGCGCACACGCGAGTGTCAGCTGACCCGATGCGAACTCTGAACCTCAGGCGCGCGCGCGCGCGCGCACTCCGAGCTCCGCTTTGCCGTCGCGCCGCGTCTCTCGGCTGCGCCATATAACGTGACGCTCGGGTCTCATATCAATGGAGTCGGTAAAAGCATCGCATTAGTGTACAGTCGGGTTTACGATCTCGTGGCTCGATTGGCAGGATGTAAAGAAGGATTTTCCCAGCCAATGAGCTTTAGGTGCAATGCTATTTGCGTCGAGCGATGAGTTTACACTTTTGAAACGAATATACGGTACGGAGTTCCATGTAGAAATATATCGTTGATTTCTTTGTAAACGATCGTTAAATTATGGTTACAAGCAGAAGATATGTATTAGGCAGATATTTGTCGGTAGTTGTGGTATTTTAATATTCACTGGTAAAAATTTAGGATATTTTTATCACACGCACGTGTAGCAAACTAGGACATCAAATCTTGATTCATAATTTTAAGATTATCCAGTAAAAAACATTCAATGAAATAATAATTTTACAACAATCACAAAGCAGATTTTCAGACTATTTTCATATGTTAAAATTGAGAATCTCATGCCACATAAATGCTTCTGTAGGAAACGATAGAAATCGTATTACAGCTTAGTAATAACTTGGCGCACATTAACCTTGTGCTCGTGCAGTGACATCGGCACGACGGGAATGCTATTTAATTAACTTTTTAATCGAGTTCCGATTGCGTCACGCATGCCGCGATAAGGGCCTAGGTCGAATAGCTATATGTATAATCCTCAGGTGGCGACGACCGTACCTCTGTTTTATTGAGCTTAACAAACGAACGACACATAAACGAGTCGACTTTATTATGCCATTCGCTTCTGGCACGATTTCTTAATTGGGAAGGCTTTTTCTTTTTTGATTAGCGCAATATTAAATACCTGTGCACATAGAGTAACTTTCAATTTACAAAAACGCGGGACAATTTCGCTTTCCACATGTCACGTGCAGGGAAATTGCATCAATTGCAATGAAACCGCGACCAAGTATATATATAAACAGATCCTCATTGTGAAAAGAAAAAAAAAGATCTACTTTAAGTAACACCAGGTAAGTGCATCGTGAGATATCGTGCTTTCTGTATACGCGCAACGAAGAAACTGTAACAAATTCGTGTGCAAACATTTTAAAATAGAAGATGTAGAACTTGGCAGAACATATGTACAGGCTATAATGCTATATTTCATTATAATCGCGATACAGATTTTCATCTTATCTCGAAATTAATTAATGGCACAAATTAATGTTTCCCTAGGGGAAGGTAGGCTTTAAGGGCCGGGGCGTTACAACCTTGCGGTTAGGATCTCGGCTACAACGGACGGAGAACTCGGCTCGGCTGTATTTGCCGGGTGGACCCGGTTATATTGGTGTGTACAGCCGTCGGGTCGGATGCAGGCGCGGTCGAGAGGATCTTTGGGGAGCCGCGAGTTGCCCCGTGTCTAGAGCCGGGCTAGGGGCTCCTTCGGCTCAACAGTTGGCCGGCTAGGAGAGCCGAGGAAAGCAAACAGTGCACCACTCGCACTTCTTCCCCACCTTCACACTCTCCCTTTCCTTTTTCCCTTTTTATACTTCTTGTGCATGTATGCGTGTCCGCTTCTTATGTATACGTGCTTTAGGTTAATCTCCGAAAGCGACTCTATTCCTTGCCGCCTGTATCATACAGTCACGTGTTTGTTCGTGAAAATGCTGTGTTTTGCCGGATGGAGTTTCACCTTGTTTAATAAATTAATGCACAAGTAACGGCATTGTTTAGTCTGCGAATATACATACTTTACGCATAATTGAACCCGATTGTGTCTCGATACTTTGGATCGCTAATCAAAGATAACAGGCAATTCAGATAAACCGATCGAGCGTAGGATTTTATTAGGGATGTGTCTGCCGATAAGTCGAAAAAGCTCCTTCAACCAACACGCCCATTAACACCTGCGGTCATCTACTCGAGCACGCGATAAAGGGGGCGTACAGAGTCACCGTAACGATATATACGGACATATCCAACTCCTCCGGCTCTATATCATCCCACACTTCTTTTTTTTTTCATTTTTCCACTCGAGCGCTTGACTAGAGGTCGCGGCTCGCCGAGTCGTTCTCCTCCCTCGCGGGCCTCTCCACACCTCGTTTCCTATACGCCCGCACAGTCGTATAACGTACGGTTGCCTCTCCGCGGCCGGTTTGTTCTTGTTCGTCGCGGCGTGAGGAGAAACAATAGAGCCGTGCCGTCGAGGACGTTGTTGGGCGAGGGGCGGGGGAGGGGGGGGCGGGGGCCGGGGGAAGGCCGAGGAAAAAGGGGGCGCGTGGAAAGCGAGTTGTAAAAACCGGATACGGCGGAAGTCCCTAGAGCCCGGTGCGCGCCGGCGTGCACGCGCGCGTCTAATGTTTGCAATTTCCCCGGCCGACTGGTTTATGATGGCGCGCCGCCGCCCCGGCTCTCGACTGTACAATATATGTATACACCGCTGTTTGTACACGAGGTCACTTCTTTCTGTTCCTTCTACATAATGCAGCCTGCTCTCGACACTAGGATAGCGGAGCAGTTTTCCTTTTTTTTCGCACCGCCAGTTGAGACGTGCACGTCGATTTTAAGGTTCTCGTGTATTGGTACGAATGATTGAGCGGCAACGTCCGTTCGTTGCCTCTTATATACTATTTTACACAAAAAAAAATATCGTTTCTTATTATTGGTTTTTAAGTTAAACTACCAGGATAATAAATTAAAAGCCTGTAATGTAAACTTACAGCAAAATATTTCAAAACTGTTTTTTTTTATCAAAAATCGTTAAAAATATAAAACGATCTTAGATCGGTATGTGGACACAATATGTTGGAAAGCCTACAAATGCAAAATCTCACTCAAAACAAATTTTATTTATTGCTTACATATATTTGCATATGTAGCACTCTTTAAGTCTTGAAAGAAGATGGAATAACTTAACAAAATTTTCACAATATTTTGCCACATTACGAAATTCCTATTTCAATTATCGCAATATATTCTAAAGTAGTTTCAATTTGCAGCAGAAACAAAAATGAAATAATATTCACTCTGAAGAACTTGTTAGGATTTTTGACTTGTGTCAGATAGTAAGCTATATAGAAACACGCACGCTGCTGTCTTTAGTAAAAATTACCGTTATTTTTACAATTTTTATCATTTTTTGTCGTAAAATTAATGTATTTCGTATTACTATACTATATATACAATGTACAAGAATTCAAACAATTCATTCCAACAATATCGTATAATAACTAATTGTTAATAGAAAACTCATCTTTATATCCTAGAGACCCTATTCAAAAATTGAAACTTGATTTATAGGAGGAAAATATTTAAGTAAGAGGCATTTTCTTATAGCTCACGGCATCGAACGAGCAATTGAGTCCAGTCAAGTGCAGTCATTAATATACCGATTTTCGCGGCACTCCGTCTTATCGGCGCTTACGGACCAATTAATCAGTGCATCATTCACACGCCCTCGAGATAGGGGGGCGCGGGCGTGAAAAGCGGGCCCGGGGGGCGTATCCCCGAGTGGCTGCGGCTCGTTTCTCATTTTCGCGTAGCCGGGGGCAACAGGTCCGAGCAACGGCGCCGCACGCCCACGCGGCCCGTACATATATATATATGTCGCTCCCGGGCCGTTCACCTCGGTCGGTTATATTTTTCTTCCTCTTTTTTTTTTTTCCTTTTCACACCGACATATCGGTCGCAAGGTGGGAGGGTTGGCCGCGCCTCCCCCCGTGCCGGCTGCGTCCTCGAGGGCAAGCCTCTCGAGAGACTAATGGGCCGCGACCGGGGCTTGCTCTGCACTGGCTTTTATCGGTGCAGCCTCGCGGCTGCTCGGCTTTCTCACGATTAGTCCACGTCCCGGGGAGGATTTTTACGCGCGGCTTTACTGCGTAATATCTGACGAATTTGATTTACATGGCCACCTCGCGATGATGCGCCAGGCCGACCTACATCCCCCGTATCGTCTTTCGATTTGTGCTTTCGGCCGCGCGCTCATCCCGAGTGCCGATATAACTCCAAATGACTGTCTCCGCTCATGAGGCCGAGGTCTTTTATTTCGCTTTTAACGACTGGCGTTAAGTCAAGTGCGCGGCGCATCGTATATCTGAAGAAAAATCGGTAACGATGCATATAAACTCGCAAGCGGTCCACTCTCACGATGGAGCTTCTACGCTGGGAATATAACTTGGGCCTATACATGCTTTATCTATATACGTAATAAAAATTGTGTGTACATAAACGCGGGCGTAATAATCACGCATCCATTAATGTCCCCTGGACGAGCTGGTAAACACCGGGCGACGCCCTCGAGCAGACACTGCGCACGACGGGTCAGTGCAGGAGCGAACAGATCACCCGGCGTCCATCGGCCGCGCGAGACAAATGGGGCGCGCGACCCGACGCGCTCGGGTTTCACGACCGCCCGCGCGGATAACGCAAGGCAGACGTGGCCGGACGCCCCCATCCGAGGCGCCACTCGTGCGTTATGGGGTTACGTGGCTAGGGGGGAGAGGGAAAGCCGGGGCGTACACATGCCAGACGCAGGGGATGCGCGCAAGTGGCGCGCGCCTGCTGCGGCCGCGCGGGCGCTTTTTCGCCGGTGCGCGGGGGCCGATATCAATGCCGGCCTTCTTCCTCGCGCCTTAAATCAGCCGCCTCCAGTGCTATATGGGCCTTGTGCCTTTCCTCGGGGGGCCCGAGCACGTGCCTCCCCGCCCGCAATATCGCCTTTCAATGCACTATTATGCTCGAGGGTGACGAGCCGACGAAAATCCCGGCACCGAGGAATTCACTTTGGGAAATCGCCTGCCCAATGGCTCTTTCATCCGCGCGACAATCCACGTATGCATGTCGTTCTAATACAGGCCCTCTTTTTAAGATAATAAACGAACGAATTCAATATTGGACGCAGTGCGTGCATTCGTATGTGGACTATGGTCGAGGCTATGGTCGAGTAAAGGGAGCTCAAGGGAGAAATTTGTTTCAACCGTCTACGATATTACGCCGTTATGAATTATGGTCACGGTTCAAATGTCATGAATTTTACATAGATCAATTTTGAAAATATATATATTCTAGATTCTTAACGAAAACTCAATTTATATTATATATGATTATAGAAATTTATATCTTATATAAATTTCTTGTCCTATTGATTTTGTTTTATTATTTTTCATTAATGAAAATACCTTTAATTGCAATTTAATCCTGCTAAAAGTCTCAATGATTTTCAAAATGATACATTGGGTTATAACCTGCTATTTATAAAGAAATCAAAATTCTGTACAAAAATACACATGTACTTAATAAAATATATCATATCAATTTTTATTACATTTATAGAATGTTTCGAACATATTTATATTTTATAATAATCTCAGATTGCAAATAGTTATTAATTAAAATTTTTTTAAATGTAATATATATTATATACATTATATATTATATATATGATATTACAATAGATATTATATATAATATATTTGTTTAATAAATTATTCTAATAATAATCAATGTATTGAAGTGTAGCTTATAAGAGCATTAAAAATATTATTAAACTTTTAATAAAACAGATAAAAGTTATTATGGCTTAAAGTGAATAGTAAATACCTACATCTTTCGAAAATTTTATAATTTCTGCATCATTTATCATTAACGATCTAATTATGAAAACTAGTCGCAATAAAAATTTTCGTCAGAGGTTAAATGAGATCTGATTTAATACAGCGATATATGTTCATTGTGGACAAAACAAATATATCTATAAACTAAACTTATGTTCATCATTAAAAGTGCATTTTTCGGAGTTTTATGCGGTTTTTAAAAAGTACTAAAAAGCAGCAACGCAATAAAATTGAATATTAAAAAGAGAGAGGTCAATACGTCTCCCCCACAGTCCCCGTCCGAGAGTTGAATATAAATATAGCTGCGAACAAGGAAAAGTGTCACGAGAAGTTCCAAGGAAAGACTTTCCCCGTTCGGCGCACGCGAGCGCCTAAATCACGGGCTTACTGGGCGGCGATACATGCCCGTGACTTCATTATCCTATCGAGACGTGGGCGCGGGGAAGGAGTTGGCGGGGGCGGCCGGGGGACGCGGGGCCAAAGGCACCGCGCGGCTATAAATCAGCCGCAGGCCCGAGGTGGAGGATTTCTTTTTTTTTTTTTTTTCCGGAGGGGCGGCAACGGCCCTCGGGTCCGTGCGAACGCAGCCTCGCTCTCTCCCAAGACGCGCGCCCCCTATGTGCCTGCCAGGCCCTACACGCACGCTCTTCCCCCCCGAGCGGGAGTCGGGGCTGGGAAAGCCGCAATTGGGCGCGCGCGCAATTAGCCGGTGCAGCGGGAAATCAAGGCTTTCATCGGGGCCCGGTGCACTCGCTTGACTGCCGACCGACTTTACGAGGGCTACGCCCGCCAGGCCGCGGGCCTTTATCCCCTGTCAATTAACCACTTTACGAGACGTGCCCAATGTCGCATAAATAGAGTAAATTGATATCAAATATCCGATTGATATATACTTTGCGGTAGATAGAGTGACCATTATTAAAAAACTAGTGAACAAATATGGGTATAATTATATTATTATTTCTATTGTTAATCGTAGGGTCTGTTCTGCATTCCAATTATAAGAATACGTCAAAGATGAGTCAAACAATATTATCCCTATATATTTTCATATAAACAAATAGATATGGGCAAATTCATTAAATTTGAACAAATATTATCAAATTATTTTACTTTTTCATTCTTTGGTCTATTTCTTTTTGTAGGGAGAGAGTTCCACTCTATAAGCATGATTATATAAGATATAAGTTAGAATAAAAATACGGCCACTGATTAGATTTTCATTCCAAAAAATAGAGTACTATTCAAAAGTTAAAGTAACAAAGTATTCTGTATTTTATTATTGTTTATTATTATATTGCTCGTGAGAAAACTTGTGACAAAAGCGCAGGTAAATAATCGTGCGTTGACTCACGTTCAAACTGATGTCGAAACAAAATTAGAAAATGTAGTCTGCACATACGCATAAATGATCCTAAACTATCGGAGTTGGTTAACGTTGGCTAGTAAACCTGTTGTTTTATAGCATGACTAATAATTAATTAACTGACGTCCAATAATTTAACGAAAAAACAACCAAAAATTAGTGAAGATGCTCCCAGAAGGAGTGACCCAGTTGAAGGGAGCTGCCAAGAGAATTAGAGGCGAGGGTCGAAAGGGAAGATTAGTCCGGATTTTGAGTGGGGTCTTAACGAGCTCCTGCGGACCTCGATACCACATACTTTGACATTGTCCGATCTACGAGCGATACATAATCCCAGGTGAAAACAAGGTAAAAACGGCGCATGAGGAGCACATGTCGTGTGGCCTATGTGCACCAATGCCGGGACCATGTGTATAAGCGCCGCTGACCAGGTAATCCGCCCGGGATTCCCCCCTAGTGCAGCAGGGCTCGCGCGTGGATAATCGCGGTTGTTAAGCCGCCTGCGATTGCCGACCTACTCTCCGCTTGCGCCTGTTATTTTTCCGGCTTTCCCAGCGCCAGGCCCTCGCGAAAGTCACAAAGTTAAGAGAGCGCAAATAGAGGTCACAAAGCTGACGGCCGAGCCAATATGGATTAGGCGCCTCCTCGGGGCAAAGCGCAAAGCCAATTGACGGCCGGCTCGCATGTCGCCGCTCTTCCCCGACGACTTTTGTCATCTTGAGTACATTCTGCCTGTATGGCCTTCGGCTTTCCTCCCCCGGCCCTCTGTTTTCAGAGCGCGCATCTTATATTTGGAACAGATAGCAGGACAGTTTTCAAACCCTCGCGTACGCACACACTGCACACACTCGGCCCGTCTAAGCAATTGTTTTTGCAGAGGATCCCGAGTGACGGGGCCTATGTATGCGCGCCTGCGACAAGTCCGCTTGCGAGCTCCGCTCCTGTGAGTCGCAAATTAACCGGAGCGCGCAATCTCGGTCGCGACCTCGGAGCGAATGGGATCCGATCCGCGCTAGTTTATGTGGTGTTCAAAATTAAAGCTGGCTATATTGAAAATTTGATCGTTAAATGTTCAGCGCAAGATTACAGAGACGTTTCTTAAAGTGCTTATGTTATGCATACACATATTTTTTTCGTCCGTTTTAAGAGTAAGGAGAATCACTTAACGGATTTTTAACTAATTTCCAGCTTATTAAGCTTATGTAAACGAATTATATTATTTTTTTTTATTTTTAATTTTTAAACCAAATAATAATTCTGTTTGTATAAAGTTGTCCACGAATTAATTATAGCTTTGTCGGAAATATGGTAACTATTTTTGGTAATTCGCATTGCGATTAAATGATAGTTTTCTTGATTTAACGCTCGCTTAGATTGATTGACTCGTAAACTGTCAAAACTTCTCGAAAGAAAGGAATACGGAATTGCAAATATTAAAAGCAGGGTTAATACACCGGCTTTTGCTTAGAATATCGATTTTGGCCGTGAGTTGCGACGAGCGCTTCATAACGGAGGGATAACCACTGAAAAGTGTCGCCTCTAAGATCCGTAAAAATCGCATTGTAAGCTGTATGCCGTTGCGGGTGAGACGCTTTCCAATCCCGGCGGATCCACGTATAATCTACCAACCGCGCAAACGCGATCTTTTACCAAGCCAATTACGGAAAAGCGAGCTAAAGCCCAAAGTTCGCGAGGGTTTATCTTCCAGGGTAAAATCCCGGGGAAGGCTGCACTTGAGGCGGGCATGAGAATACCGAAGGGCCGAGGTGCCAAGGGACACTCGGAAAAGTCCACAAACACGCTCGAGTCGGGGGGCACCGGATGAGCTGCACCACGCGCCCCACATATACCTACGGCCGGGCCTCGACGCCCTCAGGTTTTCCCGGCGCGATCCCACAAACACTGCCGCGTGTTTACGGAAAGGACACTTGGGCCGCAAGCGGCCTCCTTGATCCCCACCGGGCCCGCTGATCCCCCTGTGAATTCGAGTGCCTCTCGACTCTTGGGGAGGCCTCTTTTCCAGATTACGAGTGCACAAGAAATTAACGATGTTTTTTTTCTTCGAGTATAACGTTGTTGCGCAACGCATGTATCGTTCCTCGATCAAATTGCACTTGGGCGAGCTAATAACAATAACTGGGAAATTGCCGTACTTGTTTCTCGTTTATTCTAATGAAAATTCTTATCGGCTAAGAATGTTCAAGTACTGAACCGCTTCAATAATTCTATTTTTATTTGGTTATTCAATTGAAAGTCTATCGTTACGCGATGGCTTATAACATTTGTGCTTTTAACTAAACTTGTATCAAAAATAGCATAACAAGAAACAAAAACAAAGCAGAAAAGTTTTAAGACTTTTTTAATATTTTGAATCTACTAAAATCAAAAATATTTAGAATCTGATACATTATGTAATTCAAGATATTGAAACGACTGATGAATTCTAGCCAAAATATTTTAATAAAATTGGCTCTACAACGTATATAAGCTTTGGTACAGAATTAAAGCAAGATTAAAACACCTTTGTGCAGATTCAACATAAAGATTTTTAAATACATATTTTTTTGTAAAAATATGTTACCAAATAAAATTTTTCACTTCTTAAATTCTAAAATTGTTTTGTTTAAGGTTAGTTACAAATAGAATGAAAATTAGTGAAAAATTCCTTTAAATAATAGTTTTTCGTGTCAAATTTAGAAAAAATTATGTACTACTATTTACGCAATGAGTTCGCAGTTATAATTCATACCAAGTAATAACGTATAATAATTATATATTATTCACGCGATAACTGCGCAATGTATTCATTTACCTTGCGAAGATAAAGCAATAGAAGTAGTACAATATAATAATAATTAATAAAGTTTTTATATCAATCAACCAAAGGAACTATAAAAGGTTAACCTATAGTGATATTATACTTTTATGTTAAATTGTACCTTATAGTCAAACTAATACTCTACATTATATATTACTCTATAAATTTTTTTTAAAATAGAAGTTCTATCAATAAACTGTTCACGAATTCTTATAAAATTCTATGTTAAAATTCTATGTTAATTCTAAATGTAAAAATAATCTATACGGCTCTTCGGTCTTAGATTCTAACTGGCTAAGAACCACCACAACTTTACTAAATGCAAACGCTAAAATCCACTAGTAGTTTTTGCAATGAGAGAAGTAAATCAAAGTAATATCTCAGAGCGATGACAATGATAAGGATAATCAATACATTATACAAAGCATGTGAACAACACGAGTTGCGAAACGAATACGGCTGATCAATGATGACCGGCGACAAAGTTTCCATTACGTGGTCGTAATTCAAGTGGAACTTGCGCCAATGGCGGAGCTGCTCAATTAAAGTAAAACTCGAAAGATCGGAAAGGTCGCGTGCTCTCCCCTTATATGCGGAGGAAGCGCGCGCAAACACGTCCACGAGCGGGGAAAAAAAGTCCGTTATCGCGAACTACGAGACCCGGGACGGCTCTCGGCTCTCGACAAAGGCCCGAGAATTGGCTGTCCAATAAAGCAGCTTTCTTCGAATTATCTCGCGACCTTTTGTCACTCATTGCTCTTAAAATATATACGCGCGAAGTGTCTCGCGCTTATTCGCTCGCTCGCGTACGTGTATAATACGCGCGCTCATTTTGCTGTTAGCACGCGCGGGAAACAGAAGCAGCCCACCGATCGAAGCCGGCCGGCAGCTGATAAAAACCGTGTATATACGTGTATCCATCGCATTCAAATCGCATCAAGAGACCTCGTCTCCGGGGATAATATATTAAAGTCATCTCATCGTTAGCTCTCGGTTGCTTCGCGCGCCCTGTACTAATCAAGTTTTTGTATTTTATCGATTAGTTCCAAATGCAAGCTTCATCTGCCGAGTATGCGGCCGATCTCGGGTCGATCTGACGCAACAATAAACTATACTTATTGACATCTCGTTAATTTTCAAAATTATATCTCAATTAATGATTAATAATAGTTATAAATAATTATTATAGTATACAAGAGACAAGATTACGATTTATTTAAAGCAATTTTTAGTTAGAAATCTTTTAAAATTTTGTATTAAAATTACGGTTGTGTTATAATTTGGTGTTGTTAAAGATATTCCCTGGTTTAATCTTAAATAAATTTATCTACATTTAAAGGTGATATTGCACTAATAACTTGCCTGTTATTTTAATATCTGTAACAAAAAATATTAATATCATACATACTCACTTATTTTAAACATAAGAATGATTTGTAAATTTTCGAGCATTTTAGATTTGACGCAGATTTTCTGTTGGACCAATTAATGCAAGATTGTTATGATTTAAAACTGAAATTGTGGCATTTTTATGTTATTTTTAAATATTTAAATTATCAAACAGGATAAAAATCTTTTCATTTGCAAATTTTATTTATAAATAAAATAGATTATGTACATTTTAATTATTTATAAAATCAAAACCTAATTTGATATCACAAAATAACATAGAAATCATGGAAATCCATCAAACGGTCTAAGAGAAGCATATATGACAAAAATAAAATTTAAAAAAATGTTATATAAATCAGATACGTTTAGTATAGATCTCATTTAACTAAATTATTTATTACATATTTTCTTAAAAAAATTAAGATCCATAAAATGAATTTAATTTTTTAAATACATACAACAGACATAAAGATCAACGTGTACTATATCTTTAATGAAACGAAATATTGAATCTATAAAATTATATTTAAACGTAATAAGCATCATTAGAATTTCTTGTTATTTTTGAAAATAGAAACAATTAATGTGTACGTTTTTATACTGATCATGTTTTATTACAAATAAAAAATCAAAAACTAATTTAGTTCAGCACCATAAGCTGAAATTTAGTTAAAAAATGGTTTAAAAGTATACCAAGGTTCTGTATTTTTATATAGTTATTCATAAAGATATACTGTATTGTGTAAACAAATTTTTCGATCATGATATAACATTTCATATATTTTAGTCTATTAATTTATAAAAATTATGTGAAACACAATAAACCACACCACGAGCTCATTAATTATCAAACGACGTGTAATCTAAAATCGGCATAATAATGTAATTACAATAGTAATTTATGAATTTATTTGATGTAAAATTTAAGATAATTAATAAGATAATATTTATAAAGTAATATAAATTACTGAAATTATTGTAATACGACACAAATAAATAGATTATTTACCGCTATGTATATAGAAGACTCATAACATACTGCGGATACGAATTTTTTATAGCTTATCAAAGCAAATGAAAAAAGAAAGATAAGTAACCTGTGTCGATGGCAACTTACTGACTTACTGTCATGTGTCACTGCGCAAGAATTACAAAAATATATGTTTTGTGAAAAGTTATTATTCACATAAAAAATATAAAAAAAATCTTTAAATAGTCATTATAATTTCCTACATATTCATCAGGCTTCTATATAGTTCTGAGTAAAAATATAAATTATGATTCAGTAAATGCGAATAAAGTATATACAGGATTCAAGTATTATACTTTTGATTTCAAATTTAATAATACATTATATCTCATTAATATAATACTTACAATTTGATAAGTTTACAAAACTTTAATAAAATAAGTTTTTTTTTATAATTTTACATCTTTTTAATAACTTTTTATTTATGCATGTAGATTTATTTATAGATAATGTCGCATAAACATGTATTACTAAATATAATGTTTCTCTAAGAAGTATAGTATAGATTACGAGTTGAAACGACTGTAATTTTTATGCACTTATGCTCAATTTTTATATATGCGTTTTTGTTGTCAAAATGTTGATTACCCGACCCTGTAATTCCTCTTAAAAAATTAATGAACTGTATTAAACATTAAATTTTATAAATTTATAGGAGGCAGCAGTTGAAAGGATACGGCCCGCGCGCGCTCGAAAGTGTCATCGTTCTCCAAACAGTTTAAACAAATTCAAAGCAGTGGGCCGCGGGTATATAACCTGCCGCTTAACCCAGCGGTGCTTCCTGTTGACACTAACGAATTTCCACTTTGCTCGCACGAGTAAAGTGCCGGGCCGCGAGCGGGGCGAAGCTCGGGCGCAGCAAGCCGGCCAAAGCCAAAAATCCCCCCCCCTCCACCCAGCCCCGGGCAAACAGGCGCTTTCCACGCGGAAGAGTTGAGTGTGTGCGCGAGTCGGGAAAGGAGCCTCTCGGAAATTTGTTCACGCGGAGCCGCATCCCCCGCGCGCGTGGAAAACCGGGCGTCGGCCCGTGTTTGCGGACGAATATAAGCGCCGCGCACTCGCGGCGTCGGCGGGCGGGTCTGACGTCACATCCTGCGCGCGCCGCGGCCGGACGTCCGGCTTCGCGGACTCCTGCCTGCGGGCGATAAGGGCGGCGCAGTGCGTTTGTTCAAAAAAAAAAAAAAAAAATATGAGACGCCGAGTGATTTTTTTTTTTTAACAATATATTCTAGCCGGACTGCGCGGCGAGCTAGCGCGTCGCGCGTGGCACCGCGAAGGAGCGAGGGCGATCGAGCACCGCGGATTTGTATCGTAATTAAGCATCAATCATTGTCTGTCGGGCTTTAATTAAATGTAGCCGGGCGGCCGATAGCGGCCGAATTGCCGTTTTAATTAATGCTCAATCTCAAGGCTGATACTCGGCACTCCAACTGCTCCTGATATCAAACTGCTCACTCTCTCTCTCTCTTTCTTTTGCTCTCTCGCCGAGTTTAAGTAATACGCCCGAGAGAAAATATCTGCCGAGCTTTTACATATATATGTAAACTCTTATCACTCGACGCAACTGCTTATTAATTCGCACGTCAAAAAAATTATTCGAAATGGCGATAAATCCGTAGGATTCGGTAAAATTCGAATGATTTTCAACGTTGATCGAAGAGCTTTACAGAGCTCTGACATTCACCACGACCCAAATATTTATATATATTTATATATTTATAAATTTAAAAAAATAATGAACAAAAAGACATCGAGGTAGCCATTCCGCTCAAAAAGCCTTATATTATGTGTTCAAAAGTAAAAATCTTGGTGAGGAAGAACATGTTCTAGTACAATCAAATATATTGTTCACAAACAGTATGATTTTGCAAGTCTGTCAGTTAAAATTTGAAGATAATAATTAAAGTTGTTGTATTTAACTTTGATCAAGTGATACAGTGTAAATATATATGATAGTTTATATATGCCTTGATAATTTGGCTTTTGCAAATTATTTAATTCATTAACATATACTCTCAAGCTTTCTCTATTTTTAGTTTGAAAGAAATTTTTTAAGAGTTTTTATGGAAATCAATTTTTTTTGTAAACTATTAAATTTCAAAATTAAAAATTGAGGACATTATCTTGGAAACATTACTAATATATGTAATTCGTGGTCAAACAGTTGATATAGCCTTTTTCTATAGCCAAAATTTCAGGAATATTGGGATTTGCCTAGTAAATAAATAAAGAATAATTAGATTAAAGTACTGGAGATAGACTCATTTCATTCATGAAAACTCACGTGTGCGGTTATCAGCGGCGTGAGAAACGCGACGCTTACAGGAAATCGCTACCGTGTCGTGAAATTTATCTGTAATGGCGTCGTTAAAAAGCTGAGCATTGTTCGAAAGCGCATTGATAAATTGCAAACAGGTACTAACGAGCTGAAATTTCTTCGGCATTAAAATGGGCAAGAGAGAGTGATTTATTTGCATTCGACGATAAAAAATATTGCCACCTTGCGAGTTGCGATCGTAATAACTATTGCTCCCTTTTAATCTAGCTATATAGAAGTTTTATTTTACAATACTCTTGTTTGAGAAGAGTAGTTGACTTTTTAAAACAACAAAAATTTCATTTGTATATCAATTTAAACTTTCCCTTTCGCGTTATTTACATCATGATATTATTTTAATTATATAATTGTATATATAGCACTGTAAAGTTTTTAAAACATTTCAGCTAAGATGTTGTAATAAAGTGAAGGTTATTGTTGCGTAATATTATTATTTCTTCGTACCAAATTGTCTTTCACTGTTTTACTTTTTTCTATTTACGCCAACTCCTTATCACTTATAATTCCACAAGTACCGTTGTACGTTCGCAGGCTACAACGTGCTTTCCGTTGCTATTGATTGCACCGCTACCGATACTTTCGGATGGTTGAATATTTATAAGTGAACTATAACAAGCAACGGGACTTTTATCTTTAAAAAAAGATTTAAGCATCCTCGTGAATTTGCATCGTACAAGAGTGAAATAAAGTAAATATAAATTTATTAAAAAATACCGTTTAAGTGACACAGCCGTTTGCGATTCGATTTAGTTAGCTAAGCTTGGATTCTCGTGAAACTTATTCTATGACGATTATGAAAATGAAACAAGCTCGACTTTTGTTAGTTCAACTCGATCTTTCAATATCAACAAACTATGAAAGCGTTGCAATAATTATACGTCATCCGATCAGTAACAGGTATCCAGTGAACTCCTTACAAATTATTTCTGGCCATTGTTTGATAAAAACTAATTAAACCGCAGCGTATCTCTTGTTTTACAAATATTTTTTTGCAATCGTAAAATATTGATAAAAGACCAAGAACTCAATGGACTTAAGATAATCCTTCAAGAATTTATCTTATTCGTGTAATAATTTGCCTGTACACATATACCCCTACTTACATCGATGGCGTTAAATTAACTATATATATATTATTATTTACAACGCGCGTTACATTTCACCGCAGCGAAGAATTAGATTACACTGCCTGCGTGTCTATATATAGTCCAAGCGAGGAAAGACCAGTCAATCGGCAGCTACCCTCTACAATTTTGAAAATCGTCTAATCGCCGCAATTAGTCAAGCTCGATTTCCCAATCAAAACGATCGACAAGTGTAACTTGTGGGCCGACGTTGAGTAACGGGCCCCCTTTAGCCGGGGGTCCCCGGGCGGCGCGGCGCGCACGTGCGGCGTCTGGGTGCGAGCGGCGGGCGCCGAATTCGCCGCCCGGGGAATTTCCCGAAGGGCCCCCGAGGGGCGTCCTCCGGGAAAGCGCCCGGGAACCGGGAAGATCGGAGGTTGTGTGCGCGCGCCGCCGGGCGGCCCGCAGGACCCGATGCCCGGCCGCATTAAAAGGAGGATTAATGGGGCCCGCCCGTGACAAGCCCAATCAATCCGTTCGTTCCCACCGCGGGCCGGTCCTCGTAATTTGTTAATGTTGCCAATGCCCGTGAAGATTCAATAAATGCCGAGATAGTATTCAATGGCTGCCAGATAGAGATTAAATGCTCCTCGGTCTGCCTGTGTGTATCTTCCTTCACCCTCGTTATATTTACCCAAACGCATTCGAATGTAAGTTTGCTCAGAGCAGTTTATTACTGCTGATGGTACAAGGGGATGCTTTATTTAATGCTCTAAGATTATATACACACTAATGCTTAATTTATGCAGCTAAATGTCTAATTTCCTCTTAGAGCAAGTGTATCGTCGAACGCGATATTCATCAGAAAGTGCACGTAGAAAGTATTCTTTCAGACCCGGATTTGGAAGAACTTATCCGAGACTGGAATCACTCTCGAACCGCCCGTTCTTTGTAATACGCTCGATTTGTCGGCGCCTTGTGATATAGAGAAGAACTTGGGAAGGATACAGGAAGGAAGAGATAGACGTAGGGACGCTGCGGCAAATATTTACTTCATTATTACTTTACAATGGTCCTTTTATGTTCCCGTGGATTATGAATTTACAGCCCAATACCGCAGTGTCGCGCGGCGCCTCTTCTCCCCAATTTTCAGTTACGTCATTTTCATCCACTAATCTAGTTTTCGGTTGCGCAATGCTTAATTAGAGAGTATAATGATGCCCTATCAGCTAAACACTTTGTAAGTATGATTAAGGGCCGAAATTTACGCACATTTAGAGAATCATTAAACATCATTATCTTAGATTTCATATAGTTTCGATTTGTTTCATTTTTTCCATTTAATATAAATAATATGCAAAGCAAATTGGATATTTCTATATAATTTTCAATTTAACTTATTTTAATTGAAAACAAATTAGTGTAAATAATATTATATAACAAATTTAAGCTGTTTGTTGCATCTCAAAATATGAGTATAAAATGTTATTATAAATAATATCGCAATGCGCGACAATCATATAAATAATAGAAAAAAGAATTATAAGTGGAATTTTAAAGTTGAGGAAATGAGTAAAATTTTAGCAATATATAGTAAATTTCGCGGTATGTTATATAGGATTCTGTGCCTTGATCGTAACAGAATATTGGGTTGAATACAAAAATGGAATTAGGCATTGAGTTGGTAAGTTCGAGAATCAGTCAATAGATGGCAACAGCTCGCAGACGCGTGAGCCACAAAGTTTGCTTTTATTTCCTATACTCGTTGATTATCGTATTTCGTTGAAAGCTGCATACAGCTTATAATATATATAATACTGAAAGATAGAGCTATCTCGTCTGTATCTGAACGGATTTGTTCTATTTGTTATAATATCATTTGTAAAACTTGTTCCAAATACAATACAGATTGAAAGATGTTATTTTTCCTATTTGATGGAATCCGTGAATCTACAAAATGCTAGATACATGTCTGTACACGCTGAGAGAAATGTTATAAAAATTCTTACTATACTTCTGATAATATGTGGAGTATGCAGACTTATCAAATTAAAAGATGTAATATACTTTACTGTGAAAATTATTATTTCACCTAAATTTTCTACGTGTATTCATTTTTGATACACATTGTTTTTATTATAATAGTAATTTTACGTAAAATAATCACAACTTTTACTATAAAGTAATTTTTTTGATTTTATAAGTGTGTCCTCAGTTTACTTACAGAAGCATAGTGAAAATTCTCTCCGTGTAAAATTTTTCAAACGTCGACTTTGAAGCATTTTTTTACATCTGCTAACAAAAACGGAAAATGGAGGCAGACATCTAATACCTGCACGCAAAGTGTGTTACCAATAGCACAGTATTGAACCTCGCTGCTAAAACCATTATTGGTTAACATTGCTTGTTACACCTAGCGGGGAGGCCCGTTTAACATTTGAATCCGGCGCAGTGGAAAAGAGGCAGAAAGTTGCCGGTGGGAGGCGGGCGCGCGCGTCTCGGCCGGCATTGTGCGCGGAGAACAATTAGCCGTGCGGCGCGGCATAGAAACTCGCCCGCCGCACTACATATGTACGCGCGTACGCGAGTTTGCACCCGCGCCGGCACCTCGCAATTACGCGGGCAATAAAGCCGGGGCAGGGCCGAGATGTGCTTGCGCAGCTCGGGGCCGATACACGAGCGCGACGT
This sequence comes from Sycophaga agraensis, assembly GCA_018906755.1. Lineage (NCBI taxonomy): Eukaryota > Metazoa > Arthropoda > Insecta > Hymenoptera > Pteromalidae > Sycophaga > Sycophaga agraensis. Next base: position 3,671,733 of record JACCIE010000004.1, read on the forward strand.
TTCCTTATGGAACCCATAAAACTCGCGGCCTGGCAGGGGCTCCCGTTCCCGGGGGCACACCTCAATTACGCCCGGCCGCTCGGATTCACTGACCTCTCGGCCAAGGATCCCGGGGTCCTTGCAGCGCCCGCACCGGGGCTTTTTCTCGCTTCGTGGAGCGAGGCCTTTTTTTATTTTTGAGGGGGAATTATGTAAGGCTCCGCGCGATACATATGCCTTGGCATAATTCAGAGAGGAACGCCCACCGCGGCACATTGTTATGTGTCCGACGTGTGTACTTGTTTTGCATTATTGTTCTGGCGCGTGTCTTTATGCTCGCGGGTATAGGCCGTCTACTGTTTTTTTTCCCCGCCTGGTAATCGGCTTATTTATCATATTTTAATAACTAAGCGCAACTGAATTAACTGAATTTTACCTAAATTCCCGCTGCCATTCGTGCTAGAGACTACCTGTGTTATAAATATTTACTGTCTAACTTTATATCGGTATCGCATAAGCTTATGGGCATCTGTGCACGTGGGTTGCTGCTGCGGTAATACTCAAAAAGTGAGATTTCGATTATACTGACAATCAGAATGCACAACGTGGCCAGGCCACCAAAAGTAAAAGTTAAAAAAATCGGGAAAGCCCCTCAAAAACGTACACAGCGTGTACACGATATATATATATGCGAACCTTGGCGAAACGCGCACTCTTCGGACTGGCTTTGCCAATTCCCATAGGGCTATCTCGGGCGGACACGAGCGTCGACAAAGTGGCGGGAGGGGCCGGAGCACGTGGGCCGCAAATGGGGCATATCATCCGGCTAAGTGGAATCCCGTGAAATGGCGGGCCGGGCCGGTGGGTGGGGGCGTCGAGCGGTAATTGTGTTTTGACAGGCGCGCGCGGCCGACTGGAGGCGGGTTTCCCCCCACCGGGCCCACCGCCGACCCGCAGACTCGTCCTGCGCCGATACAATCAATCAATTCGCGCCCGCCGGCCCGCCTCTGTTTTCCTACGTCATTATAGTGTTTGCACACCGGCCCCGCGTGCAATCGCGCCTCCTGCAACGCCCGACTCATGCCCCGACACCTATATATAGTAATAGCCATAATTTTTGTACCTCCGCCTTCTACTTCCTCTCTGCCCTCTGTGCTTTTGATTATTTGTAACGTTCAAGCTGACCCAAGCGATCGCGTGTTAATCGTTTGCTCGCTCGTTTAACTGCCTCGGCCGGAAATTCCCCGTTTTTAATGCGTTAATATTAAATGGAGCTTTAGATCCATTAAATTGCATTCGACAAATGTGCAGCAAAAATTATTCAAGCTACAGGCTGTGCATATAGTGTTTAAGTATAGCTATAACATACTGTTTTGTTCTTCTATACAATTTTTAAGCAAGTTTCAAAAACGAGAAACGAAAAATGAAACCGATTCAACCTACCGATTCTACTAACAACATGGCTTGCGGAGGTCCGTTAAAATTTTACGACAATATATTCATTTACGTTTGCGGGTAACGCATGCAAGTCGTCGAGTGCATCCTAACATGCGTATCGATGCAAGCCTTGCCCTAAAGGGTTTGCTAAAGGGTTGGGACTACTACATAATGAATGCGGAAATACACCACGCCTTATTTTGAAATCATGTGTTAGCCAAACTAATCGATGTGACGCAGCCGAAACTCTTTCATGAAGTCTTCCGCGCTATATGGCCGAGCTAATTTGTCAAAACCCGAGTGGGTGGAGCGCGAGCTACTGACAGATTCTCGAGCTTCTGTCCTTGATTATGAGTCCATTGTGCCTCCGAAACCGCAAATCATCACCAGATGCTTACGTTCAAAATATTGTACTGTCTTCGCATACTCATCTCTAGGCTGCATTGTACCTTAAGTATTCAAATTAGCAACAAATTAAGATATGATCTAATACTCAAAGATTTACTTTTAAATTTCTTTACTACGCAATTTTTAATTTTATTAGTAATATTAAAATTGAATCAATTAAACAAATAAAATCAGAAAAAATACTTTCTTTAACCATCACAATAATCTCAATATGCGAGTAAAAAAAAGCTTTTAACGCAAATACACGTTATGCAGATTATCTGCAATACTTACTTTATTAATAATAATAAATATCAAATGACCATAATTTTTATATTTCACTAGATAAGTGAGCGCTTGTCTAAATGTTAAAACAACATTTAAATTTATAACATAACGTTATTCTTTTGATAACTTCTTTACAACATCTTTAAATAGCTTCCTATTTTAAATATATATATAAACGTTTACAAATATATTAACTGCAGTTGTAATATTATTCTAAGAATTTTACAAAAATCTTATAATTATTATTATCTGGTTATAAAAGTTCATGTCAATATGAACTAAATATATTTTCGAATAAAATAATATATTATATCACAAAGCAAAGCTCGTTAGCTGAAAATATATCTTATTCGTCCCGATCATTTCGAATCAAAAGTGTCCCTTATATATTAGTTTTTTAAGAAAATTATTTCCATAACATCAGGCATAACAATAAAACGAATTCTCGTGATACGTATTCCCCTTGTCGGACCAATTTACTAAATCCTCATTTCTCATTGCTCGTGCGTAAATCGCATTTGTTTGCGCTTTTATAGAGAGCAGCAATTTAAAATCGAGGCTTCGGATTTCACAAGTCTTCTTCTATATATGCGTATACGCTCTGTTGACAATGCCCAACAGTCGTCCGCTTGCGAGTTCAGATAAACGAATACTGTATAAAATTGCCGTTTGGCTCTTTTCTTTTTTCCCCTCTCTTTCTCTTTTCGTTGGGCGATAACACCCGCATATACAGTCCATGCATTCTCATATGTATATGTATATATATATATACATATATATATATACATCTATATATATACATAGAGAGAGAGAGAGAGAGAGAAACCGAAGCGCACGCGGCAACGTCCGTGAATCCGCAGGAGACCGGCGCGCGCGACTCTCCTACACACCTGTACTTTGGGGGCAGCGTGTGTGCCGAGGTGTGTACGCTCATGTACGTGGGGCCATCCTTGCACACCGTGTGTTTCCGTTTCGCCTCGCACATTACAAACGTGGAGGAAAATAACCGGCACTTTTTTCCTCTCTTATCGCCAAAAGTGAGCGAGGCGGACGCGCGCGCTTGATGACTCAGCTGTCTTAGGGTTCCACGCTTGTTCCCGGCCGTTTTGTGGTAACGGAACGTTTTTACCATGAGCCTCGGTTTCGACCTCTTTTTAGAAAAATGTTGACATAACACACAGATTGTGCTTTGGCTAAATTAGCCTCGCCATTGTCAAAGATTTTTTTCAAGAACATCACTAGATTTAAATGTTTTTACCTGTAATAATACTTTATTTTTAATGGAACACGTATGTGTGTGCTCTGTTTGTTCTAAATATATCGTGAAATATTTTAATAAGTTTTATTACAATTTCTGTATGAAAATCTATATAGTTTTATAATTCCTTATTAAATAGTTGTATCTTCATCACTAATGAAAAAAATTCGAGAAGAAATTACTGGAGAAAATATTTCTGATGTTCGGTTGCAGAAAGAGATAAATAGTTATAACTGAGAGCAATGAAACAAATTTTTACAGTTAATAAGTTAAAAGTTGTTAAAAAATAATTCTGCAATAAATTCAATATTTGACTTAAAGACTACATTAATTGGAAGTTAAATACTGCTATACAGAATAAAAATAATTTTTTTCAAATTTTTGCGAACGACTTCAGTAAAGTATCAACATTCTCATTCGTCTAACATTTGGTCTAACATATTATAAGTTTCACATTATATTATACGTTATACATATTACTATATATGCATGTCATCTATTCATTCTTAAATTTTTTTAAACTTAAATTATGTTTGTGTAGGTTTTTTTATAATAATGAAAAGAAACAAGTATATTATTTTGATTTATCCAAAAGTTATAAAGGATTGATAAAATTTGCCTTTTTAATTATATTGATGATAATAACATAGTTAAATTAAAAATAACTTACTTTTACTTTTAATAAAGTACTTTCAATAAAATACTTTTTTAAAAAAAAGTAAATATTGGTAAAATAATTTAACAATTAAAATCGAAAGTAACAGTACATTGGAGCAAAAAACACGCAAATCTATTTTTTAATGTTAAATTCGATATCCATTTTTAAACGATTAACACTAGAAACAGATTTTCAAATAACTGCCATTTTGTTTCTGGTTTTAATAAATTGCTGTTGGGATGAAGTCTTAACAAATTTATGTAGTTAATTTATGTAAATAGTTTATCTAGTGGTTGTATTAAAAATCTACAAAGAAAACAAAAACATTGCCATTTTCCGTAACGGTGATGCTTAATACTTAATTTAGTTAATGCTTAATATTAAATTATAGTTAATGCTTAATTAATGCTTTAGTTAATGCTTGCCAGAATTCAGTTGACACTCGCAATCACACAATGATTTTTAGAAAGAAAAGGAATGTAGTTTTAAACTCATTGTGGTCTTACTTTCCTAACCATACCTACGCGTAGGATATTTTGTGATTGATTTTATAATTAAGCGCAGTAATTTATTTGACAACCGTAAGTTTGCAGTGATTTAGACCTAAGTTGAGATATAACATTGATGATTCACATATACTTGAATGAGGCCCATAAAATCAATTGTCATTGTTTATCAATTCTCTTTTTTATATTCTGCATTATGATGAAATTCTGGAAAATGTTGAGTTATTGTTATCAAAGAAAAATCTGCACACAAGTCTTTGGACCGAAGATCAGAGATTCAAAGATATTTTATCAATTAAATATATATTTTATAACTTTAACAAATTCTAAAATGAAAAAAAAACTTTATATCGGCTTTATTTATAAAAAATATTTCACGAATAAGAAAATTTTATGGAAAATAGTAAAATTTAGTAACAGTATAATCTACTGTGTTGAGATTGATTTGTCAAATTATGATTCAAACTGTACACATCAAGGAGTTCTCTGTGCTGAATGCTTATACTCTTTTTTCTATTTTTTGTAAGTATTTGTTTCAATCTTTGTACACTTAAATGAAATTTAATGACATTAAGTACTTAGAACGTGTTAAAAATTAAAGTTTTTGCAATGAGAAACGAAAAAAACTCGGAAAAGAGGAACAAAGTTTGAGGTTTATCTTGTGCACATCTCAATTTATAACTCTAAGCCTATTAGAGACGGGTGAGCATTGTAATAAGCATCAATCACGGTATCAATACAAGATAAAAGCTGCACGCATCAATGTCACTCGCAGCTGGGAAGCTCCTTTGAAGCGTTGTTTGTGTACACGATATGCAAATCGAGAGATAAACCTCGGAGGGAAACCCTTCTGAGAGTGAAGAGATAGGAGAGGAGCGTACGCGTGAGTCGGCCCGACAGCCGATTAGAAGACAATCAAGATCGTCAAGTGAGACGGCGAACTCCCGTGCGGGGCGTCACTTGTATGCCTCTCGGCTGGTGGTGCGCGCGCCTCGATAAGAAAATCAGCTCGCTCGGTTATCCTCGGATAAGGTTTTGGCGCGTCTAGGGGCTTATCGCCTATCGGCGCCGACCGATTAGGACCGCGTGGCTGCAGTGCGCGCCTGACGTCACGGGCTATCATATCGTCGACGTGCAGCAGCGGCTCGACGTAGCCGACGACACGAGCTGCTATGCTGCTGCAGCGACGCGAACCTGCGCACCGAGACTCGCCATTGGCTGGCCGGTCAAAGGAGGAGCCGCCGCCGCCGCCGTCGCTACGTACCGCGCGGGCGACTTATCTTGGCGACCTTGGCTAATCTCCTGCCCCCGCCTCCCACGCTCGCTCTGTCCAAGCCGAGATTACAACCCTGTATCAATCGCGGAATGCAGTCGCGCGTTCTCTCAGAATTTCTCTCGCGTGCGCCTGCACCTGAGCTAGGATCTTCGATCCAATCGCTCGGATCGACTACTGCCGTTTTTTCCCGATTTCGCGGAGTTTGCGGACGATGCGTTTGGCAATTTATCATATCAATTACAAAAATGAATAACATAAAACTTAAAAGAACGAATAATACTCTCTTCCCACAGTGATTTGTATGTTTTAATTTTTTGTTTATAACGAATATGAAATTAACGGCATTTACGTATAATCTGAAAAAATATTTATGAAATATTGATTATATAAATATAATTACTATATTATTTGGTACTTTTCTTGGAAAACTATAAGTTTCATTTTATTGGAGTAATTGTTTTGAGAATATTTTGATATGTGTTAAAAAACGGTTAATATTTGTACAAGATTTATATATAAAAAAGTCAAATTTTTACTCATGATCGTTAAAGTCATCTGTAATCTTAATAAAAATTTTCAATCATTTTTCTAATATTCTACAATTTTTTTCGAATTTTCATTCTTGACGGTAACTTTATAATTCTTATTATTTGCAGAATGATTAATTTGTAAATAAGACAGCTTTTTTATTTTTGAATATATTACATGCTTAAAACTAATATGAAATATTGCAAATATTGATTTTAAATTCTGCAAAATTAAGCATTTAACTATTTCAATAATTCGTAATATTCGTATTTTCAAACAAAAATAAAAAATTTTTAATTTTATTTTTCTGTCTGCATTCAATTCTATTAGAAATTTAATAATTTTTTGAAATTATCGGTACAATTTTTTCATGCCACTAATTAAATAAAAGTTTTAGATGTACAATGATCCACGTTGTTTACTGCAAGAACATACGATTGTACGAATTGAATAATTTACCATATGTAATTTAATATTATATATATTACGTTACATATAAACTAATGAACAATAGGTTCCCTGTGTGGGCAAGTTGCAGGAGTCTGTTATGTATATATACACACACAAAAAATATGAGGTATATGCATTGGTATATATTGCGCCGCGGGCGAATGATGTTCACAGTTGGCATTCAGAAATGTTACAGCTGCAATTATGCGGGCGGTGAAATAAAAGCATTGGCCGCTTGGAAACTAACCGTAAAAGGAAAAAAAAAATCATACAATTACTTGGAGACAAACGCGACTGAGAACGTGGAAAACGCTTAATGCCGCTATGAGAGCAAGTGCCACTGGCCGGAGACCGGCACGAGCGCCGATTCCTCAAATCTGTCCCAGAGATCAGGCCATCTGCCTGGCAAAGCTAAAAAGCAGCCATGCAGGCGCAAGGGAAGCATACCTCACGGGATCCGCCAGTGGCCTGTGCACGAGCACGAGTGCGGAGTGTAATACACATGTATGTACACAGAGAGAGAGGCAGCCGAGCTCGCGCGACGTACACACAGTGACGTCCCGGGGCGACCAACGCGCGCTGTGTATGCCCGGTGAATGCCTGCCGCTGTGCGCGGCGCACACGCGCGCGCGGGGTTATCGCCGAGCGGGCGGCTCGTTATCTGGACTAGTTGCGCGGCAGGGGTTCTCAGCCGGGGGCAGGTGCGGCCGCCGGGGGCACCTGCCCGGGCAAGGGCCGCCGTGAATAACGGGCCGGCCGATCGGCCGTATGGGACCGGTATAGTGCGCGGACGACCCCCGGGGTGTCGCGCGTCGGCCGGAGTGAAACGGCGGACGCTCCCGGGTGGACTACACCTACGAGTACTGGCACCGCGTGTGATTCTGCCTCGCTGGTTATCGCTCGAGGATTTTCGAGGTGTTACGAACGTGTATCGGCTTAACGATTACCGATCGGCGCGTGATCGATCGCGCGACCTTTCGCCCCGCAGCAGCCGAGTCCTGCGCTAGCGACCGAGCAACGCGACGGAAAACAACGAGGGGAAGGAAGTAAAAAGAAAGAGAAGCCGGGGTGGGAGAGAGGGAAACTCGCGCAATGAATTTACCGCGCCGGACAATATACGCGGCCACTGTGCGCTGCGCGCCTTCGCAGGAGCCTTTTGTCAACCGCGGCTGCACCGGCCACTTGACCGCGCGGCTCCTAATTCAGAGTACACGCCGCCTCCGGCTCGGCCCTCTTGCTTTTCTCCCCTTTCTTCGGTTTCTCTTCCTCCGTCTCCTTCTTCTTCTTTTTCGTCTGCGCGCGTTAATATTTGCTGTATGCCGCCGCGAGGTTACTGCCTTGTGTATTCTGCAAAATCTGTATATATATATATATATGTGCTACGCAGGGCGCTTCTTGCTCAGCTAATTTATTTTTCCTTTGAGCACATAGGCTGCGAAAGGGTTCGACTAATTTCTGGACTGGTTGTACCGCCGGATAATACACACAGAGTCCTGGTAAAAATGTATAAACTATTTTAACAGTCGAGTTTATACATCAATAGGATTTCTAGATTAATCAGATTTTGCAATGGCACTTCCAATGGATACTATTATTGATTGAAAGCTCCATTTGATTAACACAAAGACTTTAAATTTTGACTAGAGAATGCATTTTTGTACATTCGATGTTTCGTTTAATTCCAGATTTTATTAACAAATTGATTAAGAGAATTAGCTATTTCCTCCCAAGGATAATGGCCATGCCAATGAATGATCCTACGTTCGTCGCTAAATCCGAAGGTTGTAATAAGTTGGAATGCTCAAATTTCGCAAGTAAATCAATTCTCAATCAACGTATCCGTTACGATTATTCGGCTTTAATATAATGTGTGAATATACGTAGATATACACATATATATAACCGCCTACTCCGTCACATACATATATAGGAATAAACAAGTTTTTCAGTCGGTCTGGAGCGTTGAATTGCGCTTGTACGTCGGCTATCATGTGAGGCCATTATTTATAGAAAATGTCATGACCTATTTGAAAGCGTTTTTTCTGCCTCGTCGCTCTTTCCCAGCTCGAGTGCGTGGAAAAAGGCACAAATCTAAAATTGGTCGAAGACGTTACGCGCGTTTGTAAATTCGAGGGACTCTTTTTTTTAATCAATGCCTCGGGCACAGACGAGGCACGGCTTCAATATCGGAAGCCATAAATCGCCATGGTTCACTTTTCCATTTATTCCTTTAATATTATTTGCATTATCGAAACTAGTGCGCTCGCGCACTTATTAGCAGCGCAGCATGTGACTTGGGTCTGAGCCGAGGGTTACGTAACGCTTTTACCAGGAGTCGGCCGCGCACATATGGAAATGCGTTTCGTGTAAATGTGCATGACTCTTTGGAGTCCGCGGTTAGGCATCACGAATTTTACCTGGAAAAAACTAAGCCAATTTTCGCTCGGCGGCGCGCTGTATGCTCGCTGTCAAATTGCAGGTGTATTTAAGAGCGTTTAAATTTGTACGATGAATTCGAGCCGGCGACCTTGCGAGGTACAATAAATTTCATAAAATATATACGCGAGCGTTGCATCACGACTAATTATATGCATGTAGCGTAAACGAGTGCGCATATATATATATATGTACAGCCGCGAGCAAGGAGTGCTCTAGTGCGCTTGAAAAACAATTCAATCCATCTCGCGCGTGAAGGTATATGCAGGGGAATCGAAACGGCGAACGAGCGCCTCGAGAACAGTAGGCTCAATAAAACCGGAGTGCGCGCAGGCCAGCGAGGGAAATTGATAAAATACACTGGGAACACTTGCCCTTTAGCCCAATTACATATATCTAAGATAAGGTCCGCGTCGGCACTACCGGTTGCCATATATATATATATACATATATATGTACGTCCACCGACTCGAAAAATATAAAAAAAAAAGCCAGGGGAGCGATAAGCCCGGGGCTCCGACCCCGGCCGTCTCTCTGCGCAACGCACTCGACCATCGGCCGACTCCTTATCGCCGGCTTCCACATCGTAAAATCATCACGCGGAGGATGAGAAAAAGGAAAAAAAAAAAAAAAGGCTTATCTGGAGCGGCGACTCCGCGGTCCGGTTATACCCGCGCGCATCAATTATGCTCACCGGGAAACTTCTGGTGACGCCCGCGGGCTCGGGGGGGAAGAAAAAAAAAAGGTGGGAAAACGCGATAAGCCGAGGCGGAGGGCCGAGAGGAGATAAGCCGGCGGGTCGCGTCCCTCGGCGGGCGGCGCACCGGCGGGGCGGGGCGATCTACTGGCAGGGCGCCATTTTGAGGAATCCTTTCTCCACCTCCACGCCGCGCGCACTCTGTATATATACTGTCTCTCGAGAGCCGCTGCACCGATGAGGAGTCAAGCGTCGATCGCACTCAGGCCGACCGTCTGCTAAGTCCTTTATACCTTTGCTTTTTTTAGTCACCTGTGCAATTGTTCCATGAAAATGTGCGATCGGATAATCATAGGAATAACAAGGCCTTCGCATAATTGTAGATATATTAATGTTAACTGTGACATTATGGTATACAAGGATATATTTCTATCTATAGTATATAATCGAAAAAACCTTAAACTTGTCATTTTGAATCGTCGAATTCCACAAATGGTAGAATATATTTTGCAACCCATTGTATAGTGTTAAATGCAATGAAATGATTTCATGCAACACAATTAAATATCTTAAATCTTAATAAAAATTGAAACTTTTCACGTACATTCTCACGTATATTTTTTTCTATTATATACATTAACATGAAATAAATAAATTATATATTTGTCGAAATAAACAATTATGACCAGTTGACTACTAATATTGCCTTACGATAATCTTCAAAATTAATGACAATTTTTATATAGTTTTATTCTTTATCAACCTTGTTTCTGTTTATGAAGATGTCTAGTCAATATTATATTTCATAATATGTTGTAATGAATAGATTTAACCAAAGTCACAGTGTATCGAGATTTCGTACTGAATGTACACATCTTTTTTTCTCTATCGGATCTGTTCACTTTTAGAATGATTTTTCAGAGTTGCTTAATATTACTACCAATATAAATGTATCCTAATTAAAAAAACATTTTATTTTAATGTTTTTGGAAAGATGTTTCGTGATGTCGATGATTAACGTCCTTGACTTTGCAGTATTTTGACTTGGTTTCTATCGCGACGCTTTTCTTATACTTTATTATTATTCTTCTTTGGTTATTTTTAATTTGTATTTAGACCGAGTTTCTATTTATCACCGGAAGGTTATTCCACTATTTTATTTTCTATTTGACTTTTATTGTATGCTTTATCACACTGCACGGGTCACGTATATAAATCTAGCCATAGGCCTTATGTAGAATTTAAAAAACTAGCATTCTCTGTTACATTCACCAACAGTGCGTAGAACTCGATTTAACAATATTTATTACTTTGTAATACAAATCCAAACAGAATTCAAAAATATTAACACCTTAATAAATTATAGTTAATTTCGTTTAAGTGTATTATATATTATTATCGTTTAATAATAGTTCAACATAAAATTCAATCTAATGATAATTAATATACTTGTATATTAGCGATTAGTATGCAGATCTAAGGAAAAAACATGTTTGTCCTAGTGGTATAAAGTGCCCGATGTGCTACTGGATTCGAAAACATATACCCAGGAAAGATACATAATCAGGAAAAGGTAGTCTCCCGGGGAGATGAGAAAAGCGATCGGCAGCGTTTTTTCCCCGTGCCGCTGGGACGGTTAGCGCTGCCGGCATGTTTTCCCAAATCGATCGGGTTGACTCAGCGGCCGGTGGCGCGCCGCTAGCCTCGTGATGCCATGTAGTCAATTCATTTTTTTTTTTTTTTTTTACAACACCAGCTCGAGCCCGCCAATTATTACTGCGCGTTTATATTTGTAAGTTAACCGCGCGCACGCCTCGGCCGAGCGCAAAAGTACACGTGCATTATATTGGCCTGTGTATATATATAATGCACAGCGGCGCGGGCTGGCGCTGCACGAGGCGAAAACTCCTCGCACGTAGCTCCACCGCTTCCGTTGTGCGTGCACCACTAAACGCAGTTGCGACAAAGTCCTTGGACTAATTAAGCCCCACCGCGATAGAACAGCCCGCGAGCGCTGGATATATTTTGTGTACGCATTCGCGTGTGTACGCCTCCAGCCGGCGATGTACGAGCGGCTCGCGGGACGTCGCGAGACCGACGCTTGCGGCGATCGGCCCCGGAAAGAAAAAAATAAAGTAAAAAAAAAATAAGTATATTAACGAGCTCGTCATACCGAGGGCCGAGGCCAAAAAAAAAACGGCCGATAAGATTTCCACAGATTAATAATCCCTAGACGGTATCTTCCCGCTCCCTATATATGTCTCTGCCCCTCATCGGCGCGCTTATCTCCGTTTCATTCGTCGAATGACGAGCGGCCCGTCGAAGGCCCGGCGGTTAAGGCACTTTTATAGTCCCCGATGTATAAAAGGGACATTTGACGCGGCCGAGGAAGCGGCCAGCCGACCGAGAAATGAATAGCCTCGAGTGTTGAAGAAGTCGAGAGGATCCCGCGAGGGCGATCCCTCACTTTGGTGTACACACACACACACGCGTCCAGGCTCGCATGCAGCTATAGTACACCCAACCCCCGCGTTTCGAAAAACATTAAAAGCGCGTCCGAAAACTCGTAACTCCTAGGAGCACTCGTATATTATATATGCGTTTTTTCCCCAATACACAGTTCACTATCATGCAGGCACTTGATTTTTTACCGTCCCTTTTTCTACGAATAATTAGAAAACCAAGTTTTGATTTGTGATCAACAGGGTAAATACCCATTTATATGTACTGATATGATATACATTTTTTTTTGTTTCGGCACTGTACGGTAATATTCTTACAAACAAGTTATCAAAACGTCGATAACGAATACACATGCTGCCTGTGTACGTATTTTAATTTGGACTGCACGCACGGATTTTAGTATGTATTGAAAGTGAGAGTATTTTTGTAATTATTATAAAAATAATATAATATCGTATACGTTACACATATAAGAAAATAAAGTGTTTACATTAAAGAATTGGAAAAAAATTATCGCACTTTATTATACGAGGTCATTTGGTTTTTTATTTAAATGTTTGAAAAAATAACAAATTATTTTACGAATTAGAAAAGTATTTCTGAAATAAACGCGAGACCTATTATAAAATTGAAGCATTTCTTTAATTGTAAACAAATAATAGATAATTGAAATATTTTTCGTTTTTCTATATGTTACGCTGTATATACTTATACTTTATGTCATTTGTGTACATGTTATTGCATAGCATGTATGCAAAATGAAGTCATATAATAACAGTACATAATTATATACGGAAATCAGTTATTTATTGCTGGTAGTAAACCGAATTTTGTTTCTAGCATTAGTCGCTTCTCTATAGATAAGGCTTAAAATAAATATATTATAATAAATATAAATATGTGTTCCGCAGTAGTTCTCTCTAGTATAGAGTACTCCGATTCTCAATGTTATGCAGAAGTGTATAAGAATAATGATAGTTCTAGGTATAACTTGTATCAATACCTGATCACTATAACCGGATGTGGCGGTCACCAAGCCTCGATAGGTTATTGGAGAATAGTGAATTTCTACAATGTGCAAGCTCTGAAGGTTTTAAGTCGCGTAGAGGGCGCGTCCAAGCAACAGGTACAAGAGTCGCGGTGGAAAAGCCGCAACGGCCAAAGGACAGCGGGCGGAAAAGCGCTCGCGCGAAACCGACATCCTGCGGCAGATCGGCGGGGCACGCGCGAATCCCTCGGCCGGCCGACAGTCGGGGGCGCTTAGTTCCCCGAAGGGCCGGCCAACGCGAGCTCGGACCTTGGTTCCCCGAAGCCGCGGACGCCCGCGAGGGTCAAAACATCCTGCCGGCCGGCAAACAATCGGGCCAATTAGAGCGGCCGGCCCTCCCGGCAAACAGAAAACACGTGCGTCACGCGGATTGCGTGCACACACACACACGCCCTCGATTCGGTGAATCAAGCGGGAATGCGCGAGGTGTCCCCTGCCCGCCGTCGCCCCCCACCTACTCACCGGAGACGTGCCGGGGGTCCAGCTGAGCTCCTCGCGGTCGTCCTGCGCGCGGCCGCTGGACGAGTGCGCCGGTGCGGCCGAGCGCGAGCCACCACCGCCGCCGGCGCCGGATGTATACGTACGTGTGTACGCCCGCGTGCGAGCATACGCGCGCGTGTGTGTGTATATATATGGCACACCGCGGGTGGGAGGCGACGGGCCGCCCTTCGCCCCGGGAGGCTGCGCACCTGAGGGCAGGAGCCAAGGACGCGGCCGATTATCGGTTGCCCGGAGAAGTTGCCCGCTGATTATGCCGCGGCGCGCCTCCAAGGCGTTACGTAAAGCGCGGCTCCGCGCCGCGGAATATATAGGGACGTATCAATCGCCGGGGACCTGCGCCGGTTGCGTAAGCGCGCAGTTGGCCGCGATGCTCGAAAAAAAAAAAAAAAGCCGCGCGCGGCAGCCTTACTCCGGCCGATTGATACGTGCCAATTCATAACTCAGCATTCAAATGGTGATGCAGAAAGCACCCGCTGGTGCGTTCGAAAAGCTACGGGTATAACCTCGAGTTTCCTGCGTGTCTTTTTTTTTTTTTGCACCTTTATGTAGGAGTATTAAATGTATGCGCGGCGACCATTTCGGTGCATGCCTTCAAATGCCGGAGGCTTAAACAACGCTCCGCTAAAGCATTTAAAATGACGACTTGCTAATATTTTATAAAATTATTACAAAAGTCCATGCCTTGTGTGCCGAATTTAAATGTTTCAGAACTAAAAGTTTCTCTACTCGTATATGCAGTGTGAACTGTTTTTAGTTTTAGCAGATGTATGTAGAAGATAGCGAAACGTGCCGGTTTCGACAATCGTCGAAGCTTGTGATTTCGAAAGTTTTTTTTATATATTTCATAGTATGACAAATAATATCTCTTCTGCAGACGCTTGTTTTTAACCTTAATAAATTAAAACTAACTTATTTAGTATTTATTGATTTTCAGGTTAAAATGTACATACAGACATGTAACTATATATTATTTTTTTGATATCTAAAAGTCATGTCTTCTAAAATTTAAAACCATGCTTCAAGTAGTTTTATGGTGTTTATAGGCATTAGGAACAATAGTTACCAATGTGATTTCCTCTTAATCTTCACTCTTTAAATAAAACGTTTTAATATTATTATTTGTCTTTATATACTACTTCTACATAGTAAAGATTTTACACATCAATAATATACAGTATAATATAACAATAATTCATAATTGCAAAAAAATAATAGAACAATGAACCTGTAGCTGAAGAAATGAAAAAGATTGCGTACATGAAATTTGAATTGATTTTTGAACTATTGCCTTTCACTCGGCTTTTCAACAAATATTCATTGATCAACACCCATCATTTCATTTATTTGCAGTAATATTGCAATCAGGACTTTTCATAATGCTTTGGAAGACGAAACGTAATATTTAAATTGAACCGAGCATGGAACATTTATTTGTGTTCTTAAAATCGAATAAAAAATGCTCTTTTAAATTGTCACCTGAATTTATATTTAAACAATAATTCTATCTCGGATTCTATGTTACAATAAACATCTGAATGAGTGAATCTGAAAATTATGTTTAGGTTTTGTGAGTCATATTACCCATTGATATACACTGCTCTGAATTAAATAATTCTATAAATGAATAAACAAATACCCTAGGTGTGAATAATGTTGAAATTATACGGGGCATGTACTAAAGGGGATTGACTTAAACCAAAGATACACCAAAAAATTAAATTAAATATTTATATTTAATCTATACAAATTTAAAAAATGGTTTTTCTTTTAGTTTTTTATTCTGAGTAGTAATATTAATATACGACCCCATTAATACAATGAGACGTTATACACTTGACCTCTCCTTTTTATCACGATAGATCTTCTGTTTATTTTTTTCATATGACTTTTCCTCGTCGACGACTCATCTGACCAATATAAAATTATTTGACCTCGTTATAATTCATTCTTTACAGATTAAATTATTTATTGTAAAAACTTAATCGCCTCACTGTATGATTTAATTATTGATGAAAGATTGGACATAAAAAGTCCTTAGTGTACCTGGATAAGGTTTATAAAATTTTTTCAATTTCCTTGAAACTATTTGTTTGTACGTTCCGCTTTAAAGTACCTTCGGCATAAAATTCTATTCTTAGCTATTTCAGTTTCCTATCAATTTTATACAACGATCTTTGTAATATTAATCACATGGATAAAAAACCAGATAGAAATGAAAAAAATCTATTTTTTCGAATAGACATTTCTATATATCCTTGTCGAGGTATAGTTATATTCCACATCTTGACATATTCTTAAGTATTCTACATGTTATTAAATATTTGGAATACTAACAATATTTAAATAAGTATCAAATTTGGTATAATGTAATCGACGTAAAAAAAGATACATTTTTGAACGTGCCGCTTATTATATGGCTTGCAGAGAGGTTGGTTGGAATAGTTATAAAAAACAATTTAAATATATGTTGTTGGCTAACTAATGCCAACCAAATAAGAACACATTATACATTAAAATTATCACACTGTATATAAAAACAATGTTCCCTTAAATTTGACTTAAAGTGAATATTATTCCTATATAAATTTATACCTAAATAAGATAAGCATCTTAGCATTTTCCAATTTGATTCAACTCCTTATTCAACCGAACTTGCTTAAATTTAGCAAAGGTGCCAGAACTGTTAGTTATATTGGTATATTAATATAGGGTTAGTAAATGCATAAGTTCGTAAGTTGGCAATTGACATCAGTCAGAATGTGTGAGCTGGCATCCTGAACCTGAAACTGCCTACATTCATACTTTACTTTGGATTGACCGCTTGCACGCTTACGCCTGTTCTTGCTCGTTCTCTCATCGCCATTAATTCGTACAAAATTTTTATTCCAAACATTCTAAAGCCATCCGATTTCGTTTTGATTAAAAAACAATGGACCATAAGGTATAGTATTCCAACTTTCATATCTCACTAATATTTTAGTTGCTTTTCATGTATCAGTATTGAAGCATAATGTATTTCGCAAGTCTGACTAACTAGTTTTAAATACTTTATAACATTCTGTTAGAGCTAAATGGTTTATTGTTCGTGACTGTACTATTTGTTATGCCCGCTATATTACAAAAATGCATTAATTTTTTGATTATTAATGTTTTTAAACATAACCTAACCTAAGAAAAATTAGCGTACTTGTACAAATTCTATAGAAGCTCTTAAATCAAACAAAAATATCTTTAAATATTGAACAGAAATGAACTAAATAATATTTATTTTATTAAATTAGTTTTAATTGTTATCTACAGGTGCTCGAACACAGGCCACTGTCTCATATGAATTCAGATATCCGTGAACTGGATAAACGCAAAAAATGCTTTTATATTCAAAGATGAAAAATTTATGAATTATTCACTGTTTGTAAGTATAATAAGAAATATTAAAATTTTATTATCACAAAGAATTATTTGGCATCAAAAGCTATCTGATCTATTACAAATAAGTAATTTTACTTTTTGAAATATTATATTGTAATTCATTTTATATTTTCAGTTTCTTAAACATTGGTAATACTTGAAAAAAAGAGTATTCTAATGCAGAAAATTGATTAGAATACTCAAGAATGACTTGATTAAGAAATCAATTCATTAATTAAAGGTTAGTTAAAAATTAATTTTTTTAAATTTTAGAATTTTTCTAAATTAGTATGATGTTTGAATTTCTTCACCTGATAACAATAAATTAAATAATTTATTGCAAAAGGATGAATTTTGACTCTGATATAAAATAACTAATATTTTTCTTAATTTATTAATATAAACAAAAATTTAATCTAAATCTCTTTTATAGGGTATGCAGCCAATTCATACTGTTGCTGTTAAAACGTTAAAGGAGTTATAAACATTTATAGAATTCACAAGTGAAAAGAATAAATACTACTGCCATAGACTTATTAGTATTAATTACAGAATGTATTAAATAAAATGTTGAATAAAAACAATAAAACACATTACATTAACTAATTTATATGAGTAAGTTTAATAAAAAAAACTGTACCAGATTTAATAATATTTATAAGAATTGTATTTATGCTTAGGTATATACACAGTCATTTTAAAACTATGCATAAAAATCTTAAAGTATAAAAATAAATATTCACATTTCATAAAATATGCTTAAAATACAAATAAGTAACAATATTTTTATATAAAACTTTAGTTTTAAAATAGAATTAATCTATCTTGAGAAATTAATTCGTTTCATCACATATTGTCTGAATTCCTGAAAAAAAAATTATTAAACAATTTCTAATTTACAACAGTAGTTGAAAATGCTTACGTTGTACTATTGTTCGCAAAGATATTAGTGTCGGTGAATCTGACATCTCAATTAAAAAGTTCTTTCCTTCATCACAGCACCTAGTTAATAGTGGGTCTAAGGGTAGTGATCCCAAAAACTCAACATTCAAGTCTTTTGCCATTTTTGTAGCACCACCTGTTAATGCTGGGAAAATTTCTGCTGGAACCTAAATTAGAAATATGAGTTAATTGTAGCTACTAATAATAATAAACTTAAGTAATAAACTTTGTAATTATATATTACCTTGCACTTTGGGCATACAAATGTACTCATATTTTCAATTACTCCAAGTATAGGAACGTTAACTTTTTTACAAAAATCTATTTCTTTTCTAACATCTAAAAGAGCTACTTCTTGTGGAGTTGTTATAATAACTGCTCCTGTTATTCCTGCATCTTTTAAATATGATACAGCTGACAAATGTTCATCAGAAGTACCAGGTGGTGTATCCAGTATTAAATAATCTAAAGTGCCCCAATCAACTTCTGATAAAAATTGTTTTATCATTCCTAAAGAAACATTTAATTTTAGATTTTAATTGAACTATTCATAAAAACCTGTTTAAGGTACAACTTCAAAATAAAAATATGTATTAGCAATTTATAATAATTTTTAAATGTTATGTAATTCATGGACTATATTTTGGTATTTACATGCCTAGATGTACAGTTATCTTTATCCAAAATTTAAAATGCTTTAAAAATTAAGATAATAAAATTACTTTTCTAATTTGTTAAAAAACTGCATTCAAGAATCTATCCATTTTATATCTGACTTTTTTTAAATTGAATTAGTGTAAAAAGTATTTTCATATTATACCATTCTTTTTAGGTCCCCTCCAAATAACTGCATCGTTTGAACTATTTAAAAGAAATCCTATAGACATCAATGATAAATTATCATCTATGTACTAAAAATAGAAATATTAATTTGATGACATTTTTTAATTGATGAAAATACACATGAGCAACAATTACATATTTTAATATATATACTTACAACTGGGGACCATCCTGAAGCACTTTGATGCACCTGTTCATTAAGAGCTCCAAGGACTCTTGGTTGTGAAGGTCCACAAATATCTATATCTAAAACAGCAACCTAGAAAAGTAAATATTATTATGACATGCAATATCCTGACTTATGAGACCTAGTTATTGTATGATTTTATATTTAGTTTCATGAAAATGGATTGTGTGCATGAGATATGAAGACTGGTTGCTGAGAACAGATAATCAATAGGAGGCAGGTACAAACGGGCTTGACCTATATAGACACATTGCAGTAAAGGCAACTTCACTGCAAGTGTTTATTTCTTAAACTGGAATCAGACAGTATCATTTATAATTCTGCAATGTACATTGAAAATCATATGGATGTTCTCGGATTGGGGAAAAGAGTAAGTGAAAGTTTTTATATTATTAAATTTTATATGACGGTTAGTATTAGAATTTTCTTATAACAAGTAAATTAAATTTAAGTATCCAAATATAATTATAATGTAATAAATAGTGTATAAATTAAAAAATTTTTTTTTAAATTAAACACTTCAAACAAAATATTTTGCTTACATTCTTATCAGGATTATCAGCAGCTAATGTTCTAGATATAAGAGATGTTATTGTACTTTTTCCAACTCCACCCTTTCCTGACAAAATTAAAATCTTATTTTTGACAGATGAAAGTCTTTCTTTTACTAATGCAATTCCAGGATCTGGTAATTTACTTGCACCTGATGAGCAAATGTTTTGATTGGGACATCCAGCACAAGCTGAACCCTTTCCAGCATTTTCACTTTCAGTTCCAGGACAATCTGTGCATTAAAATAGATTATATTGTTACAATCATAGTAATTAATTATTGATCTGTAAAACGTATCTTTTAAATTTTAATCGATGTTTTGCGTATTTTGAACTTTTTTATTAGACTGTTTAGAAAATTAGACGTTATTAACATTCTTATAAATAGACGTAAAAGTATTTTAAAATATCTCTAATATATCTGTAGTATTTACAAATTATAATTCAAACATAACCTAAATATTCATTAAAAAGAAAGATATATAGTATACTTAATTAAGAACGTTATAAAACGCAAAAACATATTTCTGATATTAATTGATATTATTATGCATCATAAAAATTTTTACATGTCAAACAATAAAGATTAAATTGTACGAAGAAATATGCTTACGATCGGGAGCACCTTGCGGAACATCGGCCATATTGGAATTTGAATTTATATATAATTACGCTCTCGTACAGTTTCTGTTTGAAAATATTTTGAAAAAATTAAAATTAATTTTTTTTATCACTAAAACTCTGATTTAATATGTATTAAAAAAGTTTTATTTTGTAACTTTATAGCAACTGCAATCATGGAATGCTTTAGGATCATCGTCAGTGCCTTGCATAAAATCTTTAATGTCAACATCTCGATTAAATGATTATGCAAAAACGCGAGCTTTAGCTTGGCGACCGAATATGGGAGTCGAAAATGTTGAGTTAGTTCCTTTGTAAGTTAAAGTTCTGAATATTTATTAAATAAATAATTAGTTTTTTTAATTACATATTACTACTATTATTGTTATTATTATTATTTTAAGTTTAAGCAAGTTTTTAATTAATATCTGTAATATGCTTATTAGTGAATAAGTTAGAATTAGGATTGTTTGTTTTAATGGTTCTCTTGGTAATCTATCTATTGATTTAACAGTTGTTTCTCTTCTTCCTATCTGCCTATCAAACCGAATATAGCTCACAGAAATTTCTTTACTCTTGTTCTAATTTCACCACTGTTCAATATTAGATTCATCACATTTTTAAAATTTAAGTATAAGATCAGAAAAAATTTTTAAATTTATTTAATTAAATTACAATAATATATTTGAAATAAATTTGAAAAACTACAGCTAATAAAATACAACTTTTAAATAGTATTAGAATTTATTGTTTAACACAATACTTCTAATTTAATAAAATCTTATTAATAGACAGTAAATATTTCAATTTTGATATTATTTACATAGATCCTCAAAAGCTTTATCAAGTTATACAATTGATCCAGTCTCCAATATGTCTACTCAGCCATTAAAATTTCCAAATTTAGTAACTGGTCTTCCTAGAAATCCTCCGTATTCTTCTCAAACAGCACTTTGCACAAGGTTCACACCAAATGAGTGGTTTCAAAAACAAGTTAAGTTTTATAATGAATCTGACTCCAGCCGTTATCATTCTGAACGAATGAGAAGTGATGCTGTAAAAGTAATGAGGTAATAGATAAATGATATATAAAATTACTAAATATTACATTTAAATGCACTAATATTTTATTTGTTAATTAGAGAAGCAGAAGAAAAAATTCAACACAATCAATATGATACAGGCAGAAGATTAGGTGAAAGAATCAGTGATGTAACTTTTTGGCGCAATGAAATAGCATCTGAATTAGAAAAACAGGTTCAAGAAATTGAAAGACTTCAAGATTGTAGGGCAACTCTTGAAAAAGCAATTCAAGATATTGAAAATCCTATGCATGTGGCTGAAGAATGCTTATATCATCGAGAAGCAAGAAAAGGTAGAATAAAATTTTGTTACAAAGCTTTATATAAAATTAAGTTATTAATAAAATATTATAGGAACTGAGCTTGTCCATGATGCTCCTGAAAAGTCTCTACTTCGTGAAGTTGAACAGTTACGAAATGGTCAAAAGAGATTAGAAGTGTGTCATGATAAATGCAAAGATCAGGTAAAAATTTACTATTAATAAAAATTAATAACTTTTAATAATTGCTTAACATTTTATAGCTCCGAAATTGTAGAATTTCGCAAAATCAATTAGAGCTTGATCTAAAAAATAAGGAAAGTGCTCTTGGTATAGATGTTGTTTGCCATCAGATAAGTAATGTAAGCAGAGGTTTGCAATACTATTCCGGTATTGAAAAATATGATCCTTGGTAAGAAAAAAAAAATTTGAATTTAAAGTACTCTATTTTTCGTTATTTTTCTAGAATTATATGAATTAGTAAAGATAAATCTTAGTTAATTAGTTTGCAGTTGTTTGGTGTAATAGAATGTATTACTAAAAACGTGGAATTTTAAACATTCGTCTATTAAAACTTTTAAATATTGGATATATTTTTTATAATTACTTAATTACAATATTTTTCATGCTATTTAGTATTTCGAAGCCTGAAACATGGGCCGAAACAGCAAATCGGATCATTCAAAAATCACAATCAGAACGGACAAAATCATGTCAATTTAGAACTGATGCTGAGGCTTTAATAAATCGTGTAGCTCAAGAAATGTGGGATTCATGGAATAATAGTAATAATGCTCTATCTCAGAGATGTTCTGAGTTATTAGAAGCAAAGAGTAAATTACAGCAGCACTTGCATAAAGTAAGCGTACATTTATTTAAATAGATTCAATTTATGATTAGATTAACATAATTATATTGTCTTATTTTATAGGTTCAACAAGAAATTTTTGATGTGGAAAAGAATATGGAACTATTACGTAAAGCTATTGCTGATAAAAGCTATGCATTAAAAGTGGCTCACACTAGATTAGAAGCTCGCACACATCGTCCAGATATGGAATTATGCAGAGACAATGCATATATTAGTCTTCAGAAAGAGATTGAAGCTATATATAATCAAGTAGAACGAATGCATAAAACTTTAAAGGATATGGAAAACCAACATCAGAGACTACTTAGAACACGCAATGGTCTTGAACATGATCTTGCTTTGAAAATTGATGCTGTGCATATAGATAAAGAAAAAGTCTGTGGTTTAAGACGAGCATATCCAGTAAATGCAATGTTCAGATTTTAAAGTATTACTAAAAAATTACTATGCTTTAACAAAATTACTTTTGAAAATAATGTAACCATTATATCTACAATATTAATACAGAAGGTATAGCATTCATAAAAATTATAAGTTACTTTTAAAGGTAGGAAGCTTTTCGATTTTATTAACTAAATAATCACGTATTTTATAGTAAATTAATTTGTAGGTATGAAATTTATCTTAAATCCAAAAAAATTGTTTAAATAAACTTTAAATTTTATAGATGCTATCGATAATGCAATTATAAAAATGTTTTTCGTAATAATTGTTAGCTTACTTTGATAAGTAAAATATGTTGTTAGAATGATTATTGAAGTTTATTGTTTGTTAATGCACTTTCTTAATATAGCTTGGTATTGGTATCTTTGTGCCTTCTTTAGCTTCAAAGAAAGTATAAGATAAGACTACTTCATCGATATATTCCATCTTGGGGTCCTCATTAAATTGAGGATCAATAAAGAAAAATACTGGCATGTCAACCTATTTAGAAAACAATAAATTATATAATACTCAAAAATTGTACATGTTTATTATGCAATCCTAAGACCATTAAAATATTTTTAAAAAATTTACTTGTTCATGTGGAGCAAGCATTTGTTCTTCAAAGCAAAAACATTGTATTTTATTAAAATATTGACCAGCTTCAAATGGAACAACATTGTATGTAGAAATTCCACATATTGGAACATCTGTTGGATTAGTAGCTGTATAAAATGCTAAAGCTGTTTCTCCTGGTACTACTTTTATTATTGATTGTTGGGGTTTAAAATTCCATGCCATTTGAGCAGCAGTATCAGCACTAAATCTTACTTTCAGTACTCTGTCTTTTACTGGTTCCATATCTTTAACCAAACTGGAATCATGTCCACTTGTAGTACCTCCATAACTAAAGGCCTATTCAGACAAATTATTAATTTATTTTCATTGTTGAGAGTTTTTAATAGGTATATGATCTAAATAAAATATAGATTCCTAAACTAAAATTATGAATATTACTTTAATGTTTACAATTAATTTAGTATTAATTGCAATCATTAAATAAATAAAATTACAAATTATTTTACTGTTAAAAATTAAATTTATTTTATATAATTTCTTGCCTCATAATTAACAATTATAAATACCTGACAAAATAGTCTATATAAGGGTACTGCAGAGTAAGTTAAGCCTATGGCGAAAACTCCAACGGCAGCGGCATAATTAAATGAGCTTTTAAGTTTTGTTTTATTAGCAGCATGTGCGTTAGAAAAATTGGTAAACTTGGTTCTTATACTTATATCTATCGTCTTACAATAACTTTTTGTCAATAATGAACAACTTTTATACAACATTTTTAAAGGCAAAACAAAGTAAAACTTAACCTATGTGAATGTTTTGATTTCCCAAAACATACTTTTTAAAAACTTTAATTTTATATAATTCTTTTACATAAGCTTTGATATGATACGTTTAAATATTACTAGTTACTTTTAACAATTTGATTGAAGAATTGATATCATGTAATGTATATTCGTATTTGTTACACAAATTTAAGTCAAAAATCACTAAAATTAACTATAGTTACTCTATACGAGTTGTTAGTTGTTATATAACAGTCGCACTGCACGCGTGTCGTCGACCAGTTCGTAAACCGCACAATTTAAATATATCTATATCGATACTTTTCAGTTGGCTACTAGTTAGGGCCATTCATGCGTCGTAAGTTTACTTCCTTCCTAACCAGATGTTTATATATTTTGAATTATGACTTTTTTTCGAAAAATAAACAAAAATGAGCATTTGAATGATTTGTGCCCACGTGATGTATCCGTGAGTGTACCCGAATGTTTTAAAACGCTCAAGTCACTTTCAACTAATATGAGCAATAAAAATTATTTTGAACTTTATATATATTTTTAACTTAAATTGAAATTGTCACACTATAATAATTAAAGTTATTGTTATAGGTTATTACTTAAAAGTTTTAATGAAAGTCAAACATTCAGTATTTATTATTTTTATTTCAACATAATATTATAAAAATTAAGTAATACATTAAAAAATAAATATCAGTACATTTATTCATGCCAGTTCTTGGCATTACATAAGACATCACTTAAAGCTTTCATTAAGTCTTTGTCAGATGTGGTTCTATTTTTTAAATTTCTATAACTAATAATTGTAGCTAAAAGTAAATAAACTATTAGTGAAAATTATTAATAAAAATGCTTTGTAGAAAAATAATAATTTACCATCCATGCATTTACAAAATTCTGTTGTCTTAAAAATATATTTATGCCTCTGTTCTTGTTGATTAGTTGTTGACGTTCGTTTTCTTGCTGCTGTGAAATTGATAGCAACTGATTTTGAAATAAATTTCTTTAACATACAGACAATTGTTCTAGTTAATACATCATCCCGATCAAAACAATTTTTTAATTCACCACACTAAAATGAAATTAAGACATTAAATTATTGAAATTAATAGATGATTCTTAAAATGATTATAAATATAAGAGTAACATACCACATCAATTTTAAATAAGTTATTTGTCTTTAACAACTCATCAAATTGAAAAAACTGGTCAACAGTTTTCAAAGGCAATTGGAAATTGTATTTAAGGCTAAAGTTAATATATTTATTTTCATGAACAACATTTTTATCTGTTAAAATAGATTTAACTTCTTTTAATTCTTTTTTTAATTGACCTATTTCTTCAAACAACTTATTAAAATTATTAAAAATGACTTCTTGAAATTCTGTAAAAAGTATTAATTTTAGTATTTAAACATAACCTAAACGTCTATTCTAAAGTACATCGTGAAATGATACTTAATATTTGATGTGATGCAAAAGTGTAACATATTACCCTTGAAACTAACAATATTTGAAACGTCAATAACTGGAATATTTAATTGCTGAACTGACATCTGATTGTTGTTTTTCAATCTGTCAAAATTATCTAAATCTTCTACAGAATCAAAAGTATCTTGTGATGTTATGGTTGAAGTTGAGGATGTAGTAGATTCAAAATTATTGAAGATTTTATTTACATGTACTGCCATGTCTAATTTTTTGGCTTCCCCTTGAAGTTTTCTTCGTTTTACATTATTCGCCATGTAACATATTCAGGCTTCTGAAGCGCTCTTGCCAGACTCCATACAGGAAATATTGTTCTTTACCTTCAAAGTATAGCTAATTTGACAAGGGGTTCGCTATAACAAATTCAGCACCGCATTAAGATTTTGCTGAACCCAAAACCAAAAATTTCTATGGAGAATCTTGAAAAATCAAAATTATATATAAATATAACATTTGTTTTAGTCAAAGAAGTTTTAATAAATTATATATAATTGAAAATTGATTGTTACTATAATTAAAATATATTTTTCTCATTTTATCTTAAGGGAATTCTGAAATAATAGTATCGAAGGCTGAGAACTGAACAACTCTATTTTGATAATAATGTTTTGATTTAAAAAGGCTTCGAATCCTAAGCTTTTATGGAATATATTTGAAACTATAACTTAAAAATCTAATATCAAATTCTAAACCAAAAAAAGTGTATTGATAAAAAATATAAAAGGAAATTTTATATTTAATAAACATATACCTTTATCAATATGAAAAATATATACAAATATACATGATTTTTTTCATATTGGTTATAAAAAAACTTCACATTATATATAAATTTATAATTCATAGTTAATATTCCATGTAACAGTAACTACCTTCTTTGGTGTAATGTAGCACAAAGCTCAAACATTTTACACGCACATATTTTTATGACATACATCGTATTGAAATTATTTCGTCTATTATTTGAAATCTAATATTTTTTACATCATAATACCTAAACACATATACCATAGTCAATTTATCTCTGAATTTTAAATACCAGCAGCAAAAAATATAATTTATTATTTTAAACTATCAGAAAGTTATTTATTTAAAATCTACTTAAAAATAAAACTAAAATAAACACTATATAAAATTATCTGATTGTTCCCTTTACATATACGAAAACTACGAAATAACCAATATACAAATTTATAAAATGATTTTGTGTAGATATACTATTATATATTCATCATTAAATTTGACATATCTTAATAGATTTTAATAAATCCAGAATCATTTATATTCTTTGCATGAATTAAACGTTAACTTACTATGTATGTGAGATATACTGAAGGATTAAAAAAGGCATAAAATATTTTTTGAATAATTATTTTGAGCATTTTGAACATTTCTCCTCCAAGACGATGATGATTCTGAATAACTGAACGAAATCTTCGAGCGCTTTGACGGCGAGTCTTTCCGCTTATAGTCCATTACATCAAGCGCTCCACCACCACCTCCCGGAAGATCTAGACCGCTTTCAGGCTCTTGCTTCCTAGTGAACTGGTTAAACACGCTGTCAGCGAAGACTCTAAGGCTGTCACGAGGAACGCCAACAAGAATTCCAGTTTCAAGTAAATTGGACCTTGCAAGATTTTATATCTAAGCGGCCCTTTTAATAGCTACTAAAATATTTTCACGTTCAGGACATTAACAAACTAAGTATATTTAGGGATCATTTTTTCTTTTTAAATAATCTGAAGACGAATTCATCTTCAGTTACAAATTTCTGTCTGTTAATATACATCCGTCTGTTCGTTGTTATTCCATTGTCATTAGAATTGATTATAAGTTTTATGAGTTTTAAATCATATATGTATATCTATTTTAGATTATTATGCAACTATTTATAATACATATTAACGACACAGTAACGATAATCAAATGTTTGGGTTATTTCATCAAATCGACATTGGGTATCGTGTCACATTAATTTATAGTTATAAATACTGGTTTGACGCGTAATATTATATCATTTTACAAAGCCATCATAGTTTCATCTGTAAGCATAAATACGTTTATCGAGTATTCACACATGTCGAGAACGTCCGACCAAAAATTAATATTTCTCAGTTATCGAAATGTCGGTTTTAACTATTTCATAAAACACTGTTTCCTCAATCAAAAAATGAGTTTAGTGTTTTTTGAACAAATTTTTATAGCTATCTATAAAAGAACGGGTATGTCACATCCCGATAACTGTTACATTAATATTAACCATTTTTTTCCATTTAGATATGTTTAAAATCTAATTGATATTATATTAAAATTACATTAGTAAAACTACTTATGATGTTCCAATTTATTAAAACGTTTCAATTATATAATGCATTTTTAATCGTAAGTGATTAAGTAGTATTCAATAATGCATTCGATATAAGAAACAAGTTTTAAAATGTAGTTGAAACCTCTTCGGTTCTAAGTGCAAAAAAGTATTGAAGAAAAGTAATATATTTCAATTTCTATATATATATATATATATATTAATATATAAATATAAACTTAATACATTACTGCCATTTATAAATTAAGATCAAATTAAAAATATAATTTAAAATGTATTTTTATTAAAAAATTTAGACATAAAATTTATTTTTATATGTTACATAACGTAATGATATCAAAACTAACTTTTTTAAAACAATCAACTTGTTTTAAAATAACAAACACATACGAATTATTAAGACCGTGTTTTATCTTTTACAAAATTTATGGTCTTTTTCCGTATACTATAAATAAAGGCAAATGTTGTTTATCTAAGGCAGATTTATGCTATACAATTTTTATAACAATCATAAGTGTTGTCATTTGTATTATTTCATTGCATTATTGTGACATTTTAAAATATGTACAATTTGATACGGTAGAAGGGTTACTGCAGTTTAATTCGTACTATATACTATCTAGTTTCATTCATCTATATTCATGCATATCTAGCAAGAACAGACTTTTTGTCGTGAAAAAAATTTTAAAAGTTTCTTTAATTCTATCAAAAAAAGAATTATATCAATTAGCAAAATGTATTTATGTTAAGAATCTGATTGGATATATTTTTCTAATGGCACAAGTACCCAATAATGTATCTTCGAAAATGACATTCATACTAGTGATGAAAATCTATGCTTTATTTGTTACTATAATTGTGTTTTTAATGGATTTTCAATATACTAATTATGCTTTAATATTAAGAAGCTGTTTTAAAAATATAAATGATAGTTTGGTCAATCTTAAACAAAAATCCAATGAGGGTGAATTCACACTATCTAAGCATATAAATTATCAAACACGACTAATAAATCTACAATTACTAAAATTACGTTATCTGCAACAAAAACGCCATGAAGTTGTTAGCACGTTAAAAGAATTAAATTCAGTTTTCACATTACAAATAATAGCTTCGATTCTCATGACTTTCGCTGAAGTAACATTTGGACTATACTTTTTCTTATTGCATAGTCAAGGGCAAAAAGGTATTGACTTAGAAAAACAAATTTGGTATAATTATTTTTTAACATCTGTTACTTATTATTCTGTAAAAATGATCATAATGGTTTGGATATGCGAAGAAGCTAAAAATGAGGCATCAAAAACTGGTATTATCGTGCATGATATTTTACTTGATAGTGATAGTGATCAATTAAAGATCGAGGTACTAATTTCTATAAAAATATTATTTAATCAAATCTATATATGTATAAATATAATATAAATTATATTGTATTACTATATTATCCCAATTAATACTTTAGCTCAGTCTATTTTCTCTACAACTACTGCAATATAACAATAACTTCACATTTAAGTGCATTGTTATGGATGCAAAACTGATAACTTCTGTAAGTAATATTTAAATTTTATTCTATTAAATTTTTCTCAAAATTATAGTAAAATATGTAACATGCTTCATATATGTATTTTAGATTGTAAGTGGAATTGCGACATACTTACTTTTATTAATACAATTTCTTAAAACAAAAGCAAAAATTCCGAAACATAACGAAATATTATAATTAAACTATTATGTTAATCAATGTATAGCTTAGGCTCCTAAATATAGACGACCAATTACGCACATCCAGTACAACGGTTCTAATTCATTCAAGCGTCCTGAATTCTGAATAAAATATTATTTTTTGAATATGGGAATAGTGTAATCTATTGTTATTAACATAATTTCTTAAATTTAATAATAAAAATTATTTTTTCTTCTATGAAAATTAAATTGTAACTTTCAATAAATATTAAAATAAATACATATTATTTAAAAATGATGCATTATCAAAATTATTTTCTATATTTTTATGAATTATTACTATAAGGTTTGAAGAAAATATTATTAAAATTGACTTAAATAGATAATTTAATTTAGATAATTCATTACTGTGCGTTCACAGATGGTCGAAGAATTGAATAAGTAAAAGTTAGCTCGCTATATAAGTAATTACGGATAAGCTGTCATCATGTACTAGTATTTGAATTCCTTAGTTCAATTCTCTCCTGAATAAAGTGTAAAGTGTATATACTTCTTTTTAATTATAATAAAATTGTTGTCGTATAGAAAATTTTAATCGTAAAGTTCTATATAGTTAATGTATTATGGAAAGAGGTATTAGCGATAACCAATAAAACTAGAAAGGTAGAAAGCTTTTAAGATTACTTAGTAATATTGCCGTTTAATATAATATCGTTTTCATAATTCAAGCATGTTAATATTACTGTAAAAATAAATATTTAAACAAGAACCTCTAGTTTTTTCATTTCCATCTCTATATTCATTCTGTAAACGACATAATTAAAAAGTAACTCCATATTAATTTTCATAGAATTCTGTGTAACTAAATACATATAAGAAAATAACTTCAATCTAATGTACACGAACATACAATATTTTAGTAATAGAATTGGATCAGGTTTCTTCAGTGCTTCAGATTTTTCAAGTTTAATAAGACCATCCATTTTTGTGTGCCAAATTTATGGACTAATATCTTGCAAAATTGTCAATGGCAAGATAGAACAGTCAAAATTTATACGTTTGTATTGCACAGCAGTAACATTGACCTACATTTGTTCATCTATATTAACTTTATATATTATAAATGTATCGAGTTACATTAACAGATTAACTACATGGATGCTTCAAGATAATTGTTTTTATATATTAGCTAATTTCATTGTCATAACAAATTACGTTTTTGCTAAACCTACTGTTGGTATATTACAAAATCTTGCTAAAGTAACAAAAAAACTACCTATTGAGAAGTTCAAGAAAATTGGAAAATGGATACACCTGAAAGATTTAATTCTTTACATTTTATTAAGTGTGCATCTACCAAAATTATTTTCAGGAAATGTTTTTGTTATATTTTCAAAAACGATTGGGGCTTATGCTACTAATAGTATATATTTATTAGACTTTCAGTACATTAATTATGCAGCCATTATAGGAGGCTGTTTTCAACACATAAACGAAGAGCTCGTAAAATTAAAACATAAAGCAACCAAAGGAAATACTCATCTTTTAAGAAGAATTTTTCATGATCAATTTAATCCATTACTATACACTAATTTGCGATATTTAAAACAGTGGCATTATGAACTAAATGAAATGATAAAAAAAATAAATTCTACATTTGGTTTGCATGTTGTTGCTAGCATGATATTAACATTTACCGAATTAACATTCACTTTATATTTTTATATACTTGACAAAAGAGTTAAAAATGCACGAGAATCGGATAAGGATTTTTTTTATTGTTTTTATTACACTATGGTTTCATATTTCTCATCGAAATTATTATTATTTACTTTGACTTGTCAATTTGTCAATGAAGAAAATATGAAAACACGCGAAATAGTAAATGAAATTATAATAAATACTGACGATAGACATTTTAAAGAAGAAGTAGGTTTCTTTAAATTAATGAGATACTAAAAGAAATTAAATTATACGAGATTTTATTAATTTTTCAGCTCCACACTTTTTCTTTGCAATTGTTGCATATAAATAATTCTTTTGTAGCTAAAGGTGTACAACTAGATTGCACTCTTCTCACTGCAGTATGATATGAACATTTAATTTTCAAGTAATATCTTAAATATATATTTCTAATTATTAATTTTACTTATTCTCTCTTAACTTCAGATGGCGGGAGGTATTTTTACATATCTTTTAGTACTAATACAGTTTCTGGTGACAAATCAATAAAGAAACAAAAATATTATTAACAAACTAACCTGAAACTTCCTCTAACACAAATGTATTTATTGTTACGTACATTATGGCGTAATTTCATTTCTAAAAATATTGAATAAATTGAAATTTAATGTGAACATATTTAATAATTATGCAGAATAGTTCTAATCCCTTGTAAAAGTAAATAAAAATTTATTATCAGAGAAAAATTTGTATCATTAACTATTTAAACGTAATAATTACGAAATTATGATCTCTTACATAATTATACTTACTTTACCGCGCCTTGTTACAGCGCACAAAATATTTTTAATATTTGATTAATATAGATAAAGATAATCACAATTTTTTTAATTACAAAATAAAATCAAGCTGATTGGTAACGTGTTAATTTAATGAAGCCGTAAATTCATAAACTTAATCTGTGATAGAACATAACTAAGCTCGTAATTGATCAGGTAATGTAAGAAATTAGAAAAGTTAAATAAAATGCATATAGAATTCTAAATTTTAATCTTTGAAACTTAGAGTATTTTTTAATATTTTTATAATTGAAGATCGTTTGATCATGTTGTATTGGTGCGTTCTTGATCTTATTAGAGGATGACCTTGGGTATATCCTAGGGTTAATAGTCACGTGGATTTTCTTTCAACTCCTTACTTATAGCAAGATATAGCCACTATCCACGACCTTGTACTCAATAATATGACTACGACGGCAAACTTTGGTCGTCCTGAGAAGTCGTAAATCGTCCTCGCAAGATCATTCCGCATTTGTGTGCACTCAGTCCCCACACCTAATAGCAAAAAGTGCTATTTGCTAGGGTAATCTCGTGCCAACAAGAGGGTAAGAAGATATTATGCCCGGTCTGACCCCCAAGGTCCGTATTACAATTTTATCTACTAGTGAGTTTCATAAAACTCGCGACAAAAAGTTGTAGTTGCTTCTGAGCCAATGTATGTAAGGACTGGACGTAGGGTCACTTGTAATGGAGCGAAGTCTCGAACGAAGTTCATACAACAAATGTGCGCATAGTATGCTAAAATTCGTAATAAATTCATTTTTCAAACGTAACACTAATGTATAATAAATAATACAATTAATTATTTTTTTTATGTTTTTCGTATTTTTATTTAAATAAACAATAGAGACTTTGAATTGTTAAATTTTCGCGTACTTTTGAAAATTTCGGCATACACGTTCTACTGCTGAGTCACGTCCGCAATGCGTAACGAACTTTTACCATTTTTTACACAGCGGAATTTGCAACCGCGCCAGTTGCTCAATATAGCCCTTTGAGGTTTGATCAAACAGAACATCCTAACCTCCTCTTCCCCACGCCAACAGACAACCTTGAGCTCACCGCTATAACGCTTTCCGCTTTAGGCGCAGAGGCCACTTTCTTGCGCACGGCAATTTACTTCGAGTATTACCCGTCACGCATACTCGGTAAATTTCCTCGCAAATGTCCCCCTTTAGGTTAAGAGGTAACGGAAAAAATGCCAAGCGGTAACTACGCAGTGGCTAACCTGAGCACCCTTTAACCTCGAGGGCGCAAGAATTTTAAACTAAAAAAAGTTGACGTAAAACGAAAAAAACAATTCTAAAGGTCTCCGCAAATTTTTTATCTTTCTTGTAAGAAATATAGTTTAATCACTTTAACTGATGCCATCCCTGAACTGCTCTACATCATAATAAATTATGTAATTCACGACTTACAGAATTTACGACATACAGCCAGCAGCCAATCAATATCTAGTATCCAGCATTTGGCTAATGATGGTAAGAAGCGAAAAAACATTGTAAAAAGGAGAAAATTATATATATACGCTCCCATTGATTGGTGATTATGATATATTTAAAAAACTTTTTACAAATAGGTTCATAATGAGTAGTAAAATAAAATTGTTTTGTTTATGAAATTTGATTTAAAATAATTACAGTATACTAAAGGACCTGAAGTATTTTAATCTCGTTTCGTTACGTATTATCTTTGTGAAACTGGATAAGAATAACTAGATACGTAGTCATGGAACCTATTATCTAATAATATATTAAATTCTTTATTAATAAATTGTACTATTGTATAAAATTATTATGTAATAATTCACGAGATAATACAAATATAAAATATATTATATGTTATATACGTAAAAGGTTTCAATAATTACCAGTACTGTATTAAAACACTTACTGATTTTAGAAGTGTGCAGTCTAATGCAAACATATCCAGGGCTGTAAACTGAACTTTCTTGTGAAGCAAATGTGATGAAAAGTTGATCAACTAGAATAAATTATCATTTATTATTGAGCAAATCATATAATGATTATGAATATATCAATAAAGTTATGCTTATATTAATAATTAATTATATACGGATATTTTAATAATTCAATTCAAGACCTCTTTATTTATTTTTGAACTTATTGCTGCATTTTGTAAGATACGATGTATGATGTCTCCCGTTTTTCTAATCTAAAAATTTTTATTTTGTTTTTCACACAATTAAATCATATAAGTAAAAATTGCATTACCTCAGTACTAGTTTTGTTGATGTATTTTGTTAAAATAATAAGAGAATATACATCAAGAATTAACCAACACAAAGCCCACATATCAGTAATGGACTTTATAGCCTTAGTTTTGCCAGATATTGATGGTTTTATTAGAAAATATGTATTGAGAATAATCGAGAAAAACAGTTTTATTATGCAAATTAAAATAGATAAAGAATAGAAATTCGATACGTCATTGGAAATATCGCATATATTTAAATATGATTGTCGTAAAATAATCACTCTCTCATATTCTGATAAACAGTGAACAGAGGAGCAATTACTTTGAAATTTGAAATTGAAATTTGTTGAAAACGTTACAGCATTAATATATTTTTTAAACTCCATATTTATAGTTTTGACCATACCATAAATAAAAGTTACAATAATTACATATTGTACAACTAAGCTGTTAATAAGAAAGTTGGGAGCTAGTGTTAAAAATATTTCTAATTCAGTAGTATCGACAAACATTCCGACCAGTACAAGAATTATCCAAAGTGTAGAATTTAGTAGCAGAATTAAAGTTTGATGTTTTATAACAAACTTCAGTCTGTACTTTTTTTCAAACTTTTCCAAAATTGCATTATTTGAAAACAAATTATTTCCAATTCGTATAGCTGACCTTTGGCTTATGATAAATTTTACTAATAACACAGTAGACACTGCATAAACAATGAAATTTCCAAATGCATCGATGGTCTGGCTCATTTTTGAACGGTCGATTAGCTTTGATTGAGATTGGTAAACCTTGTAGACTCCGCCCCATATAAACACACACATTAATAGAACATTGTATATTATACCTCGATAAGAATGTTTAAAACAAACTGTATAACTTCCTTGATAGGTTTTATTATATTCCGACAAAGTCATAGTATTTAATCCTACAATCCGATATAAATGAAATAAATAATTTTCATATTTCATAGTGGAAGATATGAAAAAAATATTATAAACGTGTAACTTTTAAAATGGCGGCTAGAATTCAACTTAAAATTCTACCTCGAATTCTGCCCGTTAATTTCTTTATCATGTTAGTATTACATGCGCGATCGCAGTTTTATTCCAGTTTATTCTCGTATACGTTTTTTTGTAAGCATACGTGCGTATTTTTCCTGTAACTATAATAAAGGCAAATGAAGTATTAAAAATTGAAGCACATGAGAGTGGATTGACGCGAAACCGATTAGTTTGAGTGATAATGAGTAATCGATCAAAATTGCAGCAGCAAAATGTACAGAGCATGTGTAACGCGGCAAATGCATAACACATAAAGTAATGAGAATAGAGTAATATTTTTTTAGAACGAAAGATTACATATCTTTTCGTTTCGTCGAAAGATGTATTCACTGTATCACAAAGGAGGAACAATGGTCTTAATGTAAGTTGTAATTTTTTATTAATCGTAAACTCGCGTTTTACGTGTTTTTATGCGATATCAGAGATGTAGCCCGATTAGATCGATAAAAATCTAAAAATCTGAATATTTAAGTAAAATATTATAATCGACCTTTTCTAACTTAACCTGGTGCACGAGGAGCGCCACGGCGGATTCGAGTTAATTTCGTCTCCAACACAATTGGAAAATTCCGCGAAATTCGAACGAGTGTCAAAGTGATTTTCGGTGTACATAGGGGCGATTAAAGGAGGAAGGAGAAGGAGATTGAAAATACGGGGGCTTTCTAACTATAGGTTGATTGATTTAGCGAGTGAATTGCCTTCGTGGAAGTAGGCTGACGCACCGGGAAGCGGGTTGCTCGGCGGGCGCGTCCACTATCCTCCTTGCGGCGGTTCTCTGGAGCGCGATGCAAAGGAATCCATTGCCGCGGCTACTCGGAAATTCCGAGGGGCATTCCGCGTAGATGAATTGGCCGCGGTGGGGTTGAGCCGCGGCGCAGGATGAAAGGATGCTCGGGGGGGCCGCTCCGGCGCAGTAAAACCTTGCCTCGTATAAACGCGCGGCGCAAGGCCAAGGACGCTCTGTATATGTGGACGGCGCGCGCGCAAGCACGCGGCCGGGTTGCCGGAAATGCAAACAGGCCGCGCCGGAGGCTTACGTAAATGGCCCGCGGCTGCAGCTCGGAGGATGCGCCGGCCACGGCGTGTGTGTGTGTGTGTGACAGAGCGAGGGGCGGCCGACGTGTGCACACAGGCCGGCGGCAGAAAAAAAAAGAGTTAAAAAAGAAAAGAATATAATATTGTTATTTCCTCGAATTACGGGCGCGCGTATAAGACCGGCGGCCCGCGAATCAACACACGCACACGCGCGGGCAGTGCATCTGCCGCGCGGGAAATATACCGGCAGCGCCGGCGACAGCGGCCTGTGTATACAGGGCACGCACACACGGAGAGGGAGCGGCGAGCGGCCGGCGCCGCGGCCCTCCTCCTCAGTTGCGCGCTAGCCACCGGCGGGAGCGGACGACGCACTCGCGAGTCGCGAGCTCCGGAGTCGACGGCAGGCTTCTCAGGGCCTCTCGAGTGCGCCAGGTGCGGGTGCGCAGCCGGGGACTGCGGCGCAGGATGAGCCAGGAGGACGCGGCCCGGCCCGAGCTGCCAGGCTAGGCCCGCGGAAGGACAGGTGAGCCCCCGGCGCACACGTGCGCCCCCCCCCGGTGTTTGTTGTTCCCAAGCGGTCGGCGCGCTGGCAAGTGGCAGCCGGCGCACGTCTTATCGCGACTCGCCCACCCTTCCCGGGGGAGCCGGTGGTTCCCGGCGAAGGGCCGCGAGCAACAGGTCGCCCCCGCCGAGTCTTTGGCAGAGTGCCGGGGGGGCGCCAAGGGCCCGGCCGCGTCAGTCAACGCCGGCGCGCGTAATCGTTCGATTTCCTACCGTTGGGCCTCGCAGTCGCGCGGCCCACGCGCGCCTCGGTTTCTCCTGGCCCTGCCGATCGCGTCGGCTACCGATCGCTCGTCCCCGCGCGCGGCGTGCCTCCGCTGCCGGCGTGCGCGCACAAAGGGCTTCCGGCTAATTTGAAGGAATCGAGCGGCGATCGGCGGGTATTTTCGGGGCGGCGCGGCGGCGCTTCATTGAGGCCGAGCGAGGCCGAGTGCGCAGTAGACGAGAGGGGCCGCCTCCGGACTTTCTCAATGGACGCGCGGCGCGCAGGGTTCGTCGAACCTGCCGGCGGAAAATCCATCCGGCGCTCCCCCCCCCCCCCCCCCTGGCTAATTTAAGACGCGGCATCGCCGGAGCGCCTGTCGCGGGGAGGCTTTTGCGCGCCGACATTGTTTCCCCGAAGGGCGCCACCACCGCGGGCTCGTCCTCCCCGGGTGGGTGGGTGGGGGGGAGCCCTTTCTCTCCGCGGCGCCGCTGCTTCCGGGAGCGATCCGGCGCTTCGGGGCGCTCTGACGCGCCAATTAGCCCGAGGGACGCGCGCGCCTCCCGGAATATGTGTATACACGCGCGCGCGCGCGCACACAGAGAGAGATCTCCTCTCAGGCATTGTTCCGCGCTAAGCGCCCCAGCCGCAGGAACAGAGGGTTCGGCGCGCGGAGTGGGGCGGAGGGCATAGACACCGGCCGTGGGACGACGCGCGCCTGCCTCCGCCGATAAACTCGCGCGACGACCGGCTTTCCCTTTCCTCTGCGCGGGAAGCGCAGCGCGCGCATCGTCGTCCTCCTCGTGCCACCTGTGTACGCGAGCGCGGCCTTCGCGATCAAGGGAGCCGTGTCCCGCCCCCGAGCGATTATCGGCCGCCCGCTAATTGCGCCCTTGGGCTCGGCCGCTCCTCGCCCCCGCAGGGCCCGCCGTGCAGTCGACATTTTTTTTTCCCCGCCGCGCGCGCGTAATGTCTACATGCCGTGGCCCCAGAGGGCCGCCCGCGCCTCCGGGGGGGGGGGGAGAGTCCTTTGTCCGTCGCTCGTTCTGTGTGCGCACGCGGGACAGCTGCGAGCCGCCGCCGACGCCTCGGAATCCGGCCCGTGGAAATGCCGGATCTCAGCGGAGCTTCCCCTCCGAGATGTACACCGTCCGCGACACTTGAAGCGCCCCTCCCGCCTCGAATCAAGTCCTTTCTTTTTCTCCGAACGACTGCAGGCGCTCGTCGTCCTATGTGCTTGAGATAGGTCCCCCGTCCTCGCGACGACGGCTTTAAAACGTTCCACTGAGACACTCTGACGTATCGCTCGTGTCAAGGCGGAAAGTACGACGAAGGATATATACCGAGCTGTACAAAGGACCCAATCCTCTTGTACTACGCACTTCCTTTCTTCCTAAATAAACCGTTAAATTTATTCGAGCTATTGGGAAGGCAGTAACGCTGCCGGCAAATTGTTTATCAGTTATTTTTCTCCGCTCGGTTTCTTTGTCCTTGCTTTTCGTAAATAATCAGTGCAGGAACGAGTTTAAGAAACACTTAGGCTTAGGTTAGGATCGCTTGTGTAACTAATTGCGTTGCCATACATTGCTTTTTGAGCAATCCGTAATGAAAAATGAACGTCCAGATTGTGGAACGCGTTCAATACGTACTATTATAAAAATATAACGTTCAAGTTTATTGTATGTTTATTTAATTTATCGCATTGAAACTGACAATTCATGTAACAGATAACGTTTGTCATATTCTTATGTAACCCTCGAGCTTATATTTCTTTCAAAACATCTTCGCTTTTCAACAATTTTTTTGCAAATTAAATCAATTATCTGATTTTTATTTTGATTCATAAGAAACCTTTTTATTTATTTTTTTTCTATTTATCAAAAATGATTTAATTAGTCATTAGAGTTTCTTAAAGTGGCACTAGTGATTAATTTTTCAAATTAGTGTATATAAAAATGTAATGTTATAAACAAATGATGCAACTGATATAAATAAGAAGAATAATAAACAGTATACAGAGAGAGATTATTTCTCCGCTTGCATTCTCGAGTGTATTCCTGACCGAGGCCTTCCTCGCTGGACCTTGTTAGTTTTCACGTAGATTAATCCCAATAATCGTTGAGCTTTAATCGGGGAAGACCCGTTTAATCTCGAGCTGCCAAAGACGGTGCTTTGATCGCTGTCATATCTGGCATTAAGGCATCAAAGGCGCCGCGAGCATTTCTTGGCTCCGTTTGGCTCAATTAAACAATCGTTCCCCGGCTTGTGCTCTTTGCCCTCGCCACGCGGAAGCAGACGCACCATCGACATCCTCATCCCCCAGGCACAAGGCCGACCCTTATATACTTTTCCTTACACTTTGAAAATAAAAAGAAAAATAAAAATAAAACCGGCATGCCGAGCACAAAGCCCCGACGGCACACATATGCAGAGCAGCACTCTGCCGTGTATATATATATATATACGCGCCCGTGGGGGGGGAGTCGGAAACCGAGTGCTTTTATTTGGGCCGATCGGATACTTTTTTGCCGCGCGGCTGCCAGACGCGGGCCGGCCCGGTTTTATTTACCCGCGCAGTCGTCTCTCTAAATGTTTGCCGGCGGCGCGACAAGTACGGTTGCGTCAAGTCCTGCGCGCGCGGCCTGTTTTCCGCGCACGCTCTACCGTGACGACGCGATCGCATCGTCTGTATATATATATATATAAGCGTCGTCGCGGGGGAGCTGAAAGCGGCGCCCCGGGGGTGGGGGTAAACGGCTGCCGGCGACGCGGTCGTGTTTGGCCGAGCGCCGGGGAATCCCCCCGCAAGGTGTATGGATATATCGCGCGGCGCCGGAGGAGAAGGAATGTCGCGCGGCGAGCAAGCAGGTGCCCCCCGCGAGTGTGCTTTACTCGGGGCCGGGCTGTTTGTTTACACGCGGAGATGGTCGATTCGCCGATTAGGATTTACAATCTGCGCTGTGCCGCGCGGTCGCCTTCGTTGTTAGTTTCTAGTTTTAATTCAGTGTTTACTGGCTCCAAAATAGAAAACTCAATTAAGTTCTATTTCGTTCTAGACTGACGGATGATCTTGTCGCGCTCGCAATATAATAATAACATTTTGTAACCCTCGTCGTTGGAATTTTCGCCTTGTACTTTTTTAATACAATTATTTAATGATGTACTTTCGATAGCAATGCCTTGACTGAGTTGGTCGGTTATTCCTAATGGCGCGTCTCCACTCTGTTATGTATACACGCTCTCCGCGTGTTTAATCTATTTAGCATGAGTAGACAAATAAACATATTAAACATTTATCGATCGGCAGTGTCGATTAATCTGCCGGAGCGGAATTGTATACATACGCCACCGGCGCGCTTAATTCGCAACCGAATTTATCGCGAGTAAATTATCTCGAATCGCGACGCCAGCTACGTCGGCGTCGGCTCAACATGCACCAACCGAATACACGGAGAGAGGAATCCACAGAAAATAAAAGCATTAGATTTCAATAGCAGAACATATTCTAATACTAGAATTTGATCTGCTTCGTAGCTAGTAGATTTATGGTGCTGACGATACCTTTTACATTGTTCGTACTGATACTCGTCATTTTACTACACTAGATGTCGCGAAATTATAAATTATTTGAGCGTAGTAAATTAAATTGATGCACCGATGAAAATTTAATTTAAGTCTACATTGACTATATTGTTAAATTTTCATCATTGTATCATTAATCATTGAGCCTTAATTAAGCACCTAAAAAGCATTGAAACTAAATTTTGGCTATTGTTTATTTTAGATTTAATCAATCTTCTTCATATTAGCCTTCGAAGACTGATGTGCTTTATATAAAATCAAAATCAATTAATCTATAAACCTAAATAAGATATCCATACAATAGTGAAAATTTAAAAAGTCAACCAGTGTAGACTAATTGCATTTTATCATTGTATGAATTCTTCCCATTAGGTTCATCAGTGAATAAATTATAATTTCATTGCACTCTTCAAAAGCTAATATTTATTAAACGTAATATATAACATTATATGAAAAGATCCATTAAATGTAAAATAAAAAATAGCCAAGCTAGTACCTAAAATATAAGTTTTAACAACACTTATATCATAGATAACGCGCAATCTGGTTTACCGATGCTGTGTCTGTGTATATTGAGGTTCTACACATAGAACCTACTTTTTCGGTGGATTCTTCTCTCCGTGTATGAAGCGCCCGAGATCCCGCGAAAGTGTGTATATACGCACAGTGATAAATGAAGTCTGGCGCTTGGCGAGACAACTTATTTGGACGGGAAAAATAAATGGTAATCGACCGGCTCTCTGCGCATTGTCGCCAATAATATCGCTATAATAACATTGCGACCACTTGTTCCGCGGGGGATAATAATCTAGGTTACAGGTCAGAGAGGGACGCGCGCCGGATTTATATAGGCGGGAGGCGAGTCGATTACGCCGGTCAATCCAAGCCCCTAATCGCTCGAGGAAGAACCAGCGACGTGTAGGGGTCAGGAGGGAAAGTGTGTAGCGAGCTTTCGAAACTCTGGTTGATTAACACTTGCCGCGGGACACACGAGGTGGTGTTGTTCGTTCGTTGGTTCGTTCGTTCCCCAGCGTCTCAGGATTGCGAACGCGGGCACGTCGTCGTCCTTACAGCCGTAACGCGCCGAGGAGGAGCCTACGTGCGTCACGTCGGTGTCATTTGCGTGCGTGCGCGTGTATATCAGTCGGAACACTTCGCGTCCGAACGCCGTCCGCCGCGGAAGGACCGTAGCCCCGTCGGACGGTTATTTACGAGCCCATTTTTATCCCGCTCTCTTCCGCCCCGGCTGTAATTTTTGTCCCCGCGGCGATGTTTACGATTGGGGAAATTGGACAAGGGAGAAAGAAAAAATATTAATACAGCGTTTCTAAGGCCGCTCGCGGGAAAGGGAGAAAACCAAGACTGTGTGCGTCCACCCTCGTAACAGCGCAGTCGACCTTGCCGGCGCTTTCTACTGTGCACGCGGAGGAAAAACTGTATATACAGGCCGGCGGGTAATTCAATCCGCTCAAGGCACATGTATATATATATATATATATCGCTCAAATATATATACAGACACGTATATGAGAGTTTGTTTCGCGCCGCGCGATTGTCCCGTTCTAGCGCGTAAAAAAAGGTATTATCCAAATATAAGCTGCGGGGCCCGCGCGCGCAAAAAAAGACAGTCGCCCGGGAGAAAGTTCCCCCGCGCGTTGCGCGCGCGCGCGCCGAGGCAATTAGTAATAAGACCCCAAGTAGACCGTAGCCGGCGCACGCGGTCGAGTTTATGCCCGAGTTAACAAAACAGCGCTCGTCCGACCGCGCAATTTCTCTTTCTCCCGGCCTAAAATTGTCCTATTTCACTCGGCCGCCCGAACCCGGGGGGCCTCCTCCGAACACCTGGCACACTTGACGGCGTGTACGTGACATGCGTCCGCGCGTCAGATAAGCCTGTCATATTTTTACCTTTTTTTTTTCATTTCCCCCACCGCATGTGTTACGCAGCCGATATACACGGGCCGACGCGGCGCCGATACACTGCCGGATGGACGATGATAGGAGTAACGGCGGGGGATACGCGTCGGAAGTCGCGG
Organism: Sycophaga agraensis; assembly: GCA_018906755.1. Taxonomy (NCBI): domain Eukaryota; kingdom Metazoa; phylum Arthropoda; class Insecta; order Hymenoptera; family Pteromalidae; genus Sycophaga; species Sycophaga agraensis. Next base: position 3,714,927 of record JACCIE010000004.1, read on the forward strand.
GGAGCGCATCGCGACGGCCGCGGTAGCTGTGCCCCGGCTGACCTTTGCCGCGGGGCCGCGAGAGCGCGCGCCGCAGAGGAAATTACCGCCGTAGAAGGCCGGAGAGGAGATGATGCCTCGCCGGGAGGAGGCCTAGGACGGCTGAGTAAGGATACTGCGCGAATTCCTCGAGCGAGTTCAATTTTTTTTTTTTTTCAGCTCCGGGAGGAGAAATTACGACCGCTTGCACGGTTAGTTGTGCGTTTTTTTTTTGACTCAACCGTGCCACGTCGCGGGTGCACGGGGGCTGGTTAAATATGCTAGGGATTCAATTTTTTATTTTTTGATTTTTTACCTTCTCTGTGTGATTCTCGGGTGATTTTCCCTGGATGTTGATGTTAATGTTTGTTGTTAATGTTGGATAATCAACGTTGAAATAACACAAGTGCTTGCGTGCCAGTTATGTAGCTTTCGGAAATTAAAGCTGGACTATGGGTCGTATTTGTAATAATATTAGTAAAGTGTTTATTCGTTCGGGCGTTTAATGTGAATATCTCTATGCAGATAGTTTGCTGTCCAGGTTATAAAGATAACGCTAAATAAGAAAAAAAAGCTCCGAATATGTTTTGTTTTTGAATAATATGTATGAATTGACAAAAACCAGTTGTATAAATTATTTAGCTTTATATATTTATTTTTATTTAGTTTCTTTTGGGGAGCACGGAACAAGTCGCTTTTGTTATACGACGTCCACACGTAATAGCGCCGGGAATTTTTAAAGAGCTTTATCTGAAAACATCGTTATAAAAATCGGCGATAAACCAATTGTTTCATAACGCGAGATTGTATGACCGTAACTGGTAACTCGATCTCGTTGTATTTATAAAAGAAAGGCGTTTGAACTACATATGGAGAAAGGATAGCGTACTACACATACTAATGAATCGAAGGCTAAAAATAGAAGAGGTATTTGATTATTTCTACGAAGGATCGAGTCGTTAACAGTAAGAAGTCGAGTACTTAGAAGCGCGTGCGCGGCGCGCATACGTGTAACAGCGCAGTCCCGGCACGCATTCTCACGTGCCTGCAATAACGCAGCCGCTCGTAGCGCATTTGTTTTCGATCGATCGCACTGTATGCCTATTGGCTCTAATGGTATATAATCCGGCTAATTAAAACAGGCCAGTCGAGCGTTGTTAACGTTTTAAATTTGATTCTCGTTGGCGCGCTCGTAAAGCAGTTAGCGGCGCCGAGCGCGCGCGCGCGTGTGTGTATATATATAATCCGAATCGGCAGGATTCCTTTCTCTTTTGGTATACGATGCAAATATATCGGCCGCTCGCCCGCGATATATATATACACATATCCTCCGGTCGTCCCCCCGTATCCTCGTTGAACGAACAACTGGCGCGCTCCTCGGCCGGGAGGAGGCCGGCAGCTGTCCTCCCCCCCTCCTCCTCTCCTAGCTCGTCTAATGATATTTTCGATATCCTCGTTATCATTGCGTATAATTTTAGTGTTTACGCCATTCCATCCGGATGACTCGGCGCGTTTCCCCTTTTCTCCCGGCGGCGCCGGCGAGATATCTTCAAAGTCGAAGGTTAGCCGATACGTGTGCGTGTGCACGGGCGCCGCCGCGGTTGCAACCTGCCTTTGGCCTCCTCGGGAGGCTGGCGCGTTATGCGCGCGTCATAACGGTGACCCGCGGCCACGGCTAAAAATAACACGGGCGCGCGACGCGGGCGTTATCTCCCGCGGGCCTTTGGCCGCAGCGCGCCCGCCCGATATACGCGTGTGTGTGTGTGTGGCTGTGTGTATTTGGGCGAGGCCGGATCCGGGCCGCACACGTGCACGCGTGCGGCAAACCTTACAACAACCGCCGACGCGCTCCCGGCTAAACCGGCACTTACCACTCGTCGAGTGCGCGAAAGTCCGCGGCTAGGAGCGGCCGGCCAGGACAAATAAACACACTTATACCCTCTCGCGCTCAAGTATATATAAATCCGTACATCCCCGCGGATACGATGATCCTCCGGCCGAGAGATTCACGTGCAATGTTTGCGCGGCCGTGTTTACCCAAGGGGGCAGCCGGGCCCCGTGGCTTCTTTTTATCCGGGGATCGAGTGATCGGCCGCAGCCGGGCGTCATCGGACCCGCCGCGATCTGTATATGTATATACACACGTGTGTACAACGCCTGGGGCGTATAATTGGCTTATCGGGGAGGCGCGATAAGGCCGGAAGCCGAGTGACGCGCGCGGCGGAGTTTGACGGGCGGCAATAACCGCGGCCCTCGTTTGTACGCGATCGCGTGTAAGGCTCTCCGGTGTGTGCACGCGTGCGCCGCGGCATAAGATGATCGATCGCTCGTTGTCCCGCGCAGGCAGTCAATCAAATATTCAAGCGCGTGTACGTACGATTTGCGACTGCGAATTATCGATCGGCCCGCGTTCGTCCCCGGCCCAAGCCGATTTTTATACGCTACCGCGCGATCGTACAATCCACGCGTGTGTGTGTGTGTATACGCATAATATACGCGTAGCGCGCGGATATAATCATTGCCATTGTTTCCGCGGTCCACTACGCACAGGAATACCGTGAACGCGTGTAGATTGAGCTCGCCCTCGGCGGCTCTCCCAGTACCGATCCTCGCGGAATATATCGCACGTACGCGCGACGTATTTAACCTCTAAGCGCCAGATGGCTTAACGCCGCTCGTGCAGTGTGCGATTACGGCGATTGACTTTGCACAGACGTGGCGCGGCATCCGTCCCCGCGGCGCCTGCAACGTCTCTCTCTCTCTCATTCCCGGGGACGAGCGAGCGAGTCGCCAATAGATGCGCCCACTATCTCGTCGCGGGGGCGTGTGCCGATTACTCGCCTTTCGGGGGTCTAGGTTCACGCGTCTGTGTATTAGCCAGCCAGACATTTTGTAAAAAAAATGTAAACGCGCCGCGTAGGCTGAGCCCAAGGTCGCGGGAAAAACTCGTGTCCTGTTTGTGGATAGAGAGAGCCCCCCCCCTTACTTCCTCGCCTCGCTATCTCGGCGCATCCGTGATAAGGACCTGGGAGCGCCTTGCGATTACCGATGCGAGCGTCTCGCTTGTACGACGTGTAATTACTATCTCTCTTTTTCTCGAGTTACACTTATGACCGGCGTTACATTTAATATCGAATGCGCCGCCGATAACGCGTTTCGTAATACGCTTCTTCTCCGCTCGCCCCCTCGGCTATATTATATGTACCCGTATAGGTCAATACGGCAGCGAACGTGAAAAATTACCCAAATACGCGTTGGAATATATTTTACTAAAGGAAAAATTATCTCGTATTTGCGCACGCGTGCATAAATAATACAAACATCATCAAGTATTTAATATAATTATTCACAGGTAAATAAACTTTGTAAACGATTTTAGTTTGATACGTATATATTCTAAATTATAGAAGCTGTAACATCACTACATACGGCGTTTATCGCGCCGTGTAATACAAAAATCCCGCAACGAGTTCTGCAAATAAACGACAGTTTATAAAGTTTACGTAATTTTATAGGTAATTCATGAAGAGTTTGCATCAGCTGATATGCTACCAGTAAGAGCAAGCTCAGCTACGTATGCGTCTGCCTTCGTGTAGACGTAGATGTGTGTTCTTCTGGTGACTAATATATTGCATTTAAATTTTATTTGACTTGATGATTGTGTACTCCGTACCATAATTTTATTTATTGCGTAATAAATTTATTGCTCCTTGGTGAATAGAGTAAATTGAAGTAGTAAACCTATTTATATTCAATTTCTAAAATTGTTATAAATAAATACTTGAGATTCGTAGAAAACTCGAATGACAACCTTACCTGCAGAGTGAAGAAGCACAAATGAGACACGCGATGAAAAAAAAATATACTTTAAGACGCCGTCTTAATTTTGAACTCTCATCCTCTTTCCGGATGTATCGGAATCGTCGTGGGGATACACGGGGCGAAATAAGAAGCGCGAGAGTTGTTTATCCCCCCCTGGGGCAGAAGAAGCGCCTTCTCCGGCGAATTCGGAAGGGGGCGATAAACAGTAACCCGCGCCCGGTGAAAGAGACCCGCGTCCCGGCGAATATTTTAATCCCAAGGCTCGTTGGCGTCGTGTTTATTTTTAAAGCGCGCCTCATTTTTTTTTTTCGCGAACCCCGCGAAAAACCCGGACTCCTCATATCCAGCGGCCCGCGAGTATAATTAGCCGCGGGGCCGGACCAATGCGCGCCACCCATGCATCCGTCGCGTTAACGGTCTATCGTTTTAAGAGGTCCCTTGATGGGCTGCGGGTAATTAAGCGGAGAGGGCCCCCCGCTTTTCGGGCGAAAAGAGAAATACACGTACGTAACGGGGCAAGTGTCCTCGTTAAGGCGCCACCTGCGCGGAGAGAGAAGCCAGCCGCGGGCGAGCCAACTAATGCGCCCTCTTTTTATCACCCAATTAGGGATTCGTACGATGATTGCGCGGTGGGCTCACGGGGCTCGGGATTATCTCGAGCGCACCTGCAAAGCGGCAACGCGATCGCCTCGGCGAAACAAGCGATGTGTGCTTTATCGCGACGGGCCGGTTAATCGGAAGGAACGGCCGACGGCACGCGGGCCCCGCGCAAAAGCCCGGCTAAGGGATATCGGCGTACACGTGCATACATTTGCCCACCGAGCGCCCATACCGATATGCGCACACGTATAGATATATTCGCGGAAAGACGCGCCGGGCACGCGGCCGGGGCATGTACTTCTTCTTCTTTTTTTTTACACTCGGCCGCGATAAGAGGGTCAAGGGTCGCGCGCGGCCTCGTCGTCCTGCGATCGGCCGATACGTGCGCACACCGATACACGATAAAAGGGAAACTTTCTCGGAAGTTCTGCGGGGGGTGAGGTCCCTTAGGGGGCCGCAGGGCCTCGCGGAAGCCGCGGGACGGCCGTCCAGTGTCCGTCCGCGCGCTTTTGGCCCGCCGCTCGGTAATTACGGCCCGCGCGCCGACAAACAAGCCCGCGGCGCCGTGACGCAGGCCGCGCAGCAGCAGCACCACCACCACCGGCACTGTCCTTATCTCCGATGGGCGGCCAATGTTACGCACACGCGCGCGTATGTGTACATCGCGCGCCGGTCGCTCTCTCGCCGAGGGGGGGAGGAAGAGAGAAGCTACAAAATAAAAAAAGTCGCGAAAAACAAGCGCCGGGGAGGCGGCGCCGCGGGCCCCCCGTTATGTATATATATACATCGCCCGAGTCACGGTGATCAATTGTGAGAAAAGCCGTCGCCGCGGCCGATCGATTTCTCCGAGAGCCGGCAGACTGTCTGGCTCGGCGGCCTACTGCCGGGGCACCGCCGTCGGGGCGGATTTCCAGACAGCTTGATTAATCGGCCCCCTAGCCGCTCGCGGATACGTGTATATACACATCGGGCCGAGAGAGAGAGAGAGAGAGATCGTACGAGAGGTCTTAGTCCAGGCGCGTCGCCGGACGCGTTGTTTGTTTCCCCGGTGATTGCTCGAGGGGGGGGGGACTTACGTAATTGCCGGGCGCAGCAGGGGAATCCGAATTTTAAATCTCCAGCGCGCGTCCCCGGCCTCAAAGCCCATTCTAATGAGCCGATCACCGGCCTCTTTTTAATACCGCCGCCCAAGGTCGGCCGAGACACATTATGCCACTTAGACGAGAGGCACACTTATAACGCCCGATTAAAAACTCGATATTTTAACTCGCGAGAAAATCCGCTCGTCGCCGCTCTCTCGGGTACACATACGCGCGTGTATAAACATCTTTCGGTGATAAAGAAGGTGCGAGCGCGCGAGAGCGGCTCTCGCTGTTGTCTGCAAGTAGGCGCGCCCCGCGCCCGCTCAAAAAATGCTGTGTACCTCCGATCAGGCGGTCTCGTTTCGATCGTCAATGAGGGAGGCGCCAATGACGGCTGACCGAAACGCCGACGATTCCAGGCGCAAGTGTCGGCCCGGGACACTTGTGCATTTACTCAGCCGCAAAGTAACTTGATAAACAAGTTTAAGAATAGGCAATTGGCGTCACGGCGATTACGCTCGCGTTTAAAATAAACGACAGAATAAACTTTGATGCTACCTTTTTTCTTTTTTTTTTTTTGTTCTCTCTCTCGCCATCTGTCTGACCGCTACTTTCTAGAGAGAAAAAGAGAAAAAAAAAAGCGACGGAGATGGGAGAGCGACGGGCGTTGGCGCTCGAGACACCCGGTACAAGCACACATCCGCTGCATCGGCCAAAACTTTCGGAACTTGCACTCGAAGCAATTAACGCCGTACGTTGTAAATCATTAAGAGCCCGGATTTTTTAAGCTCTGGGAATCTCGGGAATAATTGCTCGTTGAAATCAGTGTTGATCTTTGAAAGTTTTTTTTAAGCCTTCGTAAAACGTCGGCTATTTGCAAAATAGTGAAATTGTTCGTTATAGTAACGGATGATTTTTTTTTTTGCAATGCACGTGCTCAATTTTTTTTTATTCGACCAAGTGATTTTGTTAATAAGACCGTTTTGTTGTATTTCGTGTTTAACGGGGAATTTGTTAACGAGAAAACTACGTTTGTAACATTGATTGCTCGTGGGTTTATAATAAGCCGTTGTAATTTGATAAGGAAAGACATTATTACCATGTAACTTATGACTAGGTCTTGGCAAATAAGTAAATATAAAAACATTCCGACAAAATATCTTTCTTAATCATTTAACCGAGATGGACGTGACCGATGTACGTAAAAGATTAACTTTGCCGTCTTAAATGCGCTCTAGTGCAAACAATCGAATAGAGTCGCAAATGCGAAGATAGCAGCTGAGAGGGGTATATTCGCGCCAACGCTCGAGCTCTTATCTCCAACTGTGTAATATCCTTTATCGTCCGAGAATTTCTCCCGTGATAATAATCGCTCACTGCTGTCCAAATTTCATACACTCCTTTCTATCCGCACCAATTTGTGTCGTCTAATTTTGCCTTTTTTTAATTATCATATCAGCGTTGCGTAACTTAGATGTGACGCGTGTAAATATTCCCCTCTAGTTAAAACATCACGTGAATAATGCAATATCTGACTATTTTGTTTTATTTTTAATATTATCAGTCGATTATAAATGTTGATACGTGAAACGCGGAAAAGTCTTATGAAATAGAGTGCCAGAATTATGAAACATTATCCCATGTTTATACTGTTTATTTTGATTAATTTCAGTCAATTTTTCATTTGTTTTATTTTGATTGCAGATAGGTGTCAAGATGTGGAAGGCACGATCATTTGTGCGCTTGCTAATCCTAGCTTTCATAATCAAGACAGTGAATTGTAATCAATGTTTGACTATGATAGAAGGTTTGTTCTTGTGACTTATTTTTTGTTATCTATACAATGTTAAACAAAATCACAACTACACTTTATTGAATTTATTGCTTTGTTTGATCACAGAAGTCAATCCGAAAAGGATTGTTCGACTAGATGGTCAAGTGTTAAATATCCAATTTGAAATATCGAGAAGAATCACCCAAAGGCTAATTACTAGAATAATGAAAATATTTCTTCAAGAAGTTCTCGGTTATCCACACATTACTATTGTCGAGAAAGAAGACGAGTTTAATGTGACGGCAACTTTTGCCAGGTTATCCGAAAATCTCACAAACTCGCGTAAATCTATGTAAGCATTTTCATTTTTTATTTTATTAATCATTTGCGTGCTTAGTATATGAATACAAACATACTATAAAATTTCATTTACATGAATTGGTTCGTCGTAGATTTTAATTACATAGAACTTAATATATTTGCATTAATACGCTTATTTTATAGGCTTCCTGAATCAATGGTGAATATGGAAGTATGGATCCCACCTCAATTAGATACTACGCCTTTATTAAGTAAACACTACGTTGTAGAAGTAGGGAGAGTCGCACCTCCAGGGCATTTCGGTTGGTTTATACCAAATAGATTATCTAGACTAAACGATAGTTGGATAACATTTACAAAACAAGAGACTACGGCGCGTTTTGATGTTGATGACATAAATCTTAGGAAAATAATTAATGCTACTATGAAAACCGATAAGGAGTATTACTGTCAAGAATCATTCTGCAATGACGGAATGTTTATTCCTCCGCAGTGTCAATTTCTCAAGCACATGAATCAACCATGTGCCATGCTACTAGCTGATTACCCCGATGCGACCAAATTTATAAAAGATCACATTGAGCATTGGAAACTATACGTCAAGGTCGCGTGGGTGGGACCAAATTTGAAACAAATGGTTAAGTTTTTTACTAAAGAGTATTTGCAACATTCGCAAAACTCGTCTATGGACAGATCTTTAGTCATTCTGCATTGGACTCCTAGTAATATAATACCAAATGAGAGAGAATTTATGAATGTAGAATTTCCTAGATGCGGGTCTAGAGGTGATATGGAAGGCTGTCAGTATGAGATTAGAAAATTAGAAAAGCTCGTATGGAACGGTTTAGAACCAATAGCTAAATTGGCTTTCGAAGCAATAAATCGAGTGCAATATACCGGGAGCATGTATGAAACACTAATAAGTAAATTTAATGAAAAATTAGTAAGTAAATATAAGTATAGCAAATTACCATTGATCGAACAAGAAGTAGCCTGCGACTGGTTAAAGGATAATTTGAATTACACACTTTCAAATTGGATGCCAAATGACGAGGATAAAAATACATTGATAATTGGAGGAATTTTCCCGATGACGGGAACATTTTATACGGCAAAATCAATTGTACTCGCAGCTCAAATGGCAAAACAAGCTATAAATCGAAACAATACGATTTTGAGAGACTACAATTTAAAGATGCTGATAAGCGACGGCCAATGCAAGTCTGATCTTGTCATGAAGTCGTTCATCGATTATATCCTGCACAACTATTATTTTAAGCTTATCGGTGTTCTTGGCCCCGCTTGTTCGGAAACAATAGAGCCTCTGGCAGGCGTATCGAAACATTATTATACAGTTATCATGAGTTATAGTGCGGAAGGCTCTAGCTTTAGCGACAGGGAACGATATCCTTATTTTTTTAGAACAATTGGCGAAAATCGACAGTATAAATACGTATACTTGCAGCTGCTAAAGAAGCTCAATTGGCACAGAGTTGCGGCATTTTCCGAAGATGGACTAAAGTACACTGAGTACATTTCTTATATGCAAGAATTGCTCCGAGAAAACGGAATAGATTTTGTAGCTAATATTAAGTTCCCTAGAGAGTGGCAACCAGAAGTACTTACCAAAGTAATTTCCATTTAATTAATTATTATTGATTTTATAAAACGTTATACAAACATGCTATGATATAATAATGTAATTGTTAACATAATTATAGTACCTGGAAGATCTCAAGCAAAAGAGAGCACGAATTATCATATCAGATGTGTACGATCAAGTCGCTCGACTGGTTATGTGCGAGGCGTACCGATTGGAAATGACAGGTGCTCAGGTAGCTGGATAATAACATTATATTTATTTACTCTTGGTGACGAGCATTAAATACAAGCTCCCGTTTTAATTACGCTATTTTCGATTTGAGAATTTTCATCAATGTTTCCAATAACGGCTCATTTGCTCGTTTAGGGTTACGTCTGGTTTCTGCCTCTGTGGCTCGGCTCCAACTGGTTTGATACCGATTATTATAATGAGAGAGGAGAGAATACACCGTGTACTACTGCCGATATGCAAAAGGCTATCAATGGCTACTTGGGAATCTCTCACGCGAGTTTCGCCGCGGACGATAGCATCATGCAGGAGGGAATAACCGTACGGCAATGGCGCAATAAGTACGAGGAGTACTGTCTTGCGCAGAAAGAGATAACTTCGCCTTACGCCGGTTACACTTACGACGCCATGTGGACATATGCCCTCGCTATAGATCGATTGTTGAAAGAGAATCAGAGCTACATTTTCGATCTGCACTCCGAGCACACCGTCACTCGATTTACTGAAATTATATCGAAGATTGACTTTAACGGGGTAAGAAAAAAGCAACAAAAAATTCTTTTAAAATTCAGTTTTTAAATGATTATGTTTAACAATTCAAACATTATTTCATGTAACTTTTGCAGGTGTCGGGGAGAATTAAATTTTTAGATGGTTTTGCGCGATTCCCAGTTATAAATATTTACCAGCACTTGGACGGAGACATCCACGTTGTCGGTAACTTTCATCCAAACATTTCAGAAGAGACGAGTGAGGTCAGCGGAGGGACGTTGGATTTAAACGCGTCGGCTATTATTTGGCTGTCGGGTCATAAACCGGACGACGGCTCAGAACCGCCGAAAAAATGCGTCTTCTCCGGTTTCGCGGAACTGTTAAACGTTTCCTGTGAAGGCGCCATAGTAATTGTTAACATTATCGGGTTTAGCTTGTTAGGGATCTTCCTCGTAGTCGTGGTCATCATTATTAAAAGAAAGTAAGGGCTCGCCTCCACGAAAGGCAACTGCTGCATCGCTGTAAAAAAGTGACACGTAAGTTACAAGTAATGTATATATCTCTTTGCAGATACGACCAGAAAGTGCGCCTGCACGAGAAGTACATGAAGTCGTTAGGCCTGGACCTCCTGCAGCCGGACACCTCGAGCCTCGACAAGTGGGAAATACCGCGTGAGCGCGTGGTCATCAATCGCAAGCTCGGCGAGGGGGCCTTCGGCACCGTCTACGGGGGGGAGGCTTTTTTCCCGGAGAAGGGCTGGCTCGCCGTCGCCGTGAAGACCCTCAAGGTCGGGAGCAGCACCGAGGAAAAGCTCAACTTTCTCAGCGAGGTCGAGGTGATGAAGAGGTTCGAGCACAAGAATATCATTAAGCTCTTGGCCGTGTGCATCAAGTGCGAGCCCGTCCTCACCGTCATGGAGTTCATGCTCTACGGGGACTTGAAGACTTACCTGCTCGCCAGGCGACATTTGGTCAACGACCAGCACTACGAGGACTCTGACGAAATATCGAATAAGAAGCTGACGGCCATGGCTCTCGATGTCGCAAGAGCCTTAAGTTACTTGGCCCAACTGAAATACGTGCACAGGTAAAAGAGTGCAACAATCTCGGGAATTTCCTTTACGCGCTGTTCGCAGAGCCGTAAAAATGGTGTTTCTTTTGCACAGGGACGTGGCCTCGCGCAATTGCCTCGTGAACGCTCAGAGAGTCGTCAAGCTCGGGGACTTTGGCATGACGAGGCCGATGTACGAGAACGACTATTACAAATTCAACCGAAAAGGTAATGTAGCACGCGCATATACGTCTCTTTCGACGTTTTTAAGATCGAGCGCAATTGTTAACGTTTGAACGATACAGGAATGCTGCCCGTACGCTGGATGGCCCCTGAGTCACTAGGATTAGGTATTTTCACGCCCGCATCAGACGTCTGGTCGTACGGTGTTCTATTGTACGAGGTCATCACGTTCGGTAGCTTTCCTTTCCAAGGCATGAGCAACAATCAAGTTCTCACACACGTCAAGTCCGGGAACTCGCTGACTGTGCCGAAGGGCGTCAAGCCCCAGTTGTAAGTAATCCTTCCAACGCAGCGCCGCTAAATCGAACCGGCCCTCGAAAGACCCTGAACCACCATTACCTTTTCCAGAGAGGGTCTGATTCGATCCTGCTGGTCGGTGGACCACAGCAAGCGGCCCACTGCCCCGGAGATCGTGGACTTCCTCGCGACGAACCAGCGCGTCATCGCCCCGTGCCTCGACGTGCCCCTCGCGAGCGTCCAGCTGGAGCACACCGGCGAGATGGAGATGCAGCTGAACGGCACGAGCGAGCACAAGTTCACCTTCCCCTGGCCTCCAGGTAAGGGCCCCGCGGACCGTGAGGCGCCCCTCCTCGACATCGGGGACTGCGCCCCGGCTGACGTGGAGAGCAGCAAGCCTCTGTTGCGCGATGGTCAGGAGGTCGGCTCGCGCGACGCCGCCACCGCGCGCTATGTCAACCTGCAGCCGGGGGCGACGGGCGTCTTCCTCGACGCGCAGATCAATTGCGGGATCCCGATGACGGAGCGCGGGTCCGCCCTGCCCGCCGTTGGCGAGTTCAGCAACAGTCCTTTCTTGTAATAATCGAGCCGCGGGCAGTATTGCGGGCGGGAATGGCCTCCCGCCTTTACAGTATATTTGAAGAGGATCGCGCTTGCACAACTGCGCAGAACCTGCTGTCGGGTTTGACGCATTCATTCATGGAGATTCGGCGAGGCGGTCAACGTCCCTTCTTCGCCTTGTTTACGAGCGATTGTCGTGATTGCTCGTAGGAACGTGCTTTCCATGCCGCTTTATTTTTAAGACTGAGCTTAGGGGAACACTATTAGTCATGTAAGCGTAGTACGTACGCTTGAGGAGAGACATTCATCAAAACAAATTAAATAATGTGGACATCATTCTGTTTTATTTCTTGTAGTAGCCGAAATTAATTCGAAGAAATCCATGACAATTATCTATATTATAGTTTTCTAGATTAAAATTTGATAGCACTGAGTTACAATGTAGTAAAAGATATTTGATTCTACTATAGGTCGACTACTTTTTTGTTTATCAACAAATGAAAAAGCTACTATCGATCACTTTGAAGGCTGTGATTGTAAATATTAATCTTATATTATATAATATAAATGTTATTTTTGACCTTACTTTTGCTATCTACATAACGTTAAGTAAATAAAGTGTCTAGCGATTTCTGCAGCTATGTCATTGTACGAAATCAGCAATAACGTTCCTACAATATTTGTTCAATAAGTTTATTAGCACATTTTTTTTTTAATAAAAGATTTATTTGTTATAAAATGTACACATTTTATTGATTAAAAAAGTATAAAAAATATTTTTCTTTTTGAGTTTAATAAAAAATAGTTTTTAATTTTATATAAATTTTAAATAATATTTAAAATTTTATATGACACATGTATAATAAACAAGTTAAATAAAAAAATTTAAATTGTATGTAATTTGTTATTGGTGTATTTTATCCCCTGTAAATAAAATCTGATTAAACAGAATATTAACAATTTAAATATGCTGATTTATAGTGTATTTATGATATTAATTCATGCCTTAAATGTGTAGAAAAAATGAGAATGGTTATTGTTTATGATTATTTTTAATGTATTTAGAGAAACATTTTAGAATTTTCTTGATCGTGGAATTTATGGTTTGTACTTTTGTTACAGTAAGTTTTCAACGGCGTATTACTTGTTTAATTTAAAGTCGTACTGCTTTTAACTCATGCCTGCTCACTTAATAATTGTAAGTTACACGAATCAAGATGTTTGATAAAAACATCAATATTATTCAACAAATCATTATTTTTGTAAATCCAGTCTTATCACACAAACTCTATTGACCTTGGAGCAAAATCCAAAATTATCTGAACCAAAATAAATTAAAAAAAACTTAATTTTAGGATAAAAAAGTAAACTCTATTGATTTGTTTTAAATAGTTGAAACGCCTGACCAATCGTATTTTAATTAGTCGTATTTCGATTATCTCAAAAGAATTTTACTAATGATATGAAATGTTTTTCCATTGATGCAATTACTTGAAAAAATCGATACATATATGCAACTCTATTTTTTTATTTTAAGTTTACTGAGGCCTCGTTCTTAAGCCGTAAAAAAGCATAATAACCGCTGCATTCGTTACTGTAAATGTACTTGTTATGCACAAACATTTTTGAGTATACTGTCAGTCATTAATCTCATTATTGTCTATTACGCCTCTTATAAGTAGACATAGTTGTGTATTGCGATTGTGTATATTACAGTATGCAATGTGCTCACAGAATGCATTAAATTACAATACGCTTTCAACAGACATACATATTTTTATGTCTATTATTTTTGATTTTATCAAAGTAACTTTATAAAAATATGTTAAATAAATTTTCATATTTTATCAGTCAATCACGTAGATTATCGGCGAGACGTTTACATTATGTAGAATCCTAGAGTAAAATAATAATAGAAATAATATGATAAATAACAATTGTCAAAGATAGTGTCTAATTTCATAAAAATTAAACTTTGATTGAGATTATAATTGTTTACCACTTATTTCTAAAGAGACGAAAACATAGTGTCACAGTATTTCATTTAGAAATAAATCAGGAAAAATTTTCTCCCAAATTTTGATGCATGTGCGCGTCTCACTCCGTCGCGCACCGCATGTAACAATCTGTTACCCCCACTACGATACAACTACAGCGCTGAGCTCACGGCCGCGCGCAGAATTGACGAGTTCGCGATCGCGCTAGTACAATTCAATGACCTTACAGATTCTTGGTATGTCTCGTTTAAATACATTTCTTAATATGTTTTTCACAAAAGAATTTCAGATATTTTTAGTTTGAGATTTCTTGAGCAAGTGATAAATAAGTGTAAATCCATTTTCATCCATGGTTTTAATTATTAAATTGGAATGTTGTTTGTTATTATTAACTTAATTGGCAGTATGTCGCATAAAATTGTTACTTTTGAACATGATTTATCTTTGTTCAGTTGCAAGAAAGCATTATCCATATTTTATCAATGTATATTAACTAATATATTGAGACAAATGTTAAGTTTGGTCAAGAATCAAAACATCCATCTATATATTTTGAATAAGAAAGAAATTAAATATATATTGTATGATTCTATTAACCATAAATTTGACTTTTTATATTGATCGAATTGACCTTCAATGTTAATTTTCCAAAAGCGTTCAGAATCTATTTCAAAACTCAATACGCAGTGACACTAATTAACAACGACGAAAAGAAAACACATAATAAATTAAAAAGTTCTTTGTTTAAAATCGCTGCATTTGATTAGGTCAATAATTTAATATCTATTAGACGTAGAGTTAAGAATTATTGTGAATTAAAGGAGATGCATAAGTATTTTATCAAAATACTTAATAAAAATTTAAAAAAATTTTATTTTATCTTATAATTAATGATTTTGCGGAAATTCTTGTGACATTCAACTTAACTGGCGAATTTCCTTTTTGAATATAAAAATAAAAAATAGAATAATATTGAAATTTTTTATTTGTTTATCAAGTTGTGCAGAACGCATCTTTGGCTAATTATTAAATTTTGGCGTAGCTATTCGTTTTACTATATCCTGTGGTTGCTAAGTAAGTTACCTTCTTTACCTTCTGATAGAAAATAAAAATATATCCATCGAACGTAGTTGTGACGCATGGTACAAGTCTGTGCAAGAAAATTTCGATAGATGGCGACACAAGTATGTTATCGGGGAAAAATATGATTAGTCGAATTTCGATAATGATAATTATTAGAGTTTAGGGAAAAACCGATCTAACAATTTATTATAACATTTCGCGATAATAACATCCTTTATCTGCAAAAACACGTTAATCGACGCAACGTCGTGGAACGTGTCAAAATATATCGTATTATTTCCTTCTTTTTGGACAGAGCGTAAGTTGGAACGTCGAGATGTCCTAAACTGGAATGGAAAAGGGGATAGGTGTTCAATAATTCATTTTAATTAGAGTGACACTTAATTCCGGCGTAAATACAATCTCTGGTGGATTTGGCATAAATCAAAGAAAACGAGCGTATGGAAATGTCTCGAGAAAGTTAATGACTAATTTCTTTTATCTCATTGGATCGCGATCGAGAGCGCGGGCAATATCCGTTTCAAATAAATTTCAATGGAAAATACTAGGCCGCGGAGTAGTGACTGCCGAGCGGCGCTCGGACTGTTTTCGCCGATGCAAGCGCGCGCGCGCGGCACTTTTCGCGCGGCCGCGCCCGCCCCCAAACAAAGAGGCCGAAACGACCCGACGAGGATTACCGCCGCGCATCCCCGACAGATATCGCCGCCATTACGCGGCTCGGCCCCCCCTGAGATAGACGCCCTTACCTACCTCGCGGCTCCGCGGGGGTCCCGGGGAGCCTCCGACTGCGTTTGTCCCGCGTTGGCCGCGCTGTATTATAACGTCAAGCGGCGAGTCAATAAACGACAATGATTTCCCCCCTTCCGCCGTGGACTCCGAGGCGCAGATTATACGCGTATCTGTGTGTATATATTGGCGAGACAGGGGACTCGGCGGCCGACGCAGGTTCCGCGGCGCGCATTCGGCCGCACCTGAATGTAGGCGCGTCTTTTCTCTCTCTATATATCGGCTCTTGTGCAATTTATCACCTTGAAACGAGCGGAGGTATGCGGCCGCCGGATCGCGGCGCAAGATCAATTTATGCTAAGCGAAAACACACCGAGTGGGGGAGTAGTGCAATTTTCTCGGCGGCGCGCATATATATGTATATGTGCGTGGAGCGCGCGCGCCGGCTACACGTGCGCCGAGTTTTTCCATCGGCCGCCCCGCCGCGGAAAAGCGCCAAGGAAACATCGGCTGTATCTGTATACATATACACACACACACACACGCAAACACACGCGCGCGCGCATACGTACACACGCCCTCGGATTATATATGTTTATGGTGGCAATCGGCTGGTTCGCTTCCCTATTGTAAAATTGGACGGCCGTTCGAGGCCTAGTTGAACATGCGCTCTCTTGAATGAGTGGCGTAGCCGAGAGGCAGGTATTCGATATACTGTCGATATATACATATATGTGTATACATATATATATATATACACACACGTTTTGTGTGTGTAGGTATATTCTTTCGCCT
The DNA here is from genome assembly GCA_018906755.1 of Sycophaga agraensis. Classification (NCBI taxonomy): domain Eukaryota; kingdom Metazoa; phylum Arthropoda; class Insecta; order Hymenoptera; family Pteromalidae; genus Sycophaga; species Sycophaga agraensis. Next base: position 3,731,559 of record JACCIE010000004.1, read on the forward strand.
AGTGCGGCGATGTGGCGCGGGGGCCGTTTAGAATCGGGCAAGCGCCGCGGGATCTCGATAAGCCGGCCAGGCAATTGGCATCGCTCGGCGCAATATCGATCGTGCCACCGTAACCGATTGCGCAACCGCAATTAAAGCGCCTTGCCCTCTTGGATCGCGGTATAATTAATGAATTGAATCGTGTACCGACGCTCCGACGTGTCGGCTATATATCGGGCCCCGCGATCTCGCGACGTGAGTGCACCCGAGGCCCGCGCGCGCACTGTCTTTAATAATCCGAGCTAATTAGTTTTGTTGGCCGCGCCACTCGGCCAAAGCTATAAGCGTGTGCGCGCGGACGACGATATAGGCACATGGATCGCGTCATTTCGGCGAGTGTCCACCGCGGCCCTTTTTATTCCACCGTCCGTTGAGCGTACTCGAGCCTGTATTAGATTTTTCCCTTTGCTGCTGTGAGGCCGACGCGTTGTTCTATAACGAACGGCACAGTTAACAAGTTTTCGACATTACGTTCCTTGGATAATGCAGTTGTACTTATTTGGACAGAGCTTCTTAGTGAACAGCTGCTGGGGCTGCATGATCGACTGTCTTCGGGTCGTAAAGTTACAGCTCGAGTTTCAATATTTATATCGATAGTCTGTTAATATTCTTTAAAAAGGTAGATAAATGAATTTCTATTAAAAGCAACTATTTTTTTTAAAAAATCCTTCAACATTTTTTAATTAAAGTATAATACATCTTTTTCTTAAACTGCTACGTACAGCTATTAAAATAAAGTATTAGTTACCTTATAATGTTTATGGAATGGAATGTAGAATACTTTGCTTTATAATAACTCCCAGACACCAGTATCTGTCATTTAAAACATAAATAATGTGTAAGACGAAGTTGAAATCTGTAGTAATGCATTTAAAGTGATTGCGTTCTTTCAAGGAATGCATAACTTTAAACTTTTAGTAGATTTTTGAAACTTTTACGAGTTAGTTAATGCAAGAACTGTCTTTGAATACCGTATTGGTCTGTACTCCGGTTGGTGTATAGATACGTGCTTTACAAATTGTTTTCTAGGTCCGACGAGTTTTGCTATTTTTTCATACATTATCACAGAGACAGATTACTTTATGGGGAATAATAATGTATTCGTTGCCTGCATTTCATCACATACTTTATATCAAATAGGCTTGAAATAATTAATTGACAAATACTCAGCTTTTAAAATAAAACTATTATAATTGGGCTAACTTTTAATCCTCTATTATTTGTCGAGTTGAACTTGTAAAACTTAACTGAAAATCTTCAAAATCAAGATTAATATCAACTGAAAATTCGCGTGGCTGCATAAAATAGCGAGAAAAGACGAGAGATGGCCCTGTTGCACCGTCGCAAATAAATTATTCGGCAAGAAAGGGTGAAAGAAAAAAGCCGAGTACGCGAGAACAATCCCATAGTCGGTACCGCGGCCGACGATATCCGCGGAGAGCAGCGCGGGATTGTCCCGGTCGATTCTCTAATTGAATAACAATATAATGAGAGGATAGGGCCGAGCGTATGTTTGCCGAGGGGCCGAGTGCGTCTATATGCATGGGCGGGCCCCGGGACAATATCCCCGCGACGCGTCCCGATCGACTGGGCCCGCGAGGCCGTTAATCATCGAACGACATAATTCGCGGGGCCCCGGGTGTATAAGTATAGAGGCCGGGCGGCGCACGGGGCCCATCGGGCCCGCGTATTGTAATTAGGCGCGGGCCGTGGGCGGGGGGCAAGAGAGAGAGAGGGGGGGGGGAGGGGCCCCCCTCGAGGGCTGTTTCCGCGCGTCGACGGTAGCGCCGCGTATGTGTAACGAGGGCAGGCCGCGTGGGCCCGCGTAACGAGGGCCGCTTATGCATGCGACACCGGCGCGTGAATCATCGCCGGCGGCGAGATAAGCGGCCGGCGCGTGCGCCCCATTACGCCGGCCCCCGGTTCCGCATGTGCGTGCGTGCGTGCGTGCGCGGATGCGCCCATGTGTGCGCGTGTATACGCGTTTGAGCGGTCGGCGAAGGGCCTTGAATATTCATCGGCCCTCGTTATAACCCGATTTTTCGGCATTTCCGTCCTCGCGCACGACAGCGGATGTACACACATGTATGTACGTCTGCTAATCCCGGCTCCGCGGTCCAGATGTCTCGCTTTCGGGCAATACCTGCGCGCCCCCGGTTTCTCGGTGAATATATATATATATTATGTACGTATATGTGCATATATAGGTGCGTGCCGCGGCGCCGCGGGAGGCCGAAATAAAAAAAAAAGAAAAATATCAAACCGAAGAAAAGATTAGAGGCGCGCCGCGCGGCCGTTGTATGTAAATGGGGAGCGTTGCTGCAAATGCAGGCCGGGGGGAGAAAAAAAGCCCGGCTATCAAAGCTCGCGGGCTTGCGCAAGGGCCCGATTTGAATAACGCTGTTAAATCTATCGCCCTTACTCCAGCGGCGCTTGGGCTTTTTTTTCCCCCCGGGCGATACAGCCACCGGGGCAATGGCGCCTTTCCCTTTCCTCCTCCCTTCTTTTTTTTGTTTGCATTCCGAATACCGCCGGGCGTCCGAAATTACGCGCGCCCGCACTTATCGTACGCACACGGGGTAATTTCGGCCTGTGCAGCGCGCGCATCCAGGTATGTATACACGTATAGGTGGGGGCTCGGGCGCGCCCTCCTCGAGTTCAAGTTCAGTAAAATTGCGCGCTTCCTACACGCGAGGGAGCGGCCGCGGCGCTTGTGCTACTAACCGTGACTCCTTGGCTCCCTCGGCGCGCGGACACCGCATGAATGAATGTGGCGCCAAGTGAATGGAGTGCGTCTGATCCGCGAGCCTACGCGCGATTGTGCATTCACTTGTGCCCGACGCCCGACGCCCGCTGACTAATTTGTCTGCGAGCGCTTAGGATCTCGCATTGTTCCCGATCTGTCGCGCGGGCCGCCCTCTACCCTGCATAATAGCCCGGGCAAAGGCGCGGAGAGCCGCCCAGGCTTTTTTTTTTCCGCGCGGACGCCAATGCGGCCGCCGTAGCCGATGATACACGGGCCGGGATATTCCTCCGTGGACACCGAGCCGAAGTTGTCGAGACTCTAGTCGCCTGTGCGTGGGTCTGGCTGGATAACCCCAAACCGAATCTCCACTCGTGTTTGCACGTGCGCCAATAACAAATTTAATAACACCTGTCAAGAACTACATTGTTGATCCTCTCAAGTGATGAATTGTTTAACATCTATTTGTATACATTTCTGATTATTCAAGCCTTTTCTTTCCTATTTCATTTCTAACAAATATAACTAGAAAAAGAATCGAAAGATTCAAATCATGTTAGGCAACAATCATCAATCTTAGTAAAACTGCAGATTTTGAAATACTATAATGCAATGAGTAAATACACACATGTATACACATTTCTGTAACAGCTCTTATTCAAAACTATTTTTATAATGTGTTGTTCAGAATACATTTAAGAAAAAGTTAGGTTTGTATTAACGATATATTTTCGTTACGGATCCTAAGTTGAAGAAATTATATAAATCTCCCGTGTAATACTATGCTTAAGTTTTATTACTAAACTCGCTTAATTTTAATTTAATACTAAGATTGATATAACTTTGAAACATTCTACGATCGAGATTTCCTGATTATAAGCATTTTCGTGTGCTGTCGAATGACACTTTAGAAAATATACATATACTCATAGTCTTTTTTAGTTTTTTTTTACTTATATTGTTTTTACCGAAGTTTTCACATAAGGAATTTGAAGACCAATCAAGTTGACAGTGACTCAAAAATCTGATGAAAACTCCCTGCTGAGCGCACTAGCCATAACTTATTGTTAACTGGATATGGACAGTTTTGAACGATTCCAACAGGGTATACGCGGTAATTAATACCCGTTCATAAATTGCGAGTAAACGTGCAGCTTATGCTATGCGTGCACGATTAATCAAGCCAGTACAAATTATGCGCATTTCTTGTATAATACTACAAAGCGATGTTTTAATCCGAGCGCGTGCATGTAATAGCTTACGGGAGTTCGCGAGTAGGATCATTAGGGCCCGAGCTTTCCGCCGGCGCTCGCTTTGTTTTTATTGAGATACGATCGCCGGCTCCGTATAATACACACGTATATATATACAGGATACCCCCGGCGCGGGTTATAACTTCCCGCGATACAAAGTATATGCCCTTACACAAACCGCGGAAGGCTCCTCCGCGAATAATCGCCGGCCCTCAACACAATATACACACTGCGCAGCGGCACTACAAACACACGCACGCGCGCCGCTCAAAAAAACAACCAATTGTTAATGTAACTCGGCGCCCCGTAGTTATTACACTCCGCGATACGGGGTTGTCGATTTAATTCCGCCCCCCTCCCGGCCTCGGAGCGCCGCGCATTAGCCGGCAAATTACGCACTCGCGGACATTGTCCCCACCCGCGGCGCGCGGCGCCGTACATTTGCATGGGCCGCGGGTCCCCGGCGACCCCCGCCCGCGATCCAATTTGCGCGTACGACCGATCCGCGGGGAGTTTGGGCGCGCGCAACCGGTTCGCGCCGGTAATTCACGAGCCGCTCGTTTTATGAATATGTACATGTGTGTGTGTGGATATCGGGCAATGAGCGCGGTGCGAGAGGCCCGGGGAAAGCCGGCGGGGCCGTTATTGCCCGCTGACACGTACGCCGTGTCCCCCGAGTTTGTTACCGCAATTAAATAGGAGCTACGGCGATCGCGGGCCAAAGCCGCCGGTCTATATAAGCCCCTGGCTTGTAAGACAAAATCTCGGTTTATTGTTACCGGTAGAGCGGGGGGCAGACGTTTTCGCGGTCGGACGCGCTTTCTCTAAAATTTAAGAACTAAGCCATATCGCCTCGAGCAGGTACTCGCGCGTTTCTCAATATAAGCGTGTATATATATCGCTCGCGGCGCGCGCTTGCGAGAGGAAGTTTTGCAAGTGAGGAGGATAAATTCTTTATCTCATCTCGGGCAGCGAAACGTACGGATGGTGATTCATGCCCTGTGTATATATACCGGCCAATATTCCGCGCGGCAAAAACATGCGTTTGCTACATTATCGCAATCGCAACTGCAGTAGTGTATTTTTTTAAATTTGAGGATGTCTTAACGTGCGCATTTCTTAATCTCGTGCTTAATCTACACCACGCGCGATAAGTACACAAAATGACAAGTTTTCACTGGTTATAACGCTTTTTAATGTAACTATAATGAAAAGAACCTGAATGGCAAAACGACACATTTGTTTTTCAATATACATGACAAAATATTCTTATAGTAACGTTTAATAAACACCCAGCAGACATAGTACAAGCTTTTTTTTTAATAAGATTAAAAGTACTTCTAATCGTTTTGCCTTCAGCAAGTCGCCGTACGAGTATAGTCCTGTATAAACTTTTATCTTTTATGTACTATTATGCGTATTATTCATACGTTAAGATTCTTAAAAATATTTAAAAAGAGATTAAAAATTTTAGATTTATCTAGTAAATTATGTATTAATTAAATGTTTTTAAATAATAATAAAATTCTTTAATGAATCACCTTTACAACATAATCGGAATATCTTTGAACTTTCACGAACTCGAAGAAAAGTACGCAGAATATGTACATAACATTTAACTTTAATGTTTTTTTTGTCTTGTTTTAATTATCATGGCTTTGGAAATGATTAATTATCTCAGTAAGACGACGGGTAGCTGGTATTCTTCGACGATTTTCCAAGGAAGCTATATTTATAACGTGGAAAGGAAAGTAAAGTAATGATTGCCTAGCACGATAAGACTTTTGTTCAAACTTTTTAAGCACTGATTACTCGAAATACGCAAGAATATTCATAGAATTAGTGAGGTAATTGGCGAGTAAAAAGCGAGGGAATGAATTCTATTCGTCTTCGGTTTACTAGTGATCCCCGTGCAAGTAAACATAACTGTTCTTTTACCCGTGACCACGAATAAAACAATTCATCAACAATAGCCGACTAATTAATATTTAAAGGTTGGATTATGCAGCTACGAAGAATCTTCCTCGCGACACTAAGAGAGCGATAAACGGAAGGGCGTTGCGCGGGCCGAGATTGCTGTTGGAGAGAGAGGGAGCGAGAGCAGCAGCAGCAGCAGCAGCAGCAGCCTCGGGTGAAAATGAACCCGAGCCGGCGGCAGTTCGCGGTAACGGCCCCCGCGGAAAAATCCGATTGCGGAAGGACCGGCGACCGCGCCGGCGAACAATTCAAATTGCCAGGCGGCCGGGGCCCCATCGCCGGGGGCGCGGGCCTTCGCGGAAAATCGAGGCACCCACACGCGCGGGCGCGCGCACTTTGAACCCGCTGCCGCGAGTCGGTATATCATGTTTTAAATTATTATACGCAGGACCGCAGGCCGCGTAATTTATGTGACGTTCCATTACGCGCTCTTAATTGTTTGACTAATACGCGGGGGCCGAGGCAGGCCGGCCCCCGCGAAAAAAAAAAAGGGCCCGGCTTTCCCGCCGATTACGCCTAACAATCGTTGTGTTTATTTTGCGCCGATCCGGGAGTCTCGCCGCAGCCCCATTAATCCTGCCGTAGGATGCATATATATACACACAACGATTCCCTCTTTTTTTGTTTCCCCGGAATCACGGGGCGCCCTCGCCGCGGGGGGCGGCCCGGGTTAAACTTTCTAATTTTTTTTTTTCTTTTCCTTTCCCCCCTCCCTCCCGAAAGTGGCGTTTTTCACACCTGCCAAGGGCGCCAGGCTCCGGGGAGGATCGCCGCGGCCGGCGCACCTGCCGGCTCCCCTGTCGCTCGCGGCCCGCTTACGTGGGCGCGCGCGGGGCAAACGAGCCGTGAAACGATCCGCTTAGTTTTCCGGGGGCGCACCTGCGCCCCGCGGACGTTTCACTCGCCCGGAGGAAAATAGGCGGTCCGCGAGGCCCGGCCGCCGACAGGTGAGCCCGCCTCGGACGGTTTATTTAAACACGGCCGGGGCGCAAAAGAGAAAATAAAAATTGTAACAACGTCGCGAGAGATTTGTGTAGATTTTTCCCAAGGCGCGACCTGCGCGGGATGTCTCAATACATCGGCCGGCCAGCATCCTCCGCTCTCCCGTCTACAAACTCGGTCATTTCCGCGGGCGCACGCGCGGGATAACGTTTAATAAGAAGAAAATAAAGCAACCATTAGCTCGGTCGCGGGCCGGGGGGGGAACCTTCCGGCGCCCGGCAGAAACTTAACTCAATTCTAACGAGCTGCGGGACGCTAGGGGGCCTTTTTTTTTTTTTCCTTTTTCCTCATCCCGGGGCGCGCATCGCCGGGAGGATTAACGGAACCGTGAAATTCCCTTTTGTCAGACGGCGCGCGGCTCGCACCTAGATAATGCGATCGGACGACCGATTCGAAGGCTCGTCCGCGTTTAAGTGGCCGCGGCGCTGCGATGACGGGGCGGAATCCGTGGCCGACATGTATACAGGCTAACGAGCGCCAGGCCCGAGGAGTTCTCGAAACTCCGGGCGCCTGTGTCTACCTGTGTGTGTGTGTGTGTGTATATATCATATCGGCCCTCGGCGTGTACACGCGCACAGGCGTGTAGATGAACGCGTTGACTTGGCAAAAAGAAGACGGGCTGTCATAGGAAGCGGCCTATTACCCGGGAGTCCTACTAATTTTTCAAAGGGCCACTTTCCTGCGCGCGAGCCCGCCTCGGAAGGTTAAGTGGGCGCTAATGGCCGCGCATCCTTCCTCGAAAAACCGGCCGATGACTCCGGCGCTTTCCCCCGGGGGTGTGCTTGTGTGTGTGTGTACGTACGTCTCTCTCGGCGGGAAAAGCGCGCGTTGACTCACTCGCGGGTGGTTGGCACAGCTGCGCGTGCAATCGGCCGTTGAAGGTTGCGCGCTCGCGTGCTGGCTCGATATTGCGGCCGATCGCGGGGGCTATGGTCGAGACGGCTATTTACACCGGCGGGGACACGAGGCGCTCGGGTTGAAGCCGGCTCGAGTTACGCGGGCGCGCGCCAGGACACGTGTGCGGCGGCCGACGGCGCCGTCGACGACGGAGCGCCTCGAATGTCGCCGACGACGCGGGCCGACGCGCCGTGACCTTCTTCCCGCCCGGACTGCCGGCTAGGCACAATTGCCGATAAGCCCGGGGATAAGCCAGGCATTGATTGCGGGCAAGTGTGAATCAACGGCTAGGCCCGCACTGACTTTGCACCGGGGCGCCCGGACCCGCGCCATAACATCTCGTACGAGATCTTGCAATGTCAACTTGAAAAATTATTCAATCTGCAGGATACTCAAGTATGAACTACATCGCCTGCTTCTGAATTGAAGTTATGAGATACAGACTGAACCGATCACACTTTTTTTCTTCTGTATTAAATCAATTTCAAATTCCTCGCAAAAGACTTTAATCCTCGCTTTAATTTTGGCTAGTATATAAAAAAATAAAAAATATGGAAGATATAAAAATCTTTGACACCACATAATGTACCTTGAAGGTATGAATTAAGTTCATCATTACACCACTGTATAATTTAAATTTTTATTGCAAAACGAAAATTCTGTGTGTAAACAAAGTGTATGTGGTCTTTCACAGAATATAAATTTTAAATCATAGCCTTAATATATAGACGAGCTTTTAATTTGATTCTGAATTTGCCTGTGCAATAAATGCAATTCTTTACTTTTTTGTTTTTGCTCGCCACCGCATGTTTCAAAATCAGCAAAAATTATCATAGACATAACTAAACAATGTGCTAAACGACTATTCGAGCTCATTATTCATTTTGTCGACAAGTTGTTTACAAGAGATATCATACATCCGCTTATCCTAGAGGCTGTGAGTAGAAAGCGTAGAAAAAGCAAATCGAGCCCACAAACAATGGCGATAAGAAGTAGAGATGGGCTTTATCTGGCGGGCGACGCTGCACATACCGAAAAGCGCAAGGGAATTACTCGGGGTTGCGTCACGGCCTCTCCGTTTACGCGCCGATCGCGAAATTGAGCGAGCCAAGCGGGTCCCTACCTGACCCGGCAGATGCGTCCGCCCGCCGGGGATAGAATTCCGCGCGATAGGCCCCCGCGGTCCTCTCGGGCTTAGTCACGCTAGTGGCGCCCCCCCTCTCGCAGATTAGATATACTGTCTTTCCCCAGGCGTTACTCACCCCGGGCGCATCCATTGTTGCACCCGCCCTCGGAATGCGGCGCTCGCGGCAAAACAGCCGGCCGACGACGGCTCGTGTCGTGCCCAGAGCGCCTCCCGCCCGCCCCCGCATCGGCAGGTTAGGCCACGCGGGCGAAGCCACGGGGTGAGTGGTACAGTCCGCGGCGCGCGCAGGTGCGTGCGCGCGTCAGGGGCGGGTTTGCCGGGCAGGGGGCGGGGCCCGCGCGAGCCGCTGACCGATTGGCCGCCGATCGCAATTACCCGCCGGCCGATAAATACGCGCGCGCGTGTCACCGCGCGCTGCCTCGTCTCCCCCCCCTCGGGGCGCGACAGGTCCCCGCTCCGCCAATCGACGCGGATCGCCGGGGAAAACGAGAGAGAGAGAGAGAGAGAGACGACGAGGACGACGGGCGGAGGGGTTCGAGCGGCCGGCGGCGGCTCCGCGCGCGCAATTATCTCTATCAATGATTTAGTGCGACGCGGTTTCGACACGCAGATTAATGCGCCCTAGACAATAAAGCCCGATAATTTGATAGCTCGGCCGCGTAAATCACACGCGGCCGACGCACTCCGCGGAAAAGCACCGAGCGAGGCGTTAATCATTTAGCGTCTGGCCACTCGGACCGGGACTCGGACGCCCCGATAACGCCCTCATTACATACCTGCGAATATGGCGCCGATGCCGCGCTCGCCTGCCTCGATACGTGCGAAAGAGAGGCAAAAAGAAAGGGCAAATAATCAATTCGAGTTAAAAGCCTAATTGCTGCCTGCGCCCGCGCCCCCGATATATATACATATATATACATACGGCCGAGCGCCTAGGCCCCGCGCCGTTTGTGAAATCGCCGGGGGAATAATGTATTCGCCGATCGACGTCGCTCCGGCCGATCGTTCATTTGTTTGCCCTTTTTTTCGCGATTGCGCACTGCGCCCCGTAAAATACGATATATTCTAATCAAGCTTTGTATACATTGCAATACTCCCGTGCTGCGTCGCAATGAAAACAATCGCACCGCGCTATACGGTATACACGTACACGCGCGCCTGTGTACATACACGAGTCCTCGGAATCGGAGTGAATACTAAACCTGAATAACGAGACTTTATTATAATTATGCGATTAAACGCCGCGGGCACGGGCAAGAAGAATTCAAAGAAATGCCCGTAATGAAAAGTGACTACAATTAACAAAAAGTTTAGCTTTTCATTTAGTGCAGCCGGTGTTAATTTATTTCAAAGTCCTCCAGCGTGTTATTTATATACACTAGCCCCGTGTGGCGCGCAGCTGCGCGTACCATGAATACTAATACGTATCCACCTCTAATATATTAATAGATCAATCACTTCCCTAATAATTATTCGATATATACAAGCGCGTGCATTTTAAAATTAAAGCGAACGCAGGCTTTCAAACAATAATTAAATTAAATCGAGTGCCTATATGTGAATGAGTGTAGTTTAGTGGAACTTGACCGATAACAAACTGCTTTCCATATACTGGAAATATATTTAGCTATTCAAAAACTGTTCTATTGCGAAATTAGAACGATTTAGCTTACAAGGACTTTCGAGCAACTTTCCGCGAACTTGAATTCCTTTCGCAAACTAAAACACGTCAAGTTCTGGATACAAGCTCATCGAACACGAGCTAATTAATACATATTTCCGAACGCACAAAGTGTTTTTGTCAACAGTACTCAACAGGCACTTGTCGTTTTATTTTTACGGAAAGGCTATCGAATGATATGTAAAAAATGTTGCCGCGAGGGCGATGTCGACCGAGAGGATTTTCGAAGCGGAGGTCATTGGACGCGGGACAGATTATGAGTGTAATGTAGCCCCCCCCTGGAAAGAAAGGATTTTCTTCAAATGTACTGTTAATGCGTTGGTCCATTAGCATAAATAACTGTACGCGGGGAGTACTGCAAGCGAGGAGAATGCGGCATTTGTCAGGGGCCGAAATCCCCCGTGACCCCGTTCCTCTCGTTCTGCGAGGATCGCGACCCGCGGAGGAAGACGTCAACAAAAGCCGTCCCGCTACGTCCCGCAAATATATAATAATTGTATCGGGGCCGCGCGGCTGATCCCTCGGCCCGGGCGACTGGGCGGCGCCCCCCCTTTCATTTTTATCAATATAACCCGCGCACAATCGCCGGAGATGCGCGCGCTTCCGGCCCCGGGGAAGCGCGCGAGTCCGCCCCCCGGCCGTTGTGCTCGGGGCTTTTCCATAGCGCCTCTCGATCGCTCATTGTGCGCCGATTCGTCTAGCGGCCGCGGCAATATAATGCGCCGCCCGCGCGCCCGCCCTGTATGATTAGCGCGCACGGCACCGTTACTCCCGCCCGCCAATTAATATACACAATCATCTTACCTGCGTGTGCCTGTGTACGCGCGAGGTTTCGGGATGAAAAAGGAAGGCTCGCACCGGGCCGATAAACCCCGATTATATATATACACGTGTATAATATGCGGCAAAGCGAGCGCAAATAGCCGGGCAAATCAATTTCCGGGCCACCGTCATTAGGCCACGTGGGTGGCAGATGCGCGGCCGAGAGGAGCTCGTTTGCACTACACGTATATATACATACATATATTGGCGCCGGCCGCGGGTTTCGCGCCAACTTGTATATATATATATACGTGCGCCGCTCGAGGGACGCACCGGCCGTACCTTCACGTGGATATACACGTGTATGCGTGTATATCGATTTGAATCAATTACCGGCGAGGGGGGAAGCCGGCCGACCTGCCGCCAGGGGGGAGGAGCGCAGCCCCCATATTTTCGCGCCCGGCAGTTTGCACCTCGCGCCGCCAATTAGTTACACCTCGGACGGCGCTTTCTCGGAAGCGCGCATTCCGACCCGGCCGATAATTAATTTTTCATCCCGCCGGCTAATGAGATTTTTCGAGGCTCATGGCAAGCGCCGCGCCACGGGATGGGCTCCCCTCGACCACCACTCGATGATTGCGCCATTGGGAAACTTATAGGTTTTTGATCGAAGCTTCAGATTAAGTAGGCAAGCAGGCGGAGTTTTTGCTGCGTAGTAAAGGCCTTTTTGTATCCAGGCACTGTTTTTTTTTTCACACCAGCGTGATTGTTTTATCTACCTTTTATTTTAATTACAAAAAAAAGAAGGGAATCGACATAATGAGTTTTGCTTGATTTATCAAAAATGAAAATTGCTTATATTATTAAGAGTTTCTTCTTACGCTCGCAGGCCCAGCCCAAAGGCCAATACCTACGGTTTGTTTAAGCGCACGTATCTTGATCGCATGCGAAAGGAATGGCTATGCAAATTTGTCAAGGCGTCAGGCGGTCGAAAAAAGTGGAGGGAGCTGGCAAAAGCCAAGGGTCGATCGCATACTGTCAATGGCTTAAATAATGGTGAGCGCGATCGTCCGCGTCGCGGATAAAACGTGCCTCATTACTCTCCGGGGCGCTAATATCTCAATAAAGTCGAATATACTTGGCGGCCGCGCGACTTAATCAAGACGGAGGGGCGGCGGCGGCGGGGGAGGGGGTGCCTGTAGGGGGCGTGACGGCGCCCGCGAAATTAATTCGAGCGAACAATGAGGCGCATTTGTTAAAGTCGGGAGCGTGAGAGGCGGGGGAGGGCGAGGAAAACGCGCGGCGAGTCGCGCCGTGTCCCGCGGGGAGCCGCGGCGCTCGCGCAACAAAGCCCCGTGCACGTACACACAACACACACACGTACACGTCTAGACGCGAGATGCAGCGGGGCGCAGATGCAAGATAGCCGTCGTCGAGACGCCGGGACAGGGGGATTGATCGATCAATCCCCGGCGCCGCCCCGCGACACACTTACCCCCTCCCCCCGCCCCCCACCCACACACACACACACCGCGGATTACGCGACGAGTTTAACGTACGTGTATATATACATATGCACACAGAGAGCGTCGGCGGGGAGGGCCGGCGTGTGTGTGTGGGCGCGGGTGTCCCGGGTGGCGCAATCGCGATGTGCGATTGAGAAAGCGCCTTATCTCCCCTTTGCGAAAGGACACACTCGCCGGGGCCAATATAACCGGCCGCGGTCTACCGGCTTTCCGCGAGCGAACGGCACTTCGGCAACCGCTCGGGCAAATCTTTCCGCCCGTGTGGTGCGAGCATCTTGTCTGCCGTTGTAGGCTCGTTGGAGAGAAAAAAAAAAACTGCAATGTTTAGATTCCAGGTGGCAGTTGGAGGGTTACATTCGGGACGCGACCGCGCGGTTGGAAACGCGCTTTGGATGTACGTGTAATATGTAAGAAGCTGCTCTCGCGTGTACGTGTATCAGGTAGGCTACAGTCCGCATGGCCAAGTGATAAAGCTAACTCGTATACGGATATACATTGTTTGCGAACAATTATTCACCCCGGCTTATGCATGCGTTTGTCACGTCGGCTGCCCACAGTCTTACCGAGGTAAAGCCGCGCTCGCAGCAGGAAAACAAACGCACAGCGCACACCCCAGCCTCCCGATCCAAAAGGACGCACGACAACCGAAGTAATTAATCGACGGAGGCAATGGTCACCTATATATAGGATCGGCGGTCTGCCGGAATGCCGGGCCGGTGCCCCCCGTGAAATTTCCCGTGAATCACCGGCGAGGAAAAGCGTCTGGGCGGCAAGGCCGCACACGCGGCCGCCTAATAAGCGCGCGGGCTAATCACGGGGTTGCGGGGAAGGCGCGCGCCGTAAATCCTCGGCCCATTACGGGACAGATGTGTCGATGGCGCGCCGAGCGTCCGGCACATACCCCGTCATTACGTACAGCCCCGGCTGAGGTGTCTGCCCGCGCCCCGGCGCGACGACTCATTCAAAGCACCGCCGGCCTGGATATATTTATTAAAAAAAAAAAAAAGAAATAACCTGTAAAAATAGGAGATATGTATATGTTTGTGTGGGACTTTTCGGCGGGGGGAGAGGGAGGGGGGAAGAAGGGCCGCCCGCGGCGAGCGCGCGCCTATGCGCCGCCTCCCATTTGTCAGCCGCGGCCTCGGCCCGCGGATATTAATGACAACGGCGTTGATTGGCCTCCCGCCGCGGCGTCGGCGGCGGCCCGCAATTATTTGACTGGCCCTCGGCGAGCGCATGCGCGCCCCCGCTTTTCCGCGTTATGTATATTCTTCTGCTCAGGCGCGAGTGTATATATATATACTGTTCGCACAGTGTGCGTCTACATGTATGGGCATCGCGGCGCCGCGCCCTCGTATCAAAGTCCCATAATTAAACGTCTAAACACGCGCCCGGCAATAAATAGGATTTTTGATTGACACCCGGCGGCCGTTATCTTAATGGCCGGCGGAGATAAGCAGGAGGCCGTACGTACATGTATTGACCGAGCCGCGCTCGCCCTGCAATTCATAACTGGTATATAACAGATACGTAATTCCATAAGTGCGGCGAATTTAGTGCTATTTTGGAGGCTAACGCGCGAGGAAATTAATGGCTCGGCCCCATTATCGTTCGAGCCGATCGGCCCTCGCGCCCCCGCCGGTGCCAAAGGGAGTTACACCATTGCACCGGCCATTTGGGGTTTGCGTGCGCGCGGCCCACCGGCGCCCGGCAGAGAGCCGAAGCTAATAACACCGCTGCGGCAAGTCTTGGCAAACACGCAATTACTTGGCGATCTTGGCGTAAGCCGCGCTACCGCAGATTGTGCCCGAATGAATAATCTACCGGGCGGCTCGGCTTCGCCCCGGTACAATAATCCGGCTCCTTCTCCGCCTTTATTAAATTGCCCCAAAGTAATGGGAACAACGAGCGAGGGAGAGAGAGAGTGCAAGCGTCCATTTTTCCGGGAGTCAGTTACAGTACGGTTGAAACGTTACAAAATGCCTACCCTGTACACTCTAATGTCTATTATGCCTTGTAATACGCGCTATTTGATGATTGGTGAAGGAGGCTTTACGCAACGTAGTTAATGCTCCTCTTTAATTCTCCTTTTTTTATATCATTACTGTATATACATATACATTTATTTTTCGCGATAATGCATCATTTTTTAGCTACAATAATTATGTTACTGTATGTCGATTCTTTTCTCCTCAGAATCTCTGATTAGTAAATCTGTTATCGCGAAATTCCAAATTGATCTGTCGCTTCATTTTGCGAATATTCCAAGCTCTTTTGATCTCTTTCTTCACATCACTGTTCGTAAAGCAAAATAATGTAGCTATTATAAGTCCCTAGAAATACAATTCAAATAATGGTCATTTTACCTTCGGAATGCAACATTCGACGCAAGATTTAATATCATAAACGAGTATGTCTTACTTGAAAGGAACAGAACACCCGCAAAGATAAAATATAAAAGAATTTTATTTCATTCTCCATGAAGGGTATTACACCATAGACAACGTCGTAGCTTCCTAAAAGTAGAATCACCATTAAAGAAGATTTGAACAGTTTCCAACAATAAATTTTTCTCGTTTGAATATCTTTCATTTTTGTATAAATGATTTTGATGTTCAATGCGCAAAGGCAGACATTTATCTGTAACAAAAATTTCAGTCAGTCAAGGCATTAAAATAATAGATACTGTGCAATTATCTTGATAATTTTGAATGAGGACCCCATTTAAAATGAAGATAGAAATAATAACAAGGTTCATGCTCATATCCATATCGATCCAGCAGAAATTCCATTCGGTTGCTAAATTTATTTGTATAAGCACCCAGAATGTTACGAGAATCATTGGCAGTCCTAAAGTGAAGCATTTGATAAATACAACATTTGCCTTATGATTTGAATTAAACAGAAATGTAGAAACTTTACCCCAAACTGCGAAAATATGTCGCGTTAATGTGACGTAACTCGTAGATAGTGCTCGAGCGATGAAATTGTAAAAGTACCAGCCTTCGAGCAAGAATGAAGTGACCTTAGTGAGTTCTAAGTAATGTCGAAACGTTGTGAGGCCCATACATATTCGAGGCTAAACAATAATATTTAACCGAATTAACTTAAAAAATGTGCATTAATGTACAAAAATATGTATTGGTTTCTTACATTTTTTCCAACATCGCAGGGAATATCTGTTATTAAAACAATATAATCCATTTCACATCCGTACATGGTATGTTGAAGGTACGCGATAAAATTGTGTAGTAACACGGCTGAAAATAAATTCATGTGTACTTTTACTCTTGCGACTTGCAACTTGCTAAAGAAAAACCATTTTAAAGATCTCATTAATCATTCAACAACTTTTCAAAGCAACTTGATTCAGAAACTTACTTGAACATAGTAAATATTACAAGGGCAGATGCCAAACAGATAATGGACAAGACATTACCAAGGTCACTTAGAATCGTTAGTTTCTGATGCAACAACTGCAACAAACTTTTTTATATATATGGGTATTCCAAAAATAATAATTATTGTCTCTTACACTGAGCATTAAACTATATTCATCTTCGAGGGCGAGTGTGAAGATGTGGATTATATCTTCGGGGCTGCAATACGAGCGGACGCAGCGGCCATTAAGTACTCTATGCCACTTGGATATCTGCATTATCTCCGTGATATTTGCCGAGTACCGTCCGGACTCTATATCCTTAATTTTTTCGGATCCCTTTGAAACACACGGAAAGTTAGAACAAACCATACTGGATACAGCCATCCAGGAGTAGTTGCCTTCCAAATTTGGTGGGAATAAGATTGACTGCACTTGAGGTATTTGCAAACTTAAGGAACTCAGCGAATCTATTCCCGGATGAAAGATTAGTAGTTTTACGTCAATTCATTATCAAAATCAGAGATTTACTGATTTTTAATCGAGTAACTTTCAATTTCGACATCCAACTTCCAGCGTAATATCGGACAATCAATAAATATACATAGGTGAAAGAAAACTTACAATATTGTAGCAATTCGGTGCACGTGGTTTCTTCATTAGCTGCGAATTGAATAAATCCTTGCTTTCCCATATAACACTTTGTTCCAAACATTGAGGATTATTTCGTGGACTTTTTGTCACTCGAAACCAGACGATACAACATTTGAATGGATAGAAGTCTAAGGGGCAACTGTGACAAGGGTAAAAAAACGTAAAAATAGACAAGGGCGGCGCATGCGCCAGGTGTTCTGCTCACTTATTTCTCCAATCGTATTCCTTATCATTTCAATAATCCAGGATAGCATTGAAATTTCATCGCGCTCCGATAGTGGGCTAGTTTTATCTATTGATATTTTTATTCGACTCTTATAATTTTGAGAAGGAAAAAAAGGCCATGTACAGAATAACATACATTCCGGGTTTTATATATATGTATGAAATTGCTATCTCCGCGTTTCCAACATGTTATGACAAGAGAAATATCTCTAAACATTAGGTCCAAAGGCACGGTTCCACGGCGTAGATATTTCAAAGGAATTTATTGCAATTGTTTGTCGCGCCGCGCGCGCACACATGACTCCCCTAAATCGAAAGCGTCCGCTTGTCCGCGCTTGTATAAATACTCAAAAGGGGCACAACAATCGCGGGACATTTTCGGAATAGCGAACGCACCGCCTGATCCCCAGCGAACCGTTACCTACGATCTCCGGGGGTACAAAAATCCCGCGGAGCGAAATCGGAGAGAGCGCGCGCGGCTGCGATATGCTCGTGGCCCAAAGCGCTCGGGGCATTATCAAGCCGAGTCGGCATGAATAAGGGCTCGCTCGGCGGCTGCGCCTCGCCCGCCCCCGGGAATTACCATCGGATCGGGCATTAATATGCCCCCTAGGCGCATAAATTCGCGGTCGGGTGGGGGAGGGTACGTCGTCCGCGCCCGCCACACAAGCGGGAGTAGTCCGCCTCGGTGGACCGCATACATTAAGGCCCCGCGCGCGAGGTGTCACGCGGCCCCGGTGATATACGGCCCGCGGGGCCCTAGAGACAATGCTCGAGGCGTGGGCCCGGCGATAGCATCGGATGCGCGGCCAGCGGAAATCGCCGCGCGGCGCGGGCGTCGATAATGATACGCCGAAAGCGCGCGACAATGAAGACTGCCGAGTCGTTATACGCGGCCCGAGAGCGCCCTGTAATTGGCCCGCGAGCGCTGTGTGTGTGTGTGTGCGTGTAAGACGCGGCGATAATGCCTCGTTCCGAGGCGACGATTTCTGCACCGCTCGAGGCCCGACTAATTAACATTTCTCCCCGGGCCCCGAGCGCTTGTATGCTAATTGCGCTCAATCGCTTTCGTATTAAAATTGATTTTAGAACGGTGCGAGAGCGCGGCCGGCCTCCCGGTGACTAAGGCGCAGACTGATATCGCGTCGGCCGGTGCAGCGAGGGGCCGGTGCACAATGCCGTCAAATTGAATCGTTATTGGGATCGAGCAGCGGTCGCCGCCGCGACCTCTAGCGCCGGAGCCGCTAATCCTCGCAGATTCAATTGCCATCGAGTCTTTGGTATTCGGCAGAAAATGTGCTTGGTTTGTTTGACTACATTTGAATCAATTAGATTAGGTATTGTGCGGATTGGAGGGATCGCCAACATTGAGAGGAGTGTGTCACGTGGATTGTCGCGCGTATTCGAGTGTGCGAGGGTATGCCAGAATAAAATTCAAATGTCAGATTTCCTTACTTACCAGTTCTTAATGTTTTGTTGATCGACATATCTCAAACAACAAAAATCAATTAAAAAATTCGATTAAATCAATGCTTTGATGGTTTGATATATGTGACTAATTTTTAATTTGCTTTTTATTCCTGCATTTTCTAGACCGTTTACATATTATCTAGGTAAATTCTCTCTACCTTGACTCTTTAATTTGTATTTTAATTTATAAATAGGAGTCTTTGAATAAGCTTTAAATGATCACTTTGTTTTAAACGTTAAACTAGTAACTAATTACTAATACAACTTATGCTTATACTTAAATCTGTACGAACTTGGTAAAAACCTGATGAAAATTCAAAATTTATAGACATATTTATTTGTCAGTGCAAACCAGCTTGCGCAAAGCATAAATTAACGTAAATTTTAAGCTGCGATGCAATTTTAAAGTTATCTCTATTTCTATTAGTAAATATTCAGTTGTATTAGTAGTTGAGAATTCAAAAACGAATAAAATTAACTAAAACTGTCAATTTAATAAGTTTGTATTAAAAATAAGCATATTTTGTGAGAATACTATGAGTTCGACGCTCGGTTCGACGAGTTTTTATAGCAGGGTATACGTTTATAAGGTATATATACTCTTGAAATGGTCGTTACTATGTCCGAGACGAAGTCCGAGACTATGTCCCCGCCATCAGACATAACAGAACCACTGCAGCGCTTCTGTAAGTGCTTCGCTTCTCTTCTATTATTCTCATAAAAAGGCTGTTGTTCTTTTTTGTTTCAGCTCATAATAAAATATCCCATCTAGTTGAATTTTTACGATAGTCTATATAACATGTTAAAGTCATTTAAACGGCATATAATCGAATTATTAGATACTGACTGTCCAGGGCTAGTAAATTTTTGAAATTTCTACCAGAGTATATATATGGAGGAGCTCTTAAGAATGGCATTCATTTTGTCTTTGAATTAGAAAAACTTGCGCTAATTATTAAACGAAAATTAAGCAAACGAACTGTTATGAAGATTAATTCCCAGGATCTCAACCACATTATACAGTACATTCATATTATTAACTATAAATTACCTTAGCCCCTGTATCAGATTTTCAATAGTGATGGGTTTCCTGTTTTATCTGGTCAAGTTCTGTTTGGGGGTTGTTGAGCCGAGCATATCATACCGGTTGACCGGTTACTCGGACAAAAGTCAGGCACTGAATGCGGTTTAAAAGACGCGCGCGCGCGCGGCTCGAGGTGGAAAAAATAACAATCATAAGTCGGCGGATAATGCGCGTGCGCGCGCGGGGATTTGGCCTGGGGAGCGATAAGGGATGAAACTTACGGCGCCGCGAGCTGTCTAAATAAATCTTGTAAACACCAGTGCTTTTAAAGGCGATATACGCGGGGCATTGGCGGCGAAGGCGCTCTCCTGGCTATCTGCCGGGCGCGCATATATATTCGCGGGGCTCGCGGGCGACGTCCCCGACGGGGCCCCGCGGCCGATAACTCGGCAACGTCGTAATTAGCCGGCCCCTAAAGTTTCTATTAATACGCGCGCCGACGCGGTGGCTCGGTGGCGATAATTGCTAAAGTACTCGATTAATCAATCCTCATTAACGCGGGGGAAATATTGCCCGGAGATTATAGGTCTGCCCTGGGCGTATAAATCGGCCGGGTCGGAGGCGGCGCGCGCCCCCGGGCGCTCGTCCTTACCGACGCGCGCAATCTCCGGCGGCTTAGTATTAATTTTCGACCGGCCGATCCTCGCCGGCCGATGATTTCGCCGGCGTTTTTATGACTCAATTGGAGAATTTTTTTTTACGCCCGCAGCCGCGCGCGCTCGCCTAGATGTGGGTCCACGGAGGCTGCGCGCGGCCAACGGGTTTCCGCACAGGGGCGTAGTCGGCCCGCGCGGGATTTATCGCCGGCCTCCTGGAAACGTTGTTATTCAATTTTAAAACTGCCGCGCCGCGGCCGACGGGCGCTGACAAGTGAAACATTTCATCCCGCGTGCAGCGGCAGAGAGAGAGAGAGAGAGAGAGAGAGGCCGTAACCAAATAATCCGGCGTCGGCCGCCGAGCGGTATAAATACAAGGCGCGGGGATTTTTACGGTCACTCCAAAGCGTCCGTCGATGGATGTGGGCTTCACACCTCTGTAATTGCCAATAGGACCATTACAAGCTGCGCCGTTAAAGATTTTTATCGTAATGGCTCCAAGTGCTGCGCGCGCAGTAAAAGTGCTCGTGGCCGTATTTAATAATAATATATATGTACGATTCCACAAAGGATCGGCCCGCGGAATGTAAATTATGCTTTTATTTAGTCCCTAGCCTCGCGGCTCCCAGTCCATTCGGCCATCCCGCACAGGACATATAATGCACCCCATTAAAAAGCGCGAGTAAATCAACGGAGGGTCGCGCGCGCGCGCGACTTTGGGGAAAAGCCGCCCGGCGCTCCCCGAGCCACTAAAAGCGCCGCGTTATAATCGGCGCCGCGCAATAACACTGGCTGCCTGTGTACACGTACACACCCGCAGCGCGAAACCTCGGGCACGCTATTCGTATATATATATGTGTATGCAAAGCGCGACAGGGCGCGGACGCGGCGCAGAGACAAAGGACACGCGGCCGATAAAACCGGCCGCGGCTCGGGCCCTGTTCGAATTAAGCGGACCACTTCATCGCGGCGATCCGTCGCGGCTACCGATCCCGGCGAGATCGTTACCGGCCGATTTGCCCGGCCGATAAAAAGCGGACGAGCCCGCGGCCCCGAGTGCGTTTGAAGCGAAATTTATGAAATCGTTCCGGGGCCCGGGCCGCGCGCGGTAAGTACCTACACGCGCGTACGCCCGCGCGTATCTATACGTAACGTAGTAAAAGCATGAAATTGATATATCGGGCCTCGTCGTAAAATTATTTCTCCCGCGAGGAAATTTACGGTGGAGCGCCGAGCTTTTCAATGGAAGCACTTGTAATGTATTATACCTTCAAACTTTCTAACAAAAGTGTATCTATATAAAAGGCCCCCCCGGGTCAATTATAATCGTAACGGGGAAGTAAGTGGACTGCCGGCCGTATCGATTAGTTAGTCGCGGGGAAAAATTGTCCGCTTTCAATGGGCGCAGGTATATTTGTTTTCCGTCCGTATAACACAATTTCTTTGAGTGATTTTTAAAGCCGCCTTTTATCTAATTACACGTGGGGCTCGCGCGCGCGCCAAATGAATAGAATAACAGTGCCGCGCGCAAGTATTAATGGCCGAGTCGCTCATAATGGCGCATTACCTCACGCGGGCTTTTCGATCAGGCCTCCCAGGCAAAGGCAACGCGTCTACGCGCGGCGTCGGCCGGCCAAATAAAAAGAGCCGCGTGCGTAAATCGCCGGGGATCGCTTAGTGTCCGTGAAATCGGCTCGGAAAATCGCCGGCGATTCCGTGATATATACACGTACACACGCGCATTCAATGAATCGATTGATAATATATATATGCCGCGCGCCGCGGTATAATAACACGGCCGAGTCTTTCCAGGCGGCGAGCGAGCGCGCGGTTGGGCAACCTCGGCTCCTGAAAATCGAGGGAAAAAAATGGGGCGATAAAAGGGGGCGGCTGCGCGCGGCGGGCGCGAGATGCCCGCGAGGTTCCCATTGTCCGCTGGGCGCGCCGCGATCTAGATCGGAATTGCCGGTCTTATCCGATCGCAACCGCGGTTGCCACACACCGACCGTCGGTATACTGTACGGGGCGATCCGCGGCCCCGGGGGGGATCGCCCGGCGCGCACTTGCCCTCGGCGCTCCGAAATCCGGCCGATTTATCTGACGGCCGGGCTAATGATAATCGCGGGCGGGGTTAGGTGAGCGGGGCTGGCCGCGCCGCGGAAAAGGAGGCTCCCTGTGGAGGCGGTAAGCGCGTATATATCGGCGCGCCTGGCCGGCCGCGCAAACAGGTTTCCCGGATTAACCTACAAGTCGCGCGCCGGCGCGCGACTCTTGGCCGCAGCAATGCAGCCGGGGGTGCCACCTGAAAATATATACGGGACCGGTTGTGTCGCTGATACGGAATCGATCATTGTCCTATTCTATTAAGCCATTGAACCCCTTTGACATTGTTTTACAGGATGCAGCGGGGAGTTGGCGGGTCCGCACTTTGCGAAATCGGCCTGCGCGGCCGAGCGGCGCCTCGGGGGCTTCCTAGGGGGCTTCCTTTTTCAGATAGGGATGTATAAGTGTATTCGATTTTCTGTAAGCGAACAGGTACGAAAAACCAGCAATAAATATTAGCGATTAGATAAGCGCGCGTATATACACCCGAGCAGCGTCTCATTGCCAGGAAATTGCCCGCGGCAAATGATGCTGGAGAGAGTCAGTTGCCTGCTCCTCGTGTATCTTGCACGTACACACAACGTACTACGTATACGCTCGATATATATTCTAGTTTAAAGCTCGCCCGGGACTCGCTATCGGTCGCCATCGATTCTCCAATGAATAATTGTCGGGCGGCTGTTACGTCAGGCGAATGGCGCTCTGGCTTCTAAACGACTTCGGGCTCTATGCGAAAATTTCCTCCTCGAAAACCATTTTCTGGGTCACTTGAATTCAGGTCGATTATCTATATAACTTATAGTATTAGGAAATTTCGTTATTTCAATTTTTCAAGATTTAACAAAATTTTATTATATTAACTCTAATTGTCCTTTTCATTTTTAATAATAATAATCTTCTAAAACTAATAGAAAGTAACTAAAAAATTAGAAAATTAGTCCATCGCATTGATTCAAATGTTGAAAAAAATATACACATTAAAAACATTATAGTCAAGCTAAATGTTTTGTATATAAATCACAGCAATGTTTCTGAGCAATATTAGTAATAAAAGATATGCAGAAGATATTTTAAGGCTATTGTATTCAAATGCATTATGATGATGCATGCGTAAAATTAAATTCTAATACAATATTATATGTACATATAATAGATATATATGATAAATAATAATACGATAAAATTCTCAAGTGTAACAGTACATATTCAATTAGCGAGTAGTTCGATTAGAAAAATAAAAAATAAAACAATAAACGTCAAACATATATTCTGTGCATTATACCTGTGGCACTGTAAATGCTTTTCATTTGTATATTTTATTAGATGTATATTATAGTAATCCATCTGATTATTTTTCTACAATTTTTAATTTAATAGGAATATGTTAGGTGTTTGGTGGCAAGTATTTCATTTATTGAAAACTAATATAATTAAGAAACTCATCAAAAAATCTTATGTTTTAGTAATTATAACCTATAATTATACAGCATTTGGAAAATAATATAAATAATAAAACATAAAGAGATTTTTATTGTATTGATTTAAAGAATTTTATTTTATTTCACTTACTTTTAATTTGTGGTTTGTATAGTGACAGCTTTACATAATGTAATATGTTTAGTGATAGATTTGGAAAAGAAAAATTTTAGTAACTTAACAAAAATTAATTTTGCTGATACCTTTATAAATGGTTTACTTTGCGCTTACTTACCTTGCGTTGATCGGTACAAGGTTCTTGCAGTAAAAGGGTTTAGAGTTCTATTATAACAGTTAGACGAAGAGAAACTGCGTTCGTGCTGAGGACCGAAAACATTCCGTAGTGGGGGCATAAAGGTCTGTAGGGTGGGGAGCCTGAGGTGACCTGCGGCACGTAGGCCTAAACTCCGGAAAAAAGTTGCCCCGCAGCTAAAACTCTGCAAAACTGCAGAACCTGAGACGTATTACATGATTCTTCCACTACATCTGCTTATAGATCAGAAAATGGAATAACATGATATATAATCCTTCGAATCCATTGAATAAAAATGTTTGCACAGTTCCTTTGTATAGACATGCACGTATAAGTGTCGAAAATCGAAATCGCCACGGCGATTGCCCAAGCGGCGTTTTCTCAGCGCGAGAAAAGAGGAAAGCGCCGCGCCGGCCGAGGTTAGAATTAGGAATATAAGGCCCTTCGATTATCAAGGAGATCCATTAAGAGTAAAAGACAGATTGGGCGCAAAGGAACGATCGGCCGGGCGATAAAGCCCGAGCTCCTATACCGGCGATACACAGAAAGCCGAGCGCGGGACAGTCGCGGGAGTGCAATTACCGTCAGGTACGGGCGGCCGGGAGCGATCGGGCCTTATCTCGGGCGGCACTTTTGTCGCCCGGTCAAAGTGCCGCGGCCGCGGATTGCGCAATCATCTTCGGCCGCGATCAATGGATTTACGGGCGGCGGCGCGCGGGCCCCGGCTCTGCACGCACTCCCCCCGGTATTCCGCAAATATATATCGCGCGGGACACGCGTCCGGAATGCCTTGGCAGCCCGCCGCTATTATTCGCGCGCGCTCGAGGGGAACACGCGGGCGGCGAGAGAACCGACACTCGCCCGAGCGCACCGGGGCCTCTTTTTTTTTCGTTTTAATTCCCTCCGAGATATCGTGCGCCGCGGCGCCTGGACGTATATGTACACACGTATACGTATATATGCAGTGCAGAAATAAAAAAAAAAAAAAAAAAACATCCGCCCCTTTTCCCTGTCTCTCTAATGCCTCTTGAGAATATAAGCCATCGGGAATTGCCTCCCGAGGCGGTTCATTTGCGCGAGAAGAGCGCCGATTAATGTATGGCATTAGCTCGGCCGATTGAATTCTCATGAATCAGCCGGGGCTGTCGCGGGCGCCGCTGACAGAAATAGTGCGCGCCTAATGGATTGATTGGTTAATTGGTAAATTGCACGAATCCCGCGGCTATCCTGTATTCACTTGTGTATACGTATATTATTTATTTAACGCGCGGCCCGGTATCTGCGGCGCGGCGCGCGCGCGCGGGACATAATCGATCGTAACTCGGCCGTGTAATTATGATCGGAGCGCGAGCCGGCCGACGAGAAACTGTCGTCGCGCGCCTATAAAGAGATAATTTCCCGAGATTTATTCGGCCGATGAAGCGTAACGGCCACCGTTTCCAAGCCGCGAAATTATCCCCCCGCGAAAAAGGCCCCGCGCGTATAAGCTCCGCCGGCTTTTTTTTTTTTTTTACCAACTGGGGATAACGCGGGTGACGTCGCATTAACATACCGGCCGCGGCGGCGATCAGGCCGCGTACACACACACACACGCGCGCACGCTGCGAAAGAGACTCGCGCACCTGTAAAAAGGCCCGTTAATTAACCGCGCGGTGGCTCCCCCGGGGGAAAATGAGGGGGGGGGAGGGGGAGGAAGGAATAAAAAAAGATAAGGGGCGCGGCTTATCGGCCGGGGGACAGGGATCGCGAGGCCTTGGCTAATAGCTCCATTCAAATTAATGAACCCGATCGATTCTTTCGCGCGCACTTCCCTCCCCCCGGCGCGAATACGATACGGCGCCTGATGCATAATTGCGGCCGATTTCCATAAATCACTCCCGCGGTTACCCCGCGGGGGCCTCGGCTATCCTCGAGACTCTTTTTCCGCGTTTTCTCCGCCGGCTGCATGTGCCTTCCCCCGCGCGCGTACACGTATACATACATGCCCAATTCGCCGTTATGCCGATCATGCAATTCTACAATTATCAGTGCTAGTTGGAAAGTATAATGACGCTGTAGGTCCTTATAACGCCGGTGGAAATTCTCCTATATGGCCTTTCAGCGGCTCGATAAACCGGGGTTTTTTTAACATTAGCGAATTACTCGCTACCCGCGGACATTTACTCCCCAAGAACTTGCTAAAATATCGTTACTGCACTATCTCAAGTTATACGTAGATATAGGTAATAAATAATTACGCTTCTCGCTAATTACCCCGGGGAATGCGAATTTTAGTTTCATTTTTTTTAACGTCGCATTTTTTATAGCTTACGCAAATTTGTACAGGTTGTACAAGCTCGCAGAGGGATTTGTAACAGCCAACGCGCCGTACTGTTTTCAGGCGAACACAGGGAATTCTTAACGGCTTCCCGCCGGCTTTCTTTTCCCGATCGATCGAGTAATGCCTTCGACCAAAGGGACTCTATGAATAACTATATATACAGGGCGGCGGCTAACCGAGCCAGTTAATTTTCCAGCGGGCTATCGACAGGCGGGACACACGCGGGGCCTCGGCGCACGAGGATCCAGCAGCGTCTCGGAAGGAGCCGTCCCCAACAAATTGCTCGGCGGCGCGCGTGCGCTTAATATTCATAAAGCAAGTCCGTATTTTTGCCCTATCTCTCCCGGGCAGTGTACGGGCGCGTATACTTAGCCGGGGACCGGTCGCCTCGGCCCGACACATTGTGCGTGCGCACCGCTAATGAACCCGGGCGACACCTCGTTAAACGGCGCGCTTACCGAGATTACGCGGGCCTTCTTCTTTCTGCCCGCGCGCCGGACGATATAATTCGAGATGTTATTGCGGGGCGCGTTTCCAACTCGGCGACGTCGCCTCGATAAAGTCCGCCACGCCGGGAGATTTGTTGTCCGCGCGGGTACGTATATATATACGTGTACCCACGCGGCCGAGTGTTTATCCCGTTGTAATTAAGAAGACTCGGGGCGCAGTCCGGTGGAAAGCGCCCGTCGGTACTCGCATCGATGCCTTTCCCGACGGGCCCCGTAAACATAATCGCGAAGCCCCGGGGGAAAAAAAAAACCGGCGGATAATCAGCGTCTAATCATGCGGCGGGCCGTCCGGAAGCGGCGCGGGTTATACACGCGTCCCGCGGCGCCAGCTGACGCGACCAGTTGGCCAAGTCGCATCCCTAGTTTCTCCGCAGATGTCCGCGAGGACCTCCTCCCCCCTATGGCTCCTCCCCCGCCGAAATCGCGAATACGCGGGCGTCGCGCGGGTGTGTGCTGCATCGGGTCTATCGCGCGCACGCGGATATACGGAAAGGAAGGGACGGGGGGGTAGCCGGCGACGCGGCCTCTGCGAAATTATAACAGGTCTAATAAGCGCCTCGGAGGAAAATTGGTAATCTACGATCGTCTGCGCGGTACACGGCCCGGGGAAGCTAAGTGGTATCTATCACTTGGGCCACCATCGTAAATCTCGGCCGGCCAGCAGATGCAATTAACCAATGAGATAAGCCGCTCGTCCGGCGCGGCAGCTGCGCCCGCGCGAAAACGCGGCTTTCCTCGCGCGGCCGAGCCAACACATATATACATACATACATATAAAAAAAATACATATATTCGGCGCCCTCGCTCGCCTATGCACACACACACACACACACGTGTGTATGTATGTATATACCTAGGTACGCGGGCTCTCGCGGTTGACGCGCCGGCCACTCGCGACGCAGCCACACACACACGTATATATATGCGGCCCATCCGCCCGATCAGATTAGCCGGCCGCGCGGCTGCGTAATTATTCACCCCAATCGGAATAAAGGACGATTATCGCGGGAACAGTGCGCGAATCGCCGCGGCGCGTAAATCAATCGGCTTTTTCGCCCGGCCCCCGTGTAAATAAGCCAATATAGCCCGGACGATAAATCTGGCGCGTGGGCTGGGGGCGCGATGCCGACCTCGCTAAAATTGATTTACGCCACGTGGCCCTAATCCCCGCGCCCGCGTCCGGGGGAAAAAGGCCAGTTTTTGGCGAAAAAAAAAAAATAAAAGAGGCCGGAACGGGCCGTCGTCGTCTTTAGCCTAATTATAGAGCGGAGGGCCGATCCCTTTTTTCACGCTACGAGTAGCCGCAGGTGCGAACCAACTCTACTTTAAGAGTCCTGCTGTCTGTGTACGCCTCTTATGTATGCATTGATTATCAAAATGTAAATGATGCATCTCTTAAATAGAGATAAAGATAATTTTGTGATTAATTGTTTTATATATAAACTGATGTGTAAAATGAACTTTATTAGTGTCCGTCTGAATTATTTTTTTTTTAAACAGTTGGAGATGTAACCTGGTAGATCGAGAAATAAAATTTGTCACTTCCCTCTCATCTCCACCGCGATAGAAGTGCTTATTAGCCGGATGCTCGTCCTTCGAGTCAGCGTCGCCGCGGAAACCCTGTAAGCCGCAGGGCCAAGGACATAAACATCTGGATAAGTTACTCGCCGAATCCTCTAGGAAGATGCGACGTATAAATTTGGCCAGGTGCGCTTATGGAAATAATGAACTGGTCCCTGAGATAGCGGGCGCCCGCTCCCTCCCGACATCTCCATAGCTCGCGCCAACTCCCCGAGCGGCCATGGGGGTCTCGGTTCAATTCGCCACTGAATCAATCGGCCGACGGCAGTTAATTAATAAAAGCACCTTGTTTATGGGGCCCGCGACTTTCTCGATTACCGGGCGGGACGTCGCCCATATTCCCCGGGGGATGAGGGAACGGCTGCCTCGCCGACTGGCCCGGGAAAACCCGACGCGCTCGCACGTACACGAGGAACGATACGACCTCCGCGGCGGGCCTTATATATATATATATACCTCTCCTCGGAGGCTTATACGGCCTTCCGCGAGTTGCGTAAGGTGATCGGCGACCGCCTGCGCGACAACCGGGAGCCTCCGCCGAGGAAAGCGCTAGATGTACGGGCGCGGGCGGAGCGAAATATCGGCAGGCCGTGGCGATCCAGTTACGCGGGGGCCATACATATACGTGTACGTGCGTGCGCCGGGATTATTTTCATACTTTCACGTAAAGTGATTGTTTGCCCTCGGTACTGTTCCCGAGTAATTCAATTCACGCCGCGGTACACGGATGCATGTACAACACACACACACGCGCGCGCGGTGTATAAGCTCAGCGGCTTAGCTTAAAAGGGGCCGCGAAGGGCCCGCCGGGAGCGCCGAGCCCCCGCAGTCCGACTGCGCGGCGCCTCCCGGGGAAGACGGGGGAAAAAGAAACCGGGGCCGTAATCAGCGGGACACGAGCGGCTCGCGTGCGCCGCCCGCCGAGCAAGGAAAGCCGCGGCCCCGGGGGGATAAACGTACACGCGGACACGGGCCCGTGCATGGAAACCGCGGAAAAGTGTGAAATTCCAGCTAATCGCCCGGGAGATCGGCGCGCTCGCCGATATAAGCGGGCCGAAAAACGGGGCGGGGGCCGCCAGCCGGATGTATAATATACCTTGCGGGAAAATCGGCAGGCTGGAGGAAGAAAAGAAGAAAAAGTGGTGCCCGGACAATCGTTTCCCTAGCGCGCGCGGCCAGACAATGCGCGTACAAAGCCGCGGGCCGCGCGCGGAAGGTGTATACAACTGCGATTCGATGTCGCGGCCTTTTTTTTTATCCGAGCGCCCGGGGAAAGCGATCTCGGGTAATATTGGGAAACCTGCCGGTCGCCCCTCCCGATCCCCGTCAAATCGCGGGGCAGAGCCGCGAACGCGCCGCCCGCTCTCTTAATATGCATTCTGTCAAATCGGTATCGGCCCCGCCGATCGGCCCAAACGCACGATCCGAGTGTAATTGAATAAATTGCGCGCGCACCGAACAATGCCTCAGCCCGGCCAAAGGATAATCGGCCTGTTTTGCGCTATTGCAGTGCCGCGCCGTCGCGGCGATAATGCAGGTGCTATTTACATGCGATCCGCCTGATTGATTAGGCATTGCACTTTACGTTTTTCGTCAATCTCTCTGTATACGCGAGCCGCTAGACCTGCAATCCGGTACTTATATTCAATTTATTTAATTTCAATTACAGGAGAATTTTATAGAATCTATAAGATTACCATGCTGGTCCTGATTAAAATAACTATATGCCCTCTCCCCTTCACCACTCCTTTTTTCTTCTATTAGTCTTGCTAACCGTTTGTTCGACGTCGTTGGGAGAGAGACTGTATTTAAATTATTCTTATACCTTTGTAAATATTTGCTAAATAATTAAATATGATAAAAAGTAATTAAATTTTGTAACACTTGCGCAATTCGGATTGTTAAAAATCGTGATAACATCATCGTAATATTGGCTGAGAAGTGATGTTTTATCATGATAAACTGATGAAAATATGCTGTTCATTCTTTATCTTTGTCAGTTATTATACGTTCGTGAGACGTTTTGATATGTGCGTTGGTGCACAAACTGGTTAAAGTGGTAGGGGTGGGGTTAGGCTGCCACCAGCTACCGTGTGGTAACAACGTCAGCTATACGCATCTGTGTAAAGTTTGAGGTCAACTCAATGTTCTAAATGTAAAATGTATTATAAGCATTACACATCAATAATAGTACAATAATCACACATCTCATTACTATTTAATTCTAAAGAACTGTTTACACTGTATTTAAATCATCAACTATTGATTTTTCGACACCTTTACAATAGTTCATAAACTTTGCCACATTTTGCGAGTCGAAGTAAAATTAAAGAAAAACAAAACTGATTTTAAACGTTTTAGGCTATATACATCGAATATTAAATACTGCATATATATATAATCTATTCGAATACACGTTGTTTCATAAAATTCTGCCCCGCGCATCGTAAGATGGCGATATACACCATATCTATGTTTTTACAGGGATATTGCATAAATAACTCCCATATATACATACATAACAGAACTCGAATAAAGAAAGAAGGTGCAAAGGGATCGGTATCTTAATCGCATTAATTGTTCGTCTAAAGAAAGAGTATAATTACAGAGTATCCCGATTGTCGCGGCGAATCCGCATTCCCGCAGGCGGCGTACAATCGCCAGGGGGCCGATTGGAAAAAAAAAAGGCTCAGGGGGCGCTCGAGCGCGGAGGCATCCGCGATAAGGGGCCGCGCGAGGTGCATACACACGTATATATATATATGTGTGTGTGTACATATCGGGAGATAGCCGCGGCCAGTCCTGGAATCAACCTGCTTGTGTCGGCGGATCCCCTGCACTCGTGGCTTATCGCCCGGGCGCGATAAGCCCAGTCGAGCCCTTGGCCGCTGCGAGGCCGCCCGCTCCTCTTACAGAGGCGCGCGCTCGTACATATCCGCCGGGCCGGCGGAAAAGCCGATCGACCTTTTTACAGCCGTCGCCGGGGCTTTCATACGTACACGTATATCTACGTATATACATCCGCGTATAATTATCATCCGTAAACGAGGCGTCGGCGAGATAGCGATCGGCTGTTTACTGTCGCGCGCCGCTCCAATCAATTGCACTGGCCGCCTGCCGAATTGGCCGCGGCTCCGCGTATGTGTGTACGCGCACTCGACCTCGGTAATCCCCTCGATTATTACTCGGCGTTTCCGCGGACCCGCGGCACGTACTCGCCCGAGATACACGTGCATCGGCCCCGTTCGAGCGCTGTATGGGTATTATCCGAGTGTGTTCCCAGCCGAGGGACTTTACCCGCTCGGGATTTGGCTCGGGGCGGCTCTTGTTGCGCCTCGGAAAAAGTCCGTTTATTCTGTTATTGGGTTATATTCGAGTGGCCGCGGTGGAGTCCGCGAGGTATGCGCCCCGATTGTGCACACGTCGACACGTACACACGTGCACATCATGGACACGTGTACGAATCCACTGGTGCTCGATCGCGAGCGCTCGGAGGAATAAAATAATAGCGCCGGCCGCTGTTCGTACACTGGTAATTTATGCGGATCGCATATTTTCTCCCGCTGCTATATCAGATCGCGCATTAGCTCCCCGGGCCTGTGTTTGCTTTTATGGAAAAGGGCACACTCGAGATACCGCGTCTTTCGGCCGAGTGCACAGCCTCCCTCTGCCACAGCCGCGGCCGCCTGCGTATATATATATATATACGTACGTTTTCCGCGGCAGACGAACACCTCGGGACGGATGCACGCGCTGGGGGCGTCCGATACACTTTTTTTCTCACCGACGGTTGTATCAGCCGCGGTCCTCCCGGGTGGGCTTGGGCAAGCCGGGCTTTTATACCGACGCTCGCCGAAGCGCCGAAGAGTCATTAGGGCGACCGGGCCGAGATCGACTCGGCCGCGCGAAAGCCGCGCGAGACTGGCGAAATAGTTGGGGAGCGCGTGTGTTCGAGTGCACTCGGCGGAGGGGAGGACTCGTTAATCACCCGGAAAAACGCGTATGTCGAGTAGTTCTTCGGGTGGATCCTCGGCAGGATTCGGGCGAATGAGTTATACCGCGTGATACTCGTTTTGCGGCGCATCATCATCGGGGTGACCCAGTAGATTCAGTCCAGAGCCGAGGGAAAGAAAATCTTTTGAGATACATATGTAAACGCGGCCGGCGCGGAGTCGACCGCGAGAGTTAGATAACCGAAGCGCGCGGTATTATACATGTGCACCTTGTTATGATGGAATATTTTACTAAGAAAACCGAATCAAAAGTCCATTAGCCATTACAAGCCCGCCTGGAATTACCCAAGAAATCGTTTAATAGGACCTTCCACTTTTTCCTCCAATGGCGCACACGTATAAACGCGGGGAAACTTTATAATCTCCAGGATCGGAGGTGCATACACGTATATGCATCGGGCGAGTGGCTCGACGCGGGAATTATACACACGCGTGCGCGGGAGCGCAAAGTAGCCTCATTAAATCCTCGTAATCGGGGCCCGATTACACTCCTTTGGGAGCCGACGAGCCGCGCCACGTAACCGCCGACTATGATTTGACTCGAGCGGTCCTCTCCTTTCCGTCCGGGGAGGCCAAAGTGTCGCCGGGGACAATCGGCCCGAGTGGCGTGTGATGCAGTGCGCGCGCGTATATATATACACATGTATACGCGCTTGCGGCGCGGCGGCGCGGCGAAAGCGAAATTTATTCAAATCCCCGGCATTATATCGGCTACATCGAGGGCAGTTTCGAGGCGTAACCTGGCGAAACCTGGAAGTGCGGCGATACGCGCGCACACGCGCCTGCGCATATATGTACGTGCGGGTATACGTATGAATGGGCGGCGATTAATAATCGGGAGTCGGCCGCTGCGCCGCGCGCAATTATCTATCGGATTGCAATCCCCGGGCTTAAATATTCCCCGCGGACGTTGATTTATAACATAATTATCGACGGATAAAGGGACTTTCGGCCCGCCGCCCGGTAATTACTTCTTTAACAACAATGGGATTTTATATATTATGCCGGGGCGAGACTGCGTGCGCCGACATTAGGTAATATGCAACCGTAACTCGCGGCCGCCACTCATATTCGCCAATACAGCTGGCCCTTTTGTCTACAAGTGGCAGGCCAGCGGGAAAAACCTCCCGCGTCCTGTAGTCCCTCGATGGAGGTGCGCCCCTTTTTCGGCGCCGTCCTTGTCGAATCGCTTCCCGTCTCCAAGTACATTTTTGTTATTATCCTTATATATACAGACACACGAGCGTACGATTCTATATAAACTAATTATTTATTAATGCGTTATATACGGCAGTGGCTAGATATTCTTTCCAAGCGCCTGACTATATAAATCTTCCACTGTGGCTCGAGTTTAAGCTGCAAAATGATGACATGATCTCGGACCGAGTCCCAAGCACGATAACATAATCGGTTTAAATATATAAGCTATAAGCTGTAAAAGGCACCGAGGCTGAAAGTCGGACAGAGCGAGAGTCTAGATTTTTTCCACTTTGCCGACTGCCGCGTCACAGGGGAATTCGAGTTCATGCCGGCTTTCCCCTCTTTTACCCTTTTCAAAGAGTCAAAGGGTTGCGCGAGCAGTGACTTGCCGCGCTCCTCCCCCCCGGCCGACTCGATATCCTTTCTTCCACCGACTGCTTCGCTGCTACGAAGAAACGCACTTCGGCGAATTTCCAGAGGCAAACTTTCCGAAAATCGTAACGCAAAATTTAGCTGTACAATTCAAAAAGGATTCGGTTTTCTTTAAAGTTGTAGATTGAATTATATATGCTACCTGCTAAACCAAATGCGACATCCTAATAATATTCGAATTTATTATATTCCTATTTATTTTCTTGTATATATATGATCGTCCGCTTACTATGTGCATTATTTCCAGTAAATATTTTAAGACAAGTTTCCGATAGCTGTATTATGAAAATGTTTAATTAGTATACTTTGATGTAATATTCTTTAAAGGAAAGATTTCCACTTCGATTTCCATCAAGATTCCCTCAATTTGTTAGCACGGCCGCTAACGCCTATTCAATTATTCGCCTCGAGTGTAATTTATTATATTATATATACGTATATTAAACACAGCTCACGCGGATCGTTTCTTAAGTGAACAGCTCGTATCGCTTTCGCGACTCTAATTTGCGTTCATTTTTAAGCAATCGCGCCGGGCCTGCATTTAACGCGGATCGATTTATTATAATTTTAGCCGATGATGGAATACCGTTTAGACGAGTTGGCTTGTATAATATCGAACCCGCGCGGAAATTCATAGGCTAATTGTTTGGGGGCGCAGCGCAATACCTTGAAAAGCGTACATACAGCTAGTTTTCTAGTGCCGCTGGCGTCGTTTAACGACCACCAACTGCGCTATATATGTACATGTATGCACACGTGTGTACTTGAGCGATCAGGCCGGCGCCATTTTGAAAACACTTGGTGGCCCGCGACGCGCGAGAGAAAAGACGCGTTATCACGGCAATGCCGCGTGCAATTACGCGCAATTCGTACCCCGCGTGGAAGGACGGAAGATTCCCTGCGACACAGAGGGGCAAACGGTTTCGGCCGCCGAGTCATTAGCTGGCCGCGCTCTCGTCTTTTGATAGGCCGCTTACAGGCGCACTCGACAAATCTAATTAGACACGTGCTGCACAATGGCCTACGGCGCGTGCGTCTTTTCAACAGGAGATACACACTTTTTGTTGCCCCGTGAATTGAACCGATGTATACACGTGCGCGCGTACGTGTGGCCAGTCACCGCGCGTTGCTCTCCTTCCAGGTGAGTCCGCGCTAATTGATGCCCGCACGGCGATCGAGTCTCTTTGTCGCGGGGCGTTTTTTGCCCCACCCCGACGAGGCGGCGGCCTGATCGATCGGCTGCGGGGCTCGAGTGCGCAGGTGAACGCGGGCGCGTGCGTGTACACGTAGACGCAGTAATAGACTCGGCAATCAGGCGGAGGGCTCGTCTACGAGGCGCTGATTGCGGCCCGGGCGCGTACGTGTGCGTGTACACACATGCACACGCGCCTTCCTCGTGATTATCGCGGGCTTTGTTGCTGGCGCCCGCGCCGCGAGCGCACGCCTGTATGCACACGTATATATATATATATATTGTTCTCCGGGCGGTGGGCGCGCCGTGAAAACAGTGCCGTGGTAGCTCTCTGCACGCACTGTGTAATTCACGGCGGCCCTCGAATCGGCGCGCCGAGTCGAGTGGCCGATGCACTGTTGCTGCGGATCACGCTCGGCAAATATTATCTCAGGGCGCGCGCGGGATCCCCGCGGCCGGTAAACACAGCCGCCTCTTGTGCGCGTCAAAGGCGAGAAAGCCAGCCGGCGGCGTTTCCGCATTGCGCGGATCAATCACGCCTGCGAGGGGAACTCCTCTGCGCGCCCTCCCGCCCCAACTACTCTTTTCAAGCTGATACATACGTTTAAATTCACTCGACGGCCGTTGCGGGGCCGCGATGTGTGCGCGCATATTGTGCGCGCGGCCGATTGATCGGCAGTGCGCGCCCGTGTGTGTACGCGCGGCTCGCTCGTGCCGCGCGTCAATGCGCAATGCGGCCCATTCAGCCCGCGACGATTTTCTCATCAAACAGCGCGGGACGAAAGGAAGGCGCGCGCGAAATCGGTGCCGCTGCACCTTCGAGGACCGGCTGCTTACGGCGCAGCTTACCTTGCATACTCAACGGCTCTTCGGGCGAGCTGATAGAATGGAATTATCAAGCCAAAGTACTCCATCTCTTACAGAGTCATTTTTACACCACGTGTATCATGTCAGGGTATCCTTTTGGGTATTCAAATGTTAATATTCAATGATTATAGTCGGTGAATAATTCTTGGCAGAAACTAGACTATACAGATTTTTGGCCAGACTTTGGCTGGAATACGCCGAGAAATTCTGGCTAAAAACTAAAATGCAAGATCGGAAAAACCCAATTTCTAGTCCGATTTTCTTTGTATTCGCTGCGTGAAAGAGAGAAAGATAAATAAATACGTTTTTTATTTTTTACTACATATTATCACCTCTAGAAAGCAAGTGTCATGAATTAACCGTTATTATTAACTTTTATAAATGTGTATAAATAATAATTATTTACTAAATATTTAGTATTGAAGACTTAAAGTATTCAATGCAATGTATATTACATCTTTCAAGTAGGGTTAACCTCAAAGCGTTACCTCATTACCTTTCATCGACTGAGAAGTATAAAGAGGCCGATCGCATTTTCTTTTCACTCATGTTTTTAATCTGTCTTCTCTTTCGTTCCCATGCCAAATATCAACGTTAGATTTGCAATCTAGATTTCCATCTAGAACCGTTCCAGAATACATTTCTAGTTGATAGGGAAAAATTCTGGCTGGAATTTAGATGAAAACGCAACTTCGATTATAGAAATTGAGAAAAATATATAATGCTGTAATAAATCCTATAATTTATTTATCGTAAAATAAGTCTATCTCAAACAAACGTAAAAATAGGAATTTCCTGTCTTCAAAAATAATATTTGTTTGTAAATATAATAGTTACCCGAAATGAAGTAGAAACTTATTTTTTAAAAGTATCTGCTACCTTTTTACTTTTTGTTTTAATAGGTAGCGACTACTTTAGGAAAAGTAACAACTAGTGTTTTTATTCAATGATATAAATAAGTGATAACGAAACAGTGATAACTATATAAAATTAAATATTTTATGATTAAATCTTTTGTAATGTAAATGTAGTCGTTATAAATATTGTACGAATATCAGAACATTTCTAAAAGTTTACCTTTATTAATAGGTAGAATGCTAACTAATAGTCGAATTATCTAGTCATATTTGTAGAGATTTTTTCGCGACCTGCATGTAGAAGAGTTCATAATTCTATAATGATAGCATAATGGTTAGCAATGTAGTTAATGAATTTACTGTCGCAGATCTAGTTTCTAATTTCTACTCATTTTATAGGTTATTGCTAACCTACAAATCTGTATGTAAGTATTTATACATAGCCCGTTTTAACCAGTTTATCGCGAGAAAGCGTCCAGGACAGATGGAGTAAGAGAGCAGAACGTTCATGATATTCTTGGCACATTATGAAATTCAAGCTACAACGTAGTAACGCACTATAACGTAGTATTCTAGTCTTATTTCCTAGTAATGTTATTATGATCGAACAGTGAGGAAACAACGTAAGGAATATATTGATATTTTTGAAAAAAACGTAATGTTACAACACGTTTTATTAATTATTGATATTTATACATTTATATTATTACTCGACGTATATTGCTCGATTGCTCAAGAGTCAAGTCGAAAGCATCTTGGACACATTCCACTCCCACAAAAGATCATACAACCTGAATGTCGAATGGAAGGCTCGCGGACTCGGGAATCTCCTCTGCCGTGTGAAACAGTCTCGACCTTGGGCCGCACGACTGAATTCGGGGGTTATACGTGAAAGGATACGGGCCCCCGTAGTACGCCCATTCAATTAGAAGCCAATTGAGCTCGGTGATACGCACAGTCAAGTACGTCTGCGCGGCGGGCACACCTTCTATGCCGCACCTGGTCCCATGCGGGTCACTCCGATCCCTCGCCCTTGGCTGCTGCGCGCGCGCAATCGACCGCGTCTATACATATATACACACTGGCTTCCAATCATCTCACCAATTTAGCCTGGCCCCCGCGGTCTGCCCGCAGGTAGCCGGCTTCCCGCACTAGGCACAAGTATACCTACAGTTTACGATATATATTCTTGACTAATGGCGTATATATCCATATCCTCGCAGGTTCGATCCGTACTTTCACTTCTGATTTGGCCCCGGCTAAGTACGATAATGAGATAGCAGGAGGCAGAAAGCAAGCCGGCCGAACAACGCTCGTGCCGTAAATCGCACCAGCGCCCTAATATACGCACGATAAAAATATGGCAATATACAGGGCGGCCCCCAAGGGAACCTCGAATAAAAATACTTATTGCGTGTCATTGGTCTCACTTTTTAACAAGCAGACAGGACCATCCACTTAATGTAAAACCATTTTTCGTCAGCGCTGGGCAAACAAGCGGGGGTCGCAGCCATGGCCAGGCCCGTCACCCCCTCGGCCTCGCGCATCCCCTCGAGAAACGATTGGTTTTCCCACACCGCCCGCCGACACGTATCGAGCGGGGAAAGAGTCAACCCGGTTGGCAATTTTCACAGGGCCGTCAGGAGTTCGTTTGCACAGCGTATATACAGCCCGGGAACGACTCTCTGAATCACGCGGCCAGCGTGAAATTGTGTATAAAGTCGACAGCACTCGGCGATGATCGACCGGTGCACAGCTCGACGGAGCTATTACAAGCCGAAGTGGGATCGGTCAAGCTTTTCTTACCGACCTGGCGTTCACGACGTAATGGACTCTCTGAATAAAGCTCGGTCGAAGGCGACGTCGACTGCCCGGGATAAAAGGCTGCGGGTCGGGGCCGGGTGGGGCCGGATCCCCGAGATAAAGGCCGGGCGCACGCGATGGATAATTTGGGCGATCTATCGGTCGTCGAGCTCTCGACTCACCCTCGACGTCCGCAGGGCTCTCCAGCCGCCGGGGGCCAGGGGAATCCCCGCACAATATGCCCCGTGTCAGGGCGGAAAGGAAAAAAAGCGCCTCGCGGGGGGGTCGATCTGCGTCGGCAACCAGTCCCACGCTGCTCGGTCACGTGTCCGATCGGAACCTGTCGCGCGCGGCTGCGCCTGACTCTCCGTCGGGGGATGTACGTGCGACTGGCTGCTCTTCCCCCCCACCAGCCCCACCCGGCGACTAAATCTAGCGCGAATATAATGCGGGGAGCGCACGCGTCGCTTCATTAGCAGGGAGGGGGCGAGGATATATACCGATGGGACCGGCCCGCGGCGGGGACAATGGCGCGCGCGCGCGCGCGGGGAAGGCACTAGTGCCGGCTTCCGGCGACCTGCACGCGCGCCGCTGGGAATTGGAGTCAATTCGTCATTAAGCGCCGCGCTTTGGCTCCTTCCTCGCGGAACTGCCGCTTCCGATTGCCGCGCGCGCCCGCGCCTCCCCATCGAGTCCATTTGTCAGCTGGGCCGCCGGAGATCTTCGCCCGGCCGATGATTCAGCGCCGGATGTGCGTCACGAGCGCCGGCCACCCCGGCCGGCGAGGATTTCTAGCCGATTGACCCGAGTGCGTCCCGCGGAACGACGCTCCTTCGCTAATTTATATACCGCCCGGCCGACCCTCGCTTCTTTACTGTCTTTGTGTCCCTCTGGGAGCTTTTCTCTCCCGGGCGCACGCGCTAAGGCTTTCCCCGACTGTCGTTTGTTGTCCCTTTTTTTCGCGGGGAAACCAAGAACACTCGCGACCAATTGCTGTGTAACGCCTGTCGGGCTGAATATCCTTCATTGAAAAAAATATTATCTTCTTTTGTGGTCGTGTGATGGAGCACGCGCAGAAAGTTGTACTACAAGTACTACAGAGATCCGTGTAACCTCTAATTGTGTTCTAACACAGATATCATTTTACAACCAAACGCATTTTTATTCTAATTTAATTTTTATGAAACACGATGCTTGTGTTACAATGTGTTTGATTGTAATTCCACTGAAAGTATGCTTATTCTTATGAAGAACAGTTTATTTTATTTCATGTTTCTTTTTTTTGTCTCATAAAATTAGCTTGGTCAACATATTTATGGTTTTGTAGTAAAGACGTTACTTCATCATTTCTTGCTTCTCAGTTTTCAAAAACACAGCCAAAAGTTTGATCATGAATACACAGTTCAGAAATTAATCAACATAGGGGCGGGACAGACTTGTACGAAACAAGATAGTGACGTGGAACAGGAAAGTACGATTATTTTAATGTTACCGTGTTGCAACCATGCGGAAAATTCGTGCACTTATTCAATAGATCGTGATAAGACTGTAGTACATTTATTCATAGCAGAAAAAGGACTTTTCTAGTCCTATGACAAAAAGCAACTCGACTCATTTCGAAAACGTGTTTCTCAATTCCACATATAGTTTTCATCGAGTTAAGTTAATTTCCTCGTTATTATCTAAATCTTAATTAACGTGGTACTTGTTGATGGTATTTTCGAATAGTAACAGTTTCAATATTATTCTAATGCTTATATAATGAGATTAAGGCGTAGAAATTTATGATTCGCCAATAATCTTATTTTAATTATAAAGCTAATATTTTCATATTTTATTGAATAATTTGTTCAGGATCGATAAATAAGTTTCAAAAATTAATTATACAAATCGAAAAATGTTTAATTATTAAAAATATCGCTCTATGATCTGCAAATACAGTTGAAAGTATGTGCCTATAAGAGAGAAAGAACCGTATTGTAAGAAAATATAGTTGCTGGTGCTTTTTACGCATAAATAAAATACCAATATAATTCTCAAAAAAGCCTTGTTATGGTAATTCGTAAAAGCAGTAAACGGAGCACAATCTAATTACAATGTTCAATGATTTTTTGTCAAAATTAATAGAATCAAGAACATAAATTGTAAACACTCTTGAATCGCGTCCTATAATTACATCCTTTTTCGAAGTTGCGCAAACAAAAGGTTAACGATATACCGTTAAATTTATGATAGTATAGCTCATTTCTTATATCCTTTTGGATTCATTGTGTACTTTATAGCGCTGCCAATACTGATGTACATGCGACACTTGTATACACATCCATCAAATGCATTATTACCCTGTAGAATATAAGTAAAATATAAAACAAACTAGTTTACAATACATTGTACAATAATTTCGATAAATTAAAATTCAAATTGTTTAAATATCAATGGTGGTAAATTTCGAGTTTCGTTTTTCAGGCATATTTTTAGGCATATCTGTACATAGAAAATTCATTAATGTTTATTCTTAATCTATTTATAAATAAAAATTAAAACCAATAATAATAAAACAGAATAACCAATATAATAACAAAATTATATCTACTCGTCTCTGTACGTTTAAAGTTTTTATTT
The DNA here is from genome assembly GCA_018906755.1 of Sycophaga agraensis. Lineage (NCBI taxonomy): Eukaryota > Metazoa > Arthropoda > Insecta > Hymenoptera > Pteromalidae > Sycophaga > Sycophaga agraensis. Next base: position 3,773,222 of record JACCIE010000004.1, read on the forward strand.
ATTTAGCTTTGAAAATTTAAAAGCTCATTAGACCTAAAAATGATATTAAAAAATTACCCAGACTCAAATACCTTCCAGAGATCATTCTCAATTCTATTTTGTCTTTACAGTACAGAATGAATTATTTGAAATAGTTTTCCATTTACATATTATTAAGAAAATAAGTGGGTAAATGTAGGGCCGCTTAGTCGAATCGACATGGTGCGAGAATTGTGTTCCTGTTGGAAAAAATTGTATCCTTCAAGACATTGAGTAAGTATTTCCGGAAAATATAAGTTATATTACTATTTGTTACTTTGACGTTTATTATTTCCTTGTAGTATTAATAGGCTAGAAAGTCTTTAATTGAGGTCTTTAATTGTATCGAGGTGGGCCTCGAGCTCCCTCGTCCGCACCGGCCACCGCAATCGAGCGTCGCAGGTTACAAAGGATCTCGGCTTCCCCTGCACACTAGGGCCACTCGAAAGGCATAGGCCGCGCAATATTCCTCCGATAATTCGATATACACGAGTTTTTTTTTTCCCCCCCACCTCCTGTTTGCCCTGTCAAGTTCCCATGAAAAACGTCCCGGGGCGCGGGGTCGTGCGAGCGGGGCACCGCCCCCCCATCGCATACACGTATACACAGCGGGCAAACGAGTGGTACACAAGGGATAATGAGCGGGCCAGTAAAAAAAAAAAAGAGCCCTCGGCGGCCTCACCTCGCAAACGGCTGTTTTTCCGACCTAATGAAGCAATGCGTCATGTGCTCGGGACCGGGCCGACTGCCGGGCCCCTGGTGCAAATTAAAACGCCGAACGCGAGCTGCACGTGCCCGCGGCTCCCGGAGGGCCCGGGGGTTCGGTTTCGCGTCGGCGCATGCGCGCGGCCCTCGCGAGGCCATGTGGGAAAAGGCGCGCGTAAGCCGATTGCCGGCGCACCGGCCGCGCGATCCCGCAAGAGTTGCGCAAACAGGGGCGCGTCCTCCGCGCGGCGGCGGCGGCCTCGAAATCGGAGGCTGCGCCCGGACTCGCCCCCCGGCACGCGCCCGCCAGATATAAGCCCCGGACAATGGACCCGGCATCCTATCCTCTCGAGCGGCGCGATCTCCGCGAGAATCTGGCACGTGGGGGCGCGTGCGCGCGGGGCGGCCGGGGGGGAGTACGGCCGCGGGCGGCGTGGGTTAATGAAGGAAACCCGAGCGCGCCTGCATCTGACAAGCGGGATGCGCCCCGGCGCTCCGGTTACGCCCCGGGCGCGCATTTCTCGCGGCCGTGATAAGCCGCCTGGACAATGGGCTTCCCACGATCGCGGGAAGCCGGCGCGGCGAATCGGCCCCGCCGCGGGTTCGCCGGGGTCAGCCCCGCGGATGAAAGCCAGGAGGCACGCGGGCAAAAACCACCGGCAGGCGAACAAAAGCGGTGGGGCCGCGTCACAACAGCCCGATGCCTGCCGACCCCGGGTTCACACGCGCTACCCGCGCCGGGCGATCGCATCGCCCGGTGGACCTGCCGGCCGCACGACCCCATCGGCCGGCCCGAGGGCCGGTGCTCGAGCGAATCAGGGCCACTTGTGCCGTCTTCGCTCAAGGCTATCTCTTTTTGTTGTACACAGGCGATGGTAAAGACAGAAGAATTACTAAATCATCCCTGGCAGACGATAAACAATCTCGGGCGTCTGTTTGCGGGGAGCTGCTTATTCCTCCCGTGACCTCGTTTGAGTAGCAACATTAAAGGTAAAAAAAAATAATAATTTAACAATAATAATTATTTTTAGTCAATCGTTAAAACGCGCTGACTGCAATTATTTACAAGGACGCGACCCGAATAGTAATTCAAACCATAAAATCTATCGGGTATGCTGTCCAGAAACCGGTCTCCCTTTCTATATTTCTTTTCGTTAGACCGAACAAAAATTGAATTTGATCGAATCACGTAGCGCTCGCAGTAACATACGTTTTTTCAATATGTTAGTCCGCGGGAGCAAAAAGAGAATTGTCCTGGGCCACTGGGGAATAGGGAAGAGGGGACGCCCTCGCCCCTCGGAGATAATTAAACCGCGGCCATCGCGACCTTTTGCGGCTTCGCGTCCTCCGGGGCTTTTAATTGGCCGAGGCTGGCCTACTCCTGGGAATCCCGCCTAATAACGCCATGATGCGCGGGGCTTCGCAGTTGGCGCGCCATCCGAAAAAGCAATCAGTCTCCGGGCGCGCGGCGCCAAGTGTCGGCGCACTCTTGTAAATAATATCGGGTGCGGCGGCGGCGGCGGGGGGGTGAGCGGCCCCGAGGGCGCCCATGGGAACCGGTAATGAGATGGCGGTCACGGTTTCCCACTGTCCCGCGGGGGAGACGGGGGTGGCCGGCATGGGGGCGCGTGAGAGTGGGAGAGGCGACCCCCTCGGGTCCATTGTCAAGGGGGGCAATATGCTAGCGCTCGGCGCGTGCGCCCGCTCCGGTGGACCTGTGGGAACGGCCCGGCCCCACCCCGTCTAATCTCCCGGGCGCGAGGTGCGCGCCACCCTCGAGTGCCCTATATGGAGGAAGTCAATTGTTGACGCGGCGAGGAGGTCCGTGCGCCGGTGCGAGCGTCGGTTCAAGGAGGAGCCGCCAGGGGGGGGGGGTGAATCAACGCGGGGAATCGCGGCCGTCTCGTAAACGCCGCCCGAGGCCTGCGGGCACTAAATAACCCGAGCTGCCCGCGGAGCGAGTGACTGTTATGATTTCTTCTCCCAGGGCCGCCGGGGCGCCCTAGTCTCTCGCTCTCCGGGCAGCTCGCGATATCCGCGCAATGCCAGGCATAAATTAATTCAGCTCGTTAGCGGGCCACGGAAGAGGCGGAGGTAGAGAGAGGGCGCAGCGGAGCGCATTAAACGCGCGCCGCTCGGCGCCTTTGTGCCGCCTCGCTCGCCAAGGGGTTGCCTCCGCGCGCGCACATGTGCGTGCACCTATGCCGAATTGTCCTCCGCCTCATTATTCGCGCTATTTTGGGCGGAACCGAGAGACCGCCTCGTGTTTTTCGGTTGCAGAAAAATGTCACGTGTCGCCCCGCGCGTACCTGAGTACCCCTGGGGACGCGCCGCGCCGCTCGCCAAATATTCCATTCGCTCTGCATCCGAAATGAAACGCCACGCCGCGGGTACACCTCGTGAAAGAAACGCTATGCTGATTTAAGGGCCTGCGCTTAATCCGACAAAGCCGACTCTCTTCGCTGAGTCCGACTCTTCAAAGTCGGCACGGTGCCAAATTATGCTCCATAAGAAGCGAGCACAAAGTCATATATGCGCTGATTAAAAAGCGATTCACTTACTTCAATGGTAAAAATGAGCGTTCAACAATGACTCTGTTAACAATTGAAACTCGTAATATACTCAGACTTATTTATACTTGAAACTTGCCTTCTAAACCATAATCTCCACTCATGAGTAGCTAATCAGTTGAAGTTAAACTATTGCCTGCGCTTTGTTTAACAATGTACAAGTCTAGTATATACATTATTGAGTGAGTGCGTGCGCTTTTAAAATGTACCTATTCAAAAACTTAGGTTACGTTAATATATCATAATAATAAAAAGGTACATTCGAATATACTCGTAAATGCACATAAATTAAAGCTTCGATTCGTTTTAATACAGTATTATTGGTCTATTTTTATTATTTTTAAAAGCTAGTTAGTCTTGAATTATGTATTATTACTTTTTATATACTTATTTCTCGCTAGCCTTTATGGGCATTCATTATGCTAACAACCTGACGAAAGTCATTCGTTTATGAGCTTGTCATTGCTAAACTCACCAACCACTATATTGTTAACTAAGCACGAGCACTGCCGAAGCATTGCCGAACATTTCTATATCAGGGTTATCATATACTTCTGGTATTTAGAATCACTTAAAATAAGCAATGGAAATTTATAATCCATGTCCGAAAAATATATCGTAAATATATTACATGATATCATTAGTTATAAAAATATCAATCAATCAAATGTGACTGGAGGCAATAGCTGGATCGAAACATAATTAAATATAATGCTCAAATTATAATTTAACTAATAGTTTTAACGATACATTAATATAGTTTATCTGTTATTTTTCTTATTATGTTTATTCCAACAGCTTATTTGACAAGATATTTTTCCATAATGATTTTCAAGAAAAATTCTAGTACGTACTCAGTTCAGAAATATTGCACTTAAAAGTTAAGTCTTAAACATTAGTACTAATTCGTTTTTAAAATAAGAAATGCACTACTATTATGAATATCGTATATCTCATCTCTGGATTAAGCATATTTCGAATTAATTTCTTTTTATTCCAATAAACAAACATTTTTATGGCAATTATTAAAACAAATGCATGAATTATATATGTTTAAAGCGCAGAATATTGGTAAAAAATTGAAATAGTAAAATAAAATCTTTTAGATTTATATATATAATACACAAGGAGGTAAATTATATTTCAAAATTCAATCAGATTAAAAATATTTTATTATCTATTCGCAGTTTACTATCATTCATTTAGAGTTACGGATGATATAGCGAAAAATAAATATTTATTTCTCATGAGTCAGCGGATGACTAATCAGGTTCATTAATATAGAGATACTATTTCACAGATCCACCTAATGGGAGTCTCCCCCAGTCCTCGGAGACACATTCGCACTCGTGCCATTCGTAATCTATGCATAGGACGTAAGCTGGTGTGCCGGGAAGGAAGGGCCGCGAGCCGAGCGCGCCTCGGCCCGGCCGTGTTATGGGATTAATTGTCCGGGTTTTATGCCCCGGCAATAATGCTCTTTCACTCGTGCGTCGAAGGACCATAACCGCACGTCTGGCGCACCTGCACGTAATGCGTCGTACCATTTCGCTCCACGAAGCACTAATGAAGTTGCATCAATTAAAATTTAATGCCCCGGCGGCTGGTCCCCTGTTAACGAAGGCCCCGGCCCCGGTCCCAGCGCCGGCAGCGCGCCCCGGCCAACGTTCCTTTCGGACCGACTGTGCGCGGCACGTCCCCGGCTCCGATGACGCGGGCCCGGATCAGCGTGTTTACAGTACAAATCGCGCGGAGATTGCGCGCGCGAGCGCGGCCAGACGATTATTTTGCAAAGAGGGGAAACAAGAAGAGGAAGGAGACAAAAAAAACTAAGAGGGCTATCGGGAATGTCGCGAGTCACGCAACGGTACCCCGGAGCTCACTTGCTCGCCGAGCCGAAGGAGAGCGCCATGTGCACGCGCGTCAATTACTCGTTGCGCGCGGGGGGAAAGAAATCGAGCGCTTATACCCGTGGCTACTCGGGCTCGTGCGCGCGGATCCTCTTTCGCCGTAGGTATATCCGCGCCCTGCGGAAAGGAGGCGGCCGAGCGGCAATTAAGCCCTCCTCGAGGGCCGGCTCCCTTTGTCGGGATCATCGGGGCAATTAAATGATCGGCGGGGGCCGTGGAGGCCGGTGGCCGGCGCCCGGCTCTCGCGCACGCGACTTTCGCCCCGCGTTCGCGCACGACGCCGGCGGCACGTGACGGTGCGCGGGCCGGCCGGTCCGCACGCGCCCGAGACCATTACCGATAATGGCCCGTGATTTAGCGGGGAGCCGATCCGCGCCCGGGCCTTTTCGATAATTGTCACTCGTTAGTCGGCCGTAACGAGCCGTCGCGCCCTCCCCCCGGAGACGAGTCCCCGCCGGAGACTGGGGCCGCGTCCGGTGCGAGTGCCCTTGGTGCGTATGGACCGACCGCTGCGCGTGGGACAGCCCCGCCCCCGATGCGCCTACGCGTAGGAAGCTGCGAGTCCCCGCGAGCGAGCGGCTCCCACCTAGGGCGGGGGGGGCGGCGGGTGGCTTTCCCACAGGCAGGTGACGGGCAGCATCCCCCTCGCAGCCCCCGTGCCTCGTGGACCCCCCTCGGCCGGGGAGCATATGCTGCCGGCGCACGACACCCCCCCGCACTCCCGCGCTGTGGGACGGGCACGTCATCGCCGGCCGATTCCCCGCGATCCGTCTTCCCCGAGTGCACGTAATCGCCCGGCGTGAGAATCTCCCGCGCGGGATTATCGCCTTGTTGTAATCCGCGCTGTGCAAGTGCCCAATTGGCTCTCTCTCCCCCCCCCCGGCGGCTACCGAGTCAATTTATGTACACAGCGCCACCGGGGGCATAAATTACCCGCCGCCCCGGAACCGGTAGCCCGTCGCCCGGTTTCTCGCGTCGGATTATTAATCCCTTTTTTTTTCTTCCGTTCTTTTCCTCGGAAAGCGGGCGCGCGTGCGCCCGGCCGCTCTATCGCGAACAATGGCCCTTTCAGTGTGCAGCCGTTGCGTAAAACGCGCTCGTGTTCGTATTAAAGCGCCCCGCCCGGATTATTGACACAACATTGTCGGCTGAATTAGCCGGGCGCGTCCATTAGCCGCTCGCTTTCCACCTAATTAAAGGGGATCAATGCGCGAGCGAGCGAGCCGGCCGATAGCGATCGACATCGTCGTGGCGCGCCGTCCGCGCGACGCTCGCGCCCTCCCCGCGGCCCGCGCCCGAAGCCCAAGAGCCTCGCCGAGAGTATTATAACCTCAGCGGGCCACTTAGCGAGGCAATTTGTTTTTGCCCCGCGTCGGCAGGGCTTCCGCCCCCGTGAAACTCGGTGGAAATTGGACCGGCGGCCGATTGGCGCGTATTAGCCCGGCGCGCGGGCGCCTAAGTAGCTTCTTCTTGCGCGGGCGCGCGCCCGCTGCACGCAAGAGGCAAATGAGATCCCGTGCGCGGCCTGCGGTCGCCCCGCTTCCTTATATGCGCCCGGCCTTCCTCGGGGGCGGATTATTAAGTGCGTAATGGCCAGGGGATTAACAGCGCGGCCGGGATGCCGGGCGCGCTCCTAATTAACTCCGAGTCGCTTCTTCCGCGGTCACATAACCTCCCAGCGGTGCGAGACGCCGTCGCTAGGGGGCGGCGCCCTCGCCCTCGGTCAATCCGCGCACGTAGATAGGCGTATCGGCAGCGGCGCGGGTTTGTCCGCCGGCGCGGGCCCCGGAAGCCATAATTAAATCAGCGCGGCACACAGTGTTTAAGAGCCGGCGATCGTCCCGAGCGACAATGGCCGCGCGTTCCTGTTTGCTCGGCGCGGCCTATCCGCCGATCATCGGCCGGCCATTAAGCGCCGCAAGCTAATGCCGCCGCCCCGGTAAATCAGCCAGCGGCCCGCGCGCCCCGGCGTAATAATCATTAATAAACGGGCTCTTAACAGGCGGCGGACACGCGAGACGCGGCCGATACCGTCCGCGGAAAAAGGGAGCCGCGGCGCAGGCCCGTCCCGCGGGTCAACCTGTTCCGCGGGCAACCGGCGCCGCTTGATCGTCCCCGCGTGTAATCGCCCGGCGAGCGACTAATCTCGACCGGCCGAGCGGCAATTACGCGGGGACGGATCATCCGCGTATGTGCCTCCTGCGCACGTAGCGGTACGCCGCTCGATTAATCCGCCGCGAAATTAATAAGTGCCGCCCCGAGCGCAGCGGCGCGTCGCCTGCGCGATATAACATGCCCGCCGGAAAATTAGGGCCGGGGGTAATGGGGAAGGACGAAAAAAAGGAAAGAAGCACGTATATCCGTGCGCGTGTGGCTGGGCCGCGGCGCGCGCTTTTGAAATTTCGTCCCGCGATCGTAAATTATTGGAGGAGTTTTGAAAGCGCGCGCCACGGAGATAAGCCCCGTGCAGCTAGAGAGACAAAGACGGACGGGGCCCGGCGGCCCCCGCGAGATTTACCGGCCGCTGTCCGGCCGCGGCTGATCCACTTGCGCGCTCGAGTTGATCCGTGCGTATATACGCAAATATATTGTTGCGGCTTAGGCGCAGCGCGGGCCGATCAACAACGGGATCAGGCGCCTTGATTTAACGGTGCTCGCGGGGTTCTTTTGCGTTATTTATAATTAGGAATATATGTAAAGGCCGGGTGGCCGCTGCTGCCCCGCGTGGGCGACATGCGCGTATTGGCGCCGGACGTCAAGGATCGTGACGCGAAGAATTTCATCCCTTACGCAAGCAGGCGCGTAATCCTCGGCGTTGGTATATGTTACTCACTCGCGCGCGGGGTTTCTATTGAGGAGGGGACTTTTTCAATTACTCATTTATTAGGCGCGCGAACAGTGTAATGCGATGACTTTGTGCGCGATAACCCCCGTGAGGTAACGACAATAAGATTTTGTATACGAGACGCTGAAGAAATTCGCTCGATTAATGCTGGCGGCCGGCGTGTAGCAACGGCTGTCCCATTGACTGTGGCTTTGTCAGCCGGGAGAAACCTACCGAGTTACTACACATGGCCGGTCTAGAGAGTACGCGGTGCATCGTTAAAATACTAATTCTACTAAATGTATACCCTCAAATTTATTACTATCAGAGTTGTGCCACCCTTTTACACTTCAATGATAGTTCATCGTCATCATCGGGCAATCAATTAGTGCTTTTCACTCGGAATTTACGTAATATCACCAGGCCGTATACCTCCGTCCCGGTTAGTTTGTTACAGTACAAGAGCCGAAAGTTATGAATAATATATTACATTTGTATAGGCAACTTATATTTTAAGCGAACCCGGAGCGCACAATTAAACGCAAATAGAAAGTCCGAGTCGCGTGTACTTTCCTCCGAGCGAACAAGAAACTCATTAAACGAGAATAAATGCAGATGACCTGTCAATTAGCGAAATCGAGCGAAATTTAGGTATGCGTTTAATAACTCTCCTTCGCAGCCGAAGATTTTTCTAGCCCGGGGGCCGTAAACCAGCGGGAGACGATGGGCAATCGGCGAAAAAAGCCGCATTTCGACTAGGCCGTTAGCAAATTAAAAATCGAACGGGGGCGACGCGCGTATATAAGTGCATCGAACGTGCACGCGTATACAGGTATAGGTGGCCCAATTAAATAAAATCCTCGACAATGGCCGTCGGCTGGCTGCAGTAGCGGCGCGGGCGCGTTACAGCTACGCCCATAACAAAACGCCCGGCATATAGTGCAGTGCTTTCCCTTTGTGTCCCGGGAGAGCAACGGCACTCGCGTCCCAGCTTCTGTCTCCTCTCTCGCGCGCGCGAGACGTTGACCGACGTCAATTGGCCGGCCGGAACGAGAAAGCTATATAGATAGGACTCGCGTGGCCGCGCACGTGACGAAATCCGTCGCGAGGCTATCAATTATCGTCGGCGGGCGGCTGGGCCGTTTTATGTGCGACTTTCGTGTATACATGCACTGTGTGTGTGTCCGTGTACGCCCGCCGCTGGTCGCGCAGCTGCCGTCGCCGCTGCTGTCCGCGCAGTTCGCACCAGTAAATGATCGACTCCGACTGGCTTCGGGTCTTTTGTAGCTCGGTCATCTCGTAAGGAGTATAACGCATGCGAGCGCCCATACGGATTCTCTCTTGCTCGTCGAACCTTCAGACGCTGAACTATGCTTGCACTCAAGTCAACGCGAGAGTCAACGTATATTCGGAGGCTTACTATTATGTCAGGCCGTTGAAGTCTTTAGCTCCTTTGTTATTTCGTAGAATATATACTTGGCATACATACACTGACATTGCATCCGATTGCAGTTGCTAAATTAGCGACTTGAAAAGATGTGTCTCGTGCGAGGCAGTTGGCGAATTAATAAAAAGATTTATAGAAATGCTTTTTTTATATTAAATATATTGTTGATACTGTAATGAAAGTATTGCTCAACTTGTAAATGAATTTATTTTACTATTGTATCTCCCATCTGAAACATATAGATAATTAATCAAATTAAATGAAAAAGTACACTCGAATGTTTCGATGTCACGATGACGAAGGACATTAATCAAACCTTGAAGAGCCATATGAGGCCAGTGGCATGCAGTCTCCAAAGTACACGTAATGAGTGCGAATCACGTGACCACATCAGAGAAGAGATGCACACGTCGACCTCGGAGTCTCGGCCAACAGTACAAACACATTTATAATTTGGTTATTACGGATAATTCAAAATTGAATTTAATCCTCACTAAATAGACTTTTAAAAATATTTTAATTGACCTGAAAAATAAAAATAGTATAAAAGTTGAAAGATAAGATGTATATTACGTGAATAAATAAAAAATTGTTATCCAAAAAGGAATAAAATGTAATTCGGGATATAAGTTGCATTAGGTTATTTAGTGACGTTGCATTCAACAATTCAACAGCGATAGGGTGCAACGTATATACTACAGGCTGCAACGCCGATTACATATATATAAAACAATGTCTTAAAATTAATATAATAATATATATGGCATGGAAACGTTAACACAACCGATAGCATAGTCAAAGTTATAATCAGAATAATATAATTACACAGTGTCAGAATTATCTATCAGTCATTTATTTAGAGGCCATATTACTGAAGTTACAACACATGAGAGTTTATTGGTCTTTTTCGCTAGTTTCATTATTCTACCAGGTTATTACTGTACGGTCATTACTTTATTATTATTACATTAGATTAGGTTTTATATAATAGGTACGAAATTATATAAATTTATCATCGACTTTTATGAAGAATGGGAAAAAGCTTAAAGGACCTTATTAAAAAAGTACACAATATAAATTCGCGTTTGATTGAAAAAGAAACTAAATGGCTATTTCTAAATGCAGTATAAAGTATTGTAAATTAATGAAATTTACGGATGCCAGTCCATTGGCCTATCAGTCGAATTAATCAATAATCACTAAAATTTTGTATAACGAAACTTTCTCATTTGTCCCGGGGCCGCGAACATAAACGCGGCTATTCGCTTCATTAAGGAGGGCTTTATCTCCGCTACACGATCGAGCGTTCAAACCCTCCCCAAGGAAACGGCGCGCGGCCGCGCGGATTATACGTTCCGCGTCAATAAATTCTCCCGAGGCGCACGAGCTCCGACTCTCTAAATTTCGAAGGTGAGCGGCGCGCGCGCCGAGCTACCGGTCGCGTGCGACTCTTAATTGCCGCGACAAGTCGCGGGGGCCGGAAGCGCCGATTTTCCCCGATTCCCAGGGCGGCCCTCGTTAACCCCCGGCGCCCGGCGGCACAAAGGAGTCGGCTCTCTCGCAAGCCGCCGGTCAACGACGAGTGTCGCCGTGGCGAAACCCGCGCACGTAACGCCGCTTGGCCGACAATCGAATGGTTAATCGGGGAAACGCGTTGTTCGCCGAGAGCGCGCACCTGCCGAATCCCACGGCCGATAAAGAAGGGCCCCGCCGGACAGCCGAGCTTGATTTAAGGAGCATTGTCCGGCCCGCCGCGATATCCCCGCGGCGGCCGCTCAATTTTCCAACCGTATATATAAACCGGCCGATATTCCCCGCGGCGCGCGGATTAAGATGCGCGGTATCGCTCGGCCCCCCTGACGTCGGCTTGATTTACGGACCGAGCGCCTTTTCCCGGGCGGAGTGAAACCGGAAAAAAAAAGAAAACGCCCCGCTTCGGAAATTCGCGAGCGGCTACACACGCGCCGGGGAAATAAACGAGTCTAACGAGGGCACTTGGGCCGCGGGCGCACGTGCGCAGGGCCGATCTCGCTCGATTAATCGAATCCGATAATGAGGAAAGCCCCTCCCCCCGCCTCCCGGCGCGCCACCCCCCGCTTGCGCAACGGGCGCATGTCCGCGATGGGGGGTCGGCCGCCACCCGTGTACCTGTCCGCGCCATAAATCCGCCGCGGGAAAGGGGGACCGGCCGCGGAAATCGGCGCGGGGGCCACACCTGACCGGGCGATATCGGGCACACGCGATCCCCGCCCGATCCTCCGCGGAGCCTGCGCACGTGCGCCGCTCGCGTGCGCTCCCCCCCGCCCGGGTAAATAAACAAGAGCGGCCGCGGCGGAAGGGGGGGGGGAGATGCGAGGCGCGGTTATGCCGCGCGTGCCGAGGCCCCGGCGCTCGCGTGGCCTTTCGCCGAAGCGGCCCGGATCAAATGCCGCGCAGGGGCCTTTATCTCCTTCGGCCGTGAGGAGTTCCGTGGCGCGGGGGGATGCAGCCGGCGGCAGGGGCCGCGATTGAGTGACCTGCGTCCAGATCGCATTTCGCCGAGTGTTCCGGGCTTCTAAACTGTACTTTGGCAAAATTAGAGGTGTCCAGTCGCGGTTGCTGCCTTTGGTCTGGCTAATGCCATGGCAACGACTAAAAGCGTTGTGTAGTTCATTGGTCGAGATACGAGTCACAAAAATCTTATACCTTTTACTGTTATTTACCTAAGAAATAGGTAAATAAAAGGATACTTCAAAAGTCGAATATATTTTTAGTTTTGAATTTCTAATTGACTCTCGCCCCTTTCCCGCTACAGCATGCCCAGTTACTATGAACGCGCATCCCCTAGGCCTTTGGACCAATTTTAAATTCCTAGAAGCTGTCCACAATTAGCCTCTTTCCTTACCCCTCCGTCTCGAGCCGTGCATTAATCGCGAGGGTGCAGTAGGTCTATGTCTATATCTTTAGCTCTCGCATCCTCCTATCCGCCGATCGCCTCGGTATCGCTTTCACGCAACCTGTTACCAATTTGTTAGAAATTGACTCCTTCTTTGAATATTGAATACATTAAACGGTCAATTTAGGAAATAATAATAAAGCGCATCTCTACGTGGAAAAAATATTATCCAGTATAAAATGCTTTATAAAAAAAAATGGCTAAATATAAAACAAATAAACACATGCCTACACGTGCGCGCATTGAAGCTGTAGCTCGCGATGTTGTACGCTTGACTGGCAGCAGCGGTGCCGCGAAGGAATATTCTCGTCGGCGCAACATCGCCCGGGAAAATTGCCGGTCTCCGAGGTCCCGGCGCATTTACCGGTCCATCGCGAGTCGGCGCGCTTCCGCCCCCGCGTCCCACTGGGCGGCTCCTTTTTGGAAGCCGGCGGTCGCGCCTCCCCGCGCCAGATAAACGATCTTACGGCCAGATGATCCGCGCGATAATACCGGCGCATGAATATATACGGGGCGGGCGCGTATTTGCCCGGCGCGTCCGGCGCGCTCCCTGCCATATATACAAGAGCTTGTTAACCCGAATTAGGGGGACTTTACAAGAGGCTGCGCGGTGCCGAGGCGCGCGTAGGCGCCCACGAATAAAGGTAAATCACTGGCCACCGCGAGTAAATCTCCCCACGGCTTCCCTATTCTCCTTCTCCGCCGGGCTATTATTTATGCGATTAGTTTGACGGAAGTGGACGTGGGCCGATATTCGGCCGCGCTCATTACCGCGATATGCCCCGTTTTCTCCTCTATCTCCGCGCACGCGCCGGCCCCGCCGGCAATTACGCCGATTATTATCGGCTTGCGTAATCCGCGGCAACAAACAACGGTTTTACATGCGTATATATGTACGCGCCTGCACGGATGACGAGGGCCGCAGCTCTGGCGAAAGTTGCGGATCCCCTCGGAAAGTGCGCGCGTCGCTCCTCCTTGATATCTCAACTGGGTAATCGACGGGCGTCACGCGCCCCCTATCGCCGGGGAATATCTGGAGGGCCGGGATTTACGCCGGCGCCTCTATCGAGCCCTCGGATCGGCGGTGTAATGCGCGGTTGCGCGCCCCGTCACTTGCCCCGGCTGCAATTACGCCCGAGTTGCATTACCGGGGGGGGAACGCGGCGCCTGTCCGCCCATAGGCGCCTCCTATTTGTCCGGCGGGGGAGAGGCACCTGTAGCTTCCGGGGGAGGGGCGCGATAAAACCTGGCGATCGCGCGGTTGCGCAAGGAGGAGGAAGTGCCGCGGCCGTGTAATAAGTCCCCGTAATTGGATTTATGCGGGCATTAAAGGCGCCCGCGGACCGGCTCGCGCCGCCCGTGGAATTGATCAAACCCGATGGCTCGGGCGCGTCACGCCGATTCAATTAGGACTTTGTGTGTACTCGGATAATTCGATTACGCGGGGCGGACCGGCCCCGGCTTTTACGACGGCGACGAGTCAGGAACAGCGCACTCCGTAAAAAAAAAGCCGCCGCCGCCGCCGAGGTCGTTAAACTCACGGGCCTTCGCGGCTTAAAAAAGGTGTTTTCTTCGAGTTACAACTCTTTCGTAGAATTCAGGAAAGTTAAACGCACTTTAGCTCTACTAAACTATCTATTAGGATCTATAAACGATTTATTTAAGGTAGATATTTTATGTCGACTCTTCTGAATTTAACAGCTGCATAAACGAGTGCATAAACCTAATTGAAGGGTAATTTATGTATTTATAGATAGTTTCTTCTAACGCGTTTAACTTTTATCTATTTCTCAAACGGTTTAGAATTCAAAACGCAAACAAAAGTCATTAGCTGAGACAATAAAAATTTGTACAATTCCAAAATAAAAAACATTGACTCGAATGTCCAAGCATAAGCATTTTTGTACAGTGAGTGTAGTTGGTCAGTCCGGCGCCGTACAGCGACATAGGCTCAAAGCAATAAAAAGATCCTGACGTTATAAAATAATGATAAACATTCTAGAAATATTTTACATTTTTACGATTTTATTATTCACAAATATGTGAACTAAATGTTCTTTTTTTGAATAGTTAACTTTCAGTGTAATTGTCTACTCAATTATTATTTTTAATTAATAGCAGCAGAAAAATATTAACATATCCAATCAGTATTATGCTATAGGAGCCGGGCATAATGACTATACGCCTACGTAGAATACAAAATTTGCAAACATTAGTCGAATAATTTAGAAATTTTTAATTTCTTTAAAATCAGCTAACAGGTTACCGGTTAAGCTTTTAGCTACTGGGCTATGTGATAAATCGTCGAGTAAATTCTATTAAAATTAAAGTATTTAAGAAAAACGTGGAATATTTTCTTTTACACGTCACAAGTCTATTAAGTATATAATCCAATGAAACATACGAATCCGTGATGTTTATAGTGCGATTTCTCAAAAAATCATTAAAAAATTATAACAAATAAGATTGTCCGTTTGATTGACGCGTTATCAAGACCCTTTCCTCTCTGCGTATTTACACGCGGGAAAGAAAAGTGTCCCCTCAAAGGCAATGGGATTGCCGTAAATACGTCGATCAATCCCTCGCCGGCAAATTAATACATTTGGAGAATAGCCGTGTCTATACGGCCCCCATAAGCGGTTAGATTCGAGCGGCGGGATAACAAGTCGGCGGCGGGATCGTTTGGCCGCGTCGCCGGCAAAGGCGCCCGCGATAAATCTCAATCATCGGCCGATTATATTTGAGGCTTGGGAGCCGCGCCGCGGGGTTGACCGGCAGGTCGCCCCATAAATCCGCGCGCGTCTCCCAAGCCGCGGGGGTAAAGAAGGGCACAATGGGGCGTCGGCGCCCGCGCACATATTGTCCGATAAGCCGGGGACATTCCGCGACGGTGGTCCCGGCGCCCGCGGCTATCTCCCCCGGCTTATCGGGCTTCCCTCCCCGGCGTATTATTCAGCCGCCCGCGCGCTAGTATCGGGCCCCGTCGCTTTCTCGCGGTGGTAAGTTTTTGAGCGCTATCGGCTTGAGTTACGGCCGCCGATGGGGATGCTGGCCTCCTCGGGTGTGTCTCTGCGCCACAATGGCCCCGGCTTGCGCAACGTGGCGCCGGCGCGGCCGAGGGAGATACGCCCGCGGCACGATATCACCGCGGGATAATTAAAAGTGTCGATTTCTAAAGCGCGACTTTCTACGCGCCCAAAAGATCGGTTTCTCCGCCGGGCGCATTAATTTCCCGCTCGGATATTAGCGCGCGTAATGTATATATATACGTGCGCGGCCGGGGGGATTTTTCCTCGCGTCCGCCGAGTTTACAACCGTGTTTTCATACACTTTGTATATGCACCCACCGGCCGCGTAACTCGCCTTTTTTTTCCCCCCGGGGACACGTACAATGATACACCTGGGCATCGATCGCAAAGTTATTCCTCGCGTTAAAAGGAGATAGCGCGACCAAGGCGAGCGAAGCCCCGCGGAAAACGGCCCCGTTAAAAGTGGCGCGGCCGGTTGCGCAATGGCCGCCGCGACGCTGAGCCCAGCCAATTACTCGTATTTATTATGCAAAACATATGCAGCGCCGAGTTGGAAAGACACTTGGGCGCGCACACTTGACCCCGGCGGTTGAATCGGCGGGGCCGATACCGATCTGGCGCCGAGGCGGCCGGCCTGCCTCCTGGCCCAAATGCTTACAACGCGGCGTAAGGCCCTGACCCGGCGGCTTTTCCCAGCCTCGGGGGGAGGTCGCGAGGGTGCAGGGGGCGGCCGGCGTCGCGTGGCGCAAGCTCCCCCCCCCCCTGGGCATAACAATGGCCGCGCTCGCGCACGCACACGCGCGCGTTCTCTCCCGGCGGGCGCTAATTTATTCGCGGCTCCGCCCCGCGCAGCCGAGACGATACGCGCGCGCGCCCGCACAATGGGCCATTGAGCGCGGCGGCGGCGGCCTATCGGGGGCCCTATCGGAAGCCGCCGGGCCCCGGCCTAATTGTTAATATAGATCGCGGCCGGTGTGTGCCAATCGGTAGTTCGGCGCTTCGACCTACCGGTTTGACAATGATACCGCCTTTAGAAAGGCCGCCCCGGCTTTTATGATCGATTGTCCGCCCTCCCCCACCTCCTGTCGCCTGTTTATTTTTTCGGAAGAACCTCGCGTTTTTGAGAGGTTCAGGCACAATGGCCGCGGGCCGATGTACAGCGGAACGAAAACACCATAACTATTCATCTATATATATATATATCAATCCTTACTCGCGGGCCAGCTGCGCGAGGGATTAAAAAAAAAGAGTTAATACACGCGGAATATAAAGATGTCCGAGTGGCGCCTGGGAGATAATCCGGGGGTAGAGAGGGATAGGAGCGATAAGGGGCCGGGGCAAGTGCGCGGGGCGAGGAGCCGGGCCCTGATAACCCGGGCAATCTTATTACCGGGGCGCGCAGTCTCTCTCCCGCGGCCCTCGCGGCCGGGCCCAATAAAGCGCGCTCTTTATGCGCCGCGCGCCCATGAGCTGTAATTGGCCATGTAAGGGGAGACAGTAGGCGATGTGTACGCGCGTACAAGTGCAATCCATTTGCGGGCCGGCCCCCGAGCGGCGGGCGCGCGCGCGCTCTAGTGCCTCTTTTTCGTCCTTTTCTTTGGCTACCCGGGGCTTTTGGAATTTACGGCAGCGCCGGGGCCTCCGCGCGGCTCTTGTTTATCCGGCCGCCGGCTTCCAAAAGGGCCCGTTTACCGATTTTTTTTCCTTTTTTTTTTCTTTCAAACTCCCAGTCGGTTTTCAATCGCGGCGGGCTGCTGCGGGGACGCGCGCCGGCTCGCCGCGGAATCCCCGGGCCGCTAGGAAATTTTAATTAATTAATACGCGCATCTTAATGCGCGCCGGACTCACTCGCTTGTATGAAACCTAATAGGAATTTAAATAAGATTCGATAGTTATGATTTTGACTTGTATATAATTCAAGTCGTAAGTTAACAAGATGCGCCTAACGGTCCTGCTCCGTACATCAATATTTTTCCAATTACGATGGTCCGCGGATTTCTGGCGTATTACTTTTTTCACTCGGCGCGGATAAGAAAACAACAAAACTCGGGACTTGTTTTATTTCCTCAGTCAAGTGAAAATATGTAAAGCTAATGGCTGATTTACATCCGAGGGATGTCATGTAGGCGCATTCTCCTAGCACCATGCTAATGTCACGTGACATTATGGGGGACATTTGAATCTTTGAATCTTCCCGAGTACGTAATTGTTCTTATTTTGCAAGACTCTCACATCCTCATAAAGATAGATTATAACAGATTACAATACATTCAATATCGCAAAAGGCAATTAAATTACACTACCGCCTAAATCATAAAAAGTTATCGAAAAATCCATCCAAAACACCCACTCGGAACAAGAGCCTCCCATGCAGTGGCGAAAAGTCGGATAGCCCGGCTGAGCTTTCGGCTCGACCTCCAATATCCGACGGAGCCGCGGCAAAAAAAATCAAGGGTATACATATCCAACGTATACAGGGCGTTGCGTGTGCCCGGGGATTACGTCAGAGATAAGCGACGGGCGCGCGGTAGTACTCCCGGGGCGGCTCGAAATTTTCGCAACGCCCTCGTAAACAATCCCCGGCGACAGAAGCCCTGGAAGCCGGCGCGAGGCCTGGGTTGCGCGCACCGAGGAGAGCCCGCGGAATTCCCGGCGAGTGGGCATAGAGTATATATATATACGCACACGCACAATGGGGCGCGCGCAGGCGTATACACGCGCGCGAGCCGCGAGACGCCGGCGCGCATGTGTCACCGTCGCTGCCCTTGCGCAAGCGCAGTCTGGCGCTAGGCTCGGTGGAGGCCCACCCAGACGTTGTCGCGGATTATACGGAGACGTCATATGCGCCCGCCGGCGGATGATTTCATCCGGCCGGTTGGCTAGCCGTGCGCCCCGTCCCCTGACTCGTTATCCACTTGCTCGGCTTATGGGACAAGTGCGAGGCGTTACGAGCCGAGCGAGTGCCGATATATCGGCGATGACCGATCGACCGCGACGGAAAAAGTCCCCTGGCTTTTGTCCAAACTGCAACGAGTGTAGGTGCAACGAGAAAAAAATAAAGGCACGTATTGTTGGAGGCGGCACGGCATTGTAACCTACCTGAGCGACGGCTCCGACAGCGGCGGCCGGTGACGCGCGGGTCACCGAGCCGCGGGCCCGCCGCGCAAAAAGGAAAAGCCGCCCGACGCGGAAAGGTGCCCCCTTTCCAGCGAATTCAAACCGCCCGCTGTGAGTGATATTTGGAGTCGGGCGGCGAGTCCGCCGCGGCGGCGACACTCTACAAGGAGCTATACGTAAGCCGCGGCTGATGCAATTGCCGCTGCACCCCGCCCGTGGAGGCCTGCGCTTATTACTGCCGTTATTATTATCGGGATTATCGGCCCGCCGCCGGGAGCCCCGTGTGCATGCATACACACACACACACACATACGCGCGCACATCTATCGGGCAGCGGGCCGACAATGGCGACAAGCGCCCGGCGGTTTCACCTCCCGGCGGCAAAGTGCGCCTCATTAGCGGGCCGCGGCCGCGCTATATTCGGCCGCTCGGGGAACGCCGCGGACTCGCCGCCCCGGCCGTAAATCAAGGCCCCGGGAACAAAGAGGAGGCTTAATTGCGCCGGGGGTCGAATTTGTCACCCGTCGGGAAATAATTGGACGCGCCGCCCGGCGATCGCGATACATTCGGCGCGAGGGCGCGAGCGGAAAACCCCGGGCCCATCGCGATCCTCGTCGTCCCCCTCGCCTGAGGGGGGGAGAAAGCGCCGCCCGCGGGAAATAATTGACCGGCTACAAATTGCGGAGGGGAGCCGGGCGGGGGGGGGGAGGGACGGGACACAGCTCGTTACGGCTTGTCCGAGCGTACGTGTGTACACTGCGCTGCCGGGGAGAAGTGAAAACCGAGCGGCTCCTCCGAATAATTAGGAGAGCCGCGGCGAGCAGCGGAGGCCGGCGTGACGTAAGCCGCCCGCGGATAACAGGACTCGCCCGCGCCAGATGCGCCACTTGCCGCCGCGCCCCGGCTGCGCATGCCGCAAGGTACAGTCCCCCGGCAAAACCTTGGCGCCGATCCCCGGCGACCGGCCCTCTTTTATCCTTCATTCGATGTCAATGTATCCGGAAAAAGTGTAATGATCTTTATCTTACCGCGTGTTTAATAGTCGATCTCTGGCCTCGCCAAATGCCGCCTTGCTTATCTTGGTGAAAATATCATGAACTTGGAACTATGCCGAGACTATGTCAGCGCAGATAATATTCTGGATACAGTTTAGGAACATTTTCCTTCTAGATATTGAAGATAATGTACGATCGGTTAAGGACATACTGTTCTTCTTTTTATGGTTAATGCGTTCTCCTCATTTTTAAACTATTATGCAGCCAAGGTATTGATTGGCACAGCAAATTTTTATTAATTTTCGCAAAAGATGCACAAGGTACACAAGTGTTTGATGCTGAATTTTCCGTGGAATTTTAACGATATTCTCAGTTGAGTGTATATATGTGCAGCTTTAATATCACCGTATTTACTATCTCAATATCTACGGGGATAATACAGATAGCATAATATCATTTAGGTCTATATAATAGTGCAGCTTATACCCTATGATGATATACTTATACGTTATCGGATCGGATTCACAAAGACGTAGCCTTTGCAGCAGTCCATTACTAGCGGCCAATCGGTAAAAGTCTCGATAATACTGTACGCAACTTTCCGAATAATTGCGCTAACCTACCAACTACAACAGCATCCAATCTAAGGACTCCGCCGCTTTTAACTCACGAGCTTTCGCATTTACATTTACGCGTGCACACATATATTCGCGCTCGCGGTACGCGCATACATACATACCGGTCCTCGTTACGGTCCTCGGAGGGGCGCCGCACAACGGATGCGCGTATTGTTTATTCATCCCATACTTTGGCGGCAAGTAATTGGGCCGCGTTAAAGAGGGATTTACAATGAGCACGTGATGCGCTCATTGTGCCCGGCACGTGCGGCAGGACGCGCGTGCCTGTTAATGCGGCCCGCGCGTCCGATTTGCCTGATCTCTCCGGCCGCTGGGGATATTCCTCCTTAACGAGTCAATTATATCCCGGGGGTATAAAAACAGCATCTGCTTCTCTCGCGCCACATCTCCTATGCGTATACGCCCGTCTCCTGGCCTCGATTTATTTAGCACGCGTGCGTACATCGTGCGGACGGCCCGCGGGATCCGCGGACGGCCCCCGAGGATCGGTTTACACGGGCGGCAACGGGGCTCCCGGGTTTTGAAGGAAGCGGCCGGCCGCTCAATCGCCCCCTTCGCCGCGTATCTCCCGCGAGTGTTTGTGTGAGTACACTCGGCATGACGCGCCAGCCGGGGGATTAGGAGGCGCGGGTACACGGGGGATATACAGCCGCGGGAGGAGGAGTCGTATAAGGCACTCGTCGGCCGTGTATATTTGTACTTAAATGCGAGCGTGTACGCGAGCGGCGCCGCCTCCCGAGCGGCCGTGTAGGACACGGCGCGTCGGCGCAACCGCGGACGTCTTTTCTCCCGTGTTATACGCCGATTATCGGCATTATTACCGGGGGCGTGATTACCATAGCGCGGCCGCCGCGGATCCCCAGTGCCGGCGCCAGGGGGGGGAAGTAGAAACGCTCTCTGCCACCGACAGCGGCGTTGTCTTCCTTTTTTCTTTTTTGGGCGCCGAGCACGACATCTAATTGAGATGCAGGTTCACCGGGCGATATGTGTGTGCATATGTATATATATGCGTGGCGAGTCCCCCTCCCGACGTCCAGTGTACCAACCCGCTTTTATTGCACCCAATTGATTTCAATGCGCATTGTTCCGGAATTAACAATGCCTGGACGAGCTTGTTCCGCGCTAATTAAATTATTAGCCGGTTTCGCGGGCTTTGTAATTGAAAGTTACACTCGCGCCTCCCGCGGCCGCCTTTATACCCTTTTTTTTCTTCCCTCGGTACGTATGATAAAAAGCCGCGCGCCGCCTGAAAAGTTTTAACTTTAAACGGAAAGTAGAGAAGCGGGAGAAGCCGCCTGGGATTTAAGAGACAGGCCATATCTGCATCTCCGCCTGCCGGCGTCGCAGCGGCCGAGCGGCAGCCGTATCAGCTCGAGCTATTCGCCGCGGACAATGCCGAAGAGAGAGAGAGAGAGAGAGGGACAGCCGCGCGAGAGCCGATTAATTCCCGCGGCGAAAATGTATAAATAAATCGGGACCTCGCCGCCGTCGGATAAAAGGGAAGCTGCGCGCGGCGATAACCCGCTCCCAGTATACCCGAGGCGGGGTTTATATAAAACGGGGCGACGCCCCCGCCAGATCGCCGATAGACCGCCGCGCGCTACGCCGCACGCGACCGGCTACCAAGTCGGTAACATCTCGATTCCCCGCGTGGTTTTCTCCTCCTTCGCGGAAGCGCCTTTCAAGCCGGTAGCTTCCGTAGCGCGATTTCATTAGAAGGCATCGATCAGGGAGACTAATGCGCTCCCTCGGCGTGAAAGTTCGAGCTATATATTGACATTACGATGTCGTACAGCGATTAGTTTGATCTTGTGACAAATTAAGTCTACGAGAACGTTACAATATTGCAGCGAGAAGTACATCGGTATCTTTCTCGCGACAAAGTCGTGAAAATGGATTGTAAACGATCCATAAGTACAATGATAATTAGACACGTACATAACCTAAAAATAAAGTAGAAATCGGTAATCAGAACCCAGGGTTTTTCGCCTCGCTCACTAGATACTGCGTTAAATACGACCAGATATAGTCCGGGCAGCCGTTGTTGTAATCTGGTCAGTTCTCGGACCAGTTCTGTCTCGGATATTTCTTCGAGGGGCAGAGAGAAAAATCTTCCAAATTAGTCGATAGCTCATTCGACTGCCATTATATACCTATAATAGCCGTTTTCATTGTGCAGCTTGAAATATTACGCACTCGCGCCGCTAATGCCGCTATACCGATCGCTCGCCGGCGCAACTCTGACGGCCCGCAAAAAGAGAATGGGATCGATCTCTGGGGGGTCGCGGGCGCAACCGAGATACGGCGACGACAGCCGCGCCCGCGGACGCTTAAATGGATAACGACAAGAAAAAAAAAAGGGGGCCCTAGCCTCGCACTTATCGAGTGGCGCAAATGAGTAATGAGGATTTAGCGTTTGGCCCGCGGGGCCATCGCTATATATCCCCGCGGCGGGCGCCTACGCGGCCCTTGAAAAATCGGCGGGTATCGTTCGCATTAGCGCGGCCGGGGGGCGCAGATCCCCGCGGGATGATACCGCGCGGCCGTTTCATCCGTCTTGCTCGGACTAAGCGTTAAGTCCCGGGAGCGCGAGATCCCCCCCCGATGCATAAGCGATTTATTTGAATTAATGAGCTCGGGCGGCGCGCGGCCGCCCAGGTGAGCGCGGCCTCCAAAGTCAACGATCCGATCTCCCCTCCCGCGCGCGCGCGCGCGCCTCGTAATCGCCCGCGCCGAGATCCACATATACGCATTCTCCACGCGCATGCGGAGCCTCCTCCGGGGGGGGCTGCTTGAGTGTATATATATATATATATGTACACACACTCGCACTTAATAAATACAGAGGCGCCCTTATCTCCGGAGGCTACTAGAATTTTAAATTCGTACTCTTTTCCATCAATTCGCGTCGTTATCGCCGCGACGGACCGGCGATGCATCGCACCTCGGAAATCGCTTTTTAATTGCCGCCTAGCTCGCAGCTGATACCGATCGGTCCATTCTTATTCGCGGGGCTTTCTCAGAAATCAACCCCACTGCATTTTTCATCTCTGCCGCGATGAGATGCAGAAGACGGCCGAGTCCGTAGCGCATATGGCGCGTGGAGTTTTGGAACTTTTCTAGAGGTCGTCGCCGTTGGCAGTCGCAAGTCGAGAGGACGAATCGCGCCGGTTATATATATGCATACGGGTGTATATGTACGCGAGGAGTTCCTCGCGCGCCCGCGAATGAGGAAGGAGCCGGTAGTTACTCGGCAACCTGAACAGTGATCCTCTTCTCCCTTGCTCCCTCGATTCCTTCTCCCCCACCTTCGCTCGCTTCGCCTCGTCTTCCTCGCTACGTATATGCGGATTCCTCCAAGCTTTATCGCGATCGTGAAAATATCTGTAACGAATGTTTACTTTTGAAATCGAGAGTTGTCGAAAAGAAAACTTGCTCAGGATTTTAAGCTTAATCACTTTCAATATCAGCGATATTTAAGCTATAATACATATATACTTAGCGTGGTGAGAATATCATTAACATTCCTCGGGAAATTCTGCACAGATACCTTGTATACTTACAATATTTTTTATGCGTGTATAATTTTTAAGAATTTCAATTTGTTTATTTTTAGAATATTGAATAACAATTGATCTCTGTACCAGAGAAATAAAAAAGGATATTGAGAGGATAGATCTAATTTCATAGAAAATAATACAATTATACAAATGTATTTATTGATTTGTACAACATACGTAAATCATACATATTTAAAATAAGTACATACCGCATGGGTAACATTAACTTATGATATACTGGACAACGATCGAAATCGTCGTCCGAGTATCGTAAATTTCTAAGTGTTAATGTATTACTGGTAAACAACGTAGTCATACCACCTCACGCTGTATAATATACACATTACAATTATAAATAAAAAAGCTTATAAATTATTATTCAAACAAGAATCATTCTAATAAATCCTACCAAAGTTATAAATAAAGTTTTAAATAGTTTTAAGCTTTAAATGAAATTATAATATTAAAGCCATTATTCATTTCTATGGGCGTAATCGAGCTAAACTGATAACAGCAATTACCCAATAATCATAATTTGTTTATCTTTAACTAGAGGTTAGAATCACAATTCATACATTTTGTATGATAGTGACTTATTGTAATTATTTTATTACAGATTTTTGCATTTTTCTAATCAATTCCAAGTATTTTCATACGAATTTTATCCAAATATTAATTAACTAAATACGTTTTCATGCCTTTGTAAGAGACGGTTTTCATGGGTTCTTAGACGTTGACTCACCGGGGCATAGGAGACAAACCTCGTTTGAGGCCTTTCAAGGACATTCGTCATCTGAAACTGGACCTCTACCCCTCCAACTATAACCCCTCATCGCACCTTTCGTTATCTCGCACAGGCGAACACGCGCATCGCTTCCATTTCGCATATATAATTTGCTTCAACGGATATTTTCTATTTGTGTCGTGCGGCATATGCTTCGTGTCGTCTGCCATTCTTACTTGTTACAGACGGTTGAACTGTGAGCGAAGAGTGGTTTCGAGACAAGCGATACCTAACCTTCATTTCCAATCCTGGACAAACTATTTTTTATTATGAATAATAAAGATACTTGTAACATTATACGCATGTATTGTAATGCATGTCATTAAAGTAGTGTCACTTATCGATGAAAGTTTTTACTTGTTAATTCTAGCTTCGTTCCTTTGCGTATAATTTACATCGATAACGAATTGCATAATATTTTATCTATCATCTGAAGCATAGAAAAAAAAGTTTTTATATTACTTACGGACGAAAATTAATTATGTCGTTATAACCAGAATTGTACATATTTCCTATTTCTGTTTTCAAGATTTTTGAACATAATACGATTGCGCCAATTCTCTTAACGCGTAATATATTAACGCGCGCAGGGCATTTATAAACGTTAACTAGAAAGATGTAAGATAGTCTGTATATGACGAGGTCCATTTAAAGTAACCATTATCCATACAGAAAAGCTATTTTCGCGAACACTTTAAGATTGCACTTGAGCCGATACCAGGCGATAAATAAAGTTATTTTGGTATATCGCTCGGGGCTAGAGCTCCGGACACTGTCCCGGCATCAAATAGGTCCAAAGATTTCGTCGGCTTTTCCGACACTCGACAGAGCGCGCGCCATTAAAGCTTCGCGTACAATCCCCTGACTGGTAGAATAAAAAAAAAAAACAGCGCGCCGCTCCCTATGTTTCTCGCGGCGAGATCCCGTGTTCAATCGGGGGCTCGCGCGGGCCCCGGGTGTGTACACACGCGTGTACGTATATATCTGAAACGAATGGCACAATTTGGTTTATGCGCGCATGAATCGGCCTTAACGAGGTAGTCCCGATCGGCAGCGGGGGTAAAAATGGGCATTACGCAAATACGGGCGGGTTGCGCGCGCGCACGCGCCATTACCGCGCGCGGTCCCGTTAGAGAACAGTCCGGCGGAAAACGGGGGGGGGGGAGAAAAAAAAAAGCTCCCGGGGAAACAATAAAATATCCGCGCGGCCCTGGTAGTCCGCGGTCGACGCCCACCGTCGATTGTCGGGGGAGGCCGGGACACTGAGAGAGAGAGGGCCGATGTATCCGTGAAATCAGGTTCTATTTTGTTTGCGCGCGGGAGATTCGAGCGCTCGAATGGTTTACGATGGCCGAGGGCCGCGGTGTAAAGCCGATCGCGCGGCTTTGCTTTTAGGTGCGCCGATCTTCGGCCGACTTGTCGCTCGGAGGATAATTATGGGCTCCGATTCGGTCCGAGGGTGAGTTAAAGGGGGTACTTAAAGGGATACTTAACATCCGAAGACAATATCGGATCGTGTCTCGGGCCTCGTGCCCCGTGACAAATAAACTTGCCGCTCGGAAATTCCATTGGCCGGTGAAAATAAATCGGTAGCCTGGTTGTACATATGGTAAAGCCTCATCTCGGAGGATCTCGTCCCTCAGCTCGTGTTTCACAATAAATGTCGCGGGGGACAGGCGCGCGCGGGGGGGAATTGGCGTGTCGTCCGTCGACGGACACCTAGATTTCACTTAAATATGCGCGCCGCCCTCCCCGATTCTTATCGACGGGCCTTAATGACTCTGCGCTTATTCAGATTAATACCTCTCGGAGATGGTCCCGGACACTTAGTCAATACCCTCGGCCGGGCTCGGGTATTCCTCCCGGCGCTCGGCTCTTCCCTTGGACTTTTCCTTCCTTTTTTCTTTCTTCTTCTTTTACGATACACAAATGCCAAGCGTGACAGACACAAATAACAGGACCCCGGACTCGATAACGATCCTAACTATGCAAAACTATACGGGCGCGCACCGCCGAGTGTATTCCGAGATTGTCCTTAAACAGTTGGGCCGCCTCGAATATATACACTCGAACGCATAGGAGTAAAAAGGGCGAACGGCTTCCCGTTGTCCTCCCCGCGCAGTCCCGTAACCGCGGGAAATAAAAAAAAAAAACAAAAAAAAAACCGATAAATCGGCCGATCGGCAGCCGGCTCGTTTGCCTAGTGAGCCGCGGCTAGAAAAATGACGTCGCGCGGGTGTCTACGCCGCGAGTCGCGAAAGCTCCCCCCCGGCGCCCGAGGAAGCCGAGACGCTCGGCTCGTCTATTTTTAGCGGGCCCCAGGTGCAGATAAGCGGAAACAGGCCCCGGCCGGGCGCGCGTCGCGGGGGAGGCGGCGCCGCCCGGCTCGCGGTCAACGGCACCGGGGCCGGCCCCGTAAGCCCGCGGCTCGGCGCAACGGCACTCGGCGCGCCGAGATCGCGTCGAAATGTAGATTGGATGTTTGGAGCGCCGGGATGATGAATCGGCGCGCGGGCCGCACTCGTCAATCTACGCACTCGTCGGCGTGTCACTTTTTCCCCGGCAGGTGCGCCCAACTCCCCCCCCTCCGCGGCCACCTATACGGTCCCGTGCACTCTGGCCTGCGCCGCGGTCCCAGCGCACCTCGGGCTTTTTCTCCGCGAGCTCGTCCGCGCGGCCGGCCAATGTCCCGGGGGAATCGATCACCTGCTCGCCCGCTCGAGGTCTTCTCCCGCGTCATTAACCCGCGCGTATACATCGGGCCTGCTTACGGTTACTCGGGCCGAGGTTAACTGAATAACGCGGCGCGGGTCGCCGATAAACAGTCGGCCGGTAATCACTTACCACCTTTCACCCAAGTCGATTTATAATCCCGGTCACAAAGTATAAGCGTAATTAATCGGTGCCCGGGCCACCGAGTGGAGTACGCGGAATTAATGAACGGGCCACGTATACAGAGTCGCCGGGCGCTCCCGATACGAAAAATCGGTAAACCCACCCGATAATCTTAATAACTGGTCAACCGATACACTCCTCCATTTGTTTGTCTAAAGCGACAGGGCCGCGTATCGGGATCGGCATCGGCATTACGCACTCAATCACGTCCCTCCCGAGGCGTAACTGTTCCTCCGCTCTCCTCCGGCCGCGCGTAGCCTAGCGGCCGCCGCCGCCTGGTACTATTTTTTTTTTCTTTTTTTTTTTTGTATCGTCGTTGTACCCCGGGCGCCGGGAGAAAGGTGGAGCGCCCCGGGCGAGGGAACTTCCGTGCGCCGCCCGGAGAAATTGCTCCTCTCTCTCTCCAGTGCGTATATGTATATATATAGTGACCGGCGGGGACCTTTTTTTTTTTTACGGCGCCTCATTTCTCAGCCGGCCGAAAACAAGCGCCGACGGCGCCCGGCCGGATGAAAAATTAGGCGAGATAGGGGGACACTTGGGGCCCCGCGGGGGCTTATCGTGTCCCGGGGCCCCGGAGGAGCCCGGGGAGAGGTTAGGCTGCACCCTCGTGAATTCGTCGCGGGCGCGCGCAATAATCCTCCGGAGTCGGCGCGTCCGCAGGAAAGGAAAAAGGCGAGGGCCGCAGGATAACAAAGTTATCTCGGCGGAGGTTCGGAGGGTCCGGGCGCATAGATTATCGCGCGCCGGAGATCGTAAAAGTAACACCGTAAATTATATCCGTGGGGGTGTAAGAAAGAGAGTGGAGAGGGGGGGGGCTCGCGCTGGGGGGGGGGAGAGGGAGGGAGGGCCTTAATACTCGTATGGAAATTCGGGCAGGCGCGGAGGGCCCTCGTAAAAAGAATTGAAGTGACATTTATTTAATTACATTTGCACTAAGTCAAATCGTAAAAAAGCATGATATATTCGATCCGCGGCGGGCAACCGGTTGCCCCGCGGCCCGGCGCATA
This sequence comes from Sycophaga agraensis, assembly GCA_018906755.1. Taxonomy (NCBI): domain Eukaryota; kingdom Metazoa; phylum Arthropoda; class Insecta; order Hymenoptera; family Pteromalidae; genus Sycophaga; species Sycophaga agraensis. Next base: position 3,801,659 of record JACCIE010000004.1, read on the forward strand.
GGTCCCCTTTCAATTTGCGGAAAAAGAAAAAAAAAAGAAAAATTATGGCATTATTAAAAGGAATAAGCTAATGTTTTTAGAGTAGCTTATTACCGCTTATGTAAAGGTCGAAGGCGAAAATTGCGCGGCCCGCTCCGCGCCTCCCAACTAATTCGCCCGCCGCCGATACGCAGGCGCATATTGCGAGCCGCGGTATAAAGCCCGTTTAACGGCGGCCGATTATTTATTCAGTCCTCGAAATAAATAAGCAGCCGCGCCTCGTAAATCGCGGCGGCTTACGCCCGGCCCTCGCGTCCCCGCGGCGGGGAAGGAAGCCCGAGCGGGGCGGCCAGGTAAGCCACCGGTGCGCGCTCCCTCGAATCAATAAGCCGCGGCCTTGATCATCGGCTCCCCTCCCCCGGCAGGGCGCATCAATCACGGGGCGCGCGCGCGCAACCGGTAAAAAGCAGCTGCCGGGCGAGCAAGTTGCGGCACGCTTACGTACGCTCGGGCCCTGTGACGCCGGCCGGCGGTCCATTGTCGACGCCCGGCCCATTGTCATCCCCCCGGCGCGGAGGCTGCACCTGAGCCGGCGCAGCCGCCCCGGCCCCGCGCACCTAGCCGTTTCCGATTCCGGTGGCGCGGGGAACGACCTTCCGCCCCTCGGGTGCGCGAGGGAAGACGCCCCGCCGGGCTGGATGCCTATATATATATGCGCGCCCCGGAGGAGAGGAATACGTGGACCGCGTCCCCCGGCGACACTGTCGGCTCCTTTTTTTTTTTTTAATCAGAACGATCCGTACATCTCACGGTCGATTAGCCACGGTTCCTTTCTCGGGCGGCCGGCCTCGATCGACTCGACGCGACTCGATTTTCGGCCACTTAAAGCTCGCGGACGCGCTTCCGTCGAGTTGCCCTACGTCCGAGAAGTAGGCAGTAAAAGGCCAGTGATTAGGCGTAAGGTTGGCGGGAACCCGCGAATTGAACTTTTGCGCCAAGGCAATTAGACTCGCGGCTATATTGGGCTTCGCGCTCGGCCCTCTGGTACAATGGGCTCATTGTCGCCACATTGCCCGGGGAACAATGCGACAGCCAGCGCAGATAAAGCGTCCGTTTTTTTTCCTGCCCTTTTTTACCGGCGGCGAGAGGAAAAATTAAAAAAAAAAAAAATGAAAAAACATCGGTTGATGTATACGCGCGGCGAGTGCGGAGGCTTCCGCTGGCGGGCTTGATGGAGGGGCCCACCGGCCCGACATAAATCGCGCCGGGGATGTTGGTAAGCGCCGCGGTGCGGCCACGCCTCGGGCCGAAAAATCTCGGAATCCGGGCGGCCGCTCGCCGGCTGGCTCCTACCCCTACGCTGTGTACACAGACGCGCGCCCGGTGCTCTCCTCGCGGTCCACGCGTCAGGAGTAAGCCGGCCGGGACGCGCCGTGGCTTCCTTCTCCGTCGGTCCATTGAGCGGCGGGCGCGCATAAGCGCGTTCCTCTGGCGGAGGTATATACGCGCCGGGACAATGGCCCGGGCCCAGGAGAATATACGCGCGGAGAGACAGAAAAGAGAAGGTACCTGCCGGCGCATTATGCCCCGGGGATTGTGTGCGTGCGCGGATGCGGCCCACCTGCGTCACCGAGACTTTTGATTTTTGGGCCACTGCACTCGCGCGCGCGCGCGCTACGGCTTTTATGTAACGAAGGCCCGCTGTAGATATACGCACACGTATATCTAGACACGAATAGGCCCGCGCGCCGACGGCCGATTGTCTGCGTGGATGTGCCGCGGCTCTCGGAAAGGATGTGGATCCCCGAAGGTTGCATAACTGCACGCGGCCTCGACGTCGTTCGTTTGTCGCCCTCGAGTGCCTTGCCCGCCCTCCGCGCCGTTCGCCACTCTCTTCTCGATTTATAGCTGATTTCTATGGAATTCCTCGCTGAGCGACGTACGCGTGAATTAGAAAAGTGTGCATGCGTGATTGAACCGCCGCGATTTACGAGGCATCCTTTTCAGAAATTCCCTTCGCCGCTCCTGCGGTTAATCCATTTTGTGTATAAATTTATGACGTTAATGGGGCTGCTGCTTATACGGCACACTTCTTTGAATTTTTAAACGTCGATTATTAGTAATGGTGATCTAATGCAATCAATGGCAGTAGAGGTAAATTGTATCGAATCCGGCTGTACTCGGCAAATGTGTGTATATAAAATAATCTCAAGGTAATGCGCAAGTATAGGGTATCCAAATGAATTAGCAACGAATACATGGTATATTACGCATCTACTTGTGTTTGTGTACACGAGAATATCAGGTCACAAAAAGTTGAAGTATAAAGAAAAAAGTACGAATCGATAGAGAGTACAAGGGAGCAATTTACACCGTGAAAAGTACGGTAGCGGCGACCAAACCCGACGTTTGCAAGTATATCAAACAGGAATTACAGGTCCGAGAATTGCCAACGAATCATGATGGGGTGCAACTTGTAAGTCCGCAAAACAACCTTCCAAGTGTACGAGAAGTTATAAGTAAATCAACAAAATAATTCAATGATAAGATACACGCTCCATGAAATACATATTGTCAATTTCTATACTTTTTTCTATTGAGTATTATGTACGCGTCTTGTACATATTTACTATAGATTTAAGATAAAAGTGTTGTATTCTTTATAAATCTTATTGTTGCACATTTTCAATAATTAATAACAATTAATTTTTATGGCATTTAGCAGGTGTTGTCACTTTCGAAAAAAGACTTGTATAATACATCGTTATATTTATATTTGAAACTTAATTTACTTTTAATTTAACGATTAATTTTACATTGTTTAATAATCATCTAAATATGCTTGAACGTCGAAAAAAACTGTTCATGTAGAAAACATTTAATGTTTAGTAATATAAATATCAAATATGTACTGTTTTAAATACTTTTAAATATAATGCTCATTTTTAATGACACAGAAATTCAAATTATAGGGGTAATTTCATTTTGCTTTAAATATCTATTCAGTTCCTCGTATACTTACACTTGTGAACAATGGGTTATTTTTAAAATAAAAAATTCAAGATTTCCTATTTTCGTGAGCGTTTCTACTCTGAAAAAGTAGCTTCTTTTCCTGCAAAATTGAAAAGAATATATTATAGCAAGGCTTTTTTTATATTATACAAATGCTCATTAGATCTATCTGGTAAAGATACTATCAGTAACTGACATGTGAAAATTACATAAGCGTTCATAATAGATTTAGCATAACTCGTCCTACGCGACAACTTCTGTTGTTTCAATACTTGATATTCCTGTTAACTAGGCATTCGTTTTCTTTTATAGTATAAAGGACATTAGTATTAACGCGACTCGAGCTTACGTAAAAAATAATTAAAAACGTGGCGTGTTTTTCTTTGTCTGGGCGATAGGATCAAGACACGGAATACTATATCAGACCTATTTCTGCCCCGCTATCGTATTTCGAGTTTTAATTATTCATATGCGCGAGTGTGGAAATGTCACGTCTTTCTCTTTTATTGAAAAAAGTGAAATCCGGGGATTATTTTTGTATCGCGACTCGCGCGTATATCTATAATGAGAAGCCGAGTCAAAGGCTCAATCCTCGGGCCAATCCACATTCGCACGAGGTCGAGTAATTGTAAGCTATTCTCCGAAGGTCTCACTTGTAGGCAAAACTTGTTTTGTATAAATTGTCCTCCTCTCTAAAGAACTATCGGCCAGAGGCGCAAGGCGCGAATCTGCAAATAGAAGGTCAATGAGAGCGCACACGTGTTACTCTTTACCGCAAGAGTACAAAACCCAAAGGGCGCAAAAAGAAAAAAAAAAAGAAATAACGCTACTTAGCCCATTGTCCGGCCGCGCGCATTGTCCGCCAAGCGGGAGAAAAAAAAAGCAAGCATCGCGCACCCATCCGCCTATTTATAAATTCAAAACAACTTGGCGGCCACGTGAACGGCCCGATCCGTGTCCCGCTCGAGGGCCAAAGGTTGCGCGGCGGTTCGCGCGCAAAAAAAAAAAGGTGAAAGAAACGCAGGAGGAATTACCGGATTAACCGGAAGTCCCGGGCGATGCGCCCGGGCCGACAATGCAAAGTCGAGCGCGCGTGCGCGACAAAGGTGCGCGCACCTTTTGGACATTAACTAAATCCGAGCAAACAGAGCGCGGCGCGGCCAGTTTCCCCGGGACCAGCTGGGCGAGGGACCGGCCGCGACGAGGCCCCGGGGGGACGGCCGAGGCAACCCCTCGGGCCTGAAGGTACACAGAGGGTAAGAGAGCGGCCCGGGGGGAATAAAGGGCTGAAACGGTATACCGGCTCGGAGAATGGAATCCTCGGGGCGCGCACGAGCCGGGCGGCGCGCGCGTGCGCTCATTATGCCTCAGATTGGAATCGAACCCGATACCGAAGGCGCCTCAATGGGAAGCCCGTGTACGGTTATAGGCCGTTCCGCGGTCGACCTGCATTTTTTTTTTCTCCATTCCTCGCGGCGCCTCGCCCTTTTTCTACTTTTTTCCGCTCGCTCGGTAATGCACGGAGGTGTGTACGCGCCGCGGCGCTGTGGTGGGCATAGAGCGCGCCCGGGTTTGCCGACATTCGCGAGGACGGCTGGGCAAGGGGTGGGCCCGAGGCCGCCCCTGGGCCCTGAGCACATAATAGCTCGACGAGCTTGTGCGCGAAGAATCGCGATTTGCCGGCTGCCGCGTGAGGCTCGGGGGACATTTTTCAATCTAGCACTTCAGTGCCGAATCCCTCCTTTCGACTTGTGCTCACATATAATAACGACTCTCCGAGCCTCTCTTTTTTTTCCAGCGCCTACGGTACTTTTCCTTATTTCGGATAGTCAAATTTCACTGCGTGTATATGCTTAGTTGAAAAAAGAAAATGAATACAGCCTGGTAGAAAATTGGGGAAATCGAGTACCGTTCTTTTATAATCAATGCGTTAAACAAATAAAGTCCTAAATCAATAAAACCGTAAATTTGAAACAGCATTAACAATCATTAGGAAGTACGATGACATTGAATTCAAACAAAAGATGACTACAACTACAACTATATTTAGTAAAAGTAATAATTTTTATTAAATATTAACACAAGCTTGTATGCAGGTGCAACAGTTGTAAGTATAACAGTCTCCTGTTTATTTTGGCATTGTGTCTAAGCTTCCAAAGGAGCCATATTATGGACTATTCTAGAATGCAGGTCAGTGTTTTCTCCTTTATATATACAATGGCTATAGGTCCTTTTGTATATACGCGCTCTTTTTCAATTACGGCACTGAGAAATTTTTAAACTTTAAGCGTTTTTTTTTTCTCGCTTTCAACTATTTTGGATAGTTTGAAGCAGACTGCGGCCCTCGCGCTAAACGAATTTGTCCGAGCTCTAAATGATTGCTGTTTACCCGGATCACGCGTATACGAGGCCTCGAGGGTATAAATCGCGGGGGAAATAGGGTGAATCGGAGGAGCTCGGATGGCGCGGAGAAAACGTAACGTACGAATCAAATCTCGTGCTCGATCTCGGGGCACATTAGCATCGATCAAAGGGAACAAGGGGCGCGCGCGCGGCCGGGGACCGAAGAAAGCCGGCAAGAGCCTTCTAGTCTATTGAGCGCGAGTGCACAAGTGGCCGGCGGGCCCCGCGAGTTATGCCCGGCGCGCACGCACGCGCGCCCGATCGAAGCCGATCCTCTCCCTTGCCGCGCACTTTGCGGTCCGGCCCGGTAATCCCCGAGGACGCGGCAACCCGACACCCGCGACCGACTTGACGCGCCCGACGGCCGCTCTCCCCGCGGACGCCTTCCGACCGACCGAGCCGCGAGCGGACGCGGGTACATGGAGGCTGCGCCGGCCAGGCCCGCATCCACACAGCGGCAACGATTAAAGAGCCGGGGGATGCAGCGGCGGTGCAGCGGCTGGCTGCACCGGCGGCCAGGTGCGCCCGGGGGGGGAAGGGAAGGGAAGGGCCGGGGCGAGCGGGGCGCGTGGCCGGGCGCGCCCGGGGGCCCACCTGCCCCCTGCGCATTGTCAATCTCGCCCGGGGCTGCCAGCTCCCCCCCTACCTACTCCGGGGAGATTGCCCCGGCATGTGTTGTGCCGGGAGAGGTGCCACCGCCGCCATAATGAGGATGTATGCGTTCGGCTAAAAGGGAGGGGCGCAGGCCCGCGCTTTCATCTCGCGGCCGGGGGGGAGAGAGAGAGAGAAGCGAGGGGAGGCCCGCACGCCGACGCCGTCGCTCCTAGGCGCGCGCCCATTGTGCGAGGGCCCGAGCAGGTGATGGGGACCGTTGGACCACGCGACTCCGCGGCCCCGGCTGCGACGCCCGGACCGTCGCGGCTCCACCCGATGGACCGAGGCAGCCCCTTCCGCAGCCTCCGGCCTTCGAGGATTCCTTCGCGTGCGCCTCGTCACTGCTGCTCACGCCGCCTTTTTACACGCCCCACTAGCGCTCCTGTTCGGACCCTCGGCACCGCTGCTAATTCCTAGACCACTCGCCGTCGCCTCTGGCCGAAAACACGACAGGCCCGTGCCTCTTTCCCTTTTCGATCATTGCCGCCGTTACAGCGACCCATTTTTGCGCACTGTTGCTCCTGACAAAATACCTTTCAACTACAAATATGTCCAATCTTGCCTATCACCTTTTCTTTGATAAGCACATTTTTTAAATTACAGGCACGGCTGAAATGGAATTTCATTTCATTTTTGTGTCCAAAATTTCTCGTGACTGTTATATATTTATATTTTTATCTCTGAATACTACGGATTTGTAATTCGCTCAAGTATATTGTATAATATTCTTATTCTTATCTGCAAGTCCTAGTTCGCCTTTATCAGTAAACAGTAGAGATTGTAATGAAGACGCGTGACGATGTTGCTTATAAAACTACCTCTGAATACACTCGACGCAACATAATGGTTGCAAAGACGGCTTGCGTCTTCTGGGCAACGGCTGGCTCCTTTCTTTGGCTGAGCGACCAACATTAATATCCGTCCACTTGATTTGGAGCGATTAGGTCTAGTTGAGAACCGCCGGGGGTCAGGCTCTCGGGGTTGCAGGACTGCATACGTATATATACATATATACAGGGCGCGGCTGCGCGACGGGGAGCACGGCAGCGAGTTGAGGCTCCCTTTTTATTCGACCCCCACCTCGGCCCCCACCAGCGGCACGCGGGCCCCTCGGAAACTCGAGGAGGGCACGTGCCATCAGCTGTCCGCGCCGCTGGACCACAGCTGGTGAAGGTGTGCACACAAGAGCGAGAGAGAGAGAGAGAGAGAGAGCGGGACAATGCGCGCGGCGAACGGTACTCCTCTGCGTGTGGATGTACGTGTCGTAGGTACGAATATCTCCAGGCGCTTGGCGCACACACGCACTCGGGGGCCCCAAGGGCGAAAGCGCCTTCCGCGGAAAAGCCGCTAAATTGCCGGGGGCCCGAGGCTGCCCGGAGCCTCCCCCTCTCTCGATCGTATAAAAACATATATATAAACTACCCGACTTTCGCGCCGACAAAAGCCCGGGGCCTCTGTGTGCGCTCAATCGCCTGAAAGAGGCTCTATCATCCCCGCGCGCGCGCGCTACTCGCTCGCTATTCAACGGCGATTTTACAGTGGACCGCGATCAAAATGAGTTTTTCTTAATGACCGAGCCTCGAGGCTTTCTTTGCGAGGCAGTCCGACAAATTCGGCCTTCGGACTCCCCCCGCCAGCCGTTTCATTTTCCTATGCGTTTATAGAGAAGTGAATTTGTGGGCTCACTGCGCTGCTGCTCTCTACTTAAAAACCATGACAGTATGAAATTTAGTCCGAATGGCAGGCTCTACGAACCGTAGGATCGAACTATTTCAAGTTAAACGCTTGTATCTAGGATCTGAGGGTAGCAATTAATCGCATTATACCGTGCTCTTCGTATTATATTGTGATACTCAAGACTTTTTTTTAAACTAGAAGATCCCACTCAACTGTTTAAGTTCTAAAGAATGAAAATTAATTATTTTATTGTACTTCATAATGAAATTAGTATAATTTAAACGACTTCAGAAACTTTGTAAAATGAAAACCACTTTTAAACCATCATCCATTCGATAATATTATATAGTTGAAGTGAAACTACATTATAATCAGAGTGACTTTTTACTTTCTTACAATTTAGAATGTATTCTTTAATACTTTACTCTGTAATCCTATAGATTGAGACGGAACGGGTAAAAAGTCATTCCGTTAAAGTGGGATAGATGATCATTTACTGGATATTAAAAAGGGTGTAAAAGAACTTGTAGGTCTTTACAGAGTAAGCTCCCCTTTTACTATAATTGGAAAAATTCAATCTTTATATTTTTTTCATTTATTTCGTTATCCATTTAAGTCGCATTCTTTTTCAATATTAGTCTTTTTACGATATTTACAGTAGATTTGTGTTCTAAAATATCTAATATTGTACTATAACTGAAAAAAGGTTCTTTAGTTATTTAGATGCGTATTTTTACGTATTTTTTATCACTTTGTATTACTATTATTACTGATCATTATTGTTTACATTTTGTTATTTAAAACAAATCTTTGTCCTCCTATATTTCATAGGAAGTGCATTTAGTTTTAGGATTAGAAAGGAAGTGTACTTCATAGGTATAAATCTCTTTATTTAATCTACGTGCATAGTTAAAATTTATTGCTGCGGCAATTTTATCTCCAAGTAAGTGAAACGGGTAAGTTTAGCGAGTAGGGAACTTTAGGCTGGATTCCTTCCGAAGCACAAGGCGGAGCGATCCCTCAAAGAGCAACATATAAACTGTCCATCCGTGCACGTAGGTGATCCAGCCTGCGCGTAATAATTCAATCTCGGAGGTCGGCAGGAAATGCCTCGGATTAACCTACTAAGAAAAAGAAGGGCCCCCTGACAAAAGCCCCCGGAACGAGGTGGAAGAGGGAGCGCCCGGTGGCTCGCGGCGCGCACTAAATCAGCGTTTTCGCCCCGTCGAAGCAGGTCGTCGCGCGGCCCGCGTCGATACTACACACGCGCGGGCACAGGCCCCGGGGAATCGCGAGGGCGATCGCGAGCGGGTGCCGGCCGCGATTCGGCCGCGCGCTCGTAAATCCGGGGCCGGCCCGTAAATCCCCGGCTCCCGCGCGGGGACAATGAGCCGGCGATCGGCAGCGCCCCGGGGACCGCCGGCCAAGCCGTGGCCAATGAGATTACCCGGCCGATCGCCGGGGACTCTTCCCCCTTTGGACGGAAGAGAAAAAAAGAAAGGGGGGGGGGGCGCGCGGGGCCCACTGCGCGTACAAAGAAGAGGGCCCGGCGCGCGCCGCCGCCGCCGCCACAATGCCCGCGATATGTGCTTTACGACGGGCCGAGTCATAACTTTGCACTCGAGAGGGATTAATGGGAAGCTGCGCGACCGCCGCCGCGCTCCCTCTCATTTCTATGTATAGGTGTATATATACCTCGGGCTGGATCCGTCCATGTTGTTTCTTTCCGGGCTTGCGCGTACCTTGTGAATGTGTGTGCGCGGGGCGGTGTACGCGCTTTCTTCATTAGCCCGCGCGCCCATAGCGACGCAATCAGGTGCGAGCCGCGCACCTGTCCGCAATTAAAGCCTCCGCATGAATGGCCCGCCCTCCCGATCCCGCCGCCCGGGACTCCGGGCGGAAATCTCGGACGGCTTCCTGCGCGGCGGCGCCTCAGCGGCCAAAGCGGGCCGTCGCGACGCACTCGAGGGCCGCGGTAATTGCGAGCCGGGGCCCGAGGCTCGAGTGCCCAGCTGCGCCGAATAATGCCGGGCGAACTGGCGACCGGACGCGAGTCGCGGGCAACTGGGCCCGGGCCGCCGGCCAGTCGCTCGGTCACCGGCACTCCTCCTCGAGAGCAGCGGGAGACCTGGGGGACGCGGACGGCCGCCCCGTGAGAATCGCCCTGCCCGCCGTCTCTGGGAACGGGTTGAGTCTTCGCGATCGCTCCTTGCGCATTCATCCCTGGGACGGGTGCACTGGGCGACGTTGCGATGCCGTACTCGGGGTGTGCGGTGCCTGCCCTGTGCAGCCTAACAGCCAAGCCGTCGAGTACAAAATCTTAGCGAATTTCCTGTTAAAAAATAAACATTTTTACGAGGGTTGAAGATGATTGTACTACTCGATCAATAAACGATAGTAAAACAAAAAGTATATTTTCGTTATAAAACATTTCAGTTTGCAATAGGCGTTATTTAGACTTGCACCGGTCTTCGATGATACAAGCTTAATAGCTTCAGATATCAAAAATTAATAACTTTTTCAGTGCATTTCGATTTTCTATTAATTTCAATATTAATATTTAATGTACATCAAAAAAAAATTAAAAACATGATATTTTGATGATTTTTATATTGGAAATAAAGCCAAAAATTCAAAATTTTCGTATTAAAAAACACAAGCTGATATAAATTATATGGATAACGTTCTTTTAGCCTTAATGTTTGAAATTCATGTTTATTTAATTATTTAGTTTTTTGCATGAATCATGGACTAGATATTTTATCGCAGAGCAAGTAATTGTTTCTGAACGCATTTTGATTGGCCAGTTGCATTGTTGTTTCTAAACAAAACCTTGCATATATTGTATATTCACTATGACGACTTTTCTTTGAGTTTGCTGTTACCATAGTTGATTTGATAATAAGAGAATTTTTTAGATAACAGATTGAAAAAGATATTGCTGTATTATCATTAAGAAAAAAAAAAGTGGAGAAACATTTGAAGATCATGAAACCAAAGATTGGAAAATTAAAAAGAAAAAAGAAAAATCTTTAATAATAAATGGATGAGAAAAAGGAGTAAAAGACAGTAGGCGAAACATGAGTTTTAAATAGTTAAGTAGAAAGCTATAAGGGCACATTTATTAAGATTAAGAAAAAGGAGACGATTTAATTCGCAGGGATAAAATTTATTAAGCGATATGTCTGTATTAGCGCATAAAAATCACTAGTAATTTGAAAAAATTGCTCTTGCGATTCACGTAGAGAGAAAGATGCGTCATTTGTTTTCATTGTATTTATCCAGGATTCCAAGCGCGGGATTCTGCATCTATAAATAGGCTGCATCCCACTACTATTCCGCAGCTTGCTTAAAGGTTGAGCTTGCACCTTCCTTTTATCACTCGTCCAAGTTTTTTGCAATAATCTACCAGCCGCAGATCGTTGGAAGAGCGTTAAAGCGGCCGTACTCCGCGGCCGGCGAGCGGGCCTCTTGGCCATTTTGGCGCGGGCGGCTATCGGCCGCGGCGGCGCCTTGGCTTCGGGGAAGACCCCGGGACCGCGGGTGGACGGGCGTGGCTTGGGCGCGCGCGCAGCTGCCGGCGACCTCGGCGCAGCTGCGCCCGGTTAAAAAGGAGGCCGCGCCTCCCGGGGCGGCCCTCGCGACAAAGGGAAAAGCTCGCCTTGGGCGCTATCGGGTCGCGCGCGCCGCCGCCGCCGCCACCTCGGCTTCTTGGCTCCGCGGGGCCCGCGCGGAAGTGGGCGGCCCCCGCGGGCGCCCCGAGGGCCGGCCAGATGCCCGGGCGGCACCGGCTGCGCGCGTGCCTCCGCGCTCCCCTCCGGGGCCGACGCCAATAAAAAGCCATCGGCGCGGGCGCATCGGCATCCCCCGTGCGGATCTCGGCAGATGTGCCGCAGGGAGGCTGGGCGCGCGCCGCCATTCGGCGGGGAGGGGCAGGTGTGCGCCGGCGCTCTCCCCTCCGCACCGGGCGCGTCCCCCCGGCGCGTGGCCCACACGAGCGTGGGCGGGTCCCCTTGGCCTCTCGAGGGGCGCGCGCCCCGCGTCCTCCCCGGGGCGCCCTCCTAACCCCCCCCCGGAAAACCCCGCGGCTTTGTCGGCCCATCCTCCCCCCCAGTGTCACGTGGCGCGCCTCCGATTTCGCGGCGGAAGCCCCGGGGCCCGGACGCGAGCGAGCGGCGCGGGCGCGAGTCAAGCCGCCCGCGAGCCGCTCCTCCGCGCGCCCGCAATCCGATACGCCGGATCCTCGGGGGCGCCCCGCAACTGCGCCCCACTGCCTCGCGCCCCCCCGGCCCGCCTAACGGACGCGAGCCGGGCCCCTCCCCTCGCATCCCCCGCGCTTCAACAATTTGTTCAATTGATCGCGAGGCCGCCGGGGGAATGATAGAGCCCGCAGTCGCCGAGTGCATCGGCGCGCCGCCGGCCGCTCGCTCCTGACAGATGCCCGCCGCACATACAATTACCCCCACTTTTTCACCCCCTCTAATTTTCCCTTTCTTCCTCGATTTATGGCCTATTTATTACCGACACCTTATTCCTTGGGCGGTTAGTTTAGAAACGATCCTTCTCTATGTTTTTTTATTATTGTACGCAGGATAGGGCTTTTTCCTACCAGCTGCCCTCGGAATTTCTAGTTATATACGAATATTACACTTTTTGCTCTAGTAAAATAAAAAGTATTTCCTGCGATATATTATGCTTTTAAGTAAAAGTCAAGTTTACAAACTTCTTTTACCATAATTTGGAGCGACCATACATATTAATTGCTTACAAATGTTAATAAGCATTTATGTACGTATGCTTATAAATCAGTGTAAATCCGTTTTTAGAATTTCCAGGCTGCATCATCCTTTATAAGTTAAAATCTCCTTGGCTTCTGTATCCTGAAAAAAGCTTGACGACTTACATCAATAAAAATGTTATAGCCAGAAATCGCCAGAAAACCGAATATTGTGCAATTTTGATGTCCATATTCATTTTTTCAAGAATTGGAAATGTATTCGTATTTGACAATGCTTAGTCAAAGTGAAAAGGTAGATCGTGTAGCTCCGAGCGTAGTTCAGTAGTTCGTGAAAGCATTAGGGCGGAAGAGAGATTAAGTGACTCCAAGGCATCGAGGATCGAATCAGTGGTATGGAAACTTCACCTGCGAGCTTGAGGAGATGGCGCCGAATACTCTGACGTTGTGCATCTTTAATTTGTAAAGCTTTGAATTGTGCCGATTTTCCGGCAAGCGGCATCGTGGCAGGGGCTTGGCAGGGGATAAGCTCGTCGAGTATTGACCTCCGCTGTGGTCGCGCGTTTTGCTCAGTGTTATTAGCATTTGTCGGGCGACAGCGTCGCTTGCTCCTAAGCCTACTTACATTGTGTTAAAACTCCTTTTATTTCCATCGGCTTCCTTCTTTCGAGGCCTTTAAGCCACGTCAGCGATTAACAATAATATTTACTACTTAAAATGCTAGGGGACAATCACGAAGTAAATACGAATATCAAAAGAATTTCCACGAGTTTGAAATAAAGGTTAAATAAATAAAAATGACAATAGAATAAATTTAAGACGTAATGTGGAGAAGTGAAAATCAACTTAGCGCGCATTGACCCGAATGATACGATAACGTATTTCAAATAGCGACAAGCGATAAACTCGGAATATTGCTAATAAACAAAGCTCCTTAAACAATTGATTGGGTTTAATAAAGGCTTGGTTTATCTAGCAGGGCATAAAATAATGGGACTTGGAGCAAGTTAGGCTAGTGAGATTTCCGTCATAGTAATTTACTCGAGCACATGAATTATAATTTATATTAAAATTTATTTAGCCGGCGAGTCCGCTCCTTAACAATTCGCGCATGAATAAAGGGCGAAGCTGGAAAAGTGCGATAAGATTCCGAGAAGAAACTGGGTGAATTATAAATCGAAGCCGAGAAGTGGCCGGGGGAGCGATTTCCTCGGCGATTTCCTTGCAAATTAAACGGTGCTAATGCTGAAATACAAGCGGGCCGCTCGTAAGCCGAGGCGGAGAAAGTGAAATCCCCGGCTCGGCCGGTGAACAGTCGAATCGCAGCGCGCGCACATCGACGAAAGTAAATCGCGCGCATATATACACACGGCGCGGGCTTGGCGCGCCGCTCGGAGCCCAGCATCCGAGGGCCTCCCACATACGCGCGGCCAATCAGTCACGCGGCATCCTGGCGATACGTGTATATATACGGGCGCGCACCGGGCCGCTGCAACGGGCGTCGCGCGTCGAGGGCCCGGCGGCAACGGTCCCCATGCCGCACATGGGCCACCATATGCGTCCGCGTATCTGTGTGCGTGTGTGTGTACATAGGTGCAGCCGTAGGTGCGACGGCAGGCACTCATGAAAGGAGCCGTCGCCCGGGAGCCTGCGAGAGATGGAGGCTTTGTGGCGCGTGCACGCGGTGCACAGCCGCCGGGTGGGAGGGGCCCTTCGAAAAGCGGGCGACGCGTGCCGGCACAGAGTCGCCCGGGCGCCGAGGGGGAGCCGCCCGGCAAACTGGTTAAGGGCTCGAGCCCCGGGGATCGATTGTCCCGCCGATAATGAGAGCGCAATCCTCGGCCGGCCGCGCCCCCCTCGCACCGCGCAGCCCTTTTAATTCGCCTCGTTAAAAGGAGGCGGATAAACGGTGCGCCGATACAGGGCTCGACCCGCGGCACCCCCGGTCCACCGAGACGCGCGCAAGTGGACTGTATATAGGACGTCGAGGCTGCGTTGGCCCTGGCCGAGCCGATCGACCGGCGAGATATATCGTGCCAGTGGGGGGGAGAGGCCGAGGGAGGCCCCCAAAAGCCGAGAGGAGGAGAAAGGGCCCTCGGTGTGTAAGCTCGTTAAGTAGCTGGTAAGGCGAAAGGAGAGGAGATCGGGGCGTTATATTCCTCCCTCGCGCCCCGGCTAAACAAAGCCTCCCCCGGCCCGGGGGGAGACTTGAGAAATTGGTGAGGAATCACTTAATGACGAGGTGCGCGGGGAGATCAGCTGGTAATCCTTGCGCGGCAGGCCCGGACCCTCGGCTTCCTTCTTCCCCGCCGGCCCGGGATCTTTGTCCCCGGCAACTCCTTCGGCCGACAATGCGCCCCGCACCAGATGCCGGGGGCACTTTATCGGCCTAGGTGCATCGGCGGCAGACCTCCTCCCCGGCATCCCCTGCATCCGGCTGGTCACTTCCGGCACGTGCCGCCCGCGCCGGATTTAGCCCGGGCTCCTCCTTCCCCTCCCCGGGGGTGGCTCCCTCCCCGGGACTTATATTTGGACGGCTTCCGGGCGCGGCCAGCTCGCCCTCGGGAATAGACCCTGCCCCGGAGGAGGACCTCACCCGGGGCATCGGGGGTGCACTTGATCGCGGCAATGCGGGGCGCACTTGCTCGCGGGCGCGTCCCCGCGTCGGCCGCCGGCTGAATGCCCGGGGCATGAATAGGCCGGCTGCGCCGACAAAGCCGCGCGCCCGGCATAAAAGCCTCCCGGGAGGTGACGTACGCGCTGCCCCCGCGAGGAAGACGCTCCTGGCCGCGCCCCGACAGGTGGGCCCTTTCGCATCTGCCGGGGAGCCGCTTGATCTTGGACCTACTTTCCGAGAAGCGTGCCGCCTCCGCCGCTTCACGCTCCCTGCCTCCTTTCTCCCCGCGGATGCTGCGTCCCCCGAAAGCGCGCCGTGCCTCGCGCCGAGCCAACCCTTTTCTTAACTCCGAGGGCCGCGCCGGTGCGTCTGCCGGGTTACGTGCGCTACCTTCGCTTTTTTTTTTACGCGGATCTTCCCGGCTTTTCTTTACCGGGCCGCTTTCTTATCCGCCCAGGCCTCGCCCCGGCGCACCTCGAATCCGCCGCGGGGCAGAAGAAATAAATAATCTAAGGGTCGGTGGAGCCAGAAGAGGCCTGTACAAACCGGCGCCTCGCTCGGCTGCTGCACCAACGGGGCGCACATATTACTTCTGAAGTAGGTGGTCGTATACGCACGTCGGCCCGCTTTACAAAATGACTGACGCGCCTGCATGTACATATATAAAGGACCGCGTGTCGGTGGCTCTGTATTTTTGGAAAAACCGAGGCGGCGCGTGCGCGACAACAAGACGCCCGATGCGCAAGGTTTTCCAAAAAAAAAAAAAAAATAAAAAAACATCAACAGGCAAGCAGCACGTGCTCCTCGCTCCGGAGCCTTTGTGCAGCCGCCCCCGCGCTATAACTGCCGGGCGCGCGCCTCTCCGCCGAAATAGATCGGTGCGGGCGGGTCGCGTTGAAAAGCCCGTAAGGGACGGGGCCTCCTTTTATTTATAATAGACTTTCATTAAGCGCGCCCGGCTCCCCGGCTCCCCCGGGGCGCCCCGTTGTTTTTTTTCCTCCCCCGACCTATTGGAGGCTTCCGCTTCCCGTGTCGGCCGCCCCCGTGGAAATTCCTTCGGCCGGGGTTAAGGCCTGGGCGTCCCGCGAAAGACTCGGCGCGTCACCCGGGCCTCCGGCTCCCCGATAGCGTGGTTATCGCCGGGCCCTCTTTATCACCATGCGAATCTTACCCAGGGCGATAAGTGCGAGGTGGCCCGGATTTCCAGGGCCCGTCTCCGCACATCGGCACCTCCGGCAAACATGGATATATCTATACATAGCGATATTTCGTGAGGCGCACGTACGCACTACGCCGCGGGGTGAAGTTGGAGATGTTCACGCGGGCCGTGCATCGACCCTCGGCGCAATGAATAGACGCGCGCGTACACCGGAGCAGATGGCGGCAACACCTCGACGCCGCGGCAAGAAAAACACATGCTCCTCGAGGGATGTGGATGATCACGATGATGATGATGATGCGCGCGTACAGCCCCGGTCACGCATCGGCCGCGCCTGCACGCGTGCGCAAGGTAAACAGCAGCGTAGCGCCCCCCCTTTCTTTTTCAATCCCACTAATGGCCGGGCGCCCCGTTAATAGGCCGCATCACGCACCCGCGACTTGCATACACGCGTATATATATATATATCGCGTTACCAATTTCAGCGGGTCGTTAATTGGCAGGTGCGCGATGGCCGCGTGGGGGCCGGTTGATTAAGGTCCCCTCTCGAGGGGCGGCGGACGCTTGCGGTGCGCACGCGCGCCTTCACGCCCCCCGGTGAATAGCTAATCGAATTAAGAGGCGGCCGAGGCCGATCGATGGCCGCGGACGGGCGATATCGGCAAGATCATCGGCCGATCGGCCCTCGAGCCCGGCCGATTTTTCCGGCTCCCGGCGACGGCGGCGGCTTTGTCCGCCCGGTTAGCCACGCTCGCCGCGGGGGGAAAAAGAAACCTCGGCAGGGCCTTACCTTATCATGGCGATCCCGCTGCCGGGGGGGGATAAAAAAAAAGGAAGGGAAAGGGATAAGCCCCCCGGTTGCAGATTGAAATTTTTGCAAAAGGCCTCGCGGCCGGCTCTGTGTTTTTTTTTTTGCGAGCGGGACCTTCGGCCGTCGCACTCGCCGCCGGGGAAATTAATTCGTCCGCGGCGACAGGAGACGGGCCGGATTCCCCCGGAGCGGTAGGAGCACCTTAAGCGGATATGTGGGATATACGCGTGTATAATCCGAATGAGCAAGGCAAACAAAAGTTGGTCTAGCGGCGAGATAATGCTAATCTTAACCTGCAGATTCGAGATAGGCGCCCCCGAGACTGCAAATAGATCTTTCGGTATCGTCTATCAACAGGCTGGGCCGCCTAATCTCAAAGCACCACAACAGATATCACGCGCCGGGGGCGCGATAGTAACGCTCCTCCGCGCTCACGTGCCCTCTGGGAACTTAGTATCGCGAGGCCCTGCGTTTAGGGGTAAGCCCGCCGATAAGGGCTTTTCTTTTTAACAAAAATAACCGATGTAGAGTACACAGGCCGCGCGGCGCCGGATCAACAGGTACGTCGAGGATGCGCGCACATATTTACCCACTCCGAGGAATATCGGCTTAGGCGTGCGCCCGATGCATCGCGACGACGGCCCAAGGACGCGATCTATGTATACGCGTGTGTATACACGCGCCGATCGCTCTCCCGACAAGCACGAGCGACGCCATGACAGCTGGGGGATATACGTGTGCGCCTCGGCCGATGTGTACATGCACATGTACGCACGCGTACGCGCGAGCCGGGATTTGGGCCCCCGGCGCCGGGCGCTCGCGAAAAATCAGCCACGACGGCGGAAGAATCCGTCCCGGCAGGTGTCGACGGGCGCGTCGCGCGCACCTTGTCACGAGCGCAAACAGTGCGCCCGCGGCGGTCCCTCGGCGAGATAAGCGCGCCGGCTCCAGGATGTGATCGGCGGCGCGGATCGATAAGCCGATAGATACACACAGCAACGGACCTTGTAATACGGAATCCGGCGCGTATCTCCCGGCGCGCAAACTGGTTACATACATACCTACATACATAAATATGTACCCGGCTGTCGAAATTTCCGCGATAACGGGCCATTTCGGTAGTCCCTCGCGCGCTTCGCGTCCGAACGATTATAAAACGGGGGGGAAAAAAAAAGAGCGGCCTCTTATACGCGAGGAGGATTATCGAGCGGAGCTCACGCGCTCCGTGAGGAGGAGCCGCAATAAGAGAAACCGGGCGGGCGCCCTCCTCTGCGTATATATATATACACGTCTGACCCTCCCCTGACATCCCCCGGGGGACTGCGTCTTTTGTCGCGTCGGCAGATCGCGCCCTCGGAAAAGAACGAAAAACCCGTAGCGTCGGGGGAGAGTTAAAAAAAAAAAAGCGTCGGCATAACGATAAAAGAGCGACTGCTCGTCGCAGGTATGTGCGCCGGGCCCTCGTTTTACGGGCCGACTGTTTGCTCATCGACCGCAAGATTAACCGCATTAATCCCTAAGCGGCGCGGAGGAGAGCCGCTGGGGAAAAACTGAGCGTGCGCCGGAGGATGACGAAAACGTCCGTCCCGCGAAAAGGTGCAGCGGCTTCCTTTATTTCTCTCCCGCCTCGATTTATTAACGGCCTTTTTTTTTTTCTTTTTCCTTCCTCCGGCCGATCGATCGGTATAACGCGGCCCGGCTTTGTGCCGCCACTTAGTCACCGGGGACCTCGCACCGGCCGCGCATCGCTGTATACATACACTGTCGGGCCCGTTTATCCGCCCGCGCCGAGTTTACACTGTCTCCCCGGTTGGCTTTCCGCGTTTACGGCCCGCTTCCCGGACGTATTTAGGGCTTTTTTTTTTTCACCGGGAAAAAGAAGAGTGTACACAGCGGCTGACACTAAAGAGTTTATTGGGCCGGTTGTGCAGTTGTATCGAGGTCGATTTTCGGGAAAGGACTGCGTGCCCCCGGAGACAATGTCGCGAGTCAATCGCCGCGGCCCGGGGAGAAAAGCCGAAATTCCTCCCGGGGGTATTAACCTCGTTTTCGAGGGGGGGGCGTCAGGTCGCGGACCCTCTGGGCTCGCGGTTCGGCTCGTCGGTAACAAGCCCGGCTATTGTGCCCCCGGTCGAAAAGGATTCCGAGAAGTGCGCGTATTGACACGATGGCTTTTATCAATCGGCATCGAAGGGGGGGAGGACCCCGGGCTAGCCGAATAAAGCAACTTTATCGCGGACATGTGCAGGGAGATCGGGGTACAAAAATACTACTGTTCGCGGGCCAAGGTGGATAAATGGGGGCCTCTGTGTGCGGCCTAGGTGTGCGCGGCTGCCTACCTAGACCGCCGTCCCGATAGACTTGTCGGCAATCGATCTACGAGCGTTATAGACACGCTCGCGTACAACTATTTCCGTTGGGCCGCTCGTCGCGGATGGTCCACTTTCTCACGGCGACGCCACTCGCGATAATCGGCTCTTTGTCTCACGCTGTAGACCCGCGCGTGGGAGAACTTCGCTGCTGAAGAGCAATTCGACTGCAATTAGGCGACTTCGAGATAGCTCCTCTTCGTAATACACGTACGATGCCTTTCAAGTGTATATACAACAGCAATCTTTTGATCTACCAATCTCACCGCAAGCGTTTGAAAGAAGTAACTCATTGCCATGCCACATTCGCTGGAATGCCACATTATTCTAGCGAGAATTTCAAAATGATTGTATCTCTGATGTTTTCGCACAATGTACTGGTGGAAAATGCGAAATTTAAATGTATATCTCAATATGTACAAAATACGTTGGGTAAACAATTGATACATTAGATTTTACATGCAGGTTTATAGTCGGCACGGAAGCTAGTCTTTTAACGAGATCAATCTTATGTAAAGTTTTACATTCGATTTGTTTTCATTATTTATACTTTATTTCACAAAAAATATAATCTTAGAATTTTAACGATTGTTTGAAAAAGTGAATTCTTTTTTTCTTCATTCTTCCTTTTATTTTTCGAAAAAAACTGTGATACAGGTATTAGTAGTATACGAGAGGACAATTGGTGTACATTTTCCTTAATGAAATTGATAATGGAAAGCAAAAACACTTGGTAAAATTAGTCAATATTGATATTTCGCACGTTCAACAGGTGCAGCGAATTGAGATAATACTCCATTTGAAGGAGTCTCTTTAACATTCTTTGTATTTGCCAACGATATACAAAGAAATTACGCGATCTTTGAATGCCGGTTGGTCGCGTCCTTTAAATGCCATTGTAGCGGTTCCCGCGGCTTGACGTCACGAACCGCAACCCAGCGCAATAACATCTGCTGAAATGTCATTGTAACTAACTCGGCCGACTGGGGGAAAATATTCCATAGCCCGACCGGACAGGTTTGCGAAGGCAAAGGAGGAAAGAAGAAGGAAAAAAAAAACGAAAGATTCACTTTGGTAGGGCAAATACCAGCGCGCGAGAAACGGCGGCCGGCGGTACGCCAACAGAGTCTACTCACCGCGGATTAGCACAGAGGAGCGGTGGCGCGCGGGCAAAAAAGCCCGAGTGCTGTTACGCGCGGAAACCACAAAACACTCGAGCGCCGATTATACTCGAAAATCTAACGTGGCAGCGATTTGGCGTACCGTTACGAGAGCCGTGAATCAATCTCGCAAACGATCTCGCCCTGTCAGCCCTGCTGGAAGAAGAAGAGATTGTCTATTTTTTTTTTTCTTCTCCCGAAGCCGTAGTAGCCCCGCCGACAATTAGCAACTAATGTACGCCCATCATTCATCCGGCTAATCCCGTCCGCGGGAAGCGCGCGATAGAAATCGCGGGCGGCCGCTGCGGTCCCCCGAACCCGCGGATGATGGATCGCCCCGGGTCGGAGGTTACGCGGCTTTCATCGGGGAGGCCTTGCCGAGCCACGACTCGATACGTGACGGCCCGTCGACGCGGGAAAGCCGTTCTCAGCGCCGCGGCTGATAAGCCCGACGGATACATACGTACGTGTGTATATATACGCGTATATACATCATCGAGAGGCGGCTGCTCCCCGGCGTTGCGCAACCTCGGCCGGCAGATTATCGGGAAGCCGGGCAAACACAGCGCCGCGGGCGAATCGAGGAAAGTGCGATATACGTCCGCGATCGGCCCCGAGCTAATCCTCCCTTGGCCCGCATAATGCAACCCGTTATCACTCGTGGATCAGAAAAAGGAAAGGGTGCAAAGGCGGCTGGTTGATCGACACACGCGGGGGCCGGAGTCGCCGATAGAATTATTAGACGCGGGTACAAATCCTCTTAGGAAGATCAGTCCGCCGCGGCGCGGACGTCCCCCCGGGTTATCAGCGGAAGCGGCCCGGCCGGTGACGAGGGCCGACTTTATTGGGCCAATAAAACCGGCGGCGGGGAAAAACTGGCCGGCGCGTCCCGGGGATCCCCGCGGGGGGAGGCGCTAATGCGCGGCTTTCACGCTCATTGTCCCCCTCCCCCGGGCGAACAAAGGCGATATGTGAGAACGCATGCGCGGCCGGCTCGCGCTCGGGACAAAGGCCCCGCGAGTAAGGTGGCCAGGGCGCATCCCCTCGGGGACTTGGGAGCGGCGACCGGTACGGCACAGGTGAGCCCCGGGCAACTGCCCTGTGGGAATGGCCGTTGGTCACTCCGCCGGTGAGAACGCGGCGACGCGCGCCACCGGATCAGCCTCCTGCCGGTTATTAACGAGCCGATCGGCCCGGATGGATCCTCGCTCCTTGACTCGGAAGCCGCGGGGAGATGTGGAACCCGTTCGAGGCGTCGACCCCTCGCACCTCGTGGAGGCAGTGCGCGAGGGCCAGCTGCCCCGGGCCAAAGACTCATCATCGGGGTAAGCGGTGGAGAAAAGGAAAGCGTAGCCCGAGCACCCGGAGGAAAAGCCGCCCGGCTTTATCAGCCGGAGAGCGGGGCCCTCGATAAAGGAGAGAGGGCAGGGCAGGAGGAAAAAAAAAGAAGAAGAAGAAGGAATAAAGGGAGCCGGCGGCCCGGGGAGCAGGCGCTCTTCCAGGAAGCCCGCGCGGCGCCGCTCCAATCCTCGGGGGGCACGTGTGCCCTAGGCCACGGGGGTGGGGCCTTTAATAGGCGGGCGGCGGCGGGCCGTCATCGTGCGCGGGCCCCGGCATAATCACCGAGCGCCGGAGGAGCGGCGCATCTGCCGGGCTTGCGGAGGCGCACACGTGCCGCCGGGGGTCGTCCCTCCTCCTCGGCGCGCGGGGCCAGGTGCGCCTCCAGCGGCTTTTCCCCGCCGGCGCGCTTTTCCGGAGCGCCGCCGGCTCTCCTCCTCCTGCTCCGGGGGCATCAATAACTCCCTCGGCCGCCGCCTGGCACGCGCCGAGCCCCCGGGGGGGGAGGGGGGGAGAGCAAGGGGGAGGACAGGAAGGAGTGTCCGTCAGGCCGCCTGGACCGCGCGCGCCGCCCGGCTTTGTCTCGGCCGATCTCGAGGCGCCGACACCTCCCGGCTCCGCGCGAGATCGCCGATCTTAACGGCCGCTCGGCTAATCGCTTTTCACGCCGATGCATCATCGCGCCCACGCGCCCACCTTTAATTGCCCCGCCCCCGAGGGCCCTCCTCGGGGCGTGAAGCTGCGCCCCGCGCCGGGGCCCCCTCGAATCGCCGGAAAACTGCGCCTCTGCCACCCACGAGCGCTTTTTTCCCCGATCGACAGGCCGATCTCCGTTCGCCCAGAGCAGCTAGCAACCGATGTAGCTCTGCCCGTGCCGCAGCCCCCCGAGCTACACCCATTTCAAAAGCTGAGTTATTTTCACGGCCACGTCGTTCGCAAGCCCACGCATTTATTTGTTAATGCAGTTGAGATCACGGCAGACATTTATTAACACATCTTGATACAGCTGATTATTATGTAACTAGAAAGCAGAAATCGAAAAATGATTTTTCCTCTCCTTTTAACTGCATATATTATACTGATAAACTTGCCAGAAGCTGGTGTAAATTTCTAACAGAAATACGCTCATAAATACGAGAGTATCTTATCGGCATACGTTCCTTTCAATTCTCCTGTTTCTCTGATGCTGGGATTTTAAATTTTAAACGCGTACTCACTAAAATCTTGAGCTATAGGGTGCTAAAAGAAGCTATTAATATCTATTCTATATAAAGAACAACTGAGTTAAATAAATTGATTATAATTGTTTGGCCTCTCCTTTGGATTGTTTTAATTGTAGTTGTACACTTCAGCATGTTTAATACGCTGTACGTTAGTCGTGAGCAATAAATTATTTAAGATAATTATTTTACATAATTTATGTATCAAATTATATATTCTATTTATCCATAATCTTCGTTTTTAACAATGTATTGTTTTATATTTATTACTCACTTTTCACTTATATTTTATTTGATTGTAAGGTTAATTACTGGTATCTTTTATCTCTTTATTACTACAATATTTCTATGCACGTATGTAGTACAGGAAAACTGATTTTCTGTTATCCACCTACAGATTCGCAGGTACCTTAATCTAAAAGTAGGGATATAATATCAAATATACATTAACGTTAAGCCAAATAATAACAAGCAAGAAATATCAAAGTCCAACGAAGGAAAGGCGTTATAACTCTTTCGGGGGCGATTTGTCCTGCGCGGATGGCGCACCTGACGAAACCGCTGCTCGAAGGCCGCGCAAACTCGTTCTCGCGCAAAAAGGATGAGCTTCCGCGCAGGCTCGAAGCTCGCTACGTAGGAGGCGGCCGCTTGCCTCTCGGACTAGGTTGAGATACGAGCCGCGCTCGAGGCCGGGAGCAGCTTACGCCGAGCTTTCTTTCGCCCCGGCCTCTCTTCCACCCCCTAATTGCGCGGCCCGCCAATCGGCTTTATTCTAAAAAAAACGGGGGGCCATCGTTAAAAAAAATAAAAAAGCAGCGATTAAAGCGCGCGAGGGTCGGCGGATATATAGGCAGCCGCGCGGATTGTTTTTACGCGCCGTCTACACACATATCGAGCGACTTACGTATATAGGTCCCCGGTCATCTCCCGGTCGGCCCGCCGCAGACAATGGCGGCGGACACCATAAATCCCCTTGGGGCCGGGCCGCGTGGGCCGTGATCGAGGATGCAGATGTCGCGCGGACGCCCGGGGATTTGTCTCCGGGCCGTTCCGCTTTCCCCCGGCGGCCGCGTCGATATCTCGCGAACGAGTTCCCCGCGCCGCGGAGATATACTCGCAAGGGAGCCGCGCGCGCGCGCGCGTATTATCGGCCGGGAATCGCCGCGCGCACACCGAGTCCTATTGTCCAAGCGGCCTCTGCCGGGTATACGAAGGTGCGCCTCGAGGAATATGAGAAGCAGATTGACCCGCGGTAACGCGTTATATCTTGCGATAGACTCGTTACCGCCCGATTGTCAAGTCGGTGCTTTACCCGGGGGAGGAAAAGAAAAAAGGACGTTGGTGAACGTGGCGCTCGCCAGCCGGAATCTCTTCCATCTTCGCAACCGGCACTCGATATTGCGGCTAAAGCGCGCATTAGAGCCCGCTAATTGTAAAAGGCGCGAAATGGGCCGGGCTCGCGCGTAGACGTAGACGCCTTTCCCCCTCGGCACCGCGGCAGATTTACAAGCGCGGAGTCGATTAACAATTAATTTTCGCACGGGAGAGCGGCGCCGGCTAGAAAACACCTAATGTTACAAGGCTATCGGTCTTCCACGGTGGATTTGGCCGCGGCGTCGAGATCGGCCGATCTCCTACCGATCTCCGAAAGTTAAACCGCTCGATTATTAATCCAGCGCGTGCGCGCGTCGCGCGTAAAGTGCTTAGCGCGAGGAGCCGCGCGGCGAGTGTGGCTAATGCAATTAAGCCCCGGGAGATTAGGGTTGGGCGGCGGCTGCCGAATCGGCGGCCGCGGGAGCCCTGGGAGTCGGGCGGAACCGGTCGCCGCGTCTCGCCGTCCCCGCCCGTAATCGCCCGGCATTTATCTCCCGCGGCCGCAACGAGTCAATAATATTCGCGCGGGCGATCGCGATCGCGGGCCGCCTAAGCCGGCGCGCATGATGTTATTAGGGGCGCCCGCGCTTAGTATTAATACTCGTCGATAATTGCGGCCTGCCAGGGCGGATTTCCCCGCGGGCCGATCGATCACCCGGGGGCCCCCGGGGGGAGAAAATAATCATATCGCGCCGAGGTGCGGACGAGGGCCTCGGCTCGTGCGCGCCCCCCAGCGCAAATATCTCGTATATCCCCCGGTGCGCGTGTGTGTGTGTACGCCCGGGCTTACCGAGCCGCGCGGCCTCCGTCCCCGTGTATCGCCGGCCGATCGATAAATCGCAATCGCCTTAAGGACTTTTTTGCTAAATCCGCCGAGCGCGCGCTTTTCCCCGGAGATAAGGGGGCCCGAGGGCGGCCCCGAGCCCGCGCCGCGCGCATTGTCCATGAATTTTGCAAAAGAACGCCGTTCGCGCGAGCGCTTGTTTACCTATGCCCCGGCGCACGTGCGCTCCGCCTCTGTTAATTATACCAGTTGCTCCTATGAATCACTCGATATGCTGTCAAGACTCTCGAGTCGACCTGCAACTTTGAAAGCGATCCTGCCAATATCCTACGAGCGCTATTTTATTTTGCATTTTTCAATTTTAAGAATCAAACGTAAACCGTGTGCACTCGTTGACCACGTCATTCGTTTCATCATCGCGGCTTTTAAATCACGCTCTTTCAAAAATATAGTTTTTTCAACGGAAAAATGTTAAGAAACAATTGATAAGTAAGTGAAATCATTACTTGAACATTTTGTAAATATTTACGCTTCTACGATACTTTATTCTCTTAACTTTCATTTTCAATTAATTTAAAAGCTAAAGAAAAAGTTTGGTACGTTTATACGAATAAGAAAAATATTTGAAAACTTGTTATTGTATTGAAATAAAAGGAGCAAATATTTAAGGCAAAAGGAACGATCGAATGAAATACTAGTTTTGTGATTCACTTTGAAAATTTCAGATAAGTTTCATAAAAGAGTTCTACAAAAGAATCCGTTTAACGATAAACTTAAAGTATCATACAAATATTTTAAGTTATATCCACCTATTTTGTAAAATAAAAAAAATTAGTTTTCATAATTTTTATACAAAATGAATGGTCGAATTCTGCAGCTATCCGGTGTTATTCGGATTTCTTCGAGAGAATATCAAGAGGAATAAGAGACTTTGAAATTCTGTTTCGAAGACAAGTTAGGTGAAAAAAGACGAATCTTCCGTGAAACAATAGGAATGAATTGGCCCAGGGACCGAATTGGAAAGCCGCGTCGAAGTGCGCTAAAATGGGCAGTGGAATGTTTAAAAATAATATTCGAATGATTTTGGAAAGGTACCGTTCGACACGCATGTGCATCAAGATGAAACGCGAGTTTCCTTATACAAGGGCAGGTATAGCCGATGCTTTGGGAGATACTCGATTCGAAAGAGCGAATTATAAAAAAGAAAGCCAGCTCATCCTCGAAACCTGATTGTAAAATCCCGAGGCAGGAAACGGAGGAGGCGCGAGCTCTCCGCGCCCGCGCGGCCAATATAATCGCGCGCAAAAAGAAGCAGACGGCCGAGCGGAAAAAGCCCAGATGGAACAATGAGCCGAGTCGGGCCGCGAGGAAGAAAAAAAAGAGAGGAGCCGAGCCCGCGCAGCGACGCAAAAAAGGCGGACAGCGTCTGGCGCAAAGTGCGGGATAATGAGACACCCACCGATGACGCGGGCCCGGTGCACCGCCGGCCGAGCGATAGCCGCGAGAGGAGGTCGCGCCGCGTGGGCGGACGGCCCCCGGCTGCCGATGGTAACGAGATGGACCCCGCGGCGCCGATATACGCGATATATATACATATACACGCCAACAACCCCCCACCTCTCCGCTGACTAATGGGGGGCAGGCCGAGAAAGTCGGGGCGCTCGCGTACCTGTATGTGTATATGTATACGCGTGCACGTGCACTTGCCGCGAGCGCGCGCCCACGGCTCTGCGATAAGGGCCGCGGGAGATTAGGCCCCCGGGTCCCGCGGCCAACACAATGGCCGGGGGCTTGCCGCGCGCTAATCGCCCGGCGCCCGGCTCATTTGCGAAACTCCCGGATTAGAGTCCGGCGCTCGGGTTTCAACAGCCGCCGCCCGCCGGGGCTTTCGCGCGGCCGATTGATTTAAGCCGCGCGGCCCCTCCCGCCGACTCTTTCCCCATTAATTTCAGCTGTGTGTATATATATATATGTAGTAGGCGCGCGCGCGCGCGTGCTGGTGTTTACGATAATGCGCGGCGAGTTCGATTGTACGTATATTCGGGCCGATCCCGACGCCCGATCCTCCATTAGGGGCCCTATTAATCTCGACGTTAACGAGGATACAACAGTCCCGCGGGTCTCGTTATGAGTTAACGCGGTTAATATTGATACCGCCGCTAATACGTACACGACTCGGTAATGTAACTCTAATGGCCGCACTTTACTACGCGGCCCGACTATATTCATTACGGCCATTACTGCCGTTCTTTACTCCTTTTTTTTTTTTTATTTCACTTTTCTTTTTTTTGGTGCGCGTGCCCGGGGGGATATCTGGCCGGGGCAGGACAATCGCCGGCTTTGTCGGGCCGCTTATGTCTTACGCCGCGGCGGCGGCGGCCTCCAAGGAGCCGCCCGATAAAACTGTCACGAGCCCTCAATATCGCCGCTGTATACGTGTCGCGGGCCCCGGCCCCGGGCCGACGCTAAATCACGCGCCGCGTCAATGATCCCCGACGACGAGGCGCGCGTAAATCCCCGATAATGTAAGTTATATATACACCTCCCGTCGGTGCGAGAGGGACACTCTCGCGCGAGTCAATTACGGGGCGGGTGTGTACGAGGTAACGTGTAGCAGGGAGGCCTGGGGGTGCCGCTTCCTGCAGGCCGCTTGTCTGGGCCCCGGCGAACGGTGACCTCGATCGCTTTCGATTAAAAGCGGCGCGGAGGATCGGATTAGGATGAAAACCCTGCCACTTGCCCCGCCGCGACAATGTACATGTACACCTTCCCCGCAGACAATGTGTGTACATCAGCGGGGTTATTTCGCTGCTGCTCGCGGGCGGGCAGACGTCTACGGGTTGCAGGTTGCAGCCTCCGAAATCGGCGCACGAGAGACGACGCACGCGCGGACGGTGCCATTGTCCGGGCGGGGTCGAAGCTCCGCGGGGACGCGTATCCGGTCCCGCGACCCGCGTCTCGTCTCACGGGTTGGCTCCGGGGAGGGGCGCGTGTTCGCGCGTTAGCCGGGCGTCTTAGGCCGCCGGGGCGCCGCCTCCCGGAGGTTTCACACCGCGAGGGGAGGGAGGGCAGGTCGACAACCCCGCGGCCCGAGCTTTCACACACTCGTTTTTTTTAACCTGTTTCGCCGCCGCCTTACAAAACGTGAACTTCCAGTCATAATAATTTGACCAAAGTTCAACGGAAGACACTGGCCCAACTCGCATTGGGAGTAATCGTCGCGGGCCCGGCTTGGACAAAAGCCAAGGGGAAACCTGCTCCTTTAGCACCTTTTGTCGGCCGGTACCGCAAAGCCCGATCAACAATCGTCCTATGCATTACCGCCTAGCACGTGTGCATATCGCATCTACGAATATTAACTGTAATCATTTGCGAATAAGCTATCACCTTGTATCAATAACATTTTCATAAATGCAATAAAAAATCCCATGGGGATAATCGTTTCCTCGCGTTAAATCAAGCACGGCAAGTATTACACGCTCATCTCGTGAGAAATAGGCGACTTAAAATATTAACTCGCATGTTAACCTTTTTATAAATGAGCTTAATAATCTTAAAATTACTTTCAAACTCACTAGAGTGCACTCGTGCCGAGATATTAATTATAATAAACCAAAGCCGCATTACGCGTTAAATTTTAAATACATTAATTAAACGGCTACATGCACAACTTTGTATGCTTAGTATACTTTCATTAAACAACCTAAAAACTGATTTAGTCTACAAATTAGAGGTAAAAGTTCATCTTGACCGGTTTAAACTTCTAATAGGAGTATTTTCACAAATCTTATGATTGTTGTCGATGCAATTTCTTTCCTTGTCAAAAACGACCTCCTTCAACATTAATCATGTTAATATTTTAAAAGTAACCAAGTGCCCGCTACTGCCCTAAATCAACCGAATCTCGGAATTTTCGCCTTGAACACCACCCGCGGCGCCTCCCGGCCGCTCGCCCAGAAAATCGGCGCGGAGGGAATGTTCCGAGTCACGCGGCTCGCCCATGGACGTGAGTGATAATTTAATCGTTGGGCCGGGGCGCGCGTAACTACCGAGCGGCCGCAATTTCCACCTCGGCGTGGCTAATTTATTTATAGGAAAGCGTTTAGCGAGCGAGTAATAGGGCCGCGGCGAAGATAGGTGATTGTGCGCAGGGGCCAAAAAAAAAAAAAAAAAATAAAAAAACAGCGTCGGTCGTTGCGCAACCGCGGAATTATTATTATTCATTGCGATGGCTTGCAGCGGGCCACGTGCAGCGCGCCAGTGTACATAGCGACCGGCAAAGTGCGCCATCACGCGCGGCCCGCGGGAACTGGGGGAAAAAAAAAGAAAGAACGGCCGCGGCTCCCTGCGCGCAACCTCGGGGCATCCCGCGCATTGTTATCGCGCGCGGGCCTCCATCTGATACAGGCGATATACGTGTGTGTACACGTATATAGGCGGGCGCACGCACCGATCGCCGGGGAGGCCGCCGCGCGCCGGGGCTAATAATACATATACGCCCGGGTGAAAGTGTTGGCCAAGATACGCGAGATATACCAAACTCCCGATCGGAAATTAACTTAATTGAGCGTTATATTTTATAAGTGTGTGCATCGCGATAAGGGAGATTATCGCGGTTAATTATGTTGCCGGTAAAAGTTGCGCCGGAGCCCCTGCGCAGCGCGGCGCGCGCCCGCAGACGCTTGCACATGTACTCTCGGTGCGTCCGTGTGCGCGCGCGCCTCGGCGCTTGCGCAACCGAAATTTAATTATCGATCGGCCGCGGGAGGGGAAAAAACGATCGGGATACTAAATCCATTTTGGGCCTCGCGATTATACCGTCTCTCCGGCCGCCGAGAGGTTTATAATGCGCGTGCACGGGGGAACGGGAGGGTTACGCGATTAACCGGGCCTCGGAATACGTAAACGAGGCGGCAAGGTAATTCTCGCCTGCAAATTGCGATTTATTTCGAAAAAATATTATACCAACAACGGAAACGGCTCTTTAAAGCGATAAGCCGAATAAATAGTTTGGCTTATCGACGGGAGAATCGGGAGGGCGCGCGGGGAGGAATTGAAAAAAAAAATAAAAAAAAAGAGAGGAGCCGATGCACACGCGGAGGCGCGCGCCCGATGTATGAAATATTAATGAGCCCCGGAGCTTTGAATAATAAATAACCCAT
Organism: Sycophaga agraensis; assembly: GCA_018906755.1. Taxonomy (NCBI): domain Eukaryota; kingdom Metazoa; phylum Arthropoda; class Insecta; order Hymenoptera; family Pteromalidae; genus Sycophaga; species Sycophaga agraensis. The sequence continues at coordinate 3,832,113 of JACCIE010000004.1, forward strand.
TAAAGGTAGGGAAAAAGGTAAGTGCGCGGGCTTAAAGACACTCGGACCTGGCAATAAAATCATTAATAATCGGCGAGATAAGCGGGTGCAATAGATGCCCCGCGGCGATTGTACGCATAGACGCGCGGCCGAGGAAAGGGAGAAGGAAAGGGAGTCCCGGCTGCCGACTCAATCGCCGAGGAGGTTTTTCCCTAATTTGAAAGACAAAGGCCCCCGTGCGGCCGACCCGCCGCGTCGCTCGCGCTTTTCCCGTAATGGCCCATCAGATAAGGGATTTTCCCCCCCGAGGGCGGGCCGCGCGCCCTTATACCGACCGCTGGTCCTCCATCCCTCCGCGGGGCCCCTCCCGATTTTATCGCGTTCACACGGTCGCGGCCCTCGAGGGCCACCGGGGGCTTGATGTCATTATAGCGCTCCTCTGCGGACCCGCTTCAACCCTCGTGCGCGTCCCCGCATGAGAATATGTACGGGGATCGGCGCAACGGGAGATGCGCCGAGATGCTGGTCACAACACGCCCGGGCCTCTAATAAATATGTAAACACCGCCGTGAGTGAGTGAGGACTGAGTCAGCGGAGGATCCCGAGGACGGCGCCGCCGGCTGGATACTATCGCTTCAAATTGTTTTGGTAATTCGTCGGACGTGACCCGGGCCCCGCCGCCATTTCTCACGCAGCCGGACAATTGCCCGATTGACAGTGAACAGCCATCTCCAGGCAGTTGTCCCCGTGATTTTTATCCCCTCATTGTCAATTTAACAAATCGTAAAAACCTGATACGCTTGAGGAGACCGATTATAGACGAGCTTGCCAACGACCTCAAAGAAATTCATGGAGGATCCTAGATTTACTTTCGGGGCCCGGTTTTTTTTTAGCATCCCCTTAACCATTCGACCCTGCTTATAGACAAGGTATTTTTATAACGTTCGATTTTACCGTTAGTTATCTAGGTTAAGTTTACAAATGTAATTGCTATGCAAAGTCATGTAATGCAATTTAAATTACGCTGCAATATCTCAGTCTCAAAATCTTGACTCTTGTTCGACACAACCAGTCTTTTTTACAAGTGTTCATGAACGAGTATCGTGACCAATTTTACGAAACAACTTTTTACAAACATTCAAAAGTGAAATACAAATATTTTCAAATATTATTTTAAACGCGCGCATCACTAAATTTCGAGCTAAATTTGTACATATTTTATCTTTTACGGTTACGATGCATAATGATCGAAATTTGTGAAATTTAATGATAACTTTATTGAATTTAAAATATTTACGTGTGAAACGTCGAATATGAATGCAATATACAAAAAGGTCTGGAAAATTAACGTCAAATTTATACAATACTTAAACGCGTCCAAGAGCTGATGCTCAGATATCCACATATAAATTGTAATATACTTTTTATATTGTTCGTTTCAGTGAAATTTCCGAGGAAATTTCATTAAGCTTGTCATTAAGTTTTTTAACTTTTATTTACTTGCGACTGTTTGACTCAACGTTTGACTGCACCTAATTGGCATTATATATTGACTTGTCGTTGAATATTTAAATACGTATAAAAAAGTAATTCGGATGTGATAACTCTAATCTCTACGATTATACACCAAACGAGGTACTATAAAGTTAATATATATATAGGTAGCAACCTTCACGGTATTGTTCTCTTCATTTATTTACATATTCGACTACAACAGAATACAGTAGATTTTTGTAGATACTTGTTTGACTAATAATGTCCGACAAATTATTTTATAGTCTCGTACAGTCTTTCAACCGTGAATGATTCGAGCAATGACTTGGCACGGGCACAAGTACAATCACATGATACGAGTAGATTAATAAGCAAACAATTCTGGGATACGATTTTATCGACTGGACGGAAGTTAAATTTATTAAAGGAAAACTCTTTGTTTAATAAACCACATAACTGACCAGTATTAAAAATTTATGAAAATTCATTTCAGTTACTCTATAATATTTGAATGCTTTTTATTTAAAAGACAATTTTGAGAATAAGTAACTTTTCATATTAAATTTATTTTGTAAAAGTGAACTGCATATTTTATAGTTAAAGAGGCAACATATAATTTAAAATACATGCAATATCTAATAGAATATAAGTATATTTCAATATGCTTTAATTTGCTTCTTGAAATTTTATAAATACATTTTCATTATTTTTGCTTTCTCCTATTAAATAATTATTGTACATAATGTATAGCAATTTTTCTTCCGCTTGTTATACCTGACGTCGTACGTTTAAGATAATTATCACGTGGATGTAGAAGTTTAGCCAGACTAAATTTTGATTTATATACGATGTATGGCATAAATAAAAATTGAAGAACTGTCCAAATGAAAAAATGATTAAGCGCTTTACTTGGACAGCAATTATAAAGGTTATGAGCGTAAAAAATGACCTTATGGACATATTATAAAGGAGAACTTTTCCCCCGGTATATTCCCCGAACGTCGTGGCGGACAGGGATGGTAGGCTCGGCTCATTGAAAGGGAGAGGCACACATGCGTCCCAGGTAACTATTGAAAATTGAGACCCCAAAGCGAAGGCAGCCAACACTCGGAATGTTGACTACGCTAAAGGGTTAATCCGGCGCGGGCTCCCCCCGAAAAAGAGCGAAGGGCAGACCGCGGCGCACGGGAGCAATAGCTGCGGGCGCACGAGCGGACAGGGGCCATAATATGGCAAGTCGGCGACACGCACCGGTGGCCCAGGCCTGTGTAGGTAGACACTCGTCGGACAAGCCGGCACGCGCATACGTACACATGTATACATAATCCGTGGAGCGGGCGCGAAACAAAGGCCCCCGGAGAGCCAACGGTCACGGCGACAATGCGGCCCACATAGAGGCGGGCGCGTGCGCGAAATCCGCAGGCGCCCGCGCGGCCCTCGAGTCCCGGCGATCATCTGCTCGGCCGGGCCAGCATCCGCCCCCGGAGGCCGGCCCACCTGCCGCCGGGCCCCCCGCCCGCGCGCCCCGCCGCTTTCCCGGAAGCCCTGGAGGTCGCGGCCGCGAGGGAGGCGCGGATGATCGTCCTTGGGTTGGCGTACCCCGCGGCCGATACGCATCGGCCGATGGCCCCCGGCGATACACGGGAGGATTGCGCGAGCCCGGGGTCGGCTCTTTTTTATGTAGCCGGGTTGATTTATGGGGCGGCGGCGGCGCGCGCGCCCGCCACCTCGGGCCCTTGTGTTTTTCTCGAAAAGCGGCGAGAAACCGTTTGATTGGCGTTATGTCGGGCCGACAGGCGGCCGGGGCGCCGAGCCTCTCGGGAAATCGAGATCTCTTTATTGATTTGTATTATAACGCGGCGAGCGGGCGGACGGCTGCAGCGGCGCCGCGTGCAGCCTGATCCGCGGGCCCTTGCGCAACGGCCAGCCTCGGAGACATCAATCTTTCCTTTACGAGTATATATACGGTCGCCTGTCCCGCGGGCCGCCGCCCGCTCCCATTACGCCGGACAATTCGCGGGCGTCGTTATGCAAATGTTATGCATCGGCCGGCGAGCTGGAGCACACACGAGGCGCTGCACGCGGCGGAAAGTCTAAGCCGCGGCCCACCCAAAAAGCCCGGGCGCGAGAGGTTAAGGCCGCGCGGCGCGTGTAACGGTCATCCCCCCCGACGGCTGGCACCTTCCCTCTTTTTTTCCTTCCTTTTTCGGAAATGAAAAGTGCCACGCGCGCGCGCGCGCGCCCGGACAGCTGATCCGGGGAGGGCGCGCGCGGCGGTCCAGGGCAGATGTTGCGCAGAGGGGCGCGGGCCCACCTCGTCCCCCCGGGGGCTTTTCAATTGTCAATTTTCCCCGGCGGCCTGCAGGTGAATGCAGCGCCCCGAGGGCCCGGGGCCCGGGCTCTCCTGGAGCAGGTTTGCGCGAGGCTGCGAGGGGAGCGCCCGCGGCCGTTTGATTTCCGGCGGCGGGAGGAGGGTGGGTTCGATCTGGCGTCTACGCCGTCGGGGCTGGGGCACTTGCCCCGGGCGAGGGGCCGGGGCTCGTAATCGCGGGAGCGCCGGGCGGCACACCTCGTGCGCGCGTTATTTATCCGGCGGGTGACTCGGGACCTCCGGCCCGCCGGCCCGCCGGCCCGCATTCAAAGCCCAGGAATGCCGGGGGATTTAAAAAGACGCTCTCCACTCGAGGAGGCTGAATGCCCGGGCCGCTATCCGCCCGTATCCCCATTATTACCGGGGTTTTCCTGGGCCGGGCCGGGAAAATTGCAGCAGGTCCCCGGGCGGGCAACAAAGGGGCCCTCGCGCATCGGCGGCGCGCGCCGCCTGCCCTCCTCTACCTAGAAGCGGCGATTCTTCGGGATTCCGGCGGGTGCCCCGGCCCGACAAAAGCTGACAAAGCCCCCGGGGCCGGTCATTCATGCGCGCGCGGCCCCTGCTATCCGGCATTGTGTCGCGCGCGGGCCGCCCGCCGCCGGCGCGCCCGCGGCTCCTCCCTGCCCCGGCTTCCGCCTCTGGACCGCGGCGGAAAAGGCCCTCGAGGGCCGGCTGCTGCAGCCTCCCGCGCCCTTCCGGCGAGCCGCGAGTCGGCCCGAATCAGAGAGAGAAAAAGAAAGGGCCCGACTCGCGCGCCTCGCCGGCAGGTGCGCCCGCGCTAATTGCGAGGCCGGCCGGCTCTCGTCGACCCGGTGAATGGGGACCCCCGCGAGGCGCCCGGCCGCAGGCCCACTCGAGAGGGAGGCCTTTCCTCGAGTTTCCCGGGATCCCGGGGCGCGCGCGGTGGTCCCGGCCCGGCTCACTCCTTCCCCGCGAGTCCCCCGGCTTTGTCCGGGGGCTCGCCGGCCACTTCACTTTCCGGGATAAAATCGTTTTTCCCCTGCGGCCTCCCGGGGGGCCACTCGGGGCCCGGGGCCCGGGGCCGCGTCGCTCGCCAATATAATGGGCCCTCGGCCAACGATTATCTCCGGGTGCCCGTCGCGCGATTATTATTCCCGGAGCCGGCGTCTTTCTCGGCGAAATTGACTCCGCGATTGTCCCCGGTTCTCGAGGGCGCGCTTTGTGTCCCGGGAGGGGATCGGTGCAAGTGCCGAGGGGAGCGGCCAAGATCCCGGGGCAAACGCCCGGGGGCAGCATCCCCGGGCCGCGAGTCCGCGCCGGTGACGGCCTCTCGGGAGGCGGCCTAACGAGCCGCTCGCCCGGACACCGCCCGCCGCTCATTATCCGCGCTAATGGCGCCGGCAAACAGATATACCCTCGAGGGGGGCGGCCGCGGCGCAACAAAGCCGGAGACGCCGCGGCGGACAAGACGTAAACACCATTAATCAGGCGGGTTTACCCGGATAGCGGGGCGCTATCTCCTGGAGGCCGGCCTGCGAATGCGCAGCCTGCGGGGGTAGATATATACGTAGGCAGAGGAGGAGGCGGCCGCATGTGACGCGCAGGCCGCGCGCAGGCCTCGGGCGCGCGGGGACCCCCCGGGGCGCAGGTAGACGGATTTGCGAGGGCCCGAGGGGCCACACCCCCGCCAGGTGGTGACGTCACCGGCGGAGAGCCAAGTGAATCAGCCGGACCAGTCGTGACCGAGCCCTCGCCTCGTTAAAACACGCCCCGTTTGTAAACAAGCCTGCGACTTGCGAGGACTTGCGGCTGCACTGGGCGATGCACCACCTCGGGGGACGGCGCGTGCGCGTCGCGCCCGGGCCGCAGGGACCGTGGACTTGGCGCGGCGCGTGCTGCACGTATAGACGCGAGAGAGCGCGGGAGCAGCCGCGCTCGCCGAAGGCGCAACAATGGGATTAGCGGGGCGCGCGGGGGCCTCATTAGCGCAATAATCGGCATAAATCATTCGTCCTTTTTCCCCGGTGAATATAAAAGCCGGTTGTGTACACACGATCGCCGGGCGCCTCTTTTCGTGGGTTGCGTAACCGCGAGCTCGCGCGCCTTCGACAATGGAATGGCGGGCGATTGGGATCGAAGCGGCCCTATCAATTGGAAGTGGCCATTAACCCAATCGGGGACACGGGCCCGGGAACAATATTGAACCGATATATATGCGCCCGAGGTGGCCGGCTCCGACTCATTACAATAATACAATGCCGGGGCGCCGCGCCGGGAGAAACTTTTCCGTCAACTAGCGCGCGCGCGCACCTTTTCACCTCTCCGCGACAATGGGCCCCGCGCCCAACTGTACCTACACACACACAAACATGTCGCACGGGCGCAATCTACGTGCGCACCTTGGCTCCTCGTTGGGGGGGGGGAAGGCCCGGCCGATTTAACCGCGCAGTCAAGACAATAAAAAAAAAAAAGCCGCCGCGCGCGCACCACAAAAGCCGCTCCTCGAAACGCCGGGGCTGTATCGATCGAGGACCCGGTGGTGCACTTGGACCCCGCGGCCGGCCCCTCCTCCGGGCCCGCGCCGGCTGCTCCCTCCGGCCGCCTGCGCGCACACACATGCCCGGCCGGGGGGAAAAATCGTTGTTGGGTCCAGGGCGAAAAACTAGTCTCGGTGGGGCCCCCGGCGCATATGGCGCCGCCAGGTGTTTTATTCCTTTTTTTTTTTTATTTTCGGGAGGCGCGCCTTCGCCGCCGCCGGCCCTGCGTATATACACACACCCCCCGGCAGACCTCCTCGGCCCGCGGGAGGGCCGCTCCCCTCCGCAATTACACCGGCGGGGCCTCGCGATGATTGGCCGGCTCGCGCCTCCTCGTTACGTGTGTGCGTATATATCGCGGATTTGAGGAGAGCCGGTGATTATACGCGTGCCGTTGTCGTCCCGGCTCGGGCCGCTCGCTCCTCCAAATTATACGCTCCCCGCGGGATAATATCGCGACTTCTTTGAAAAGTGCGACCGGGCCCCGGCGGCCGCTACCCCGTCAATCGAGCATTATATTCCTATTTTACACTTCGCCCCCGCTACTTATTCCCATTATACTCTGAAGCTTTTATCGATTCGCCAGAAAATTGTACGGGCAAACGAGGTGAAAATTTCATGTCGCCCGAATAATCATACGTATTATGTGTGGCCTCGTGCATTATGACGGCCTCGCGGCGCAGCCCCCAAAGTCTTTAACGCGCCTCCTTACTTTTCATTCGCTTAATCTGGCAACGATATAACACTATTAGTCTTTTCTATGAAATTCGCGAAAAAATGTTAAGTCCTAACACGTGCAAATTATCACTTATACAAAATAATCAGCGAATAAATAACTGTAAATAAAAAAATATAGCGTTTTGTAACAATATAGATTATTTTATTTATTTTAATTGTACCTTGTAACGCAAGCACGAAATTTGATATGCAATGATTAGAATATAATTATAATAATAATTTGAATAACAAATTGAAGTGAGAATCTGTGAAAAAAGGTTCAAGTTACGCAGCATTAATCAACATTAATTAAGCAAGATATTTCACATTGATTCACAGATTAGGCATTATTCATATGTACATATACGTTGAATTTTTTGTTCTATTAAACAGAGTTGCTGTGCAAGTATTTGATTATTAAGCATTGTGTTATTATCTCGGTTGTTATAAAACTAGTAGTACTAGTTGCGCGTACAGATCCGTACGAGGGCAGGTATACCACGTAGGTTAATAATATTTCTATAGGAGAGGATGAATGAAGAAGATTTGTCGCGGCAACAGCCGAACAAAAAGTCGGCTCGCGGCATAAAAAGCCCCGAGTCCATATTTCGTAGGGGCGCAGGTATATGATGGCGGGCATCCGAAAAATTTGGCGTCACTCAAGATCCCCGAATGGCGAGGTGGAACAGCATCCCCCCTAATAATTTAGGGGAGGGGAGGGGAAAGGAGACAAGTAGAGGATCATCCGGATCCTCGCGACGTCAAAGGTCCCCGGGACGCGCGGGCCGCGAGGCCCTTGGGGCGCGGGCAACCTACGGCGGACGTAGGATCCGCGGGCTTAATGAGGCGGGAGCGCAGGTAGGCGAGCGAGGCGCAGCCGCCCCGGGCGGCTTTGAATATTCCAATCGCCAGCGAGCGGCGCATCAATTATTCATCGCAGCCCTTGGCGGGGCCCGCGAGCGCATATACTTGTCGCGCGGCGCCGGGGAGTCGGCCGGCTCCCCGGCGAATATAGGTGGCGCCGCGGGCGCGGGCTCGCGCCCATTTCACCGCGGCTTTCCATTGTCGCGGCGCTCGCGCGCCGCCGCCATTAAAGCAGCCCCGGGGCTTTGCGAGGCGGCGATCGCTCCTCGCCCGCCCGCCAACAGGTGAGCCCCTCTCGCCGCGATCCTACCCTCCGGCCGCGTTTCCCCGATTGGGCGTGCCGCCGACGCGTCGATACAATTACTCCGTGTACCGGCACGTAGGCGCGCCCTCGGCGGCCGGCTTTGTCCGCCTGCAGATGCTCCCGCGGCTGTGTCTACCCCCCTCCCCTGCCGAGAGGCCACGCGCCGTGCATCCTTGCGGCGGAATGCGCGGCGCCCGCGAGAGCCGGAGGGCCGCTGGACCGTCCGGAGGCTGCGCGCCGGCCCGCCCGGATAATGAAAAGGAGCGGGCGAGCGCACGTGTGCCCCCGGCTCCGTGTGGGTGTCGGGCGCACGCGTGGGCGATGCTGCGGCACGCGACACGACCGTTACGTTCGAAACGCTCGAGAGAGCCACCGGAAAGAGGTGGGGCGGCGAGGGGTGGGGGGCAGCGGCGGCGGCGGCGGCGGCGCGCGCCTGCTGCGCCGGCCCCCCAGACCCCGCTCGCCGCGGAGGGGGACTTTTGTCCCGGGGCTTTCTTCCTCGGTCGCCGCCGCCGCCGTCGCCCCCCTCTCGCACTGCTTCCCTGCATCCCCCCGCGTCGTGCCCTATGCGCCCGCCGCGTGCACGCACACGCGCGCTCGGCCCCAAAGACTTTCCTCGATGCGCGCTCGGCCCCCCCCCTCCGCCCCGGCTGCGCGTACTTTTGTCGTGGCGGCGGCGCGAGATGCTGCCGCGCGCGCAGCTTGCTTTCCTTTTGTGCGCGCCCATGTGCCGGCTCGAGCTTTCAATTCCGATGCTGCTTCTGTCCCCGCGGCCCTCTGCCTCGAAAATATTTTTTTTCTCCGCCGCTCCGACCCCCGTGCCCCTCCAGCCCCCGGCGCGCCGCCACCGCCGCCTGCCACCAAAAACCTCGGCTCGCTTCCTTTTCTTCTCAATGAAATAATAAATTACTCACCGACTCCCGCGGACTGCAGCGAGGCCCGAGCCAACTAGGGCCTTTGCATTGTCCGACTTTCACAAAAATAGCCTCTTGTAATGGGCTTTTTTTTTACTCGAGTACGCCGTGTAATTGTCCCCGAGGTTTGGCCGCTTTCCTTTGCCATTCCCTTACAAAACATTGACTTTTGATGGCTGGCTAGACTAATCTAAGTGGTCCCGGGCATGTACACCGGCTTTGCCGGCTCGGCCGCATAATAGAGACGAGGAGGAGGCCGACAAAAGCCGCCTCGGCATCGACTCGAGACAACTGCGCCAGAGGTTGATGAAGAGTTCGGCTCGAGCGACGATCGCGACCCGCGCGCCAGCCGAGGCGCCGGCAAAGGAGGTGAGAGGTCCTGGAAGATCGGCCGAGGGCAGGGCCCAGGGAGACGCTTTAGATGGGCATCGCGCGGAAAAACCAGTCGGCAGGCCCCGACAATTAGTGGATTGCGCAATCCGGGTAATCGGTCGTTCGAGTCTGCCGGTGCGGCTCGGCCGGCTGGGCCGACCGGGTGCGCGGGGCAAAAGGGGAAGTGGCCGGGGGGGATCCCGGGACCCGGAAGGTAGCAGCGCTCGGGGGGAGAGAAAGTCCGGACTCCGGGGGCCGGGGCATCTGCCGGCGGCGGCGGCGGCGGCGGCGGCGGCGCGGCTCGGCCGAACGGTGGTGGGGGGCCCTTTGGCGGCGGCGCTGGAGGGGCGGGAGGGAGCGAGAGCGCAGATGGCGCGGCGGGGATTGGGCGGCGGGCCGCGGCCTCGGCGGCCCCCATTGGCAGGGGCGCGCGGGCCCCGCGGACCTGCATTGGCCGGCAGCACGTGCGAGCCACCTGCGCGGCCCGGGTGGGGGCTCGGTTATAAAAGCCCGAGCGACACCCACCTCCGGCTCAGAGACCCGGCCGCAGCCGCAGTTGACGCACGCCCAGCCAGGCACGCAAAGCCTCGCAGAGCCAGCGACTCGCCGCCGCCGCCGCAGCAGCAGCAGCCGCAGACGTTGCATCGCCAAGTGCCTCCGCGGACGCAAATGCAGCCGAACGCCACGACCCTCGCGCAGTGCTCGCCCACCCTGGATAAAGTGCAGTGACACGCGATTGCTCGACACGTGCGCGCGCGACCTTCGGGTGCGATTCGGTGTGAAAGGAGAGAGCCCCAGGAGGCCACCGCCAAGATGCTCGTCGACGAGATGCCCCGCAGCTTCGTCAAGAAGAACAACAGCTACAGCCACTGTCCGCTGAAGAAGCGCCCGGTGAACGTGATGCTCGCCGAGGAAGTGCCCAAGACCGAAATAAAAGGTGAGCATCTTGACCGCGCCCGCAACCTGCCGCCTCGCCTCCCCCCCCGGCTTGGCTCGCTTGTTTTCCCGCCCGAGCCCCGAGCTCGAAACCCCGCCAACGGTGACTAACCTTGCCCCCGTGCCTTTTTGTCTTTGCAGAAGAGGTGATCGAGGTCGTGGACGACATCCCCGAGCCCGAGAACCTGAGCACCAAGCCCGAGGACCTCAGCCGGACGGCGCCCAAGCGCTCGAGGTCGCCCTCGCCCGTGCAAACCTCCGCCCTCGGGCACTACCCGCTGCTCAAGCGGTCGCGGTCGCCCTCGCCGGTGCAGGCCGCCCTGGTGCCCCAGCCTCTGGGCCAGCAGTACCAGCAACAGCAGCAACAGCAGCACGTGGCCTACCAGCCGCACCACCCGCACCACCCGACCAGCGCCATGACGCCCCCCGCGGCCATCGTGCCCGTGCACCCCGTGGCCAAGAAGGCGCGCGTCGAGATCCTCCAGCACGACCAGGGCGCGGCGACGGCGACGGCGGGCGAGCTCTCGGCCGCGGCGCCCATGCACTTCATGGCCAAGTCCGGGGGCCTGGAGCCCCTGCAGCTGGGCACGGGCGTGGAGGCCCTGGGGCAGTACGCGGGCCCCGCGTGGCCCCGGGCGCCCCTCTACCCGGCCCACCACTACCTGGGCTACCCGGCCTACCAGCGCTACCCCCACGGGCCCGGGGAGCTGTACCCCGCGTACCCCGTGGCCGGCCTCGCGGCCTACCCGCACTCGTCGCCCGAGCACCACTCGGTGACGACGACGCCCTCGCCGCCCCCGGCCCTGGGCCTGCCGCGGCCCATCGCCCGCAGCTACGCGGCCCACTGGGCCAGCCCCGAGCACTGCGGCCTCTCCCCCACGAGCAGCCTCGGCTCGTCGGCCATGCGCTCGCCGCCGCCCGTGACCCCGGAGGACCTGTCCTCCCCGGGGAGCGACAGCGGGCGCTCGTCGGCCGGGAGCACCTCGGCCGGCTCGTCGGCCCTCCTCAAGCTGGAGAAGAGCCCGGGTGGCGTCGGCGGCGGCGCCGGTGGCTCCGGGGCCTCTGGGGCCTCGCCGCGCTACCAGTGCCCCGACTGCGCCAAGTCGTACTCGACCTACTCGGGCCTGAGCAAGCACCAGCAGTTCCACTGCGCCGCGGCCGAGGGCCAGGCCAAGAAGACCTTCACCTGCAAGTACTGCGAGAAGGTGTACCTGACCCTGGGCGCCCTCAAGATGCACATCCGCACGCACACGCTGCCGTGCAAGTGCCACCTCTGCGGCAAGGCCTTCTCGCGGCCCTGGCTCCTGCAGGGCCACATCCGCACGCACACGGGGGAGAAGCCCTTCCGCTGCCAGCACTGCAACCGCGCCTTCGCCGACAGGAGCAACCTGCGGGCCCACCTGCAGACGCACAGCGACGTGAAGAAGTACTCGTGCGCCAGCTGCAGCAAGACCTTCAGCAGGATGTCGCTCCTGACGAAGCACCAGGAGGGCGGCTGCCCGGGCGTCGCCGTCCCCATCGGCTACGGATGTTGACCGTCCGGCCCCCGGCCGAAACACACACACACACAGTGATTCCTACGAGCGATATTGTGCCTTAGCCGCGCGCCCGGCCCACGATGCAGTACAAAGACCGCCCACCCCTGTACATAGCCGCGCCAAAGTGCCGCCGACCCCCTGTATATAACCGCGACCGTTCGCGGTTTTACCGTGAAACTCCCGTGCCATGACACCACCCACCACCCCCATCCCCCCCTCTCGTTCTAAACTGCCCTCTTTCGTTCGATTGCAAATTGAATAATTGCCCCCGTTTCGAGTCATCTCGGCGAGCCTCGTTCGCCACCCTTCGCGTCCTCTCTACTAATTTATGCCTCCTAGTTGTCTAAGTCTATTAAAGGTATGCCTGACTGCGTGCGTGCGTGTGAGAGAGAGAGAGAGTCGTGCTTCGGCGCACCAAAGTGCCATTTCGTATTTTTGTAAAGTTGAGGAAAAAAAACCGCGAGCGTGTGCCTGTCTGTATTTATGTGCGAGTGACGTTCGAGCAAACTAGCGAAAAAGTCCAACTTACGTCCGCTTGACCGAGTCGTGTGTAAATAACGCGTGTTGTACGGTTCTCGAGATCGTCAATCCTGTACGTTGTTGTCGCCCCAGCGGCGATGGGCGAGGACGAGGAGTTAAAAAATTTCTTGCCCCTCGCGGCCATTCAAAGTTTCCTTCTATCCAGCGCATATCAATTCTTAAGTTATTTGAAGAAAGCAAGAAACTAGTCATTGTAATATAGAAATTTAAAAAGCGAGAGAAAGTTTTAGCGGGCCCAAGGCGCGCCCGGCGTTTTTAAAACAGATGAAAAAACTTTATATTTATATGTAATTTCTGGGTCGCAGCGGGGAAAAATGTGTGCTACAGCGGAGACGACGAGATTTCGGTGCCATTTTTTTTTCACCAAGCGACTCAGGGGCGAGTACCACTATTTCTAGACTTGTATAGAAAGTACACTATTAAGAGATAAAGATATCGCCTATATATAGAGATTATTTTATACGAAATAAAATATGAAATTTAAACCATAAACCACTGGTATATTTACTTGTTGAACCTTATCCACCCAATTCACCCATACCTTGACACTCGCGTTACGATTTACGAGAAAATGAGAAAAAAAAAAAGATATTTTGAAAGCCTTAAATTAAACAATCGATATTACACGAGACAATTCAATCTTTGGAGATATATATAAAACGAAATGCTATACTCGCAGCAACATTTGAATCGATTACCTTGAACAAAGAAATATTACGAAAGATCGTCAACATGGAGGTTAATATCACACATAAATTGCACTTTTGATTCAATATAAAGATACTTTGAAAAAGCAAAGTACATGCTTACGGTAATAAAGGAGAGCAGCATGCGGTCCACTGGCGAATAAGCCACTTGGAAATATTGCCAAGTTCGTTAATTGAATTCTACGGCACTTTGCAGGAAAACCTGTTCAAATAGGAGCAAATCCTCGGAATGCCGGGGCCGCCCAACAAAAGGCTCAGCCGCGAGGCAGAGAAGCTGTGCGCGCATATACATACATATATATATATATCAGCACGGGGGCCGGCCTCGGTCCCGTTCGATCGCTCACATATTGGTAAATTGGCCGGGCCGCACAAAGACGTCTTTAGCGCGGGTAAACAACATATGGCTCGGGGCGCAGCCGCCCGCGACGCGGCAATAACTTACCCGCGGCCGACACTCGGGGCCTGGCGCTCGGATTAGGCATATTGGCCGGTCCGCGGACGGGCGATTCGGCCGATCGCCAATCAATTAGCACCGGCCGATGCAAATGCCGCGCATTCATTCTCAGGCCTCGGAACACACGTACACGTAGCGTAATGTGGGCCAGGTGAGCATTAGAGAGCGGGGAGGTTGCCGGGCGAGATAAGCGCCCGAGGCGGGAAGGCGTGGCCGCGCGATATCGACGAGGAGCGGGCAGGTGGAGCGCCCCGCTCTCCCCGCCGTTGCGTAACAAAAGAAGCGGCGGCAACGGGCCGCTCGAGCCCCCCTCGAGGGCGTCCGCGCGGCGTGCAACAGCCGTTGACGAGTGGCCGATCGGCGGAAAACGGGTCCTCGGAGCAGGACCAGCAGCATCCGAAAAAAGTCCGTTGGCCGCGGAACGAGTTCCTCGCGGGGGGACGGCGGCGGCCTCCCCTGCGACGGCAACGGTCGCCGCGCAGCCTCTGACCCCTCGGCGCTCACCTGCGCATCTCGGCGTACCTGGGCGGCAATATCGCCGGGGCAGATCGCGCGGCCCCGGGACGATCTCGGGGCCCGTTGTCCCCGGGGCCTCGCCGGCAAAAGGAGCCGCGCGCAGGGACAATCGCGGGCGAAAAAAAGGAAAAAAAAAAAAATACGCCGGCCTCGGAATGTCCCCATTCACGGCGACCTCATTCATCGGGGCGGACAGGTGGTGGTACGTTTTTAAAGGCGTCAGTCGGAGGAACGGGACCGCGCCCTCGACCGTAGGCCCTCCGCGCGAAAAAGGAGCCGGGAGAGAGGGGAGTGGGGAGGTAAGTCGGGCTTCCCTCCCGGGCCGAGGAGGGCTTTTATGGCGACTGGTCCGATCGAACAGGTGCGTCCTATACCTGGCCCGGGCGTTTCTTTACACGGTGCGGGCTTTTGCCCGGGCCGAGAGCCGCCGGGGAAACGGACCTCGGCCTACACACGACAAAGCCCCGGGTAACGAGAAGGAGTATAAATCCGCCGGCCGGGGAACAAAAGCCCGAGAGCAGGTTCACCTCCTTCTCCCCGCCGGCCTTTACGAGCTGTGAATTCGGCGGCAGCCGGCGACTCGATAACATTGGTATAAGCCGGCCGCAATGACATGTACGCGTCCCCGGATTTTCAATAAGCCTCGGTTAGCATATAATTGTAATTTCTAATGGGCGGCGGCGCGCATGCATATGCATGCGAGTGGCCGGTGGCCGGGCTTCCGAGTGGGCCTCGCCCCATGGGCCGCTCGTGCGCTCCGCTCCAATCAATAACATACGCTTCGGCGGCCGGTCGTTAGAATTAAACAATGCCGCACGAGCCGCTTCTAATCCCACGCGCAAAAATTCGTGTGGCCGCGCTTTATAGCGCGATTATGTAAACAAGCTCCCGAGGGCCGGCTATCTCCGCGTACATCTGTCCGCGCGCGCCCAGGTAGCCCCGGGGCTTCCCGCGTAAGGGCCCGCGGACTCGCTGCATTTGCCCAGGAAAGCGGCCCGAATGAAAATCGGCCCTTTGTCCCGAGCCACCGAGGGAAAAGTACGTACTTGATATCAATTGCGGAAATGTGAAAAATAAGAGAGAGAGAGAGGAGCCTGATGAAACAAAAAAAAGGGTAGGGTTATATATCGAGGCGGTCGCTCGGGCCCGAAATCCTCCTCCCCGGAAGATAGCCATCGTCGCCGCGGACGCGCGCTCCTCTCGGAATCGCGGACGGCATCTCGGCCGGGCCAACGACAATGTCTCCCTCGGCGCTAAAACGCCTTGGGGATCTACTGTTACCGAGGGAGCCGGGGCGTTTTCGGCCCGCGGGCGCCCTCGTTAGCGCGGGCCGAGGGCCGGGCGCGTAATCCCGCGTCGGGTTACGGCCACCTGCCCGGGAGACGCCCGGCGTCCTTTGGCCCGCGAGGCCGCGCCCGCACCTGACCGCCTCCTCGAGGAAGCCCTCGCCAGCTTCCGGGAAGACGCGTCTCGGCCCAGGTGCGGCCCGCCTCGAGATTTCCGAGGACCCTTGGCGCGACCTCCCTCTGCCCGCGTAGGATGTCTACAGCTATATGTGCGTGCAGCCTGTGTGCATGTATCGGGGGCAAAGGTGCGTGCTCGCGAGGGACGGGGTGTCCCCGAATCAGCCATTGGGCGGCGCATTGAGCCCTGGTATTAGCATACGTGTATACTCATAAGGTGGCGATATTTCACCTCGGCGGGCTGATATCAGGCCGGCCTATCAACCTGTAGTCCTCGGCTCTCCGTTATAACCCAATATCCAGGATATTTACGCCCCGGGGGCGGATAATTAAATAAGTGAAACTACATCGATCGGGGAGCGCCGGATATACGCGCGCGCCGACAGACGCGCCCGCAGCCTATTAATTAAACGACACGCGCGCCCGCGTCTACCTGAGGTGAAGGGTCCATCGGAGTGGCCGGCTCGTCTCGAGAGCCGAGGAAAATTGCCAAAAACAATATGTACAGGAGAGGGAGGCGGGGGGGGCGTCCCGAGGGGCCGGGCCACTCGAGGGAACAGAAGGAGGCCGGCGCGGCTCCCTCGGCTCCTTCAAAGCCCCGGGCTTTCTCATTAGCCCGGGGGCGACGGTCCGCCGACGGTTTTGACGGGACGAAACAATCTCGCCTGGCGGCGGGGCGCACGGGAGCCGCGTGCCGAGGGCCTCGCCCCCCCCCGGAGCCCGGGCGCAACAGATGGCTCGCGGCGCGCCGGCAGGAATCCACCTGTTGCCGCGCGGCGCACCATCGCCCGCAGGCCGCCGGCGAAAAACCCCTTTTTTTCCGTCTTTCCGGAAAAAAGGCGCCGCAGCTGCCGCGACTCTGCAGATTTCGAGTGACGGGGGTCGCTCGCCCTGCCCGCCACGCGCCCGAGGTACCACGGGGGAGGGCCATCGCAGCATCCGGGCGTCTTCGGGCGCAGCTGACGAGGCGGGCCAGGCCTCGCTCGTCGGCGGCCGCGATTAATCGCCCGGGCGCCGATTAGAATCGTCGGGAAAAGCCGGCTCACCTGGCCGCGACGCAGGTACGCGCGCGTCCAGGTATACGGCCTTTCGTTTTTTTTTTTTCCCATTTCCATGCCGCGGCCCCCGTTTTTTTTTTTTTTTTATATTTTTTCGGGCGAACGGTGCGCGGGGCAGATGGTCGCAGCCCGCGCGTGAACCCTTTGCCGCGTGACTCCACGCGGGCCGCTTCCGGGGCCAGGTCGCGGGGAAAAAAAACGCGGGGCTTCCGCCTGCGCCGCGGGGATCCTTCCTTTGTATTATGGCGCGGGCCCAGGGCCTCCGACCCTCGTGTTTTCCCCGGCGGCAGCGTTACAAATTGCGCGTCCGGGGGTAGGCACAGGAGCCCCGGGGATCGAGGGCGCCTCATTACCCCCGATCATCCCGCGATCTGCGGCCCGAAAGGGAGTAATAAGCGGCCTTGGACCCGGGCCCCGAGTCAAAGGCTTCGTGCGCGGCTGAGTAAACATAGCCGAGATTCCCAGGGGAAGTTCCTCTCGACTTGCCGAGGGGCGCATCCCTCGGCGGGCAGTCCGCGCTCTGGCGATGCCTTGGCAAGTGCCGCGGCCGCCCACGCGGCAGATAACAGCGGGGCTTCCGCCGCGGCGCACAATGGGGCGATTCGGGGCCGCGTGGGCGGGCCGCGGGCCGCGAGAGCGCGCCTCGGCAGCCATAGCCCGCGCGACGGCCCGGCGGCGCTTACATAAAGCGCGGATCGCGCGGCGCTGACTCACTGGCTAAAAATCCCGATGCGCGCGGCGGGAAGCAGGAAACGCGGGGAGCGCCCACGCGGCCGCCTAGTCCCCGGGCGCCACGAGCCGAGCCTTTCGCGCCGAGCGCGCCTACGTCCCTATATACATATACGTGCGCGCGTATATGTACCTGTCCTCCCGCGGCGCACCTGCGCCCCGAGCGCCGGCGCGAGCCCGCGTCCCCCAGGGGTCGGCAGCCCCGGCGGTGCGCATGCGCCCGCGGAGGGCGTGGCCGCGGCCGGTTGTACCGCGACGGGCGCCCCGAGGAAAATGACGGCCGGCGCCGCGGGCGAATGTACACGTATACATACGCGCTCTGGTGACAATGCGCGCGCCGCGGCCCGGCCGGCCATGACGTCAGCCGCGGGAAATACGCGCCGATGGCACGTATTATGCACCTACCGCTCCTTTAGGCCGTGTCTCCTTTTTTCTTTCCTTTTCGTTGATTAAACGTATATACGATGTCACTGCTGAAAGCCGAGCCGCCCCGGACGGACATAACGAAGACGTACACTGGATTCCACCCTGTCGTCGCGTCCCATTGGACCGCTCGCTCCTAGGTAGAAGCGAGCCGTCGCACCGGGGGACGGAATAATCGCGGCCGTTGAAAGCAGCGACTCCTCGCTCCGGACAACCCGGCCCGACCCGCGAGGAAGATCGATCGGTCCATACGAGCCGGCGGGGGAAACGCCAGGAAAAGCCGCCGAATTCCCCCGCGAGCCGGCGTGACTCACGGCCTCCGGCCGCGCGCGCGCCTGTGTGCGCGCCTCCACCTACGGCTACCGTTCGCCGAGCCTTGAAAAAGCAGGTTTCGCCGGGGGAGTCGGCCTGGGCGCGACCTGACCCGCCGCTGCGTGTGCATGCTAGATATTGGGGCACAAAAGTGGGGCCGGTTGCGCAAGCCGCCGCCGACGGGGGAGGGAAACGGAAAAAAAAAAAGAAGGTCCGCGCACACCCGCCGCGCCGGCCGACATTCCCCGCGGGTGTGTGTGTATAACGCGCACGCCTGGAAGCTGAGGAAATATCAGAGCCACGCCGTGCGGTTTTATTGCCTCGCGGCCCTCGCGCTCGGCCGGGTCTTGTTTTATTGTGCCGGGGCCCGGCCGGCGATACTCGCCCTGACCCGGCTGATATCGCCGCGCGCCTTTATTCCCAAAGGGCAATTAGCACGTCTGCCGGGGGTTCGCCTGGAAAGACCGGGGATTGGTTACGGCTTGTGGGCTTGCGCAAACTCCCCGCGAATTATACACTGTTTTTATCCGCGTGCCTGCCGCAAACGATTCTATTGATTAAGATATACTTTCTCGAGTATATATAGATGCTACTTATTAGCAGTAATTTATGTGGCTGTTAGCCCGCGCCACGCGCACATATCCAGTATACGCACAATATCATACTGCGGTTGTGGAACTTTTTTCTTTCAAGGAGCTCTGCCCTCGGACCGAACGATAATTTACCTTCGATTGCCACGGTTTAATACACGGAAAAGTTAAAGAAGATAAGCGGCCGAATGACGAGGAGAGGAGCGCGCGGTGGAAATTTGACGCGGGTGAAAGTTTGGCGCGCGCGCGCGCACAAAGGCAATAAAACCGGGGAGATAACGCCTTTGGTTTTCAGCGCGGATCGTAATCGGCCGCTTCGCCTGGGAGCCGGGCGAACGTAAACAACGCCTCGGGGACCTTTCGGCCCTCGCGCACACCGACACAGGAGCGGGGCCGCGGGGGTGACACGGCCTCGAGATAAAGACACCTTCGTCACGGGGCCGCTGCATCGCACGTGTCGCTCGATCGGATTTGCCGGGCGTCCCTTGAGACCGCGCACACCGCGGCTCGTTATAGGGGCCGCACGAGCCGGCTGTGTGTATGAAAAAGCCCGCGCCGCGGAACACCTATAACCTCTTAGATCGGACAGGTTGCAGCCGGTCACGAGGGGCCGCTCGGGTTTCCTCGCGGGCCTCGGGTGCAACCGGATGATCACCGGCCATCGGCTGGCCAGCAACCTACACTGATATCGTGGATGCGGGCGGGCGATTTTTCTCACCTCCGATCATCATCCTCCTCGACTAGCGCGTTTGGATGCAAGCTGCAGTTACGACTCCCGTCGCCGGCCATTAGATTGGCCCCGTTACGCGCGGGGCAACTTTCAACCCACTGGCGATCCGCCGGCGCCCCCTGCGCAGTGCATAATATACCCGGCTCGCCGCCGCCCGAGTTATTTATACGCGCGTATAAATTTCAGATGGGACTCGCGGGAGACACATCCTCCCGTTTCTCCGATATATGCGTCGCGCCAACTAACCGACATTCCGAAATGAAAAAAAAAAAGAAACAAAAAGGGAAAAAGAAAAATCGCCTCGCGCAATAAATATATAATACATTTTCTTGCGCCTCATTCTTTTCTTCCAATTGACAGCGGCACCTCGAGCGACGCTCGGCCGAGCGCACGGCTCCGACGTGGAACACACAAATATTTTCGCAACGCCACTCTAACAAAGACATCACCATTGATTTACATTGTTCGTGCCTTTTTTTTCCTTTTAAACATATACCACGTTATAACGCAACCGAGGCGCGTATATTTGTTAATATCTCATATATTTACCGAGGAGAAAAAGCCAGGGCGTCACTTTCTTCGGGCTGCGAGCCGTGTCCATGCAGTTAATTAAATTCCGATTAAGAAAATAATTGAGAAAACCCATCAAAATTGATTTATTTTTGAAGAAAAGAAAAAAAAAACCTCGTCGGTGGCTAAGGAATAATCTTGAGGGGGGGGAAAAAAAAGGTCTCGGTTCGTAATACGAAAGGATCAACAATGACTTTTTCATCCCTCCTTCCTGCTCTTTTGGCTTCGCTTGTCAAATGATAATCACTTTATTGGGTGTACCCGTCGTGCCGGCCTCAAGAAAAACACTGTACCTCGAGAAAACGCAAGCTTCGGCCATAAAGATAACCGATACTTCCACTTAGCAGAGATACGTGTCGGATAGACACGCGGAGGGGGGGGTAGGTAGCGAGTGGGAAAGTCCGCGCTCGTTGCGGCCGAGTGGGAAATTAGTAAACAAAGTGCGATCCGCATGTTCCGTAACTGGATTCGTAACCTCCTATTCCAGGAATCCCTCCGTCCGAGGAAACTCTTCCGGCCCTCGGGCACTTTTAATAACAACATAATGGACAATTGCGCAAGCTGCACCGTAAAATTACGAGAATTTATTTGGCAGCGGTGGAAAATAATTACAACTGCGAGTGCGGAGCAATAAACTTGCCCGGCTGAAAGCCCTTTCGCGGTCGAACGGCGGGTGCCGAGCGCAGCCGAAAAAAAAAAAAGGAAAAACAAACCGATTACACACTCTCTCTATTACAATCGGTTGTCTACATACGCGCGCGCGTCCGTCTTAATTCGGGGCTAAAAACAACAAGTTGATAGGGCCGCCCCGGGGGAAGATAATGAGGCGTGCGCGGGGCGTCGGACGCGCGGGCTCATACTCCGCGCCCAGTTCATTAATTCACTTTCACTGGGGGCATATTTGCTCGGGCATTTGTCGGGTTTACCGGGGCGCATATATCCATAAAGGGTCCCAAATTGTTAAAAAGGATAAATGAAACTGCGCGGGCTGCCGGGTTGCGGGCCGGCCGCCCGGTCCCCCTCGTTTCTTCGGGTGAAAAATGACGGGGCCGTCGCTGCGTCACGGCAAAGCTCCGCTTACGATGGCTCCCTTGTCCCGATCCATCAAGGGAAAAGTGACCCAGAAAGGCCGCGGAGGTGCAGCCTCCGGGGTGGGGAGGGGGGGAGAGGTGGCCCGCTCGCAGAAAAATATATGCGCTCGGGTCGCGGCGCCGGGCTTCTCGGAATTTGCGTAAAACCGCGGGAAGCACGGCTTTACGGCTTGGCTGTCTGGGGCGCTGGAGGCTCATTAAGCTACTTCCGTCGAGGGCTAGCGCGATAAAACCCTCGATCGTTGACACGCCGATCAAATGAATATCGCTATTCGGATCGGTACTACTGCTTATTTTATTCGCTATTATCGTGCAAGTAAGGCGTTTCCTATTTGTTTTTGTTTTCTCGATTATAAATACAAATGTACAAGGAGAGCAACGAGTAAACTTGAGTCTAAGCTAAGGAACAAAAAATGGGGAACAAAAAATAGTTTTTGCCTCTTTATGACTGCATGGGTGAAAGGATGCCTCATTAAGATGGAGCGTGGAATGAAGCCGGGAATCAAGTCTAATTCCTCGTCTAATTTGAGTATTTTATGAAGAGTAGAAAGTGCATTGGTGCTCGCGCGGCTGCGTCTTTCCGAATGTTTACGTCTCGCGGAAACAGCGGCTTACGACCGCCTGTTCTAATTCTCGCGGAGCGGCGTTCCGGGGGCGCATACCTCGGCTGCCTCGCCGTCATATCGAGGGTGCGACAGACGCCGCGGCCTCGAGCGCCGCTGACCCAGAATCGGCGGTCCAGCTCGGGGGGGGAGAGGGAGGCCGAGGGGCCGGCGGGAGGTGAGCCGGGCTTATACTCCGGGGGGAGCGCGGCGGGCTCGCCCTCGCCTCTCTTTTACGACGGCCGAACTTTACTGCTCGGTGCGCGACCGCAGCGGGAAATTAGCAATTGTAATGTTATAAGGCGCGCGCGGGCGCAGGATAAAAAAGCAGCGGTGGCGGCCGGGGGCAGATGAAAGAAAGGCGGCCGAAAAGAAAGTCGCGGGCGGCGGGGGGGAGGAAAAAAAGCCGGCGGCCGGGGACAATGAGGCGGGTGGGAAAAAAAAAAAGAAAAAGAAAAAGAAAGAAAAAAAATAAAAGAAACAAAAGGCGATAAAGGCCGCATTATCATTTATATTATCGAATTATCCGCGCTTTTAATTAATCTCAGTTAGTGCGCGGCCGGCGCTCGCGGACGGGGAAAAAAAGGGAGGAGGAGGAGGAGGAGGACCCGGAGGAGATAATAAAGGCGCGGGCGAGAGAGCCGGCCGCCCGTGCCAAGGGTCACGGGGATTTCATTTGACGGAATAACGCGGCTTTTAAGAGTCGGTCCCGTTACCGCCCGGCCCGCTCTTCTTTCGCCCGCGCACAAAAGCCCGGCCCCGTACCTACGTACGTATATATATATGTACGTATATACGCACCGGAGCCGGCTTGCGCGCCTCCCCCGTCCCGATCGTACACGCGCACACATCGGCGACCGATATCGCGCGGCGATTTCCCCAAAAGATCGACGTGCGCGATCCCGGCGAAAGAAATTGCGCCCGGGCCCCTCCTTTCGTCACGCGGGCCCGGCTGATGTTGCCGCGGTCCCGGGGAATAATTAACGTGGGCCGTCCGCGCGGGGCGATATGCGCGCCGATAGCCGGGGCCCGCGCGCGCCTACGCCCGGCGTAATTGAAATATCGCCGGGGATATCGAGGCGCGCTCGGGCCGTCATTACGGCCCGCGGCGATTACGCCCTCGTCGGCCCTTCAAAGACGCGGTAATGAGCGGCCCCGGGGCCGCTTCCGGGTCAAGGGCCACCGCGCGCGCGCGCACGGACAGACAACCGATTGTTTTCCACCAGCTCTGGGGGCCTTTTTTTTCTCGTACCGCACGCGCCGCCGGCCGATTTTTCGATTTTCCCCGCAACGAGGAGGAAGCGTATGTATATATGGGCGCATCGGCGAAGAAAGTTTGCGCGCGGCTCGTACAAAAGGGCTCTCCCGGGCCCCGCAATATCCTGACGTCGCATAATGCCGGTTTATCCTTTAATGAAACTATAACGCGGGCCCCGCGCATTATCCCTCGTAAAAGCTCACGATTAATAACGTTATATACCGCGGGGCCCAGTGATTACGCGCGGCCTTCCGCCGAATCGGCCCCACCTTTTTGTCTCTCTCTCTCTCTCCCCCGCTCGCTTATTAAATTGTCGGGGCGGACACGAGTGTCCCGGCCGGGGGGCGCACTGCACTCCAATAGGAATTGTAAATAGGCGCCGCGGCTCCCCGAGCAATGGATTCGTGCGGCGAGATAGGATCGGGCTCCTCTGCCCTCCTCTCCCCGGCCGGCCTCTGTCGAAACACTCGTGCGTTTCAATAATTCACGAGGAATTTCCGTCTCGCCGGCCGCCTCGGTCACATGTGTATCTTCGCATACCGGCACAATGTTAATGAGCGCCGAGTACGAGGATCTCGCTCCTCATCTCGTAACTAAACACATGTTAATCGGGCGCCGCGCGAGCCGCGGCGCCGTGCACGAGTCCCCCGGCAAATCACGGCCTGCCGGTTTTTCCCGCGGAGACGAGGGCGAGCTGAGCGCGCGCAAGTCGAGCGTAAAAGCTTGGCCTTCCTCGGCCGTCCGTTGTTGCCCGGGCGAGCCGCGGCGGCGAGTCGCCGGGACTCTTCTGCCGCGCCGCGGGCTATTGTTGCCTCTTTCGAAGGATTATCATTGGATTCCGATAAGATCGCCGATTAGAATATCAATGAAAGACAATGATTTCAAATATTCTTTTCCTCAAACACCCCCCCCCCTCTTGTGCGCCGCCGGGCGCTTTCGGTAGGTCGGACCCTTGTACGGTCTAAATCGAGCCTCGCCCATCTATATTTATGTATGCATTTCCCGCAGGCAGAGGTGACCCTTCTTCGGATGTGTATACGTCGGCCGTAGAGCCATATCCGCCCGCCTACAGTCGCTCCGGTCTCCGGAGAAGGCGCGCGAGACTCCTTCGCGACAAATATGCGGCTCAAGGCCGGGCGTCCTTTTTTTTTTTTACGCCAAGGGAGCCTCTTAGCCGGCGATTACCCGGGCGCGGATCGGTTATTTCTCGTTATATTGGCGGGCGGCCCAAGTGCGACATAAAGCCGAAAGAGAGAGCGGCGGCCGGGCGCAGATTAACAAGGGAGAGAGGGCGAGAGGGCGGCAGGCCGGCCCTCGGAAAGAGATCGCACCCGATCCTCGGGAATAAGCAATTTGCCGGGGGACACGAGGGCACCCCGGGCCGAGAGCGGCTTTACGAGGCCGAAATGAGTTACCGGCCAAGCCGATATCTGGCCCCGCGAAATTGGCAAGGCCGCGAGGGCCCGTTATGCAGACGGCGGGGGAGGCCCGGGCTTCTTTTACACGCGCGGGAAAGCCGGGGATAGTTTTTGCGGACGACGGCCCTCAAAGTTATTACCCGTGGACGCATACGCGTACATAAGCCAGGCTCGCGCGCGGATCGAACGGGGGAGAGCGGCCGCCCGGAAAACCGGTGGGAAATCGGCATCGCGCTCGTACAGCCCCGGGAAGCACGGCGCATCGATCGCCGGGGCGCGGATCGGTAAGTCGCCCCGGGCGCTCGCTTCCTGGGGCGGGGGGGGGCAGCCTTCGGTCCGTTGCGTCACGGACCTACGCGGGTCCGCGAAGGCCCTTCTGGCTCTCGGGGCCGCGGGGTATAAAAAAGGCAATCAATTTCGCGGGCGCAAAGCGAGAGCGTCGCCGCGGCTCGGTCCCCGGGCCGCTTTGAGGGGACGATGCGCGATCGTTAGCTCGCTCGAAATGTTAAAACGCCGCTCGTTGCCCGGTAATAAGTGCAATTAAGGTCAGGCTGTAAAACGTACCCGCGCCGCTGCAGCGCGCAAACCCTCCCTCCTTTTTTTTTTCTTTCTTTTTCCTCCATCTCCTCGGCCGCGCCGCGCGCGCGCCCCACTGCTTATACGACGTTCGTTAATGAAATGCGCACGAGCCAGCGCCGAAGAATAAAATCCTCGCAGCGTCTCCGGGACGAGCTTTCGCCCTCTTTTCGGAAGGCCGCTCGTGAAAATCCCGTCCTCGCCAACTCCTCAGACAATGGCCTACAGCATCCAAAACAAACAAGGCAAATTGATTCTACGAAAACTCGAAAATTTTTTTAAACTTCAACTATCCTGATTGTTTTAATTTACTTGATTATTATTATTAAGAATCATTTTGATCGAGCAGTAAGCAATCCACGATACAACGTTTTAGGTATTTGCAGTACATTTTGATATTCTAGAAAAATATCAAGATTTCGTGTTTCATGCATTTAATGTGCAAATAATTCAAAACAAGAATGTACGAAATAAAATTAATGTGTCCGAATATTAATTATCCATATTAAATTTCAGTTTAATAATTTCAATGAAAGGTTCTAAAGCGTGAGATAAACAGTAAGTTATGTAGTATTAATAATAAATATACCTATAATAACTTAAAAGTTGAAACAAAACGGCTTAGATCATAATAAAATATACGAAATATAATGTTTACATTGTTTATGAAGAACTATACATTAATTTTATTTGTCTTATAAGTATTTGTATAAATAATTTTTAAATAATTATTTTATTCCTTACAGATGTTTATATAACAATACATTTATTCTGTCTTAATAAACAAAAGCTTTGTGTTTAATTTAATAAGTAAAGTAAAACCATTGCTGCGGTAGCTTATTTAATAAAGTGTCGAACTTGTATTCTGGTAGTCCCACTGGATTTTCTCAAAGTTCTGTCATTGATTGGCACTGAAAAAACGGCATTTATGTAGAATAAATCGAATCGAATAAAAATATAGAATATTCCTTAATTATATAAAGTTAAAAAAGATTTTATGTGTTAATTACAATTTGATAGCCCTTCAATTGGTTCTAGATAAAAATCGATTGTTATTTATTACGTTTTCAACATAAATTCTCACGATTTAAAATTTTCTATTCTTATAATATGTATTTTTGGGAAAAACATTGCTTTTTATACATTGCAATTGAAAGATGAAATCGTCATTTTACTATGCCATTGCGGCTTAGATAAGCTGCCATTATTCTGTAAGTTATTGAGGAATTTGTCTTTTGAAAATTGATTCATACAAATGAATACATAAAAGAGGAACTGGGGATGTAATTTGAAAAATGGACATTTGATTATCGTGACTTTACCGCGATCAATTGTTATAGCCTTACAGCACTTGTTTGCTCTTGCACCGAATGGCTAAGTCCTGGGAGAGAAAGCTATCCGCCCCAATTATATTGGTGGGCAGTAGTCGAGGAATTTTCTCACTAAAGGTAGACTTTCCAAATGATAGGTCGGCGCGGTGGTGGTCCGTCTGGCGCGATTCGAAAGTCGAAAAGGGCACCGAAGGGGCACGCATCCACGCGGCTATCACAGAAGCCGGGCCGAAACCCGGGGGCCCGCCCTTCGAGTTAACTAATGATACTTTCAACACATTGGCCGTGCGGTTCGGGAGACGCCTAGAGAAATAAAAATTCGGAGCTCTCGGCCTCGGGGGAGGGGAAGGAGAGAGAGAGAGAGAGAGAGAGCGAAAAAAAAGAAAAAAGGGAAAAGGGAGGGGGGGGAAAAAAAGGAGAAAAGGAGGAAATCGGGGGTAATTGTTAAAAGAGAGGTTCGGGGCGGCGCGGCGGCGTAAAACCCCGGGGCGGCCTTGCTAGGTGGTAAAATATGAAAATCAATAAGCGTAAAAAAGGACGGGGCTAGGGCCGTAATCCGGCGGGACTATCGTTATCCGGGGCGAGTATGGGCGTCCGCGGCGCTCGGCGTCGTCGCCGGGCGTTAGTGCCGGCATTATAGAGGCGGGCTCCGCGGGCCGCTTTATACGGCCACGGCGGGCGCACACACTGTAATTTGGCAGCAGTATAAGCCCGGGCTGCGCGGGTGCGTTATATACTTGGCGCGGATATTTATGCTCGCAATTTCGCGGCCGCGAGGGCCGCAGCCGAAATTATACGCGGCTAAACGGCCTGATTTATGCGATATTTTATAGTGATGTCATAACGACAGGCGGAGGTGTCTGGGCCGTCTGCCCGCGGGGCCGCCGGCTAATCGCGCCCCGGCCGGCCCCCCCCCCACCCCCGTTTTTTTTTTAACCGCGCGCGAGGAATGCCGGGGCGACGCGGCTTTTCCCGGGGCGGGGGCCGGCTTTCGGCTAGGGCCGCCCGGACAAAGCCTACGGGGCCGGTGGCGCGGGCGGCGCGCGGGGACACGGCCCCGGCCCGCGGTTACGGCCCATTCCCCGTCAGCCGGGAATATTTTGGCAAATTTATGCCCAATAAAAATTAAGCAGAGCCCGGTCTCGGGGCTCTGCGGTCGGCCGGCCGCGGCGCTTTTAACGACAACTCGCGGCGTTGTCTCCCCCCGGGCCGCGAGGCGCGCCCTGCGCCAAAGCCCGCTGATTTATCGGCCGAGTCGCCTGGCTTTTGGCCCTCCTTTTTTTTCTTTCCCCCGTCGGCCGCGCGACGAGGGCCGAGCCGCCGATCTCGATGCGCCCGTGCGCGCGCTCGAGGTCGCCGCGGACGAGTATGTCGCCGGGGCCGTAAATCCATCAGCCGTCCCCGGGAGATATTGGCCGCGGCGAGCTGTTGCGCAAGCCGGGAACGACCGGCGGCGCTTCCGATCAGGTGCGTGCGGGGGGCGCGGCTATCGCTGCGTGCCCCGGCGACCGCAGGCCCACCTGCCGCGACCGCGGGAATGCGCAAACAATGATGCACTCGCGCCGCTCGGGCCCAGGCCTGCGTACACCTACGTACATGTGCACACGGGTACGTGTATCGATCGGCCGGCTCACCTGCGTCCCCGCACCCGTGGGAGGATCGGCGCCGACCCCCGGGGGACCGTTGGCCCGTTGTCGCGCACCTTGCGCCGCGTTATCACCGGCCCATATATATATACACACAAACATGTACCTCGGTGCGCTAATAGGCAGAAAGGGTAACGAGGGCCGGGCGGGCCGTTCGCTTAGGGGGGGGCGCGCCCGCGTCCATCGGTGCGCGCTAATCAGTGCGCCCTCGCGGCGGCTCCATCAATTTTCCCAGGTGCAGGCCGTTGCGCGTTGATGTCCCGCGATGAGAAAAGCCGCCCGTATTCGCCCGCGCCGGATATTAATTATCGGGGCTGCGCGCGGGCGCACACAAGCACTCCCGGAGATTAATATGTTTACTTTATCAACGGCGCTTATATTGCCGTCGGCCGGCAGTGGGAAAGCCCCGGAGGGCCCGGCCTCCCCCCCTTTTTTTCCGAGCGCCAAGCCGGACGCGCGATTTATCGCGCCTAAGCGCGGCCGCGGACGCCCGAGTCGAATTTATGCTAAGCGCCGGAGCCGATGCTATCGGGCCGGCCTGTCCGCGCCGCCGCGGCAGAGTGTCATCCTTTTGATGCATCGTCCTTCCGGCTCGGGCCCGAGGCCTTATCGCGCCCCTGGACCATCGGGGAGGATCAGCCGCCGCGGAGAAAAAAAACGACTCTTTCCCTGGCAACGGGCCTGCGCCTACCTCCAATCCGTGCGGACGTAGAAATAGGAAAATTGAAAGTCGACGGGGGGAGAAAAAAGGTGGCTTTCCGCGCGCCGGCCAAACGGCCCGTTTCAAAGGAGGGCCCCCGGCACACATGCGCAACATAGGGCCCTAGGCGGTGTAAAAGGTGTAGGAAAAGCGCCCGGGCGATTTGCATGGTTAACGAGGGCCAGGTTAACACGTGGATAGCGGCCGGCCGGCCACCGGGAAGCTGGGCCCCGAAAAACCGGCGGCTTCCCACGGTGGAGCGGGGCGGCTTGGCACGGGGCCGCGCGCAATACGTGCGGCTCGCAGGGCCCCGCAGGTAGGAGGGGCGCGCGCGGGTGGCGGCTCGCCCGTCGCACGTTGATACCATGTGGGGGATTCCCCTGTCGCCACGTGCTTGGCATTCCGCGCGCGCGCGTGCTTTTTCCCGGCGGGCAGGTGATTTACGCCCCGCGGGATTTACGGCACCCGCCCGGGCCCCGCCCCCCGCCAATTAGCCGCCCCCGCGGGGGCAGGTGGACCGCGCCGCGGCCCGCGGCCCCTCCTTCCACACGGGCCGCCTTATGTCTCTTCCTATATGGGTGATTTTTTTGTTTTCTTTTCTATTGTCTAATCGCCGCGGTTATTTTTCGCTCGCGGCCAAGCACGCGTGGAGGTCGGCGCGTCCCCCTCCGCCCCTGCGCTCGGGCCGTCACTCTCCCGGCGAATTAAGCGCGCTTATTCCGCGGCCGGGGCCCGGCCTGACGAAAACAAGCCGCGGCCGCGCGCGACATTTAAATAATGCGCCCATACAAATGGCGCATATATCGGACGCGTCTGCGATGCCAGCCGGCGATAAAGCGCCCCGGGCCGTTGTTGCGTCACGTGGTTGCGCGCCCGTCTCCCGGCGGCGTAGCCCACCGATCAATGGCTACACGTACGCGCGCCTATATATGTACGCGCACGTGTGCGCTCCTCGCTGCAGTGTACATTTTCGCGGGCGCACGTGGGTGCAGCGGCGCCGCGCGACTACGTCTCTACTTTCTCCGCGCGATCCCGCGATCCTTTCCAGAAATCCGATCCGCCGCGACGTCGCCGCCCGGGAAACCGATACGTTTCCTGTTTAATGCGCCTTTTTTTTTTTGCGAGAACGCGCGAATTATATACACACATATATATATATATATATAGCCCGAGGCATTGTCCCCCGGGCCGCGGCCTCAACACGGGCCCCGGCGATTTTTCCCGAGCGCTTGATACGGCGACGCGCGCAGACAAAACAAGCGCGGGCGCCGTCTGGAAAAATCCGCTCGCATCAGGACGCGAATCGCGCGAGCGAGTCACTTTTCTACCGAATGAACGCGCGGAGAAAGCTCTGGAAGCCTGTGAAACGATGAACAATTAATAATTCCAGTCTATGTGGTTTTTAGCGAGAAACAACTGGCGTTATAACCTCTGCAGGGGCTTCTTATAATGCGGCTCTATTGACCGACTGCAGAGCTTGAAAACCTGCTGCATATACACAAACGTCGTTTGCTAATTAGCATCTGCTTAGCGTTAACCGATTATTTGAAGAAAACAATAGTTAAGATTCGATAAGATAATCATCCCGGTAGAATAAATATCAGCAGCCGATTATACAAAGCAAAGTGCAGACTGATTTCGGATTTGAACTTATGGCTTCCTTTTACGCAGCCTCAAGTGCAGAATGCGAAAGGCGTCGAGGAACAAAGGAAGGACACGGCGGGTATAAAGGCAGGTAAACTTATCGCAGGCAACTTTTTTTGCACTGGCGATCGGGAGGCTCGGCCCTGGTAATTTTGATAAAAATTGCAGGCGGGAGGCGCGCGTAAGGTTAGGAGGGCCGTCGAGGGATGGGCCAGCGCGGCATAAATAACCTTTCGAGGTCCCCGGGGCCCCTGCGGCTCTCCTCCTTAATTAATGAACGTCGCGCGGCCGACGCGGCCAAACAAACACACCCACGGTTGCAAATACGGATTTATGGCACTTTAATTCCCCCGGCTTGTCCAAATAATTCAAGTGCGCGCGCGTACGGGCCCGATTCGCAGTAATGCCCCGGGCCGTATATCACCGGCGGGGCCGCGATAAATCGACAGGGAGCGTGACGCCCGCCGCGGAGGATGAAAAATAATAGGCGGCGGCCGTCCGCCGGCTAGACCCTCCGGGGAACTCATCAGCCGGATTCCGAGTAGGCCGCTGAGGAAATAAAAAAGGAAAGGGCGAGACAAACCCTTGGCAAAATACGCGGACGCGTGGACCGCGGGGCACAATGCCCCGAAAATTCGCATCCCTCGGCCTAACGACCCCCTAAGAATAGGGCCCGGCGCGCTTGTCCGCGAGGAGCCGAGGCGCTTTTATCGCCGGGCCCGGCCGTAAAAACCCGGCGGCGGCGGCGGCGGCCGGCGCGTTCCCTCTTTATATCGACACCTACACTCGGGCCCCCGGCGTTATTATTCAAAAAAACATATCTTAATAGCCGTGGCCTCCACCCCTCCCTCCCCCCGGTCGGCTAATGCCCATTGTTGCTTAGCGGGGCCCCGGCCGGCTCGTAAGTACGTCTTTATACGCGCCGCGGCGCGAATAATGTTGCCGAGTGTATGGCCCCCCACCCCCGGCGGACCCGGGAACCGAGGCTCCCCCACGGGCGGCGCGTGGGGTCCCGCGATAAGGCCGACCTCGCCCGAGCGGCCCCGAAACGGTAGTTTCCGACTTTTCCGTGGGCGCGCGCGCGGCTAAGCGCAACCTGACCGAGCGCCCGGGAATCCCCGCGGCCCTCCTAAACCCAATATCTTTATACCTCGAGAAACAATATAATGTCGCGCTTGTTAAGAGCCAGGGGGGGAGGCGGGGAGGGCGATAAGGGGCCCCTCGGCGCGCGCGCCCGCGTGAGATCATCCGACGCGCGACGAATCGCGCCTGCATATGCATTCCGCGAAGCCTCGGCCCCGCCGGCCGGACAAGGAGGGAGGGAGGGCCCCGGCCGCGCCTCTCCTGGAAATACTTGCCCACCGCCGATGCTAATGAGCCTTGCTTTAGCGACCATTTTATTGCTCCTTTGCTTTTTATCATTTTTACGCGCACTCGATACTTCAGGCCGGCTGTATTTATACCGCGGCCGGCTACAGGGACGGCCGATTCGGCCGGATCAATTCGAGCTTGATTACGGCCAACGACTCCGGGACGACATTACCATTCGATTCAGTTTTTGGATTCGCCACTTTACGACTCCTCCGTCCTAAAAAGACCTTCCCCCTCCCCTGGCCCCCCCCTGTTCGCCCGGGGTATCCAAACCGTCGCTTTATCCGCTAGTTTTTATTAATCTCCCATTGTATTAATTAAAGTCCCAAGTGCTGCGAGTGCTC
Organism: Sycophaga agraensis; assembly: GCA_018906755.1. NCBI lineage: Eukaryota > Metazoa > Arthropoda > Insecta > Hymenoptera > Pteromalidae > Sycophaga > Sycophaga agraensis. Next base: position 3,864,176 of record JACCIE010000004.1, read on the forward strand.
AAATGTATACTTGTATAAACATCAAATATTTTAAAAGGTGTAGCATCAAATTCGCCGTGGCGTTCTTTTACTGCTTATATTTTAAATATTTAATATTATTACATATTCATGCACGTGCATAAACTTTTGTTGTGCATAAAGAAGCGCATTCTCCGATCTAAAAACTTTACTGCACCACCAAAAGAATATAACATCTATTATCCGAGATTACAACTGCGGCAAATTCTCACATGCGCGCGCTTGCTTGCAAGCACACGTATATATATTTCCTTGGAACGAAGCTCTCGTGGGAATGCGACTTAACATCGCTCTCCGCACTTCTCCCGAGGCCGCGTCGCAGGGGCGCAAAGCAAGCAGGTGAACCGCCCCCCCCTGAATAATTGACAAGCCGCGGGCCGCGGGCGGGAAATCAGGGAGGGCCCCGGGGCGGCTGCCGGCGGGCACATGTGCCAGCTCCCTGCGCCCTCGTTAATGCAGGTGCAAGGCTCTACGGTCGAGCTGGCCCGGGCCCCCGCGAGGACGCGCCATGTGTGCCGCAGGTCGCGCGGGGCCCAGGTAGACGCGCGCCGCCTCGCGAAAACATGTGCCGAGCAGGAGGCGACGGCGGCTAATGTAGGATTGCGCCCGGAGGCACGTACGCGCGTACACGTATACGCGCGCCGAGGTGCGACACGTGTTCGACACTCGGCCCTGCCCCCATAAAAGATTATACTCGGCTGGTTTTTACGAGGCGAAACTCGGGAGGCCCCGGGCCCGCGGCGCTTCCTTCCTGCCGCGTGGGCGCGGCAATTATCGGCGCGGTTCAAGGACCGCGATCGGCCCTCCCGGGGGATGGATGGGAATCGGAACGAACCTCTCGGCCCGCGCCTCCCCGGAAGGCTGGCGGCGCTAGGTCGCGCGGCCGGCCCGCCCTCCCCTCCCCTAATCCCAGGGACGTGCCCGGGGCGGGCGCGCGCCCGCCGGCTTCGCCGTACTCGCCCGGGGGCTTTCCCCCGCGCGATTATAGCTGGTGGCTGGGCGCGGGCATAAGGCGGCCACCAGCAGGGCCCCGGGGCCCGGCCACCAGCAGCCCGGGCTACGTGCCCGGGTTCCGGGGCCGCACCTTTCGCCGGCGTAATGGGCTCCCCGGTGTTTCCCCGGCCGGGGCTTTGTGTCCCCTCGGCTTGCTGGTGACCGCGTATCCTGGGTTTTTTCGCCCGGGCCCGCCGAGGAGGCGCTCCGAGGGATTAGATTTGGCCGGAGCTCGGCCGGCCGCCCGCTGCGGCAGGTCCTGGGGCCGACCCTGCGACAAGTGCACGCCGCCAGCGGACACCCGTCGGAGCCCCCGACTCCCCTGACTCTTCGAGGACCCGCCGCTTTCGGGAAAGCCTCGCCGCGGCCTCCTTACTCGCCCCCGCGCTCCGGTTATTCCTCCCCGCCGGCCCAAGCCCTGCGCTCAATTATGCCCGCTAATGGGATCAATGGCACTGGCCCGGACTCCAATAAATTAAGTTAGAAATTCAATTCCTAATTAAAAGCATCGGGGAAAGAACAATCCAGATTGTATAACAGTCTTTACCTCGGTTGAGAATTACTCTTTAATTGCACGTGCATCGCATTCATACGTTTTAGAATTACAGTCACTTAGAATTCAATGGTCCTGTTGCATTCTGACTATTGCTTAAAATATAGCGTACTATAAGCATTAATTTTCACAAACTTGTCTGTAGCTTAGCGGACATTTAAGCTTTATGTGAAAGTCATGTAATAAAGTGGTACTGCAAAGGTACGTGAAAAAATCTCCCTGCCTGTTGCTACATGTCAACAGCTACTTAATAGGTTTCTTTTAAATATTTTCAAAATAGTCTCCTAATTTCTATTACTCAAATTAAGTGTAATACCTTAAAAATAGGATAAAAAGTCATTATATAGGTTCTGTTTCAATGTTCGTTCACCAATGTTTGTAAACGGTTTCAAAACAAGTTACACTAGTAAGAAAATGCTTAGCTACCACTGGCAATAGCTTCAAATACTCATAATGACAGAAAAAGTTAACTAATAGTAGTAAGAGTGTCTATTAAATAAGACGTAATTAATTTTTCACTTATTGTAAAACAGGCTTATAATGATTACGGTGCACACCTAGTACTTAGTGTATAAGAAAATATAATCATATTGCTATATGCGGGAAAAATACACGTATTACTCAACCGTAATTATTGAAACTCTGAAAACCGTTTTTAAATATGAAAAATATTTGACATCTTAGTATTGTCGTATTAACATATGATTATTATTTATCCTAAATTTTATTATTTTTTAAATCATATTTATTATTTATTTAGGGAATTCTCTTAGTCTAATAAAATGGCCCTTGCAGAAAGAAATTTGAAACAGACTTTGAAGTATTTATATAGTTGCAGGTAATCGGCCAAATGTATATTTTATGAGCAATAACGAATACACTAGAAAGTAGTAAAACTATCAATTTCTACATGAGTTTGATTGATCTATATTTTTAATTAATTTAATTATATTGTACCAAAAAAATATTTCATAATTATAATGCAAGTTATGCTACGTCTATGGCGTTTCAAGAATAAAAAAAGTTTAAATAAAATATTTTTTATTTAAATTTTTTCACATTATTATGTGCATACAGACAGTGACAAATTTCAAATATAAATTTAAATATTATAAATTGTAAAATTAAAATAGATTATAATTAAAAATTAATTTATAATAAATTTTTAACTATAAAGTGTACACAATAACTATAATTATAAAGACACTTTGGATAGTATATAACAGAATCGATTGCTGCGATCTGATGTACTCGTCATTAATATTTCATTGAAACAATATTGTTGAGTAAGTGTCGAAAGATAGATAGGCAGATAGGTAGGTGTGTGTTGAAAGTATATATTATTTTGGAGAAACATTTCTTAACTCTTTTCTTAACAGGCAATTGAATGATTTTAAAACAATTTATCCTTCGCCGATCAAAGAATCTGCATATTTCAAATTGTCCGCGTTCAGATGCATTCATCTTACTCGTGTTGCAGTAAATATACAATGCAAAGTAAAATTTTTCTTTCTGCGCGAGGAATTCGCCATGTATGTGGGCAAAGAATGTACGAGAGGCATATCCAACAGGGCCTGAAAGTAATTTACCAGCAATATTGCATGAATATATAGTTAAGAAATGCTTTACAAGGTTTGCGTATTAGGAGGACAGCTATTGTCAGATCGAGTGCATCTGGCAGGAAAAAAGCACGCGATCGTCACAGGTACCTGCAACAGTAAATTAAGCGGACTAGAATTAAGCATTGTTTGCAAAACGATCGGGTCGGTGAACAACAGGTACAATCAAGGATTACGGGCGTTGACAAAAGAAGTACCGTTTTAATGACGGAAAAGGTGTGGATTGAGCCCACGTGAGCCGAAGGCACGCTGCACCTTGGGGAATCCCGAAGGTCCTGCGCGGCCGAGGTAGAGAGCAGAGCTCTCCGGTGCGGAGTTTGCGGTGCTCGTGACGTCGTAAAGTCTCGGCCGGGAATTCAACGTACGCTTCGTTAATCGATTAACAACTTCATAAATGGCAAAATCGCTCCAAATGCCACGAGCGTCACGTCCCGGCGCGGGCCGCCCCCCCTACGCTCGCCCTACGGTCACGTACGGCTCGCACGCCGCGTAATCCCGGGCGGCTGCGGCCCGCGGGCACATAGGCCGGCTCCTCCGCCGATCTCGCGTGGAATCGCTAAGCGCGCCGTGTGTACGCGCGGCCCAACTTTCCCGGGCTGCGCCCGCGCCGGGGGGAACTTTCAATTAGGCCCCGGAGGTTAGGCAACGGGCCGACGGAGAAAGCCGAGGCGGCGGCATGCCGGCCCCATGTGGCCGACACTCGCGAAAATCGGCCCCCGGGGAAGCTTTTTGCGAGGAGGCGGGAAAGGCCCGGGCCGGGGGAAAAGCGGCGGCCGCGGGATTAGCTCTCGGGGACACATGGCGAGGGCCTGCCAGCAGGTGAGTCCCGGCCCGATGGGAATGTTTGCTGGTACTTTTACGAGCGGCCCCGCCTCCCGAGGCTTGCCCGGTCCGCCCGGCCGATATATACATGTATATACACGTGTACACTTATATATATTGGCCCTATCAGGCCCCGGGGGAGGAAGTCCCTTTCCGGGGTTTCTCGGCCCGCTCCTGCGAGCAGTTACCCCCCCGGCAGGCGGGGGCCAGTTGGCCCTTTTTTTTTTTTCTCACCGGCTTCCGGCTTTTCCCGGGCGGCACACGCGAGGCCGCTCGCCTCGTAAACCTGCCCGCGACACTCGCGCCCCGGGCGGCTAAAGCGTCGCGTAATTAACTATGCCCGCGCGCGAGTTCCAGTTACACCACAAATCAATCGGCCGGCAACAAAGGCCGCCCCGGCGAACGGTACCCTCCCGTAAGCCAACCCCGGCGGAATGGCTTTTTATTCTCGGAATGCGCGTCGATAAAAATCGCGCGTCGCGCGGAGGCCCCGGCGCGAAAGTTATGCGCCCGCGGCCCCCGCATATAATTCGACCTTGGCGCGTCGCGCGAGGTTGTACCGTTGCCGGGGCGCCCCCGTGCAGGCCGGGGGGGGCCCCGACGCCGCCATTAGTGTCCGGCCGCGGAGGGACGGGGCCTCGCGGCTTGGGCGCCCCACCCCTCCCTGGTGGCCCCTCGAATTAACGGTACGCGCATTACGTACGTCCGGCCGGAGGCGCGATCGGCTTTGAGTTTCGCCCTGACCTCGTGAAATCGATCTTTTGCCCAAGCGGCCTCGCCCGTAAACTCTTGTTATACCGCTCGAGCCTTCCTTGGGCCCTGCGTCCCTGCATCGCAGACCTGTCTAATATACATGTCGCACATAATTCTTAACAACTTTTTGATTAACGTCCTAGGATTTACTGCGCCTTCGTATTCTACCCGACTTTACCCCACTGTATTCGATATCCCCTTTATTTACAACCAACTTACAAAATCTTTTTCTCTTCCCGTCTACGCGTAATACTAACTGATTCACCGGATTTATTTATAAATGCAGAATACCATTTTTCTCCTTTTATGCATTGCCTTTTCATCTTACGTCAGAATAGGTTTTTCTCTTTCAAACATTAAATCAACTCTACTTTTTGCATCAACTTATGTGTACAAATATTATTTGATGGCTCGTGCGAGAGAACAAATATCAGTTAAAATTTTTTAATAACGTATTCTCTCAGATGTTCCTGCAAGAATTTGAAATATAAAACTTCAGTAAAGGCAGATAGAGCGTATTAATACATTATGATATTATGCAGTAATATACGACTATATAATTGATTTTGATGTGTTGTTTAAAATTTTCGTTTGATTTTTTGGTTAGACGAGTACAATATTAGTAATTCGACTGGCATTTTAATCTTAAATGTAATTTAAAAGTATAATATCGGTATCATATACTCATTACAAAGTGTAAAATGACATCCCTTACTTTGTGTTCAGTAAATTACCGAGTTGAATCTTTATGAAGATAAAATATTGTTCTCAAATGCTCATTTGATTTGGACATAAATTATTCACGCAAGCTTCTCCTTTGAGTTCTATTATAGTCGTGTATATGGATAATTGCATACATACCTAACGTGTATGTAGATTATATCTTATTAAATTATACAATTTTAAATATTAAATTACTGTCGAGTGACGCACTGCATGTAGTAAATATGTAATTTCATTACACGCAAGACGATTGATTTCATTATTGTCGGCTACCTTTTAATTGATTTAAATTTAATTAATTAATATACAAGTTACATTGCCTTCGCATACTTATTGAAAGCAATATCAAAATAGCAGGAAGTTCATTACAAAGAGTCATAAATCATCAATCATAGAACAAAAATATAAGACATTGTGTAAGATATCCGAGTAAAAAAACAACGTTGACTATTTTGTGTACACAAAGGGCAAGATTCCGATCTCGTTTGTATTTTATATGTAGTACACGTTGTCTTTATTGTATGTCAATTTTCTTCCTTACCGATTCAGATTTCGGGCAAACAGACATTGCGCCACCTGGTGAAATTTGGCTCAAGTTCTGCTTGAAACTAAAAAGGAAAACGTGCGACAATTCGTTAATAGAGCGATAAATCAAGATTGTATGCGTTGCTTAATCGTGTTTTCACGATTGGTAGGAAAATTCTACTTTGCATTCCGATGTTTTTTTTCGCCGTGATTTTCACCGGTTGATCGAAAATATGAAGCTCAAGTGTGTCAGCGAGACGCGAGAGAACAAACGAGGAAGGCGTTTTGTTGCTCCGATTGCGAAACATCTGCTTGATTAATTCAAGAGACAAATCGAGCGAGGCAAAGAAAAAAAAGCCAAGAGGTTTACGCGACAGACGGCCAGGGAGATGAATATTCCGGCGGGAATGAATGACAATGACGGTGATTTGATTGGAAAGAATCGGTAGCTAATTCGAAACGAATTTGGAACAGGTCGGGAATTGATAATTCCCCGGCGAGCGGCGCCGGCGTCCGGAGTATCCGGGTCGCACAGCGGGCAGCCCTCGGGCCGCGCCGCCTCGCCAATAACCCGGGGATATATAATGGGGCGAGCGGAGGCCCGGCCCCCATTAAGAGCCTCCTCGCCGCGGCGCGATAAATATTGCTCCCGGGCGACAATAGCCCGGGCCCGGAGGTCGCGGCCCTCCCGGGGATCCCGGGGCGGCTCGCGAGTCGCCTCCTCCTCGTCCTCCCGGTTGCGACAGCGGTGCAACGGCCGAGAAATCGACAGGTGCGCCCCGGCACACGTATACATCTCTCCAACTCTCGGCGGAAAAAGGGGGGTAATTAAGGCGGGCGCGGAGAGCGTGAGAAGAGCCGCGCGACACTGGCCGGCCGGCGTGGGAAGCTGGGCCGCGGCCTGGCAATTAAAAGCGGGGGGGAAAGGGAAGCCGGCCAGCCGCGGGCGTCGTTATAAGCCCGCGCTTTTTCGGCAAACGGGTATTTATGCAGGGCGCACGTGCGAGGTTTCTCCCGATACGATCATCTCCCGCGGCCGCCCGGCCTCCTGGGTTAACGACACGTACACGCGTAATCGGCCCCAGTCGGATTTCGTCCTTGTGTCGCGGCGGCCGCGCACACACAGATGCCCCGCCGGGGCCGCTTCCCAAGCGGCTACCAGTTTTTTTTTTTTTTTTCTCCTCCTGCCCCGGCTATGTGGGCCATGCACCTGCCGCGCGCGAATCCCAGGCGTCGCCGCCGCCTGCCGCCGCCTCGGGTTTCGCGGACCTAATTCCCCTCCGGCTCCTTTTCTTTTTGCCGGCCGCCCCTAGGAATTCCGCTGTGTGTTATACGTAAGTGTATATACACACGCGCGGCGCGGCTGCCCTTTTTTTTTTTTTGTTATTGTTATTTATCAGATGCCGCCCCGGTTTGTAATCGGGGCCCGAATATAATTGTCGGCGGCCGCGGCCGATTGACAAAGTGATAAACGGCCCGCGGCGCTGGGCGCGCGCGGGACAAACAAACGGCCGCTGATCGGGAGAACTGATTTAAGCCTCGGGATATAAAATACACACGGTGACGAAGCAGATGACAGGTGCGAGTTCTATTATGGGCGCGCGGCTGGCCCAGCTTGGCCAACGATATCCGAGGCCCTGTCATTTCCCACTGGGCCCCCGCATGAAGAAATCTATTTGGTCGCGGGCGATACGCCCCGAGAGATACGATTCATCGCAAATTACACCTAGTACATTGAAATGTCGAGCGCGCGCGCCGTCATTAATCCGGGGCCTATATATATATATATACGCCTATATACGTCCCGGTACGTACGCGCGCGCGCCACTCCTGGATATTATATTCGGCCCGACCTTCGCCCGGCTCTCGGACCTCCGCCTACCGCGTGTGTGTATGTCCCGCGCCGGGGAGATAGGTATACCGATCGCCTCATTAGTGCCGGCTCGCCGCGTCAAGTGCACTATAGCGCCGGTCTCGGGGTCCGTTTTAAGGGCGCTACTTAACCCCGGCCTCGGCCGCCTCGCTTCGAGGAAAGTCAGGCAATCGGTGAGTCAGCGCACCTGAGCTTTTTCGGAACGCCGCCAGCTTCTCGGTACAGATTGAATTATTTATAAAGCGCGGATTCAATTGTAGCGCTCGAGTAGGCTCGCCTCGCGCGTAGATGTTCACTCTGCCGCGGTGGAAATCAAACCAGTCGGCTAGTTAGCGCTAAATGCCTCGTGTTTGAGTAATCCGGTAACTTTATTACCGGCTGACCATATTACGCGACGTACCACGAGGAAACAGATGCGAGGGCATGGGGGCCACTTTTTTTTATTCCTCGGCCAATGAAAACAATTAAAAAAATATAATGGCGATAATTTAATATTACCGGTCGGATTAGCAGATAAATGTATAGGCATAATTTTATATACCCAAAAAAGTTGTAGATATACAGAAAAAGTAAAGTTAGTGAAATATGTGTCACAATTTGTATGCAGTATTTATCATATGTAAGCCTGAAATAATATAGGCAAATAAAAAGGGCGAGCGCAATTAGTCAATATAAATAATTGCATTTTAAAATAATAAGTCAGAGGCGATTAACAAAGGGTTCGCCCCGTTATTCAGTCGAAAGGTTACGTCAGCGGGTCTCTCTAATTCAGCGACACGATGTTCACTCCGCGGCCGATTGTTTTGATCGGGCGAACAAGCGGGATTTTCGAGGCGGCTCGCTGTTACCCCTCCCCGCGCCCCGGAGCCCAATCGGCCCCGTGGAAGCTGGGCCGTATCGGCTGTCCTGCCCATGGGAGCTTTACGTCACAAAGGCCGGGTGACAATCGTCCGTCGGGCGATAGCGCGCGATCCGTATCTGCGCGGCCTGGAAAAAGGCGCGCGACTGCTTTCTCTTTCCCGCGCGCAGCCGGCGCCGGCGATCCGCGCGGCCGGCCCGCGAGGAAAGCGCACTTTCACCGGCGCCCGCGCGGGAAGGTCAAGGCGTCACCTGCCGGCGAGAGAGCCGGGCCCGACCGCCCGCGGCACCCGCCGGCTTAGCCGAGCTTTGTCTCCGGCGGGAGCTTTTTTTTTTATGTAATTCGCCCGGCCAACGGGCCGCGTATAATTTTCGTCGGCCGCGGTCCATTGTCCCAGCGCCCGTTATCCTCCTGGCCACCCCGCTTTTTTACCGATCGAGATGAAATCGCGGGCGCCTCGTCATTGTACATTACACCCGCGTCCTCGGCTAATCGTATAATTGGCTGACAAAGGCCCAAGTGTAGTCCACGCGGGGTACCTCCTCTTTTTTTTTCTCTTTTTTGAAAACCCGCCGTCGTCGATATCAGCAGACTCGGCCGAAAACCGTGGCGGCAAGGGCCCCGGTCGCGTGTCGGAGGCGCCCTCGCCGCGCGCCAGCCTGATACGGCCGCCGGAGGCTGCGCGTAATACGGTAACGACGTTTATGATATAATCTCCGCGGCGGGCCCGCGCTCTACGCCGGCGAGAGCGGCGCGTGCGCATCCTTACGCTCTCCCTCCTGTGTCGGTGTGCCCGCGCGGCCGTGTGCGCGGGGGACGTGCGTGAATGCAGGCGCGCGCCTCCGCGGCAGGTATATACATATGCGCGCTTGCGCACGCGGGGGGAATTCTTCAATTTGCACGGCGCGGCCCCCGGGCGCTTGATTATCCCGCGCGGCGGGGCCCGATGTATAGGGCCGGCCCGCCGATTAGGCGTTTGTTCGCCCGGCCTCGTTCAATTTTCGAATTCCTGCGCCGCGGAATCCGCCGGGACGTATACGGCTCGCGTGCCGCTAGCCGAGGCTCGCCGGCAATCCCGGGATTCGATTCGGTTAAAACTCGATAATTATCCCGGAGGGTAAGGTTTAAACTGTAAGTTTTCAACGTTGCGCCGCGATGAAATTGAAATAGCCGGTGAAATTGAAATAGCCGGCGGGTCGATTAAATCGTAGCCGTGTGCCGGCTGAATCTGAATTTCATCGGTCTGCCGCTGTTTGCGCTAACGTCTCACGGTTTTAGGACTGCGTTTCAAACTGACCTTTCCACGGTTGCGTTTATATAAGCGCGCGCATACACGGGTAATTAATTATTTTTGCAAATGTGCAAGTAATTCGCGCGTGTGTGCGTGGGCTTTAAACCAACAAGCGGGAACCCGTGAATTGGAAGAAAAAAACAGGCCGATAACAATATTAACAAGGCCGTACAAAGGACGATTCATTAGCGACAATGAGACCTTGGAATCGCACCTTCAAAAGCCCGGGGCAAATAAATACGCTTTATAACAAGTCGCCCAGGCTACATACACGTACACGTTTACGGCACATTGGGGCGAGCGGCCGGGCTCCGCCCGTGAGCTTGCGGCCGCCTCACGTGGGTGACCCTTTCTTTTTTTTCTTGCCCCGTCCCCGGAGTCTGCGCGCACGACTAGCCGCGGACGGGGGCCGGGATGAAAGTCGTCCCCGCTCGCGGGGACAGGAAGCCCGGCCGGGGCGGCGCGGGCGCGCTATGTAGTCCCCGGGCGCGGGGATAAATAATAACGGCGAGGAGCCGGCAATAAATCTCGATGGCGTTCGTCCGGGGCTGCCGGGGCGGGGATCCGGGGAAAGCCGGGGTCTAACGAAGCCGCGAGAGTTAACGAGGGCCCGCGGGTAATGGGGCGCGGTAATGGCCGCTCGCGAGGAAAGTGAAAGAAGGCCCCGGGGGGAAGGGGGCCACGCGGCCCTATAACAAAGCGCGCCCGCGAGAAAGCCGAGCGACGGGGGCCGCCCTAAGCGCCGCCATTGTCTCCCGGGGAGGATCTGTCGCGCGGCGCGGGCTTACAAAGTACAGGAGAGGGGGGCAGTGTGTGTGTCTCGCTTTTCCGTTAGACGTGTACCTTGCATGAATACACGTACGTCCATGTAGGAACATGTCCCCCGCTTAATTAGCGCCCGGGGCCTCGCGTTGCCGGGCGCGCGGTTACCTCGGCCCGCGGCTTTTCGCCCCTCGTCAAATGACTCCTAATCCGCAGTCAAATCAAACATGGATTATCGCTCGGAGATTGAGACGCGGGAGCGGCCGTAGGATGTATCGCGCGCGCATCTCGCGGGGCAATTTGCGGGGCGGCCTATCCGCGTCATTAGAAGGGGGAGGGCCGAAAAAAAAGAACGCCAAAGAAAGGGAGACGGTAAGAGGAGGCGCGGAGGAGGTGCGGGCGGGGGCCGCATAGCTTCACGCAGCCGCGAGTGCAAGCAATATCAAGCGCGAGATTGAGCGATCTCGTAAACGCGGGGATTTGCGCGCGCGCGCGAAATTGCCCGCCGAGCGCGAGGGTCATTAGCGCGAAAATTATCAGCGCCCGGGCGCCCGTCGGCCCGCCGCCGGGATAAAGATGTATACACTGCACTCGGAGCGGCGCTACGTGTATCGGCGCATTCCAATTACCGGGGAAGCAGTTGGCGCACGCGCGCTCCTAGCCCCGGGGGCTAGCCCGGGGTCGTCGCCGGGCTACCGATCGCATTCCGAGGCGGCCGGGTCACTCAAGGTCAGCCTCCAATCGAACCGCCTCTCTCTCTCTCTCTCTCTCGCCGGGCGGGATGAGAGGCGCGAGCCGCGGTGTAAAAGCCCACGCGGTTCGGCGACATTCCTCGGGCGCCCGAGGTGGTCCGGTCTCCCCGCGGGCTGCCTCCTCCTCCTCCCCGCCCGAAGACGACGTCCCCCCCCCCGGGGCCCGATCGGCCGAGGCCCAAGGAGTCAATCTCGAGCGATAGCGCCCGCGCATAAATCCACACCCGCGGCCAGATTTATGCGGCAGTTAGCGCCCGGGGCGCTAAGCGAGCGCCGGCCCGCCGGAGATTAGAGGCGCGCGCCGCTCGCGATTATCGCGCCCCGGTGGCCCGTCCTCGGGGCCCCGGGCCAAGGCACACCTGTCCGACCGGAATCCTCGCAGGTGCGCCCGGGAAAAACGCCCGGGCCGCCAGCCACCCACGTCGCACCGGAGGCGGAAAAGCCCGGGCAAGTAGCTTAATCGGCCCGCCGGCTCCCACGGCGGCCTCGACCGGTCAATATTTGTCCTCGGCCGAGATAGCGCCGGACCCTCGGCTTTCCCGGGGACGCGGCGGATCTGTCGCCGGCGCGCTGTGGGAGACTGCGCCCGTCAGCGGGGCCGTCAATTAGGCGGCCGACGCCGGGCCCGCCGCCGACCGGTCCAAGCCCTCTATTCCCTTGTTCGCCGCTCGCGCTTTCCTCTCAAACTCTCCAGGACGTCTGCCTGCGGGAAACCTGGGGGCTTTGTTCGCCATTTTTTTCATTAAACTCGGCTCAATTAACAGAGGAGTGTTCTTGTAAACTGTTGCGCACGGACTCATTTATGGGAAAAGGTCGCAACTATTCTCATAGGATTTGTGAGCAAAACCAAAACATCTTGCAGTTCTCTTCAGAAATTTGAATTGAAAATAAGGTAACCGATTTTTTATGGGTTGTGTAGCACTGCATGTAACGATGTATGAAGCAGGCAGTAAAATACAAGTAAAAAGAATAAACACTTTCCGTGAAAAAATAAAAGACAAAATAATAAATAAATAATAAGCAAGTGCGTTACATCGAGTGTGACGCGTAATAACGCGTATGAACGCGTGTTTTGAACATGTTTGCGTGCCTCCTTAACCGTATCATTGGGCAAAACCTCGTTTACGGCGTACTGGAGCCACCTTAGCCCTGGCTGCGCACGAGCGCCCGCTTGTCTCCTGCATGACCGGGGAAAAACAATGAGTCGGCCGGTTTAAAAACGAAATTTAATAAGGCCTCGCAGCGGCGCGCTCGCAGCTTCCATCGGAGGCGGCCAGCGGAGGAGGCGGCGGAGGCGCAGGAGGAATGTAATTCACACCAGGAAAGTGACTTTCCTCCGTCCGAGAAACTCTCCGGCTCGTAATTCTATACGGGCCGGGGGCCCGGCCGTCCGCCGCGATCCTGCCTCCTTTCGACCGGCATATCCTCCCGACGGACTCTAGCCGACTCTGTTTTTCGTGGCGCAACCTGCGCGCCGGCGCTTACGGCAGCGTTGGTCAAGAAGAAAGTGGCGCGCCGGCAGCCCGGGGAATCCCCGGCCCTCGCGAGGCGCACGCGACCGGCCGCGCCTCGCCGATTTCCCCGCGGCCGCGAGGGAGTCCGCCTCGGCGTTACCGGGCTCCCCCCCCCGCGGCGACTCATTTTACGCGGAGGAAGAAGAAGGGGGGAATAAAAAAGAAGGACAAAGCTCGCGCACGTGGCGATTTGGGTGAAATCGCGGGCGCAATAAAGTCCCTTATCAGGGCGCCCGGGCCCCTGATTGACAGAGGCCGCGGATCGGCAGTTTAAAAACAATAATAAGCCCGGGGCCCGTCCCCTTTAATGAGAGAGCCGCGCGGGCCCGGGCGGCCCTGCGCCTGTCAGTGCGATAACCCGCGGCTGGGGCCTGCCCCGGCGGTAACGAGAGATGCTTACGTCAGGTCCGAAGCGGGCCCCCGCGATCGTGACTGGCTCCACCCTGCGTTACCGGCCGAGCCGCCCCGCCATTATTACCCTATTATGTCTTGCATAACAGTAACGGGCCGCGAGTGAGGCATATTACGTCGCGGCCACGAGCCTCCGCGGCCAGCTGCATCTAGGAAGTACTTAGCCGGCGCGCGGTGTCGGGGGGGAAAAAAAAGGCAACCCGCCCCCCGTAATCGATCTGAACTTGCACCTTGCCGGGGAGCTCGTTTGTGCGTCCGCGGGGAGGCGCTGCGATGGGGGGGTGGCCGCGATCGCGGCGAGTCCGCTCCCCCCGCGGCTGATGGATTGCGCGCGCCCGAGCCGATTGATCGGCCTACTTTGTAACGCGCCGCCCAGACACTTGCGCGCGGACGATGTATATGCGCCATCTACGTACCTACGCCGCTGTTGAAACCTATTCCCTTTCCAAGTCCCCGCTCCTATGTGGGATTCTGACCTCAAAGCTAATTCTACCCAGCCAACATCCTTGTAAAATGCATCAAAATCTATTCTCTAAACCAATTCGTGAACCAATTCCCAACTCTGTTGTTGTAACGAACCCGCGCGTTATTATTATCTCCTATTGCATATTATTAGTTGAAAAATATGTTAATCTTTCTGCCTGTCATTATTCCTCGCGGCGGCTTATCGGTAAGACGTCATTTCAAAATAAGAATTAATGAGTAGCATTTCGGCTTTCGTCTGAATTCCTCGATGATTTATAGATATAATCATCAATTGACATCGATATTTTGTAATTCGTATTGGTGGAATTCGTTTTCACTATTTTTTTAATTAATCAAACGTCTAAACATGTTAAAATTGAAAACAATCGTTAAATATTTGTAGCCATACATCATTTTGAATCCGTTCAGACACAGTATACATGTACAGTCTCTACCGTATTTTATTACCACTCGTGACGGGTAATGTTTTAATCGTTTTATAAGCATTTCTTCACTACTTGCGATATAAAAGAGGTAATGTTTAAAAAAATCATTTAACGAGTCTCACAGAGTGAAGGAATAACAGGCAGGCTAGGTGGATATGCTATTTGAACTCTGGTAACAAAACATATTCAATACCTCAACGTTAACTTGCATCTTGCGTCATTCGCTCGAGTATTTTCTATACAAAGCAGAGTTATGACCGAGGTAGGCTAATCAGGTGTTGGCTGTATCAATCTCCCGAAGAAGTCTGAAGGGACAAGTAATCGATCTAGGCGGAAACAGGCAACCTATAGGCTCGTAAACAGCCATTCAAAGGGTTATAACTGTTGGATACTCCGCTTCCAGTCAATAGAGCCAACTCAAAAGACGCAGTAGATCATTATGTCTTCTCAATTGTACGTGTAAACTTCCTTCCCAACCAGACATTCCACGATAGTTTTCTGGTTTTATTTTACATTACTGCACTTGAAGAATTGTTTGCTTCAGACTAAAATTTCATACAGAACTTGATTATTTTAATTATGTCTATTTCGGGGATGTACTTTGTGAGAGATATTGCGAAAAAAACTTTATCGGGATTCTCATGGCGAGGAACGCAGTCAAACTTGTCAGTTCGTAAACGTAAAGATTAACGGGAAAATCGCAAGGTGGTCTCGAAGACTGATCGACACCAATTTAAAGGCAATTGCACTTCTAAGTTTGATGGTATTTGAATTTCGTTGTGTGCATACCTTTGTGCGCATTTTGTAAAGAATCTGGTTGTCAAGGCCACGCGATGGCGGGATTCCTTTGCACATTAGGGACCTTGCGTCCGCATCTCGAGCCTTAAACAATCTTAGCCTGAAATAAACGGATAAAAACTCATGTCATGCCTTGTGTCACGTGAAGGTTCGGAAGGAGTAATTTCGAATCATCTTTTTAGTTAAATCGACAATGAAATTCACTTCTCATCGCAATTCAATGCTTACCTTTTCCAGGACAAGACATAGAATTTTACTTTAAATTATACACACGAACAATAAAATTGATGGGGTTTCACAATTAGCCAAAGGGCACTAAAAATCTTTTTACGCCTCGTCCAATTGAAAGCAGTGCAACAGCCTTTTTCGTGCCGGTGAATCAGCGCTGGGAAAAAAAAAATATTTAAAAAGATTGCTCAAAGCTTTTGGACAAATAGGGCCATTGTTCTGATTGGCGTGCGCTCCTCGGTATAAATACGACAAAAGCCAGATATTTATGCGCATACTGAGCCACCTACTTTTGTGTTATTTATACAAGCATTTAAAGCCGCGTAATGAGGAAAGATACAGTAGGCCAGTGCACGCGCGAGCGCTGAAAGAGGAAGCGCTCTGAAAGGGCAAGTCTCACGAAAATCCGAGTCAAATCTCGAGGCAGCGGTTCTTCATTGGCATTTACGATCATCTAGTTTTCATGCATTGACTTTCAAATGCGCGCGGCTCGTCCCGAGCCGGTCCATACAGCCCGAGCCAAGACGGAGTTCCTTCCCTCCTGCTTCGCCCACCACCCAAGGTATAAAGCACACGCACACACACAGCCACACATATACATGCACGTATGAATACATCGTCGAAGGCGCGAGGTCTCCGAAAGAGCCGCGGCTTGCATCTCTCGGAAATCGGGCTCACCTGAGCGCCGTCACGTCGCCCGGAAGAGGAAGGCTTATTGCCCGGGCAGTTATACCCCCGCGCACACAGCCGCTCGGTGAGCGCGGCACACGTGCGCCGGCCGCACACAGCCGCGGGCACGTGCGTGTCCCCCGCGCGCGCGCGCGCACACACATCTGAATGGAGCGCGGCGAAAATAGCGGGCGCCCTCCACGAGACCGCCGCGCGGCTTTGAGCGGCCCGCGACTGTCCACCTCTGGCCTAATAAAGCAAAGCTTATGTATCCGCGATTTATCCGGCCGGTGCACCAGGCGGCCATAGAGCCTCTAATTGCGAGGACAAAAGCTTCATTATTCATCCGGCCGGCGACTTGTCGAGCGGCGCCCGCGCGAACCCCGAGGAGAACGGGGAAACGCGGCGGGCTCGTGCGCGCACTGTGTCTGTGTGCTTGTGTGTGCGTGCGCGTGTGTGCACGGGCGGAAGAGGGACGCGCGGGAGTCGTGGCTCCAGCAGGTGGTGGGTGCAGGCGAGCGTCCGACGCGGCCCGACGCGAGGAAGTTGCCCCTGACCCCGCACATCCGCCCGGCGACTCCCGGGTCGCGTGGCCCCGTTGTATATTTACCGAGGAGGGAAAGGAGCCGATATATACACATATATAAATGTGTGTAAAAAGAAAAAATGAGGCAGGCCCCTTTGGAGGACCTGCCGCATGCTCGGGCCAAGCGGAACTCGGCCCTATATCCCCGCCCGATTTATCCCGGCTTGTGTTTTTCGGATAAGGGGCCGGAGCAGTGGCTCCCTTTTTTTTTCTTGTCGGAGGAAACGGCTCCTGTCCCTGTACGGAGGTAACCTCGAGGATCGCGCGGATCGACAGACGGGCCTGCCGTATAAGCGGTAATTAATGCGGCAGCTTGTCCGGCCAAATCGCGCTCATTAATATAAGGCGCTGCTCGGCCGCCGAGGAATTGTATATCTTTCTGAAAAATCGGTGCGGTTACGTGGCAGTAGAGTAACCGAGCCCGATCGGTCGCGCGGGCGCCTTTCGGAATTCCCGATCGGCGGGCGCCGAGTTCAAAGCCGGCGGCCTCCGTGAAAAGCGCGCCCGCGGCTTCCGAGAGCCCAAGAGGCCCGGGCAAGCGCGCGCGCGGGGGCACAAGTGCGCCCGCGTAACCCGAGAGGTTCTCCCCCCGCCCCCTCCGACAAAGTGCAGGCGGCGCGCGACCCCCGGCCGAAAAAAAAGGAGGCCCACGCGCACCCACACGGCCGTACGTACCCCCGCCGCCTGTACTCGGAAGAGGACGGACCCGTAAGCCGACACCGCTAGCTATATGGGCCCGGGCACCTGCCACTCGCCGCCCGCGCTACACCCGCTGATTGTACGCGGAACTCGCCCGGGGGCGCCCGACAGCTTCTCGGGACCTCCGCCTGCGGCACCGGTGCATTTGCATAGCGATTTTTTTTACCGGGGGAGCGACGAGTGCGCGGCGCCGGGAGCCGGCGTATATATCGGTCCGTCGCCGAGTACCGCGCGAGCGGTGTACCGAGGGGGGCCGCGATCGCCGATCGCCCGGCCTATTATTTCCCCGCATCCGATCTTTTTATCACGCCCGCGGTTTCGTGGGAAGCGGGCTAATGTACGCGGCGGAGGATAATTGCCCGGGGTGGGGGAGAGGGAGAATCGCGCGGCGGCCCGAGGGTTGAGGGCGATAAAAGGAAAAAAGGGAGCCCTTAATTTTCATTACAAAATGTCCTTATCAATTTGAGTATTACCGCATAATACTTGTTATTCCGGTTTGTCAGCGGGGGCCGGCGCGGCCGAGCCGGGCCCCCTTATCAGATGGATTCGAACACACGTAGCTGTACATTTGAATTACTCATACGCCGCGCGCTCCGGCCGATCGCCGGGGAGCCGAGACCCTCGCCTCCCGATCTTATCGCCGCTCCTATTAACCGCGCCCGCGATCCCCGCCAATAATTCCGCGGACGGGCCACCCCCGCCTAGCGCGCCTGATGCCCGAGCCCCCCGCGGACGCGTCTGATTACGGGCTGCTCGTTAAGGAAAAAAATGAAAAAAAAGGGACACCCTGTATATACGAGCGGAGCGGCAGATTTGAATATATACACCGGGAGTCCGCCTGGCCTTAAATGCTCGCCGGAAACAATATATGCCCGGCGTAATATGCTTTCATTGAATTCGTCGCGTCGGGGTTAATTGCCTTGCATTAATTTAACGACCGGCATGCTCGCTTAAGCCCCGTGAGCCCCTTTTTTTCCTTCTGTAGCGGGTGATGAGTTATCGCAGTGGGCAAATTTCACCCACCCACTTGCAATCGATACGCTTCTACAATAACGGTCGTGATAAACTTTCGCGGTATCGTCGATTGGACGAACGCGCGGTAACTATACACAGCGCTCTAAAGTCAATAAAGGGCACGAGTCCTCTTTGGAGTTTGAACCATCACTAGGGTACAAGCGTCCTCATTTGCATATAAATCACGGGTTCGGCGAAGATAACGGTGGCCGGGTTATATTGGCGCATGATCGTTATTATGATTTTAGAAAGACAAGCCACATATTCGGAGCTGCAGGGGCGCGAGGCAGGACCGAGGGGGAAAGAAATTATAACGCAAGGGGAGGGAAGCGAGTGCGGCGGCGGCGGCGGTGCGCGGAGAGAAAGTAAACGAGCAATCAGCGAGACACTTGCGCCGATCCGAGGCGAGGCGCACATCACTGTCGAGCCGCATTATATTTTACGTCTATATAACCTGTCGAAGCGAGCGTCCCGCTCCCCGGGCAGCGCTCGCGGCACGCGCCTCAAACGCATTACCGGCGCGCGCGCGCGCGCACCGGACAAAAGCCTCATATCGCGATATATATCTCCTCCCGGGCGGCGCGCGTATGTGCACACGCACATGCACAACCAAGCGTATTATTCAACATTGAAACATTAACCGGCGGAGGGGCGGCATTGAGCGCGGGGGGGTCGGCGCGGCTAATTAAAATATAATGAGGCCCGTAGGATATATATATATATGTGTGTGTGTGTGTATATAGATACGTATGCGCGGAGGAGGTAGGCCATTCGTCAGCGTCGCGGGGCCGATTGATCGGTATCCGGAGATCGCGGGGATTTTCGGTGCCGGGCGGCCGATTAATCTCGGCGGCTTTTGTGCCGCGAGCGCAGTCGGCCTGGAGCCGCCACCTTACACGGGCTCGTCCTCCGATTCACGGAAATCGAAAATTGAATAACCTCGGCTTTCCACCTGTCAGGCGGGCCGAGCGCCGGCCGTAGATCAGCCGCCCGTGGATAAATGGCCTCGCGCCCGTGTTTTCGTCTTTCGCAATTGCGCTCCTTTTCCGCCGGGCGCGCGCATGGGATGCACATGCACGGCCACGCGAGTGTGGGCGCGCGTACGCGCGTGTATGTGCACGGGGGCCGCGAGGCGCGCGCGTAACAAAGGCCGCTTTCGTCGGCGTCGATAAATTTCGACGGCGCTATTAAGCGCTACATCCGCGGAGCGGGATATCGGCCGCGGCCGTATCTCAGGCCCCCGGGGGATGTGTATACGGCCGCGGCGCGGGTGCGATCGGCCAATTCGGAAATAGGAGACACTCGCCGGCCCTGCCTCGGCCCAAGCAACTTTATGCCCCGGCCGCACAATGGCGCCGCGTGGGCGCGCCGGGGAGGGCCGCGATCGCATCTCAAGCGGCCGTCTGAACCTGAACCTGCTGGAACCCGTTCCGCGGGCCGCGCGATCGCCGTATTAACCTACGGCGCGCGCCGGGGGAGAATTTTCGTAGGAGCCGCGCCGCGGCCGCCGACCCCCGATCCTCTCTCTCTCCGCGCCTTATTAAGCGGCCCTCCTTTCCGCGGAACCCCGCCACACATGCCCGCCTGTGTGTGTGTGTGTATGTCCGCGCGGCCCTTCTTCCTTTTTTTTCTTTTTTTTTTGGCTCATCCTCGCGCCGCGGCCATTAATAAAGGCATCACGCGACCGGGCAGTGCGCGGCGGCCACTTAGCCGCGCACTTGCCCTCGCCCGACTTGCCAATCCGCGCGCACGGACAATGCCGCTCTGGGGGGGTAATTTACTCGGGATAGATCATTACCGGGAGGGGGGAAGAGCCGGCACACGCAACCTCCGGAGTGACACGGGCCAATTTGGCCCCCTGAGAGCACTGCAGCCGAGTGCGCTTATCCCCGCGGTGACTCGCCCGAGCCGATCCCTGCGTACGTATATACATATATATAGCCGCCGCTCCCGCGGACAGGTTTACGCCCGCGCGCTGGAAAAAAATCGACTCTACATATATATATATATGCACGCGTGTGTGTGTGCGTGTGTGCGTCCGTACTTTTATCCGGCTAGCGCTGCGCCACTTACACGCGATATTCCTGAAATACAATGCCGGCCCGAGCACAGGTGCCATAAACTCCTCCGAAGGGACGCGTACAAGCCGGGGCTTATCGGCCGAGCGCGGCCCTGTCCTCCCGAGGCCGGATAAATTCCCGGCGATACACACGCATCTACGTGTGTATGTGGGGCCGCGGGCTCTATTCGGCGCAATTATTATCGGGGCGCGGGGAGGCCGCGTATCGGGCCCGCCGAATAGGAGCCTATCGCCCAGATCGCCCGGGAGACAAAAGCGCCAGCGGGGAATAAAGAGGTTATGTGTGCGGCTGCGCGCGTCCGGTCCCGCCGCCCACGCGCCGGCCTACAGGTGCGCCGGGCTAAGCGCGAGAGCGCAGGTATGCGCGCGAGGCCTCGCTTTCTCGCCGCGGCTTCCCGATGGAATGCCCCGCTCGGCCCGCGCTCCTTGCCTCCCGGTCCCATATATATATATATAAAACTATAGATATATATGTAGGTATCGCCCTCCGCCCCCTCCGGCCTTTTTTACTCCGGCCCTCTCGGCAATTTTCGCCCGAGTTCATTGCGCGTAATTGAATCGCCGCAGCGTCGTTTCATTCCGGAGGAAGACGCGCGCGAACGCGCGAACCGAGGGAGAAAAGAAAGCGTCGAAAATTCTTTGAGCCCCAGAATTCGAACTACGGAACTGGGGTTTAACAGCCGCTAACACCCACCCATTTACTTGTTTGCGTCAAAAAGCTACACCAAGGCTGTAAATTGAATGTGTTTTTACCGATACTTATATATCCCACCCTCTCACTTAACCATTTAATTTTTATGGCCTTCTTTTTATTGAGATAAACAAGCAAATGGCTTGTTGTTAGTGAGTCAGTTGGTTGTTAAGCCAAATATTCCACGTTCCAGTGTCCGCTTTTTTTTCACTTTCCAATTTTTTTTCTTTCCATCGATTCGTTTGAATTCGATTGCGCCATTTGCCGCGGCCCATTGTCCAAAGCGATACCCAAGCGGCAGTTAAAACAGGCCGTATATAACCCGTATTACAATTTATACTCTGGAATACTTGGCGGGGGTGTAATTATATCTAAGCGTTTAATCCGTGCAATTACCGGGAAGGCTCGATGATTTGAAAATCGGTACGGGCATTCCTCGGGACATACTCGAAGCGCGGCTATTAATTACGCGGAGATCGCGGCCTAGCCGTGAGTCATTTAGGTGACTCAGCTCGACGCAGTTCACCTTTTTTAATGCGTCACTTTGGTGTATTTTCGAAATATGAAAGGGGCGCGGTCGCACCCCGCGGGCAACCATTTCAATCATTACCAGCCGACCGATCGTTACATCATATTTTGTAACAAAAAAAAAAAAAGGAAACAAGAAACGAGCGTTTGTGGGCACACACGCGGCGCTCGGGATATCGATGAGCCCGAGTCGCCGTCCGATCGGTCAGCTCCGGCCGGGCCATTACCATTCCGGCGCAGGTGCCTCATTCTTCAAATTCTCGGGACGGAGCCGCCGCGGACCGGCTGCTGCAGCGCCGCACAGTCCCCGAGCCGTAGGAAGCCCTGGGCCGCCTCGTTAAAAATCAAGAGGCGAGGACGCGCCGTCCCCTGGCTTTATCGGCCGCACGCGCGCACTTGACACCCGGAAACCCGGCAAAAGTATTTTTCCCCTTATTAAGTAATTCCGGCGCGAGGTGGGATGTACACATGCGCGGCCCATAACTCAGCCCGCCGCGGCCGCCACTTTCTCTCTCTCGCGGGCGTTTTTATGAAAAAAAAAAAAAGGCGACGGAGGAATTAATTATGGGCAGATGACACGTTTTCTTCTGGTCTTCCGTGGAGGTGGGGGGGACAGCCGGGCGCTCGGCCGCGTGATTAAGTAACTTGACGGTCATAAAGCCGCGGCGCGGCGTGTAAACGCATAAATCCCCGGGACGCGGGCCTCACGCGTGCGGATAGATTTTTCGGCGAGCGGAGGCGCGCGACTGAATTATCGCCCGGCCACCTAGGAGACCAGGTGTAAAAGGTTCCCCGCGTTTTGGGGGGGCCCGGCCGGTGGCGATCGGTAGGCGCGCGCCGCCCCCCCCCCACCCTTTTTTTTTCCCCACTGATTTACAATTCGACTAGGCCGCTCGTTCGGCAGACAAGTTTATCTCGCCGAGGCGCGAATAGCGCCGCTTATTTACGTCCGCGCTCGGCGGGCTCGGGCGCGCGCGCGCGCTTAACGGAACGCCCGGCGATCGGATCGGCGATCGGCCAGCGCCGCGATAAAAAGTCCTTCTTTATATACTCTCTTCATTAGTGCATTTAAATGTGCGCATTATGCTCGCGGCGGGCGAGCGGCTAGGCCGCCGCGAGCATTATAAGCCCTCGCCTCCCGGAGGCGTATATACGCACAATTGGCACGGCCGCGCGTATATATATGGGCACGCGGACGCGCGGGCCAATATGAAGTCGTCGATTTGGAAGTCGGCGCGGTGCGCCTTTTTCTTTTTTTCCTTCGAAAAGTATCCGTTTCGGGCGATCGAGCGGGGCGATAGATGCGCGGGCCGGGGGCGAACAGGTGACCGCGGGGAATCCGGCGAGCGGCGCGCGCGCGGCGAATCGGCATCCTCCGATTCTCCTCCATATTTAAGAGCGCCGGCCTCGGAGCCGCGCGCGCCGGTCGCCGACCCGGTCTTTGTCTCGCCGGTCCGCGGCACAGGTGCGCCCGGGCGTCGGCCTATCTCCGCCGGCGATCGCCGTGCATCGGAGGCGCTCTCGGCCGCGTCACCCGCCGATTTCCATAACCGATCGCCGAGATATATAATGGGCGGCGCGGGCGGCCGGCGGGGCCACGCGCGCCCACACGCACACTCGCCCGCGTGCCTGTGTATAAGCCCCGAGTGGCCGCTCGGGGCGCCGGTTTTTAGCGCAAAGTAGGTGTGTTTTTGCGAGGGGCCCGCAATCGCGGCCCCGGCAAATGAAGCGATTATATATATCGCGCAAGAGCGCGGGACACGCGGCTAATGCGGTAAGGACAGCCGCCCGCGGACACACGCGCCGATATTCCTATAATCCGGCTCGACGGAAGTTATATACCGCTTGCCGGGATTGCGGGGCGCGCGCGTCGAATCGGCATGGGATTAGCCGGCGCGCCGCCTAATCGCATTTGAATTCGCGCCGGCGGCATGGGCGGGGTGGGGAGGCAATAAAAGAAAAACCGGCGGAAAAGTGTCTCGCCCGCGCCGCGAAGCCCGGGGGCGGACGCAACCTGTCGCTCCGCCGGCGCGGCTCCTCGCCGACGTGTCCATTAGAGAACAATGGGCCGATGAGCCGCGGCGTCCGCCCGCGCGCAACTCCGCGGGTAATTAAAGCTTCCCGAGCGCTTGTCATTGGGCCGCTCGGGCGAAAGCTCTTACGTCTTATTAAGGCGCTGGGTTATCGGCCCGGGGGGGGGGGGGAAGCGCGCGCCGGGACTAGCGGACGAGGGGGGGGATACGGACCAGATTGCTTTAATTTGTAGCGCGTTCGGCAAAAATGTTAATGCCCGACGCTCGATCGTGATTCAGCTGCATCGGCCGGGGCCCCGATTTTTTGCCCCTCTTTCCTTCCACTTACACTGCGTCGTCGTCGGGCTCTCTACGTCTCGGCTCCTCCGCCTCTCCTTCGGCTCCTTCGGCGACGGCCTCACCCCTTCTCCCGAGGCGATCGGCCGAGGAACGCAGACACCGGTGGCTCTTATCTGCGGTTTTATGTTCGGCTTTGCGTTTTAGCGACACGCCGATTCCCCTCGGCTCCCCGGCCCCCCCCCCCCCCGCCCCCGCCGGCCGGCCTCGCCGACCTTCCCCCGGCTGCGCCCGCGCTTGAAAAATCATCCTCCGCTTGTCGCTTCTATTATTCCTTATTTATTCCCCGGTTGTCTCTCGCGTCCGCCTCCCGCGCGCCTCCTCTTTTTATCCCTCGCGCGCGGCCGCGCGGGCTCCTACACAGTTTTCAAATTCCATTATTATGGCGCATAAAACTCGGCCATTGTCTCGCTTGAATTATGCGCGCGAGCTGGGATTGCCGGAGATTTGCGCGTTCCTCCTTTTTTTTCTTTGCTATTATTTTTTTCTGCCCTCCCCTCCCTCGGTCTCCCCCGGGCGAAGAGGCCGGAATATCGGCGTAGGCGCAAAAAACGCCGATCGGTATCGCACGCGCGCATACCGAGCCGCTTTTCCGCGCCCGGGGCGGGGCGAATTTTCCGGGGCGGTGGCCGGCCAAGCGGGGAAAATTGGATTTCCCACAGGGCGCGCGCGTGGGCGCGCGCCGGCGGCTCGGCGAACATCCGCTTTTCGCAACGCGGGCTGAGGGAGCCGCCGCGCCGCGGCCGGAGGATGTGGCAATGCGGCGGCCCGATAGATTTCCCACGTGCCTGCCATCATTACGCGCCGCGGCCTTTTCAATGACTCGTATAGCCCGCGCCGGCGATCACTGCCTATGTGTGTGTGTCCCGCGGCTTGCGAAAAAGCTCCTTGCATCTGGCGTGCGTCCCTGGACCTTTTGATGTAATTGCGGAAAGAGGGGGCCGCGCAACCCCGACTTTGTTTCGACTCGGATCACACGTCGGCCATTATCGCTGATTGGCAAAGTACATGATTGTGGAGTTTAGCCGGGGCTCATGATCGCTACTTGGAAAAGCCGACCGATCAAAAGTTTCCCTCGCGGCCTAGAGCAAATAATATCCCTGCCCGCGCGCATTACAATCTTCAGCCGTCCCATGTGTTTTTATAAAACCTCGGCGGGGCATGTAACAGTATACTCCCCGCCGTTCTAAATAAAGCCCTCTTCGCTTAATTTCCAAACGCATACATACCTTGCGCGCCACCTATACACATTATAACGAAGGCAGAGCGAGTGCAACATTCGCTTACCGGAGGGGTGGCTGCGCGCATCGAGGGCATCAATTAAAAACTCGGCAAAAAGCACCGTATAATCTGCTCAATCGGATGTTGGGCCGCCGCGCGCAAGAAAGCCCAACGCGGGCTTCACACGCGCGGGCTTACGTAAAACGATTTCCCGGCATGCGCGTGCCCGCGGGAAATTCATTACGCCGCCGGCTGATGAGTACACGCTCTCGGCGGGCTCTCCTTTTTTTTTCTCCTCTCCCCGGCCGATGATCGGCCCGGCCGATGATATCGGCCACTTCCGATGCGGCACTTGTCGCCGCGGCTTTCACACGGGCGCCGGGTGTGGGAACCGCGCGGGGCCCATCAGCCCGCGGGACGATTTGGAGGGGCGGGCGCACGAGGGCCTCGCGTCCGGGAAAATATCGACGACCCTTGCGCCCGCAAGATCGTAAATAAGCCCTCGTTGGGACGCAGGCCCGAGAGAGCACGATATTTGAATGTGGCCGATCGCGGCCGGGTTCGAGGGCCGGCTCGAGGGCCGCGAGCTCCTATCTCAAGCAGATTGGGTCGTTTGTTTCGTGATCGCCCTCCTCGAGTCCTTCCCCGCGAGGGAGATTCACGCTGGAAAGCCGATAAGCAATGTACTTGTGCTTCTTCTCGCGGCTTTGTCAATTTGTACCATCA
Organism: Sycophaga agraensis; assembly: GCA_018906755.1. Lineage (NCBI taxonomy): Eukaryota > Metazoa > Arthropoda > Insecta > Hymenoptera > Pteromalidae > Sycophaga > Sycophaga agraensis. Next base: position 3,890,164 of record JACCIE010000004.1, read on the forward strand.
AAATCTTTGGATTTTTCCTTCTATCGAAGGCCATCATGACTGGCATGAATGATGTGTACAAGGACTGCGAGCACTCTATTTACTGAAATTCTAGTGTCAATGGCAATTTTACAACAATTAACGACTTTAATCTAGTGGTCTTAAAATAAACAATGTTTGTTACAACGTACAAGGTGAACAACCTTACCTGGACGTGAGCTAATAGACAAACAAATGAGAAGTTAAATTTAAAAAGAAAAAATCGGTCAAAGATCCTTTAATCGCATCTTTTATAGAATGATAAAGGACGTATTATATCGAAATAGTCGTTTAAGGGAAGACGGTGTAGATAGATTTTAATTAAAAGCATGAAAAAATGATTACGTTGTAGGTAGATTGTCGATGGTCAAACGGTTAACATAAATCAGGAAGATTGCGGCAATTTTTGAAAAAAAAAGGCTGCACGTAGTAGCTGCAATAGGTATAAAGCAGGGAGCCTTTTCTTTGACACAGATATGTAAGTAAGCTCTTAATTACGCTCTCATCTTGATAATAACGTGTACACAGAAGCCGCTCGTTATTTGCCTTAAGCACGGGCCCGCGCAAAAGCAATTGCCCCCGTGGATCGGGCGGGGAGGGGCGCTGCGCAACTCATTAATTACGTTAGTGAAAAACCGGTGCGCGATCCGCGCCGCGGGAGGAAAGGGAAAAGTGTTGTAACGAAGAAGCGGCCGGCGGCGGCGGCGGCGGCGCAGCATCTCGGGCGGCATCGGCCGGCAGGCCTCCGCGGGCCGGCCCCAGCGCCGCCTCCGAGAAAATTGAATTTGCACCGGGGATTTTTTGCGGCCGGGGGATCGGCGCGCCGCCGCGGACCTGGGCTTTTATTGCCGGGCGAGCGCGCGAGATGCGCATAAACACGGCGTGGGGGCGGCAAAAAGGGAGAGCCTCCGGCGCGGGTAAGTCGGCCGCGGGGCCGACTCCGGAGGAGCCCGGAGTTCGTTACTCGGCGAGGTCGGCAGGTTCAGTAATTGGTTTCGGCTCTCGGTGCGCGTGACGCGCCCCCGCCTCCTCCTCCACCACCTCCTCCTCCTCCGACCCGCCGACCCCCCCGCGGCCGACCTTCAACCGAGGAGGCGCGAGTAGGGCCGCGCGGGCATGTGTGCGGCCGCGGGGAAAGGGCCGCGTGGGCGGGGCGAGGGAAAGTGCGCGAGGAGGTGCCGCCCGGGCGAATCCGCCGGGGCGCAGGTGTCGGCCGATCGCCGCTCCCCGCCCGACGCCCTGACGAATATTTATGCCCGGGGCATTTTTCTCCGCGGCCGACGGCCCGAGAAAAGGCCCCTTAATTTAATTTTCAATGTAATTCCCCGCCCATATATCACGGCCGGCCCCGGCCGCCGCCCAGCTGATCCTCGCGCGCGCGTATAAGCCTTCCCCCCCCCGCCGGCCCTCCCCGGAGGACCCGCTCTCGCGGCCCCCGATGCGCGTACACGCGCGCGCGCGCAGCTGAGCCACACGGGGAGCGTGTGGAGTTCCCGGCCGAGAGGAGAGGAGAAAAAAAGGGAACGAATTCCGCGGCCCAGGTATAGGGAGGAAATGATATTCCCCGCGGGGGCAGGAAGTCCGACGGGGCTTTTTCACCTTGCCCAACGCTCGGAAACTGGGCCCGCCTAGTCTCAAGGACGGCCCCTGGCCACTCAAAAAGTGACCCTGCGCCCGAGGTATTCCGCCGGGGCGTAACTCGACCCCGGAGCGGAAGTCGCGCGCAGCCGTTTCCGTTCCGCCGACACGCACGCACGCACGTGTGTATGCGCGTGTAGGTACGCGCGCCCCCGCAGCCCACGCCTACGCGGGGCCGACGATCATCTGGCCGAGAGGACCGAGCCGCTTGCACGCACATGTACGTACGCACCTGCCACGGGGAGCCGCGTCCCGCGGGCTCGCGGATCATCCGGTCGACTCCGCCGGTGGTCCTCAGCTGGCCGCGCGAAAAACGCCGGTAACGAGGTGCCCTGTAGCGGCCCGGGTGACACCCGCTCTAATGACGCGTCGGCGAGCGGCTTAACCCTGCGACCTGTCGCCGCGGCGAGCATTGTGTGCATGTACGGACCGAGGCGCGGAGCCGGTCGCTCGGGCCGATGCGCCGGGAGGATGTGCCGCTTCTCCGCGGCGCACTCATCAGGGCGGCTTATTAAAGCTATCATTAGGGCGAGCCCACACGGAGCGGCCGCGGTAAATCGGGAATTTTTCGGAGCCGCGCGGCAGATAGGATCGCGTCGCGGCGTCCCGCCCCATTGTGCAATTGGCGCAATAAACAAGCCCGGGGTGGAGGGGGGGGGGGGAAAGAGTACACGTGTAAGCTAGCGCTCCCTCCGTTCCCACTACATCTCCCGCGGCATTGTGATTCTCGCGGGCGCTTAGCTTTTTTCGGCGGCGCCCCACTCGCTGAGTAATTAGCATAAATTACCGATGCGCCGCGCTCCCCGTTAAATAATTCAGCTGCGGCGCACGTGAAATCTCGGGCGCCGTGAGAAAAAGCGCGACCCGCGGGGGGGAGGCCCGACTCGGCGCAATTATGACGGCCGCGGGCGGACACAGATATATATATAAAAATATATATACAAACGTGTGTGTTATTATACGCGGGGTGTGCGTGCGGACGCGCATATAGATATATAGGCGGCGGGCCCGTTGACAAAAGAGAAGATCGGCGGCGCTCGGTCGATATATACATCCCCGGGATATCGTCTGCCCGGGGCTTTGGGCGCACGCGCATAAATGCATTCGCTCGCGAGTGCTCGGCTCACTTAGCATTCGCTTTATCCGGATTTCCAGGGGCCTGCATTAGCATTATTAATGCGGCGTTTATTTAGCATATAGAAAGAATATATACGCGCGAGCGGCGCGGGCGATTTACATTAAGAGCGCCGATCGCGGCCCGAGCGCGCCCCCGATTATTATTCAATGGGCCGCGGGAGAGCCAGTGTCTTTATTCCGCCGTGGCTGAGGACACGCGGCCCACCTGGCAATTTGCCAAGGTAATGACGGCTCATTACCGTCACCTGCAATTCGACGGCTTAAGAGACGAAAAAAGAAAAAAAATAAGTAAAAGAAGAATAAAGAAAGGCCTAAGAGGGCAAAGTGCCGACCCCGCGCGACCGGCCCATTGTGCGCCGGGGACTCCCCCGATTCCGGCGGGCGCGCGGCCGATCGCCCGCCGCGCGCATGTATGTATAATAACACCGCGGCCCCCGCGAGAGTTTACGGGCCGCGCGGGGATATATAATTGCCGGCGGGGCAGGTGGGCCGCTCGCGTCGCCGGCCTCGGCCGCCCGGGACCCCCGACCCCTTCCCCCGGGAGGCGCGCGTCCTCGCGCGGCCGCTTGCAAAATATACGCCCCGGAGCCCACAGTTGGACTACCTGCGCCGGTATTAATCCTCGCCTTGTAAGTGAGCGCCAAAAGTCTGGTCCCCGGAGTCGTTTCCTCGGATTAGCATTAATCACGCGTCTCGATACTCGTGTAGTTGCCCAATACCTCCTTTGAGCCTAATATTGTTACTCGGATCTCTGATGCAATCGGATACTATATGCCTCCGCGTGTCCTCGTCGCTGAAAAAATTTCCGCTGGAATTGCAAACCGCCTCCCAGTCCCTGTAAAGCTACTCTTGTTAGATGTAGCGCATAATCCTTGCACATTCACGGTATACGATGTTTAAAAACCCTCAAACTGAATGCACAATTCCCTTACAAGGTTTGACTATTCACTATCAGAAATTGATATTCAATGTATTAATGTAGAATGGATAAACTTTAATGACATAAGCACATTAAATTTCAGTAGAAGGATGAAGTTTGTACAGCACATGAAAACGTTATTGCCGTTTCCTTACTATGGACTTCTTGTTGCAATAAACGTATGTGTATACATGTTGAGTATTATACATATGAGTCTTCAATAGCACGTGTAAACGAATCGAAATTAATTTTTTTTAAATGATCAGCTATCGAACGGTTATACCGCATCCTGTTTTCTGGGAGTTTCGATAAAAACTTCTTTAAATCGTTTTCTTGTAATAAATAATTTCTTATAATGTTCAAATATTATACAAAGAGCTGTAAAATAATGTAATATAAATTTTTCTTTTACTACCAGCAGTGATAAAATACTCTTTCTATTTATTCAGATTAAGGAAATACACGAATTTTAGTGCTGGTGCATCATTCTTTTATTCGTTACATTTGTATGTAAATGGCTTTCATTACATTTACATTAAATTGAACGTGATTTACTTTAACAGTTTAGCTGTTTTTGCAAAATTAGTAAAATCAGTGATTCATTAGTATACTAATCGTCTGCTTGCTTAATTTTGGAAACGCTTTACAATTAAAGCAATTTTCTGAAATAAATAATTACAGCAAGATGATTACCGTAATGAAGATGAAGTAATCTGTACAAGAAAACGGTTGAGCTCTAATTGAGGTTATGTCCGCAAGTCGCGTGAGATGATCCAAAAGTTGTGCAGGAAAGTACGTGTTGCCATGGCGATTAGAGGCCACTGCTACTTATACAATACTTTGTCATTCGATATTTATATCGTAACTCTTGCAGGCAGAGTTTTTTTCAGCGAAGTTTGTTTAATCGGGCTCGTAATGTACGTTACCAAACGGGGCTCAGCGGTAGGTTATGAATACCCGGGCCGGGCGCGAAGTAACGGGGCGCGCGGGTCGACCCGCCGACCTTGATTAATCACTCCGCCCGCGCGCGCGGCCCGAAAACCCGTGACCCTCTTCCTCGGAGGCAGCGCAAAAGCGAAAGCCGCGCGTTATGTACACGCACATATATATATATGTATACGCGCATGCGGAGGAATTTGCATGCGGCCCGCGGAGTCATTGTGCGCGCGCGTACATATCCGTCGCGAGAGGCGTTCCCGGAATGAATATACCCTTCAATCGGACGCGAAAAAAAAGAAGGAAGAACGGGGGGGGCATACGAAGGAAAAGAAAAAAAAAATATCGCTCCGCGAGCTCGGCGCATATATACTGTCAGCGGGCGGGCATTATTAAGCGGACATTAATTGTCACGCGTGGGCGATCGGGCGCGGGCGGCCCCCGGGCTTTGGGCCTGGCGCCGGGAGGGGGGAGGGCCCAGTGTCCCTCGGGGCCGATCGATCAATATGAATTATGAACCGGCTGATGAGCGCGATGCGCACCGGCCGAGTTATTGTCCGCGGGCGCACGTCGCCCGGCCTGAATTATGCGCGCGTATTGAGGGGGGGGGGGCCGACAATGAGCCCGGCCGCTTTCGCCCGCCGGGGGATTCTTTTTTTCTCGCCCGCGCCTAATTGAATCGGCCGCGGGCTTTTCGGATTTATCGGGAATGTATGAGATGTGCTCCCCGCGGCCGCGTAATCGCGTCGTCGTCGCCGGGGGGTGGGGGGGGTTGAGGCCCCGGGCCGCCGATTGGCCGAGGCTAACGCGCCGCGACGGCTGCCCAGGAGTCCCGCGGGACTTTTTCCCCGAGGCCGGTGCACCTGAGCGGCTCGCCGGCCCCCGTGTAATCGGCCGGCGACCTCCGGAAACCCTACACCGACACCCGAGCTCCCTGTCTTCCCCTTGCCCTATCATACACGGATTGAGGGGCTGGAGGTCAATTAAGCCTCCTCGCGCACCATTGGCAGATCCCTCGCTTTGTTTTTCATCTATTCAGTGTGCCGCTCGGCTATACTTACACGCTGAATCTGTAGATCCTTTGCCAATGAATACAAGTTTATACAGGTGACTCACATGCGTTATATATTACTTATCGTGTTCATCTGTTAGTCTTCGTGATAGCCCACAGTACAGCGAATGATATTTAATCCTAACAAAACAATAATATTAATCAAATCAGTTTAGGATAACAATCTTGATTTTCTTCAAATTATTAAAAGTGCCAATTTTTGTGTGATATAATTGAATTGAAAAATAATCATATTTTACAGATTCACATATAACGTCATCTCTGGTACAGCGGTATAGTATTGTGGTTTTTATACGTTTCCGGATACCTTGGCGCTCCCATCTCAGCCGTTAATAAAATCTTTATTTGATTTTTTTCTCCTTCAGTTTCAATCAAATCAGTAGATACGAGCTGTAATAAATTTCAAAAATGAAGAGAAGTCATTAAATGAAAATAATGTCTTTTCAATCCGCGCATACATAATTACATCGATCTATTATATATCAGTAGACAATATATACAGTATTCATATAATACATTTATAGCAAGATCATATTATCAACATAAAATTATTTACCTTTACAGAAAATAGTAAAAATAATTTATACAACAGCTAGAATAATATGTGGATGGATGGATTAGGACGTCCAGTATCAGAACGTATTTATAAGCATAAATGACGGTATAGGTACTTATAATCTGCGAGTAATTAAAACAATTATCCCTGTCCCGCATACGGCCTGCTTCGGGTCTCGTAATCATGCGTGCCAAATTACTGCAAGTCTCGCGGAGTCCTGTCTGTCCATCCTAAGGCCCTCAGTCGTCCGCTTGTAGAGCAATGGCCGCGAGGACAGAGGCTCGAGTCCGCGCGAGTCCCGATCCGGCCCTCACTGGAATTTCTTGTCTTTGCAGCGCTTATAATTCCGCGCGCTCATCCTCGGCATCTTTTCGCGTGCACAAACACAGGGTACAAGAACAAATGAAGGGTAATACACAGGTGGTCAGTAGCCCGAATCGCAGAATGTAACGAACAAGGAGTCAATTGAACGTCGGCGAGTTTGGTGCAGAGACTTTATAAGGTTAGATAGGAGGCTCAATTGTCTGTGGCGTATTGTAAAGCAATATTTTCGGACACAGCCACTTATTTAGATCAAGATCGATCGGTCGCTGCAATCGATTGGGTGAAATTCACTTAGCCCGATGATAGACAGTCGGGATGAGGAGCTGACGTTGTTCGACGCATAGAGCACGAGGCTGAAGGATGAGAGGGAAGACCGAGGGAGAAGAATGATGTTGTTTTGAAGGCGCGCTTAGAGGCCGCGCGGCCCAATGAACGATCAAAGGAGACAAATACCCGCGCCGGCGAGGACGGAGGGAAAGGCGCGGCTCGTGGCCCTTACGGCCGAAGCCGGAAAAAGCCCGCGGGCACGATTACTCCCCCGGGGTAATTGAGACGGGGCGGCGGGGGAAAGTCCCCCGGGGGGCACACATATATATCGCGGCGGCGTATCTGCGGCTAACGAGCCGCGCGACGCTAAATCCAGCCGGCGAGCGGAAAGCAGATTGATCGGCTCTCTCCCACATGTGTGCCCCGTTTAATTGTCCGGCTTCGCAGGGGAGCCGCGGCAAATGAGCTCGCGACCGTTATCCCCGGCCCCCCGATCCCCGCGATTCCCCCCCGGATTCCTTTTTCCGCGGCCTCGGGGTCGCGCCCGGTTTCCCCGCCGCGGAGGTGAAAGCCGCTGCTCGGAAATTGAGTTTCGGAGGCGGCCGAGTTACGAGCAGCCGAGCTCCTTCGGCAGGCCGCCCTTCTCTATATATATATACGTACGTGAATTTCGGGCGGAAGGTGTCCGGTTGCCGCGGCCTACGAGCGCATACGTAGCGCCGGATCTGTGTCAAGCTGTCAGGCCCTCCTCGCGGTTAATTTACTCCTGGAGGGATTTACGCGCGGCCGGGGGCCGAATCCGATCCCGGGGGCGCGCGTACGTATAAAGCGAGCGGGGCCCCGGTCGGCCCGTCCGCGGGAACAATGAGCCGCGGCGGGGTCAATTAGCCGGGGCGGCTCGTAAAGCGGGTAACGAGACGTCGGCGGGGGTAGGAAGGAAAGGGCCGGAGCCCCGGGAGATAAGGTCGAGAGGGCACGAGGGCGCGGGCGTCCGTCGCTCATTAGCCGGCGGCAGGGGCCGCTCGGCGCGCCCCCTAACGAGCCGATATTGCGCCGATTTGTCGGCGGCTCGCGCGTCATGCCCACGTGGCGCCCTTCGGTCGGCCCCGCGGCAGCTGCCGCCGGCTCCCCGCTCGGCCTCCCGGGGCGCCCGGGCGCCCTGGAATGCCGCGGCGCAGGTGCCCCCGCGGCCGCCGGCCTTTCTCCCAGGGCTTGTGGGTGGCGCGGCGCGTGTATTTATGGGCTTCCCCGGGCCTCATGCTAATGCCCCGTGGAAATAATTGGTGCTCCGCGGCACAGGTGTCGCCGGGGCTCGCCGGGGATTCCCCCGCCTGCCTGCCTCCGGCGCGCGTTCCATCGGGCGCGCGGGGGGCCGATGATGTTTCGGCCGGGCCCGTTAGCCACTCGCGTGTATACGCGCGCTCGCGCCTTGATGAGTACACGCGCCGTATTAGCATAGGCGCAGCCGGGCCGCGGCGCACGAGTTTGCCGTCATTTCCGGCGAGGAAAAGCCGCGAGGTGTCGCGGGCGGGCCCGGCGTCGATGATCCTCGTTGATCCGGCCGGGGCCGCGAGGTCGGAGGCGGCCGGCCGCGAGCGGCATGACGAATGGCTGTCGTCCCGGGGGCCGAGCGAGCGGCCGCGCCGCGGGCACTCCCGGCGCTCCCCTCGCGGCCATTAGGATTCATATTGCCGAGTGATAGATGTCGCTCGTTTGCCCCGGCCCGATGACGCGTAATTGGCTCCGGGGCCCCCGGGGGCCTCCTTCTTTTTTTGTTGCCCCCTCCGCGCGAGGCTTATATGCCGCCGTCCGGGAATATCAATCGGCGTAACGAGGGCCGGGAGTGTATTATGCGCCGCCCGGGCCGCGGCGCCTCCGCGTAGCAACGCCAGTGAAAGTCGCTCGGGCCCGCCAACTTTTCCATACCCCGGGCATTTCCTTATCAATTCTTTTCGCCTCGGAGGCTTGATTAATCCTCGATATACACCTCGGGTGTAGGCCAACCTCGCCCGGGAATTTGGGCGAAAGTCGCCCAACTGTAAAAGGCTTATCTGGCCCGCGCTCGCCGCGCCTCCATTTAAATTAGCATCAGTCAGTCAAAGACACATGGCGATATTATGCACTTTCAAAATGCCTCGACGCGCCAAGCGCCCGCAATAAACGCCCGGCCCGGCGAACGGTAAAGACGGACGCCCCGGCCGCGAGGCAAACTCCACCCGACGTCTTTATCTCCCTTATATCCCCGGCCATTTTTTTTATTCTCCCCGCCCCCGGCAACTCGCCCGGGCAATTTATGCAAACGGGCTGCCGCTCCTCCCCCCCACTACCCACGACTCCCCGCCGCCGCGATAAAGGTAAATATTGTAAGTTTAAGAGGTCCATTACGCGGGGCGTATCGCCCGGCGAAAAGCCTCGTTACCGTAATAAAAACGTAAAAGCTCACGGGCCTATTTACAGGCGCGCCGGCGCAACAAGTGCGCGGATGAGGCCGACCCCGCGTGGCGTACGGCGCCACCGCGAGAAATCCGGGCTGGCCGTGCGCGCCGCGCGTATTTATAGCCGCCCGGCGGGACAAGTGTGCGCCGGCGGCGGCGGCGGCGGATTGGATTGCCGGAGGATATCAGGGAGGCGGGCGCGAGGTCGAGGCGGCGGGCCGAGGCCACCGGCAATAAACAAAACCCCGCGCCCGCGTCCAGATACGCCGCGCTTCCAAAAGTGCGAAAAGAAGTCGGGCTCGCGGGGACACGAGCGGCCCGGCCTCAGGCCCACATTCCCCGGCTGAAGGACGAGTGCCGAGGGCCCTGATTAAAAGGGGATTCCACTTTATGCGGATGAACGTAAGGTTTGTTGCGGTAAGTAGACGCTTATGTTTCCGTACTCGCTAAGTACGTCGGTCATTCGGTGTGGGACGTCGTAATTACCCGGGGTTTGATAAGGTTTTTACAGGCAGCCACGAGGGTAGAACGTCAAAATTGGGACGTCAAACGCGCCTGTCAAAAGTCGTAACGATCGCAGTTTTCTCCCCAATGCACTTCCACCGTTCCCGTTTTAAAGGCTCCGTCCGCTCGTCACCGAGGCAGCGAAAAACCTTGGATGTAATCAACGACAATGAATGCAGCAACAAATTTTACACTTCGCACTCTTTCGAAAAAGCATAAAGAGTATACGAGAGTTCGAAAAGCTGTACTCCGGACGCAAATCGGTGGAAGGGGGCAGTGGAATAGGGAGCTCGGCCGATGCGGCGGCTGCTGTCCGGTGAACGAGCGGACCAGTGGTGGAGAGAGTTCAAAGAGGACACGAAGGTATACGATCTGAGAGTATACGGCTCTCAAGTCTCACAGCCCTCACGCATGTTCTGTTAAAAGTTAAAAGATTAATTTAATAATAATTATAAATAAATATGAGAGATACGTGCGAGCATGCGTGAGGGCCGTGAGACTTTAGAGTCGTGTACTCTATGAAAAATCAACGTACTCCCGAAATCTTCCGTGTCCTCTCGTATACTCTTTGAATTCCCCACACCACTGGCCCGCTCGCTCGCAGGACGGGCTGGCTCTCCGTTCCACTGCCCCCTTCCACCGATTTGTTTCCGGAATTCATTGGAAATTTGTCGAGAACGATTTTGGAAAAATCTGGGGAGTTCAGAAGAGTACAGAAGAGGATTACGGAGTTTTATTTCCTGTACTCAGAGTGAGCGGCCCTTCGGTTTGTTGTAATGTTTTGTAATTACTCTTGCATAATTTTTTTATCTGTTGGTCTTATTACTAATGCGTCGGAAGAAATAAATTTTGTTTGATAAAGCAAATGATTAAATAGAGTATAAAATGAATTATGCACGACTACTGTAACATACTTTATAACCTTCAAATTTCTTGATACAATTGACGTGAACAAACTGATCCATTTCTATTTTTTTTTCTCTCTTTGTACTCACCTAGTTTTGTTAACCCAGTTTCTATGACTATCAAGAATTATTGGTTTACGCTTAACAATTTATTTTCAATAAAGAAATTTACATCAGAGTCGAGGTGCACTTGATAGTTTTAAATCTATTTTATAAATTGTCTCAAAATGACCGCAAGTGTCGTTATTTTCTTAACAAGATGGAAAATATACCGACATGACAACTTTCTGGCATGATCGCGTTGTTAGCACTTCCAAAGAGTCAAGTGGTACTTGATAAATGAAACAAGAATTTTCAAGACTAATAATACTAATATAAAACATTTAGGAATATTTAACGATCGAATTTGCATTCGTTTAGAGTGCACGTACGTTGGAAATGCAATCAACATTAGACGAATGATATATATTATAGTGCACATGGTGCCGAGCCTGGTGTTTTAGTTTTCTCTTAATTGATGGGTAATAGTACCATTTGAAGCGAGTATGTATAGTTGAGTGATCTAATGGATGCGCATTACGGTGATTCGATGTTTATGGTTATGAATCGAATCAATGGGATATAGTGAGAAACATGCAGCCAGGGCGGAAGATTTCTCTTCCGACTAATCCACGCCCATAAAGTTTGAAAGTCTCATTATTATTCGACTTTCTTAATAACAATACCGAGGAAAAGAGATAAGCATAAAAAGCGAGGATTAAGAAACGCAATGATTAAGTCGGTGATCAGCGGAGTGATACTTCAGTTAGGTTTACCGAGTAAATCAGGGGAGTTTTATTATCAGCGGCACACGGGGAGTGAGCCGGTGCCCATTCACTGACAATCATCGGATTAGCCGCGGCGCACTCTGGCAGTTGAAGTGTGTAAATTATAGTTTCCACGGGGCATCGGCGCGCGTATCTTTCAACGGTGATAAAGAACACGGAGGCGGCAAACAAAGTTGCCCAACGGCCGATAAGCCCTCGCGAATTATCCAGAAAACACGAAACCGCGGCTAGACGGCCTCCGTATGAAAAGCGGGATCGCTCGGCCGCTATATCTTCCCGACTTATCGGCCGAAATAATAAACGAAGCCTCCGAGGCGATACGCGACGGCCGCGGCTCGACGCAAATACCCGGCGATTACGCGCCGGCGACAATCGACCGCACGCACGCCCGCCTCCTATACACATACACTCGCTCGGCTAATCCCCCGCGCCCGTTACTCTCGGATGATCCTCGGCCGCGCTACGTGCCCGCGAGCCGTTAGGATTATCCGATCCAGTTGGGCGACGCCGACCTCCCCGGGATATATATAGCGCCCGGTAATTGTTGCGGTTTCGGGGCGATCGCCGGCTCGCGCGATTTATTTAGCCGGCAACCCGAGCCCGCGGACTTTCTAAAGGATATATACACACACGCGCCGCGCCCGATATATACGTCCATCCGCTGCGGCGCGGCTTCCCCTCCCCCCGGAGGCTCGGGGCACAGGGCGTCCCTAATGCGAGGCGACGCGCCTTCCCCGAGGAGCCCTCGTCAATGTACACACACGCGCGTGTGTGCGTGTACGTGTACCGGAACCAGGGCGGCTGGGATATTTTGCCCGCGAGTCGGCCTACCGCTCTTGCGCGGACTAGAAACGGCGATCAGCGAGTCGGGGCATGCTCGAGTCACGTACGATCTAACCGGCCGGCCGCGGATCGGCCTGGCAGATGAACCAATATTATCCGAGATAAAGACTTCTTTCGGAGGTCGGCTGACGAAAGGTATCTATCCGATGGCGAAAGCCGTCGCGGGGAGGAAAAAGGTGCGCCTTGGCACGGTAGCGCTGTCGGTTCGAGGTAAATCGCGGAATTTTTTTTATGATTTCGACGCGACGAGAGGACGGTGATCGTCGCGCTCGCTCGGGGGGAATCATCTGATTGAACTAAACAAATCGGGGACTGTTTGCCAGAGGTGGCTTTGCCCAAGTTCAACGAGTCCGTGTATATATCGCCTGGCTGTTTGCGCGCGGTTGCGTATGCATACGCGTGCGTGTGTATCGTTAATGAAGGCACGAGAGCCACGGCGCGCGGGCATGCCTCGATATCGGCCTGTTTACACTGCCGCGGCCGATCATTAGACCGCCGCTGGGTATATATATCTCTCCCCCGCTGGACAAGGGGCCAAAGGTACACGGGCGTATATATATACGTACCGCGTGGTATGACGGGCGAGCGCGGGGGCCGCTTTGATCGGCCGCGGCGATAGGACAATACAACGCGGGCGGCGGAAACGCGGAGAAGTGACCGGCCGCCGCTCGGGGAAAGAGGTCGGAAAATCCTTGAAAGCCGCGCCGATTTTTCCCCCCCTCGAGGGCCGGCGCGCCCGATCCCCGGGTGATAAGCCGCGCGCCGGCCCATATAATCCACACGTGGCCGGGCCGATTGGCCCGCGTAATCTCCGCGTATATATCGCGCCCGGCCTATCGGAATCTAATGCACGTGCGCCGGCCGCGGGACGACGGCGTCGCGGCCGACGTGTCGGCCGGGCAATTAAGCCCCGACAGATCGACGCCGTCCCTCCGCGGTTGTATCGCACGGCGATCGGACGGACGGCTGCCGATCGCGCCCGCGATCTGACGAGGGCCGCCCAACTCCCCCCGCCGCCGCCGCCGCCGCTCCCAGTTACTTCCGCGCTGGAGACGAGCGCCGAAGTCGCCCGCGAGACTCGCGACTAGGCCTCGTGTGTGCGCCGGCCGGTATATCGCTTGACGCGATCGCCCATTCGGAGAATGTCCGTCTCGCTCGCTCGCGGCCCTTCCTTCGCGCTTTGCCTGCGTTTTATTAGGCCCCGAGAATGCACCTCGCTCGATCAAATAGGGATTTGTATTTTCTCCCAGGAAACCGTTTGTAGACGGGATCTTTTAGATGTTAATAATTGCTGCGTGGGGTTGAAAAGCAGTGGCGCTCGAGATGCATCTATACCGAATCAAAAGCATCCAAGTTACACAACACTGTTATAATCTCATTAATAAACTAATCTACATGTGTAAATTTCTAAATGTATGATTGTAAAAGTCGAAAATCATGCCGGTGCTCGCGAGATATTCAAAATAAACTATAGTTTTCTACAGATAAAAGGCAAAAAATAGCTTTAATAAAGTTGCGGCTTGGTACTCGAATGCGTATAACGACTCGAATAACCATGCAGCCCGATGAATCCATAATCGTCGATCGGTGTACAAAAACTGATTGTTCTCCCTCAAATTCAAATTAATGGACGCGAAAAAATCGTCACAGAATGCTAGCAAAAAGCCCTCACAGGATGCCTGTAATGGGATGTATAACCCCGAGCGCCCGATCGAGAAAGCAGGGGAAGAGTACCGCTTAGGAACACGCTTAGGAACACGATACCCATCGCTGATCTCTTGTGATCCGGTGCGCGGCCGTAGCTCTTCGTCGGTTTGTCACGCCTTTCGTATATGCACTTTCTCGCCCGGGTCAGCGGTGACATTCTCTGCGGCACGAGAGTTTATTCCCTGTTGATGCACAATTAAAGAGATAAAGAAGCGGAAGCTTCTGTTGTCCTCGCGGCCCAGATCGATCCTTTTAACAGATCCAGTCGATCGCCTCACATCGATGCTAACGAAATAAATGTACTATCAACATGAAAAATTAAGAGGGCACCAGATTGTGTAGAATTAGATTGGCCTAATTTAAGTTGCTCTTTATATATATACATATAAATACGATGATGGAATGTGTTTGAACTATCGCTCACACAAAAAAGTTTTTTATCAATTATAAAGAAAATATGAAAAAAATTTGTATTAATTTTTTTGTCATTTAAATATTAGATATTTTAAATTCTTAAATTATTATTACAAACATTAAATCATTTGAATAAGATAAGTATTTAAGTAAGATTTTTGTATTCTCACCATTTTTTTCGAATAAATAGAAATGCATGCCTGAATTTTCTTAAGCGTTTGTGCAGAAAAATTTTGTTATAGTTATTTTTTAAACTTATTCTCAGATATAATGAGTAATATCTTAAAAGACAAATATATCTGCTTCAAGTTATTTTTCTTAATTCTTTTAAATAATTCTTTTTTTCAATGTGGTAAGCTATTTTTATAAATAACTTTATATATAGAATTTTCAATACATATTTTCAACATTTTATTCACAACTATTCATTTATTATATAAATAGCATATTTTTTGTTTTGATCTCTTTCCCTCAAAATGCGAACAGTTATTAGAATTTTCAAATCTAAAACAATCTAACAATCTTTAAAAGTTAATAATCGTATTGTGTATCAAAGTGATGAGCATTTTTCGTTGACCGATTTTCACATTAGACGTTCCCCTCGCCTATACATATTTTCAGAGAAACAATTGCTGACTGAAGTCGATTTTCCGGTGGTTACTTATTATATTATAATTGATATTAAGCGATCTCTTCGCACGCTTACGATGCTTATAAAACAAAGCATTCTGATCATACATGTATTTTCCAAATCGAACACTAAGCATATACACTTATATTTAAATAAATAAAAAAATACATATTATAATTTAGAATGTTGCCTTTTACGTTTTCAATATTGATGGAATGAAAATAGGAATAAACTAAACAAAAAATTTTAAAGTTCTAGCAAAATTGAAACCTGAAAATATTGTGGGAGGAAATGCTGCTGAAATTGGGCAATTCCAATATTTAGTGTCCGTACAAGGAAATAAGTATCACATGTGTGGCGGCGGCATAATTGGCAATCAACATGTGTTGACAGCAGCCCATTGCTTTATTGGTGAAGATGAGAACTTCATGAATTTGGAATACTCAATTCTTGCTGCAACTATTGATGCTTCTTATACTCCTACTTTAACAGAATCTGCTTTCAGGATTCCTGTAGAAAAGGTTTACGTGCCTAAAGAATTTTTTCGAAAAAATCCAGATTCACGAATAGTTTACTATCGTTCGATAGGGGATATTGCAGTTTTGAAGGTATAAGAATATAAATCATTCGTATAGTAATAATTATAAAATGCAGAAAAAACTTATAAACATAACTACGAAAAAATGGTAGAATATCATAATGCCTATAGGCATATATGCAATTATAGTCACATGATTATCACAATAAATGTTTTAAAAGTCAATATAATCATATTATCTATATATTGATTATAAAAAGCATATTCTATTCTTATATGTACCGTTAACATATTTAATATTGCTCAAGCATAAATAACGTTCACTAGGAATTTACTAAATATTACGAAAAAACAATTCTGGTGCGAATCAAAGTAAATTTTATTACGTTCTACAGTTAGCCAGAAAATTCAACCGTATCGAAAAATCACAAATAGAAAAACTCTATTTACCAATATCATCGACCTCAGTTCCCTTATACGTTAATGATAAAGCCATATTTGCTGGATTTGGATACGAACGCATTACCTATCAATTCGATCCGTTAACAAAAACACAAATAGAAATTCCAATAACAGCTACTTTTAAATTAAGGTATGCAGAAACCATAATTTTTTCCAACAAAGTTTGTGAAAAGAAATACATGCATCCAATTTTCGAAAGCCATATATGCGCTCAAGTCAAACAACGTAACATCAATGTTCCTGAAGGAAAATGCTCAGTAAGTACATAATTATTTTGAATAATTTTTTTGCAAACAAACAGAATATATTTACTTTTAGGGTGACAGTGGTGGTCCATTAGTTTTTCAAGACTCCATCATAATAGGAATATCGAGTAGCAGTAACATTGGATGCGATGAAAGATTGGCACCGGGAGTTTATACTAGAATAACACATTATTTGCCATTCATACAAAACGCTCTACGCGATATTGATTCACCTTTGATTCGAACCAAAGTTTATAAAAATTAAAATAAATGTTATTCAAATATTTGATGTTAAAAATTATAATTTTTTCTCACTTATTTGAATTTTTTAGTTGTATGAAATTATTTCTTTTCTATAAAAAGTTAGATAAACTTTTACTCAATGTATAACATTGAAACACAAATTCTGTGTGTATTACTTAGTTGTTCCTCGAATAATTTAGGTATAACTTAATAATACCATCTTAACAATTGGTTTAGCTTCAAATTTTCCGTATACAAAATTAAATATATTTAATATTCATTAAAATTTTAAAAAAGAACTATTTTAGTACCGAATACATTGTTCAAAATTCATACAAGAAAAATTGTAATTTAAAATATAAAAAGAATAAATCAGTATTTTTTAAAAAATATTCAGTCCTAGATTCGACTTTAAAAAATATCGTGTCGTCGATTCAATGCAATATTACAAATAAAATTTAAATTAATTTAAAAATGAAGTACATTAAACTACAGTTAAGCCTTCTGAATTTGCTTACTCTTTTTAGGATTATAGTATGTAATGGTAAGAATATTCTCTATTTTTATAAAATTTAGAAAACTATAACAATCAAAATTTAAATATGGACTAATGTCTTAATCTGGGTTGTCCATGTAATCTGTATGTTATTGTATTCTGGGTTGTTGTATAAAATTATTTTATATTTTATCTGTTCCAAGTTGAATCAAAATTAGAAATAGAAGGAATCGTAGGTGGAAATGTAGCATCAATTGGCCAATTTAAATATAGTGTATCCATTCTACGCAGTGGAAAACATTGTTGCAGTGGAAGTATTGTCGGAAATTACCATGTATTAACTGCAGGTCATTGCATCATCGACGAAAAAAATAATTTCAAAAATTACGTATATACAATACTGGCTTCAGTTATTAATGTTGAGCATGAGGATAGTACTGGAATTAAAATAGAGGTTGAAAAAGCTTATGTCCCTAGAGAATACAATCGCATCAACCCTACCCCAGAAAACGAAAACTATTATGAAACAGCGGACATTGCTGTATTGAAGGTAAAGATTTATGCAAATTAATTACTTTACTTTATGCATATGTTATTTTATTCTCCACTTAATTAAATGTTACTATGTTATTATTTAATAATTCAATTGTAGTTAAAGGACAGTTTGGATCTCGATAACAATAAATTCCTGAGTAAATTGCAACTACCCGAAAAATATGAATATTACCTTTCTTATGAGAATGAAAAACCAATAGTAACTGGTTTTGGTTATGAAGGTATGTCGTACAAAATAAATCCACATACTAATGAAATAGTAGAAATTCCGACAACAAATATTATCAGATTAAAATTTGCCGAAACAATTGTATTTTCAAATTTATTATGTGCTATGAACTATCAAATCTCAATTTCTCCACAACATCTATGTGCACAAGTTAAACAACGATCTTCAGATCCTGAGGGTGTTTGCATGGTAAGTTTTCTGCATTTATTTATTATACTTAAAAATATCTTTACTTTAAATATCTAAAATAAAAATAAGTACATAAAAGTATATTTTAAAAGTATATTTAACTTATAATTTTGCATTGTTTCTATAAATTTTAAATAGCAATGTGGAATGATCCTTCATAGAATTCTTCACGATGAATTCTTCTAGATATTAGTTATATAGATACATTAATAATAGCGTGAGCAATTTATACATTAAATGTGTAGGTAGACAGTTTATCATTTCTATATAAGCTTATTAAAAATAATAAGATACAATGTCTAGCTTTTACCTTGATTTTCAGTTGAGTACTTAATGACATTGATAAAAATTTTGTTTACATAATTTACAGTTTATATAATAATAATTATTTACTCCAATATACGCTGTGAAATAAGTAGAGAGTTCATTTCATATTTTTCAGTGAATTCAGAAATATCTATTAAAATGAACCATATTAGTTGTCTGTTACTCGTTACAACGTTCTCCATAAGCCTACAAATTTATTATGGTAAAGCAATTTTTGTATATATAAGTAGTTCCATTGGTTCATAAAAATCCAACCAACCTATTCTATTGCTTAATAAACTCCCTAATAGAAAATCAAACTACTTTTATACCAAAAACAACCCATTTTATCATCTGCCTAGAAATTATGGAAGTAAATATGTTAGGTATAAATGTTATTAAGTATTTTGACAATAGTGTAATATCTTTGGGACGTTCTTTAGATATTTAACGTAGAATAGTAAAAATACTCCTTTTTTAGTAATCAACTATCTTAAATTTGATTACATTTATCTTTGCTGGGGTTTTGGATAGATGTTTGTTTTAATCCTATACGTAAAACTCTGAAAATAGATAGTAAATATCTATCAGAGCTATAATAATTTTTTAGATATTCTTTAGATTGAGTTTGTTTTAAATGTATTTTATTAGTTTGTTGTACTAGAGTATAGTTGGAGTATTTTTTATAAACTTTTTTTTTGTGTTTCTTCTGATTCAGATATTTAATTAAACTAGTATTTACAGTCTTTTCACTGACAGTTACGATGAAGCCGGTCTGTTTATCCTCTTGTTTCCGCATGTCTTACTATATCTTTCCTGCATAATTTCTCGTAATAAACAAACTCTCAGGTTTGATTACATTTTCGAATTCTATTTTTATTTTTTTTGCATTCAACTACTATCCTAAAAAAGATTATATGTGTGCAGTGTATGTACATGTAGATACTTAATTTTTAACTAAAAAATGCAATAGATCTCCAAATCAATCGTATTCGGAAAATCTTCATACATGTACAATATACATTTTCTGTCATTACAATATTAAGTTATAGCAATAACATTTTTTCATTTTAAAGGTTCAACCTACATGTATTTTGCAAAGCGGTACTTTTCAATGATTAGAGTTTAATATTTTAATAAATATGAATAATACAATTTCTGTATGAAAATTATCAGTGTCAATTATAATACCTCGTAATACCATAATTTGCATATTTTGTAGTTATACACTATACTGTATAATAATATAATGATAAATACACTGATAATCTTATGCACGATATGTGTGACAAAGTTTTATCATTATTGAGATATATATATATATATTGACTGTGCTAGTTAGATATAATACAGATAATATCTAATAATAGATATGAAAATTCAAAAATTATTTAGTTTATATCAAAAGTAACTTAGCTGCGGTTAGTTTTCCGGCACAATAAAATTTTTATTTCATGTTTAAAAATAGTCAAATATATAAAACCGATTGCAATTTCATTGCATTCATTTACCTTTCATAATATTTTAGGGCGATAGCGGAAGTCCACTTGTTTTGAATGACAATATCGTAATTGCAGTACTAAGTAGTAGTCCACCGGGATGTAATGAAAAATATAAGCCAGCAATATACACCAGAATAACATCTTATTTGCAATTTATTACGCAAGCTATGAACGATTTTTACACACCGCTTATGCGTGTAATCGTTTATAATCAACAGAAATATTAGAATATATTTTATTTACTTTAAAAATAAAACTATATAAGTAAATATATCAAAGTTTAGTATTAAAAAATAATAAAAATTAATTTGTGTTTACTTATACTTTTCAATTTGATGCTATATATCGAAAATAGTTTGACAAAACCCCAAAATTAAGAAACCACCCCGTTTTCGGTTCGGATTTGCCATGCAAGAATTAGAGAAAAATTTTACAACGGTAGAATGATGTTTACGTGTGTTCTTGCCGTTTCGTTACTCAAGGCTTAATAGGGTAAGGTCACAGATCGCAAGTGTCATTGATCAGTGGTCAGAAAAGAGCGACTCGCAGTTCCTGTCGGTGAACTGCGGGTGATCGGATGGTGGAAGGTATAGAAATGAAAATGAAGCAGAAGGCGGAGATGGACTATATATTGTCCGCAGTTTCACGAGATAAATGAAGCGATCTGAAAGGTAGGATTCGAGTACAACGAGTCACTTACTGACCCACCAAACGGTGAAGGGGTAATGGGTATCGCGATGAGTTCTGATCTAATGCAGAATCAATTCCGACTGTGACGCTCTTTCAGTTGTATTTTCAAATTAGTAAAGCATATTTTAGATTTAGCGACATATTTTGAATAACTATTTTGTTGTAAATATATTTTTTATGTAATATATATGTGTATAAATATTTTATGTAAAGCTGAAGCAAATTTTGAAGTCGAAGGTATCGTTGGTGGAGATATAGCAAAACCTAGACAATTTAAGTATCAAGTATCGATTCAAGCTGACGATGAACATATTTGCGGTGGTGGTATAATTAGCAATCAACATGTTTTAACAGCAGCGCATTGTTTTATGAACGACCAAAACAAATTTTTGGCTTACGACTTTACGGTCGTAGCCGGAGTCATCTATGCAATGGCAAAGACTCGAACTGTTATTCGAACGAAGATAGAAACCGTTTTCATACCAGCAGAATTCTCTATTATTAATCCCGATCCAAGTGATCCGTTATATCGCGAATCAGCAGATCTCTCTGTACTTAAGGTAAATTTATTTATAATAGGAAAAATAACATAAAAATTTATATAATTATAATAATCTGCAACTCAATCATGTCAACACAATTGTATAACATGAATCATCTACAAATTATTTAAAAGTTAATATAATTATTGTGATATTTGTTATGAATTTAGTTTTATATTATTTTACCTAAGCAGTTGAAATAATTATTATTGTAGACGTGATTATTTTTACAGTTGACCGATGAATTAAAACTCGGCGATAACCAAGCATTGACTAAACTTGAGTTACCAATTCAAATGGATACCCATTTTACGTATATCAATGAAGAACCAGTTATAGCAGGGTTTGGTTATAATGAAGTGATTATACAAAAGGATACGAAAACTAATAAAAATATAGAAATCCCTTCTAAAAATACATTTAATTTGAGGTTTGCTACGGCAGATGTGTTATCTAATCATCTATGCTCAACAAAATTTCGACGTAGAATTTATGCTAGTCATCTTTGTGCTAAACTGAAACAATACAATGCAAATAAACCTGAAGGGGTTTGTTCGGTAAATGCATCTATTCATAACTCAGTAGTTATAATAAATAGATCTATATGTAAAAGATTAATTTCTGAACGTCAAGTAATATTTATATGTTTAAAATTTTTAGGGCGACAGCGGCAGTCCACTTGTACTAAATAACAATGTTGTTATTGGAATATTAAGCCGCGGTCCTGCAAAATGTAATGAGTCAATAAAACCAGCTATTTATACTAGAGTTACGTCATTTTTGACATTTATTCAAAATGCGATGGGTAATAAAAAGTCACCTGAGATTCATCGTTATAATCTGCAGAATTAATCAATAATTCAAATCTGAAATTTATATTCTCATAATTTTTATTTTATCAAGGCATTAAATTAACTTTTTGAATGTATGATTACAATGTATTTGATTGAACATTAAGTATTTTACAGTATTTTGAGTTTTCAAATATTTTTATAAAAATTTATATTTAAATCCATAACGATGTGTTAAATATAAAAAATTAATAAAAAACAGCTGCTATGATGAAATATGCATATAAATCATAAACCATTTATAATTAATTAGTAAATTTAATTTAATAATGAATGAAAGCATTTTTTAATATTTTCAGATTACATCGTATTATACTATTATGAATAATTATAAATCATTTATTATCATTTAAAAAGTCAAAGATATCAAAAAGTTATTTCCGCAATTATAATAAGCTTTGTTATTTTTCTTGTAGCACCTGTTCGTTCATTTGGTTGCCATGCAATGGTTACGTGCGCTATATAATTATAAATTTAAAAGTTATATTTTTAAAGTATTTTTAACATTTAAACATAAAAGAAATCAGTTCAATTATTAAGAAACTGAATATCTTTATTGATTTTTTAATTAATTACAGATGGTTGTAACATATTCTTCTGACATAAAATTGCATTTATAAATACATAATTTAAATTAATATTATAAGCACACTAGGGATGTATAATAAGTTTTTTTGCAAAAATAAAAATTAATAAATTACATTATTTAGTAAACGATACAACGAATAAGAGTTTATTATAATATGAAATGATCATAAATATATTTGAAAAATGAAATATACAAACTTTTTTTATTTGTGCTATGTGTATGAGCATGCAGTCAAGGAACAGTAAAATATTAAATTAAGAAAATATAATTATGAACCTATTTATGTACCTATTCTGGTATGTAGTATTTTTTTATACATTAAATTTAAATTTTAGAGTAAACATTTGTAATGCACTATAGAATAGATCAATGAATTCTAACGTATTTATTTATTTATCCGGATCATGTATAGCTACATTCTCTAAACGTTGTATTTTATGTCGGATCCTCAGTTGGATCTATTGGATTCGTCATAATCAAATTTCGCAGAATAATTTTGTCTTGTCAACTCGCATTATTAAATGGCACCTAGGCCTTAACTAATTTTTAACTAAAGTTATTGTCATTCGTTGATTAATAGTTTATATCTATTTGTTAACTATCGATACAAAACTAAAATCATTTAAGCAAAATAATACAAAATACATATTTCTTTAACTTTCAAAAGAAATTAATTAAATTCTTAGTCATCTACTTTTAATATATGTAATGTATTTTTAAAAAAATTACAGATATTTATGTTAAATTTAGATAATAGTTAACATCATAGTTTAATTTTATGATACTAAAGTTATATTTCCATAAAAAATGTTAAAATTGTTAAAAATAACGTTGATCTTCTTTGTAATCATATACAGACAATGTCTCAACCGTTTGTCATATTTTTGAATAGATTTCCTATGGGAGAATATAATTTATGTCGTGAGATAACTGAAATTCTCAATTGATTTCCAACTAGAAACTTTGTTAGTCAAATAAAACCTTGAAATGACAAATCAATTTATCTGCGAATGCAATTAAAAAACCAAAATTCTGTGATATTAAGTTGAAACGTAATCTAACGAATACGCATACATTTTTGTTCGTCTAAAATTTACGTTTTATGAGTAGAAGCTGATATATTATGAAAATCATATATTATAGATAAACTCAAATTCATACGGATTGATGGACAGTTTTCAATTATCACTAATTAAAATAACTACTTTGTATCTTAAAAATGTTTTACATATCTACATAAGGAAAGTACTGTTAATCTGTTCTATTTTTAAGTAACACTATATCAGTAAAATGAGCATTGTACATGATATTGATGATTGATATAAAAATTGAGAATTTAATATAGTTTTATCAGAATTTTTTATTCATAATTTAGTACTTATTAGTTAAATCATCACTTACATAATGAGGCTACTCTAATAAGATTATTTAAAATTATCTACTTATTGCACAAAAAGAAACATAATTTCTACTGTGTTTAATTACATAATTAAATGAATTATTAAATAATATTCACAATGTCTTAAAATTGATTCAACTGTTAATTGTTTCTGTAAAGGGACTTGATTCTTTTATAAACTCATTCTACTCAATACAATATGTACATAAATTAAATATTTAATAAATGTTTTATCTTATGTACAAAACTCAAGAATATAAAAAGTAGGCAACCTTGTTCAACAAACGCATTTTTTGTACCAATTGTTCTTTAATTATAACTACTACAAAAGATTATTATGGAAACATATATGATTTTTATTTACTTAAATGCGCTAATATATTTTTTTATTGGTAATGGTAAGTCCTTAATTTTTCACATGCACTTTAATAAATTACACTTTAATAAATTATGTTTTTATAAAGAAACGACAAAAGTATTTACGACTCTCTGTAAATTATCTTACTTATTATAAAAATTAGATTTCATGAAAATAATTTTTTTAGTTGAAGGCATTATTGGTGGTGATTTTGCTAAAATCGGTCAGTTTAAGTACCAAGTCTCTATTCAGTGCCTTAATAAACACATTTGTGGAGGTGGTATCATTCATGATCAGTATATATTAACAGCTGCACACTGTATAATTAATAAACAAAATGATTTTGAGAAGTGTCCATTTTCTATTATTGCTGCAGTCATCAATGCTGCAGATAGTTCTAGCAGTGTGCTTCGAATAAAGGTAGAGAAAGCTTATGTGCCCAGAGAATACAATCGAATTAATCCCACTCCTGAAAATCCTCTGTACCATGAAACGGCGGACATTGCAGTGCTCAAGGTGAATAAATTACACATATGTATATATTAATTAATGAATATTATGCACACTATTATTTTATGAATTTATTTTTGTGATCAAAATTGAAGTTGGGCTTCTGTCTAGATTCGAACTAAAAATTGACATATTCTTGTGAATTCTATAGATAGAAACCCAGCTTGTAAAGCCAATATTGATAGTCGGCATGTAAAAGAGAAAGAAAGGGATTAAAATATGAATGAAAACGAAGTAACCTCTTTAGTCTTCAATCACTAAAAGGTAATGAAGCAACACTTTGAGGTTGGCAGAAAAGCCGGAATCTATGTTTCTTTCTCTTTTATGGTTATAAAATAAAAATATAAATATATAATATAAAAAGTTACACAAAATTCAGATCACTTTTAAAGAAATACATTTTTATTTTAGCTACAAACTGCTTTGGGGTTAGATAACAATGAAATGTTAAGTAAACTGAATTTACCAAAAAACGTTAAAGGCTTTCCCACATACAATTATGAGAAATCTTTTATAGCTGGTTTTGGTTATGAAAGCATTGTTCATGTCAAAAATCCAGAATCCAGAACAGTTATAGAGTCTTCTAAATTAAAGTTTGCTAAGGCAACTGTCATCCCCAATGAGCAGTGTGTTAATATGTTTAAGCAACCTATTAGTTTGAATCATCTCTGTGCCCAAATGATACAACGTCAAAGTAATTGTTATGAAGGTGTTTGTATGGTAAGTTATATTAAAATCGAAAGATTGAAATAAATATTATATAAAAATTGATATAAATCGTATTTTGTAAGCTATTTGAGTTTTACATATATATTTATAATTGTATATTTTCAGGGTGATAGTGGCAGTCCGCTTGTTTTTAATGGTGATACTGTAATTGCAGTAGTTAGTAAATGTCTTCCAGAATGTAGCGAAAAAGAAAAGCCAGCAGTGTACACCAGGGTTTCGTCTTATATACCATTTATCGAAGAAGCTTTAAATGATGTATATTCGCCACGTAGTCGCATTGTAACATATAAAAAATAGTTCATTTTATTAGTGCATTTTACAAGCTTAAGATATAAGTTTACGTTTGATATTTAAAACGTAAATGTCCTTGATGAAAATGCTTACGAATAGTTAATTAAGATATTGGTAGAATTTTAATATATTAAATAATTTTGTAGCTTGCCATTCTTTTAAAAGACTTATAAACATATACTTACACTTATTTATTATCATATGTCTTTTTTTAACAGTGACATTTAATAATATGTTAGATATTTTTTTATTGTATTTATAAATTAATTTTATTGCCTTAATACTTTATATAATTAATCTATTAATTATAAAAAGCTGATAAATTTATTTCAAGGATATTTATAAGGTAGATAATTAATTAGATCAAATTAGTTGTACTATTTTATATAAAAGTTGAAAAAAATTCTGTAAGGAATATTTTTTAATACACAATACTGTCTTATGCAGACAACTATAAATATAAAATAGAGCTACATTTCATACATTTATTTAAAAAAGAATTATATGCATCACTAGACGGCAAAGCTACTTTATTTATTTTAATGGTAATGCGTAACCTACTACTATTGTTAACAAATTAACTTAATATATTTTATATGCATAGTACTTTTTATAAAAATTGATGTATCTTATGACATAGTATTTAATGAAAGAATTTCACTTCGTTCGCAACGTAATTATAAATTATAATTATAAAAAATATGTACATAAAGCTTTTTCGTAAATAACATTTGAACAAAAAAATTTCTAAACTAATTATTAGTTATATTACTTTTACAAGCTATTTCAATTACTTTAATTAGAAGATATCATATGTAACGAGTCTGATTTTCTGATGCAATGTTTTATTAATTATAATAAGATTAAAAAAGAAATTCATTCAAAAAACTAAAATTTAATCAATTGATTTTTTTAAGATTTTTAAGATTTTTAAATTTAAAAACTTATATTTTTTGTCGAATAAAAAAAATATAAAAATAAGCTTTGTAACTAATGTGACAGAATATTTTAACTTTAAATATATTTTATTATAAAAATGCTCTATACTCTGGCAAAATTGAACAAGATCGGTACAAGTTTATAAAAGTTTTCTTATAACTTATATTCAAGAGCTTACCTATATCTTTAGCTAAATTGATTCGGTTAGCTCTTTTGTTCTTCCATTAAATAATTTCATATTGTAATGTCTGTAAATTAAATTTGAGACTATTTATTAAAAGTCTTTAATTAAAATTGACGATTATGTATAATATTTTAAACTTAAATAAATATTTTTAAATTGACCTTTGTATTCTTCAAAGTAATGATAAAATTTAGCTTTATCACCTGTATTTATAGTATCAAACACAATGGTTTTTTATATATGCACAGTTTTATAAAAAGAAGCAAAGTATCATAATTGTGAAAGACAATTAAAGAAACCAATCTTTGTATCAGTTTAGACTGATAGATAGCCAATTCTTATTTCGACTATAAATTGAATAATGCAATTTTATTTATTCTTATAGATCTTGTAGATGTAGAAAGTAGTTTTTTAAATTGTGTGCTGGTTATTAAAAATTAACTATAATTATAATTGTACCTTTTAACTATGTTTATATAGGAACTTGGATGAACTTTAATCTTTTCATTTTCATTAACTATAGTTTTTTCAAGAATTATTTTCTTCTGATCAATAAGTATTTAAAAGTGTATCTTTGAAAATGAATTCCGTGCAGGTGTTAATTCTAACATTTTGCATGATGTCCATGAAGTTTTTGATCACTAATGGTAAGAAAAATTAATTATCATCAAATTTATTTTTATATAAATATTGACTTAATGCTTCTTTTATCTTTTAATATTATATTCTGATTTTTGGAAAAAATTATTTATTTAAAACTATTATAACAAAATTAGTTGCTTTTAAAAACTTCGAAGTTATATTGAATTAGACGAAAACTTTTACTTTTAAATGTAATTAAAAATATTCAATATATTTATTGATAAACAATGATTTTTATTGTATAATACCAATAGTCTGAAAACTAGTTTTTATAATTTAATATTTTATTATAGTTATTTTATGTGTATATATATATATATATATCATAAATAAATACAAAAATAGGATTTTGTGACTAATGTGCCTGAATTCTTTAAGTCTTTTATAAAAAACTTACTATACTTTGGCAAAATTCAACAAGAGCGGAACAAGTTTATAAAAATTTTCTCATAGCTTATCTAAGAGCTTACCTATATATAAGCTTTTTATGATTTTTTTATGTTACATAAAAAGGTAAAGCTGTACTGCAAACCGAAGGAATCGTTGGTGGAGATGTAGCGACAATAGATCGAATAAACTACCAGGTTTCGATACAATTTAATGAAAAACATGATTGTGGTGGTGCTATTATTGGAGATCGTCATGTGTTAACTGCAGCGCATTGTTTGCTTAACCGTGAGAATAAATTTGATGACGGTGTTATATCTATCGTTGCAGGAGTCACAAATGCATTAGACAAAACTAACAGTGCAATTGTAGTAAAGGTCGAGAAAGCATATATTCCTATAGACTTTCAAAATATTTTTTCTGATTTTAGTATTTTAGAATGTTATAATGTAGGAGATATTGCTGTACTTAAGGTAATCTAATTTTATTTATAAAATATGGTAAATTGTTATATATCTTTTTATGCAATAGTATATATTATGTTTCAGTTAAGAAGTTCATTGCAGTTAATCACTAATTTATCACTCAAATACTTAAAATTACCAGAAAAACAAGATACATATCCGAGTTATGTAAATAAGAAACCTATTGTATCTGGTTTTGGCGTTGAAGGTGTTTCTTGTGAGCTTCTTGCGGATTCAGATATAATTTTGGAAACCATTACACTGGCGACAAATAATTTAAAATTTGCTGAAACAATTGTGATTTCTAATGATCAATGTGCTTTTCAACACGAACATGCAATCGATCCAAAGCATCTTTGTGCACAAATAAAACAACGCGACGCTACACAGTTTGAAGGAACTTGTATTGTATGTTAAGTAAAAATGTCTAGTTATAATTAAACTTGCCAACATATTTTCTAATAATGTTTTTATATGCAATATGTATATATGTGTATATAGGGTGACAGCGGTGCTCCTCTAGTTTTGGATGAAGAAACCGTCATCGGAGTTTTAAGCGCCAGTCCTATTGGATGTGATGAATCGGATCAATCAGCAATTTATACAAGAGTTAACTCTTATTTGACATTTATTCACAATGCTTTGAATGATGTAAAATCGCATGAAATTATTGAGCATTCATATACATAATTCAAGAAACAATTCATTTGATATACATATAAAAATCCTTAAATATATAAATATGTAAATAAATAAAGAGAATTTTTACTTTCTAAATTACATGCTGTTCGCTTCAATAAATAATTAAATAACTATTTATTTATTTGAAATATGAAAGTGCTCATCCTGTAAGTCAATTTTTCGATATTGCGATAATATGATCAGTTTATAAACTGATCTTATATATGTGTATACATTCAAGACGTGATGCCATCGCAATATGTACAAGAAAGATGACAACGATCTTGTCTTTGTTGATCAGCACGTTCATGAAAAATTTTATATGCATATTACATATGCACTGTAAACTGCTAGTCCAAGGCTTCTGTTGAATGGTTTAATTCTACATATTAACGGAACAAGTGATAAAATACCGAGCAAAACATGTTCAATTCCTAGATATAAATCTTATTACAATTTCTGAACAGATTTATATTAAATTAATTTTATAAATTTTTTGTTATTTGAAGCATCATTTTTATTTCTCTTTAAGTTACATGCAAGTAACAAGAGGTTGTCTAAGCGTACATTAACTAGCAACAAATCGAAAATCATAACGTTTTTAAACTGTTTCTATCTACAGTAAACACATCTATAAATTAACAGTAATATTAATTAAAGTTTATCACACCGCGGATAAAATAAATAAATAATAAACGTAGAGTGCTTTTGTTTATATTGGTAATAATATCTTGATCTCAGTTAGTGCTTTTAAATTAAAAGTATAGGTAAAGTTTTCAGTTTATAAATAGTTTATTTTTCCACCAAGGTATATCTTATATTCAATATACATTTTATTAGTTCCTACTAAATTTTTTTCATAGTTTTTCAAGCTGCTCTAGGAGCAGTTTTTAATAGTTCATTTATTACAGTTGAATAAATCAGTTAGAAATTTAAATAAAAAAATCTTTTGTTAAACTTATCAAAGACATTTGTATCAGTATACCAATCTTCAAAGTAAGTTAAATTCTTCAAAGGCTTAGTTAAATTCTGCGAAGATGTTACAAATTATTGTTCATGCTTAATTTACAATGGTTCACACACTTAATTCAGTAAGAAAATAATTTAAATGTTTCAGCAGATTTGAATAATTTATATGAAAAGACTTTAATGTTATCATTATATTTAGTTTATAATAATAATAATCATCTAATCATACAATAAACTCAATTTTATGACAGGTTCATTTGTCATTCTAAATTTATTTGGCATTAAAAGAATTATTGTTATATATTGTTATAAAAGTGATTATAAGTTCCGCTTAATGGGAACGTATATTTATTCAAATGGCCATATTTTGTGTTTATCTCCTATTTTTTATGTTTTTATACAAAGTCTGTCTTTAAAATTCAAAAGTCTTCGCGTAGTTTATTATTATAAAATGAAAATCGTTTACAAATGAATTAAGACTTCGAGAGATTCTTCACGTTTTTATCAGTAATATGGATTTTCGATCTCGATAAGCTTCAATAAATAATAACTCTTAGAAGTTCCAAGAAATTTCCAGTTGAGTGATAGAAACGCATATAACAAGCTGCACATTTTCCAAATAAATAACTAGAAGAGCAAACGTTGGACAAATGGTAGGTTTTTAATTGCTTCTTCTGGATAAAAAGTCAGAGCTGTATAGACTTACCTGCCGCTCTTATAAAGCGAATACGTTGAATACGAGTTGATATTATTTATCCATCTCTTTACTCGTCTGAACATTCATATATCTTAGTTATTAAACTGGAATAAAATCAACAATGAATTACATTACCTGGCTATCCCAATTATTTGTTTGTTTCATTATTTATCTGATTCCTGGTAAGTTTTTCAAATATTTTTAAATAAATTAATTACTTAAATAATTTTTATTAATGAAACAGTTAAGGCAACATTAGAATCTGAGGGAATAATTGGCGGACATGTTGCGAAAATTGGTCAAGTCAAATATATGGTTTCCATTCAGAGTAATGCAGAACATATATGTGGTGGTGGAATCATTGGAGAACAATTTGTGTTAACAGCCGCCCATTGTTTTATCAATGACGAAAATAAGTTTGATAAAGGTGAATATACTGTAGTTGCTGGAATTTTGAACGCAAATGCTAAGACACGTTCTGTGATTCGAATGCAAGTTGAAGCAGTTTACATACCTAGAGAATATCGAGCAGTTAGTTCACTGCCTTATAATTTTCATTTTCGGGAAACAGGAGATATTGCTGTAATAAAGGTAAATTTTTTTAGCAATATTAGTCTAAATTAAAATAAGACATAATTTATATACTAAAAAATGTATCTTGTAATTATTGTAAATTATGCAATATTAATAAGAACATAAGAAATATATAAGAGTTAATATTATCGTTTTAGTTAATAAGCGGATTGGATCTCCAAATTAAGTCGAAATTGAGTAAGCTAGAATTACCTGAGCAGCACTTAACATATGAAAATACAAATCCAATTATTGCTGGATTTGGTTCAAAGAGTGTTACATTTATTAAAGATTTGAAAACTGATAATGTGGACGAAGTTTCCAATAATCTGAACTTACAATTAACATGGGCCCAAACTGACGTTTTATCCAACAAAGTTTGTGAAATCAAAGCACTTCGACCCATTTATGAATCTCATGTATGTGCTCAAGTACAACAACAGTATCCTGAAACTCCCGAGGGCGTTTGTACGGTACGTTTACAGCTAATTTTTTATTTTGTAGATAATTTTTGACATAACATTAATTTGAGTTTTTTAATGTGTAAAATATGTAATAGTTTTTAAATTATTTGTATTAATTTTGTAACATTTCTAGGGAGATAGTGGAAGTCCACTTGTCTTGAACAATGTTGTTATTGGTATATTAAGCACTAGTCGAATTGGTTGTGACGAATCCTATTATCCGGCAATATACACCAGAGTTTCAACTTTTATTCAGTTTATTCAGAATATTATGAACAATTCAATTACTCCGGATATTCGTGTTAAATATTATATGCGAGATAGGAACAATTAATAAAATGCTATAGAGTGAATGAAATAAGTTTTATTTTAAAAGGAGCTTAAAAAATTTACAAAGTGTTACTGTTTTGATTAATTATTTAATTAATTATTTGATTAGTTAATTTATGTTAGTGTAAAATTTATTCTAAAAAGTTTAAGTTCATTAATATTCTTTGCTTTGTTATAATTTTCGCATTACAAATTGCAATGTAAGAGCTTACAATTTGATGTTGTTATGATAATAAAAAAAAAGGTTACTCTGTTGAGAATTCGTACTTCGTATTATGTTTGCAATAGTAGAAATCGAATTTGAATTTTAGTAAAAATTTATCATTTCAAACAAAACTATAATAAACTTGTATTAGGTATTAATTTATAATTATTATTATGATAAACTATCATTAAACTATGATAAATTCTAGAAAGTTGTTCTCGATAGAATTTATTCGTTTGATATAAGAAAACATGGCCTCATTACTACCAAAGCTATTTCTTACAAAATGTTTTTTACTTTTACACATATAAGATTATTGTTGCATAAAGATATTTTATTTAATAAGATCAGTTTAAAGCATATTATGTATAGGAAATAATAATAAATGTATGTGCACAAAGAATGCAATGAGAATTTTTATGATGCAAACTTAGTGTTTATATGATTCATTATAATCTTATATTAGGGTTAATGTATATTTTGCTGCGTAAATATTATGATTTTATAAAATCATTAATGAGAATTAAAAAAATTTTATTTATCATTAGATGAAAGAAATTTTTTTAATATTAGATGAAAAAATAGCCAATAAAGTGTTTCAATCTATTACATAATAAAATTATTAGTATAATTATTTGAAACAAAGTTGAGAAAAAAAACTTAGGTAAATTTTTATTTGATGCTATATAAACAACAGTAATAATAAAGTATTGATTTTCTATTAATTAAAATTATAATATCTGAATTAAATATTCAAAACTTAAAAAATAATGATTTTAAAAATAGGAAAGAAAATTGAGAAAAACGGTATATTAAAGAAAATGTTGATATACTGTACATAAGTTTAAAATAAAATAACGACTTTCTGAGATGTAATAAAGTGGAACTTGAAAATAAATAGATTAAAAATATTTAATTAAATATTCCTATTTTATTTTATCTAAAGGTGCTATTTAATTTATAGGTTATATTTGATCTAGTCTATTAAAGATTAATAGGAAACATATTGAAGATTAGGTTAACTTAAATTACGCTACAGAATTCTACAAAAACACGTATGACTTTTATGTACCGTAAGCTAATTTCGTTAGCTTGCGAAAACTAATGTGACTAATAGTATTATGTTCGAAGTTTTTAGATTAGTTTAATTTTATCTGTGTATGCGTAATTAATATTCACCAACTTTTTATATGTTCAGATTCACCATTTTGAAATTTTTAAATTTAAATGCAGAACTTTATTTGTAAACTCTAGAAATGCATACAATCATTTACCATTAATTAGTTTTCGAAAAAACGATAATTCATTAAAGTATCATCTTGATCTCTAAAGGTTAATAAAACAGATGTTTTGATATTAAAAAATTAATATCTACTGTATCAAATAAACCTTAGTATCTTTAAGTTGAATCATTTTTCATTAAAAGTAATATTTTCAGTTTAAAGTAAATAGTGAATTAATTATTTTAAATACAAGTAATTTTAATCTAATAATAATAATTACACCATAACTTTATAAGTTTGGTGATGCTATGTGTATGTCCTGTCTTCATCGTATTTAGTACCTTTTTCGGATAATGAAAAATAAACAAAAGTAGTGATATGTACTCATTCTTTAGGATTTTGGGTTGGTATTCCAGGTACGACATCCAAATTTCTGTTTTATAATTTGGACACATTTCTCATTATTATACATAATCAAATATGTTTCTCGGATCAATGCTAATTAAGTTAATGATTAATTGTGTAAAAATGCTAATATTACATAAATGTAAAAACATATATAAGAAACATTCTATTATAGCTTGATAGTAATCATTTATGTTTCTATAGACAAAATTTTACCTTTAATATGCTTTTCCTAATTTATAAAGAAATTGTTTAAGTTAAGCTATTACAAACCGAACTTTATATAATTTATTTCTTGTGACAGTATTAGAACAATCTGTTTTCTCTACTTTTAAAGGCGTGAAAGATATAAAATGGATTATATTTATTTAGTGACATGCTTAATTACTTTTACGATAACATTTGTTATTGATTTTGGTAAGAAGTTTTTAAAATATAATTAAATTTAAAGTAAAGATTTGCATGATTTTTATGAGGTAATCGAAAAAAGTGTATTTTGATATTAAAAAGAATCCTTAGATTATTATTAAAGTATATTTATAGTATGTATAAGAAGTAAGTATACAAAAGTTATTTTAATTTCTTATTTTTAGTACAATCAAGAAGATTAGGCGAGAGTATCGTTGGTGGAGTAGTTGCCACTCCAGGTATTCACGCATATGCAGTTTCTGTTCAAATTCATAACAAGCATGTTTGTGGCGGCAGCATTATAGGTGCATACTTTATATTAACGGCTGCACATTGTGTAATTGAGGATGATAATAATTTTATAAATAATGAGATGACAGTTGTTGTTGGAACTCTGAAAGTTATGGATCTACATAACCCCATTACCCGGATATTAGTTGAAAAAGTTTATGTGCCTACAAAATATAAGCGAATTGATTTCAATAAATTAACAAATAAATCACCTGGTGAAGGAATGGAAACTGCAGACATTGCTATACTTAAGGTACAAGTCTTTATCTCAACAATTACACTAGCAAAAATCAAAGTTGAGTTTTTCCCCAAAATTTAACAAAAAATGTTTGGATTAAAATCCGATTATCATTCCGACTAGTAATTAAAGTCAAATTCTGTGATCAGACATTCTACGCGGACTCTCACACTGGAATAGCTGGAATGATTTGTTATATTTTTAAAATCATGAACTTATATTTTCAAAAAATGATAGATTATTATATGCTTAATTAATTATCTCTATAAGAGTAATCAATTTTTATCTGTTTTAGTTGAGCAAAGAATTATATATTAATAGAAATAGTGGGTTAAGAAAATTGGACCTTCCAAAGAAATCTGGCGTTAACTACCCAACCTATGAGACTGAAAGACCCATGGTTTCTGGCTACGGTTATGAACTTATACTTAATGATTACGATTCTGTTAATAAAAAAAGACGGGAAATACCTATTATGTCAAAACACAGATTAAAATATGCCGAAACTGTGGTTATTCCTCAAATGTTATGTAAAAATAAATTCGTAATGAATCTTGATGAAGGACAACTTTGCGCTCAGGTTCTACAACATCATCGTTCCAAGCCAGAAGGTATTTGTACGGTAGGTATAAATACTACAGATTATAAATAACTATTTATTTTAAAAAATATTCTTTTTCAAAACATTTTTTAATATATAAGTAAATATCATATTTATGATTTAATGGTACATTTTTAGGGCGATAGTGGTAGTCCTCTTGCTCTTGGTAATTACATTATCGGTATAGCAAGCTTTAGTTTTCCTGGATGCGATGAAAGCAGATATCCAGCAGTATATACAAGAGTTTCATCATTTATTACATTTATAACAAATGTTATGTACGATGTGCAATCAGATGACATTCGCATAAAAACTTACAGATCTATACTTCAATAGGGTAAAAAAGTAATTATGTATAATATTGATTTCCCATGAAAATCGTAAACTTCTTTTTCAATAACTGATCTGATGCTATAATATCTAGATTAAGTGGTAATTTAGTGAAAAATATGCATCAATTGGTACCACTAAATATAGTCCACAAACTATTGTCAATAGCTTAATATTTTAGCTAAGTAGTACTTATGAGAAAGTTTTGAATTTTGACATATATTTTTATTAAATATAAAATGATTTAAAAAGTAATAATTACAGTATAATTCATTTGTAGGTTATATCAATGCTAACATAACGTATTCTACATTTAGGATATTTTAATATTTTAAATAGATTTTTTGATTAATTTGGTTTCTTGAAATTACAATATGATATGTTTCATACGATATAACTTAGATTATTATTAAACAAACGGAATCCATAACGAGATCTATAATAAATAACAGATATTCTCTTTAATATCCAACGATTATTCATTGACAGAAACGATTAGTTGGAAAATCAAACAGAAATATATTTAAATGTTTGATTTATAATCTTTAAAAAATGGGATAATGATCTTACAAGTGGTGATGCGATGTGTTTTGATTAACAAGTTCAGATTAACGGCGGGTAGAATTAAAAATTTGCAAGCTCTTTTATCACGGTATTTCTTTGGATTTTTTGTATTGCTACTGTATTCGCACAAGTAGTTAAATTAGGGTGAGGTTCTTTAAAAATTCGCATTTTATTAGTTAACAGTGAAAGATAAACTTTATGTAAACACAGAATGAACCAATAAACTTAATTAACACAGCGTACGAGGTTGTCACGCGAGAGTCGTTGTTGGTACAAGACGAAAAGCTGTCCAGTCGCCCTCACAGCTCCCTTTTAGGCCGCGTACTTTTAAAATTGGGGCTTCATTCGAGTGGCTCAGCGCGTCACTTCCCACCTTTTCCGCCTCGCTGTTCACCGAAGTACCTTTCACGAATTCTCGTGTTGCGAACTATAGTATAATAATTATAGTCATAGTTCACCTCTAAGCAAGCAATCGTAACAATAAACGCTCTTGGTAACAATTTTCAATTAAACTAATGTATTCTTAATTCCGAATAAATATCATGGAGGTATTTGCAACCAGTGAGTTAGCTGTTTATTTTAAAAATATTTTATAATATTATGAAAAATTATTCAAAAGCAATAAATATTCAAAATATATTTTTAAATATAGTTAAAAAAATATAAAAGGATTAGACAATAAAGAATATCATTTAAAAGTATATTCACTGTCCATACATGGTTAGTGAGTTAG
Organism: Sycophaga agraensis; assembly: GCA_018906755.1. Classification (NCBI taxonomy): domain Eukaryota; kingdom Metazoa; phylum Arthropoda; class Insecta; order Hymenoptera; family Pteromalidae; genus Sycophaga; species Sycophaga agraensis. The sequence goes on from JACCIE010000004.1 coordinate 3,927,349, forward strand.
TAAATAAAGTAGTAGTAAATTAATATTTAAATTTTATTTTTATATTTAAATTTATTAAATGCTTGAATATTTTTGATACGAATGAAGAAACAAAAGTATATGTCAAGTACACGTTTGAATGCAAATAATATAAAAATGGTAGCTCGGGTATAAGTAGTAGATGGACGTAAATGAACTAATATTAATGTTTGTTTTCTTTTTATTTATTTAATTACCATGATTATCACCTATATAATTGCTTTTAAAATATTGTAAAGTTTATTATAATACAGTTTTAGGCGTACTTTTTTAAAATTTTTCCGGAAAATAATCTGGAAAATCTCTCAAAATATTTGGGAAAGGCGTTAACTCAACAAAAAATCAATTATTGTTTTTATTTATGATTATACTATTCTTAATTAAAGATATTTATTTTATAAGTCCAAATGGTTTCAAAATAAATATGTCTAAAATTTGACAATAAAATTCGTTGGCAAAAATATTACATAAACCTAAATTAGTCACGAGAATCTATGCTAAATAATAATGCTAGAATAAAATTTTTTATTAAATGATAAATGGATTCTTTGCTGTACACGCTGACTCAACCATTTCAAGATATTGTATAAAATATTTTTATATTATGTAATAGTTAGACAATATTTAATAAAGAAAATATGTTATAAAAACATGGAAAGTTTCAACACTGAAATAAAATAAAATAAATTTAAACACGACTTAAAGAATAAAATTATGCTACATTACAACTGGGATACAAATAATTAAAAATATGTATACTCTCCATTGATGTCACTTAACTATTTCGTGCAAAAAAAACGTGTTCAATTCGTACGTATGTATGTTGACTTTGGAGTACAGTAGATACAAAACTTTTATTTGAATATTGTTTTCGCAGAAAATTTCATTGGAATGTTTACTAGACACAGTATATCGGTGGATTTTTTTAACATTGAATATTTCCATACACAAAATCATGCTATATTTTTATAAGTTAACACGTTTTCCTTGTAAGCGTGAATAATATTAATTTGAGTTATGAAAAATGAGTAAAAAATCTTTATTAAAGCATTTTTATACAAAAATATATACTAGCTAATATGTTTTGATAATATCTTCGTAACTTATTTAATGTATTCTTATTAAAAACAATTTGATAATATACAAGATTATATCCTTATATTTGTTTGATTAAACTTATTTCAAAATTTACTGTACGATATTGTATACAAATATATTATATTATGCATTTAAAATTTCATGCATATGCTGTGTGTAATAAATATTTCAATAAAATCTTTGTGTTAAAGAATATTTATTTACATATGAAATTTTTATGTGTATAAAAACGCGGACGTCATTTCGTGTTTTATATGATAAATATTTTTACGATTTTCGATAGAGTTAAACTTTTTCTTGTTATACAATAATTCAATACGTACTATAGATGAAACACATGTGCACATGATAGATACACAAAATATTTAGAATACGTCTGTCTGATGTCTTCTGTCTCAAGGTTTTCTCAGAACACTCTTTATTAATATAAGCCACTTGTAAATGAATTAGATAAAAATAAATGATCGATGATACTACTGTCAATGACTTTTTTTGAATTGCTTGTTAATTTATTATTTTTATATTGAATTTATCCAACAATTTATTTTTATGTTGAAAATTCAATACACATTCTCGTTAAAAGAATATATAACCCTAAGAATAATAAGAATAAGAATATATAATATATGAATTTGTGTATTTTAATTATACTGTACACTTTTGTTTCTTATATAACAATGAGATAAGAACATAGATAAGTTATTCAACTTATTTAAAGTTTAATTATGGTATTAAAGTGTCTGTCAATAATGTCAGTTTAGGCGAAATATTAACCAACATACATTTGCATTTAACAGTTGCAATACAATAAATTGAAAATTCTTTGAAATTATTAAGCACTGCGTAATAATAAAATTATCGAATTCTTTATGCGCTATATTATGCTAAGTTACCACTGATTTACTCAGTTATGGAGGAAATAAAAAAGCAACTGATTCATTATTAGTTTCATTGTAATCTATAGTTTTCAATTGCATATAACATATCAGCACAAGTTGTAACCACAAAAGAATTTAAGTAATCACGTTCTTTAATATTCAAATACACATAATGAAAAGGTATTATTTAGTGGTATTTTTAAGTTTCATTCAGCTGTTCTTCTTTTTTGGAGGGTAACTTTTGTTTTATATTAAATGAAATTAATACATCATAATAAATAATCAACATACATGTTAAAATAGAAAATAAAATGAACACGTTTTTTTTTTAAACTGAAGCACGATATGTATCTGAGAAAATTGTTGGTGGTGAACCTGCTAGGACCGGTCGATTTAAATACCAAGTATCGGTGCAAGGAGACAAGGAACTTGATTGCGGTGGTGGTATTCTTGGAGAATTACATGTACTGACTGCCGCACATTGCGTAATTGATGAGAAAAATAGATTTTATGACTTTGACTTGACAGTTGTTGCAGGAACCATTGATGCAAAAGCTTCTACAGAAGCTGCCATTAGAATTCGAGTGAAAAAAGCTTATGTGCCCAGTACATATAAACGTGGTCCGCCCGATCAACTTGATAATCACGATCACGAGGATGGAGATATAGCTGTATTAATGGTAAATAAAACCTTTTCATTTTCTGGAAGTCTCCGATGATGAGAAAGAATTAGTAAAAATTATCTACCAGGCTTTGACAGGGCTCATTTCGAAACTTTGTAAAGATTGTTTAATAGTCCGGTAGGGGCTTATATTACTAATTCTTTCTCGACTTTATGTGTTTTTCACAATTAATTAACCGCCTTGTATCATTGTTGTTTATTTTATTTCAGTTGACAAAGAATTTGAATCTAAACCGGCATCCAGGCACTTGGAAAATTAGAGTTGCCAAAACTAGCTAAAGCTTATCCTTCGTACGAAGAAAAGGAAGCCGTGATTGCTGGTTATGGTTACCAAGGAGTAAAGTTAGTGCTGAATCCAAAAACTAATGAAATGGTAGAAGTTCCAACAATAAACAATTCCAAATTGAGGTGGGCAGAAGCAAAGGTGTTTTTAATCGAAATGTGCTCAGAAATATATCAAGAAACATTTTCTGATCACCAGCTTTGCGCACAAGTTAAACAGCGTAATCCAAAAGTACCAGAAGGCATTTGCACGGTAGATATGCATTGATCAAATATTATTTTTCTTTTTCGACGTAAGTTAAACGATGTGTCATCAATGATTCAATTGTAAATATTTATAACGATTCGTGCATTTTTCAGGGTGACAGTGGTAGTCCCTTGGTTATAAAAGAAAACATCGTAATTGGAGTAGTAGATACTAGTCCTGAGTTGTGCGATGAATCCCGCGTGCCAGGAATATACACCAGGGTTACGTCTTACCTGGAGTTTATTCACGATGCTATGGACGATACAAATACTTCTAAAATACGTTACAAAATATATTAAATTGAAGATACCTATGGTGTATTTAAATCTAAATTGAAAAAGGATACCGTAGACAATTTATAGAAAATAATTCTCAGCTTTTTAGAATTTTTTTCCCTTGGAGAAATCATTACACTTAACGATATACATTTTGTGTAAAAGATTAAGTATCACAATGAGGATATTGCTGTAAAAATGCTTTAAACATTATAATAAGTTTTTACTAAGTTTAAGACAATATAATTATTACAATTATATTAATTTATCGAATAATTTTACAAAAACTAGACATGCCAATAGGAGCTTATTCAGTTCCAAGAAAAGAGTCAGTAATCGTACAGGGCAGCGGTAGTTCACTCTTTTCCCCTTGCACGGGATGAGCAGATGAGATTGTTCCTGTACTGTGCATTATCTATGGAGCGGCAACCGAGAATTTGTTAATACGAGAGAGTGAGAGTAGCGATTAAGAAAAGGACGAGCAATTGTTTGTAAATTTTTAATAAAGAGCATAGACACGTGCAAGTTTGGCGAAAAAGAGTTTGATTTGCAAAGCAGTGGAGCCGTCCGTGGCGGCAAGCGCGGTAAAAAAAGGGCGGTACCGAAAGAGGCTGGATGCCGGGCGATTAGAAGGGCTAACGGGAAATGATTAGTGCGGTGGAGTCGGGCGGAGGCGAGCTCCCACGGGAGGGTCGGCTCTCGGCCGGGAGCGAGTCGCGCCCGCGATCTCTATGCATCCATAAGGAGAGAAGACGGGGGGGGGGCGCTCGGGGCGCTTTCTCGAATTAACGACATAACCTCGGCGGGCATTGTCCCCGCGGCGGTAATTACACCTGGCGGAACACGAGGGTGTCGCTTGCCCCCCCCCCCCCGGCGCAAGTGTGCCGAAGGGCAAGGGCTCACGTGAGAACGGGCCGCGGGCCGCGCCAACCTTGACCCTCATTACCGGGGCAGCCCCCGTTGGCTTTTGTTCCCGCGGCTCGGGCCGTGTAAGCGCGCCGTAATGCCATGTGAAAATGGCCAAATAGGGCCGCGGGCCGCGAGGTTTCCCGGGGGCCGCGGGGGCCGATCCCGCGCCGATAAGCCAACCCTCGTGGCCCCCGGGCGTTTTATTGCCGAGCGGGACATTGTCCCGGGACGGATAGATCGGGGGCCGCCCGGACCAACAGCGCGCGCCGGGGCTTTTGAGGCGCGGCTAATGAGCCCAAGCGCTAACGGCCGCCGATTGTCCCGCTAATTCCCCGGCCGTATATATATCGGCCGGGGTGAAAAATGCCGGCCGGCACTCCCTCGGCCGCATAAATCGCCCCGTGAAGAGGAGGCGTTCTTCGTTTTTTTTTTTTGTTTTTTTCGGTCGGCCCGCGCCAAAGGTGGCGCATAAATCCGGGCGCTGTCCCCGCGCGGCCGCGTCCATCACACCTGCCTTGGCACCTCGGCGGCCTCGGGCCTGTTTTCCTTTTCGGCGAAGGACCCGTCGGCCGCGATTCACGAGCGCTAACGACGCGGAAGGCCCGGCCGCCGGGCTAATGGCGCCCTGGCCTACGCCCACGCGCCGGCCCGAGACGACAGGGGGGGGGGGGGAGACGCCGTTTTACATATTTTTTTTTTTTCTCTTCTCCTTTTTATTTTTTATTCTCGCCCCTCGCACGCGCATAAATCCCCGCGGCAGGCGATCTCGCGGGGCCGTTTCGTGCACCCGTTAAGCCCTCCGATTTCTTACACACGGCCATTAGATACGCCCTTTTTTTTCTCTCTCTCTTCTCTCGCGGTCTCGCTGGTTGTTTACAGGGAAGCCGGCGGCCGGAACCCTTTTTCGGCCACGGAAGCCGGCGCGAAGGAGGCCGCTCCCCGAGGTTGTTTTGCCAAGGGCGGCCCGAACAAAGGCGGGCGCGCGCCCGCCGCGGTGGCCCGCTCATTAATTTGCCCGGTTTTCCGAGTCGGTAAACTTGAAAAAAAAAAAGAAAAAAAAGGCCGCGGGCCCGAAAAGTAGGCGCGGCGCGCGGCCCCTGATACTCCGCTTGATAGATGGTGCGCCGGCCTCGCAGGGGGAAAATGGGAGCTGTCTCCGCTCGGAGCTGGCGCCGCCCGCCGGCTGGTAGGGGCACGCCCGGCAATCTCGGCCGGCCGATCGGCCTATTTGTAGTCTCCGCGGCGTTGGCCCAGGGCGCCGCTCGGCCCACCTCGCCCACTCGACCAGAAGAGGAAAGAAATAAAAGGGCCAATCGGCCCTCCCCCGCGGGGATGCGTCCCGAAGCGCCGCGGCGCCTCCTCCCTCGGCCCAAAGAGGCCCGCCCGCGAGCTTCTGTTGCGCTCCGCCGGCCCCGGGGCTTTCCCGCCACGCGCACCGTAAGGCGCCGGGCCACTCCCCCCTGGCTAATTCGGGGCCCGCTTCGAATCGGGATGCAACCTGGTCGGATAAGTGTACCGTCTACAGGTTTAGAAGCTTATAAACACGAAGGATACAAATATCAGGGCAATATTTTTAAAAATACTTGTATTCAATGTTCGAAACCGGTATGACGCATCAGCGCGCGCGTCACGGTTTTGCCAAACACATGACAGTATAAGAGCGGAAGTTAAAAATGCGCAGAGATATCCATCATTCAAGTTTAATAAGAGATTAGTCATTACATACTTAAATTAAACACGTATTACAAATGTGTAAAAAATATTGTTGTGTGCGATTGTAATGTAAGCGACGACTACTCATGGCTTGTACAAGGGCTTGCATGCAAGAAAAGTTGCGACTTTAACGCTATTTCCTAGCTTGTTATATTGAATTTGTTTTCCCGATCAGGTTTTACCAATACTTTTACTATAGCACCAAACAAAACTTATTTAAAAAAAGTATTTATAGCCATTAATAATATGTTCTATTAAATCAATTATTTATTAATCAAGAATTTAATTAATATTTTAAAATGCTATTAAATAATTAAAAATGGTACACAATAGAATATAATGTATCGTATAAAATAAAAAATTGAAACACGATTACATAAATCTTTTACTGTGCCTTTATCTCTGTCACACCTATAGACTATAACAATGCACACACCCAACAGGGAGCAACAAATAATTAGAAAACAAAAATATAGTTGATTGAAATGTAGTAAAATTCAAGACATGGAGTCTTGGTCTGACCCGCAGATTTCATAGTAAAATGAAATGTAAAAGACGCATTTTTGAATCAAAGATGTATATTCAACACATAGGTCGAAAAGAGAACGATTCAAATATGGTTAAAGCCTTGACCTGTCTTTCAATAACTCTTTCATCCTTGTTGTATACGTCTTATCTTGCAAAAATCTATCGATCGTACAATGTATTGTCGATGTAAAATTGCAGAAAAAAAACGCAGCACAAGAGAACTGAACTTGTGGTACGATATTAAATTGTCTTCCGAACTATAATTATTTTATCAGCGCATTATGCTTTTGATCTGCATTAGCCCCGTTTTCAAAGCGTTTTTAAAAGCGGCAGTTATTATTATTATTATATCCGCGGTTATCAAGGAGGACTTTGAACATTTTAATACAAGTATAAATTCGCGCAATAGTTGCAAAATTTCCGAGGCAAGGGGGATAATTTACTCTCACGGATATTGGTTAAACAAACTAGTAAAGTTGTCCGTCGGAGGCGCCGTTGCAACATGTCTTCGCAGCTACTTATACGCTGTTTCTAATAATCGGCAATCCCATCGAATTTACGCGGCAATTATGCAGTCGTATAAAATATTAAAAGCGAGTTCGGAGTTAACTTTGACAATTTATAGGAGCTAATTTACAGGGTAAACGGCCGGGCGCCGCGTGGCTCCGTATAATTTTAATCAGACGGTTAGCCGCGCTGCCTCGGCCGGCGGGGAGGCGGCGGCTCGCGCATAGACGCCGGCATTTATACCCGGCAACAGCTGACGCGCCGCACAATATAATCGGAAAACAAAGCCTAAAAAGAGCCGGCGGCGCGGTTGCACAATGACGGAGACCCCGACGGCGGCGCCTCGAAAGTAAAAGGGATATACATATATATATACATTCCGCCGCGCAACCTGTCGGCCCGCGGATGAAACAATTTTTTTATTATTATTATTATTATCATCATCATCGTCGTCGTCGTTCCACCGCGCCGATTTTTTTTTCCCTCCGCGGTGCAGTGCACGAGGGACACACCGGGACGAGGAGACCTGTAACGAGACGAGCCGAGGGAGAGACAATGGCCGGGATATATCATAAGCCCGCGTGTAGCTACACGGACACGAGGCCGCATCGTCGGCGGAGCGACAAAGCCGGAGGATGATGCGCCACAGGGTTATGTATATACATATACATATCTATATATATATAGATATATTTGTGTATATAGCGCTCGTGCCGCTGGCCGAAAGATAGCCTCCCCCCCACCCTCTGATTTATGCAGCCCCGGTCACGAGGCGGCGCGCGCCGCGGAAACTGGAGCGCGAGGCAAGTGCCGGGCTCGTTACGGATACACGGCGCCGATTGTGTGTGTATATCTGTGTGTGTGTAGGCAGTGGGCCGCGGGGGAGGGGCCGATTAAAATCGGTTTGTGTATATCGGCGGAGGCTTTGGCCCGGCTCGCGTCCGTCGGCAGCGAGCGGCCGGCCTCGATTTTTTACCGATCCGCCCGGCAGATACACACACCCGGGATTTTTCCCGGCCATTTTTACGAGGGCGCGCCCGAGAGATCGAGGAAGCGCGATACGCGGGGCCGCTCGCGCGTCCCTACGCGATGAGCCCCGTGGAAAAGCCGGGCGATCGGCCGGGCTGTGCCTCGCAAGACCGTCCTTCCCGCCAATTATACACCGACGCCGATTTTTTATGGAAAATGATTTTCGCGCGCGGTTGACGCAGTCGCGGCCTATATATAACAGGGGAAAAAAAGGTGGGCTTTTCCTCTCGGTTAGGTGTCTGCGCGGGAGGGAAAGCCGGCGTCCGGGCGAGAATGTCGGTGCAGGCGGGGTGGGAGGAAGCCTCGGCGAAGGTGCGGCGCCGAAACGGCCGCTCCACTTGTTCCACTGGTCCCTCCGGGTTCTCGCCCATTTATTTTTCTCCGGCGCGCCTCTCGGCCGCAACAACTTTCGCCCTTGGGCCGCTCGCGCTGCTCTTATTTCAACGACATACCTAACTCGTTCGGCCGGCCGTCCCGCGACGACCGCTACTCCCCCGCCCCCCACCACGCGGACCGGCTCCGCCGGCCCGTGCCTGTGTGCGCGTCCACACGCGCCCGCCGGCCACCTACAACCGGCGGTCCCCGGCGCCGGCAGCGGCCCAGGGACGTACGATTTCATCTGGCCGCGAGAGAGGGAACTTTTCTTTTCCGCGGCCTCCCGAACCTGTTTCGCGCCTCGCTGGACTATCGGCTCGGATTTCCTTCGTTAAAAGCGCCTCCTCTTCTGCGCGGCCGACGACGGCGCGGCCGATACCGCCGACGGCGCGCCCGCCGATTTCTCCTCTTTTTTCTTTTTCGTTTTTTTTTTTTTTCTTTTTTTCTTATTTCGTTGGCTGTGCTCCCCTTCCGCGAGCCGAAACGCGCGCCGGCGTCCCGGCTTATCTCCGAGTGTCGTCCCCTCCCTCCGCGCCGCCGATTGTTTACCGCGACCGCGCGAAAAACCCCGGGAATTTATCACGGCGTAAACTAATCGCCGCCTAAGTGCCCCGGAGTATTGGGTTCCCGATGCACAGACGCACACGCGCGCGCGTACGTGCGCGCTCGGCTCATTTAAGTGGAGCGTAAAGCGCGCCCGCATCCGTTTGATGGGCAATTTTTTTGCCCCTCGGCGGGCGGCGATAAACGGCCCTCCTGCGAGGCGAAAGGAAGCCCCGAGAGGCCGAGGGATCGGCGCGTTTCCACGAGGCCCGGAGGCGCCTCCGAAAAAGGAGAGCCGGCCTGGAAAAGCCGCCTCGCGCGATCTCTCCTCGGGCACATTTTACAATATCATCGCGGTAACCGGGTTGCGAGCCTAGCGCGCACTCGGTCGCCATACCGATCTTAATTATGCATCCCCGATAGGCGGCCGCGAGTACCGCTGCCTGGGAATATCGGTGGAGGCGCTCCGGCGCGAAATTGGATTAGACCGCTGGAGGGTCGGCCGGGAGGTTTACACGACTCGGTGGCGGGCGGAGGAGCCGCGGCTCGAGCTGGCACACGGGCCCCCGCGGCGATAAAAATCTGCCGGTCGCCCGCGCGGTCTGCATATTATGTCGGGGCGACGATCGCGCGGGCCGATAAGCGCCGGCCGAGTTGCCCAAAGCCCGGGGACAATGGGCCGGGCCCGTTCCCGCGGGCCTTTTTCCCGCGGGAAATTTTCGGCGGCACCTGCCCCCGAAGCCGCGGTCGCCCTCGCCGTTCCATTGTCCGCGGGCCTCGGCGAGCCGTTCCCGCGGCGGCCGACAGCCCTCCGGAGATATGCGGAGATTGGCCGATAAGCGCGGGAGGAGCCGATCCGCGAGGGGCCCTCTCCCCTGGTTAGCCAGTGCATATTAGTCTCGATTCCCGGCGGCCTGGCACGCGATTCCGCGATGCCCCGGCGAAAGTAGCGCTGCTCGCCGAGCGATCATCCGCCCCGATTTCCGCCGGAATCCCGAGGCTCGTGGAATTATTACCGCTTAATCGGCCTTTGTGTCCCCGGGCACTCGGGCTCCTCCGCCGATTAATTATCGAAAAATCGGCCGATCGATAAGGGGAGCCGCCGCACGGCACGCGAACCAGGCCGTCCGCAGGTATATCGATCGTTATACGCGATCGCTCGAGCGCGCCCGTCTGTCTAGGTTTCTCAGCGGCTGCCTAAACGATCGCATGTCGCGCCGATTGGCCACGGACGGGTACCGATTCGCGGCAGCTCATTTCCCGGGGATACGGTGCGAGCGATGACCTTGGCCGACAAGGACGCGCGCCCTGGAAGCTCATCGCCCAGGGCGATCGTCCCCGCTAATGCCGCGGAGCCGAGGCTGCCTGGGTATGTACGCGCGTGCGCATATGTATATCGGCTCCGACGCCGCGGCCTATTCTCGAGGCGCGCAGTGGGGAGGGAAGGAGGAGAAACTCGAATCGCTGGGAGCAATTATTAGCATAATATTCGTAAGGTTATCCCTAATAATTCAATGGTAATAATTTTCCCTCGTGCGCGGTCCATTTACAATGGTTGTCGAAGTAAATTGCCGCGGAGTTCGTAAATCCAGGTGAAATTGCCCGCGCGATCGGTTATGCCCGGCGAAAAGCCGATGCAATAACTGAAAACGCCGATCACGCCGTTTACCATGGGTCACGCTCGACGGAAAACAGCCAGGAGGGCGCGATCCCCGTTCCTTCGGAGTTGCCGATTGCTTCCTGCATCCTGGGGCGGTACCGATTTATGCAGCGTCACCGGGCCCTCGACACCGCAACCGACCTACCCTGCAACTGACAAATATATGACGAATATTAGACGGGGAAAACTCCCGCGGGATCGGTTAATGCCGGTAATAAATCTCAACCGCTCCTCGAATACAGTTTCTCGGTAAGTAATTTACAGTTTAAATATACCAGTACATTTAGAAAGGTATAGGTTAACCTACTAATTGCGAACGCGAGAAACCCGAGCGCATTGATCAGAAGGAAAAACTGGTGAATTTCATGGCAGGGTTAGTCCTGGGGCCGGGCTGACGCAACGAAGCGCGGGCCGGACGATAAGGTGGACCCCCGCGGGCCATTAGCGGCGCCCACGTATAAGCGGGCCGAATCGGGCGCGATTACCCATTTGTAAACTGCGAGCGCGTAACGATTCCGGCTCTTTCCCGCGATCTATTACACGTACTTTGTTTTCCAAGCGGGTATACAAGCCGGCGACGCATAACGCCATTCCGGTAGGCTTACGGATCGATCCGCCGTAAATCTCGCATCCTCTCCCGCAGCTGCGAATTACGATGGCCACATAACGCGGGGAAAAAACCGGAAGCCTACGTGTATTGGCAGCCGCGGATACATGGAAAGCGTTAAAAAGGGCTCGCTGGTCAATGTACGCGAGACGCGTGTCCCCGGGCGCTGTTCGTGCCCGGGCAGCAGAGGGGGAAAAATGGCGGGCCGCGCAAGTGCACGAGAGCGCGGGGCCGGGACGGAAGAAGCCCTCTCGTGAGCTGCCGCGCTCTCCTATAATCGAGATATGCGCGCGGGGCTAGGTATCCCGCGCTCCAACGGAATATCCCCCCGAGCGATGTGTATATATATATATATATATGTACGTAGGAGGATCATCCGCGCCGTGCACTCGTTTAGGACTCGTGGCCGCGCGCAGATTTGGCGCGCGATACGCGGCTTGCCGATTCGGGCCCAATTTCCCTCTGATTGCCCGCGCGACCTATACGCCCTGGCACACATGCACGTGTATATGTGTGTGTGTGCGCGCGCGGGCGGGCAACAATATCATGCGAGCCGGGCGGGAGGGCGTTTGGAGGCAGATATGCGGGAGGAAACCCCGGGGGGAGGGGAGAGATTTACAGTTGGCCCGCGCGCGCGCGCGCGCGGCGGCATTAAAGTAAGCAGAGTACAGTTAACCCGAGATAAAACACTTTAATTATCAGGGGAATTGATAGTCAATCCGGGATTTGGCAATAAAGAAAAAAGGCGCACACACACACACACAGAGAGACACGTGGGTGTACGTATATTCCGTGCACGCGCATTGCGGGGCGCGCGGTGGACTCGTGACTTAATAATTAAAAAGCCGTGTACTACCGGTGTATCCAATTTATTTGGCCATTGTGTGCGTCATACAAATACCCCGGTAATAAGATAAAATTGGTACATTAATTTGATGGAATATCGTAAGTGGGCGAAAAAATGCGGCGCTGGGGTGGCGGGCGGCGGGTACAAAAGCCGCCGGGGCTCGGGGCCGGGCCCGGGGGCGCGTGGGCCCCGCGCCGCCCGGGACGTACGCGGCGACGGCCCCAAGTGCGTGCAAAATTCTCATAAATAGACGAGCGGCCGGGCGAGAGCGATAATAAATTTTATCGCCCGAAAACTACAAGCCGGGGAAATAAAATTTGACGAGCGCCTAATGGCCGGATCGTTAAGGAGGCGCGCTTGGCGCTTGGCGCGTGAAAAATGCGCGCCGCCGGGAGAGGAGCCGCAGCGATCGCGCGGACAAAGGGATATTAAAAGGGAGGGCCGAGGGGCGCGCCGGCCCCGGAGGGGGGGGGGGATCCGCGGTGACGCGGCCGTATGCATATTATGCGCATGCGCGCCGCCGCGATCGCCCCGCTTATCGCCGCGCCCGGCGGATCTCGAGAAAAGATGGCGGCCCGCCGAGACGAGGCGTGTCAACCTGCCAAATATTATGGAAATTTATTCGGCCCCGCCGGCGAGAGACGCGCTGATCCCCGTAATGGATTCCTCCTCGCGAGCGCCCGCGGAGCGCGGCCCCTAACCGACGTTTATTTTCGAGGGCGCGCGCAGGCGTACGTGTTCGAGGGGTCCAAGTGTCAAAAACCATTTGCGTCGCGCCCAATGAGCGCTTCAATTAAAGCCCTCCGTGTGTACGCGCGTGCATCGGCTGCCGTGTGTGTGTGTGTGCGCGGGCGCTAATTAATTTGCGGCGCGCGCCGCCCGCGGCCAATCACTGCGCCCGTATGAATTTCAAATTCCCCGCCGGCTAATCTCGGCCGATATCTCGCGCGCTCGTTAGCGCGGCTTGCTTCACCTTGCGCCCAAATTGCTCAATTACGCCCGCGGTGCGCGCGGCCACCTCCGCTCGCCGCCGCTCTATAATAGCGTCCAGCGGGAGAATCCCCGAAAAAAAGGCCCGTATAGGAAAGTGAAAGGCGCGTGCAGGCCTGCAGGCCCTCTATACAGGTACGTATATCTACACAGGCGGAGAGCCGCGAGAAAGCCGCGGCGACAGTGCGCCGGAGCGGCTCTCAAGGATCGCGCGGCGGGATAAATTCCGGCGGGAGGAAGGAAAAATAAAAGGAAAAGAAAAAAAAAAGAAGAATGGAAAGGAGTCGGGCGCGCGAAAGCGATTAAGGACGGGCCTCGCGAGGAGCGCGGGGAAAACAATTATTTGCCCGGAAGAGGGCCGCGGCCGGGTAACGAGACAAGGCCGGTCAAAAATGAAAAAAAAAAAGGAGGAAACAAAAGCGCATATTATGCGGGGCCGGCGGCCGATTGAAAAATGAAAAAAAAAAAAGAAATAAAGCAGCGGGACGATGTGCCCCCCGCGGGCGGCCAGAAAATTAATTCCGGGGGATTCCGGCCGGCGCGCCCGCGCCGTCACGGTGTCACGTCGCCCGGGGCGCCCTCGGGGTCCCGCGAAGGCCCGCGCGGCCCTCGTGAGAAGCGGATAAGTGGACGAGGTGTTAACTGTGCCCCGGGCCCGCGCGCTTCCTCTTGTATCAACACGCGCCGGACACAGGCCGGCGCACGAGTGCGGCCGCCTCGGCCGAGTCCAAGCGCGCCCCGCTGAATAAATATCCAAAGATACAAGATTAATGCGCGTTTAATGCCTCGGCAATAGGGCCGCCCCTCCCCGTGCGCCCGTGGCCCTTGTTGATTTTGCCGCGGACTTTGCGCCCGAATCCGCGGACGCAATCCGACGTCTCTTGACTCCGGATTGTCCAACGGAGCACGTGAAGCGCAATTTAAGCCGATCGACCGGCAAGCGGTGCTCAACGTTGCATTTGATTACATCGACGACTATAACGCCTGACTCTGGTTTTAACTAGTTGAACACTACTAGGCTTGGATGTTGCGTGGCTGAAGACAAATCTGGCCTCCAGCCATCGGAATGAGAATTTCAATCGGAAGTCGATTAATACGTATCCGTAATAAATCGGTTCTTTATTTATGTGTACACTTTTAGTGTATATTTTCGTTATTTATTGGTCAGGCAAATTGTTTCCTTTTGAGTTTAAGAATAATCATATCCGTTTACTTGATTTTTTTTAACTCGTTTCTCAACAGTGAGTCTCATTACTACACGTGAAAAAAAGAAATTGTAAATTTATCAATGAGAATGCTGATGAGGAATTGGTAGCTAAGTATTACACCTGGTACCACGAGTCCAGGGCACTTAATCAACAAAATCCAGAACCAAATACGAATAATGAAAATCTCCGAAAGTATAATAAGAGAGTGTAATCTCCGATCTCGCAGAGGGCCGGTGGCGACGGAGGCGCCGAGGCCGACGACTGCCCGGCACAATGCGCCGGGAACATATACCTATATATATATATATCGGGCCGAATTTTCACCTCGGTTCCACCTGTTGCCACGGCCGGGAGCCCCGGCGACTGCCTCCGACCGGCCTCCTCCTCCTCCTCCTCCGATCCGGCGATATAGTCCCGGGAGCAGGTGCCGGGGGGACACGCACCGGCACCCTACATACATATACACAGCGCGCGCGACGCCCCGCCGAGGTTAACGCTCGGCCGAAATCTCATAATCGGCCGCGGCGAGGGATCGATTCTTCACGCGCGCCGCCCGCCAATGGTTAATAATTTAATTATAGGCATTATTGAAAATGCCGCGGCGGCGGGGGCGGAGATTCCCCGGGCTTATCGGCCGATCGGCCGCGGCGAATCGGCCGCCGCCCGGGGCCGCCGACGCACCGGCTATTATCGAATTATCCTTATGATCCAAAGCTGGGCCGAATCATTGGCGCGGCGCGCGACCCGCGAGCTCGCCGGGCCTCGCTTATATACATGCTCCTTTTTCCCCCCGCCGGACTCGCGTTCAATATATACTTCTCCGGGGTTTATTTTCCTCTTGTACGGCGCGGCGAGGGAGGAGGCAAAAAAAAAAACAGTCGATTCCCTCGCGAGGCGCTCCGCAAAAAGGAACTTTCAGGGGGATTCGCCCGGCCGGATCCAGCGTCGCGCGTGCATGTGTGTGTATTCTCCGAGAAGGCGCGTTTATTGTTTTGAGGGCGGCGGGCGTGAGCGAGGCTGTTTGAATTTTCGTTGACGCGAGCCGGCCACCTCGGTCGAACGGAACGAAAGCTCGGCCCGCGATTAATAATGTTTGATGCTCTCGGGTGTAAGTAAGAAATGAGAAATTTACACTACAAAAGAACGAGATGATACTCCAAAAGCTCGGACCGTTATTCCGGCTGCAGTGATATGCTCTCCCACTCGAGGTTTTATTAATGAAAATTGATTCGAGAGATTCCGAGAGAAAACGCTCGATGAAGTCCCTGGGCGCTAAGAAAATAATAGTTGTAAGAAAATGACGCCCGAGAGCCATTAGAAAATGGCAACGAATGCGTCGAGGCTAATTTATGCCTACAGGTAAAGATCCCCGGGTTTCTGTTCGTGTCCGTAAGTTTATACTTCATTTAGCCCGCGAGCATAATAAGCCAAGATTTTTCCCTCCTAACGGAATGGAAATGTTTAACATATTGTAAGCATGCCGAGACATTATTCCGCGTGGGATGATTATTTCCCTTTTCATAACCGTTATTGTATTATTTTTATCATTACATTACGTCATATCCTCGCGCATTAATTAGTCAACGGGGCAGAATATAACGTACCATTCCCCGAGATTCAAGGGGAATCCGCTCTCGAAAATAGCCACTTTCCCAAGCTCCCGTGCGGCCTGTGCATAGGTATATATACAGGGTGTCCTCCGATAAAAGGTGGCCGGGGGGAAAAAATCAGGCGCGCGGTCGGACGTCATCGATAAACGTTCGGCGGGACCCCGCGGGGGCGCGAGAGTCACGAGGGCCCTCGGTTAACAAATGCGACCAATCAAAGCGCTCGGGCTTAGCGGCGGACGGTCCCGCGGGCGAACATGGCCGCATCGACGGGCCTAACCGCCTGTCGTCGCTCGTCATTTATATTTTCCAATCGGTCCCCGCGATCTGCCATTTTGTCAATGTAGCGTACGGTTATATCTACGCTTCGCGCCTACTTGTGCCTGTACGCTCGGCGCTGCAAGCGGCTGGTCTTAATACGCGGAGATCGGCTGCACGCGGGGCGACGGCCTGGAAAAATTTTAAAACCGATCGACCGGGGCCTCAAACGCGTGTGTATATCTGTGTGTGTGTGTGTGCCCGGTGTAAGCTGCTCGGCCAGCGGGCTGTCCTCGACTTTGTCGCCGCGATTGACATTTCACTGAGGCTCGGCAGCAGAAAAGCAAAAAAAAGACTCGTATCCCGACCGACTAAGTGGCACGCGGCTATATTTAAAGCCCGCGCTTTCGGGGACGGGACCCGCGCACCCGGCTCACCTACATAATTCTGGCTAATCCAGGGCGGACAAGATATAAACACGGATCGATCGGAACGCTGTGCAAGACGTTACACGTCCCTCGACCATCGGGAAAAAGGATACAAAAAACAAGAGCCTCGCGGGGAGTCGAGCGTGCAAGGGAAGCCTGCCGGTACAGAGCGGTGTATATATACAGAACGCGGGCTCGTCCACGGGGCGCACAATGCATATAGGATGGGCGCAAAAGGTGCACACGTACAGGCGCGGGGCTCCGCCGGGACTTTGCATAAGAAAGTATAACCCGTCCGGCGCGAAATCCCCGCGCTACGTATCCATTATAAGGGGCCGGGCGTTCATTATGATTCATTATTAGGTCCTTTGTGGGCAAGTCCGGTTCTCCGAGTCCTAATTCGGCCTCTGGCGGCGTCGCGGCGATCGCGGCGAGCTAGGCGCGGCCGGTACACCTGTAGACCGGGTGGCCCGGTCGATCGGCCTCGGGAGGCAAAAGGACCGCGAGGACCCGCTGGCTTTCTTACGGACACACTCGCACACACATGTGTATACACGTGTTCCCCCGGGCGGCGCGGGAGCGGCGGGAAGGACAGGCGTGCCTCGGCGCGCCCCGGGGAATTTCGTAACCCTCCCGTGACTCGGTTAATGCAAACGAGCGCTTACATTTTTACTTGCATTATATATCCGTCATTTTTTATCCGTGTCGCTTAACGGGCCTTTAATCCTACGACTCGTCCCCGCGGTCCTTTTCGCCCGGAGCGGCGGGCGCGCGGGCGGCCGGGGCCCTGACCTCGCTTGACCCCGCGCGCATGCGCCCGCACGCACCCCGCGGGCCCCCGGTCAAATTGCCCCGGCCCGCGGCCGAACGGGAGTAAGAAACGATCGGCCGATTATACCGCCCGGTGCACAGAGCCCCTCGCGACGCGTCGCCGCCGCCCTCTATACATATCGAAATTATCCACTTAACCGCTCCCCTCAGCGCGGATTCATATGTATATATATACGCGCGTATATCGCCGCGGCTGACAAATGGACCGGCATCCGCCCCCCCGGCGTTCCCCTTTTTTTTTTTTCCCCTTTTATACCCCGCAGCTCGTTAGGGCTGCCGCGTGTACGCGCCGCGGCCGCATTAGCGCCCGGGCCCTAATTGCCCGGAGGAGCGCATTGTCCGCCGGGGATTTATGCTCGCCACCTGTGCCCGCGCCGCTCCCGCTTTCCGAATAAGCGGAGGCCGAGCGAGGGCAATTAATTCGCGCGGGGATTTATTCGGCCGCGCCCGCGCCGATGCTAATCGAACGGGCGAGCCTCCCCCAAGCGCCGGGTATATACGTATATACAGCCGGCTGCTAAGGGGAATTATTCCGCTGGGCCTTGCGGCATTGTCGCCGCGTTGTCGCCATGTCGCCCCGGTGAAAAAGGAATCGAGCGACACATGCACCGCCTGTCTACGTGTGTGCTCGAGCGAGATTTCGTGACGAGGCCGATCGCTGCTCGAAACGAACGATCATCGGGCCGCGCCAATAGAATCTTGAATAATTATACAAGTTGTAGGTGTACCGAATTTAATCAGGTGTCGTACAGAACCGTCGATGTTTATCGAGGCGTAGAAAGCTTTCTCCAATATGAACAGATTTCAAATTTGAATGTATAAATCGTTAGGCATTTATCAGTTTTGATTGTGCGTCGCCCTGCGAGCGGCGTGAAATGGTATTCGGATTTTAAAATAGAAATGATAAAAGATTCCGATTGGGTAGGAATCATTAAGTAAGCGGCCGAGTAAAAAAGCGAAGCCTCGTTAAGATTGCAGGGAGATAGGCAGAGTTGGCTGTTAAATAAAGCGAAACGAGGGGCGCCATAAAGTAGACAACGGGGAGAAAATTCAGGAGGGCGATGGCTTTTCCCGATAGAGACGCGCCGCGGTAGTTCGAATTGGACTGGTTGGCCCCGCGAGCAGGGCCTTATCCCCCATCTTGGCTTCCTTAAACGCGCGTAACCGGGCTCGGCTCGCGCACCCGCGCGCATCGCTCAGGGGTTTAGCTAGCCGATCGCAGATACACGCCGCGGACTTAATAAATTACCGATTACACGGCTCGGGCGGGTAAAAATGGCCCGAGCGATCGCGATAAGTCCCCCCTGCCCCGGCGGCCGGGGGTCAGGCGGGGTCGAGCGTCGCCCGGGCGACGCGGCTACCGATCGCCGGGGGATTAATAAATCGGCCGGGGCGCCCGCGGGCTTTCTCGGCGGGCCGGGTGAAATCACAAGTGTCCGTGGCCTCGCGGCGCGCACCTGTGCGCTCCCGTCCCCCCGGGGCCCGAAGGCCGCTCACTTTCCTCTCCCGATTCCCACATATCGCGCGCGGGTAGAAAGCGCCGGAAGCCCCGGCTCCCCGTCCGTGCATCATATCGGAGCACGTGCGCGCCGGCGCGGCGACTCTCGGGCCGGCAACACCCTCGGCGAGACAGGTGCTGCACCTGTCGCGGCCCGCAGCAGGTGTATTCTCCCCGGCGTGTGTACGCGCCGGCCATATATGCTAATTGGCCCGGGCGCTCCTCGGTGTTTCCACGGCCGATCGGCTCTCTCCCGGCCCCCCTCCCACCGATATATACACAGCTATATATATATATATATGTATGCGCGTACGTATAAGGCCGGCAGAGGGATTTAACGAGCCGGATCCCCTAGGCTCCCAGGGCCCGGTTTTCTTCCACTTTTTGGCGGAATGCCGATCTCCCTCCCGGAGGCGGGAGTCGGAGTCGGCTTTTTATTCCCCGGCGCCTCGGCCGAATCGGCCCGGGCTTTTTCCCCGCGATCGGCCTAGGGCCCGGGCGCGATTCCGAGAAACGATTTGGCGCGCGGCCTGGATTCCGACACCTGCCGGCCGAGGCGGCTCGCCCCCGCCTCGATCGCCCCGATCGATCCCACAATGGAATGTCGCGCTCGGCCCTTCCCTCGGCGCCCCGGCCTCGAATCAATCGGATCGAGGCTTCTCCCCCCCCCCCCCCCCCCCGCATCCCCCGGGCCCCACGGCGGGGGCCTTATACGGGACCGTTTTAATGTTTCGCCCGGCTCGCGATTTATTTCGGAGAGTCGGAACCGCGCATTATGTAGGCCCGCGGCCGGGCGCCCGCGCGTATAATTAGCCCAGGGCGTAAAAGGCCCATTTTTAAGGTGCAAACGTCCCGCGCGAGCGGCCGCGGCGACCGTGCAATTTGGTAATGTTTATATCGAGGCCTGCCCGCGCCCCGAATCCCAACCTCCGCCCGGTGTAATTTCCCGTAAAAAATCGCCCGGGCCCCCTTGCCGGGCCGTAAAGAGCACGTATGTGCATATAGCCCCGGGAGCAGGGACAAAGCCGGGGGACGCGCGGCCCGCGGACGGCGCCCCCTATTAATTAGCCGCTAATTACCGGGTCGCCCAAAGGCCCTTTGTCAATGTTCCCTCCTCCCCCCGTCCGAGCCGCGGTAACGGTGCGGCCGGGCGACGTTGCCGGCCCGAGCCCTACGGCGCGCGCGGATCACCGATCTCCCGATATTGCGGCCCGCTGCCCCTGTGTGTGTGTCTGTGTACGCGCGCTCCGCTAGGACGCTCGGCCGAGGATATTGAAAAGCCGAAGACGCGCGTGTGTGTACGACGAGGAGCACGATTCGTCATCGGGTAGTTTTCTGGGTCAGGCGCGAGCCCCGCGTCCGAAGGCTTGTAATTGTATGCGGGGCGGATAAAAAGAAAAGGTTTATGGTTATTGGCTTAGTCTGGGGCGCGATTAAAAAGGTGGCCTACTGCCTGCGCGGCCCGATCGCCGACGCGTACATCGGCCCGCGTAATAACCATCGCCGGCGAGTGATTCACGTCCCTCGTCGAGGCGCCCTCCTCCACGTATAGGCGATCGCCCCGCGCAAACCTCCGCGGCGCCTCCGCGCAATAATCGATATACGTTATAACAGAAGGCACGCCGGTGGGTGAGACGAGCGGAGGGCCACTGCCGCTATCCCCCCCCCACCCCGAAAAGGCCGCATTCCTCCGAGCGGTCTGCGCGCATGCACATCAGTCTTTCCCCCGGGGGCACTTATATGTAAAATAGTCAAGGGAAGGGCCCACGCGAAGACGAGCGGATTCCTGGGGAAACGGTAGCGGCCGCCCGGGGCGAGGCCGCCTGCCCCCGTGCATTCGTTTAATGCATAGTTTCGCGGTAACTCGGCGGCGCTCTACGGGGGCGGCCCGGCCTGTCCCGCGCCCATGTTGTATATAGGGCCGCGGGCCAGTATCGCGCCGATGGGAAAGAGAGCGCCGGCTTTGCGTTTCTCACGAAATTTCTTAGGCACGCCGGGCCGGCGAGAAAAAAAAAAAAGAAACATAAGGAGCACCACGAGCGTAATTTTAGATGCGGCTCGGGCTTTCCTTTTTCTTCTTCTTTTCTCTCTTTTGTTTTATCTCCTCGCGCACGCGGCCTGCCCGGAGCGGCGCACGCGCCCCGGGGACGGCCCGGGCGCGGCCCGAGGAATTCCGGGGAAGCGGCCGCGCCTACGCGCGCTTTTTGGCCGAGGCCCGAGGGCTGATCCCCGCTCGGGAGCCGCGCCTTTCATTCATTGGCTTTTTCGGATTCCCCCAGCCGCCTGCATAATTCATTCGCGCTTTCGCCAAATTTCATTGTTTTTCTCGACTCGCTGCGGTGCGGAGGGTGTCGTGAACCGGCCGACTGCAACTATATACTCTGCGGCCGACAGGCCCACCGATCTCGTCCTCGAACCGTCTTTATTCAATGTACCGATGGTTTGCGAGATGGTCTAATCAATCAGCCCCGTCAAAAGCACTTTCTTTCTATAGAATAATTCTTTCTTTTTGCCAGATAGAAAAAAATCTTTTACTACAATCTATTAGACGAGCAGATGAAAGGATCAAATTTCCAGGGAGAGAAAAAAAAGAGACCATCGAATAATCCCGGCGGCGGCATTCAAATCCATAAACAACTCTCGGGAGGAGGTAGGCGGCGCGCGATTCGCCGGACGCTCCGCGGTAAGGAGGCTCACGAGACCCGTTTGTCGGCGACTCGACAGCCGAGCGAACAAACCCCGGGTGAAATTGAGGGAAAAGCCGGGGCGCGTGTCGAGGCTGCCGGCCGAGGCGGGCCCGTTACTCAGCCGCGGCCCCCGAGACAAGCCCGCCTCGGCGATGTAGAGCGCCGGGACGGCTTCCCGGGGGGCCTTATCTCCCGGCTCGGCGGGCAGGCGGCCGGCCTATACGTATATACGTATATATACACAGAGCGGCGGGCCTCCGTCGCGTCCCGGTGACACTGTCGGCGCCTAATCGCTCGCGCGGAAGTTAGGCCCCGTGTCCCTGTTTCGCCGAGGTGGGATCCGCGCCGGGGAGAGATTTTCCGCCGCGGCGGCTAATCGGCAATCGCGCTCCCGATCTATCCCCACAACTCACGGCGGCACGCGCGCCAGGAAATATGGCCCGGCAGACTGCGAATAGAGATATCGCGCGGGACTCCGCTGATTTACGGGCCCAGATGACCGGGGACCGATCCGACAAATCGAAGCCACTTAATTGCGAAAAGCGCCGGGCGCCCTGTCGAAACGGTAAAAATACCTGCACCTCGCGGAGAGCCGCAGCCCCGGTGCCGATCGGTATGTGTGTGCACATAATAGGATCCTCGCGACCTATAATGGGCAGCCGGGGCTCTTTCGGAGAAGCGACAGGTGGGCCGCGCCCACCCCCCCGGTCTATAGGAGGGCGCCGTGTACGCGGGGCCCGTTTAATGACGCGACAGGGGCCGCGATCGGCAGTGCCACACACCTCGGTATCGGCGCCCGCGACCTAACGAGCCGGCCGCGCCGATCGCCCGAGGAGATCGGTAAGCCCGCGCCCGGGGCAATTATCGCGCGAGGCGCCAAGTCGTGATAGGCCGCTTAAACCGATATAACCTCTCAATCGGCCGGGCCTCCGCGGCCCTCCTTTGTTCGCGAGGGCGCCCCTCGCGAGCGGCTCGCCGAAAAGCCCGAGCGGATCCTACAGGCCTTGGCACGTACAGTCCGGCGATTATAATTGGAAAAAGAAAGGAGCGGTGCCCCCGGAGAATCCCGGAGGCTGGAAAGGGTCAGCCCGCGGCCGGGGACATAATGCCTTAGGGCCCTCGTGCCGCGGCAGTATCGACGTGCCGGGGGAATAATTATAATCGGTCCTCGTCAAGGGCCGGGCCCGAGGCGGCCCGCGCGCGGGACACGACTTTAACGGTGCGCGCGCGCGCGCGGGCCCCCGCGGCAAAAAGATACCCCGGGCCCGATAAGCCGCCCGGGGACAATATTTCAAAGGAGATTTTAATTGGCCCTCGCTAGGCCGCCCGCGACTCCCCGGGATTAACTGCGGCGCGTGGCTCCGTCGCGGCCCGCCCAATCAGCGGCTAAGTAATCGCCCGGATCGCCCGCGAAAAACAAACCCCCTCCCCCGATAAGCCCTTTATTAAACACACGGCCATACGTGCACACGCGTCCGTGTGCATGCCTCCTTGCCCGGGGATCATTGGCAAGTACGGGCCCCTTTGTCCCCCCGGGGAGCCCTTCCACGAAGCTCCTCCTCCGGCCTCGTCACACAAAGACGTCCCGATTGATTAAGCGCCCTAGGACCTCCTCGGCCGGCCAGCATCCGGCGGCTTTGTCGGATAAGGAAGGAGTCGGCCGCGGGCGGCTGTGTATACGTACCTGCACCGGCTCCTCGCACCTTCCCCTCCTTCGGGGAATCGTCCGGTCGCCCGCTGCGCCCGCGGTATCGCGCCCCGGAATCTCCGGCGCGCCTTCGATCTTTCGGCCGGCGACCCCGTAAACGCTCCATTTGCCCCCGCGCCCCACTCCCTTTGCCCCGGAGAGCGCGGGGCGGAAACTAAGCCCCGGGTTGTCTTGGAAAAGCCGCGCGTGGACGGACCGTATAACGCCACCTCGTTCGCCCGGTTGTTATTGCCCGCCGCGCCGCCCAGTTTGTTTTTCTCCCTCCGTGCTTTTGTTTATAAATTATTTCGCCCGAGGTGCACGTATCGACGCGCGAGTAAGTTGTTAGTTTATGTCCCCCTTGGATAAGAGGGGCGCGCGCGGGCTGGATGTCGCGCGGAAACCTGCACGAAACCGGATTCCATTAGTGTCGTAATTCCAGGGCCGCAATTATAATTGTATTGTTGTCATAATTAGTGTCATAATCAAACGTCCCGATGCACGCGATAAAAGGCATTTTCTCCGGCAAACTGGTTCCCCGCACGAAGGACTCGCGGCAGCCCGGCAGCGAGACGCCGCGCGCGCCTCGAAAGAGACCTCGTTCTCCCGATTGATCGATAGGTTTTAATTATATTAATTGCTTTTTTTTTTTCAGGAATCAACCTGCAGCTGGCCAAGGTATGTATCGGCTCGTGTGCGCATGTATATATATATATATATCGGGCCCCTTCCTCCCGCGCGCGAGATAAGCAAATGCATCCCCGCGGGATAACGCGGGAAATTCTCACCGTAAATCAGGGTAGAGTGGGCCGAGGGAGGACTTTCCCATAGGGCGCCGCGGCTCCCTACTTCCGCGTAACGTTGACGTAGGTAGCCTCGGGTTATAAAGCGTTAATAGATGCAATTAGCGATCGCCGCGGGTAGCGCCGATGCACGGGCTTCCCGCATCCGCCATATCTCCCAGGTGCAGCCCCCGCCCGCGCGTTCGTTAAGTCGGAACAAGTTCCGCCGGTGGACCGAGCCAACTGTAATTCACGTATTAGCTTCTCCCCGGGTCCTCGGCTAATTCTCACCGGTTTATACGTATACCTACATGTATATATATACGTGTGTGTGTGCATTGACCGCGGCGAGGTGCCCGCGAGCCTACCGAAGGCCTGATTTATCGCCCTTTTTTTTCTGCCCCCCCGCCCGGTTTAGCAGACAGTGATAAGGACGGTTCCCGGGGGATTTGCGCCGTAATACACCGAGTCGCGGGAGCTTCCCCCTTTTTCTCTTTTCTCCTCAAAAAGTCGCCTCGCTCCAAGACGAATGGCCGAGCGGAGCGCGGCCGGGGGAGGATCCCTTTCCGGCGGGGATCAATTAAAGGATCATCCCCCGGGGCGGGGCTTTTCCGGGGGCCCGCACCTACACCCGCCGCGGCGCCTGTGTACGGCCGCGATCGTAAAAGCCGGGCGCGCTTAGGATTCCGGTTGAAATGCCCGCGCATTAGGGCCACTCCCCGCGGCGGACATATTTATCCACTCGCAAATCCCGGGGCTCATATCGGCCCGCGGATAACGAAAAAAAGAAAAAAAAAAACACACACACACATGTATATATATATACACACGCGAGGCAGAGTAGTGGGAATATAATCGTATCTCAGCGGCTGCATCCCCGGGCTGTTGGCGAGCGCGGGGTCGGGCCGCGGAGGGGCCGAAAAAGGCGCGGGCCGGCCGCGCGTCCGCGAGGGGAGATTTGTGGCCGGCTGATTGAAATAAACTGCTTACCGCGCGATCGCCGCGACACGGATATTACGCGGGGGCCCGGCTATCATCCTCCTCCCCGCCCCCCCCCCCTCCTCATCCGCCGGGCCTCGTTTCGCGCGCCGTAAACAAGGGAGGAGCGGACGGGCGATCGTTGGGGATTATTTGCGAGGCGGGGGCCGCCGATATAAAGCGGCGTTTCGTTTTCATTCTTTCTTTTCGCGTTTGTCCAGGGCGCGACGACGGTAGCGGCCGCGAGGGGGCGCGCCGGCTCAATGTTTTGTGGGTGTCGGCTTTACGTTGCGCGCTAATGACGCGTGTTCCTCCGAGGGGGGGACGACCGATCGTCGGGCCGCGTAGTTTGGTCGGCCGCGGCTGCTTATCGGCAATTATCGCCGCGGCCTTCGCGGAGGTACGTACAGGAAGGAATCCGGGGGCGACAGTCGTCACCGCGGGCCGAGGCGCGCGCGAGGAAGCTTACGGGCTATCAGCGCCTCGTAAAGAATCGGCCGCGGCTCATAAAGTAGCGTTAGATCGTATCGGCAATGGGCCCTGTGCCCACACGGCCCCGAAGAAAGGAGCCTGCCTTTACGCGCTCCGTTGCGTATGCATAATTTCGCGGGAGTATACACGGATTTTCGACGGGCCGCGCGACGCCGAGCGCGTCAATGCCGGATTGCTTACCTCCCGTGAGCCTCCAATCGCCGTGTACACAAAGCGCGTATGTGCCTTTGTGCCTTTTATTTTTATCATTCACGCAGGTCCCGCTGGCTAACTGGAAAGACCCCCAAGGCTATTCCCTCGTTTCTTTGGACGCCCGGTCTGTTTCTTTAGGGCGTATCTTTTTCCAAACTTTACCAATAATTTGAAATCAACGGCGCACCGGCATTTTTTTCAAACTGTTATTACTACACTTTACCTCTTATTTATGCGGAGTATATCCTTGTAACATAAAAAGTGTCCGTATCAAAAGAATTGAAAAATAACATTTTTAGTGCATGTGGCAGAAACTAATATAACGAAAGGTGCGTAATCTACACTATTATTGTCATTTAATGGTACAACGAAATTATTGTTTGTTAGCCGACGTTCGAGTATTCCATCGAGTCCATCGGATATCCATTACTTTAGCATTTTTCAGTATAAATTTGAAAGTAAGGAAAAATGTTTATCAAGTGGCACAGTGTAAGAATCACGAAGAGCCCGAAGCACTCCCGAATGCTTTGATTTACTTCAAAGTAGAATAAGAAAGATAGAAAAGTACATAAAGTGGGCATGCCTTCTCGAGAGCCCGCAGCTATATCGACCACGGAGCCGGGCAATATTTGCCAAGTTGGCCTTTTTCAGTCTCTCAAATAGCGAAAAGAAATTTCCTAAATCAAAAAGCGAGATCCTTGAGATACGCCCGTTATTACAGCCGACCGCGGGAGTCCGCAGTGTCTGTGCCCGTGCAAAGATAAACGAGAAGAAGAATTAATAAAATACCCCTTTTTTTTCTCTCTCGCGCAGTTTGAGTGGTTTGCGGTAATAGATTTCAGCGGGGCCAATTCCCGCGGTTGCGGAACTCGCCCCGGAGATAATAAACTTTTATCAGGCCAACGGATTGGCAATTCGCCCCGGCCAATAAAGAGAGTTAGTAGCGCGCGCGCCGGAGTAAATGCCGGGCAGTTAAAATCACCCGGTAGCCCCAGAGGGTTATATTCCATCCGGGCGGCCGATACACCTAGCGATATATACACGGCCTCGCGGCTACTTAAACTCTCCCACCCTCCCCGAGCAAACACAGGGAAAAAGCGGGCGGTAAGAAAAAAAAAAAGGCACAAAAATTATTAGCGCCCGTAAGCGGAGGAGGAGAATAAAAAAAATAAAAAGGCGAGCGGAATCGGCCGGCAGAAAATTTCTCGCTCGCGTTTAATGCGGGGAATAAAGTAGCGCTCGCCGTCCGGGTCGAGATGGGGTCGCCGCGAGACAATGGCCGCGCGGCCCATATGCAGCCGGCCGCCGCGCAGGAACATTGTCTCGCCGGGCCGTAAAATAAAGCAGCCCGCGGCGGAGTCGGCCCGCGCGTCCTCCTGTGGGAAACCGCCTCCGCCCCGCACGCACGCCCACACGGAGATACACAAGTGTGTATACATATCGGCCGGTGGCTGGTTTATTTTTCGGGGTGCAGTGCCTCCGCCTAATCTCGGAAGGCCGAGAGGTAGTGCGTCTCATCGGCTGTGGCTGGCCGACCCGCTATATGTACGTCCTCGGAGAATATGCGCTGCCGCTGATGTACGGGCTTTGGAGACGAGGGATTTCACGGGGCCACTAAACACTTCCTCGAATGCACCGGCCACTCCGTCATCGATTTAATCGGGCCGGATCCGCCGCGGCTGCTAATTCCCAGGCGGCTTGTGCGAGCTGATGGAGGAAAAACGGGCCCCCCCTTGCGGCATCGCATCGGGCACGCGGACGGCGGTGCCGCCGCGGCTTTTCACTTTATACATTTCGAATGCGTGCCGAGCTGCTTGTTATTATTTCCAAGCTAAACTGTATAAGACCTCGTATAAAGCCGCGCGTATATATATAAACTCATATGTGTTTAATACACCGCGGAGGAGCTAAAAGCGGGGTTTTATGCTTTCGGCCAATGGCTTATATATATATACGCGCCGGACGGAGATTGAGTTTCTAACTGCCAACTTGGTAAAGCCGCATCATTTTTATCGCGGGAATAATTTATTGTTGCGGGGATAATAAAATCCCGCGCGTAGCTTTCCTGTCGATATAATTAAGATTTCGCCGCTCCCCGAAGAATAACATTCGCCCGTTGCAACCTCGCAGCTCGATTGGGAAAGAATGAGAGGACGACAAAAAGAAAAGTATCATTTTGAATTAGTAGCGTCTCGCTCGTGCGATCACGGTACGCGTATATGCAGATCGAAGCGCCTCCTTGTAATACTTATGAATATATTCAGATAAATATAATTTTATCGAAGGAATTGACTTTGCTCGTTGGCCGAGCCGAGGAGCTACGCTCAGGCTCAGGCTTCTAGAAATCGTTATAAAAAAAAAAAAGAAGTGAATCTCAAGCCCCGGCGTGGCTCCACACACACACATATATAGGAAAAAAAGGCGCGTAAGTCAAAGACGCGCTCGGCCGCGACTCGATATATAAAAGCGGAAGAATAAAAGCCGGCGAATAATCGGCTAATTTATCGGCGCCTTAAAGTAGAGTGGCGCGCGGCCGAGCGTACGCACACACATACATATATATATATGTAGGTCCGGGGCTCGGCGGGGGCGGAGGGGAGGCAATCGGAGCGCAGGTCCCTCCTGATGGACGCGCCGTTTGCGGGCGCGCGCGCGCGTAACGGGCCGCGCCGCGGTCGGGAAGTTGGCGCGCCGCGGCAAATGAAACCACTTGCCGAGAGGCACTTAATGCCGGGCGCGTGGCGCCTATTTCCCGCGGGCGCGCCCGAAAAGCCAACTTCCCTCCGCCGTTGGAAAACGGCCTCCTCGTTACCTCCCCGAGCGAGGTCGGGTCATGGGGGTATATATATATATACGCAAGGAATTTCAATAGGCCCGGCGGCTACGTGGCCAATTATAAACCCCCAATAAAGGGGACACATGCACGCGCGGGTGTCTTCTTGCGCTTCTTATTTTTTTTCCGGATAATCCCCTCGTTAATTTACTTGGCGCGGTGGAAGGGAGGCGCGCGGCAGCTTAAATCATCGTCAGCCGGGCCCCCGGAGAAATTGCAGCCGGAGCGAAAGAAACCCTCGCCGATATCCATCTCTCGGGCCCGCGCGAACTTGATTTATCGGATTCCCGCGATAACCCCGCGTGCGCGCCGCCTGTACGTGCGCGTGTACGTGTGGCCGCGCGAAAGTGCGCGCGCGAATAAAAAAAAGAGAGCCGAGGCCCTCGCTCGCCGCCGTGTCCCCCCGCCCCCGATAATACCTTCCACCGATATATATATATATGTGTGTGTGTGTACACATGTGCGCCTCTTCCCCGGGCGGAACAGTAGTTGGAATAAAAAAAAAAATAAAAATAAGAAGTACACCGTAGAGACCTCGCGCCCGGCCTTTGTCCCGCGGGCGAGGGCCCGCCCGGTAGACGACCGTAGGTGGGCCCTACATTTCCCCGGGCCTTTTTCCCTCGTAATGTGCCGGCAGACGCGACGCGCCGTAAAAAAAAAGCAACAAACACACGGCGGCCTCGTTTTTATTTCGGCTTATTAATCCGACCGTCGGGCCGGACAAAGCGCCGGACGCGAGCACATATATTCCTCCCCCGGTGCACGCACACACATGCACGATTGTATTTACACCCTCGGCGTTCAATTGGCGCGATAAAGTTAGCCCGGGACGCAGAGGCCGCGGGGTGTTCTTGTTAATTTTCGGCCGAAAAGCCCTCGGTTGGAAGGGCTCAGGCGTACCGAGAAGCGGCGCGAGAGCCAAGCAGTTGGCAATCTGCGGTTCGGGCCCCGGCCGCAGATAGGATCGCCCGGCTACCTCTCGGCCCTCGTCCCGCCCAACGGGGCCCCGGCACCTGTGCGCGCGGAATTATTGCGTCAAATCTCGGAAAGGCTCGTTGTGCCGGGCCGAGGCGCCTACCCCTCGCCCGGAGTATATATACGTACCTCCAGTGTAGGTACACGTGTATGTATATCGCTGGGGCACCTGTGGCCGCGCGAGACGACGCGGCTGCAGAGGCGATGACGAGCGCAGGGCCGCGGGTCGAGGGATCGAATGGTTCGTGGAAAGGGTGCCTCGTCGATGGAAAATACAATATGTCGCCCGTGCGTGCGGTATCTTCGGGGATCTCCGGAAGCTGGGCCGTACTCAAGCGGCGATTTAAATTCTAATTCAGAGCCGCGCGCCGTCACGGCCGGATGAATAAAAAAAAAAAAAAAAAAAACACGGGTCGCTCTCTTCCTCCGCATATACAGGCGTCCCTCGGCGCCTGAGAAAAAAGCCCCGGGCGCGCAGACAGACAGGGCCGTCGAGGGAAAGCGCTGCACTCTGGCGAGATGTACACACCAATCGCTAGGGGTATAGCGGCCGGGGGGATCGATGAGAAAGGGCGGCGCACAGGTGAAACACGAGAGGCTGTGTGCGAAGGGCCTCGTCCCGCTCTTCCCCGGCGCCCTCTCGTCACTTGTTCCGGTGTGGGAAAAGTTTGGCCGGCTCTTGCCGCAGCCTCCCGGATTTTTGCATACGTTAATCTACATTGTGTGTACCCGGCGCTGCACCGGGAGCGCCCAGCCTCCCTCTGTCCCCTCCCCTACCCCCGGGGGCCTCGGCCGCCGCTCCCTTTCACGCGGGGCGCTTCGCTTTTGAGGGAGGGCCGTGGCGCGCATTGACGGCCGGCCCTGGAGATGCATCCTCGCCGAGCTACCTGTCGCTCAATGGAAACTGGATACCTACCTGTTGCCCGGCTATGGGAACGATTTTTCGGGCGGTGCGCGAATAGCGCGCCCGTGAGAGAAAGCGCCCCGGGACGAGGCCGCAGGGACATGGGAGGAGCCGCCGCGGGCGCCGCCCGGAAAGTGGACTTTTTTGCGTCTCCGCCGGCGCGCCTAATGGAAATCCTAACGGAAGGACGACTCGCCGCCTCCTTTTTTTTTTTTACCGCCCCGCGCCCTCTTACCCCATATGCCCGTGTGTGTGTGTGTATATATCCTCGCGGTCCGCCAGGGTTAATACGTATATATATATACCTGTATCGTTTTTTTTTTTTACTTTTTTTTCGGCTTCCCCTGGGCCGATGCACCGCGCGCGATTGTGTAATCTTTGTGATTTTTTTCCATCGGCTCCATCCGGCGGCGCGCGAGGGGAGGCCGGCCCGCGCAGCTTCCGATGAGAAAACGCCCGGCGTAACGGCCCCGGGGCAGCGGCTCCATTTCAATTTTCGGCCCGCCGAGGAAGTGACTATCGCCCGGGGCCCTATCGCCCGGGATCATCTCCCGATCATATACACACGCGCGTTACCTTGCACCTTATGTATTACCTCCCCGCATTAAGATCTACGGGGCGGCTGTACACCCTCTGACGAACATACTACGTATACGCCGGACGTTCACACGGGCTGCGGGGAGCCTCCGGGCGCGCGGGAAAAAGAAACTCGCGGACGGTGTCGGGCCTATCCCCGCGGATAGCCCGCCGATAGGGCAGACACGGGCCGCGCCCACCCCGGGGGAGAGCCTCCTTATCCCGCCCCCGATGCTTTATTTATCGCCGAGGTGGGCCCGGAGTTTATCGCGATTTTACGGCCGATGGGGCCCGGGCGGCCCGCTGATAGTCGCCATACGCCGACCTGTGGGAGCAGACACCCGCGAGCTTTCGCCTCGTCCCCTCGCGGCTATCCTCTTTTACGAGTGTTTACAAGCTCGCGCTTGACCGAGGACCGGCAATTATCCCCGGGATCGCGCGTTAGAATTTGCCATTATGCCCGCGGGCTTTATGCGCGCGCGTACAGTCGGGCAAAAAAGTTGGGAAATTTCGACGTCGGCGAGTGGTTGAGACGGCGCGAGTCAGGGCCATTTGACGATTGCATTATGCGCAGCCACGGAAGCGATCGCTCGGAGGCTGTATACGCCGATTGCAATCGGCGTCCCGACTCCCGGCACTATCTAATAAACGTGTAATGAATCGGCTGTTTAGTGCGCAACCCCGTGCGCGCACATATTCAATCGTTCCAACAACTCATGCATGCGTCAGGGGACTCGCAATAGGCATAAGCGGACAACTGCAATACTTTCGGCAGCTAAGACGGGTGTGATGGAGCCGAGGCTGCAGCCTACAGTTCTCCCGACACGAAAACAACGACAGCGCCGTGGAAAGTTGTCATATATGCAGGCGACGCCGCGGCTCCGAGAAAACAGGGCGAAGGGAGAAAGCGCGGAGCGAGAAAAGGTACGGGAAAGAAAAGCGAAAGGGGAGTAGAAAAAAACGTACGTATATAAGCTCGCTGCGGCCGACCTAATAGGCAGCGGGCGCGCGCGCGCGCGCGAAAGAGAAAGAGAGGCGCGAAGGGATCGCTTTCTCGTGTAACCCCGTGAGAACTCGTGAGACGTCACGGCGAGCTAGCGCGGGAGAGAGAGAAAGGGAAGGAGCGGATAGGAGCTGCGACGGCTGCCGCGCTGCACCTACGTTATACACACACGTGCACTCGGCGCGCACCCGATTTTCCCTCGTCGCCCGCCGCGCTACGATCGCGGGGGATAAGATGCGCGTGTCGGATGCTGAGATATCGAGTATATCCACTTCTGTGCGCGGCGGCCCGGCAATTATCGTCCCCGGTGGTCTGAAATCGAAAGTGGACCGACGATCCGCGGGCCCGATATATATATATATATATATATGTATGCACGTGTGTGTACCGACCGAGCCGATCGCCGCCGATTTTTCCACCGACCCCGCGACGTTTAATTTGCGCGGCCGCGTGAAATTGCCGATATTGCACGGGGAGACATTCGGCCGGCGGGACGAAAGCGGAGGAGGCTCGCCGGGTTACGCGCGTCGTCGCGATCGTTACGAAATATCGGCAGTGACAAATTTATACCGCGCTGGCTTCCGCCGTGTTTATTCGAAGGAGCGGTGGCTTTTCAGGGGCTTCCTCGTTTGAGTCTTCCTTTTCGGAACGACTTTCATCCACGCCCTTTTATTTTTATACTCGCGACGAGCTCTCGTTGGATTATTCGAGAGAGCGCGCGCGCCGTGCCCGGCGACAAAGGGAACGGCCGAATACGGACCGTCGTAACTCGCGCGCGGGCTTCGTAAAAAGGAGGAACGGCCTCTCTTCAAATGAGATCGGTAATACGTCACAATCGAAGCGATTGTGATCGGGCGCGCGGGATCGGCCGTAAACGCACCGGATCGAATGCGAGGCGCTCGCGGCTCTCCCCAACTCGTTACTCGCGGCAATGAGCCGGTTTCCTCGAAGCGCACGCTGTAATTCGATTAAGCCTTACTTCAAAAGAATTTATGATCAGCCCTGCATTGTTACTTCAGTCTCGTTCACCACTTTCTTTCCCCACCCTTCAACCCTCGGCGTTTCGTACGAGTACACGAAAGCCTACGTCAGCCTCTCGCGGGCATACTTGATTAATTCGCCCTTTCGTTATTTATGTTCAATTACGAGAGTGTTGAATTTAATTATTAATACATCAGTGACTGGGAGAGATTAAGGCATCGCTTATGGAAGTACTGCCAGTACAGTCTTTGTCGAAAATGATCTCGTGATCAAAATTGTAGGTGTTAATGTTCAATAAAAACAAAGTCCTAATGAAAAGAAAGAATAGGACTGCATAACAACATTTATTGTTTTTCATTTTATAAAACATTCAAAACTCGTTAATAGCATATTACACTATACATAGTGTGTATAGTTCATGACTAGAAATGTGCATGTTGATTCAAAGCATTTTTAGCATACATTAAATAACGCAGAGATCCTTGAGTAAATGTTTCATAAATATACAAATCATAAATTGGATGCTATTAAAATACCATAAGTCAAACACGTGGAAAAACTACATTTAGCCATCTGAAAAAAAAATTTGATTCACAACTTCGCTGAGATTAGCATAATTTTTTGAGCAATAGATACTTAATTTGAATGGATATTATTATATTTTGGGTAATCAGTTCCTAACAAATGAGGAAATCAGTCAAATTACTAAACTAGGTTTGTTAATAAATCTTCTTTGGACGTACAATCCATTTTCAAAATAAAACGAGTTTCATTTTTGAAGATTATCAATTTCATACAAGTTTATTGCAACATTTCGTAATTTTTTATCAAGACTGTACAGCCTTAATTGAGTTGCCTTGAAAGAGAGCCGAGCAAATTAAAAATTCGTGTTTGTGAAACAAAAGTTCAATTATCGGAGAATATTGGTCCTGAGGAGGTTTCCATGTACATCTACCCGCGAAGGAATAACGGGCGGAAGGCATGTTGATACGAGTCGTATATCTTCTTTTGATTTTCGGTAATTTGACTCGTAAGAGGAAAATGAAATGGCAACATTAAGAAGTTAAACTCGATCTGAAATGAATTATTAAATGATTATTTACGGGGGTGCTTCAGCGATTGCACAAACGACGGCGTACATGTTTGCCGAGCTCGTGGCAGGCCGTTGATTTTCCCCGCGCGACGACGTTAGGCTCGTGGGAACGGTCAAAATCGTATTGGGAGTTGTCAGGCCGGCGATCGGTAGATCACCGTTCAAACTACTCATTTGAGGATGCGATGAATGTTTGCTTTCGGTTAGCGAGGTGAGTGCAGGCTGGTACGTCATCCTGTTATATAGGAAAATAAACACGATGCCGTTTAAGATAATCTAATACGATTATCTGGTGAACGGATCTACTTTATTGATTTTTAAATTCAATTCCCTTATCACGTGCATCGGCGCGGTTATATCTGCAGGCCCGGCGAGCGGAAAAATGTAACGCAAAATTACTTGAAATACACTTTCCGTAAAAATAGCAGGAGGGAGAAGAAATGGAAAAAAAAAAAGTAATTTATCGAGGTTTTACGATGGCTGAGCCGATTAATAATCGAAATACCGTTGAGCGCACTAGTCCGCCCGCGGCGGTAAAGTACCAGCGCACGAGCCGAGCCGGGCGCAGGCGGAACTTGCGCGCGCGCGAGGTCGAAGGGCCCGCGGGCGGGATAAAAAGGTCCGAGCGTCGCGAGTCCGCGCGCATGTATTCATCCCCGATTTGCCGATCTTACGTGAGAAAAACAAAAAAAAAACAACGAAGGAGAATCGATTAGTCACGGCGGCGAGGCTCGGGTTACCCTCTTCCCTGAGTGCGCGTCCTCGAGTCGGAAGGAACGGGCCCTCGCGTATAGGGGCTCTCGGCGCGTCCGGGGCAGGTGCTCCGGACCCCCACAGGTCCATGGGAGTCTGGGCCCTCGGCGGCTCACTCACTCGCAGATCGAGAGGGTGAGAGAGAGAGAGCCGGGCGAGCGGCCCTCGCGCCCGTCCACGTGGGCCCGGCCTCGTCCCTGGGAAATCCGGGGGCCTCGCGGCTTTTCCCCGCGCGGCGCCGGCTTTTCCCACCGAGCCCCCATTGTCGGCCGCGGCTTTCACTCCCTCGGCTCGCGCGCCGCCGGACACAATTAGGATTGCGTCCCGCTGGCAACGGACCCGCCCGCCTCAATAAATCGGCCCTCCACCGGCCATTCTTGAGGCCATTGAGCCGGCCCTCGAGAGCCGTCGCTTGCGGAAAACTGCGAGGAGGATCCGCCCGGTGGTAAATGGGCCCCCGGGGCTACGTACGCCCTCGCGAATATACGCGTACCCCCGGGCCCTTCCCCGAACCCGGGACAATAATCCAGACGTAACCTCCCCGCCAGGCGCGGTTATATGGAGTCGATTCCCCGTGCCGCCGTGGGCCCTCGACCGCTTGATCGGCCAACAATCAGTCCCGGGCCCCCGACTCGCCGTGACATTGTTCCCGCGGACAGAGTACATCGCGCGCAACAAAAAGAAAAAGAAAGGCCAGCGCCGCGGGGGCCTGGGACAAATCCGCGCGCAATTATACATTATACCGGGCGCGCATGCCGTTGTACACGTAATATTCGGGCGGGCTCGTGCCCTAGCCGCGGGTGCGAGTGTGCCGGCCGCCCGCGCAAAATTCCGTCCCGAAAACCTGGCCGGCGCATTATCTTGTTAAGTTTTTGCGCTCTCCCGCGGTCGGGCCGTGCAATCAGCCGTGGCCGTAACTCGCCCTCGCGGCCCGTACGTGCATCATTATGTACGTCGCGGCCGGGGCCGGCCCGTGAAATTCCTCCGCGCGCCCGTTTCATTTTCGGCCCTTTAATGAACTTCTTCCTTTTTTCCCTTTCCTTCGAGATTTTAATCTCCCGGGGGGGGTAGGGCCGCGGGCCCTGGGCCTCTTAGCGAATGCACTGTCGGAGGAAACTCGCGCGCCGCTTTGATTTATACCGGGGCCGAGGAGACGGGGGGGCTCCGCGGGGGGACCCCCATGTATATATATATATATGTGTGTGTATATACGTACGTGCACATGCCGGTGGTTAATTGGACCGGGCGCAATAATCGCGGCCCATCTAGCCGGCCGGGTTAATAAAAGCCGCGGGTCGCGCACGTGCCGGAGGGGCCGCCGCCCGCGCTTTCACCGTTTCGCAACGCTCGCCCCGCTTTCGCACGATCATCCTCGGGCACACCTGTGCGCCGGCCCGGCCCTCACCTGCGGCTCCCCTCCTGGATGCTGCGTCCCCGTCTAACCTGCCGCCAACTTCCCACGGAAGCGGAAACTCGGGGTGGGCCCGCCTGGGGGGGAGCTATCGATTGTCTTCCGCCGTGCGGATCGATCGCCGGTTTTTCCGGGCGCGCCCCAGGTGGTGCGAGCGCGCGCGGGGGGGAAATCGCGCCCGAGGAGTTATCGATGCCCCGGCAGTTTGTTCGTGGCGCGGGAAAGCCCCGCGAGCTCCTTTTGTCTGCCTTGAGAAAATGCGAGGCGGACGGCCCCGTGGGGCGCCCCCTGTCTACGTGTCCTCTCCGACCCTTTGGAATAAGCGATCTCCCTGTTGCGACAGCGCTTTTTCTTGTAGCTTCGTGGCGGAATGGGCAAAGGACACACGGATCACATGGCACCGTCGCCAGTCCCCGCGGGGACAAAAAGCGCCTTTCCATCATCGCCCGGCCCGTTCCCGGGCTCCGTCGATCCGCGGGAATTAGGACCTTCGGGCTCCCCTGCCGGGAAATCTTCCTGGCCGTTTAACCTGCTTGTACTCGACTTTTTCAAAATGAAGCAATTACCGTTACGCCACCTGCGAACACTTAATCCCCAGAAATTCGGTTCAATGTCTTTAACGTACCTTTGATATATACCCCGTCATCCGGCTGACAATAAACAGACGTGCTAGAACGTATTCAACGCAGATTAATTTATACCGAACTCGCTTGATTTATACCATCGCATTAGTTTCTATGACGTTTTTTCTGATCTTGAGCAACAGCACGGCCATATACAGATCGCATAAATATTATTTGTCAAAAAAAAATTGTTTTAACATTTATTTCAAGTTATTATTGCGTAAATTTATACAAATTATTAAGAACCTCGAGAAGTTTGGAAACAGGTGACGAGTGATGTGCATGCACATATAGTACGCAGAAACGGTTACCAAACGTAACGGTTTCATAACGGTTTTTTTTTTTTCAAACCAACGAATGTACGCTTTTCTACGAGGGGGGTTGATTGATCTTTAGCAAGTTTCTTCGAGCTTGCGGAGAAAGAGTCAGTGTGAGACGACCTCTAGCGAAGAGGCATCCCGCGCGGCCGCGTCCTTGCGACACGCGCTCCACAGAATAATAGAATATCCCCTTAGGAGCGGTATTAGCATTCGACGAGCCGATCGATCATCCGCGCTATCGGCCGCGCGTGTCGCAACTCCCGCCCGCCGATCTGCCTGCACGCGTACTACTTTTGATCAGCGGCGCGGCTTTTCATCCCAAGGTGTTTTTCGCGGGGCCGATCGCGCATGGGCGAGGCGGCTGGTGGTGGGGGGGGCCGCAGGGCCCTTCCGGCGCAGGAAGCGCTTAGGCCCCGTCACGGTCGTTAATTCTCGCGCGGGCATTAGGCCCCCGCATCCTGTGGTCCACTCGCCACCTGGCGCCAGGAATTAATTTCTCGGATTAGCTTATCGCCGCGGCGAGCGATCGCCGGGCGATCGGGGCTAATGCAGGATAAGGCCCCGGGCTTCCGGCCCCTCCCCTCCCGTCGCTTTATCTCCTCGGGAAAGCCCTCGGAATTACGAGTGCGCGGCGTATACCCCCGTTGCCTCCGCCGGGCGGGTTGCTGAATAATCGCTCGGGGGAACAGGTTAATCGGCGGCCGCCTCCCACGCGCGCCCCGGGATTTAGCGCGGGTGCACTTACGTAAACGCTCGGTTATACAGGGCCAGATGCCGGGGCCGCGATAACCAGCTAAACTGTCAGGGACCCCTTGTAGAGTGCGCGTCCGCGTGTACGCATATATATGCGTACATATGCCCGCGTGTGGGTGGCTGTGTGCGCGAGGGCCGGAGGAGGCGGCGGCCGCCGCCCGGAATAATATCCCGTATCAAAGGAGGTGCGCGCGTGTCCGCCGACGGGTAGCCGCGGCTTTGAAGCTCGCCGCTACCGCCGGTTAAATTGGCCGAAAGACTCGGGGTTTAGAGTTGCAGGGGCCCGCTACTCCTCGGGCTTTTCCAGGACGCGGAGGGCCGCCGCGCGCATTGTGCCCGCTGGCTTGAGTTACCGCGCGCTCTACCTAGCCGAGCGTAATTAACGAGGAGCCCCGGGGAGCTTAATGCGCCTCCCGACGCACCTCTTTATTTAACCACCGTCAACATGGATCCCCAAGGCAGCCCCGGGGACCTTCGGCTTTTCAGACCGACGCACGGCTCTACTCTGGCCTAATTATTTCGATTGCATTATGCCTGCATGCAGAGTTGCGAGATCAAGTGCCGGTAAGCAAAAAACCCCAATGTTTATAATGCTAATATACTCGTACATCTAGCGTCAAAGTGTAAAGCTTATCGAAGCTAATACAATAATATCTAAAGCTCTAGTAAAGAGTCGATTTTACAGCAGTGAGGGATTTTCTTATGTTGAATAAAAGTTTTTTTATCTTAAGAAAATCTAGGTAGGATTTTAAAGCTATTTTTTATTGAAATTCTTGGTATTAGTTCCATTAAAGTCAAAGTTGCGTATTCTGTTTAATGTTCATTGATTCTTTCAGTTCTTATATTTTTTTGATCCAAGGAAATTTTTATTTATCCTATAAATAATTCGAAAAAATACGTTTGTATTGTAAAATTTTTTTTATCCGTCATCTCTTCTGAACACGTACAACACTACTGCAATGGTCTTGGCTACAGCAATGTTTACTTTCAACTATAATGCGGTAGAATTAATTTGTTCAAGTTTAATATGAAAATTGTAATACATTTCAAATTTAATATACATATTTGTTGTTGAGGAGTAATTTGATTAGAGTAAAAAAGTACCCCTTAACTTTTCCCCTTGTCTCTTTCCACCTTTTTGAAATTATTTCCCGTGTTTCTAACATTATTAATATCACTATATGAAATATTTATATATTTGTGTTTTTAATTATGTTTTTTTTGTATTTAGGTTTAATAGTTTTATGTAATCAACCTGACG
The DNA here is from genome assembly GCA_018906755.1 of Sycophaga agraensis. NCBI lineage: Eukaryota > Metazoa > Arthropoda > Insecta > Hymenoptera > Pteromalidae > Sycophaga > Sycophaga agraensis. Next base: position 3,966,671 of record JACCIE010000004.1, read on the forward strand.
ATTGCGTGATTTTGTAATGATAAACTTGTTAGTTTTCTATAAGATTTGTACCTTGCATGAGGTATCAAAAACCTCAAGTTCTAATAAATAATTATAATACTTTTGACTGTTTATCCATGGCAGGAGGGAGTTGCGAACTCAGTTGCTTCTCTCCCTCGTCATCTTACGGATTGTTCTTGGCTCGTCAGCAAGTGCTAGAATTTATGAATGCCTGTGACTCTACAAGCCTTTACCCTCCACGACACTTCTCATTCGTTTATATTGAATTAGTATCCGCGTGACCATCTTGTATACGGCTTTTCCATAGCTTGTTCGTTATCGATGTTTTTACAGCTACTGGGTAAATTGTAGCTTTAACTCAACCGTTTTGTTGGAGCTTCGATTTTAAGTTTGTCGCTTAAAATAATGTATAAATATTGCCACATAAAGTACTACAACATTAGATGCAACTTATAATATTTATCTTTAAAATACAAGTAAAGTTTAGCTTGGAGTTTAGCTCGGCGTTGACAGTCGCGAATATACTTGTTATATATGGAAACCCTAACGGATGCCCCGTTAAACAAGAAAACGCGGACTTAAAGTTTTTAAATAAACGACGGTGGGATGCACTTCTTACCACATTAGTTCGAGCGGAGCTAATCCCTTGTAAAATTTTGCAACGCGAGAATTAACGTAATACCCAGGCAAGTACGACGTAGAGTCAAGTTTTCATTGCAGCCGCAGAAACGAAGGGAAACTCGGAGGATAAAACGAACGAATCCAAGTGGTCACATATATACATAGATTAAATCTCTCCATCGGGCGTTTCTTCATCGAACGCAGATAGCCGCGCTAGGCGATTATGATTTTTCGTAGTGGCGCCTCCCGAATAAGGAGACGATTGGCGCGCGTCGGGAGGCGGACGTGTGGCAACGCCCGGCGCCTCGAAGGAACTTTGTAGCCGGAGGCGCGACGGTCACATCGTCCACTCGCTCATATATGGGTCGCCTCGTAAGGGAGGGGTCAGCGCATGCGTACCCGCCCCTGGGCCTCGGCGGCATTAAGCCATTAAGACAAACTCGGCTTTTCCGCGTGATGAAATTTCATTTTGCGCGATTATCCCCGGCGTGGCGGACGTTGTTTACTTTTTAATGGCTCGCATGGCGGCGGCGGCGTTTTATTTTGCAAGCCCGCGGCGCTATCGGCGCGGATTATTTTTTCGCCCGCTCGGCATTAAGAAGGGAACCGCTATTATGCCTCGGTTGGCGCATTATAATTCTATCTTGGCTAAGAACGACTATCTAATTATGAGATTTCGATCTTTAATGCCGCGAGCGGCGCCGGCCCACGCACGAGTCCCACAGTTCTCCGCGGGCGATCTCGCGGCGCTGCACCGGCCAGCTTGATTTCGTCAAGACAATCAACCTGGCTATCAAATCAAATTGATATATTTCCACTTAATGCCCGCGCATTATAAACAAAGTTTAGCAACGCGGCCGCGCGTCGGGATCGGCCGCCGCGAAACAAAACACGCGTATATATACATATGCTCCTCGACGGTCTCAATCCGAGTGCGGTAAATCTCCCGCGGAATGTTTTACTATCGGCGCATTGTTCCACAGATACACGTGGACGCGCGGCCCTCACCTCGCGAATTCGTAGCTGGCTCGCGGGCCGCCCCGAGCGACGGCCGAAAATGCACGAAGGGCCGCGTCTCAAAAAGTAAAAACCCGACGCCCACCGACACACACACACACGCGCGCGCGAGGGGCAGGATTCAAAAAAAAAAAAGGGAGGCGAGCTCTCGAAGGTCGCGGAGGGTCAAGGATCCCTCGCGCGGTAGCCGGAGGCGCTCTCGGGTCGGTGCGTGTATGTATACGGCCCGCGCGAACCTGTCGGGAGGAAGACCGGCCGATCTCCCGGCCGCGCCCGCGACAAAAGCTCCGTTTTTTTTCATATGTTAAGCGGCCCCGGCAAGCCGGATAAAGCCCCGAGGCGTGATACTGAATCAGATCTCTGTTAATAAAGGATGCTGCGCGGCGTAAAAGGGAGCGTGGGAGCCGTCCGCGGGATAGGAAGACGGACGGGCCGCCGATCCGGCCGCTCAATGCCGAGCCAAGCCGCCGCGCCCAGCAATCGCCGGATCTTTCGGGGAAAAAACACGAGCTTTGCACCCGGGTTTCGAGGCTGAGCGCAGGAAGCGACGGGTGGATCTGCCCTCCTGGTCCTTCCGCCAAGCTGCAGGTGCCACATAAAGCAAGGTGGATTATTCGATTGGTATTGTGCGATCGAGCTGCCGAGGATCCCTCCCGCCTTCACGAGTGCTCTATCGAGAATAAATCCTGCTAGCTGGCTCGTGTAGGTTCAGCTACTGGATGGCGCTTAGTATCAGGATTAATTTTTTGAAAAATATCAGTTTGTACCCCAGGCAGTGTAATCAAAATCCCATTGTAATGAGGACATACTTGAAAAATGATTTTGGCATCAAAACTAACGTAAGGCCTATAAAAAAATATTTAAACACTTAGATAAAAAAACACTTGCTATCTAAACTTTCATAATGATTAAAATTAAATATTAAAATTCCTGCACCAGTATTTTGTCAAGATCTTTATGTAACTATTTTTTAATTTATTGCTTAAATAAAACAGTAGATATTTTTTTTTGTAGACATTCATAACATAAAAAAGTTATTAAGCCATTTGAATTAATTTTTGTTCTGTAATTTCAAAATTAATGTTAAAAAAGTTTCGGGTTAACGTTTGCATTGATTAATGCTTACGATCGTTATCTATCTATTAGAATAATTTTGTTTAATTAGCACAGATGTTAAATGTGAATAATATGTAGATATAAGAAGAGTGACTCAACGTGATATACTTTTATGTTTATTTACAAATACATAATAACGGCCCTTCCATGTCTAAGAAATAGCACCATATTATATAAAAAAATTTTGTTTCACGATTCCATAATTTAAAAAATTCCATTTTTATAAATTTTAATATGAATTTAAAATTAAATAAAGTAAATATTTAAACTAATAATTTCGAAATAATATAGGTCATGTGATAAAATCTCTAATACAATAAATGGATACATCTAAATAAACTTTCGTACTTGAAAATAAATTTATAAAATACAAAAATGGACAATGGGGATATTCTTATTTAACTGTTATTTGTCAAAAGTTATTTAAGCAATCATAATGAAGTCGCAGCATTGTTATTTGTTGACGTTTAACTCATTTTTCATAAAGTACGTAATTAGTTTTACAGTAAAGTCGAATGGTTTTTCGAAAACACAAACGAAAATAACTGTACAATGGTAATGGATTATTTTTTTTGATCGTAATGTAGTCAACAATAAATATTGCGGGAAAAAATTCTCGATTTGAAAGCGGCAAAAGAGAAATTATAAAGTATACATACGCAATATCTTTCACATACTGACGTATGCAATTACACATTGCGGAGCTGCGGCGGCGCGGGCGCCGCGCTCGCATAAAAAGAACCTTTTGATAAAGATAATAAAATAATACAATGAACACGTTCCCGAAATTAATTAACATTAAACAATTTGCACGTCTCTTGAGCGCGCCGTACCGTGAATTAACATTTCGCAAGAGGCCGCTTTTATTTTGCGGCTATTAAAATATTATTTTTTTTCTCTCTCATCCTCTCCCGCCTTTACACCAAAGAATAAACACTGCATAGGAGCGTATAATGAACGCACAGTTCAATGCAACGTTTTTTTTTTTTCGCTAATAAATTCCCCCTCACTCGAGACAAAGCTCAGGCTCGCACAACAAAAGAGGTGGGAGTAGCGGAGGAGAGCCGCATCCATCCTGGCGGGCGAAGCGTCTCCTAGGCAGAGCCCCGCGGAGTACCTCAATCACGGGCGAGCGGCGGGCAAAGTGCCAGAGGGCCATAAACCCGGGGAGAGACGCGGCGCATAGGTTAACGAGCGGTGCGCAGAAGCGTGGCGCCGCTCGACAATGTACATAAAACGCTAATTCCCTCGGCGGCCCTCGCACACGTACACGCATCCCTCGTTGATTATTTTAATCCGCGATTCATTGGGGCCGCGTGGATTACGAGGGCCTGTCGTTATACACACCCGGCGAGCCCTCGCTCCCCCTCGCACCTGAGCGCCCGGGATACACACGTATATATATACACACGGGCGCGCATTAACTACCGCCGCGAAATACCCCCCCGGTCTTTCGTAACGTGGATTATAGGGCGAGAGAAGGTCTTGGGCGTGCGGCGCGCAGCTCCGCGGGACGTTAAATCACTTAACGGGCTACACGTGTTTTTTTTTCGCTCTTTCGCGAGGGCCGCGGCGCGAACACGTGCTTCGCCCTGGGGGCCGCCCGCTTGCATAATTGTCCTCGCCCCCGAGCGCCCACCGAGCCTTTAATGCCACCAGGCACATACATGTACGCGTGTGCGTGTGTGTGTTGTGACCCCCCGCGGGTGCATGGCTTCGATGACCGGGGGACGAGTCGGCGCTGGTTCGCGCGCGGGGGAGGGAGCGAGTTCCATATTTTTTTTTTTTTTCTTGTTCGAAGGCATTATATCCGCGAGGTGTTTGCGCGCCGAGCTCGTATATATTTCGTATTCATAGAGTACGGCGGTCGCTCAATATACGGCCGTCTCGGCCCCGCGATCTTTGAGCCCGCGCTCGACAAAGAAATAAATCTCCGCGTCGGGAGCCCGCGCGGAAACTCGCGCTATTCGGATGTAAAATGCCGATGCTTGTCGGCCAACCCATTGTCGCATCCCCTCCCCGCAGTATTGTGCCCTCCTCCTCCTCCTTGCGAGCGCCGGGAAATTCGGGGACGCGTCAGACCAGCGGAAGAAAATAAAAAAAAAAAGCGCGTTTCCGAGACGCAAAATATGGCCCGCGCGACGAGAGCGTAAGTACACGCGTATATACAGCCGCGCGAGGCGCAGTGTGCATGGTATATATGGAGGACGACTAAGCCGGAGCACCGGCTGACAGGTTGCCTCTATTTTTACGCCGCGGTCGGCGCGCCGGCCCGCCACCCCGGCCCTTTTTTTTTTTTTCTCTCTCGCGCTTTCTTTGGAGCTGCCGCGGCGGCTTTGTTATGCGCCCTGCCCTTGTGGAAATCATTTCCATTTAATAAGCAGAGATGAGCCATTCTTAAGCCGTACACAATGGTTGTGTTTGCCGTTCGCGCTCCAATCGTTATTTCAACTAAAACAGACACTGTGTACAGTTTTTAACAGGGTTTTTTTAAACATTCGATAATGTAACACAACTATGTTCTTTGTATATAGATGAGATTTCTTTATTTTTAGTGCGTGCTGTAAGGCCACCGTTACATATAGCAGACAATGCGCTTGAAATATTTAAGTGAATATCTTGGAAACAGTATCAAAAACGTAACCAATTATTAACTTGTACTTACTCTGGCTGCCCATTTCCAGTGGTTTCATTTCTACCAGTATATATTTCGGAACGTAAAATTATGTAATGATGATTTGGCGATACCCCTGATAAATCGACTCGGGAATGAATCTTTTTTCCTGCGAGAGAGTTACGGATCGTTAAAATGAAACGTCATCTCGTAAAACTCGCCTTCAACATTCAAACTTTTAAATAGCTATAAACGATAATGCACTTTGAGGATAACAGTGACTGATAAAAGTACGCGCTCCGAAGAAGAATTCCTGTGCGGAGAATTCGCCGATGTAATAGTCAGGAGAATTTAATAAAAAAAGGAAATACGATATATATATATTTGTAAATAAGCTCTTCGATCGCTGCAACGAAAAAAGAGCAGACCGCGACATTATTTATCCTATTTTTACAATTAAAATGAAGATTTATTCACAATTATAAACTGCGCTGATCTATATAACGCTAAAAAATATAGCAGTGCGCATAATTCCGCAGTAAATGAATAATAAGAAGTAAACGTATTATAAAAAGATGAGCATTGAAAGAAAAGAAATAGACGGAGAGGACGGGAGTTCGGCAATCGAGATATAGAATAATGATTGGGTCGAGTAAGCGTAACATTCAGCCAGATTATCATAATAAAGTATTATAGATGTATAAAGTCGGAATAAATTTGAGTTTACATTCAACTGCACGGAGTACTAATTTCTTGTCGAATTGAAAAAAGGAATGCGGGAGCCGGCTCGCGAGAGCCATCCTCCCAATGGGAGCCTTTAAAACCGGCGGCGCGAGCGCGCGGCTATACGAGGGCTAAATCGGAAGCGTAATGCGCCGGGGCAAATAATGGGCTTACGAGGTGCTTCTTGAAGGAGAGAAGAACCCCCGAAAAAGCTCGGCTCCTCGCCGGCCACTAATTGCCACAGCAGCCCCTTTGGCGGGCGCATTCCTTGCGGCCCCGGGGCGACGAATCGGCCCCGGGGCCGCGCGGATCCCCCCAGCCGGAGGAATTCGACCGACTGGCCGGGCGCGCCTTCCTTTTTCAGACGGCGCGGGGCACGAAAGTTATCAGGAACGCGGGAGAGCGCGAGTTTCGCCGGCGCATATAACCCGACGGCCGCCGTGGCCCTGGCGAGGGGCGCAGTAAATATCGCGGATGGACAATGATGTGAATTACGGAGGTTCCGAGCCCATAAACGGCTTGATTTTATGTTGGCAGGCCTGGGCGGAGGAGGCCCGTCGCCACACAGGACGACCGAGAGCGCGCGCGCGCGGGCCTCCCCGGCGCTTTCCCGCGGCGGGCCGGCGGTTCCTTTTTTTTTTTATTTTTTTTTTTTATTTTTTGATACAGCGCCCCCTGGTGCCGGCGATGCGCGCAATTAGCGCGGGGTGGCGCGCGTGCCGCGGGCGGCTTCCCCGCTCGCGGAATAACAGCGAGGCGACTTTCTACCATCAAGCACGATTTATGAATATTCCGTCAGTGCGGGGCTAACCGCTCACTCGGCGCCGGTAATGAAACCGTACGCCGCGCGCGTGCAACCCCGCTCGAAAAATCGGCCTATCGCAACAAATCACCCGGCCGTCCGGCCGGTATATTCATTGTTTACTCGCGGCCGAGGACCTTTTTATTGCGGCCGGCCGCCGCGCGCAGATTATTGCCCCGTGTCACTGTAAACTTTTCCCCGGGGCCCTTTTTTTTTTTTGTCGTTCGTTGCATTCCCCCGCGCTCGTCTCCCCCGCGCGCACTGCAAACTAGTTTGCGCGCGAGAGACAATGTGTGCAGGCGCCCCGGGCTTTTTAAATCGATGCCCGAGCGCTGCACCCGCGCCGCCGGATTATTTACGCGGAGTGTAACGCAAGCCGCCGCGGGGAAAAAGGAGGAACAGCGGGCAAAATTGAAACGTAAGCGCGCGAGGGAGGGCCGCGGCCCTCGAAAAATAAGGGCCTGCCCGCGTCCCCGCGGCCGTGCGGCCCGATCGATAAAAATGTCCCGGGCCGCCCGGCCAACAAAGCGATCGTGTTACCAATTGATGTTGTCGCGGCCCCGGGCCCTAGTGGGGCTTAGCCCGCGGAGGCTGGGGGCATCCGCAGATTAAATCGTCCCGCGGCAAGCGCGGCTCGCGCCCCCCGCCCCCCCCCCGCCCGACTACCTATGGATAAATAATTAGATTTTTGCCCCGAGACAATATCCCGCGCGCCCCCATCGAGATCGGATCGATGCCGTTATTTATATTCGCCCGGCGCGGTTTGGTCATCTCGAATCGATGCAATAAGTCACCTGTCTGGCCGCCGCCGCCGCGGCCGCGGCCACGAGACGGCGCGAGATTATCTGCGATCCGGATAAACCGGCCGCGCGCCGCCGCCGCCGCCTATCGGGGACCGATGTAAACCGGGATCTTATCATGCTTAATCCCTATTTATTTTCGAGCCTCCCTCGGCGGAGCGAGGGCCGCGACTCGCGGCCGCCGCCATTTGCATGAGATACGCTCCCGCGCTCGGGGGATCCGCCAGCGCGAGCCGCGCCACCCCCGGCCGATACGCGCATTATGTGCGCCGGCTCTTCCTTTTGCGCCGCGCCTCTCCTTTCGCCCTGCTTAATGCCCGCGCCCCCTCGGCCTTTATCGCTCCGCCGCGGGGACTTATCGTTTGATTTATAATTTCAGGGACAATTAGCGCTTTGCCGCGCGCCCTGCCCGAGCCTATCGCCGTTGCCTAATGGCATATCGCTCCCGATTTCCTTGTCTCCGCTTACTTCTATAACTCGCTATCTTGACCATACTTTGTTTTGCGACGAGTTTTCCTATCTCTCTACTGAGAATTGTTAAGTGTTAATGCTTTGCTTATTTTCCTCCTGCAGATGTTTTGTCGTTCTAGATTATTGCCTCATTTTACCTGTACCGATTACACTGTAATGCGTACATGTGAAATTCGCTTCCTACCTTTACAGAAGATTTATTGAAACAGCTATAAATGTGATACTACAATTACCTTTAGAGCTTTAATGTTATCAAATAATTTAAAAATAAATATTTTTTTCATTCATCAGATAGCTTCCAGATGCAGATCGCCTATAAATGAACTATTATAACCTTTCTTTGAGAACAAAGAACGATTGTATTATTGTCTATCAAATATACTTCAAAGTTCAGTTTAGAGGTGATAATTTCTGCAACGTTATCAATTACAATCATTCGGATACAATGTACCTACAATACCTATATTCAGTTAATTAAAAGTCGGTATATTCAAAGCGTCTTTACATGCTTCGGTATTGGATAACTTTTTGGTTTAGTATAATAGAAATTTGAATGGTATATATAACGTATTATACTAACATGAAAAAGCTATATACTTAAACTGTTAAAATGTATCTTCAACAATTGCATGAAAACATACAATGACCGTTTATTACCGTTACCTTGTATCTATGAAATAAATTACATTATTGAAATTTAGAAGCATAAAATCCTTGACTAAACCAATAAATAAAAAGTCAAAAATTAAAAACCTAGTAAACCGGGCAAAAGCAACATACATGACGGTCTTGGGAACTCTAATTCGATATCAATAAACTAAGAAGGTAAAGGAAATTCGCAACTCATAAAATCATAGGCATTCACAGTACTTGCAAATGGACGAAAGATGATCGAAAGACGGGAAAAAGGAAGAAGAAGCATGGCAAGTAACATTTCACCATCACCACCCACGAAAACATGGAAAGAGTAAATGAGGGAAGTTCAGAACTGAGAGCCACAACTCAGTGTTGCACAAAGAGAAAAATATATTAATGATCACCTACTGAAATGAGCAACTTGAAAATAATAAATGAATTTTATCGAAGTATTGTCGAACTTTATTTTATTTAAAATCTAATCACTTTTTTTCCACAGTCTGCACGTAAAAAACAATATGAATCATAGTATATATATATGTATTTATGAAATTCATGTATAACAATTTTCAAATAAAATAGAATTTAAAAGAATTAATTCAGTTAAAATGCGGGTGGGTTTATTATACGTCATATTTCTTTTTAAACTGTTAAATGATTTTTAATCGTTAGATGGCGGTTTTCAATAAATTACTGAAAGTACAATCCATCACACTATCCATTGTTCTGCTGAGGTATCGGCCTCAATAAATTATATTCACGCCGTGCATATGGTTTAAGCTCATTTACAGACAAATAGAATAGAAACGGGGATAGTAGATTATTATTGATTACTTTATGCATGTAGATCTTTAGCATAGAGCGCTGATTTCTTATTCCTGTTTCTAGTTTTTTTGCACTTAATAAGTCATAGATACAAAGTTTTTAACGCAATAAAGTGAACCGAGCAGTGAAACAAAACAACTACCTTGTTATATTTTTTATTTGAATGGGAGAGAAAGGTGGATTTATACCTCAATTTATACTTGTAAGCGGATATCACCTCGATCAGTGTAATATATTTCAAACTGTAACAAGATTCTGTTCCATTTATAGCGCTAAAGTATATGAGATACAAATTATTACGTAATTATAATAATTTTTGTTTTAGTTTTACCCTGCTATTTGAAAAATTGAATTATAGAAACTTTCAGATAACTTTTTCCTTTCATGAATATATATGTCTATAGTTGTTGATATTTAAGTACATAATAATGCACTAGTATATTTTACATTAATAAATAAATATAAAACATCGGCCTAGAGGTAATATTTACACCAATAATTGATTAATTAATTAATTAATACAATAATCCAACTTAAAATAATTCAAATAACAAGTATAATTTTGATATTGATCAACAGCTATCTTTTATCGCCACATAAAATTATACTATACTTAAAAATGCAGAATACAAGAGAATGCACGCAGAATTTCCGGGGGTTAAAAAAAAAACGGTCGCTAGCAAGCTGCCTGCAGGCCAGCCGCCCTCCCCTGGGCATCCCCCCGTGTCCGCGCGCGCAGGAGGCAGCCACACACCCCAGCGAACCCTCCAACGAACTCGGCCAAGACGGCCCCCCTTAAGAGGCCAGGCCTTAAGGAGCCCCGAAGACGGCGCCAAGTGGAACGACGGGTGTGCCGCCAATTGGCCCGCAGACGGCTCGCGCGCAACGCGCATGTACATACATCGGGGCAAACGTGGCCCGGGGGGAGTCTCGCGTGCCGGCGCGCGTGTCACCTGTCTGTCACGCTCGCGCGCTCCTCCACAGGTCGGGGGGTTGCTAATGAAAAAAAAAAAGAGAGAGAGAAACGTCGAAATCGCCGGCACTTGCGCCCCGCGGATTCACGCACCGGCGCGCAGAGGGAGGAAGCGAACTGGTGCGCTGCACACACCCTGTCTCCTTGGGGGTGCAGGTGCACGGGAGGTCCGAGAGGGCGAGTTCGCTCCTTGGAGTGGCGGATTCATGCTTGCCTGGCTATCGCGGCCGAGCCGCGGGTGGCGCACCTGGACAACCGCACCGCACCCGCTACCCCCAAGGAAAATCTTACCAGCTTGCAACCGACGTTTCCATTGTATTGTGTTGTATATAGCTATTACTGTGGTCTAACTGTACAATATGCTCTACGTGTCAATTAAAAATACTAAGCCATTATTACTATTTTTGTAGTGAACATTTTCTTGCATTAGACTATGGATATTTGCTGTAAAACAGTGCAAATATTCAATTTTTCTATAGCCAAATATTTAAATGTAAATATAACTTTTAATATAACTCATATGGGTGTCAAACGAGTTTAATCTTTTCAATATAGAATCATTAAATATACTCCATAACCAATAACAATCATTCAGTGCTGTTATTTAAGTGCTTTTTCTATTTGACTATTTTATACCATTTAACACTACAAATTGTGTGCATAAGATGATACACAAGCAAGACAGTTATAATTTTAGTTTGTTAACTGTTAAAAAACTCCGTACCTGCGTATACAGTACAGTAAAATTTTGACTTACTATGTTAAATTAAAAAAGTAGATCATCAAACTGTAAACTACCATAATACGAGGAATTATTCTAAATTGAATTAGGTAAACCCTAGGTGATCAGAATTGATAGTAAGAAATACATTATTGGTATATATGAAGAAGTTCTACACTTATTCCTTTTCTTATTAATTTAAGGTAATAATTGATTAAACTTAATTAAATTTTTAAATAAAAATTTTTGAAGCAACTGTAACACGATATATGAAATGTTGAAAGTTATTTGATCTTACAAGTTGTTTTATTTTAAATAGTTTTATAATATGCTTATAGGTACGTTTTTACTCTGTCTAAAGAAAATTAAGTTCTCGTATTTATCATAAATAAGAAATTATTTACCGATGCTTATTTCTTTTTCTGATTTTTTTGTTTCTGTATCATTCGTTGTAAATGCGTATACGAGTTCGTATAAATATTTCTTATTCCTTATATTATTATATTTCATTTCTATCATTTATTATATTTCACCTTAACTATCTTACGGAAGCTATGAAATTGAAAATACTTATTTTTTTATACATTATTTATATTTTATTAATTATTGAAATAAATTTCAATTTCTTTTCTTATAACGTGATTATAACTTTTTAAAATCATTAATGATTAATTAACTGTCAACTCGCAGTAATCTTGATCTAGAAAGTATCGAACGTCACTATTCTAAAACGTCGTATATTCGCCATCATAAAAAGTTTGGAATGATGAGTCCAATTCGATTTTTTAAATCATTTACCTGGCTGTTAGGTAATTGTTATTAATTTTTCTCTGCGCAGTCTCTTAAAGAGTGACCTACTTTATACTCTTGGTAACGGTACATAGCATTCGATGAAAAATGGCGTTTTCTGTATAGAGCAGGCATCGATATAAGTGCGGTGTATATCCCTCGAGGGTACGTTGATCAAAGGACTTTGTATGGGCACACGTACGGTTGGGTGTCCGGCACGGCCGGCAATCGGATTAAGACAGCCGCGGGTAGGAGTCGGCGCACATGTCCGAGGAATCACGCACTGGTGCGCCCGGGCCGCCACCCCGCAGGTACACGTCTTGGTGGTCGCAGGTGTGCCGGGGCCGCACCCCCGAGGTAGGTCCTCGGCAGGTTCCTTGGAATTTACGAGCGGGCCGCGCCTCCCGGGGCGGTTGGGCCGATCAGCCGGCCGAGCCGCCCGCGGGCCATCTGCCCCGCCGCGGGGGGAAGGAGTTACGATTATGTTATTGGGCCATTAACGTCTGCCCGCGCGCGCGCGCCTGTTATCGGCCCCCGTGTAACGAGCGAATTAGAGCGCCGGCCGCGGCGTCCCGGCCCGTGGGATAGGCACACAAGCTGCCGCCCATATTAATCCGCGGGGAAGCCTCCGGACGTCCGGACGCCTCCCGGTGGTACTGTTTGCCCGGGGCACACACAGTGGCCCTGGCCCCGCCCCCGTTTGTTTATCGAGCAGCTCGCGCGGTTGTAACACTCCTCGTGGGAGCCGCATATATATACGTTGTACATGTCCAACGGCGGGCGTTGGGTATAATTGGCCTCCCCTGCATATATACGTATACGCGCGGCAGGCCGGGGCGCGGCCATTTGGCGGCCGCGCTATATAACCCCCGCGAGAGACCCCAGGCGCAAAAATGACACGGGCGGGCGATGACTGCACGTAGAACGGCTCGCAGATGGGACAGCGGAATCAGCAATTGAACGGGGTGGAGGAAAAGGCGTCGGGCGCAGCCGGCCCCCGGGGCCATGGCGACGGCCCGCGGGCGAAAACAGTGGGCCCCCGGGCGCGCGGGCCCGCCCGCCTCCGCAAGGGGTTGCACTCGGTCACGGCTCGGCGGCGGGCGCGTGTGCCGGCACGCGCCCCGGCCCGGGGCGCAGGTGCCCACAGCTGATGCGGTATGCGCGCCGTCGCGCCCGAGTACCCGCACGATTTCCAGAGATATGCCCGAGTGCGGGGCCCCAATTACCCCGGCGGCCTAGGCTAATATGCATTTTTCGTGCAGCCGCACTTTTTTTTATCCTCCGTTTGTCCCGATGCGCCGTCAACTGTCGCGTCGCCAGGTGATCGGCCGGGCACTGCAGGCGAGCCCGCGCCGATAATCTACGGCCCTCTCCGCCCAGATATGTACATGCCCTTCTTTTTTTTACGGCCTTCCTTTTTTTTTCTCTCTTTATTATAGTCAATGGCTCGCTCGGACATGCAGGCATTAAACGGCCGGGGCTTTTTACAACCGGGAAACTCCGGTGCAGGTGCTTCGTCTACCCGGATGGCTTCCGCCTCCCCTAATCCGATCGATTTTTCCGAGCGCGCACATCCATTGAATTACAGAAAGAATCGCTCGGCGGGACTTTCTCCGCGGCGGCCGCGGGCACAAGGGAAGCGCTGCGTCAGGCGGCCGTCGCTCGCGGGGGCCAGGTGCCCGGGCGCGATTGACACCTTCGAGTGGCTCCTCCTCCTCCTCCTGGCCGTTAATTGGCGGAAAGCCGCGCGGCGGCCCAGTTATTAACATCGGGCGGGGCGCGATGGCCGTCCGGTCGCGTGGCCGGCACGCGCGACCGCCCCGACGACAACTTCCGCCCGGCGTTTCCTGCCCGCTGCCGCGCTCGCGTGCCTCTGTATACCTGCATAATGACCGCGGACAAAGCCGGCGACGCGGCTGCGCTCCCCGGTTAATCGGCGCGGCTTTCGTCGCCGGCCCGAGGATGACTATATGGGCCCGGTGGAACGCGCCCCATAAATCGCGGGTGCGCGGCGACACTTTGCTCCTCTCAATTAGCCGCGTCATTAGATAAGGAAGCCGGGGCGCTCTTTAGGCCCAAGCGAGTCGTTAACCTTTGTCCGGCCGCACTTCACGGTTTAACGGGCCGATTATCCCGCTCTCCAACTGCGCGCGGCCCTTGGAATTTTAAGGGGCGCCCTGGCTTTTCTTTTTATGCCCTGGAACCGAGTAGTCGAATTACCTATTTGACTCCGGATACATTTGAATTACAAAGGCCAGGTTGAATATATGTAACGATTACCCTCGATACTCCTTCGAAGATCCCACATAATTACGTATTCAAGAAGGAAATCGTTTTTCACCATTTTATTTTTGTCGTTGTTTTAACTTTTTCTATTTTTTTTTTTTGTTCCGTTTTGAAGGTGAAGCTCTCTCGGCTCGTTTCCCCGTGGCCCGCCGCACGGCCGATCCCCTCGACGCCGGCCAACAAAACGAGGAGGAGAAGAAAGAGCGCAGGCATGCGAGGAAGGGCGAAGGAGCGCACCTACTCCTTCGGAGTGCGATCCGAGTGTAAAAAAATATGGAAAGTAAAGTCGATTCGCATTTGGCTTATCTGACAGTCGACATACAAGGTAAGCAAGCCACCTACGCGCCCGGACCAATTGCAACCTATAGCGAGCCGGCCCACTGAATCAAGGGCCGGGCGATTTTTTTTTTTTTTTTTCCCGCCCGCTCGCCCGGGATAATTGACCAAATGCCGAGGGGCGAGGCGCGATAAAGTAAGCCCCGCGGGTATGTATATATAGGCGATCGGCCGGCTTCCCCGAAACTCACGTGACAAAAAGCCGTACAGAGGCCGGAACGGCGGCGGCGACGCGCGCCCGGGATTTAAAGTGTCTCTTAAAAACGGCGCCGCGGCACGCGCTAATCTAAAAATACCTCGCGGGCTAAATCACCGCGTCCGGCAGATTGAGATGCAAATGTAGGCTTTGCGCCCCGGGCCGAGGCTGTGCAACTCGGGCAATTAACATTTATAATGTCTCCATCGGGGCGCGCTGACAAGCCGGGGCGCTCGCGTAAAACGCGAAATTTAACGCCGATAATTCAGGGGCGGGCGGGGGGGAGGAGAAGCGATCGCGCGCGTGCGTGCGGCGCATCATATCGCGGGCCGCTCTCTCGGGTAGGCGCGGCCCGCACGAGAGAAAGGCGGGGCCGGGCCTTTCCGCGGGAGGCGGATGCGCGCGCCCTCCTCGGCAAAAAATAACTTTATTGAATTTAACGCGCGGCCGCGATAACTCAGCCGGGACCTACATATATATATATACGCGTGCGCGCGTGTGCGTGGATATCGGCCGGCCCATCTCCCGGGCGGACGTAATATAAAGCGCAGGCGCGCGCGCGACTCGGCCGATAAATCGGGATCGCGCGATGCGTATCGGCCGCTGCCGAAAACCTCGATCGCTTTACGAGGCCGCGGCCCTCTGCTCGCCCGCGCGCTTTTCCTCCCCACCCCCCTCCAGATCGTTCCCCCGGCGCAAATTGTATGTTATTATACCGGCGCGGGTGGCTGGGCCGGGGCGGATAAATGCCGCTAACGGGACCGCCGGGCCCGGGCGGCCCATTGTCAAACTAACCGGCCGGGGTAATCCGCGCGTCACGCCCGTCCGCGGCCTCGATATACCTTAACGATTACTCTCCTCTCTCTCTTTCTTTTTCTCCCCCCTTTCTTTTTTTCTCCCCCGGCCGTGAATTTTTTTCATCGGCCCGCGGCCTCCTCCCCCCATATCGGCGCGCGCCGCGCAATGATAAATTCCCCGGAGGTTTTTATCGGCCGGGCGGCGCATATACGGGGTCCCCCCCCTTTTTTTTTTGTCCTTTTTCCCCTTTTTAATCATCCGCGAATTAGCGCCCGCGGCCTCTTGCTCCTTCTTATTTTCACTTCTCCGTCCGCGGGCAATTGAAAGCGCGCGTCCGTTTGTCCCGGCGCGCGTTATACGGCCGCCCCATGGGCTTATCTCGGGAGGATCGGCCTTTTTCGCGGAGCCAGTTTTGTGCCCAGGTTGACCCGGATTCCCCGGGCTTTTATTTACCAGGGCGGACCACGCCGCGTTGGACAATAAAAAAAGAAAAAAAAAAAAAAGAAAAAGGCTAAGTTTCCGCAAAAGGTGTAGGTCACCTCCTTTCCCGCGGCGGAGAAGCGCCTTTTTTTTTCTTTCTTCTTTCCACCTTTTTGGCCGGTTAAAAATTCGGCCGCGGCGCTACGATAATACGCAAGGCGGGAGGTACGGCATACCTTGTTTCCCCCTTTTCTTTCAATATTTACTCAGGAGGTGGCTATTCGGCCGGGCCGGCCGTGTCGGTCTCGCTCTCTCGTGCCGCGGCACTATCAATTTTCACCGGGCCATTACGTGAGTCATATTGGTGCACGCGCATATTGCGCTCATCGGGCCGCTTGGCAATGTAGGCCCCGGGGGCGGCGCGCGCCCGTACACATCGCCGCGGGCATCGCCGCCCATTGGAATTCATTAATTATTTAGCAACAAATCACGAGGAGAGAAAAAAAAAATAAGAACCGTGTGTGTATATATACGCGGCCGGGGCGATCTATGCGCGAATAAAAGCCCCCGTAGCGGCGGCCATTAAAAGTATTTATTTAAAAGGCGATCGACGCCGAGTGGCGCAAGGGGGAACGAGGCTGAAAAATCCATACAATCAATACAATACATTTGCGTGTCAGTCGCGAGGCGGCGCGCGGGAATGCGAAGCCATACCTACATGTACGTGTACACATGCACGTACGTATACCTTGTGCAGGAGGGAAAAAAAAGGAAGGCTCGGACTCCGTTAAGTAATAAAACTGTATAAAACATATGGCGGCTATTGTGCGCGGGCGCGCCAGTCCCGGGCGCAACACTTTCACTCCGGGGGAGCCTCCGAGCCGCGAGGGCTAAACCACGTATATATATACACATATCCGCGCATAATATTCGCCATTAGGTCGCCGCGCCGGCGATCGACGTCCACGCATACACAAGGACGGTATCATCGCCGCGCGGAACTCGCGGTGTGCACACATATATATATATATACACAGAACGCAGGATCAGTCGCTCGATAATAACTTGGGCAACGATCCGCTCGGCGCGCCCTATAACAAAGCCGCCGGGCTTGATAAATCGAGCGGAGGATAGAGCCTCGCATATATGCGGGCCGCTGCAGGTGGACGGCCGTTTAAAAAGGAGCGCGACACGGGCGCAGGTTGCGCGCGGCCCGGCCGATCCTCCCGGCGATACACACGGGGACTTTGTCTCCGGACCGGTCGGCAAGGGCCCCCTGCTTTATGCCCCGGACGTGCCGCGGCCCCTTTGGGAAAAGCCCGGCGATAAGGACCGGGCGGACGTGCCCCGGGCGATCGGCCCTCCGACGCCCCGATCGAACCCACCGAGGCCACCTTTTGGAGGGGAAACGCCCGGTGTGGTACATCTCGGACGGCAGCACGTGGCCGCGGCGGGATTTCCCACAATTAAAACATAAAGATCGCGGACGAGGCCCAGTGAACCTCTGTGTTTATTGGCAAGCCGGGCGCGCGGGCTAACCATGTCGTTCCCCCGTTATATCGCACCTCGTTGTTTACAGTATTGCCGAGGGAAGGAATACATATATATGTGTGTGTGTATGTATCCCTGGGCTGGCGGCCGCCTCCCTCTTTCTTTTTTTTTTTTCCTCTCCTCTCTCGCGCGCGCTCTGTTGTTGGCCGGCCTGAATTATCGATATTGGCGCGGGGAGGGCTAGGGCCGCGCGGGGGTAGGCCAGAGTGCCAGCGAGGGCCGGCTGAATTATTGCTAAGTGAGCGTGGAACTTTGACCGGGGATCAGCTGCCGCGGGCCGGGAGTAACTTTTTTACTGCGGGCCCCGCCGCCGCCCGGGGTAAATGCCAAATTTATTTACTCGTAAAATGCAGATTGAAAAATACTTGGCCGGGATGGATTTTACGCGGCCGGGGCGGCCCCGGGGGGGGGAGCTACCGGCCGCGCCCCGCGGAATATTGCCTGTCGGTCCTTTTTGTCAAAGCCCGCGGGATATGCGCGCGGCCGCCCCGGCCGTTTCTCACTCGGCTTATTTACGCCTGGTCGCCACTGTTTTACCTGTGCCCAAGATTATTTCCCTTTCTTTGGTTTGCCCGGGGGCGCTCTATCCGCCCCGGGCCTCGCTCCTTCTATTTCATCGGGGCGCAGCGAGGAGCCGTCCCTTCCAGCCCCCTTCCTCTCCGCTATTTTCCTCGCGATATATGCCTTCGGCCATCCTGCATTAGACAGCTTAACGAGCTTTTTTTTTTTTAACTGGTTTACGAGTCGAATTTCCTGCGCTACTCGCCCTTTTCTGCTTTTTACTCTTCCTCGCTAATTATATAATAATCTCGATAACGATTTTCGATACGTACCGAAATATATACACATATTAGTAATCTTATGCGCTTCAACCCCGGTGTTAATAAAATCGGACTTTAAACAGCCAAATTTTATTCCCCGATGTAATAAAAACCATTTAAGATTATCATCGTCAGATTAAGTGCGGTATTACTGATATATGTACAAGTTTTTATGCCAAGATTTTTTATTTCAATTTTAAAGAAACTGAAAATAGATTTGAATTGATATTTTAACGACTTGCAATTAAAAATATTGTCAAGGATTTTTCTTACTGTATATGTACACTCAAATTAATAAATAATTTACAGGGATATAAACGTGCGGCTGCTCATGTCAGGCTACAATAACAAATGGCTAAGTAATTTCTTTATTTTCCGTCATTTTAAAATTCTTCTTGTTAGAAATCTTATCTTTTCTCAGCTTTACTATTACCCTAATAGAAATTTTAACTAGTTTTAGTTGAACCTCCATTTAAATACTCCATTTAAGTTGTAAATACCTCAAGATATACGGATGTTAGTTACACCATATTTTAATTAATGAAATCGATATATTTCACTTCGAACATTTCTTCCTGCATCTGTTGGTTAATATTATGGATTTAAGGTTCCACTTGATAGAGACGCAAACTATAAAAACTAGTCTCATTTCCGTGCAGGTATAATTGTTATATTTATATATTCTTAATATTTATTACAGTTTACATACATTATTATTCATAGACACATAAATTACTTTATAATAAGCCAATATTCGAGCAACTGTATAGTCGTCGTAATGATTAAATAAAATGAGAGCAATCATACTGATTTTGGAATTGCGGTTCTCCAAACATTTCAAAAATATTATACAAGCTTGAAAAATAGTGCTTAGTTTGTTTTTTATTCAATTATTAATTCATAAAATCTTTTTGTTATTCATTCAGGCTAATTTACTGACTAACGGGTATTTAAAAAGTTAAATACACAAAATTAAAAAAAAAAGAGAAAAAAACGATTTCTCAGTCACATAAAAAATTTTTATTTGCACATCGGAAATATAGTCAATGTCTTTACTCTGAATAAAAGTGTGAAAATAATACGATAAACTTTAAGATTCCACTGATATAAGATTGAAATTCAATATGGCGACCACAAAACGACCATTTCACTTATAAATGTTTTAAGAAACTTAGAACGATCAGTTAAGACTTACTAAGTGACGAGACTTAGTATTGAAAATAAAATAAGTCTCTTAGTGTATGTATCATTATTTTTTGGAAATCTTTTTGGATTTTTCATATAAATATATTTTGGTTACTAGTTTTCATACTAAAAATGGATGATTGTTAGGGAAAATAATAGTAATTATCATACATATGTCTAAGGAAATTGAATAAATTTGAAGCTTCGTTTATATTTTCATATGTGAATAAAAAATATAGAAATAATAGATACAATGCTAATACGTTCTTCCGAAAATCGTCTTGTTTACACAAACCGAGGAGAATTAATTTGTCACGGGTTGTTCGTTTTGTTTTCAAATTTAATGATCACTACTACTTGCTAGGGTCAGAATTTATTTTCATTCTTCTTTTACGTGTATAATTACTGATGACTTTGAACTATTTGGTACCTGCAATGTAACGCTCACATTTTTACATTTCTTTGCATCAATAACGCTTTATTTTTTAATAATATTAAAATAATTGTCTGGTAATTCATAATTAATAATAATTCTTTTTAACGTATCCACAGTATCAAAGAACTGTTAAACAATGCAAAATAATTTCAAATACTGCTAAAAACAACAACAGGTGCTTTGAAAAATTAACGTTGCCAATAGTTAATGGCAGTATCAGTAGATAATTTTATATGGTACATAGATTGTTTAAAATAAAATAGAACAGAATCGACTTTTGTATAATGATATTATTTCGAATACTAAGTTTAAAGTCTTGATTATTATTTGGACTCTTAAAATTTTCATATTTATTGTGGAAATAATAATTTAATAACACTGTTTGCTATAATGAGTGATCGTTTGCGAAGAGCTTTGAATATAAAAGTTATGACTTATAAATTTATATTTCTTGTAATATTTATTACGCGGTCTGCGAATATCATAATCGAGAAAAAAGAATAATAATAATATATTTGCCGTTAATGTAATGGAGCTTGAAGATTGTTCGAGGCGATGGCTCGTCATGAAATGCAATCGTGAAACGAGTTAGAAGGCATCGATATAGATACTTTGGTCCTATTAAAGTTGTAAATTGGAGGTAAGGCCAACGATAAAAATAAAGGAGACATATTTACAGAGATTTAACGCAGGAAAGCGTCGAATTGAACGAAAGAGCACAACAGAGGAGGAGATAAGGCGCGAGCCGGCAGGCGATAGAGACGAGGGAGTAGAAAGGAAGAAAGAAAGAGAAACATAGGAGGGAGGCATAGGAGAAGCTGCTGATGGGATTATAATGCGGCGCGCACCTCCAATGTCCGAGTTGTCAAACCTGTTTCCCGCAGGTCCCCGATCGACCGGGAGGAAGAGGGACGCGGACCGCGGGGGAAGGAGCCGGAGAGGCGCGCTGCACGGAAGCAGGGCCGCGCATTACTCGTCGGGGAGCCTCGGCCTCCCGGGACTCCCCCCTTTTTTTTTCTTTTTAATAGATATTCGTGTTTGTTTGCCCTCGCGATTATTCCGAGATAACGAGATCGACAAAACGCCGGAGCTTGGAGTCCGTGGGAGATTTAACTCGGCCGGCCCCGCCCACCGCGGCCCATCGAAGCCGCGCGCCATTACGATAATGGTCAACTCCGGGGCGCATATAGACCAGCTGCGCAGTTGCGCAAGCGCCGGTAACAATAAAAAAAAAAAAGTAAAAAAAAATAAAGACCGAAAGGGCATGCGTATATATATATGTATGTATGTATATTCACAAGCTTGCGCCAGGCGGCTGGGCGATCGTATCGGGGCGGACGGGTCCGTCGTCGGGCGATGACAGTCTTACGAAACGGTCCAATTTTACCACGGGCCGTTTTTCGCCTAGAGCGCGTCCGAGTTGGAAGCGGGCCGGCGCGCACAATTGAGCGATTACATCTTAATTCCCGGGAGAGAAGGCCGGGGGGAGAAGCGGCCCCCGGTGGGGGGGGGGTGAGGGCCGTCGATTATTATATAAGCCCGGTGGGGAACAATGCGCCTCGATTAATCGGAGATAAATGGACATGACGGTGTGTATTGCTTTCTTTTCTCGGCTGCCGATGTGTAACCAAATTTTGTGGCTTAGAAAGGCCCCCTTGTCTACCCCCATGAGAAATCGGCATTTTTACGCCGGCGGGCCGCCCGCGCCTGCCTATCTTTGAAATCTCCCGAGCGCTGATTGTTTGTTTATGCAGGCTGTTGGAGGTACACTCGTGACCCGCTAAACGGAAACATTTTCTCCTCCGTCAGTGGCACCGCGGGCTTATAAACTCGTATCCTTCGCCGTCCGCGACAGGCCGATTATTCTCCCGGTGCATAAGCAAAAAAAAAAAAAGAAAAAATACGTGTACCGGCACTCTCGGCTCCTTAGCGGCCAATCGATTTACGATCGATGAGAATTCACAATATAATCAATTTGCTATTCAAGGCTGAAAAGTGGAGTCCCGGCCGGAGATCGCCGCGGGGAGATATAGCCGGCAAGGTGAAAAATAACGCCCGCGTACTTGGGCACGTGGGTATGACAGCTGGCGGGCCGGGGACCCGACCTCCACGCCACCCCCTAATCGCCAGAATTTCCCTCGGGGATGCACCTCTGACCCGCGCGGCCAATATCGATAATTACGCGCGGTGCATTTGTACGGTTGTTAATCCGCCGTACGGAAAAGAGCGGCTTAATAGCGGGAGAAGCGGGCGACTCCTCGGCAGGCCGGTGCGCCTCACTCTTTGTCCGTCGCTATATAATCTCACCAGGTGAGTTACGGCGGCCGCGGCGACCTGTGCCCGCGGCCGGCTCGCGTGCCGCCGATCGCGGCACGCACCTATACGTCCTATGCGCGTGGGCGGCCCTGCACCCGTGGCGTACACGTGTACATATATACATAAAAATAAAAGTCAGTTGTTGTTGTTTTTTTTTGTCGCCGCGCCGCGTGAGAATGGCGAGTCGGTCGCGGGCGCGCGGCGTTGGCCCGCGAGGGCAACGGCAATGACATGCCTGCGCCGGCCTCGCGAAATTGCCGGGCACTTTGGAGAGTCGCGATGAACGAGTCGCTTGATCGCCGGCCGACTCTCTGGGCCAATCGGCCCTCGCCTATAATCGATCCCGCGGGGGAAAGTTGCGCCGCGACTCTGGGTTTCGAGTCCCTCATCCGGAGCCCGCGATGTACATAACCCGCAACTGCGCAGGAGGGCATGTGTACATATAGAGTGGAGTCGCGGGCCGGGTAACCCCGCGGTATATATGCGCGAGTATGGGGAAACTCCGCGCGGCTCTGCCATTGCATATATATACGTCCGCGGCGAGGAGCCTCCCCCGCGATGTACGTGTACGCCGGGGCGCGACCGCTTGGCTCACCGCGACGCCCACCGGTAATTATCCCCGTAATTTACGAGGCGGCCGCCGGGCCCCGGGAGCTCGCGAGGCCCCTTTTTTTTCTCTCTCTCTAATGAGTCCCCGGAGCGGGCCCCTGACGTCACACCGAGCCGTACACATATTGAAGCGCGGCATCAGTCCTACTCGTGAAGTACAAGAGTCCGCGCGCTGAGAGTGTAGATGCAACCGAATCAGTTGCCGCCCGTTTTTCATTAATATTGAAATTGGCACACAAAACGAAGGCTTGCCACACGGAGATCGGAATTCATCATAGGCGCGTGTGGCAATCGGCGAAGAAAACGTATATACCCGCGGCCTAAAAATCCACGTATTTCTTTATTTTGTATAAGGTGCGATGCTATCGCGGTTCGGTCAACCTCTTACTTTCGTCGGATCATTTCAATAATACAATATTCATCCGATGAATTGTCGGGGCTTTTTACGAATGAACGGCGGAAAGGATTGCTATCGGGGCTCGATCGCGAGCACTCCTTCGAGATATCACCTTTTAAAATGGAAACTAAACGTCTCCCTTTGAAATCCTTCGTAACCCCGGGGCCTCTCGCAGCCCGCGCGTATATACACACACACACGTGCGTGGCTCTGCCCTCGCATTGACTGCGCCCGCTGTCTACTCGGGCGGCGGGCGAAAACCGAGGCAGACGAGGGCCTTTCATAGAGGGATCAGTCCCGACGGCTAAATTACATATTCGCGGGTTACATATTATCCCGGGGGCCGCGCGCCGCCGGGGCCGTATCATCGATCAAACGTGGCGCCGGGCACAATCGCCGGCGTATCGGCAGCCGAGGAGCAGCCGCGCGTCCCCCGCCCGATACGTAATCCCCGGCTTTCGCGAGGGCCGGGCGCAAACTTTCTCCGCGAGGGATATACGTATATATATATATGCACACGCGGACGTTCTCACTGGCCGGCTTCGGGACACCGCTTGGTGTGTGTGTGTGTGCGTGCGTCCGCTCTCGGCCGGGGCGTTCCGGCCGCGGGTCGACGGGCGCGGGGGAGGCTGATTTAATTACACCGACGTGTCGATGCGAAATTAAAGGAAGAAAAAAAAGGGGCGTGTGTATATGTATATATCCACGCGTCTCGGCGAGAATATATGTGTGTGTATATATATATATATCGCGGCCTGTTTGTCATTGAAAATATAAGCCCGGCGCGAGCCGCGCGGCGACAATTTACAGTTAAAATAAGCGAGCTCTCGCGGCCCGAAGCCGGATGCAATTGCACGGAAAGATAAGTCTGTCAGGCGTAATGAATGCCGGCGGCTTAGCTTTTTGAGTGCAATTAAAGGCCGCGCGACGTCCCGCGCGCCCGGCGCCGGGACGGATCGCCAGGCGCAATTATTCTACACAGTGTCGACAGCCGGGCGATATCGCTTTATTCGGAATCGGCCCCTGCCGGGGGAGACATTAACAAGAATCTATATTATATGTAAGCCTCCGCTCGCGCACATGCACGTAGGAGCTTGTAGGAGCGCGGGAGGGAGAAGGAGGAGCCTCGGGGGGCTCGGCCGGCGCCGCGACGTCCGAGCGCCTCCGAGAGCGACACCTCGCGCCGCGGGCCCCAAGCCGCGCGGCCAACTTCCGGGTCGGCTCTCTCCCCCGCAAGTGCGCCTGACCGGTGGCGCGGCGGGTATGTAAATCAGGCGGAATCTTTTATGGATTTTCCCGGGAATCGAACGGTACGAGTGATCGTCCGCGGCGCGACACCCGCCGCCTCCCCCCCCGGGCTTGACCCGCGGCCGATGCCACCGGACCTTCAGATCGCCCCGGGCAATTATCGCGGCAAACCAGGCCGAATGTGCAGGCCTCGCCTCGTGTGTTTGATCCAGTCGGTGATACACGTTGCCCGGGAGAACGCTGGAAAAAAATTGGGCGCGACCGCGCGGTGACGTCGCGGAAGAATCGCCGGGCGGGAGGAGCGCCGATTGGGAAGTTGTCGGGGCGCGCCGGGTGATTCGGCCGCCGCGAGTTATTGCGATTATATTTCCGCATAAATCTGCCCGGGGGCTGGAGCGCGAGGGCCGCGCCGCCGCCGCCGCCCCCCCCGCGGCCGATAATTCCCCGATAATTCATAAGCCGGCCGATAGAAATACGAGTATGGGAACGGCCGGCCGCGGCCCAAGCGCCGATTCCAAATATGGCGGCAAAAGTGCGAAGCGAAAAGACGACAAAAAAAAAATAGGAAGGAAAACCAAAAAGAGGAATAAACGCCGCGGCCGCGGCGTCGACGGCTAGGCCTCTGTGTGTGTGTGTGTGTATATCGCGCCACCGGATGATTTAGCGCGCGGTCCAAGGTCGCGGGAATGCGGCCGACCTCGAGGGAGCCTCGCGTGTCGCGGGCCCACGCGGTCCCGCAGCCGCGTGAAACGCAGGCGCCACACGAGGGGAATCACTCGGCCCGCCCGAGAAACTCACTGCGCGGCCGTCGCGACGGACGCCCTCGTCTATCCCACTGGCACGCGCCAAAAAAAGGGATCTGTAATCTGCAAGCTCCTCCATTATCATATTTGACGCGGGGACGGCTGCCGGGCCGTCAACCGAAAGGAAAGTTACGCCATGTATATATATACAACCTCGCATAATCGCCGGTCGTTAGCACACCAATTCTTCGTGAAATCCCGAGGTGCCGACCCAAGAGCGAAGCCGCGATAAGGCGGGCGGGGCGCTTGATCATCCCTTGGAGGGGGGCCCTCGCGCGGGCGCCGGAAAAGCCCGCGCCGCTCACGGGTGATCGAAGCCTCGTTATTTATCGGCCTGTCCCGCCGGCCGGATTAATCGGCCGCCCGCGGCATCTGATAAACCTGTCGCGAATAATTGGAGATAAATAATAAAGCGCGCCGGCGCGGGCCGGTGTGAAACATTTAGTGCCCCGGCCGCGAGAACAAAAAGCCGACGGGCCGCTACGGCCGCCCGTCGGCGGGAAAGCCATTTTTTTTTCGTAACGCCCGCGGCGGCGATCCGACACACGTGTATATATATACGTGTGTGTACGTGTACGTGTGTCCGGCGCACCTGTCCGACCTCGGACTTTCATCGCCGAGTGGACGCGCGAAAAAAACTCCGGGCCGAGAGCTGTCGGCCGGGCACGTGCACCCTGACCCTTTATCCCCCGGGCGTCGGCGGTGTCTACGTATGGAGTTATCTGCGGCGCGGGCGGCACGTCCCTCGTGGCCTAAGTCGATGGGGCCGGCCGGGGGCAAGGTGTGACGCGGCCCGGCCCCTCGCCCGGGCCTTTTTTTTCCCCGCGCGCACGAGCTGACCTCTTTCGGCCTTTATCGATCGCCAGTGAAAGTGCGAGCCGGGCCCGACGCCGGCTTCTCGCCATTCCTCGCTCCTCTGCTTTTCGCCCTTTATTCCTCGGCAGCGCGCTGCAGGTATCACTGCGCCAATAACGGCCCCGGCCCCCTCCACCTTCTCCGAGAACAATTCAACGGTATATATGTATAGGGAATTGATAAACTCGGCTGGCGCGTCTCTTCGTTTTTCGATGGTTGAAGAGCCTTGGCGAACAAGTACTGAAGTCGGACGACAACTAGGTAAATACCCCTTTTGAGAAAATACAATGTGGAAATATTTATGGTCAAGCCGATCATAAAACAAAAACCTTACAAATACATAAAATGAGCCTGTAACCTATTGTCAACAGACTTTGCCGACTTTGCTTGTCTAGGATTTTTATTTGGAATAGGTGCTCAACGGGTCATTTAAAGCCATTCGTTCCAGCAAAAACTCACGTGTTAAACGTATGTCTACCTGCATGAAGAATTAATAAAGTTACCTTGGTTTATGTGTAATTGACTCGGTAATTGATTTAGTATTTTAATATGTTTGCTCGATATTTATACATACGTGTTCCAGGAATATATTAACGATATATTACCGAGTTTTTAGCGATAAAGTGTCGGAGGTATTTGCTATAATTTATAAATACTTTGGTAAAAGCTCGGTAAAAATCCCATAAGATTCGAGGTAAGATTCCTATCGGGGCAATACGTGTTACAATAAAATATAAAATCTCGGTCTTATAATGGTTACAGTTATGCCGGTATCGACAGATCGACCATATCCAGTTTATTTATTTACGCAGTCGAAGGAATTACTCAAGGCGCGGCGTAAAACAAACGATTTCCGCAACGAGCCCCGGCACGCGATACATTTCTCACTCGGCCGAGCGGCCGCGGCGGCGCAACCGCGCGCCTCTGTCTCTATACCTATATATATTTATATATATATATATATACATATGCACGAGTTTTATAACTGGCACGTAAGCGCCAGCGAGATAAGGATAGTTTCGTTAATGAATCCTAACGAGTAATTGAATGGATGATTGGTATAATGCGGAATTAAAGAGCATAAGCGGGGCGATTGAATTCTCCCGGGGCGCGCACGCATCCGCTGCACGCCGGCCCCTTATAATCCTGGCAAAAGGAAAGGGCGGACAATGTAAGCTCGGGGGGGGAAGGATCGTTCCGTAGGGTCTCTTAGCCGCAATTCAAATTACCTTTACGCACTCGGCCCCGATAAACGAAACGGCGCGATACTTTTATCGTAAACAAGTGGCCGTTACGAGGACGAGCTCCGCACCGGCGCCGTTAAATCCCCCGGAGCTTAAATTCGCCGCCGGCACACGCGTACATACACGATCGAAGCCCGCTTCGCGCGTAGACACGCGGGCAGGTGGGGCGTAGCCGAGGGAGAAAAAAAAAAGGCTCTTGTATGTAAGCCTCTCTCGGTGCACTAGACACACGACCGAAAATTCCGAAAGCGCGGCCGCGTACGTGTGCTCGCGGCGCTAGAGGAGGCCCCGGCCGACGCCCGTTAACGGCCCGCGCCAGATAAAGATGTCTTGGGAAGCGCGCGGCTTCGCCCCGGGGCGCGCTCTAAACTAGGCTTTCACGCCGCGCGATATAGGCATGATATCGGGCGGGGGGGGATAGCGCGCGCGAAAAACGGGCCGCGAGTGGGCGTGCGCGGCTCGCGCGCCCGGCATTAAAGATACCGGTTTTACGACGCCACTAAAGTTCCCCGCGCGTAATCCGAGGGCCTTTTTTTTATTTGCCGGCCCTGCCCTCCCTCCCCCTCCGTTCGGCTAGGACCAACCGGGAAGGGGGGAGGATATTGCATGCATGTGTCTGTGTGTGTGCGCGCGCGGAGGAGGGGCCGGACAATCGGCGAGGTGCAGGCTGTTGGGACCGCGTTTTCGGCGGTGGCCGGCGTAATCAATAAGGTTATATATATACGTACACGAGGGCTGCGGCCGCGCTAATGATTTATCGCTCTCGTATAAATGAGATCGCGCGGCTTGATTATGATGTGGGATTTAGAAAGCGCATGGGCCGCGATGACTATGGATTCCCCGAGCGGCCGACGTAACGCCGCCCGTGCCTCTCTCTGTGTGTCCGTGTGCGCTTGTGCGCACGGCGCGCGAAATGCACGAGGTGAAATACGCCCGGGACCCCGAGGAAGGAAGGACGGTTTTACGAGCCGGGCCGACGGGCAGATCCCGCGGGTTTGTCGCAGCTCGTGTCCGAATAAAAGTCGGCCGAACAATCGGGCAGATCTCGCGCGCGCACAATGACCCTTTAAAGAGCCGAGCGGCCGGCGGCGCATCGGCCCCACTTTATTGTCGGCCCGTTAAAGAGGCGCGCGAAGAAAAAGGCGGAAGGAGCGGAATCCTTCCGAGTCGCGGGGCGTCCGGCCGCCCGGGAAATTCCTCCCACGCCGGCACCTGTGCCGCCGGATGTGCCGTCCCCCCGGGGGCGGCCCATTGTCGGGTCGCGCGGGTGGCCAGGGGCCCCGGAAAATCTTCCCCCCGGGGCTTTTCTCGGGGGCGCCCGCCCCGTGAAATCCTCCGTGGCGCAAATATCGGCCGCGCGGAAGGAAGGAGCCCGGGGGCACGCCTTTTTTGCGCCCCGGCCGTTTGACCTCGCCGCCACCGCCGGCTTTAATCTGCCGACTGGGGATTAGCCGCTCATTCGGGGGCTCAACTGGCCGAGCGGCGCGCATCCCGTTATTGATGGCCGCGAGGGCCGGCCGTCCGGCCCGGCTCGGCTCTTGCGCAGCCGCGTCCGTCCACCTGTTGCGCGAGACAAAGCCGCGCCTTCCGCGACCTGCCCTCGGAGCCAAAGTCTCCGCCCGCATGGCCGCGTGGCCTCGCTCCAAACCCTCGCTCCTTTCAAACTCCAACTTTTCTGCAAATCGACATTCGTTTTCGAACGCTCCACGCTGACCATTAGTCAATCATTCTAGAGGTCTTATTTCGATTTTTTTAATTCATACATAGTTATAATGGAATAGAAAAATCCGCTAATGATATTAATTGCTCGTTTCGAACAACATATGCAGAATAAATCTATTTTTCTAGATTGGTAACGAGCGATTAAGAGTGCAAAATCTCAATAGGTTGGATTACTTTCTAAAGAAATAAATAAAGCTTCGCGTACGCGTATAGATTAATGCGTAAAAAACATTTAAGCTTATAGTGTTTCAAAAAATAAAAAATATCAGTAGACTATACTGTAAGATAAAAATTGGTAATTTACTGATTATCAGAATATACTTCTTTTATCTATAATGTAGGCATAGCTATGATAATTAAAAAGTGTATTAAAATATAAATGCCAGTGCCAAAAAGTTTTGTTAAATTAATACAGGAATATATAAATGAGTATTATATTCATTTTACCAATGATATTTATATATTGCGCTATAAACAAGACATGGTTTTCCAGCAAAACGTTATCTGTCTTATAAAAGTTTTATGTTGAATTTGAAATTAATCAGATTAATATTGTCTTCGCACCTACTGGTTATTTCAATTATTTTCGATTGAATTTCAAGCTTATTTTAATTTTTACTCAAATTTTGTTCCAAATCATTTAAATTGTACAGCAATTCTCTACAATTTTAAGAGATTTTGAACCAAAAAATCGGTTGGATAAAAAATTGATCAAAATATCTTAATTTAAACCACTTAATATGGTTACACATAATCTATCCGTATTCAATTTATAACGTAGAGACTTCTTAGATTAAATTCTTATACTTATTATAATTTTTGAATTGGCATTTGCCAATTTACCACCGAAATATTACGGTTTTATAGGCAAATGGTTATAGTTAAGGGTGTAAGGACCTGTGAAAATCTAGTAAAAACACTTGTGATTTTCTAGCAAAAAGTACGCTATAAAGAAATAAAGATTGATCAACAAAAGCTTTTTATCTATTAAGAGTATATAAGCTATATATAGTGCATGACACGTCATGCTCGTTAAGCGTTAATAGAGTGACTTCAAACGAAAGGAATCCGCGTAGCAGTGTATACGCGGGGCCGTGGCACGAGGTGCGCGGCGTAATCGCGCGGAACGAAGCCGGTGGCGGCGCTGTTTTTAGCCCGCAGGGCGCGCTATCCGCGTTTTTCGCGCGGGCCGCACTGATTGAAAAGAGGAGGGGGGGGGGGGGAGAGCTAGGGGCGAGCGGCGGGGCCTTTTTTACCGGGCGGGCGCACGCACGCGCTTTTTCCCCCCGGGCAGGCCTGTCACGCGCGGGCGGCTTTTTGCCGGGCGGCGGCCCGCGGAATGCGGCTCCCGCATTCGGACTCGGCGGGCTGTTTGCTTTTTGAGGAGGATCGGCCCCGCGGGCCCCGACGCAGCCCCCGGGAATCCGTATCGACACGGATCGGCAATCGATTCAAGGTCCCCCGGGCGGCGCGCGCCAGCGAAATTCTCGCGCCGCGGGCCCACGGGGCAAAACCCCGCGCTACAACTTGATTGTGTCGGATAGTTTATGGGGATATTCCGCAGGCGCGAGCGTCGTGACGAGGCGTTAAGCGGCCGGACGTGAGGGTCGAGCGCGAGGCCCCGGCCGATCGATCTGCGCCCGCGCGGGAAAGCCCCGGCTCCCATAGCCCGCGCTTCCCGCGCAGAGCAAACACCGAGGGGCGGGCCTCGGGCCGTAACGATAACCTCGGCCGGCGACACTCGCGCCCGCCGACTTACCGATCTTTTATTTCCCCTCCCTCCTCCCGAGCGGGAAATCGACACGCCGGGTGGGCCGCTGCTTTATCCGCGCAGTAGTTGGCTTTCTTTCCGCGGACGAGCCGCGAGTTATCGGCGCTATACCATCGGGCCGCGTACGTACGAGGGCATATAATCCTAGCGCATTGAGCCTCGCAGTTGTTTACTGCCACTTGCCGCGCGATAGGGGCCCTGCGCTGGGCCGCTGCGATTTAGAGTCTCTTACCGGCGGCCAACTACTGAATTACGCGACGCGGCCAGCTGGGCTCTCCGAGGCCAACCGGTTATATCCCCGGGGTGCGCGCATCTCCGCAGGGCCGCGCAGTCGGCGCTCTCGGTCCGAAAAGGGCGAATTAGCCGGGACGAGGGGCCGATTGACCGGTGCGCCCGCGCCGGGGAATCGCGCGGCCGATCGATCGCGCCGCGGGAATCCCCGGCGGCTCCGGCTCGAGTTACCGATCGCCGGCCCGCCGCCCCGCCGATTGATATAGAAACCTTCCCCGGCAGATTAGTTGGGATAGCGGAGGAAACGGAGGCGCGAGCCCGGCCAGATTCCTCGCGGGGACTCGTAAAAGCGATTATACCCCGGGCCCGCAGCGATAAAAAGGGGCCGCGCGCGCGCGCCGTGTAATGCGCTTTCGGCCCGGGTGGAGGGAGGGGCGTTAAATCGGCGCGGGCCCGCGCAATTACGCGCCCTAAAACCGAGGCCCCGGGGCCGGGCTTTCCTTCCTTTTCTTTTTTTTTCAAAAATCGACCGGCTATAAAGTTTATATCGCGGGGCGCGTTCGCGAAAGTGGACAAAAAGAAAAAGAGGAGGGAGGGGACGGAATGTCCGGCCCGCCCGGGGAGGGAATGCCCAGCGCGATAATTAGGCCATAAGCCGGCGCGTTAACGCGGGCCGCGAGGCGCGCACGCGCGGGGGAAACAATGCAGCCGGTGGGAGCGGCTCGTCTCCCGGGCCGGAACCCGAGAAGTGCCGGTCGTTAGGGGGCCCCGCGCGCCGCTTTATGAACCGAAGAGCAGACGCGCGCCGGCTCATATAAGAGGCCCGCAGATCGCAGCCGGATAAGCTGTGGCGCCGTGGGTGGCCAGGCCGCCCCCACCCGGCGCTATCTCCCGCGTAAACTCCCATACCTAACGCCCCGCCCGCGATAAACGCCCGGTCGTATAGGCGCGCGGGCGTCCGCGGATTAGCCGCCCCAAGCCTAACGAGCTCCCGGTTGCCCGTTTCTTTTTCCCCCCCTTTCCCATACCCCCTCCCCGACCGCCCCGTAAATTTCAAAAACCCCCCGCGCCTCCCGAGGGGTAATTCCCGAGCGCCTCGTCGTTAGAGGCCGCGGGAGGCCGCGCGGAAGCCGCCCTTTACGGCTCGGCCGATCAATGGGCCGCGCGCGTCGATCCTAGGCGCACCGAGCGAATATTAAAACGCCCGGGGCCTTTAGCAGGGCCCTGTTTATTCGCAATCGGCCGGCCGGGCCCGACTTTGCAACTCGAGTCGCGATCCTCCGGCGTCGGTCGTTATGCCGTACGGATAGGCCGGCGCGTCGTTGGCTGTGATAGAATTCTCCGGGAGCGAGGGGCCTCGCTGGGGCTGTAAAGTCGGATTTTCATTATTTGGGAGATAGCGAGGTAGCCGCGTAATATGCACAAGTTGTTGGATATATGCGCGCGTTTACTGCTTGATCTCTATAGTTGCACTTTGTCCGACTGGTCCTTTTATCCCTTTTACCGATAAGAGCATATTTTAGAACGGAATATAAGCCCTGTCGATTTCTTTT
This sequence comes from Sycophaga agraensis, assembly GCA_018906755.1. Taxonomy (NCBI): domain Eukaryota; kingdom Metazoa; phylum Arthropoda; class Insecta; order Hymenoptera; family Pteromalidae; genus Sycophaga; species Sycophaga agraensis. The sequence continues at coordinate 3,999,557 of JACCIE010000004.1, forward strand.
TTTTTTGAAAGTTGCAAACTATACGACAACCGGTTCTTTTTTTTTATTTACACGCGCTCAACCAAGGGAAGAAGAGATTTTTAGATGGAGGATTAAACACTCGGGCAGATCGAAGGCCGATACAGCGAAACAGTTTAACTAATTAATCCACTTAACGTGTGGAAAGCGCGCGATTGTACAAGGAGACCCGATGACTCTCCCCTTTTGGATCCTCCCGTCCTTAGGCGGCGAGCGGCCGCGCGGACCGCCGGCCTCTATTCTGCTGAGTCAATTTTGATGGAATCTGAAAGTCTAGGGCCCTCGGCGGCCGACTTGAGCCGCACAGCCCCACGGCGGCTCGCTCATATTCCACGATATTGCATCCGCCGGGTTTTCTCCGGCCGACTGACACTTTACGAGGCGCGCGCGCGCGGGGGGGAAAAAAAAAGGAACGGCTCGCAAAGCGCGCGATCGGAGAACAAAACCTCGGTGTATCTAAGTGGCAGCGCGGGAGTACATACAAGGCGCTAACGTCGGCATAAATAGGCGCGTAACGGGGCGGCGGGGGCGGGCGCATAATAGCCGGGCCCGCGGTAAGGGATACACGCGTATATGTATACGTACGGGTAGATGCAGCCTCGGGCGGTCGGTACACATAATTAAAGGGTTATTCGCGGAGGTTGTGCACCTGTAAGAAATGACCGGGCCCTCCCTCGTATTGTCCCGAGCGCGGCTGGCTGTTTTCCCCGGGGTGACGGCCGAGTGTCCGGTTGCCCCTTTGTCCCAAGGGCTACCTGTCTTCCCGGCAGATGCCTCGATAGCGCGGCATTCCTCGGCATCCGTCAGACATTTGATAGCGCGCCGTGTGGGAGCCGCGGCCCCCCCGGCCACCCGATGCCGCATCCGCGTAAAATACCCGCGAGGCCGCTGAAGCCCCCGCCCGTCGATGATCGCTGTAGAGCGGCCGCGTATATATGTACACACGCGTACGTATGGGGGATCGGGCGCAACGCGCAAGCCGACGGCGGGTAATTTCGCAGCTTGCGCGATCGGATAATGAGCGCGGCTCTTTGTTTCGCGGCCGATCTACCGCCTCCCCCACCTCGACCCGCGCTTTCGACTGCGTTTTAGGGCCTTATTCTACGCCCCGGCTGGTTTACGAGGCCGATGGCTAATGGGGAGGGACCCAGGGAGAGCCTGTATCTCTAGCCGATAGCGCGGCTTGGGCAACCGAGCCGCGGAACAATATCCGAGGCTTGGAATTAACGCGCGGGCGCAGCCGTTAATCCTCAATATTTGCAAACAAGCCGGGGGAAAATTGGAGGGCGCGCGCAACCGGTAGAATTGGATCGCGGCCTTAATTGCCGGCGCGGGCAACCGGAGCTCCGCCCGAGTAAGTGGCACGCGTTACCGCTTCTATTGAAATGTGGGAATCGATTAATCAATCCCAACTGCCTACACCGAGGTATACATGCGTCCTTTTTTTTTATTATTATTCTCCCCCCGGATCCTGCCGGTAGCCCATCGTTAATCACATTTTCCTCCAGGTTCTTGTCATAATTAGACGTCATTTATTAACCCGTGTATACAAACATTCGCTTGTTCGCCGCGGATTTTTCCGATCGCGCCTTTGCCGATCGCCGATAAACCGACCGACCGTTATTACACGCGCTTTCGCAAGCTCTCGCCAGCCGGATATGTGTGTGTGTACACTCGAGCAGCAGGGTCGCACCCACGCGAGCCCTTCGGCCGGGCAGGCGCATATCGGCCCTCGCGGGGACGAGCTAAATGGCCGGGCAACCGTCACGGAATCCAATGGGCGTGTTGTTTTACGGGGCTGCGCAGCCCAAATGCCGGGGACAAAGGCCCCGAGGCCGGGGATGGCATATGGGCACGCGCCCCCGATCTGATAAGGCCCGGGGCGACACACGAGGCCGCCGATCGGAGTATTATTCGCACTTGCGCAGACGCGCCCCCGGGAGTCGAGTTTCCGCCGACTGACGGCTTTATCGGCCCCGTGTAATCGGCGCTCGCGGGGACGCGCCTCGGTAATGGCCCGCGAGACGTCGCCCGGGGCGAGTCCGGTTTCACGCCGGGGGGGGGGGAGGGGGCGCGGGCGCCCGATGACTCGGCTGGAAGTGACGCGCCCGTATATCGATAGGGATCGCGGGGGACGACGGTGCGTTTACCCAGGCGCAATTACGCCAAGCGAGGGATTTGTTTGCCTTGCCGTTGGCTCGCGCGCGGCCAGGCCTTTGTTTCGGCTCGATGGCCCGCTCGAGTGCTTCGTCGCTTTTTCGGCGGAGCTGACAGAATTCTTTGTGCTTTTATGTCGGAAACGAGGTCGTTTATCTACACGAATTTGACTCTGTCAGTTGTGTCAGCTGGTCAAGTGTGTATGCAGGTCTAGTGAGCCTTTGTACCTCGCTATTCCATTAAACAGTAGGAGAAAATCGTAACAAATTTTTCTGAGCATAGTACATCATATCGTACAAAATTCGAGATCGTTGTTTCATGGAAGATGAAGAATAGCTAAAATAAGTATATACGTTGTAGTGTCCAATTAATCATCTCTATTAAAACTTGAAGCCCCGCAGTCTCGTTAGTTACTATAGGACCCGGAGTACCAATTTGTCCAAAGTAGTCGAACGATCGGCTGTTGATCGTCAGAAACTGCCACTTACATTGCAAATAGTTTTAAGAAAAAATTTGTCGTTGTATTAAAATCAAAAATTATAGACTTTATAACAAAAATTGTCCTAATAGCAATAACTATCGCAAGAATATAACTTTAATTAATTTATAAAAGTTAATAAAAATATAAAAATGCATAAATTCATAAGATGTAAATCTACTACATGATTTACCATCTTCTTTGGAAATAAATACTGATTGCGAATTATTAAAAAAATGTTGCAGATATAATAAGAGGAATTTATTGTAATGTATAGCCACAGTTTTTGTAAATCTTATTTTTTATACATGTCCTTTTAAACGACGAGCACACTTCATTTGTTATCTATAATCTACAAAAAGTTATCATCATTATCACTATGTGTACTGCCAAAGGTTAGCAACGAGTACGTGTTTCTAAAGAAATTTTAATACACATACTTAATAAATGAGGTAATTTGTGGTCAATTTGGCATTCTTTGTCAATATACAAAAGGCGAAAATTGCTAAAACGGGGATCGAGGAGAATGGCTTGAAAGGAGTTAAAGGTTGAAATAATTACGTGGCCGGGTGCGCGATCTCTAATCCTGTGGGCGGACGAATAATACGGGCGCCACGTGTTACTCGGGTAATTTAATTGCGCTAGGAGGTACGTGGAATACGTGAGGTAATGGAGCGTCGCCGGTGCCTGATTACGGAATGCCTGCTTTATGAATTAATCGGGGTGCAATTACCGCATTAGGTCGCGTGCGGGGGAGTCAGTTGGCTGGTTGGCGGGCGCACGCGACCCCCACATGGCGCCTCTACGGGGAATCTCGCGTGGCTTCGAGGGGGTCTGCCGGGGATGACTCGCCGGCGTCCGTTGGCCCACCCCGGGGGTGAGGTGCGCATCGGGGCATGCGCCCACGGGGCGCGTCCTCGAAACGCGCCGACGCCCCCGCAATTGAAAGCGACCGCTCGATACGTATGCCGACAGATCGCCGAAAAAGAAGCGGGCAACGAGTAAAAAAAAAATAAAAAAAACATAAAGGGAGACGGGGCGGGCCGCAGTCGAGTGGGCCGCGTGCAGCCCGCATGAGGGACGTCTTCCTCCCCGGCCCGGCCGCGGCCCCAATAAATTGGCGCGTGAAGGGCCCGCGTGTGAGAGTATCCGGCGGCGAGAGTCAAAACAGTCCCAAACAAGCTGTGCGCCCCGGTGTCCGGCCCGCGGGAAAAACGCCGCGCGGCTCCACCTTGCTTTATGTTCTCCGGGGCGGTGAATGCCGCGGGGCCGCAGCGAGATTACCCGGCGACAAAGGGGCCCCGATACGTCTATGTGTGTGTCTTCAGGCCCGCTCGATTTTTATTCCTCTCTCTCCCCCGTCACGCTCGGCGGGGGCGTCAATGCACCGGAAGGTGCGCGGGGGCGCGATCGCCCAGGTATAGGCGCGGGACCTCCGCGTTTCCCGCGCGGGACCTGCCGCCCGGGTCAATGGGGATGGACCGTGCGTGCAGGCTCACCGGGGGAGCCGCAGAGGGAGGACAATGCCCGGGGCGGCCGCTCCTCTTGTTCTCCCCCGGGGCGCGGGCCCGGCACCTTCCCTCGGCAGTCCATTGGAAACGCGTTAACGTGTGGAGGATCCCCCGGGCTTCCTCCCGCGTCCCTCCGGCTTTTCAGAAATTAGCGCTTTTTCTCCCGAGGGGCCCGAGTGACACGTCAATTCCCAAGCCCTCGATCGCCGCGCCCTTCCAATCACGGGCCTGCGTGTGGGACTGTTGTGTGGGATATTCGGCCCGACCTCGATCCCGGCCGCCGGAAATTTGGAAATTTCTTTCAAGGGCCCCCGGGAAGGAAGTCCTTGTCCCTTGTGAGAGCGGCAAGTGCAGCGGATCCCAAAATCTATATTACCAAATATGACACTGGCTATATGGCGCAGCCGATGAAAGGAATCGACGAGTAATATTGAGGCGGCTCCATGTACTCGGCAAATCATCTTGTTTTCATTAGAAACTTTCCTTGGCCAAAGCAATCCGTTCGCGTCTACGAAAATATTAGTTTATTTTATCAGTGAGAATTAAAATGTATAACTAAACAAAGCCTCGTAGTCTTATATTCTCGAAGAAAATCCAACCTGCGGACTTTCACTCTCTACTCAATCCGATAGTCTTTTGTTCAAAATCAACAGTCTATCATTTTTTATCAAAAAAAAATTAAATATTTGGGAATAATTCAAAACGAATTTTATTTCTAATGTATATTTACCTTTTTTACAGCTACTCTATTCTTATAAAACTTATTTACAAATAAAACGTCATTGTGAACGAACAAAGGTAAAAAGTGTAAGAATATGTTCGTCTGGATGTCAATGGCTGTCAAACATGTTGCTTACGGTTATGCATACAGGTGATGTCATACTTCTCAATAACACAACAGTGTCAACATGTGTTATGGTTCATTACATATGCGCTTTTAGGGCAGTTTCATAATTGAAAAAATCGTAGCACAGATCATTCGATTGTAAGACATTTTGACCATTTGACCAATAGAAAGATGCAAGGAAGAAGGACAGGTGCGTAAGCAAGGCTGGGCCGATATAAAAGTAACGAAAAGGTAGAAAATCGAAGGAAGAGGTATAATGACGCAGGTGACATTAGCATAATAATCAAAGGGCGTACAATTAGCGGAGCAAATGGATATACCGGGACGGTGTAATCCCGGGGAGGAGCGATGGAGCCGAAGGCAGGGGCGTACGTAGGGCCGGAGAGGCGCGTAATTGGTCGCGTTAACGGCTTATCAGGCCTCGCGCCTCGCACTTATTATTCTTCCGGCGGGACGGCTCATGGCCGGCATACAAAGTAATTAAGTAGGCACGGAGCCGCGGAAAGCGAGGCGGGCGCGGAGAGGTAGCTTATCCGGCCTGTTATCTCCCCCGGGCGCGTTTCATTACTCGGCCGGCTGACAAGGTGGAGCCGTCCGTCCCCGCGGCCGTGTCACTCGATGAGTCACTAATGAGGCGGCCGCGGGGATCCTCCGCAGATCGGCGCACTCCACAGCCGGGCGGGGGTCGGAGGCGCGTGCACACACACACACACTCACTCGCACGCGCGGGCCGTTTGAATCGCGGAGGGATCCCCCGGGGCGGGGCCAGGTGGGCGCGTGCCCAATTAATTGGGGCGGCAGCCGGCCGATGGCTATCTCCGCGCGCGCGCGCGCGCATCTGACGGGGCGCGAGCGACGGGTGGCGGTTCCGTTAGGCCGGAACAGCGGTAACGGGACGGGGCGCGGGCGGCCGGCTTAACTAGCGCTGACGGCGGCGGCCCGGCCGCTAATTGAGAATGACGGACGCGCCGGCGGCGACTTTGACCCGCGGTGGGCCGCGACGTTCCCCGCGGCCACGTGCATCGGCCCTCCTTTCCCCGGGGGAGGCGGGTAATCGGCCGTGGGAGAAAAAATGGGCGGGGCGCACGTGCATGAGGGGCCAGTTAGGGCCGCTCTCGTTTGTCCCCCGGTGCCGCTCGCGGTCGTGTCGGCCCCGGGTCGTGAGTGCGGCCGCCGCCGCCGCGGGCTATCTCTCATCTTCCGCGAGGGGCCGACTCCTCGTGTCCACCTGTGTTCCTCGTATTGTCAGCCGAGGGCCCGTGGAATTCCGTGAAAATTAACGATAGCCGGCCGACCTTATCGGCCCGCGGGCCTTTTTCTCCCCCGGGTCTGCCCGGGCCGCGATCGCCCGAGATAGACCGGCCGTGTAGCCAGTGGTACCAAAGCGGATACACGGCCCCCTGGCACCGGCCCAGTTAAGCGATTACGCGACGGGCCCGCCGTCGCCTCGATTAATCCGCGCGGATCACGCCGGCTTTTTATGAGCGCCGGCGCTCGACCCCCGCGAGGGTCGAGGAGGCCGCCCGGCTTCCTGGAAAGCTCCGGGGACACAAAGCCCCAGGGGCTTACACCTCTAATGACTGCTTCTTCGTACCGGACTTGCTGCCCCGCGGGCGCTCGCCGCCGATCCTCCAAGGCGCTCGCCCTCGCCGCTAACGTCTTTTCTTTCTATTCCATTACTTAGTAATTAGTCCGAGAAAATCCGTTTTAAAGCCCGATTATCCCTGTGCTCCTCTTGCCAATTTTATCCGCGATCCTGATAAGGTGTAGGGTCTCTGCTATTTGATTTATCAAGCTTTCGACTTTGTTTATTTATTAATTAAAAGTATTTTTAAGATTTATTAGCTACCAAGCTTGAGGAGCAGGTAGACTTGCTTACGTCTACATATCGACGTGATTTTATTGGCATTAAATAAATAAAAAGTAATACAAAAAATATTAGTTTATTAAAGCTCAGTAGTTTATTATTAGTTTGTCTTCGTGCTTTTAAAGGGGCAACTAAAGTGTTTCGTCTTCGTAATAATTTATATTTCATCCACTTAAGCTCTCTTTGTATAACTCAACGATAATAAGAGCTGCATACGCGGTTTATTAATGAAATAAAGTTGGAAACCGGTATATGTATGCCTAACGATAACTATTACTGCAACCGTGATTATTGCTATATGTCAATATAAACGACAGGGGAATATCGGATGCGCAGGGAAAGTTACATTCGCATAATTTCCATGTTTACGGAACTTTACAAGATAGCCGAATGGTAGATGAGCACGGGGAGATTTGCCTATAATGAAAGCCGATAAATCCGGGGAACCGTAATAAAGAACGGCGAAGAATCGCGCGGTATGCGCGGTTTATCTCCGCTCGTCCGCGCGCAGCTCGGCTCGCGGCGCCGCTTCGCATTCGGTCGGCCGATCGGCACACAGGTTGACGATTGCTACAGACGCCCGGATCCTCGTTGTCCCAATCATTTCGCGGTCACGCGCGACCAACTCTCCCGAGGTGTATTCTCGTTGGGAATCCATGGTGAGTTACAAGAATCCGCGGCGGGTACGGCTATATCCGCTGTAGCCGCTCGGTCAACTGCCGTTGGTGTACACCCAATGGGAGACACGCGAATCCCTTATGCGCCGTGCTAAATTCCCCCGCGGATCGCCGCCATATAATCGGTACATTGCAGCCTCGCGCGACACAAGCTCCGCCTACATAATGTACGCGGTCCACCGAATTCGGCATAGATTCCCGCAAGGCAACTCCCGCGGCCCTGAGAAGAGGAGCGAACTCGTGCCGACCTCGATTCACCGCGGGCAGGGAGAGACGGCGCTCCTAAATCCTCCTCTTAACTTTGCGCCGGGGCATAATGTGCCCGGGGGGGAGGGTCGGATGGATGAAAAGCAGGGGAACGACCAGATCTGCCGCAATTAGCGGGGGCAATTTAGTTGCCAAGCGAGCGTCTCCTCGAATCCGTGTCGCGGCGCTCGGTGAGAAAACTTTCGCTGTTTCCACTGCCTTTTTTTTCTCCCCCCCCCTCTCCTCCAACAATAATCATACATCCGCATCTCACGCGATATACGTGCATATATATATATACACAAACGTGTGCTTTTCCCCGTAATCCGTATTTTTTTTCTCTCTTCTTCCCCGGCCGCGATAAAATTCTTGCGTAAAAAGAAAAAGGGGGGGAGTATAAACCCGCGCGGCCGCAGTGCCTCCCGGAGAAAGGGGACTCGTTCGTTACGGAGCTAAGGCACCCGGCTCTCTCGGGCCTAATTTGTCCGCGCGCGGCAGAGCAGCCAGTGGACGATTAAAAAAAAAAAGGCCCGCAGCCGTTAGTATAAAACCGGGGGCGTGAGAGGCGCGGGGAAAAACCGGCTCGGCCCTCATTATCGGGGGAAGAAGCGCGGCATTAAGGGGGAAAAGCCGGCGGCCGGGCTTTCCCGGGCGCTCGCTCGCTCGCTCGCGCGTGGCCCTTGACGTTTAAATTAAATCGCTATCGGCCGGGGCAGACGGCCCGGCTTAACGGCCCTCGGCCGGTCACGCGATCCGCTTTCCGCGAGTGCCCGGGTACAAAGTGCCCCGGCCGGCAGATAAGGGGCAGTATACCGTCGGCGGGCGGAATGCTTTATATACGCGCGGGGCCCGCGCCTCCCGCGGACTCGTTAGCCGCGCCGATCTGTGTATATATGTACGTGTACGTAAGGTCGGAGCTTTATACACCGGGGCGGATGGGGAAAAAGCTCCTTGGGGGGGGGGAAAGCGCGGGCAGATCGGATCGGGCCTTTATTATACGCCGGGGAGCCGCGCGCCGATCCATCGGCCCCGATATATACCGAGGGCCGCGCAATTAATGCCGCGGGGGTCGGGCCCACCTGCGCCGGATCGCGCCGGGGATAACGGCAGAGTTACGCCCGCTCGTGCGCGCCGCGGCCCCCGCGCAACCTTGAGCCGGCCCTTTGCCGGGGATTATACGCCGGGCGACGAGCGTCGCGCTCGGGCCTTTTCGGCCGCTGCACCGCGGGGCAAAGATCGATCATCTCCGGAGCAGGTGCCCTAATATAAATCTATCTCCGGGGCGGGGGGGGGGAGGCAGCGCGCCCCGATCCCTGTAATTTAATTCGATAATTGCGATAGCGTGATCGATTGTCCCGCGGTCGATTAACGAGCCGCGTAAACGCCCGAGGATTCCCCTTTGATAGATATGTACATATGTGTGTGTGTGTAATGGCCGTTTAGCCGCGCGTCGAAGAGGGAAAAAGGAGGAACTGCGGCACCGGGCCGATCCCGCGCCTCGGTTCTGCATGCGCGTATATGTACGCAATCCGGCCGGGGCAGTGTACTTCTGGGCCAGGGCGGACAATGGCGGGCCCGAGGGCCGCCCGTTAAAACACGGGCGGCGCGCGCATCCCGATTGAGATAGCGCGCGCAGGAAGTCGGCCCGCGGATTTATGCGCCGGTCGGCTGGACCGCGTGGGTCGCCGCAGCCACCGGGTCCCCTCCTATCAATCGCGGCCCCGGCCAACGATTCCGTCTCCGATGCACACACGCACACGCGTACTATGGGCCTCCCCCGCGAGCGAGCGCACCTGCGTGGCGCGTGGGCGCGGCGCGTGGGCGAGGACGCCCCGGGACGGCGTTTCCGGGGAGGGGGGGGGGGGATAGGCGCAGAGGTCGCGGCCCGTAAATCGCCCGGTAATCGAGGCGCGCGCCGGGCAATTTCCTCCGCGCTTAGGTGTCGGGGAAAAATCCCGAGAGCGGCCCCGGAGATTACGGGCCGCGCGCCTCCGGCGCTCGAGACGCGAGTCAAATTAATGGATTCGGTTTCGCGCCCCGCCGCTAAATAAAGACTGCACTGTGAGCCGGGCGGCTCGCTTCGACTTTACGGCCCCCGGGGGGGAGGAGGGGGGCCGAGGCCGAGGCCTAGAAAATACTGCGCGGCTAAACGAGGGCTCATGCACAGGTGCGCCCGATAAAAAATACTTGTGATTTATAAATGCGCATTGTTTACCTCCCGCTCGAGGATCTTTCCCGCCCTTTAGAAGACATAACTCAGCTTTTCATTATCCTAGACACCTGATAACGCTTTATTGTTGGAAATTCAGTAAAATATCGGCAATATACTTTAGAGGAAATACAAATCAATTTTCTAACAGACTAGCAATTTTCGCCGTGCTACCGGTTGAAAAATGAACGCTTTGAGTACAACAATAAAACCTCTTTTATTAAGTGTTATAGAAAATTAAGACGTGAAACCGCGTAATAAATTGAAAATTGTAGAAAGGAACTTTAAGTGTAAAATGTGAGAGGTTGAGCGAATTCATTTGTTGATGAGCACATTGAAAAATATAAAAACGCCTTAACTGATCTATAACACTTAACTGATTCCTCTAATTTAAGCTAATTTATATAGACACACTCTTTTATAAATTTTTATATGTATTATAATTATATTTAATATTAATTAGTGACTTTACTTATTATTACTGATATAAAAATATATATGTTTTTTCTGTTTTTTGGCTGTCACAAATAACATTTCACTACTTGAACTAAATTTTTGTGCATTAAATTAAATATTTAAATCTGCCGCATCAAAAATATAATCAGCCAATGAGTACAGAGTACCTACCATATATTCAAGTATGGAGACCCGAGGTATAACTCGGTAAAGCTCAGTTTTTGAAAGAGATGGCCCCGGCAATTACTTTGCAATGATCGTTTTGTTTTTTAACCAAGTGCAATCAAAAGTGAGTGGGTTAATCTAAGCTGATTATATTTTTGAACGTTGAAATTTACATTTTCCCACTCTCCAGATTGGATTGAAATTTGCATTATAGTATTAACCAAGGGTGCTCGTATAAGCTACGATGTTTAAACCAAAACAGATCTATTACCGATGAACACATTAAGTAAATAACAGCTTGTTCTATAATAACATGCAGTAGAGTCTGCAAACAGAATATATATGGTAGATTCAAAAAGATAATGGAGTATATAAGTATATAGAATAAGACGTGGAATTTATCGGCAATAGAAAGTTCACTCGTTTATATTCGCAGGAAGAAAGTCGGAGTATCCAGTGTAGTCGGAGGAAAAAATAATTAGTCGTCAATGTTGAGTTACGGTTATAGGAGCCGGGGCTTTTCAGGGAAGCTGCTTTATTTCCGAGTTTCCGCGAAGCACTTATGCTCGGCGCATCGGGCGTATTTCAAAATTCAGTCCCCGATCGGGCATCGCGGGCCGCAGCCCCGCTCGTATATATTTCTCGTGCGCGCGGGCGGAAGGCTAGGGAGGCGGCCGGGCGAGCGCATGCATTACACGCGGGGAGTCGCGCATTTGTACGCGGGCGACGCTGGATTTTTCCCGTCTATCTGAATCTCCGGCCGGGGCTCCCTCACGACGCTTCCCCGAACCCGACGGCCATTGACGCTCATCGTATTAAATATTCCATCGGATAGGCCGCCCCCGGGGAAAGCCTCTGCGCATATACGTGTGTACGTGTGGCCGCTCGCACTCCGGTGGCACAGCTCGACCGCGGCCTTTAATTGGACGTGCAACGACGCCCCGCCCCCCCCCCCCGGGTTTTCCCGAGGCGGCCGGCTTTTCCGCGGGTACGTGGGCCGTGTAATCGCCGGGCACGTCAAGGAGGCCATCGGCCGGGGCAATTTTTTTTTTCGCCCGAATATGCAGCGGCTCTCGATGGGCTTTTAATGCGCCTCGTAAACAAGCCATTGTCGACGTGGGGGCCCCAAGTGGCGGAATATAGCGCGCTCGCGTACTTACCACCGGCTGATTACAATGCTCGCCAAACATAATACGTAATAATAAGTTGTTATTACGTCGCCGCGAGGGCCGAGGGCCGCGCCGATAATCCCGCGGCCTCGGCCTCCTCCTCCTCCTCCTCCTCCTCCTCCGCTCTTCCTCCCCGCGGCACCGTTACACCGAGGCTCTCTATACATGTATATATATATATATACATGTACAATCCTCGCGGCGCACGGGCGCTCCTTTTTTTTCTCTTTTTTTTTTATTATTTTCAACAGAGCGGGGACGACACTCGGTTGGGGAAAGCCGGGGCGGTCAGGTCGCTCGCCGCGGCTCGTCACGAATTACAAATCGCGGCTGGTCGTGGGCCGCCCGGAAAAACGAGGACAGGGGGGGGCGGTGGGGTGGGGAGGAGGACGACCCTTTATCCCGTGGAGCGGCGCGCGCAACCTCTCCCGTCCTCCTCCCCGGCCGCGGCTCGTCGCTTTTAATAGGCAAGACAATCGCGCGGCGGGTCTGTCACGGGCCGGCCGGGGGCCCCGATTAACCTTTGGCGGCGGCCCTCGCCGATTGAGCCTCGCCGACGCGGGCCCCCGTCGTCGTGGCCCGGCCTCGCGCGCGGCTATTAGCGCGGGGCCCTTCGGCGGCCCGCGGGCTTTTTTTTTTTTTTCCTTCCACCGGCCGCCGAGTCGTGCCGCCCGGGCGATCGGGCCGAAACGTCAGGGAGGAGGGGCCCCAAGGGCGCCTCCTGCATATTCAGCGGCCCCGGGGAGATAAGGCCCGGGGCACCGGGAGGTCGCCCCCACCCCGGGCCCCTGCAACTCCGATGGACGCCCGCAGCCTCCCGGGAAATGATTGCCATTCTTTTTTTTTTTTTCCGCTGTCGTTTTAAGAGTTAACGACGTTTCTTTTTTTTTTTAACGGGGCGAGGCAGATAAGGTGATAAATTAATTTGAATTCCACCCGCGGCGCTTGCCCGGGATAATCGTAATAATAAAGTAGCGTAAGAAGTCGGGTGAAAAGGCTAGTTTCTTTGTCGATTCGGAGGAGCGCCGCGGCCCGCTCATTATCATAAACAATTTTCCGCAATATCGCGTCGATAGCATTACTCTGGTTAATAGCCGCGTGGCCGGGGTCCAAGGCCGCCGATAAAGAACGCCGGGCAATCATCTCCCCCGGGGCAGGCGGCGCGTCTATCCGCCCGGGCGGCGCGTATACTGCCCCGGTGGTCCGGCGCGCCACGGCCCCTCCCGCCCCGGGGGTGACCCGCGACATCATATAACCGCCAGCTGACAAATGCCCCGGAGATTAGAGGCGGTTATACGGCTCGCACGCATACACGGGTATGTAATACACGCGAAAAACGTAGAAAAAACAAAAAGAAAAAAGAAAACAAAAGCACGGGGCAGAGGCGCACGCAATCAATTAGGGAATCGGCGCTAATCCCGGGCGGGCGGGCGGGGCCGCAGCAGGTAGCGGCCGGGCCCGCACCCACCCGCAAAACTCCCGCGCATCCCAATTCCTCGTTGCTTTGCGGCGCGCCGCCCCGGGGCGGTCGGGGGCGGGGGTGGGTGGGGGGAGGCCGCGGCGGCCCCTTTCATGGAACTGGATCCCGGCGGACGGATGCCCGGCCGGGACCGCCGCCAGCCACCCTCCCACGGCCCGAGATAACAGGGCAATAATTCAACAAGTTCACGATATATACCGGCCGAGCGCCCGCCTGCGCCTCCGCCGCAAGATTAGTCACGGATGTATGCCGCGCGCGCGCGCGGGCGCCGCTGGAGCGCGAGCCGGCCGCCCCCCCCCTTCCCCCCAGGCCCCCGGCTTCTCCTATATTACGGAGGATATGTACTCTCACCCCGGGGCCAATTGACTCGCTGCCGCGGCGCGCGCGCGCGCACTGCCAGCCTGACGTTGGAATTTCCAACAAGTGCGCCTCCCGCCGAACAACCTCGCTGTCGGAGCGGCCGATCGTTATGCTTCTCAACTGCGCCCTCCCTCCCCCCACTCGCCGCGTCCCTTTGCCTCGAGATCTTTTCCGACTAGCCGTCTCGAGCCTTAACAGAATACGATCCAAATATATATATATATGTGTGTGTACACTGTGTTAAATTAATGATAAAAATGGCAATTCTCCGATCATCGATACGGCAATCTGCAATGTTATTCCGACGCGGTTATGCTAATGTTGTACTTTTATAGGAGTATTATGTACATTCTTCACGAGTTTAACGATTCTTTTCATGCCTTTTTTCACGACCTCTATTCTCTGCAAAAAGAAAAATCATACTCGCCATGAATAAATCAATGATAATCCATTCGAGCTTAGCGAAAATCGGATTATTAGTAAATGAATGAAAGACTCGGTGAAAAATTCATAAAAATCTACCGAAAAAAGCAGTATATTTTCACTGAATAAATAGATAACATTGATTGCTCACTAATTGTTGTATCTCCGTATATCGTCATGTTTGGTGAACGCAACATCATTCAAAGTCTTCTATTGCATTTATCGCGAGAAATCAATTGAGAAAGCGTTCGAGCGACACCCCCGGACAGCTTTTTACCACATTTAGTCCACATTAAAAAAAACTTGACCGCTTTCTTGTAATATTCTTAAATTATCATTAGAGTCATGAAAAATTAGGCTGAGACGTCGCGGTCCGTTCGGCTTTAAGGCCCGGAGAACGAGGAAGCCGTAGCGGCCTGTCGCCGATTCGACCTAAGCTCGTGCATCGCCCGTAATCCCCTTATTTACGCAACTGGGCAAATTAGGAGAAACGCGGTATTCCGCGGCCCTCGGTCCCGAGGGGGGCCGATAAAGTCCTCGGGATTACACGCGTATACCTGCATAAAGGAAACGTGCCGCGGCCGTAGCCTATAACGCGGCATTAGGCCGCCCCGGCCCGAGAAAAACGGACCCTAATATACAAGCGGCATTACCTCGCGGGGCGTTTTTTTTTTTTTACTTTTCTTCCGGCGCCGCCGAGAATATCCCACATGACGGAAGGTGTACGCACCGGCCCTAATTGCCCCCGGGAGTAATCGGCGCGGACCACCCCACGGATTCCCCGTTAATAACGGCGTGGCCGGCGACGATCGCGCGTCAATTAGCGGCGTGCGCGGCCTAACGACGGGGCGCGGCCCCCGAACGCCCGCAACCAATTAGCGCGGGCGGGGGCTTCGTTAGGCGGAGGGGGGGATTATGAGTGGCGGGGAGGCAGGTCCGGGCGCGTGTCCCGCGGCCAGGTATGATACGGATCTCCGGCGGGAGGAGCCGCGTGGGCGCCGTCTAATATCCCGGGCTCTAATTGCCGCGTGGCGGAGGTGATCGCGGGGGATAATTAGGACGGGCGCGTATATAGCGGAGGTGGTGCGGCCGCGGGATTCCGAGCCGAGTGAATAATAGGCCTGGCGCCGAGCGGCTCTGCGTCAGCGGGTTAGCGCGGCTCGCGGCTTTCGGCGTCCCTTTTAATCCGACTGATTAATGCTTTGTAAATCTAATGAGAAACCAATCTTATAGTTATAATATCTCGCGGACTGGCGGCCGATCGCTTTGATTGTTATCATCGCCAGGATCGGCCCTCTACAAGCTTAATAAAACTTTTAAGAAGTCGCTTTACGACCTCCATAATCTTTATGATCTTAATTTAATATCTGTAATGCCAATACTCCCGCCTCAATTATCCGGCGAATTAAGCTTGTACCGAGACTCTTTTGTAGGTAAAACGATCGTTACAAAACCGCTTCATGCAAATTTAAATAAGAACGAGAATTTTTCCATAAGCTGCATCCTCGGATTGTACAAATTCTAGAATCATTTCCCAAAGCAAAGTATTCTATATACTTATTTGCATATTAGCCATTTCTCATAACTAATAGTTAATCGGTGTTTTGGGCCTTATAAAGTTGACTCGGAGTTAAAACATTCGAGATGGAACTTCCTAATAAAAATAAATATTAATTTTTATACAAATATAAGTTGATGAACAGTCTGAAACGCAAGATTGCATCTTCGGCATTTTTGGCATGGTTTTCTAACAGTTTACTTTTAATGTCTAATTAAAATGATTTTTTACGCATTTATAGAGTAAAGTAGAGTTTTAATCTAGTTTAAAGTTAATTGAAAATATATAATAGAAGATTATCAGCAAAGCCTTATGAATACGCTATCTCATCAATTATTGATAAATAACTTTTGATTGAAAATATTGTCTATAGTTATGAATGCAACCAGACTATACTCATTCGACTAATAGCCAATAATAAAAATTTACAGTCATAGATTTATCAGTTCGTAACCATAAATAATCACAAATGAAATACAATTTATATTTATGATTATTTGCTTTCAGCATTCCAAATCTTATCGATAGCATCTTGTATGACATTATCATACTAGAAAGTAATGTTAACTTTTCTATGGATCAAAATACGGATCGTTCTATGATGCAAGTATCACTTTCACTTTATATTGTATTCTACGAGCACTGGTTTGATAACCGACTATTTCATCAAGTTCGTAGTTTAACCATTGAAAATACGATAACTGGATTCGAAGAGCGAGTGACATTTATTTACTGATTAAACTTAAAACAGGCTATATTTAAGACGACCATTAAAATGGAATCAAGAAGATTAAAAATGTGTCAATACCAAAGGGACTTCTGCCAACGAGTTACTCCCTGCCGTATATTTGCTTTTTTTCCTCACTCGGCATCACGCATGTATAATACTTTATTCGCGCGGGTGGGCAAATAAAAGATACAGGTCGTCGTACCTTTAAAAATATGCGAGTTATTTATACAAAATGTGCATGGAATGCACTCGGTCCGGCTTGCATGTAAGAAATTAATCCGTATACCTTGTAAATAACATTTATATTTCCAGATATTCGCCCGATGTACGATACTCACAAATTAGCTTCCTCCGCTCTGAAACTGTCGATTAGCCATTTTTTCTCCATTCGTGTCGTGGAAATTGGATATAATGCTGCACACGAGGTGCTATTTCGTCGAAAATTATACGGAAAAGTGCAACAAACATCCTTGCCACCTACTCGATAAATAAATAGAATATAATTAGAATTCTGCAGATTTCATTTTAAAAGAGATCGCATTTTATTTCGAGCTATAAATCATTTGTCCACGTTGCATACTTTATAACTTTGTAAGCATTGTATGTTAAAAACAAAGTCACTCGACCAAGTATCTACTTCAAAGCAGGATAACAAAAATCTTTAATAATAACTGGGAGCATATTAACATTTGGTTTAGTTACTACATATATAATTTAATTAACTTTAGAACACTTAAAAGCTTTAATCTTCTATTGCCCGAGGGAAAACAGTACAAATTAAAATCATCTAATATAGAGGAAGCATAACACGTAACATACTACTCATATAGATATTGATGCCACAACAGATAAGGTATTTATAGAATCTGTTTTGTGCGTTCTCCGTTGATGCACGCTACAAGAAATAAACAAAATGTCAAAAGCTGTATAATCTTATAATCTATAGCCTTACATATGTGACACTTGCGAGTGAATCCTCGATCCGTATTGTATATTCATGATGAAATTATGCGTGCATATATTGAGGTGCGCGCACCTCTTTTACTTTCTTCATTCCATCTCTCTCCTGCGAACATTGGAATATTTTAATACATTTAAAGTATATTACAATAATCTTATATTTGAACGTTGCATCCAGTCTGTTATTAATAATCCAATTATTTATTGTTAGGGATTCCACGAGAACAATTACGAAATCGTGCAAGGAATAACGGTAACGATCTTTTGCCTCGAACAAGTGAGTTTTAACATCCGTCCTTCTCATATAATCGACGGATAAGAAAACAATAAGAAGTACAAGAGTTGCACATACGAAATGAAGATCATCCAGATTGATACAAGGTAATATATGCTCGGCCCCCTCGGCAACGGCAAGCGCACGGACAGCCGCAGCTTTCCTCGCTTTTAGAGAAATCGACAATCGCACGGCAAGTTCTATTTCTTAGCCGGCAGCCGACTCGGGACCCCGGGCGATATCTCAGTTAACCCACCGCTCGGGTGGACCTCCGCCCGAGGACCGGATCTCCCTCGGCCGATTTCTTCCCAACGGACGGCCTCTCTTTCCCTCTCGGGGGCGGGCAGGATATGCCGCGGGATAGATCGATCGGCGCGCGGCTGATGAGAGCGGATGCGTGCCGGGGTTGCTTCCTGCGCTCTGCCCGCCGTAAATCCTCATCAGCCGGCGAGCGGATTCCAAAGGAGAGGCCCGCGAGAGAGGCGCGCGTGCCAAATGAGCGCGGCTCGTTTAAAATGTATATCGCCGCGAGGCGCTCGATCAAAGTCGCGGGGCGCATTCCAGGGAGCGCGCATAAGTGAAATCGATCCGCGCGCGGGCACCTCTTCCCTGCCCCCCCCCCTATCGCCCGTAGAAATCCGCGGGGCCATCGATCTCGCGCCGCCTGTCGTCGCGGGAGCCTCGCGCAACAATGGAAACGGACGCCGCTGTTAAAGCGTCAACCGTCGAAAGTGACGCCCGCGCCGACTCGGGCCCGCTCGGCTAATGGATAGATTTCGGGATGCCGGGTGTGCCGTACCGATTTCCAGGGCTAGGTCGAGTCCTGCGTCTCTCGGAATCCGGCCCGGGATTAAAGCTTTTCCTACTGGCAACTTTCGAGATCGGTATGGCCGATCCACGTTATTTATAACGAGGTTGATACTTATTTTAAGTATATGAGAGTGACTCAGGGCTCTTTTTAGCCAAGGCGAAAGTGCATTAGGTGCGTATTGACGTACGAATTCGGTGAGCATTATAAAAGACTCCCAAAAACGGAGGAGGAAATTTCAATAAGATTAATAAGTAAGCAGTATATACAGATAAGTAAATCATATAAATAAGACAAATTGAAAAAGGTTATTCTAAGTGGCACTGTAAGTTGTGCGGGCAGAATATCATTTTCGAATAAATTTTAATGTAATCAAGAATATGATATAAATTTTAGTACAAGTTACCACTTATAACAGCATCTGCTTTAAATTTTATTGTGATTCGCACTGTAAACATTTTGCTTTTGAACATGGACAATTAATCTAATTCAATAGTACTCATTTCCTAATTATCCGACGTGTAATAATGTTGATAAATCGTTTACTCAGCTCGGTAGGTAATCATTATACTATACAGCATAATTATATTGTATTTACAGCATTTGTTTTATAATGTAACTGAAAACTTATCTAACGTATACGCTTTACGGTCGATTCTTAAGTACCAAGAGATGAAATTCTAGCTCATTCTAGCTCGTGACATTCATTATTTGAAAGGGTATAAAACTCGCTGCCTCGATAAAGAATTTATAATTATATAATTTTATTTATCAATGTATGAATAATGGATGAAATAGCCGTTACTAAGTGCACAGGAGACTTTAGTCGTGACAGATTTAGATTCCGCAGAGTTTACCGATACAGATTTTCTTTCAAAAGTCTTTACGAAAGACTGAGCTACAGTTTGTTACGTTGGTTAACAGTAGCTCATGGTAAAAATGAAGAAGAATTGGAAACCAAAGGAGATTTTATAGATTCTTGACAATGTAGTTATTTGCGCGTCTCGGGGACTGTGTTCCCAGCTTAAAAGGCACAACGCAGTAAAAAGCCCCAAGGAATAGTCGTATAAGCGTACTCGTCGAGCAGCGCCTCTAGGGCAATAATCGTAAAAGTCGCGCGGGAAGTCGCGCGGCCGGGGAGCGGCCCGCGCGGCAGTCAGCCAATACACACTACTAATCGGCCGTCCGCCAGCGAGAAAGAAAGCCGCGCCTGGCCAAGCTTTTTGCCGGTTTTCCCGATCTCGCGCGACTGCCGCCGGTGGCCGCTCGGCAAATTGCCCGTAAATCTGGCGGCCGGCTCCCCCGAATCCCTGAAAAAGCCCGAAAGGAATCGGCGCCCCGAGCCGGCCGCACGTCCGCGCCGGCCAGATTGATTTATCACGCGGCGGCGGGCGGATCGGCTCGTTGACCCGCCGCGCCGGAAAAAAAAAACGAGCCGGGGGCAGATTAGCCGGGGCTTATCTCGGCCGGCTGTCGGCCGCGGGAAAAAGCCCGTGCATATAACGGTCGCGATGGCCCGAAGACTGCGCGGCTCGGCCCCGAGATAAAGGGCCGCGGGTTCGGCTTGCCGGTCGTTGATGCAGCCGCCCCGTACGCGACCGGTTGATTTTGCATTAGCGGCAAAGGGCTTAACGCCCCAATGTCACGCATTTTGGGCGTGGCTCGCGTACGCGTCCGCTCGGCCGGCTCCCGCGGGGAGGAGCAACTTCATTATCAGGGGGACGGGCCGCGGCCGCCCCGGTGATATTTCATGCCGCGGGAGTTGACGCTCGGCCCTCGCGGGCAGATAACGAGGCGATAACGAGGACTCGCGCCGGGCCAGTCAAGGTCGCGGCGGTATAAGCCGCGTACACACACACACACACACACTAGGGGGTATCATTAGGGTGATTAATGCCGATCGGGGCGGGAGATAGGCCCCGGCTGATTTATCGATGTCGCCGCGGACAACAGGTCAGGCCACGGCTGACGAGATAAATATGCGCGGGCCCGGGGCCGGCGCCCCGAGTGTCGCGACCTCCCCCGCGGGAATTCCTCGCGCGCCTCTCCGCCGCCGGGAAATGTAGCCCCTCCCGGAGTGCCGGCACCTGGCTCGCGGAAGGGCCCCGGGGGGGGGAGGAAAAAGAAATTCCTCGGCGGCGCGGTTTTTCCTCGCAGGAGAGGGGGGGGGGGGAGACCGATGGCCGGGGGCGCTATCGCCATCTCCGCGACACCACTATGCCTTCCATTAGCCGCGACAGCCAGGGGAGGAGGCACAAGTGCCCCGGCCCTCGTCATCCATCAAGCGTAATTCAGTCGACTGTCCCGCGGCGACGACTGCGCGGGATAGTCCGGCCGCTGATGGAAAACCGAGCCCACCGAGTCACAGGGGCCCTCCCCCCCCGGTCCAAATGGATTTCATTTACGGGAACCTGTTGTGCGCCGGCCGGTGTAATTAAAAATCCCCGTAAGACGCCCCGATTTTTCAAGGAGGCGCTTCTAATTACTTTTGCCCGCTATCTCTTGTCGCTTAAACGAAGGATGTAATCGGCTCTTTCATTTGGACTTTTGTCCTATTTTCGAGCCCACCGCGCGTATATACCTTGCTCCGAGGAGTCAATTATGAAATGAACGCCCGGCCATTGGTATGCGAAAAAAATTCTCTAACGAGCAGGTGGTTACATGGCAATGAGTGACGGGCACAAAATCAGGTAGTGAAATTCATATCTTCGTGAAGAGCGTCTTGTATAACTTTTATTACGTCACTTTTTTTTTTCTTCTACCCACCTATATCAGTGTCTCTCTGCTCTTTTTTAATTACACGTTTTTACTATTAACTTTAAATGATTATTAAAATCCTCGGATCTTCAAATTAGGCTGCTTCGATTTGACAAGAGCGAAAGTGTGTCAGAGAGGCTCGAGTGTCGGCTCGCGTCGCATATACCTACTCAATTAGCATTGACTCAAAATTACTTATGTAACCGCATTAGAATCAATATATAGTTATTAAAAGATCAGATAACGCGTTAACACAATGTCGACTCGGCCCAGCTAGGAATAATGAATCCTATCTGCCCGGGCGAACTCGGGAGAAACGTATACCGGGCACACAAAGCTGTCGGGTTACGCAAGCGCCTCTCAAAATAAGGTAGGTCAGAGCGCGCCCGCGCCGCAAAAAGAGGATCGATAATAATAAAAAAAGGCCCGGTAAGAAAGGCAGTTTATATACATACACGCAAGTACTCGTCGCGGAGGATATCGAGAAGTAGAATATTTTTCGTGGCCGACATAAATCATCGCGGCGTGGCTCAGCCGTGTATGTATATATAATATACCCTATGGGCGCAGGAGAGCCGCTCGGCAGTGGCTCGCTCGCGTTCGCCCAGGAATTACCAAAGTTTTACTTTCGGCGATAAATCAGGCACTTGTGCACTTGTCATGCCGAAAAAAGGCCGGCTTTCACTTTTTTAATCAGCTATCAGTATGCGTCCGGGATGTAATCCACCGGGCCATTGGAAACACAATCATTGAGCGACTCAATAGAACGATATGATACATATACATATATACATATATATGTGTGTATGAGCTAGGCGAGACTGCAGCGCCTACATGTGTGTATATAAAACTCGAGGGGGAGGCGCACAAAGCCGCGGAGACAGGGGACGCGTGCGCGGCTCTCCTCCTCCTCCTCCTCCTCCCCCGGTGGAAGAAAAGAGATAGAGCCGCGAGTTAAAGCGCCATTGGGTTGTCGCGGCCCGCGAGGCCGTACAATATCGCGGCTGTTTCACGCCGGCTATCTCCGCCGAGTGGTTTAACTTTACGAGGATTCCAATAAATCCAGCCCGGCAAACCTGCAGCCGCGGGGACTTTATCAAAAACAAAAGGGGCGCGTCTCTCCGGGCGCCTATACGTATATACAACCTCCCCGAATCGCGGCGCCGCAGCCCCGATTGACTTGTCTCGCCCGCAAACTTTTAGCGCGCCGCAGTGTGTGTACATAACTGACACGTTAATTGCGCGCGCGCAAATATATTTATCTCCGATCGGTAGTGGGCGAACATTGTCCGACGGCGCGGCGGTGGCCGCGAGCCGATAAAATTAATTATGGCGCGAGGCCCGCGTCGGGCCTCCTTTTTCGCGCGGGTAATGAAGGGGACGCGCGCCGATAAATAAATATCGCGGACAAATGGATACAATAAATAAATCTCGGGGATTTATTAGGCGGGGAGGCTCGCGAGCCACTCGTGATATACGAGCCGCGAGCCGATAGACCAGCCCCGGCGCGGGGCATATAAATCCACGTAGAGCCGCCCAATATTCGCCTCCCGAGGGCGCGCGCGTTCAAACTTCCCCGTAGCGGCCGCGCGGATCAACTATAATTGACCACCGGCTCGCGGGGGTATGCAGTCCGCAGTCGATTATAGTGCCGAGGTGTATATATATGTATAGGTGCCTCGGCATCCGCGATCGTCGTGCGGACGATATACCTGACCCACTTGTCCCCGCGCCGAGGGATCTATATGCGCGTATGTAAGACCGAATAGATGATCCCGGAGTGATAAGCGGTGCGGTGCGGGCGGAGCCGGCGCCGCGTGCTTAACGTTACGTACACACGTGTGTATGATTAAGCGGCTCCCGGCGGCGGACACCTGCCCGCGGATCTCGGGCCGCCGCCGGGGCGGAATGCCGATACAATGACGCGCCCCGCGCGCCGCTCTCGCAATCGGCAGCGGTTATCTTTGATTTGTTTACGGCCGCCGCGGCCCTTATCGGCCCGCGCGATTTCATTTACATTTTAAATTTATTCGCGTGCGCGCGCTCGCTTAATTACACATACGCTCGGTTCTCTCCCCGCGCCCAGTGCGTACGTACACGCACACAGGACACATCTGATTGACAACGCGCCTGGCGCAAGACTCGGCGGAAAAGCCGGCCGACCGGCAAGTGGGGCCGCTGCCCGAAACCGAGGTACCGACGGGGCTTCGCCGCCGGGGCCTCGTGACGCTTCGGTTTTCTCGCTCGTCAGCGGAGAAAGCCGCGGGACGGACGTATCATTCTCCTTGCGGGAGGATCAAAAGCCCCGCGTCCCATTGTTGACGCGCGCCCACGGCTGCCTCGAAGATTTGCCGTGTGTACATGTGCCGGTGGCCGTCGTCCTCGTGCCGATCGCCTCCTTTTTAGTGCCCCGGCGAAAGTTAGCGCCGCCCGCGGGGACGAGCGGCCAGGAATTTGTCGCCGATAGGATCGGCCCGCGGAATATTATTAACCGGGTCCCGGGAGGAGGGCGAGCCTCGCGTCTCGAGTTTCCCCGGGGATTTACGAGCCGAAGGAAGGAGTTTTCCCCGCGCGGTTTAGGTGTCGCGCCCCGAGCGGAAAAGCATTCGGCACAATGGTAAGGTAAGACTACCGGTTGTTGCGGGCCTGACCACTTTATGAGGGCCTCGCGTTACTCTGTCGGCTAGATAAACTTATCGCCCGGCGCGCCGCTATAGCCCAACCAGCCGCCGCCCCGCTGCCGGATCCAATCCGCAGTTTAGAGTTAAACTTTATTATTTAAAAAAGAGGGGCCAAGGACTCAAGGTGCAATCTATCCCCTGCGTGTACAAGCAGTTATATAGGAGGTGACACTGTATCACTTGGCCGGCAATACAGGCTCTCCCGATCCAATGATACTCACCAAGTGATGTGTCAAATGGAATTTAATATCACGATAGAAGGAAATAAAGCGAAAAAGACTAGAGGATGAAATTTAAAAGAGAAATCGACTTTGAATTGCATAATTATAGATATCTTGCCAGGATATTCCAGATAGATAAGCCGGGATAATAATTGGGATTTATCAAGTGAATCGTAGAGGACGTGGCATGAATTGAATTTAATTACTAGTGAAATTGGCAGGTCGACTCGTGAAAAGTGATTGTCTTCTCTATGATTTTCTGTAATGGATCGGTAACAGATCGTTAGTCTATCCGCGGATTTATTACGGGGCCCGGGTCCGAATAAGGAAACGTAAATATGATGCAGAGCGCTTGAATTGACTCGCATGTAGGTTAAGTGTAAGGCAGCGAGACCGCAAAGAAGCCAAGATGGAGGCTAGTAGGTGCATACAAAGCGGTGGCCGATATAACCGCGCGGGCTTGGGCAGCTGCGCGGGTGACAGGACCCATGGGAGCGCGGCCGGGCAATATCGGGCCCCGCGGGGGCGAATAATAATCCCGCGGGGGAGCCGCGGCGATCCCGGGGTCCGATATACAGACGTCGCGGCGCATTGTTCCGGGGGCAGCGCATCGCGCGCCACTTTTGTCGCGCCGATTCGCGGAATAAGCGGCCGCGCAATCGCCCGTTTATATGCATACAATGAGACACGGGCGACATTGTCCGCGCGGGTAACCAGCCCGCGGAATGTCGTAGGGACACGCAAGGTGCGCGGAACAGTTAGCCGGAGATCGCCGCCGATGAAACGCGCCGTCAATCGCCCGGGGCTTCCCAGGCCCCGCCAAATTCCCCCGCCCCCTTGACTAATCGCCCACACCTGACAATGCGTCCGAGGCCGTGTCCCCCCGCACGTGCATTATTCCCGCGGGGAGGATGCGCCCGATATAGAGCAGACACGCGCCCGGCATTCCTCGGCTAAGTGGGTTCCGGGTATAGGTGTGATCGCGCAGCTGACGACGCCGCGGGCTCCCTTTTTTTTCCCCCCCCGGCGACGCCGCCGCGCCAAATAATAATGGCCCGAGGCGAGCGGCACTCCGATTCCTAGCTGTACTCCCGCGGACCTCCGCATTCGTAACAATCGCACGGGCTTATAAGGGGATATAAACTCGCCGGGTCCCGCGGCCCTCGGCTTAGTCGCTTTGCGCGGCCGAGGGGGGGAGCGACGTATCCCGGAACTTGCTCGGCGCACCCTAATTAATCGGAATTAAAGCCGAGCTCCCGCGCTCCGGCTACAAAGAGCCCGCGCCCTTTTTTTTCCCTTTCCATTGTCCCGGAAAAGCTTATCTTCCAGTTTCGTTCCGAGTATTGATGAAATTAGAGCCACCTCTCGGCCGACCTGATATCTCACTTCGAAAAATTTTCGGATCCTAGGAGAAGAAAAAGGAAAAGAAAAAAAAATAAAGAAAGATAAATCACGGGCTTTTTTTGTGGGCCGCGCTCACGGCTGGTCTCATCCGATGGATGGCTCGTCCATTAAACGTTGCGGTTGGTATATCCGATCGCGGCATTCTTTCGGCTAATGCGCATCGTTACAGTAACGAGATAGAAATCAAGGAAAAAAGTAGACTATTGTATAAGGTGACAAATGTATTCGTCATGGTTAGTTGCCCAAGCATAATGAAACCGATGAAACGCGGGTAAACATTACGCAATTTTCCTTTTTTTCATTTGGGTTTTTTTTTACACGAGGGATAATTAGATGTACCAAGATCTCTGGCCGTGCAAGAAACCTGTTCTAAATACAGGCGCAATAATCATAAACGTCTAATGTGCTAACAAGGAAAGACTTAAGCTCTACAGTCTTAGGGATTTTTATCGTACTAGCGGAGCTGCTTCTATACGGTTATAGGGGGGGAAAAAAAAGCCACAGGGTCAAACATTTATCACGTGCGCGGACCTTTTATTTTTCAAGTTTACAAAGTCGATAATATTCCTAGGGTATCAATTAACATCTCGAGCTTCCATTAAATCTTGGGCTGGTTGGCTGCGTTAACCCGTGACATAAACCTGCAAATTTAAAGACATCATATTTTTTAATGGCATTTTGGCTATTATATCCACAGGCTCATATCGAGCCATAACTGTTCCGCGGGTTTAATTGAGTAGAATATATATTCCGTGTTTTAATAGGAGCTAGGATTACTGGACATCGATTCGATTCCCTCAATTAATTCATTCGACTCGCGGGGAAGAAAATTCGAAGGCAGCGAGTAAATCAGCGCGGCGCCGATAACAAGTTGATTGAGTTTGACGAGTAGCGCGCAAATCGGCGGGGCTCGCGCTGCAGGAGCCCCGGCCGCCCCGAGGGTATATTAACGGGACACGGCCTCGGGAGGCGCGGGCCGTCTCGGCACGCACACAGCCTCTTCCCCCGGTACAGGGAATTACACTTACGGGCGGAAGGGTCGCCGGTGGCACGCAACCTATAACCCTCGCGGCCATTAGCGGGCCGCTTGAATAATTTATCGGGGCGCTGTGCACACACACACGTACGCACGCGGGCGTTGTTGTTCGCCTTCTTTTTTTTAGTTTCGTTGCACCGCGGCGAGAGTTGGCGCGGGCAACAAAGGCCGCGGCCAATTGAAAGGCGCCCGGGGAACGACCGCGACGAGCAACACAATTACGCGCGGGAGCGATGTAAAAAAAAAAAAAAAAGGGCCGACGGCTCAATCGCGCGCGGGAAAAAAGCCGGCCGAAAGACAATGGGCGGCTCGTGTCCGATTGCCGCGGCGATCGATTCGGCACACCGCGGCCCTAATGGACCGAGGGCCCAGGCGGTAAGCGTCGCGTCATCGCGCTTTTTTTCCCACCGCGGGCGTAATTAATAAGCCGGGCTGTATGTGTGCACGTGTGTGTATATCGGGGCGCACGCGACGAGTTTGGCTCCTTCGACGAGCCCCGGTTATATTAGCGGATCGCGTGCGCGATCATCGGGCCCCGGAGCTGCCGAGTGTGTCCGGCCCGACTGTGTATGCGCGCGTATCGCGCTTCTGAATTATCATTTCGCATAAAACGTCCGAGTTTATCGATTCCTTTCTTTGCGGCCGCCGAGGAAAAAAAAAGACCGGGGGGCCCACCGCGGCTCTTTTCGATTTACGCCCGCCGCGAGCATATTTTTATCCCGGCCAATGGGCAAAATACAAAGTTTAACTTTCTCGAGGCGGATCTGCAGTAAATTCCGTACGTTTTCAGAATTTACACTTGGGAGACATGACATTTGATTAATGCGGGGATTCCATTGGTAAAAATCATTTATGCTGTGCAAGACGCGATCGTTTTTCCGGGTTGTTACAAAGTATTTCATCTACAATTTTACAATATAACGAGCAAAGCAATATCTACAAATCGTCGTATAATTGGTTCTAAAAGCAGTCTTTAAAGCCTTGAAACAACGTTGTTTAACTTTGATTGTAAATGATGCGTGTTTCCCATTATTTTTTAAACATACAATGATCGATTTGTTGATCGAAATACAATTAGAAAATAGAGTTTCGTTTAACGCTGGATTCCTTCGCGGCAAGTGTGAATTCTACAGTGAGACGGAACGAGCGTGCGTCAAGATCTAAATCGGCCGTCGTCGCGAATTTACCTTTCCTGTTTTCGAGAGTAAGGCTAGCAGTTTCTTGCCGTACTCTCAGCCGCGCTCCTCCTTCCCCTGAAAATTGTACGTTCGTCGGCGGAGCGCGCGGGATCCATCTAATACCTGCCCCGTCTTCGCTCTTCCATTCGTCCTTCTTCGACCTCTTCTTCTCCTGCCGTCTATTACCCCTTGCGGCTCTCCTTCGCGACATGCAGGCAGGCAGTCCTCGCGGTCCGCGATTTCAATTTCTTTTATCGTCGTAACGACACTTGGTAAATTCTCATTGAAACTTGAAATTTAACCTATTTTTCATGTCTAATCTCAGGGAAGTAAATAACGCTACAATAACTCAATATTTGTAGCAAAATAGCTTTAAAAAATTGAAGCACTTATTTACTTTTTACGATTTTATATAGTTTTAATAATAAATTCGATTTTACGTGCTCGCTAAAAGGCCTCAGGTTTGCTGTAGCACAAATGTCCTTAGATTATATTCCTATCTGCATATTGGAAGATAAGCATCGCACCATTAGAGAAGAAGCGCTAGGTAGCGTTAAGGGGGAAGGCTTTGCTGACGGTAGAGGAGCTTATGAGAAACATAGCTCAATCGGACCTCGAAACGCAACGTCGGGCAAAGGAAAATTGGCGCTATCGCTAATTTTGTACCAGTTGCACCGCGATAGGTTCAAGCGAAACTGAGGAACAAACTGCGGCACGTATAATCCGAAATTCGATGGAAAACTCGAAGAATTTTTTGAACACCACGCATGAAAGACTTTCCATATCTCTCGCTCTCCCTCGCTCGCTTTGAAACTCAAATAAATAGAAATACAATGTGTATTTGCTTGAAAAGTCAAAGTAGCTCAGCTTTTAAATTAGTCGTTCGTATGCAGCGTACTAGATATTATCCTTTTCATTAGCAAATGAAATTGAATCGTTGGACGTGTAATAAGTAGGTTATTATAGGCTGCAATATTAACATCATTAGCATAATGTAAATGATGTAAGATAATCTAGCATGATTTGATGAATTTACACGAGGTGAAGGAGCATAATTATTGATGCGCTTAGATTCGAAATACGTTACATCAGGATAACTGGTTAATTGAATAGGCGCGCTAGGCATTAATGAAGATTGATTAGCGATTTGAGACGGGGAGATGTCGAGTCCCGAGACGGGGACTCGGCTGGAGGGTCAGCCGGCGGGGCAGGGGGAGGAGGGAAGAAAGGGCCAAGGTTTTTTGTAATAAGGCCGGATTGGAAGCGGGCGGCGAATCACTTAAAGGAACAAGTTGGAACAGCAAAGGGTGCGGGTCTCCTCCTGGCGGTGGCCCGGCCGGTCGCCCCGCTCGCGGAGGAGTAAAAAAAGCCCGCGGGCCTCATTAAAGAGTCCACTTGTACGCGAGTTCCGGGGCTTTGGGCGCGTCCGTAAATAGGCTCGGCCGCGTGTCCACTTGGTATTCAGGGGCCGAGCGAGGCGAGCCGGGGCCCCGCAGTCAATTAATTCCCCGTAACCGCGGGCTGCGCCGCCCGCCGAAGGATTTAGGAAAGCCCTCGGTCCGGCACGCAATACACCCGCTCCCAGGGGAACACGTATACCCGCGTGCACGTACACACGTACGTGCCGGTGCCGCGCACACAGGGAAAGGCACCCCCCGGGGCCCCAGGTTACCCGATAATCCACCTGCCCGCCCGCGCCCCAGGCCCCCGCGGAGCCCCGCAATTTCCCGGGGAATTCTTTCGCCGGCCCCGGGCGCCGGGCAAGTGCGCCCCTCTGGCATTAGCGGGCCCCCTGCCCCGGGGCCGCCGCGGGAAAGCCGCCGTCGACTCCCGGGGCCGAGCGCGCGCCCGGTCGTTCCCACAACGGGGGGGGGTCGACGTCCCCGGCCCCGCCATCAGCCCCGACGCACGCCGATTCGGCACACACACACGTACACACACGGAGGATCGGTGGCTCGTCGCGCGGTAACGGGAGCGCGCCCGGGGAGGAGTCAACCCCTGATTAAGGAAGGCTGCTGCGGGTAGGCCGGCGGCGGCCAGGTGCGTGCGTCCGAGCGCTTTTCCGCGGGCCCTCGCATATTACGTGGCCGCGCGGGCCCCTAGCGCCGCGGCCGAGAAAACAAGCTGATTAAATTGTCCGCCGCGAGGCGTCGGGCCTTGGAAGGGAAAAAAAAGAAAAAGAAAAATATATAAATGCCGGCCGCCGCGGGCCGATGTTTATATGGGTGGGGGGGAGAGGAGGCCGGGAGGAGCCGCGCATTCCGCGGCCTCTCGCCGGCGAGTAAGCCCTCCAAATGCGAATAATTAAGTACGTGGCGGGAATATCGGCGCACAGGTGATCGTAAAGTGGGGGATAATCGCGCGGGCCCACCGAGTCGCGGCCACGGCGAATAAATTTCAAGAGCCCCGGCCGCCCCCGCCGCTCTACTCTCTCTCTCTCCTTTTTTTTTTTCTCGCGCGGTTTTGCCGCCCGCTCGCGCGATCATTTTTATGCCCCCGCGCGGAAAAATTGCCCGCCGAATTTACATTTAAATTAAAGGACGCCCGGGAGCTTCGTCCTCCCGGCGGAACACGGGGAAAAACTCGGCGCGTAACGAGCCCTCGTCAAAAGGGCTACGTGGCCGCTGCACCGCCTTATAAAGGATCCGCGGCGCGCGGTAATTGCGCCGACTTATATATATATGTGTGTGTGTGTACACATCGGCCCTCCCCGCCCCCGCCGGGAGCCATTCCGTATTCCGCGGGCGCGGCACAATGTGCACTTTAGCCGCGGTCGCGATCTCTCTTCATTACTGCGCTAGCTTTCGCGCGCCGGCTCGTTTTTTTTTCCTTTTTCTTACTTTTTTGCCAGGAGTATATAATTATATAGCGCGGGAGGAGAATATATCGGGGCTACCGCAGCGCCGATCGGCCGTTAACGCGCGAAAACCGAGGGCACTTGCAGGCGATTCGTAAGCAAAACAGCATCTAGTCCCCAGGCCTGCTGAATATTTAGAAACTCGACCAATCTTCAAGCCGCAAATTGGCTCCGTTTCAATTGCGCCCGAGCCTCGGCAGCTAGGTACGGAGTTAACGCCCGGCAAATGTAATAACGATAACAAAAATCCCACCCGGCCCCACTCGGAATTTATTCATCCGACGGACGGTAAAGCGGCCGAGGGCGAGAGACGCCCTCGGAAGTGCCGGCGACAAAGGCGCGAGGGCCCGTCAGACTCGCGGCCCGTGATTTAGCCTCTGGCTTTACCGGCCCCGGCGAGATTGTCACCTATATATACCCCCGCGGGTCGCGCACCCCGCGAGCCGCCCGGTGATTTATCCCCCGAGGCGGGCCCTCGTCCTCCGCGGCCCGGCTGACAGGCCCTCATCTAATACAATTACGTGTATCGGCCCCCGTGTTATTTATGGGGGGAGCCGCGGCCCTCCGGCGTCGCGGGCCTCTCGCGAGGGTCGCCGATCGGCCGAGGTTGTGCACCTCCGCGATATCCCGGAGGGGGGAAGGGAGGACGGGGTCGCCGCGGCGGAAAAAAGAGAGGGGGGGGAGAGAAGCGCTAAACGGCCCATAAACCAAGCGCTAAACGCCCGGCCCGGCGAGAGAAAAAAGGCGCGAGCGAGGCTGGCCGCTCCCGCGATTTATGGTCCCCGATCACGCGCCAATTATGATCCGCGACGTCTGCGCCCGTGATTAATAACGCGCGCCGCCCGCGGAACCCCTCGACTGCGGGGGGGGGGGAGGAGGGAGGAGGGAACAAAGCCCCGACTCGGTTTCCACTGTACGTCTAGGCTTACGTAACGGTCCGCGCGGCCGCCGGACTTTTCGGCCCGCTGCAGACTGGCATTTAGATCGCAATTACCGATTAAACCCTCGAATTAAGCGGCCGCTCTCGGATTTTTCCTTACTTCCGAAGAGTCACTTTGCCCGCTGCAGGTTGCGCAATGAATCCCCCCCCCCCCCGTTTGAGCGTTACCTCCGAATTAGAGGGATTCCGCTTCACGTCGCACCGTATCATTGTGCAATTTGCGTATTGTCTTGGGATCGCGGAGGCCTTCCGCAAATGGAGCGTCGCCAGACGAGAAAGCGCAATCTGGCAAAAATCGCTTTTCTCTCAAAGACAACGGCGCCAATGAACCTTGATAAAAATTCGGAGATTTAGCACCCACCGCACAATGCCCGATTCCATAAATAAAGATTATTTACTAGAAATCATTATATATAGCGCTCTTGTGCTTTTAGCCGTTTAAATAACGTGTATTTTCGAAGCTGAATTTCGACATTTTACGCAGATTAAAGTCAGCTAATAAAAAGAATAATGTCATTTTTTGCGGACACGTTTCACACCAGGTCGTCTTCCCATTAAATTATAATTATAATTCTTATCATTTTATGCATTAACATTTGTGTTCAACAATACTTTTTTTTATTTTAAATTTATCTATCAATTCCAACTACAAGACTTAAACTGGTTAATTTGTTAATAAAACAGATGACGTTGTATTATACGCGTAGATACAGATTTCACTCGATTCAGCCTTACACATTTTATCTCCGAGGAATTCTCTTAACATTTGCTTCTTTTACTTGAATATCCATCGAGTCCTTAGTTTATACCTACTTCTCCCACGCGATTCGTCCCAACATGTACAGTTAGCCTCGGCCGCGCGCAAGGAAAAGCTCGGCTGAGATTCGGCAGCGGCTACAGCCCGTGAATTTATTGACAATCGGGGGCTGTGAGATTTAGAAAGTCGCGCGCGGCCTGATTTATCTGCCCGGGGGGAGAGAGTCGCGTACTCATCGGGGAACAATTAGGCGCTCGCCTGGGCATCTCGGCCCGGGGCCCCGGCGCACACTTGACCGCGCCACCCATTGCGAAAGCGCTTAATTAGGACGGGAGACACCCACGCGGGGGCATCCCGATCCCCCGCGCCGATTAGCCTCCGCGCGCCCGCCGTGTGTGTATATATATATACATAAGCCGCGCGGAGAAAAGAGAGCCTCTCGCCCACGCGACGCGCGCTGCACCTCGGGGTCGCCTTATGCAAATGCACGCAGGTGCGCCAGCGGGACACTCGGGCCGATAGGGATCGGCGCGCTCGATTAAAAAGTTCCCTCTCTCTCTCTCGGCGCGTCCCCCCGCGTACCCACCCGATCCCCCCGCTCCGAGGCGTGCTGTATATATATGTGTATATATATATATCGCTGTGCACATGTACGTGTGCGTATGCAGGTAGGCATGCCGATTTCCGCGAAGAGAGTCCGGCTCGGAAAAGCCGGGCCGGCTTAACCGACTCCCGGCAGATTAATAAAATTAAGTCGCGCCGGGGGTACCGCGCGTAAGAAGCTCGGCTGGGGCCGGGCCCCCGTCATTACGGGCCAATAAACAATTCCGACAATGAGCTCGGGGCCCCCTTGGCGGCCCTCGCAATTTATCGTCAACCCCCGCTGTTCTCGGCTCCTCCTTTTTTCCCTGTTTATCAGGCCCCCTTTCAGCCGGGCCGGCTTTTGTCCCGCGCGAGCCGCCGCACCGGGCCGCTCCCCCTAATTGAGTGTCCTCGCTCTGGGTGTCCGATGTTGGCCGACGTTGTCGCCGCAGCTACCTTAAGGGCGTGGGCGCCGCCGGTCGGATGGTCCCCCGCTCCACCGGCAGCCCGATATGAGTTACGAGTCCGTCGTGGTACACGCGGCCCGTCACGGTGGTCCCGCCGTCCGGCCCGCGCCCTCGCCCATTTTGTACGGGAGGCCAACGGGGGAGGAGAGGCACTTGCCGCGCTTTTCGTCGCCTCCGCGAGTTTAACGTATTCGCCGGCCGATCACTGCGGGAAAACTCTTGCGCTCGCTCGGGCTTTTCCTCCGCAAGGGCTCCAATGGCACTCCTCGAAATTCAATAGCGTGTAGCAACGGATTTCTTCAATCTTATATACTGTGTATAGGCTCCGCCATTGAATCGCGGTTCATTATAACTGTACCTACGATAAACACTGACTGGTTCATTGCTTCGAGGTGATTTCAATGGCGATAAAACACGTGTCCTACGCCTGTGCAATATGATTTATTTAGACGGTTTTAAGAGAGCGATACTAGTTTTTATTCAATTCGGCTATATATCACTTTGCGAGTACAAAAACATTTTTTCAGAATATCCTGTACGCCTAGGTGTGCGCGCTCGGTCCGGGAGGATCATTTTCAAACTTGACACTCGCACAGTCCCTTTTTGATGAAAACTACGTTTCATCAAGTTATTCGTGTTAACTCTATGCTCAAAATCTTACTCGATTTTTTATCGATTTTTATTAAATGATTTCGATGCTGTTGTATATGGCTATCTGTGGGCACTTTATTGCTCAATATACTCAATATAATATATCGTTAATACGTAGGCGTGTCGAACTGAAATATTTAAATACAATATATAAATACAAATTGTTGATCGCCCACTGGTATGCGCATCGTTTGCCATCACATGTATAAATACAAATATATCGCATATATAGTAACAGCATAACGAATTTTTACTTTATTCTTAACTACTCTGCCGAATTAACATTTATATTAGGTGAAGTAAAAAAACTAAGGGCATATTTTCATTTTGTTTTTATACTACAATTGTAATAATAGATTTATACAAATTAGACCAAAACTGTAATTTCATAATTACGCGGTTGTAGAAGTTTTTCTTCCTATGCTTATAGAAAAATAGCTCGACCAGCTCCGAGTAATAAGTCTCCATCGAAATCAGGTTTATATCGCGAAAAAAATTTTTTAAATGTTTTAAAAGGTAATAATCACTTGATATCAAGTCTGACAAATATGACATATAGCGTTATTACAATGTATTCGATATTCATTGAAATACTTGAAATCAAGGTCAGATCGAAACAACTATATTTTAAATAATTAGATAACCATACAAGCAATATTTATTTTATTACGTACATAAAATAGAAACAGTTTTGTACATATATGCAGTATCTTTGTACATATGAAATGAAAATAATAATTATCAGTGAATTGATGACTATCATTACATGTTGTTGGTTTAGGTTTTTACATAATAATATGTCAAGTGATTAAATTTTATAAAATTGTTTAAAAAATAAAAAACACTTAGATTCAATGAAATATAAACATCTTTATTCTTATATTCATTAAACTACGAGTCGGTTTTAGATGCACCTGCATATACTGAAAAATAGAATCGTAAGACATGATCCACCTCTTTTCCCCTCCTTCAATGAGCATTTATGATTACAATTCTGTTGAATACATCCTATTTTAACGTAATTAATTGCAAAATTATTAAAATCATATTATACGAATTAACATATTAACGTACTAATCTTACCCATAAGCATGCCTGATATAGATGTTATGCACATCAAAATAAGAAATATTAGACTTAAGAAAAGAAATGATTTCATTATTGAGCGTTTAATATATATTTTTTGGCTAAAATTTAAATGAACTTTGACTAAACTTATGATATTGTCAGTAGATGGTACGTAACTCCAATTATATATGCTTCAATTTAATTACTTAAGGAAACTCATAAATAAAATATTATCGTATTTTCATTTATCAGTGTACGCATAATAATTTTATTTGTATTTATGGCGATAAATAAAATAAAGTAATAATACAAATTAATGAAGTAAATTATTTATCGTTTAAATACGAATCAATTTGATTGAAACAATAATATAACAATAGAACAGAAGATTTTTTAATAATATCAATGAAATGTCAAATCTCGGAGAACAATAAAAATGTTTTCATAATCTTAATAGTTGAGATGCAAATTAATACATTAGTCTGCTGATAGGATACGATCATTTATTAACAAGCATAATTCACGTATTTAATATCATTAAATGTAATATTAGCACATTACATTTAATCTCTCAAATATAACAATTGTTAATATATAAATAAATCCTTGTACTTACTCAAATGAACTTTATATTTTTGTTCAAACAAGATCTTGTTTTACTATCCCATTTTTATCGCAGAAAAACCGTATAATAAACGTATTATTATTGCAAGAAAAATTACTAAAAGTACAGGAAAAAATATCAGTTTCCATTAGAAAGTGGTTTTGTTTTTCCACCGGGGATCCTCTAAATTTTTACCAGAAAACTCATCGATATTACCGGCGGGATACGCTGACACATGTGTAAAGTGCGGTTGAAATGAAAATAATAAATTATATAAAAATCAATTAAATATCTAATTTATTTATTATTTACAATTTATGTTTTTATTTTATAGATTTGCTTATTTTTATTAGATTTACATTTGATTTATTTTACTCAGATTTAGTAAATAAGTAAATATCAAAAAAATTATAAGTATAAAAAGCTATTTTTTTGAATAATAAAATATTATGCAGGAGTTTGTTTACAGTTTTACATTACAAAAATCTGCCCTATCTCGATTTTATAGCATAACGACCAATGTTACTAAATTTTCTGAATTTTATGAAATTTTGTGGATTTTCTGCAAGATCATAATTTTAATATTTATTCAAAGTATACTCTAATGTATTATAATACTGATTGAAGTAAACAAAATCTCTGCTAAATCTATACTTTATATTAAAAGGTAAAGTACTATTTATTTATTTATCGAAGAATCGAAAAATATTATTACACATTCAGTCATGTGCATATTGGACTTCTGACAATAGCCATTCTATTGTAAAATTAGAATTTATCTTTAAAAATAATTAATCGATGATATAACAATTATTATCTGGTATATTTAAAGACGAAGACGATCGCATATCCAATTTAACCACCTAGACGTTCTATTATTATTATTGTTAGTGTTATTATTATTATTATTCGGCCTGCCTATTTTAGGCAAGCAAATGCAATCTTCAAACAATTCTGATCGCACGCACGTTCCACCAAGATGTCCCTGAGTTTTACAAGTGTCATTGCAGATTTCTTGTTCACAAGCTATTTTAATTTTAATTTATTAATTTAACTTTAAATTCAATAATTATTTTATAATTATATATAAATAATACTTACCAATAATGATAGATATAAAACACACGCACCATATTGAGAAGACGATATAGAAATGAGTCGATTTCATGATCACAATTTAATTAAAACTTTAATTTCATACAATATTATAGATCTATTATTCATATTTCTGTAAAAACTGTTCTTATATACTATGATACGAAACTTGTAAATTATCACAACAATATCTATGTAATTCCTAAATACTGTTTTTTATTAAAAAAACTTATTCAAATTATTTACAATATCAACATTTGAATTATGATTTATCGATAACCATTCATTAAGATAACCTATCTTTTTTTTTGAAATTAAACTTCTATTATATTTACCATAAAATATTAATTAAACAAAATAAAAAATGTTTTGTATCTTATTTTCTTATACATAATTGTACAGCATATTGAGTTAAGAATATTAAACCCTTGTAAACAATCTTTTTAAATGGACATTTTAATATAAAAGAATGGCTGAGAACTGAATAAATTCAAAAATAAGTTTGGGTAATATTATTAAGATGAGACTGATTTCAACGTTATCTAGATCTATATTAATCTTGCTAGAAATTCGAACAATAAAAATGCTTCATTAAAAATGTTAGTTTAGTTAAATTTAGCGATATATAATAATTGAAATTTAAAAATCATGTATAATATTATGAATAGTAAAAATTTGTACAAATGTTTTATAATATTCAAATAAAATATTTATTCAATATAAATAAATTCTGCATAATATTTCAACATTAATTGTAATATAAATTTATTACTGTACCTAAATAAGGTATAAATAATATATTGCGACACAATTATGGATGGTAAATAATAATGATTGAAATTTAAAAATCATCTGTAATGTTAGGAATAATAAAAATTTGTACAAATGTTTTATAATATTCAAATACAATATTTATTTAATATAAATAAATTCTGCATAATATTTCAACATTAATTGTAATATAAATTTATTACTGTATCTACATAAGGTATAAATTGCGACACAATTATGGATGGTAAGAGAAAATCTATAGTTAAGTGCCTGAAAGTAGCTTTAACAATGAAATTAAACAAAAGGAATGGGTAAAAAATGTAAAGTTATAGTAGCCAAAAAGAGTCAATCAAGATGGATTAATAAATTGATGTATTAGATGATTGAACTGAAAAATCTGAAGTATATGGAAAGATGGTTTTATTTTATACAGTAACTCTACACAGTATTCAAAATACAATTTCCGTCAAACCATAATTGAAAATCTCAATAGATTCATTACAAATAATCTGACAATGATTGTTTATCATCAATTCTATGATTTATTATGATTTAAATATTAATCCTCTGTATTGTTTGAATACATATCAAGAAACTGAATTTATCTGTAAAACATCACGATGACCGAGGCATTGACATCTTCGAATGATCCATGTAACTATTACACATTTACCATCTTCATATCCATCAGTTATACACTTATTAGCACACTCCAATTCTGAACACACTGTTTCAAATAAGAAAGTGTATGAGAAAAATTGAGTTAGTTACATAAAAATATTGAGTTAACAAAATTGTTGAAAATTCGGTTAAAAACGAACTTTTTGATTTGTAAAAGCAATGAGAATTATTACTTTAAAAAAATGTAAAATAAAATGCCTAAATTACTATAAGCCATGCGTCAACTTTTATCCGTTAAATTTGTGTCTTTTTTATCTCTTTCACTCCGTGCAATCTTCTTTCTACACGTTCTTCCTTATGACAAACAGTTAGTTAAGTTATAAATAATGTGTTGAATGAGTTCTGTCGATATTTTTAGCGTGAAATCTATCTATATATTATTATTATTTTTTTCAACAATTTTGTCGACAATTTCATTATACCGATTAATTTACTATTATAGTAATTTTCATAATATTATTTCATTCGACATTATAAAAAAGTACTTACTTGCAGTGACATACGCCACGTACATCAAAGTAAGGAAAAATACAAAATAGAAGTTAATCGTCTTCATTATTACGAATATTGTTACAATCTGATTTACGGATATCGTCTTATATACTAAGCAGATAAGATAGATAACCATAGAGTTTATAGAAGAACATAATTAAATCTTTACACTAGGCTAATATTAATAAAGGTACTAGAATTTTTGAATAGGAATTGTCAAGTATTCTTGGTTTTTTTAACATTGATGCATGTTACGTATAGTTGTGTACGATTGCTTAAATAAATATTTTGTATCTTAAGGTAAATTGCAGACACATTGTAAAAACTGTGTGTTTAAAACTGATACACATCTACCGCCACCTCTCGAAATACAATCTAGATTGCAGGTTGCCAAAGTACAAGCTAAAAAATATGAAAATTATATTGAATAAAATATACTTAAATATTATTTTTAATTCTATTTGATGATTATGAAAATTATACTTACCTCCCTGTGTTAATCCTATAATACAGACGAAAACAAGAATTATATAAAACAAAATAAACTGTTTAGTCATCATTCTGACAGTGGGTGCAAGATTTCTTTTACTCAATCCTGTATGTTAAATGAGTAATGCTATTTATAAGGCTGTACATTGGGCTTATCTGTAATAATAAAATCTTCCGTATTTAATCAATTCCCTGAATTCGTGTTCGTCAGAGCACAACAAATTTATTATTTTTAGTTTTCCCAGATAAGAAATTTGATTGCTTGATTTTTTTAAATCTTTCCTCATCCAAGATATTTGCCATATATGTATGTACATGAACAATATAGTGGCTATAAATAATATTGCAGTAGACCTTGAAATGAAAACACGCAATTTTTATCTTCGCCACGATTATTGGATAGGAAACGCCAGTAGGAAGCAGCAATAATTCGTACCTGAGGAGTTGAACATTCGCGTGCGCGGATACGTATAACAATGTTGATGATTTACTAATATAGTAGAATTCAATCATATTATAGTGAAGTGTTATGCACATTTATACTATTCTAAAGATATTACTTATACTGTTATACTTAACAATAAAAGAGTAATGTTCGATTAGATTCCTTCGTAAAAATTTTACTGTCTATTCTGAGACGATAAAACCAGATTACACCTATAAATACTCACCTGATTCCGACCAGAATAGGCCCAGGTTCTGGTCAGAATCCAATGGAATATTTTTAATTTGATATTTCGTATTTTAAATAGTAAGCTGGTGGAAATTTATCGTAATTTACAACTTTGTACAATATCGATTCTTTGTTAGGAAAAGCAGGCATCTATCCATAATATGTAAAAATTATTCTTTGCAATTCGCCGCTATTAAAAATAATAATGAAAAACTTATACTAAAACTACCCCAAATTATATAAATATATTTATGGTATGATTATGTTTATAGATATGTTTATAAAATTAATTTCCAATAGATTGAAATACATTTATTGAAATAACTTGTTACTTTAAAAGCAGCTGTAGTTACCCATAGTTCAATGATTATCTTTAAACTTTATTAACTAAATTGAATCAAGTTATAAGTGTCGTACTATTTAATGTAATATAATATAATAAATAAACAAGATTGAGTATAAGTGTCCAATTATGTTTTATAGGTCTTGTAGGTAAAAATTATGTTTTATAGGTAAAAAAATATACCTCGATTAATATTATTAGTGGTTTATTTATTTAATAGTTATAGAAGATTCGATTCGATTCTAATTTCATCACATAGTAAATTACGATTGAATCGTAATCTAATTATTAAAAAGTACCACAACGTCACTATTTTCCTTAGCTGTACGTAATCATACACACGACTGTCGTTCGCTTCTATCCAATCATTTATTTCTCTCTAGCTCCTTGTGTTCATATTAAAGTGTATAAAAAGTATAAAAAAAATTATATCCTTGTGTTTAATTAAAGTTTTTAATTGGATTCCGCAATAGAATCCAACCAAAAATTACCAGATAACTGATTCTGGTACGTTTTCTCACTATATCTTGTTAAAATTTTTACCAAGAGTTTTTTACACGATTAATAGATCTTTTGTTGTATGATAAATAGTAAAATTTCACTGTCCAATTGATATAATAAGAAACTCAGAATTTTATCGTCATGAGTATGATGTGTACAGTTGTTTACGACTATTTAAATAAATATTTCATTTCTTAAAGTAAAGTGCAAATACATTTCTCAGTCGATGTGTTAAAAATTTTTACGCATTTACCCCCGCCTTTGGAAGAACAATTTACAGTGCAGGCTAAGCTGTCACAACCATCTAAAAGTGTATAAAAATTATATTGTGTGAAATATAGTTAAATATTATTTTTAATTCTAGTTGATTATATAATTGAACTAACCTACGAGTGTGAATCCTACAATGCACGTTAAAACAATAATTATAAAAAATAAAAAAGATTGTTTAGTCATCATTATTGTAAAGGACACGAGACTCTTTTTTATAATCTGTTTACATATTAAATGAGTACTGTAGATGCTATTTATAAAACTGTATATTCGGCTTATTTTTAATAATAATATTCTTCGTGCCTTAATGAAATTCTAAATTCACGTTCGGTAGATGAGAACAAAAGTATTATTTTTAATTGTCCTGGATAAGAAATTACATTGTTTTATTCTTTTAAATTTTGCCTCAAGCAAGATATTTGCCATATATGCATGTACATAAATAATACAGTGACTATATAAATAATATCCTAGTAACTTAAAGAAATATGCACGTTTTATTCTGATCACGACTGTTGGAAAGGAAAGTCCCAGAAAGTACAATGAGAAAAATACTATAATAAAAATTACAATAACTCTAACAGAAATTAGTATATTTTTAGTAATCAGCAGACATGCATGCATAATAACAGATCTTACTAGTTTTAAAAGAATTATTAAAATATATATAATACTTTATACTATAGTGTCCAGTCAAATAATATTATTCAGGATAAGAAAAATTGATTGTATAGAGTCAAAATTGTGCTAAGCAGGTATTACAAAATAATTATTAAAATATACTAAAATACAATTCAACATTTGCTAAAATTTGAACAGATTTTGTTATCTGCCATCATAAAAATCATCTCTTGTCTATATGTCTTTCACCTATGACTATATTTTTACACTATGCAATATAGTAAAAATTCATAAAATATCTAGTATAATGCGCATGCGATGGTAAATAGTAGCAGAGTTGTGTTTACGAGTAAGTGTTTAGTATGGTGTCTAATTCACTAACATAAATAAGTTTAGATAGTACTGATTATAGCGAATTGTTGCGAAAGTATCAACAAACATATGAAAAATGTATAAAAGTACATTACCTACGGTAAACACGAGGAGTATCGAAACATAATCCTGCAAGAACAATAAGCACCACTATGCTAGAGAAAAAGTACCTTGCGTTTTATTATAATTTTTGCTTTAAATCAATAATATAGTTAAATGACAAAACCAACGTGAATTAACCATAGTATTTGATTTTCCACAACAAAAATCATCACATTACACCATGACAATTATTCGGTACAGACTTTACTGTGTTCAGACGATTCGAGTACGTCCGGCAATTCTCGTCGAAAACATCGTCATTTTTGCGCGAGTTATTGCGATTTTTCTCGCAGTATTTATCTCGGCGCGCAGCAACAATTCGTTCCTCGGGAGGTGAACGTTCCCGCGCGCGGGCGCGTCTAATACGTGTGGTGTCTTCCTCGAGGGCGCGTGTACTCGCTTGTCTGGGGA
Source organism: Sycophaga agraensis (assembly GCA_018906755.1). NCBI lineage: Eukaryota > Metazoa > Arthropoda > Insecta > Hymenoptera > Pteromalidae > Sycophaga > Sycophaga agraensis. The sequence continues at coordinate 4,041,977 of JACCIE010000004.1, forward strand.
GAGATGCGCACCGATAGCGCACTTGTATACTCGCGCGGACAAGCGCGCGGCGGCGGCGGAGGCGGGGGTGGAGAGGCGCGGCGGCGCTCGCCTCGGGCCCGCGGGTTTATATTTAGCCCGAAGCCAGTTAAATTTCAAAGGCGCAATTGATCTGGTCGGCTGGGCAAGTGGAGCCGCCGCTATAGGAGCGAGGGGCTCGGGCGCGTAAGCCCGGGAAAAGAATTTACACGCGAGCTGGTAGCCGGCCGGGCGGCTTAACGAGGGCGCCGATGGGCTTTTGATATACTCGGCCCGCGGGCCCTTTTCGCCGCCCGTAACTCCGGAAAAGTGCGCGCATAATTTACCGGGGGAGTCGGCCTTTAACCCGCGGGGAGGAGTACGGGGTGGCGGTCGGTTGGCGGGGCTCGGGACGCGCCGGGTATGTCCCGCGCGGTCGTAAAGGGGGCAAGGGGGCCCCGGAGCCGGTCTCGTAAACGGCCGCGCGCCCGGCTAACAATGTGGCCCCGGGAGATAAAGGGGCAGCATCACCGGCCGAAAAACGTAAAAAGGAGCGCGCGGAGCAAAGAGAGAGAGAGGGAGAGGCGCGCGGGGGAGGAGGAGGAGGAGCAGGAGCAGCAGCGTCCCGGGAGCCTCGGGGGGTTGCGCCGCGAGTGCGCCAGCGGCCGCGGAGGAGGAAGATCGAGAGATGTCCGGTCTTTGGGGGCTTTTAATGCGGCCTCTCGGCCCTCTCCGGCCCCTCGCTCTCGTTCTCCCCCGCGCCGAGCGCACGTGCAGCGGCCGCCGCCGCCGCCGCCGCGTCCTCTCGCGTCGCCCGGGAGGATATACGAGCGAGTGCAACCTGCCCCGTAATGAATGCAAGCCGTAAAACAAGGACGTTTTGATTTACTCACCGGGTTAACGCTCAACCGGCAGTATTAATAAATTATCGGTTATTAAGTGCAGCGCCCGCGCGCGACTGGCCTTTCTATATCGCGCGCGGCCGGGGGATGCGCCGATCCCTTTGTCACCGGCCCACTACCGCCCGAGATCCTATCGCGCGGCCCTTTAATTGGGATATATCGCGGGCGCGGGGGCCGCCCTCGTATTGAGACGTCGCCGAATATCCCCGAGGTGGAGTAGACATCGCCGGCCGGTCCGCGCGCACGCGTCCACACACGCGCACCTAGGGCGTCGCCCCGGCGAGAGCCACCTAGCTCCAGAGGCGTCTGCCTCCGTCCGGCTGATACTTTAGCGGGGCAGTTAAAGTGTCGAAGGCCCGTCCGCGGCCCGTAAGCCGATGCCGCCCGTCAGAATTTCATTAGGGGAAACGGCCGGCGTAAACAAGCCAAGCCCCCCGCGCCCGCCGATTTATATCTACGCGCGCGCGCGCGCGCACCGCACCCCCGTATATATATAAGGAGCCCGCGCGGAATCGGCCGCCACCTGTTGCCCCCCGGGAGGGGGCGCTGGGGCCCGTGGGCGCGGCCGGCCCCGCCCCCGCGGACAAAGCCCCGGGAGGAATGCCGCTCGTCACCGCGCGCGCCCCGGATTAAGTGCGAATCCGCGGCCGCCGCGTCATCTCTCCCACCCCGCGATTCCTATGCTAATGTCGCGCGGCTTACGGCCGCCCGCGCCGCACTGCACATTCATCCTCCTTTGACGCCTCGGTGGAGTTTTATCCCCGCCGGCGCGTCCCCCGCCCCCAGCGCCGCTCGGTTAACGAGCCGCTTCTCCGCAGAAAAATCGGATGCTGTGGTTTTGTGCGTGTACAGCTGAAATGAATGCGAGTGAGACGTTGGGTTCCTCTTTTCTCAAACTTGGTTTTTTGCTCGACATCCATTGATCAATCGTTTGTCAAAAGGTTAGGTAAATCTGCAATACACGTAACGATTGAGTCTTAACGCTGCACGATATGATTCCGTACATAGAAAATATACCGTTTAAAGTGAACGTATCCACGAATTTTTGAAATGCTTGCGGGGTTGCGCCCGGGGCGATTCGGGGTCACTCCCGTGCAGGGCTGGAGGGCGCGCGGGTGGCTATCACGTAACTCCGCGGGCCGCGCACCTCGAAAAAGCGGCGGTGTGCGCCCGCGGGGATGGGAGCCGTTACAGGGCCTCGGTCAGGGCCCCGTTGCGGCGTAAATCAAGGGGCGCCTCTCCGCCCGCGTGCACCCACACCTGCCCGGCGCGCAGGATCGGCGACCGGAGCCGGATCGCACGCTATCCCCGCGAGCGTCGCGCCCTTTGCGGACGACACAGGCCCGCCGATCGCCCGCGCAATTGCGATGCGGTACGTGCGACAGAGTCGCGACCGGTAGCGCGTCGCGGCGAGACGAACGAGGCCGCGCAGCCCGTGATCGCGATCGGCTTCCGGGGCTATATGAGGCGTGTCCGATTGGGCCCGGCCGATCGATCGGCAAGTACGCGTCGCCTTCCTGCCGGCGTACGTACATCGGGCGGCCCTCGCGCGGAACGCCCGCTAATGCCACCTCTCGCCCCGCGCCGGAGGCTTCGCCCTGTGCGAACTCGCGCCTGGGATATCCTGTGCGGGGGGAATCACATGAGGGCCCCCTAATCGAATCCAACTCTCCACTTAGCCGTACACCTCGCCTCTGTGAGCATGTACGCGTGTGTGTGCGAGAGCACACACGTGCGCTGTGGCCGGGTTGCCGGTAATAAATTCTGTGCCCTGGCGAAAAAAAATGCCACCGTGCGATGCCCCGGGAAAGTCGTTGCAAATCACCCTGATATAATTGAGGCGAACGTAAACATTCTAGAGCCGCCACGAAGTTCAATTGTCGCGCTTGTACGGGTATATATACCGAGGTATATACAGATAAGCTTATCCAGTGCCGCGGTGTCGAACAACGTTTTTGGCTTGCTTGGCGATCATAAAATTAGTTTTTAGACTTTTATGACCGATTCAAAATGTTTACCTACATTTGTCTCGTTAAGCGTGACTGTCATATTTATACAGTATACCTCAACCACATTGTACAATATTTACATTGTTCTTTTACTGCGCAAAATGAATTCATTTATGTCGGTTTTAATTTAAACTGCCTATTATCTCGAGACCTACATGTATTTCAACTACTTGTCATATTTACATAAATTCATGTTTATACAAAATATTTACGCATTTTAAGATCAACCATACTCTGTAACCCACTATATTGTTTTTAATCGTATTCTTTTTAATATAAATACGTGAATATTGTACACATATTGTGAAAGAGTTAAAAACAATATAAAGTAAATAACAATACAAATAAAATTGAGTTTTGATTTTCAAATTATACAGATTATGTTTTATCACAAACTATATAGATTAGGTTTAACCTTGACTCCAAGGTAATTTTGAAAGAAAATTTTTTTTTAAACAGTAAAGATAATTTCTTGAAAGAATGCAGGGTATTTTGTATGTTTTTTTCCAACATTTCCATAATTGATTTTGTAATTTTGATTAAAAATTTTATTGGTAAAACAATTTTTAATTTATTCTTGTAATTGTACAGATTTGTACCCCATTATTTATTAATTATTTTTAGTCGTTGGTGTATTTACAAAAATAAAATTTTGCCTTATGTTGTTTAGTTCTGCAGTGGGAATAAAAAAGTCGACCTTATAAAATAAAATCATTTGTACCATAGTTATCGTAGCAAAAAGTTTGCACCTAACCCTAAAGATTTTATTTAAATCGGCGTCATGAAAGATTCAAATCGTCAAGAATTGCAAGCATTTTAAAAAACATGTGTTTAATAATTAGTATTCATGAAATCATAATGAGTCATTGGATGAAAATAATCCGAGAACGTCAACAAAGCGATGAATTACTAATTTGCTTGGTTTTGTTAAAATGTATGTACGCACCGCTCGTATATTGGAGACAATGTTTGAGCAATTAAGCGAATAAATCTGTGTACGATTATCCAGCTAAATAAAGAAACAAGAGAGCAGACGTTCCTGGCACTGCGGCGACTTTTTCCACTCGCACCGCCTTAATAAACTAACATGCCATAATCCACGATTACGATTACAATACACGCGTAAAAGGCACATACTGTGACTAACGCTATTAAATGTCGTCCGTGCGATACGCCCCGGCGGCGCTAATGCGCAGATGCCCGCGGACCGCGTGGAAAAAAAAAAGGGTCGGAAGAGGATGAAAAGCCTCGCGGAGACGTCAGGCGCCCGCGGAAAGGCGAACTAGAGCGGCGAGCGGTTACATAAGCCCGCGGGGCGCGCACATATAGGCGATCCCCGGGGCCGCCTCGGCGTGTCAGTTGTCCCGGCGGCGGATTACTCCACGCATCGGCGGGTCCGTCGGGCAGTTGTGCCACCCAGCTCGCGAGGCCTTCGCCGCGGCCGAGTGCCCCGCGGAGAGTGACGCGGCTGCGCCCGAGTTATGCGACCGCCGCGCCACGGGGGAGGAGGGAGTTTTTGAGGCTAATGAGCCGCCGCTAAACATCGAGGGGGGGGATGATGTGCGGGGGACCGCGGGACACCCGACACCGCGGAAAAATCCCCCCGCGATCGGGGCACGCGCCACCGAGTCCGCCGCGGGCCTTTTCCGCGGTGGCCTTCGCCGGGCCGGCCGTCCTTTGTTGTCGCGGATCAATTATGCGAGTCGCGGGTCGGGCCCCTCGTGGGGCCGCTCGCCTCCCCTTCCACTTTAACGCTCGCCGCCCGGCTAAGTGTGTAAGGGCTCGACGATGTAACGCTTTCATTAATGCCAACAATTCCAGCGTAACTGTGATTTACGAAACGAGCTTACGCGCCTTGGTCTCTTTTACGGTCTCGCCGAGTCTTTATCATTGTCATCGCGCTGACGTTTAAGGGTAAAAAATTTACGCCCCGCGCGCGCGCGCGCGCCCGGCCGGGGGAAAGGGGGAAAAATGAAAAAAAGAAAAAAGGAAAAAAGAAAAAAAGGAACAAAAATACTGACGAATCATTTGCCGCTTATGATTTACGCCGGGCTGTATATCTTTCTTAATACGCGTTGACAATAAATTTGTCCGCAAATGGCATGCCTCGGTCGCGTTTACATTTATTTAATAATCCATGTGATTTGGAGGGAAGGCGCGCGAGATGTATCATTCAAAGTGCGAGCGCGCGGCGGACGCGTGCGGTCTAACGAGTCAGATAAATTCTCCCGCGGCGCGACGAGAATATCCATTGTGCGCGCGGCCGCGAGGCTAAGCCACGGAAGTGAAGAACCCTTTGTACGCCGAAAACTCTAGTCTCTTCTCCCCCCTCCCTTCATGCGCGCACGCATGATTATATAATCGTGGGATATATGCGGGCTCGCATCGCTCCATTTGCCGATGTATAACCCGGCGAGGAAAGCAAAAAGGTGAAACGGGACACCCGGGCAATTAGAGGCAAAGCCTACAAGCCGCGATGTATATTAATCCGGAGGATCCGCGCTTAGCCCCGCGATATCGCGCGCGGGACCGGAGGGGGGGGAGAAAAAAAAGAGGAGCCCGCGCTTTTCGCGCGCGGAAATATATGTACACCGGGAGTAACCCAATACCCCGGGAGTCGAGGGGCCCCGAGAAGAAAAGGCCCAGCAACAATGGGCCCCGATCAGATACAACCTCGGGCCACCACCACCACCACCACCACCCCCACCTCCTCCTCCTCCGCTCCGCGCGCCTCCCCTCGGTGCGAATTAACAAGGTCAGTTGCAGCGGAGGCCCCCGGCCGATCTACCTGCCGCGGCTGTTATTCTTCCCGCTTACCAAATCGCGCCGCCGGTCCCCCCCGCGAAAGAATGCGCCCGGCGAGCGGGGGAGAAACCGGCTCGCCCGGCCGCGAGGAGCCACACAGCCGCTTGAACCCTGCCCCCGGGGACGATCGGCGCCCTCGCGGGCCTCTGCCCTCCGAGTCCCCCCTCAACCATTTGATTTCCGAAGCGAGGCGATGTGTGCAGGTACACACGCGCACACACGGATACACGTGGTTTTGCGTGTATCTCGTCTCCGCGGCTACCGCTCGTAATCTGTATATATATATATATATATACAGCGTACACTACGTGTGTGTGTACGTATGCACGCGCGGCGGGGTGAAGGACCCCGCGGGTCCGAGAGCGAAAGTCGGCCCGCGCCGCCCGGATTCCTGCTAGCTCGCCCTAACGGAATTCCCGGGATTCGCGAGGTGCCGCGGGAGGAGCCTCCCCGCGTTTTGTATATTTTTCTCTCGTCATCGGGGCGCCCCGGCCGATCGGCCCGCCTTATTTATGGCCCACTGTTTTGGGAGGGCAGATTTATCTGCCCCGGGGAATTCAATCTGACGGAGATTAATATTGCCGGGAATGTAACTTTGGGACTTTGGCTTTAAATGGAGACGGGGCCCGAGCCGCCCGCATTTATAATTATCGCGGTCCCCGGGAAATATTTACAAGTCGCTTTCTTTCCGACTAGAATGTCGACAGGCCGTTTAGCTCGAAAAACCTCGTTAAAAATAATACGCCGCATAAAAGCAAACTTTTTGCCACCTTTCGCGAATGTTCTCGAGCTTGCCCGCTCGTTCTAATTTTAATACTTCGATCGCGATAAAAAAACTTCACGAGTATTTGCTTAGTTATTGGCCAGATTTTTATCAACCGATCAGTAAATGATCTAAATTGTCCTCGTAAACCTTGCTTAATTGGCCGCGTTCATGCCTGGTCAACTGTAGTCTTTCAATTTTTTTCAAATATAATATCAAATATTGGGGTATTTTTTAAATCTTTGTGTTAAAAAATAAATTCGTCATCGTCTACAACTGTATACTAATGATAATTATAACACAACTTAAACGCACGTTAATATGGTTTATCATTTTTTAAACTTATCGTTTATCTCTATTATATACTCAACAAGAACTTAAATATTGCGCATTGTATTAACAGTTCGTTTAAAGAAAATATATAATGTTAGTTATGAAAACATATATAATCCGATTACAGATTATAATTATAATTATAAAATGTCTATCAATGTCTAGATATTAGCCCGTGAAAATATTGTTTAATCTCGCGTTCTTGAATTCACACGATAAACCAATTAAGCCTCGTACACGATCCGGGGAGTTTACCGTAGGGAATCAATCGACCGACGAGAATGAAATTTATTGCATTTCACTTTCATACAAACCGGAACAATTCGTGTCAGACAATTAGCATTGAATACCGCAGGGTTCCCCGGCCTCGGCCTCGGGCGAAAAAACCCTAGCGCGACGCGGCCGGCGACGCGGGGGCAAGAAAGAAGCGCACATAATCGGACTCGACTAACCGGGCAAAAAGGGCTATATCAGGCGATAGGTAAAATAGCCGAGATTCCCGCAGGTTACGGGAGCCAACGTGTGCTGAGTGGCCTTAAAAGGCTCGATATCCACCTGCGCGGCGTGGCGGGGGCCGGCCGAGAGGGGGGGGGGAGGCCCGGAGAGGCCCTTTGAGCCGGACCGACGTGCGCCACCCAGCGCGCGAAATCGGGGCCCGCGCGAGGGCGGGGCAAAAAGTCGGGCCGAAATCTCGGCCGCGCGCTGCTTAAAATTCCTCGGCTGGCAGGGGAATGACGAGCCGGGATTCGAGATCGCCCGGCGCGAGGAGCGTCCGCGCTACAAGTGTCCCGGGATAGGCCCTCGCGCTGCATCGCGCGCCGCATCTCGGCGAATATATATATATATGTAGGTGTGTGTATACGCGCGAGAGGTGCTCCGGTGTCGGTCCGATGGGTGTCGATGCTTTGACGCGCGCAGCCTCTCGGCCCGCTCGGTTGACTTGCTTTTCACCTCGGATCTCGGGGAGCGAGCCTCCGAGGCCGGACTATGTTTCAGGTACACGACTCCGCGTCGCAAAGCCCCGTGTAGATTGCCCGATATTGCATAATTGTCTGGTTGTACGACTTTGGAGGACTTTCGGCCCGAGCCATTTACAAGCGACTTCCTTTTATTTGTTCCTTTCAATTATTGACGTTAATTAATTCGGTGCAACCACACCGTGACAGCCTGCCCTCCGAGGACTTGTCTTCACTTTTTTATCATTTACATAGTTTCCCTGGTCAAATACGCCGTCAACTTCACGAGGCTTTAGAGCTCAATGTTTTTAACACCGCTTTAACGCGGTACTTTCGACCTCGTCTCTGTACTACTCCCTTACTGGTTTGACTACTAATTTCAAAAGTCCAATCGAACAACCACAACTGCAACTCTGATTTTTTTCTGAACGCAAAATTTACTTGGTCGTTAACATCAATTTTTTTAAACGAATTATTATTTCTGTCAACTGATTTCGACTCAAATCTTACGCTGCTGTTTTTATGACAAGTACATGAAACTCCTGAGTTTTAACTCAACTTACGAGTGCCTATTCTAGTGTGTCTAATCATTCTTATTAATTATTTTATGTATTTATGTGCAGTAAAGGTAATATGTAAAACTGGTGCTTGGAAATACACAATAAATTTTCTTGTATAAAACTTTATTTACATTCGCATTTGTTATTTTATTTTATATTTTCATCATGTATTTATACGATCTGTATTAGCAATCGAATTCTTGAAGCATAATTTGTACAGCCATTATCAAGCGTTATAAATAACTTTTGATGTTTATATCTTATCCACAATCGATCTACTGTTACAGTTTCTGTGATGTTGGGATTTATTATCTGATGATATTCGATACAATCAACATTATATATGAACACTAATTCTTATTCCAACTTTAAACTTTATCTTCATTCATGTTCCATAAGATCTCGGTTATTATACTTTACTATTGATGTCATAGTTGTATAAGAAATATTGAGCCGTTTCTTTTTAAATTTGCTTTTGTTGAAAATAGGTAAAATGGATATTTTACAGTTATACGAATTATGTATATAAGAATTGTTAACTAATTTTTACCTTTTCTGATAAATTTGTTAGAACCTTATAATTGCGGCACTCGTGACAAATAATATTTTTTATACGGTATTTTGAAAGTATTTTTTAGATTCGACAGTAATAGAAACAATTTTATCCTCACTATGTTTAAAATATAATAACTAGTTTCTGTTTACAGCAATGATTTGTAAATTTCATTAATTACACTATATGTAAACTATATTATATTGTTCAACTAAAACTTGCAATAATAGGATTTACATTGTCAAAAGATGTAAAATATTTTAAGGTTATGTTATTCTTTTAAATATAGATAAAACCATTGATCAAAAACATTACTATGACAATAAAAACATATATAGTAATTACTACAGTCTTATATTCTAGCATATAGTATTTTTTATATTTTTCGTTGTATCTACATGTTAACTATATTCACTCAAAAAATAGAAGATTACACTATGGTAAAAGTAGTAGTTTACTATTATACCTAATTTCTAGGTTGTTAACTATTAAAAAAAGTTAGTATCTGGTTCGCAAATAATTTTATTTTTATTAAGGAGACTTTCGAAGTGTTTTAATTTTTTATTTTCTCCATAATTTAATTTGACTCAATCACAGATTCAACATCATTCACTCAATCTTGATTTATCACATATCACAGGTATTTGTGTCCGGTTGTTTGTAAAATTCAATAAGTCGATCATTAATTTTCTGCAGAGGTCGAATATTATGATAGCCTCTAGAAAATTTGATCTTTCTCAATTCATTTATCTGTAAGAATCACATTTTGATTAATAATAAAACCAATATTTATAAAAATTACATTAATCGGTTTATGCTAGAATCTGATAGGAACGTTACAAGTTCGGAAGATATAGGATGCGGATCTGCCGCTACAATCCAGCGAACATTTTCTGTACAAGGGGGTGTAGTAAGTGATCCTTTATAAGAATAAAATGATGGTATTTCATCTGAATAAAACGAATCTAAACAAAATGACTCGACATTACACTCTTGTTGTGGTTCTTGAACATTTTGAGCTAGATGTATAAATTTCTCTATTCCAGGGTTAGGGGGTTGATCATCCTGTAGTTTAAAATTTAATTTATAACTAAATTAAAATTTAAATGATGTACTAGATAAAATTTTACACACATCTACTTTGTAAAGTATACCGATCACCGCTAGTCCATCCTCATGTTTTAAAGCTTCGCCCACACTTTCATATTTTTGATTCATGTGTACCAAATGCAATTCAGTTGCATATCTATAAAAAAAATTGTTTGAAATGATTGAATTTTTCTGTATAAAAATAAAAGGGTTTTTTTGTAATATAAATATCTGTAACCAAATTTTTATAGATACTTCAAAATTAAAAATTAAAAATGTTTCTTAAAATTAAACTATTTCCTTGAAGAACATATTAAAATATATATAGTTTTCTTGAGATTTTCCGAAATCTTCCAGTTCCTCGCATTCTATACAGATATATTAATTTTTCAAAACTATAATAAAAACATTGGTGTAGCAGCATTTAATACTACAATTTAAACGAAAAGAAAATAATGGACCATGTACAGTTTTAAAAAATTATTACATCCGAGTTGAATGACTCTATAAAAATTAACAACATAAATAAATAACAACATATATAAATAATAACATATTTTAATTAAATTGAAAATACGATCTTTTTATAACCATCTTTTTACAATTAGTAATTTTAATTATAGGTATTTAAAGTTGAAGACAAGGAAGTAAATCTATAAAGTACGTCAATAATGGGAATTATCTAAACTATTATTGCTAACTTTTTGTAAATTAGTTAAATGTAAAGCTTTTTATAATCTGTATAGACAGACTAAGGTTATAAGATTTTAAATAAAATGTATTATTCAAAAATTACTTATTTCCTTTTATAGCGTGTTCTGTGCCATTATTATTGTCAGTATTCCAATGAAGATGAGCATTAACAAATTTATATTTTTCTTCGGATAAAACGTGTGGCCCAGTGATACCTGGTGCATGACACTTTTCCGCAATACCAGTAAATTGAACTGCATAGCATTGAAATATGTGTTTTAATCAACAAATTTAAAAAGATAAAATTATTGTGGAAAAGAATTTTTTGCATTACCAGTGTGACCGTTATTAACAAAACTAACATTTCGGAGTTCTGTATCGGTGTGAAGAAGCTCCAATGGTGGTCGATCATCTTGCATTCCTATAACATGTGACGCCAGATCTACCGGAGATTGACTCTTACCCTTATTACAAACTCTTCCCCAACTACACAAGTCTTGGTAGTTCCAGCCTGTAACGCGGGATGATTTATAAAATTTGAAAAATTTTGACTTATGCCTTTGAATGCTGTTTGCATGATAAAATAAATTCCACAGTAAAAAAAATTCGAGCACTGTCTGGATTTTTATATACATTGTTGTATACTACTAACAACTAATAACATTGATTATAAATAATACTCTTGACAGATATTTTATCAAATGAGGAAATAAGGTATATGCGAACAATAATGTATCAGCTGTAATGTGAACAACTTCCAAACACAAACTATTCGTTGATGCACATTCAATAACTACTCTAATCTAGACTTGGAGAACATTTAAGTATCCTAACCATTACGTAAATTATTTGTAAGTGCACTGTTAATGTATAATTAACGTTTTTCGCTAAAATAAGTTTCTCTCTTGCATAGTCTCGCCGTTTACTTATTGCAACGGAGTTTATTATTATTTTAGCACCAATTGTAATAGTTGTTGATAAACAGTCGTAATAACGACGTATCATAAAGTTTAAATGAATTTCTTTAAATGTTGCAGAAATATACTTTGTTTTTCCTTAATAAAATTTGATATACATCAGGAGGAAACTTAATGTAAAACATAAGCTCGAAGACAAGCTCTTTGAATATTCGAAAAAATGTTTATATTTATAGTATTGCATCGGGATCATCTAAATATGAAGAGCGCCTTTGGGATGCGAAGACTTTTGAAAATTTTTATTGCCCAACCTTTTACCTTTGGTCACTGCGGGCGCATTAAAAAAAACAGTTAATGGCCGGCCACTGCCAGTCAATCGAGCCGATATAGGATGCGAAAAAGCTGCTGCAGATTCTAAAGTGCGAGCGTAGCAAATACTAGATGATAAAAGTGGCCATAAAAAGGCTGCACCCGAATTGGAGGCCGTTTCCACGAAGAGCGGGCAGCCGTCGAGTGGCTCAAAGCCTCGGCGACGGAAGTGCGATAAATCAGGCCGGCCGCTCGCTGTGCGCAGTGGAGAAACAGGTTGAACGGCTCCTCAAAAGCGCACTTTCGGCAGATAGTCGTCAGTTTGGAATCCCGCGCGGCAAAAAGGAAGGAGGGAAAAATCAAGCGCTCGGCGACGGACCCGAGGAGCCCGGGCGGCCAACAATGGGGGATCGCTATCTCGCGGCTCCTATATCGCCGAATGGCGGCTGCGGCTCCCTTTCCCGAGGCCGCGCGGGAGCTCAACGTCCTTTCCCCGGGAGCTTTCAGCTCCGGGCGCGGCCAACTGTTACCTGATACCTCTGTACAGTGTTCGCCGGTGTCTCTCCCCCCCCGCGAGCTGCGATTTCAGGACAGGCTCCCCCGCGCGGCTCCGATAAATACCGGGAGGCGTAGGGAAAAGTCCGCGAGGCGCGCCGATTGTCCGATTATCGCGGATCTACCACAATATATATAAACTGGATGTATATACGCCGATTATACGCGGACGTCGCACAATGCCGGTGTGGAAAGAGCCTTGGCGAGGGGCAGGTACGAGACGCCCTAGGAATATATACAGAGAGAGAGAGAGAGAGAGACGGCCGGGGGATTTGTCCCTGTGAATGGGACTATGCAGCCTCAGCCGAAAGCCGGATGCGTTACTCCCGCTTCCTCTAAGGCGCGTAATCCACGCAGCCAAGGGACAGGAAGTGGGCCCTGGCTACGTACGAATGCGAGGATCGGATTAATGCCCGGCCGCCCGGCATAACTCGCCAATATGTGTACATATACACGGAGGAAAAAAGAGGGGATCCCAAGGGGGGCGGAGCGGTTGACTCAGTCTCGGTGCGGAATCGCGTCGCGAGTCGATCCTGCTTTTTCCGTGCAGCGAGGGTGGCTGCCTGGGCGGAACCAACCGGGATTTTTCATACCTGGCCACCCACGTTTCCGGCGGGGCTTTCCCGGGGGCGCGGCCGCGTCTCCCCGGCGCGGCGGCGTGCGGTTCCGTCGCTGCAACGGCATCGGCGGGGGTACAATAAACATCGGCTTTATCGGCGATCGGGACAAGTTTCTAATGCGCGGCCCAGGCCGACGATGGGGCCGCGTAGATTAAGAGCTAATTAGCCGTCGCGGGCGGGGAAGAGCCGCGGCCCTCGATACACATCTCGCAGGAGGGCGCGATCGTAGAAATCGGAGAAACGCGCGCGTAGGTCGCGCGGAGATGTATGTACAGAGGCGCGCATGTATACGAGGGGCCGGCCGCGCGCGGAGTACCCGCTCTTTAATTAATTATTCGCGTTAATTGACCGGCATAGCGGAAGATACATCGGTCCCGCGGCGACCGCGCAACGTACACATACGTACACGTATATATATATATCCCGCTGGCAAGAGTATAAGCCCACCGGGGGACAAAGAAACCCGCGGGTCGCTTCCTAACGAATAGGGCCCTGTCGCCCGCGAGACACCGGGAAAACGGCCGTTCCGCGGATCCCCGCGGCCCGACTCCTTCCCCGGTTGTCGAATCGTCGCGGGGGAGCGACGCGGGCCTCTTTAATGTCAATTAACGATCGGCGGCCGCGTCCGCACAGTCGGGTGGTTAAAACCGCGCGCGCATTGTTTATATATAGATCGGCGAGCCGGGCGGTCGCGGCGAGCGTCTATCCCTATATATATGTGTACACGTATACGCCTACTTTACGCAATGGGCCGCGTTTAATTGGCCTATTAAATTGCTAATTGATCGGGAGTGCGTAACCCCCCGGGCGAAAATGATAATTGGCCCGCGGCGGGGCAACTGCGCCCCGGGAGTTATACGGGTGCGCGCGCGGCCATTACCGCGGAAAATGGGGGATAGCACTCGGCCGGCCGTCCGCTCGATCAACCTATGCGCCCGCAAGGCCGTATATATTTCTCACCGGCGCTCCGGGTGTGTGCATATATACATGTAATATCGTGGATGTGGCAGCGGCTGGACAAAAAAAAACCGCGGCCCCCCGCGCTCTCGATACGCAGAGGCGAGGCCGGGAAAGCCAGGCAGGCAGGCGGGAGCCCCGCAGCAGCCGAAAAAGCTGGGTGGCGCGCGTATACCTACACGGCGCTTCATCAATCTTGGCCGAGTGCGCGGCCCGTGCGTTATGTACCCTGCCCGCGTAGGAGTTGATGGAGTCGAGGAGGGGGGGGGGGAGCGGGTGCTTGACGCCGGCGGTACACGCGAAATTTCCTCGAGTGCGCGGCGGCCGGCGCTTAATCACGGGGCGGCGGCCCGAGGGGCCGGGCCCCGAGAAAGGATGCCCGGCACTCGAGGGCCTCAATGGGCGATTTTCATGAATGGGGGTCATTAATTCGCATTGAGGCGCTCTCGCAGGGGCGCGCCGCCGTCAACCTGCCATTGTGCGGGCCGCGCCGGGAGGGGGGAAGACGTAAAAATAAAAGTCCCCCAGGGCCTCACGGCGCGCGTGTATATATATATATATATCGACAAAGGGAAGAAGATGAAAAAAAAAATGGGCCGATCTCGGGGTTCGCGGGAGGAAAAGATCGGCGGCGGCCCCGGGACTCGGCAGTATATGTCCGCCCGGCCATTACCGTGCCCTCGAAGGGTTGTTACGCGGAGTAGATGGAGGAGCCGGTACGTCGTTTGCTCCCCGCGGCCTCAATGGCGCGTGGGCTCGCGCATAATGCGCGATCGGGAGTTACAAGTGGCGCGCACATCTGCCTCGGCCGGGACAGCCCTTTCTAAATAACGGCCCGTGTAGAATCGCACTGGGCGCCGCCGCCGCCGCCGCCGCCGTCTCGCCACTGTTCAGCCAGAACTAATGGCGGGATCAATTAGCGTCCCGGGGGGATGCTGCCCACTTGGCCGCGCGGCGCCGCTAATGGACTCGGGGGAAAAAAAGCACGAAAACCAATTGGCCGAGAGAGCGCCGGGGCAAGTAGGGGAAAGAAAAAAAAAAAAAAGAAGGTGGATCGGGATAATTCCCGCGGTCTGCGTAACGGCGCGCGGGAGTCGGTGCGTGTGGTCCGCGGCTCCTTCCTCCAAATCCACGCATATCCGCCACACTCGAAGGATCATCCTCTTCTTCTCGGCCGGCCCAATAACGTCCGGCCCCTTGGTTTTCCCGTAATTGCGTTAGGTCGGTTCGCGCAGGTGCGACGCGCGCCCCGGATTTATCGCATCCGCCGAGAAAAACCGGCGCCGAGGTGCCGCCGGGGGAGCTTATCTCACGGGCGTATCGGGGCGACAGTAGCACCCGGGGAGAAAGTCCCGGGGGAGGTATAAGGCCTGCGCGAAGCGGCGCGTGCCCGCCGACACTCGGCCCCGCGGCCAAGAGGAAAAGCGCCGCCAGGGGTCCATTAGCCACCGGGCGACAGGTGGACCTCGAGGTGGAGCGCAAGCCGAGGGCTTCCTTTCTTTTTTTTCCCCGATTATCAACCGCTCGGGGGATCGATTTATTATCGGCGCGGGCGCGGGCCGCACCTTACGGGGGTCCGCCCGACCCCCGGCCCACGCGCCATATGCCGCTCTTACGGAAACTAATGGTCTCCTACCGGCCGGAGGATGATGTTCTGGCATCCGGGCCTTTTTCCTCCTCGCTCCCGGTCCTACCGCTTCTTACATTAATGGGGCCCTTAGTGAAAAGTGAATCGACTATTTACAATGCGGCTATAAAGTATCCTGAAGGCACTCCTCGGTCATCCTCTCTGGCTCCGACACTTTTGCCTGTCAAACTCGAACACAGCAACTCCTCGAGTGTTTACAAATACCCTATCTACTCCTATTTTTCAACTATGTAACCGATCGTTTATCCAAGTGATTTTTTATTTTTGTACAATATCAGTAAGTCAAAGCTGGTTTTTCACGTTCATTGCTTGAAAATTGTGAGACAGATCGAGGGTCCAGGAGAAAAACGAGTTAAGAATCAATGTAATAGAATAATTTTTCTAAATATCAAAAATCAAACCTGACATAAACAGTAAATACTTTTCATCCCGTATTTCGTGTTCCCTTTTTTTAATCTTTGTGACAAACTGACAGTATTTTATCGTTCTAGTCACGTTTAAAACTACATTTTTCTACGGCAATATTGGTCTTCATTTGAATGGACCTTTAACAGCTGAACTTCCTGATACGGGCAGTAACGGCAAGTGCCAGTTGTCGAGGTGGCTCGACATACGACTCGAGTAAGGCTCGGTCATCCCGGGGGTAGGGCATCGGGGTGCCCCCAGGAGCGAGGGCCTCACCTGCGCCGCGGCATCATCCCGATCACGCGCGCGCGAGATAGTCATCGGAGGCGAGCAGCCGGCGCGCGTGCAGGGGATGATGGCCGACAGTTGGGGGGGGCGCGCGCGTGTCCGCCGGCGCCGCGCCGCATATGGCGTAATTAAAGGCGGCGCTTTTGGTGGAGCCACGCGCGCGCCATATGGTCCAGGCGGCGGCCTCCCCCGGCCTCCCCCGCATACCTGCAAGGCCGACCCGCGGGCCGGAGAGCGACACGCCACCTCGGACCCGCGCCCCGGCCTTCCCCGTTGACTTTATGGGACGGCCATTTTCCAGCTAATAACAGGCCCGAGCGCAGGAGGTTTTTCGAGGCGGGCCGGCGCTAAATTACCCGGGGACGCGCCCGGCGTCTCACTCGAGGGCGATGAAGACGAGCGGCTTGTCGCCTCCCCGCGGCCCGGCCGAGAGAGCTCACTCCGCCTGGCAACTCGGCGCCCGCGGCGACTCCCCGGGAAATTACACGGGCGCCGGGACACCGGCCGCGCCCACCTGTCGCGCCAAATCCCCGAGAACAAAGGACCAAGGCAGCCCCGGCCCCCAAAAACCGGGTCCTCCTTAAAGAGTTGCCGCGGCCCGGGCACCGTTAGCCCTAATCGGCCACCGCCCGGGGCCGACCCGCTAATTGGCCCGCCGACTTCCGGGGCGCCCGCGCGAGCGTCACTCCTCGCACCGCCTGATTTACGCCCGTCGTCCCCCGCGACGGACGCGCACGCGCAGCCGCCCGGCCGACGCGCTTTCCCCAGACATGTACGCCGGCCCGCGGCAGAAAAAAAGAACAGGGGCACGTCGGGCGTTTCGGCAGGCCGGACGTGAGAAGATGAGGCGATTAGGGGATCGCTCACTCGACCGCCGGCCAAAGGATTGCGAAACCTTGCGCAAGGGGGCGCCCGGCTCCCCCGGAAAAGAAGGGGGCCGGCCCTTTCCCGCGGGCGCTTTTCCCAAGCCGCGCCCGCGCCGCCCTTCCGCGTATTCACCAGGAGAATGAAGAAAAAAAGAAGAGGAGGAGGGAAGGAGAGGAAAAAAAAAAAGCGAGCCGCGCCCAATAATAGAATGGGTTTCCACGTTCCCGGGCGATTCTCCGGGGCGGCGCGCGGCTGTGGGAAACGGGGCCCGGCCGCACAAAGCCCGGCCCTCGAGGACGCAGCGGCTCCTCGCGCGCGGCCAGGTAGCCCCGCGGCCAAAGGATTGGCCGGCGACGCGGCCGCGCCCCATTGTCCCGGGGCTTTTTCTCACGTGGGTCCCCGGGGGCTTTCCGGCGGCGCGACCGCGGGCCCGCCCGGCCGAATCGTAATAATCGCGCGTCCCTCTTAGAGCGAGGCCCGCGGCCGCTCACCTGTGCCCGCGATTTCGAAAAACCGCGGCGCTTTGAGGCCGTCCGGGGGAGGCGATTTAAAATTCCGCGGGGCCCGGGGGATCAGGTGCGCGGCTCCTTTGAGCTTAGGTGTCGCGATGCGTCACGCGCAGGCCCACAAAGAGCGCGCGGCTCCGCCAAACTGCCTTGATAGACAAGCGGCGGGAGATCAAGAGCCGCTCGTCACCAGATACGCCGGCCCGCATTCCCCTGCCCACGTGACGGCCAATTTTTTTTCTTTTTTTTTTATTATTTCTTTTTTTTTATTTTTTTTACATGCATGCATATGTGTACGTATGTATGTTATGCCGGGAGAGCGCGCGCACACGCGCGGCGACAATGCGCGAGCGGAGAAAAGATTCCTAGCGCTGCGCGGCTCGCCCCCGGCAACCCGAGGCCCAACCGGAGGAGCCTCCTTAGCCTCTGATGCGAGGAAGGACGGGCCCTGTGTAAAGCCCGCTTTTTATGAGGGACTCGGCTCTCCGGGAACTTTGTCGGTCTGCTAATTCGGCTGAAATATGTCATGGGATCACCCCGTGTGCGCTCTAAAACAAACAAACACTGCGCCGCGCCTCGGGGAATACGACCGCGCTTTCGAAAACTCTCGAGATCCAGTGGTACTGAAAGCCCGCGCTGTCAATGATTTTTAGAGAATTATTCCCTGGTAAAAATACCAAATGGTATTCAGGCTCGTAGACAACATTAATAGCTATTTTATTTTATAACACTGGACATAGTATTGGGTCATGTAAGCCTCACTTGCAAAACAGCTCGCCATTTGCATGTATTGTTTAATTCTAGTTTTGTAATAGGCCATTGATGAACAGCGTCGTAAAATTTCTATCGTCTGATAAACGATTGGTTTAACGTAACTCCTCCTTCGATTTGTCGTTCATCCCAACTCTATAAAATAAACCGTAAAATCTTTCAGAGTACTTGATGACAATTCTTCAAATGACAGTAAAACGCCTTTATCTTAAAATTACTAACACTGTATCCAAGTTGCAAAAAAGGTTATGTAATAATTATAAACTTATTATAATTGTATTATTTTCCCCACTTTGTAAGCTAAATTAAATTTCTTCACTAGAATTTTGAAATATAAATTCACTTAAAGATTTTGATAACTTTTTACAAGGACATGGCTACATTGTACAGATAATTTAGACTGACAGACTACGAATTACATTGTGATACTATACATATTAGTTGGTTGTCACTCACCCTGTTTAGTCATAGCAACAAAAATTCTACGTTCTGTTTTTCTAATAAATCTCTTAAATAAAAAATTCAATGAAGAAAGTAAATTATTGTGAATTACAAAGGTACAAATGCACCTGCTAATGTTTATAACTTTGGAATAATCATGTATAATTATTATTTTATATGATATTTAATCAATTTCGTTTGGATAACTTGTTTCTGACAACAATTTTTAATAATTAACACATACAGTTAATCTCACTCGATAGACATTATATAATAAGAAATGTTAATATGTGATAAAAAATATCAGCAAAATATATTTCCTATGCTCGTATGCTATGCACTCGTGACATAATCCATTCGTGAGCTTTTACGCAGGACCTTGCTTATTTTAAAGTGACATGTTTATATATAATTGTAAGAAGGTAAACTACCGTTCATTGTATCGTTTATCAGATAGCAATCGAAGGATCTATCAGGTTATCGATATCTGATTGAGCCAAAGCCGGGGGACGAAGGAACAATATTTTCCCATGGCGTGAATCACATCCCGAAAACATTCCATTAGAGTTTAGAATAACGCGGAAACGGGGGCATTAGAGCCTGTTATTTTTCGAAAAATTGGTCAATGGAGGGAAGAAATATCGGTAATGCGGGTTAAAGGACCTGCAGGAGCAGGTCGCCTAGGCATTATACACACCCGCGTATATACAGCCGTAGATGCGGCGGCGGCGGCAGCGAAATTTCGGTGAATGAGAGCCGCCGCCCGGGGCAGATAAGATCAACAAGCTCGGCGAGAAACAAAGATGCGAATGCGGGCCCTCGGGCGGACAGCGTTCGGGGAAGATTACCGATACACCGTGACGACATGGGCCCCTTGCATTGTGCGGGGGCACCGGCAGCTCCTTTCTCCCCGGGGTTTTTCGCCTCAATGGGAAAAATTCTCGCACGGCCCTCGCTGGCTGCGTAAGGTGCAGTCATTGTCGCACGGGGGCCGCAGCCTCGAAAACGGGCCCGGGCGAACAAGTGTATATATATATACGGCAGGGCACCGCCCGCGGAATGCCAGAGGGCCGGGCTTGATTTAAAAGAAGCCCCCCGGCTAATCGGCCCGCTGCGGATGTGTGCAGGTCTGTTTTGCCCCGGTTGGTACGATAGGAAGCGGAGAAGCCTTTGCGGGGGGAAAAGCTCGCGGGGGGACATTGAGCGAGCGCGCGCGTGTACGCCCGTGGCACGCGGCCGATAAATAAATCCTCCCCGTAGCGCGGCAACAATGCTTCATTCGCGCGGCTTACAGGTATAAAACGCATTTTCACGCAAATTCACACGATATCGCCGGGGCAGGACTGGGCGCGCCTTGTCAAAGAAGGGGGGGGGAAAAAAAAAGGCGCCGGGGGAGGGCCGCGCGCTCTCGCGGCAACGCAGGCAAGTGTATTAACGCCCCGGGGAGTTATAAATTTCCCGCGGGCCGCGCGCGCCCGTATTTATGCGCGCGAAGAATACTTTCCGAGATTACAGAAGGTCGGAATGCAGCTTCCCTCAAGTGCTCATTGTCCGCGGGACAAAGCCATTATACGGCGAGCCGCTTGTCGCTCGGGCCGCCGGCTGCCCCGGGGGTTTCGTTACTCGCTCCGAATATAAGGCCATTATTTGCTTCTTACGCCCGCGCGCGCGCGCGCACGTCGGGAGGAGCCGCGTGTGCGCCTGCGCAGCCACGCTCCCCTCAAGTCGGATTACCTTATGGGAGTGCTTCGAGTGCGGCCGGTTCTGCGACGACGACGACGACGACGATGGCTAAACGCTCTTTTTCTTCCCTTTGACCCGAGCGACGACCTGACGTCTTTCCAGGGCCGCTCGGTATACCTAGGACCGCCGCGCACATGCCCGCCCCCGACAATGCAGCCTCTCTTTTCGGCCCTTTTTTACGCGGCCCTTATGCGCCGCTTGACGGACTGAGACCCAGTTCATCTCTTTTAAATACACGAATTCATCTTGGTCAATTTATTTGTGCCTTTAAGCAGAACCGGGAACAAGGAGCCTCGGGAATTCCGCAGGTGACGTTTAGTTAGGAAGTCTTGGTCCGAGTCTTGGGCGTCGCCCCGGGGCTCCAGGTATCGCTGGGTACCGCTAACCGCAAGCTCCGCCTGTATGGTATTCAAAGCAAGAATTTTTTTTCTACCTTATATAAATGATTAATGATATTCATTCTTTATTACTATTATATTTTAGTATTATTATTCTTAATTGTTACTAATTAATTCTTAAGCTTATCTATAAATAATTCAACAATCCGAATGAGTTTAAAATATACTATATTACTTAAATCGTAAAAACTATTAATTGATTTAAATAATATAGTCTACTTTAAAACTAAAATTTTAAAAATTAATATGTAAAAAAGATCCATTTTAAATCCTGGTTGGTCTCCTTGAACTATGTCTTTAAATATGTTTTGCGGGTGAAAATTTGAATTGCTAGTAACAATCTACGTCATGTTACAGATACGTATAAGGAATTCCAGTAAACCCCCCTTAAGCCAATGTTTCCCATGACTTTACAGGTAAGTCTCTCAGGTAGGTCTCTTTACGACTAGTGCAGTTCATTAATCATTGACAATTGTTTCAAAAATTTTTTACAAAATATAAATAAGATATAATAAATATGCATAAATTTTACAGTTGATCTAAAATTTAATAAATTAACCTAAACTTTTTATTATAAATAGAAGACAATTTAAATTTACTATATATTATAAATTATTTATAATATTATCTCATAATATTATATATCCTTGGTGGAAAAACAAAACAGTTTTCTAACAGAAACTGATTTTTTGTACAATAGTATCGATTTTTCTTACAGAAATTAAACGTTTTTTATAAGGTTTTTCTCGCAATAAAAATTGGATTGTTAAACAAGGTATTTTAGGACAAGAATGAGTTAAGATTAGTAAGTACATAAAAAGGTTTTTAGTTTTAGGGGTTTAAATTTAAATACATCATGATGTAATTTGTAATTTAATTATACGTATATATTTTATTATATTTTATTATTTTTATACAAATTTTATACATATATGTATTTATAATATATTAATCTTTTTAATTTATAATTTTGAACAAATACACTTATAATATAAAATGTACTTTTTTGTTCGTGGTCGAAAAATAATCAAATGGGCATTTAATTAGTATATGTATATACTTAATCACCGGACACTCTATCCTAAATATTTGTATATCTATAATACCCAGAGTCCTAACAATTCTACTATTAACATTTGTAATATTTGAGAGATTAAACGTAAAGTGCCAATGTTACCTTTAATACTAGTAAATTAATAAATTATATATGCTCATAAAATATCGCAGAATAATTCATCATGTCAACTATTTAGAATATAAACAAATTTACATGAAAATACATTTCCAATATATGTGTATTTAATATATGTGTACCAAATATATTGCGATATTTTTATTCGTTTTTATTTATTTTTACTGTTTATTTTATTATAAATAATTTTTAACTAATTATCTAGGTAAACAAATAAATTTATTTTGTTTTTCATTATCTATTGTAACCTGATCTTGCCGGCATAGATATCGAGAAGGACAAAATATACTCGTAGAAGCATTTATTTAAAAAATTTCTTGGGTGTAAATATACAGCAAGTGCAATTACTTAGATACAATATAGAGTGTATATAAAGTGTATTCTAGTAAGTGTATAGAGTGGCTTAATTTAATTTCTCGGGCGACAATAAACTTGACGACTTGATTATCCCGCGGTTATCGTATTACAGTGCGCCTCCTCGGAGGTCAAATTGGTCCGAGGGAGCGAGTCTTTCTTCATTAATAACATTGTAAAATGTATTTTTAATTTCTTGAGTGATTGCGAGGCAGGAGCAATAAAAGGCAGAGTAGCCTACGTCAAATTACACGAAACGATGTCGCTTTGAGGAGGCGAGGCGCGCAGTTAAACCTGACGCGATGCGATACACCCGAGCGAGCCGAGGAAATCGGTGATAAATGGTGAATTAATTTCCCAGGTCCTCGAGTACCGGGAAGCGAGGGAAAGCTCCTTAAGGGTCGAAACTCGAGCGAAGGAGGAGTGAATGAAAAATCTGATTGGACATATTGTACAAAGCACGGGCATTGTGCCCGGGAGAAAAGTGTCTCGGGCGGACAATAGGGCAGGAGAGGAGCCACTACGCCTACCGAACGTGTATATGCACGCACGTATACACCTAGACACAAATATAAAATATATATATATACGTATGTGCATCTGTATATATATACAATTATATATATATATATGTATATAGATATGAATGAAGTCGTCCGGGCGATAATGCGGACAGGTACCCGCGCGCTCGCACATATATACCCCCTTAAGAAAACGCAGGGCGCTGGAGTTGGGAAAAGAGGAGCCGGGGCCTGGAGGAGCCCAGGGGCACAAAGGCCGGGGCATCGGCACTCCCACAAGGCGCACAAAGCCCGTCCTATAAAGTGACCTTTTACGAGGCGATCGTGAATGGCCGCGGGCCGATTGAGTTTTCCCGAATCTCGTGTGAACCCTTGGCGCTTTCCCAAGTGCCGCGGGGATTTATCCCCGAGCGCCGCGCGCTTTTTTTAATGGTTCACGGCGCGTTATACCGCGATAAAAAGGTCGATGGCCGTGGCGGGGCGCATTATGTACGGGCCCGCGTACAAAGTGTACATATATACGCGCCGGCCACTGTCTTCGGCTCGCTTTTATTTTTTTTTTTTTCCTTTTTTTTTTTTAATATTTTGATGTCTTTATGGGCTCCCCGTTTTTTTTTCCCTCCGGCACGCCGAGCCGCTCGATTTATGTCGCCGTATCGCGTCTATGTTTCGTTCGACACGACCTCGGGCGCCTCCTCCTTCACAGGCCTAAGAGGCCATTACGCCTAAATTGATATTGTCGAGGCGGCGCGATGTAGACGTACGTGAACGCCCATATAGCCTCTCGGTCCATCTCGTTATATATATGTACGTGTCCCGGGTCGATCGGCTGCCTATTTAAACGACGGACGCCTCGCTACGCGTAAATTGAGGGCTCCGTTAATTAAGCGGCGCCGCGCATATATATATATATACGTGTGTGTGTCCAAGGGGCCTCCCCCACGCGATCCTCGGCCCCGTGCATAACTTACCCGCGGGCGGGCTAGAGCGGACCTCGCACTTCGAGCCTTGTATATATTTACGTGGAAGCTCCGGCCGTCAAAAGCCAGCGCGCCGAGGGCGTAGCGGATATAATCACAAGCCGAGGCGGCCGGTGAAAAATCCAGTCGCCGGCGGCGGCGGCGGACGAAAAAAAAGAAAGGGAGAAAAAGCCCTTAGCGGATTTGCGGAAATAAAAAAAAAAAAAAAATCGGCATACATATATAGGCGGCGAGGAGAGTTCTGGGGCCGCGGGAGCCGCGAGCTGGATCCGCGCGGCGTAACGGTAGTTCATTAGGTATTCCGCGGAGGTGAGTAACCCTCCCCCGGCGCCTAATGACGCTAATCAGTCAATCGGAGTGACAGGGCCGGGAGGAGCGGCTCTCCCGCGAACGGGAACCCGTTGCCCGCGCTAACGGCCGCGCACCGCGCAGCACACACACACACACACACGTATACACACCGCGGTGCGCTATGCGCGGAATGGGAGGGACAATGCCGGCGAGGCGCCCGCGCCTGTCCCGTTCGCCGCACAGTTAAACCGCCCGGCGCACAATATAACGAGGTATAATGATCGGTTGAAAGTAACGCGAGCCGCGCGGCCCGGGCGTTAATTATCCGGCCCGCGGGGACGGGGCGCGTCCGGGGCACGCGGAAGCCCTAAATCCCCGAAATTTTCAGGCCGGCCGGCGGCCCGATCGGCTATCAATTGGCCCGGCGGAGCACCAAAAAAAGAGGAGGAGGCGCAGTAAAGCTCCCGCGCGGGACCTTCCTTTCCGGGCGACAATGTCGCGCTGGGCGATATATACGCGCGCGGCCGCTGATTTACCGGCTCTCCCCTTTCCCGCGGCCGGCCCCTCGTAAAGCGTCGCCCGGCGATAAAACCCGATGAAGCCCTCGGCCGTAAGTAGATTACGCCGATCGGGCCGCTCCGGCCCATCCGGAAGTGCGCGGCCTACTTTGGTTACGCGTTGCGAAAACGCCCCAAGGGGTACAATGAGGCGATAACTCACGGGCCCGCGAGGGGAGCCGCGAGTACGTAATTTTTCCGGGGTATCCCGCGGTCTGAAAGCCCGGCGCGCTTTGTGTCATTCCGCGGCCTGTCGCCCTTTCGTGTATCGACGCCGCTCGGGGTTTACCCGGGGAAAATGGCGAGGGTGTGTATATGGACGGCGCGGCTCGTGTCGATTAACGAGCGCTGTTTGTACACAGATTTTCTACGATCGGAACCGAATCTTCGAAAAATTATACACGGCTATTATATTGGAAGGTAATTTATTAATAATGGATTTCACTTGGCGTTGGCCAGTGAACAAACCAACATATTGAGTCCCTACACCGGTAACCTATCAGATTCTTCTCGAGCCTTATTCACACGGACTGCGTCAGGCCTTAATAGAGGAACATTCGCCCGGTTGCAGGTAGCTTTTTCCCGGTAGGCTACATAATGTCCAGAGGCTCCCGAGACCGCAGTTCGCCGGGGCGCGCAAGAAAAGCCACGAGGGCCGTTTTTCTCAAACCGAACGGAAGATTAATGCGCGCCACCTTTGAGCGCGGCGCCGCCCCCGAGGGGGAACGTGGGGGGGGGAGAAAAAAGTGCCGCGTGGGATCGCGGCGCCGGCCGAAAAGTGCAGCCGAGGCGGTATCGCGACACCTGATCCACCGGCGGGCCCACCGGACGTCCACCAGGACGCCGCGGCCCCGGGAGGCGCGCACGAGCGCCGGGGTCAACTGGCTCTGGGGCATATCGTGTGGATCGTGCAGAGGGGCCCTGACGACGAGCCGCCTACCCGGAAACAGTTGGCATATCGGCCCTCGCGGCGACGGCTCGCCTCCCCCCCCCCTAGACCCGCGCGCCGCTCAATTTTCCGTGACCCCCGTCGCCCCGGAATTTCGCACGAGCGACGCCGGGGCCTCTTTTTTTTTCTTATGCCCCGCGCACGGAATCCCCGTCCCCCTCAGCTGTCCCCGAGGACGTACATATATACACATGTACGTAGAGGTATATCGCCCTCGCCTCTTACACACACATACTTATATAGATATCGGCTGATTATTGATTTACCGCGGCGGCCGACTCGTGAATATAAGCCCGTGATTTGGTGCGCCGCGGCGCACTTGCGGCTTACGCCCAGACTCCCGGGGGTATAAAACGCCGGTTTTATCCTCGCGTCGGCCGGGCCTTTGCCGCGGCGCCCGGATGAAACGTACCGAGGGCCGGCCCGCGGGCTACCGTCGCGGCCAGTATCTTAATCCCCCCTCCCCTTTCCCCCCGGGTTTACCGGCGCCCGCGGCCGGTCGATCGTCCCCGGCCGCGCCCTCGGCGCGCTTCCTTCCGCGCCCCCTCGGCAATGGGCAATTAGCGCGCGGCTTGTCCGAGTGCATCGGCTCGCAAGACGCGGTATCCTGTGCGCGCCCTGATTTATGGGGGCATTGTGTCTCGGGCGCTTCCTCCCCCGCCCGCAGCGGACCGCGCGGCAAGCGGAGGTGTGTGTGTGTGTGTGTATATATATCGAGGACGGCGAATGACCGATCGTCGCACGCCGATCGTCGGCCCCGGATGTGTCGGCACCTCCGACCGCGTTACGCCCGCTGCAATTTCGCCGATTTTTTTTTTTATTATTAAGCGATGGGCGCGCCGGGGCTTAAATCACCGATCGATATACATATATGTATACGTACGTGCGCTCGTTGCCCCGGCGGAATGATGATAATAACAATAATGATAATACGCGGACGCGCGTTTATCGGTCCTGCGTTGTGTGTATATATGATTTTCTTTTTTGGTTCGAAGGCACGGCCCGGGTTCGATCGATTAATCGCCCTCGGCGTGGCCCTCGTGCGCCGGCGGCCGGACAAAGTCCTAAGGACCTCGACGGCTCGAGTATAAATGCGCGCGCGTTATGAACACTTGACGTGCCGAACGAGCGTCCGCGGGCTTATCGATCAAGCGGCACGTGACCGCGGCCGGACTCGCGATCCCTCTCGCCGTACACACACAAACGTCCCTCCTCCCCTCCCTCGTTACTCTGCCTGATGTCTCTCTTAATTGCCGCGATGATCGCGTTTGTTTATTCATACATATGCAGGGTGCCGATTTGAATCCGAGCCGATATATGCGCGTACGACCGCTTCCCTTTTTCTCTCGTTTTGTCCCTCCCCTTTTCCCCGAACGCGGCGCACTCCTCGTCGGGCTCGTCGAGCGGAAAAAGCCTCGAATCGGTAGATCGGTAATCCGATACTTAGCGCGAGGTTACAATCGATTCCACCAAATGACGCGTATATACGCGCGCGAGCGGAGGCCCGCACGCTCGTCTCGCTCCCACCGTCACCTTATATATTCGCATGTATATTCGTGAAAGTCGCGGCGGGATTCCGGGGAGAGCGCACGAGACCAATTTATCCGAAAGGCATATTATGGAAAATCGCGATCGGTAGTGTCCACGAGGGTTCGGGAAGCCAGTTCCCACGTGCAGCCCGAGGCCATTATCCATCCGGCGATCGGAGGCTTCGAGGCGGGTCTCGCGCTCGCGGGAGTCCAACCTGGCCGCAATAGACGAGGACCAATTACCGACACACACACATATACATATATCTGTAATACATCCACCCATTGGGCGGCGGAAAAACTCCGCGAGATATGAGCTTCGCGCGGGGAATAAATGGCTTGCAAATGAGTTTTTCATCGTAATTCAGACTCGTATATCGGCGGCCGCAACAATCGATCCCCTTTTCAGTCGGCCGCGCACACAAGCGCGGTGCAAGCGGCGAAAAGAAAAAAAAAGGAACGTTTTTAGGAGCAACATGACAAACTGCTCCCGGAGCCATTAAGCCGAAGAGCGCATAAAAGAGCGGCTTATGTCGGCCTCTCCTCCGCTCTCTCGGCCCGTCTCTCGCGGTTCGCGCGAAACCCAATCGTTAATAAATAGGGAACTTTTTCCCCGGGAGGCGCGATCGATCGCCCCGGGCGGCGCGTAAGACAATACGCGCGCGCGCGTATATACCGGCTCGCGTATATGAGCGCCGACAAATTTAATAGTCGCCTCGCTCGGGGGCCCCATTAAAAGCGCCGCGGCGAAAATTTACGGACGCGCGCACGCACACTTGTACGCGAGAGGATGGCAGGGCGGTATTATTGCATCGACACCCCGGGCTTTCGCCCATAGCCAACCGCGCACTGAGAAATTTCCGCGGGCCGGGCGAAAAGTTTTGGCGAAAGTCGGCCAGCCGCCGGGAGATTCTAGCCGGCCGCCCAGCCTCCGGCTCTTAATTCAGAGCGGCGGGGAAGCGTCAGCGGGGCGCTATAGCACTTTGTCCGCGATTTACAAGCTGCCTTCCCCCTTTTCCTTTTTTTTTTCTCTCTTTTCGACTGCCCGGCCGATTTACAATATTATCCGGGCGCGAAGCCCGATATACACCGTCGGCCGTGTAACGTTTTCATTTTATTTAAAATCCGGCGGGCGCGCGGCGAGCCGCGCGATAAGGGGCCCCGTGCTTTATGGGCGGGGGCCGCGCGTACACGGCCCCTTCGGCGCCGCGCCGATTTAAGGGGGGACCGCGGGCGTATACAGCTGCCGGGGGTGGGGGATTATTCGGCCAAGGAGGAGGAAAAAAAAAAAACGAAAGCTTTACTCGCCGAGATAGCAGCCGACGCGGGAAGTTTTCGCGGCCGACGCCGCCGCCGTCGGGACATTATGATAAGCCCTCGGCGGCGCGGAGAAACAATCGCAAATCGTTGATAAGACGGGCTGCCCGCGCGGGGGCGCCGCCTGAGGGACGGCCCCGCGATAGGGGCAAGTGCGCGGGCCCGGCGCCCCGATATATATATATACGTGCATATTGTTCCGCGTAGAGGGCGCCCGGATCCTCGCGGAAAACCACTGGCGCTTTTTGTTTCCCTTCTCCGCCGCCGCGGTACGGTAATCATACACAACTCGCTCTACCTTTCTTGACAGTCCAATTTGCGTGCAGAGCAAGACTCCGCTAGATTTTTGTTATACGATTCGATGCCGGCAATTACGCGCGTGAGAACCCGCCGCTTATGAGCGTCTACTGCACGTATATACGCGCACATGGCGTATATAAAGTGGCTTTGGCAAAGAGAAAAAGGGGAAAAAAAAAAAGAAATTTCGAAAGTCGCACAATGGCCGGGGCGTCGGCTAGGCACTATATGGAGGCGAGCGGGCCGGATAAATCCGCGCCGAGGTAAATTTGTCGCGGCGAGGAGGGCCGGGGTTACAAATGACGGGAATCTGGAAGCGGGCCGACTCCGGGGCCTAAATAAAGAAAGGGCCAATCGAAGGTGCGCGCGAAAGAATGCGAGGCGCGGCGAGCCGGGGGGGTGGGGAGCCGCTGAGTTATTGAAACGTTCGACGCCTCTTTCAGCGCGCGGGCTCGGGCCGCAAGCGCCCGCGTGCTTTATTGAATTGGGTTGCATGATTTACGCGGCGCTTCTCTTGGTTTCTTTTTCTTTTTTTTTTTCGTTCCTCCTCTCCTCTCGGTCGGTACCCCCGCGCCGCCGATAAACAAGCGCCGGGGGATCAGGGGGCGTTTAAGGCTAAGTGACGACGACGGCCCTCCTAAAGTAGCCGCGCGCCGCCGCCTGACGAACGGGCCCCGAAAAAAACTGGTCCGAGCCGGCCCGCCTCCCGGAATGCCGCGCGCGGCTCGCGGGCCCCGGCGATATCGGGCTTTGTCCGCGGAACGAGGCCGATCAATATGAGCCGCCAGGTGACACGGACGCCACGGGCTAGGCCAGCGGCGATCGCGCGGCTCGCATTTATGGGAGCGGCCGCCCGAGTGATTGTTGATTAACGCTCCCGGGGCCAAAGGCGCCGCCCGACGCCCTGACTAATGCGCGCCAATCCCTGGGCCGTGTTCGCGCTTTAAAGTGCGTGTACTCCCAAATCGTCCCACTATATCAATAATCCCTCGTCGCCCCCTCATCGCCTGGATATTATAGCAGAGCGGTTATTATATTAAAACAGCCAGAGAGTCTTCGGCCATGATGGTAGCCAATTTGTTTCTCTGTACTTTGGCCTCAATTGTACCTTCAACTGAAAATTGACCAATGATGCCCAGTCGAACGGCAGATTTTTCTTTAAAAATTAGTTTGCAAAATGTATACTCGCGCAAAATGACGCGATAAATCCAAATACGGACAAGATGAACAATCCATTCCTAGAATCGATACCAATTTTTTTTAAATACCTTTATTTTACTTTTTATAAACCAAACGGGGAAAATATACGTATATTTTTTGGACAAAATAATAAATATCCTGCAATATATTTTTGTATTATTTGTAAAGTTATAGCAACCAATATTATATTGCAGTTTATGATTTTTTTATATTGTTGGTCTATATATGTAGTACTGTATCACTAAAAATAATTGTGCTTGTATTAGGAATGAATAAAGTTAATCTTACTATGGGTTTAAGTAAACTTTAGATATGTTCAATAGCTGAGACTTAGCTACCTGTACAATTGTTTGGGGTAGCTAAGAATTGGCTATGCAGGTATCGAAATTATTACAAAATACGCGAGAAACTACGTACAGTTGACGATACTTTACTTGTATCTAAATGTATTGTAAATTTAAAAAAATTTTAATTATTGTGATTTGTTCTATATATGTTAAATCTTTAAGAAGGAACGTGGTTAATAAATTAAAAAAAAATACAAAAAATCAAACAGAATGAATAAATAATCTAAATTTTCTATGCTTAAATGACATTATTTTGCTTTATTGCATCTGTATTCACTTTTGGATACTTAAGTTGGGATAAAGAACAGTTTAATGAAACTGCATAAAAATGGTCAAGCACTCAGCATGCAGACGTAAAAACATAACCTGAAAATAACTATAAAAGCCGATACAAAGAAGAGGCCGTGCGTAGGATTGCGCGGGTTAGTCGCGTGCTCGGTTGGACGATGCCGGGGGCCGATGGGCAGGCGGCCTGCCGCTCGGCCCCGCGCAGATACACCTCCGCCGGAGAATTCGGCCGGCTAGAAAAATGGGCGGAGGCTGGGCCCCGGCGAGCGGGATAAATATATTGTCCCGCGTGTCGCGGCCGGGCGTTTTCGCGCTGCACGCGAGCGGCCCTCTCGCGGCCACGTGAGTTCAAGAGCCGGGCCGGCGGCGGCTGGGGGGTGGGGGGAAGCCTCCGCCTCGGTGGCGCCGCGCGGCTCCCACCCACGAGCGCGCACGCGATCCCCTTGGCTCACGCACGGCCACGAGTGGACGATAATGCCCGAGGAATTTCCACCTGACTCGGGCGGAGAGCCGCGCGGCAGATCCCCGCCCGATCTGTATATATGCACGCGCCCCCGGGGTAGAGTAGATTCGCGCGGCTTTCGGCAGCCGCGCGTAAGCCGATATTTCCGCGAGCCGCGGGGCTAATTACCGCCCTCTTTATTCCGGCCACGCACACGTATCTCCGGCGGCGATCTCGCGCGCGTGCATATATATACGTGTATATGTATATACGCAAATTCCCAAGGGCTACCGGGTTCCCCCGAAAGCGCGGCTCCCTTTGCTCCGGGCTTTATTCGCAGGCCCTCGCCGCGTCCTTTTTTCCGTTTTCTCGTGGCCACTTATATTCCGCCCGGTTAATCGGCCCTAATCATTTCATAAAAGGTGCACCGTATATAAAAGCCGCGTCACGATGGCCTATATACACATACAATCGGGCCCGCGGCGGAAGGCCCCGGGGAAAAACCGATTAGCCGAGGCTGAACTCCGAGGTGTATATATACGTATATATGTATATAAAGAGGTCCCTCCCCTAAAACCGCCCGACGACCTCCGGGGGCCAGCGAGACGATGCGGGAATTATCCATTGCGGTGTCTTCGCGGCGTACCGCTCGGCCGCTAATTTGATCCAGCGGCCCGATCTCTAGGCTGATTTGCCCGGTGATTTATTAAGATCGCGCGGCGCGGTGGCGCGGCTCCGCCGGCCCGCTTATCTCTATTGGCCAATTTGCCCTCGTCATTTTTGCCCGGGCGCTTTCTACTCGGGCGGCTCGTCGATTTTCTCGAAAAAGCGCGCCCGCCAAGCGCTCGCCCCGAGATACATCTAAATAAAAAAAAAAAAAAATCAAGGAGAAACAGAGCGATACCGCAGAAGGTACACATATATACGCGTGTATGTAAAAAAAAAAAATACGAACGGCAGCCTCCGGCTCGGCTTATATATATATATACGTACGCGTATGCGGTTGATGCGCGCGCGCGCCCTCGGCTCCTCGTACATCCCAATATGGGCCAACGCACACATTATGCACATTAGCCGTCGTGCTCTTTCTCCCGGCGCGCTCCCTCGCTCCGGGCTTATCTAAACGAGGAAGTCGTCCCTTTTGAGCAAGCCGCCCGCGAATGTCGAGTCTCCCGGGGCACACACAGAGCGCGCGCGCCGCGAGAGAGAGAGAGAGCAGGGGGATCCGGAGGACGCGACAGCGCAGCGTTGCCGAGCCGCCGCTACACACGATCTTCACGAACTTTCCGAGGGCACCGAGCAATGCCCACCCCTCCTTTTTTTTTTTGGCGAGTCCTTCTCCCCCCGCCTCCTACACACGGGAATGAAATATACGCGCGTGATGCATTATGCGCGTTCGGGAATTACATTAATGGGAGAGTGCGGGACTTTCTCATAAGTCGGCTTTTGATAACGTATTTTCGAGTCGGGCACGACGCGCGGGCTCGGCTGCCCTCAGCGCGACAAGATTCCGCGGGCCGCGACAGGTAAATCATGCGAATGCGCGAGTCGGGCTCATTTCCCCATTTTTCATCCGTGATACGTCGGCCGCTTGTCGATCCTGGCGCAACCGCCGACTCGGTAGAAACCGTGGAAAATCCTCGTCCTTCCACTCGCTTTTCCACCGCTCCCTGTCCTGTGTGCACGTATACAATTTATAGGCATTCGGATATAATTCCAAGTAAAATATCAATCGAAACGCAGTTAGCCTCTACTTTAGTCATTTCTCATCGGCCGACCACGCTATATAACAACTAATTTTGTAATGCACGCGGACGGGGCCCGCAATGGGTTGCGTCAGCAATATTACGTCTACTTATATATATATATATTCAACTTTTTTTTTTTGTCTAAATTTGACAGAACTTTAAATTGTTCC
Organism: Sycophaga agraensis; assembly: GCA_018906755.1. Lineage (NCBI taxonomy): Eukaryota > Metazoa > Arthropoda > Insecta > Hymenoptera > Pteromalidae > Sycophaga > Sycophaga agraensis. Next base: position 4,075,244 of record JACCIE010000004.1, read on the forward strand.
TTATAAACATCGCTATAAGTGTAATTTCAAACTCATGGTATATAGCCAAGTGAAAGATCGTTGAAATGCAGAAGAACAGGCCAACGAGTATACCTGCGTCAGAATAAGAAAGTTAATAACAGAGGAACATAACTACGTTACATAATATACATGGACAGGTGATAAAGGTGCAAGAGGTGGGATCGGTTATTCAAGGGGCAGAATCAAGTTGACATCGCCGGCGGGGCCGCAGCCGCGGCCGCACAATAGAGCATTAGGGTAAAAATCGGCGGCGCGCCGCGGCGAAGTGGCTGCTCTCCCCGCGGGTGGCGGCGCTGCTGCGCCCGGGAATATAATACAGAAAATAAAAAAAAAAAAAAAAAAAAAAAAGGGCCCCCGAGATGGCGCGATGGGCGCGCGGAATGGAATCGCGCGGCGGCTAGGGCCGGCGTCCCCCCCCCCCCTCGACACACAGGGCCCCGGATCTCCGCGGCGCGTGGCCGCCGATTTAATTATAGATTGTGTCTCCGGCTGACCCCCGCGCCCTTATCCGCCCATCGGCGCGGCCGCAATTATCGCGCGCACATAACGGAGTGCGCCCCGCCGAAAAATACACCGACTATTCTATCGGCCGATAAGGTGGGCCTCCCGGGGGGGGGGGGATATTCGCGAGCCCGCGGCGACGGCGAGGGGACCCCGGGGTGGTCCTTGCGGGGACGACAGGCCGCGAGCCCCGCTGGCCCCGATTAGATACCTTCGGCGGATAACGAAATTAAATGCTCGCCTGTCTCTGGCTGTCGGTACGCGCGCTTATATACAACGTTATAACCATGTATACATATATATATATATGATGCGAATAGCGCGCGGGGCTTAAATCGGCCCGCCCGGTAAAGATCGGGTTATGCATATATACATATATCGGCGCCGCGTGACCCTGTTTCCGCTGTTTCCAATATGACCACCTAGGCCCTCTTTTCACAATGATTGATTAATGAGACGGTAAATATTTACCGGCCGCGGGGGCTTTTTTACGCCGCGGTATATTCATTGTGACAGCTGTACGCCGCGAGGTTTCATCACTGCGTGCCTCGATGCCGATCGGCCCGATTTTACAATAGGCCGCGGCTTGCATTTTTAATCCATTTTTTTTTTTTTCATGTACGCCTGCTTCTATATAGACGTGCGAAGAGGGAGCGCGCGCGAATCGCCGGGTTATCGAAGGTCGGATATACAAACTGGGCCGCTCCAGCTGACGGCTGATGGAATTATAAAAATAAAAGGAAAAGCATTCGGTCACGGTCGCCACTAAAATCGATACTTTATGGACCCTAAGAAAGGGAACTTTAGAACGTATTACAATGTAATGAGATACCTACGATTTATCCATTTATATAGCTTCTTAAAGTGCTTGATAAGCGGCGCGTGCTAAAGTATTTAACGATTTCCGTAAATGCATGCATGCAACTTCATTTAATTAAATTATGCCTGCACAGGTTGGCCTGGGCGCACGCATATATAGGGTCCGCGCTTATGAGACGGCATAAAAACGAAACGAATTTGTTTACTAGATCCGTCGCTGATATCATTATGGTGCGCGGCGCACTAAACTAGACTCGAAACTTTCACTTATGCTTCGGAACATCAACTTTTATTGCCGCTACACGCTGTAATCACTTTTTATACCGGGCGCATTCAGAGAAAACGTATACATTTATTCGGCTATTACCGGCGAATAAAAAGCCGGATAATGGCGCGCGCGCGGCTTACCGCGCAGCCATTGCCCCCCGCGCCGCACAATGAAAACCCGAATAGCGCGGCCGAAAAAATCACGGACAAAAGATGCTTCGAATTCCTGGCCAATTAACGCGCGCCCCGCACACTTATATTGCCAATTATACGCGCGACTCGAGTATTAGACCTGCCCTGGCAGTATGGGAAAAACGAGGGCCGATCAAACTCGGGCCGCCGGAGTCGCGGACCGGCTGTTTCAGGAGAGACGACCTCAGCCCCTACCTCGCATAACGTTCATATTATACGCTCGCATTACCTAACCGTTACTGTATATACGTGTATGCTTGGCACAATATTTATTTTATCCTGTCCGAATGGACTCTACCTGCAAACTTGACATTTTTCTTCCCATTGAAACAACTTTGTCAATCTGTCAAAAAAATTTTTAAAATTATAATAAAATGCACGTAATATTAATGTCACACTGTCATTAGCCGTGATTAGATAAGATACGTCAAACACATAATCACGAGTTAAAGCTAATAAGCGTGGGTAAAAACTAGTAAAAGAATATAATTTTATTTTGCGTTATCGGCACTAATTATATTGGATAAGAAAATCGGGTAAGCTTAGATATACTTTTCTGCTATGAAATTACGTGGATTTTACGCGTATGGGTTACCTAATGGGGTTTATCTCTTTTTAATAGCTAACACTTAGCTATTTTTAACATCTAAATATCGGCTAACGAAACCACTGTGTAATCACTGTAATATATCAATAGTAATTGTAGAAGAGGTGCCTGAACAAATACTTAATTTTTTAATAAATAAAGTTATAATGTTGATATTTAAAAAAAATATTGTTTCGTACATTTACGTGTTACAGTTTACTTATCTAAAATTATTAGCGACTATAGTTGTTATTGGGAAACATAAAACCGACGATTGCTTGGAAATTCCACTCGAACGAATTAGTATTCTACAGTTGGACCTGGTTGTCTTTATTGCAGCGGCGGACGGCGTCCGATAGATATGCGCCGAAACCGAGGCCGAAAGTGAGCATAGCGCAGAGTAAGAGTACCGCAAGAAGGGACGCCGTCTCGAGGAGCGGACTTGGCCGGTAGAAGGACACGCGGCTCGGCCTGGGCTTTTTTGCACTGGTCACGCACCTCTGGCCCTCGTCAATTTCCGCGGCGATCGCTTTCTCGCCGGCCATTGTCGGGGGACTTTTGTCCCGGGGCCCGATAAATCAGGGCGGATATCGCTGGCAATTGTATCGAAGACGCGCGCCATATAACGTCTTAATTCCGTGATTATTTCGAGGGGAGGCCAGCTCGAGGGCTCGGGCATTTTTCAAGGCCTTCATTACTTTCGAATTACACGTTGGGCCGCTCGCCTCGTTCCCGTAATGCATTAGTGCGCCGCCGACGCCGCCTGCCGCCGCCGTGTTTTATATTAAACCCGCTTAAGTTATGGGCGGCGCGGCGGCCATTTTTCCGGAGTCGCGCCTCGAATAAATTACCGGCCGATACATACGCTGTATGGCGGCCCATTGAAAAGCTCCCCGCGACAGGGCCGCGCGCGGCGTGTTTACGCAGCCATTGGCCGGGGAAGCGCCCGATTGCTCGGCTTTCTCCCCCCCCCCGCGAGCGCCTTCCGATCTCCCGGCTTTTCCGCGCGGCTTTCTTCCCCGCGCCTCGCGTAACGAGAGAACGGCGGGCCTATATGTGCGCGCGTACGCGCGGGCCCCGCGGAGACACCTGCGCCCCGGCTCCGGAGGCCGAACACCTGAGAACGATGTTTATACGCGCGGGGGGCGACGTTGATGCCGCGCGGCTTATAGCTATCGGGCCCGATCGCCGCCTTAAATGACTAACTTCACTTTCCAAGGAATACATTAGCGCGCTATATGGCGCGGCCAGTGCGCGGGACAGGCTCTCGTAAAAGCCGCCCGGTGGCTGCAATGCAGTCGCCCGCGATCCGAACCGCGGGATCTAGACTAGATTCGCCGGAGCAGGTTCCGCAGAGGGTCCTGTAATGGCGATACATACAGGATTGTTTTATCTCCGAATTATGCAGGCGTCCGCGCTTGCTCTCGCGTCCGTCGACCCCCCCCGCCCCCCCCGCCTATAAAAAAGTATTTAAATCCGCTGTATCGAGAAAAGGACGGACCTATAGTTATAAACGCATGATATGTGTGGTGTGTGTGTGTGTGTGAGTGTGTGTGCATATGGGCTTCCTTTTTTTTTTCTTTTTCGACCGACTAGCCCTCGGCGCGCCGCTTACTCCGAGAAATAACCGGCTCGCGTTTTGTCTCCGAGCTGCATCACCGCTGCGCGGATGTTTTTCTGCAAGGATGCGTTTCCAAGCTATGCGTTTATAATTCGAGAAGGAAATTCGCATAATACGCCAAAGGGAGTATTTTTTTTTTTTTTTTTGCAATATGGACATCGCGACGTGGGACAATGCTCATTCCAAAGTCGTTCCGCCGTCGCGCACGAGGGGAAGACGAAAAAAAAAAAAAAACGGCAAAACTCGCCCTGGGAAAAGGTAGTAACTTGGGGATTTCATTATGGATTCTATTTATATTTAGCGGGCCTCGGCGCAGCTTCTTTCGCGCCGGGCGTAATGGCCATTGGCAATAAATAACGAGAGAATTACATTTGGAAAAATGCTCGTGAAAGCGAGAGGCTGAAATATAACAGCTTATTTTACGTCCGTCCGTGCTTGGGCCCTAGCGCGGCAAAAAAAAAAAAAGTCAAAAAAAAAAAAAAAAAGCACCGTCCGCGCGCCGCAGCGCCTGCCGCGGGGCAACCGCTCGCTGCACCAGGGCGATTCGGGTCGCGCTCGGGGAGGCGGCGCCTGGCCGCCCGCATTATTTTACGAGGCGCGGGTAGCGCTTTAATAGATTATTGAGACGTTCGCGCCGGGGGCCGCCCGTCGCGCGCGCCTCATTACCCGCCGCGCGGATTCGGCGACGAGCGGCCAACTTTTCTCGTGTTTATTTTTTTTTTTTTTCTTTTTTTTTTTCCCGCCCTCGAGCCTCCCGCCGTCAAGCCGATTATTATACGCGCCGGCCGGCTCTTGCGGGGCGGGCCCCGCGCGCAAATGGAATGTATATGCAGGCTAGGTAGGTACGCGAGGCGGGCGCTCGTTAAATGGCAGCCGAAGCCTGGGTGACAACGGCTATCAAGCGGGATTTACGGCCCGCGGGGTCAGATCGCCTCGGATGCGGCCCGCGCGTCACTTTCGATTTCAATTTAATTTTACGGGGCTTTACGACTACGGCGCGACGCCGCCTCGTTATATGCGGGGACGGATTTCCGCGGCCGGCCAGCCTCCCGCGGCTCCGGAGATAAAGAGCGGCTTTACGGCCGGCGGCGGCGGTCGGCCTATGTGTGTCTGCGGGCGCGTGTCCTATGCGGGAGGGGGATATATAACCCGGCCTCGTCACGTGACTCTGCGCGCGCGATCGTATTTTTAACACCTGAGAGCGGCTTCCGTTCGGGGCCGCGCGGCTTTGGAGGAGCCCGGCCAGGAGGAGAGAGAGAGAGAGAACCGCGTCGGGACACGGGGCGCCGGCGCGCGGCCCACACACGCTTAGCCGCTGATCAACCATGAATTCACTTTATACGCCGGCGACTCTCGGGCATTCTCAAATTTATGAGCCGATATTTATTCAAAGGAGATTTTCATCTCTCAAGTAATCCCCGGGCTTCTCGGAAGGCATGACAGGTTGAGTGGCGAACGTGTGCGCCCCGTGCGTGTGTCGGGCTAAATGTTTGCGATATATACATGTATACGTATGTACAAGTTTAAATAAAAAAAAAAAAAAAAAATAAAAAAAAACGGGCTTTTGTAAAAGTTGGCGCACGGCACTTTTGCGTCAAATAGCGCGATGCCGCGCGGATTGCTGTAAGTGAAATCGGATATAAACCTTTTCAAGTATTTGGAAAAATGTTTATGGGAGGACTTTTAACGACTTGACGTTCCTAGCTGAACTTGAGAGTTGCAGCCTTCGTTAAAGCCCATGTCGAACTTATGGGGAAAAACAATTTCCTCCCTGGCTTATAAATCATTTTAACTAAATTAATAAATATCGGTAACTTGTTGCCTCCTCGGCGATCCCGCAATCAGCCAAACAATCGTCATAACAAGTTAGTCTTTATCGTTTCGCTTGTAAAAACTCGCAGCGGCAGTTTGCCGAAAGTCTTGGAGTATTTTTCGTCCGCGTTGTTTCGTACCTCGATTAAAAGTCTAAAAGTCATTGTGCACATGCTATAAATAATAACAATTAGCGTAAACCTCGTACACGAGATATTCATAATTAAGGCGTTTTCCATTGTGCGGCGGCCGAGAGATCTAACGACGCCTTACCGCGCTCTCTCGACCGTAAAACCTTCTTCGCGGAGAAAAATTCAGTGCAACCCATCACACATTCGGCCACAATATAACGTTCATTAAGACTTGACAAGGCAGCTCTAATGATAAATCATATTAAGAATACGTGAAATACGCCTGATTATACCTCGCAAATTATTCATTTAAATATATTCAACATCCGGCTATATGTACGCACGTAACGAGTGGACAAGAATTTCGGAGTTTTTATGAAACGTTCAAAAAATATGCGTAATACTGCATTTTTTTAATTTAGATTTATTGCCATTTCTAAATAGCATTCTGACAAGTTCAGGGACGTCGAGTACATAAACGCTTTAGATTTTCGCGTGGGACGTTGATACAGTGGCACCGGGCGCCACCGAGTCGGGCAATTCAAACTGTTGCGCATTTTACCCCGTCGTCGCGTTGACAATGAGCTATATTTGCCCGAGAGACAGGATTTCTTCCTCTCTCTCTCTCCCTGCCTCCTTTCCTATTTAAATTGTATCGCTTGACACATGGAACTACGGAAAAAGGATTAAAAATTCCCCAGGATGAATAGGTATAAAGGCGCAAGCCTCGACGTTAAAAGCAGTCATTTATTTTGCCTTGTCCAGGCCAAAGCCGTCAGCACTATATGTCTCTTATTACACTTTATCTCTATGCTCCTTATCTTATAAAAATGCTCGTGTCCCGATATTGATCAAGTCGAGATAACGTCGCGTACCTCGCACGCGTATAATTAATTACAGGAAAAGTGTGGGAATTCAAATAATTTTTTAACAATTACGGGATTAATGCTAAACCGGGAGCATTTTGCATAATATGCAGGATGCTGCGCAGACTCAATTTAACGAGAACCGTAAAAATAACCAAGAGATACGTTTATCTCCGTGAGTTTGAATTCAGCGCGAGTTCAAGTCCCGCGCACGTAAATCAAAGGGCTGAATCTCCAGCGACTCATAAGGAATTCGCCAACGCTTATTCAAAGTCACATTATCTCCGGACGCAGCAGAAGCGCGCTCACGCATTAATGCGGCCGCGAGGCCCCTCCCCGTCCGCTCCTCCTCTCCCCCTCCTCGGCCCGCACAACAGAAGCATAACTGTGTCGCGAACAAGCCGCGGGTCCGCTTATATGGGATAAAGTCGTTCTTTTCCTAAACTTGCCGCAGCGACTTAATGATCCTAACAGTAAGACGTCGCGGGCGCAGACGCGATCGAGATGCCGGGCACACACATGCATCCACCGGCCGGGGCAAATAGGCGGCCGGACTCCTCCGCGCCCGCATATAAACGCCAAGAGTGGCAGCTGCGACGATACCGTTGCGGTCAGGCCGATGCAATAAGCCGGGGCCAGGGCGACGAATCGCTTAACTGCATCCGCGCACCGATGGATCGTGATCGATGCAGATCGCTCCGTCGATCTATCGCCCGCTCCCCGGAATCCCGTCCCCCGCGGACCTGTACGAGAGCCCGGACTTTCCAGGTCACGCTACCGATATGCATGCACCAGTATGCTGCCATGCTCGCTTTCCTCTGTAAATCATTTATTTTTCTTTTTATCTAGTAAACCATTCTCGTTTTATGCTCTTTTATACTGTTTTATATCGACTTTATCGTCTACTGTGGAATTATTTTAAGAAATGCCCGTGCGATTTCAAGCTAAATGCATGAAAAATATCATCAACAGTTTTTTTGTTTATATTAATAATTCAATTAACAAAATAACAAGCAAATTAAAATCAAAACATTTTCGAAAAATAACATTTACAGTTTCTTTCAGTTGTAGAACAGTTGTAACGAGATGCATATCGGTAAGTTAGACAACGTCCTTACTAACCATCATCAACTGGTATTATCACTAACTGCTATTACTGATTGAAGGTAAGATAATAAATACTTATGATTCTATTATATCATATTTGTACTATACATTAATAAGTTTAGTAAAATATAGATCAATAGAAATTTTACCAAGATATTATATTTTTACAGACGATTTGAAGTTGCTCATTAGATAAATGATCGGCAACATTATTGTTTTATCAGACTATCGATAGATGGAGGCCTGCACAAAAGCATCATATTTTGTAGTTGTATTAGTGATACAGTAATGTAAGTGTTGGCCGATAGAATCTCTATCAAAATTAAATGCTCATGAAGAATGTTGAGTTTCGAATTAGTGTCATCATTGGCGAACGTCTGACGTGTTTAAATATTAATAATTGCAACATCTAAATTATAGTGAATAAGTTACTACAAACTGCAGTTGCGAAATGGAAAAAAATTATTTTAATTCTGCCTTATCGGCAGTGTATCATACACACGTGTGTCTATCAGATGGTTAAATATAAACATAATTTAGACTTTTATTAGCACATCGTTGTCGAAGTTGGCGGGTGTTTAAAATTTTTAAAATAAATTGAACACTGCACACGTTAGAATCTGCTTTTATGAACGCTTTAATACATGCAGGCAAAACTATACATAATAGTTGTGGGCGTCTTGATATATATTTTCGTTTGAGAGGTCACACACCTTCCAATGGACAGGTGGCATACTCCTCCAGTCGTTTTTATGTTGTCATGTTCCGAAAAAAGCTCAATCCATGAATTAAATTGTTTGTGTTTTGGCTTGAAATTTCACAATGCTTTTCAACAAAAATTATTGCGTTTTATGGACACTAGCATTTTCGGCATTTATGACAACAATCAATGCCAGTAACTATTCAGAAATTGACCTACCAGAAAGTCATTTGAAATACTATTTCAATTCATTTCCAACACTTGCTGATGAATGTAAGAATGATCCAACATGCCCATATAAGGTAATAAAATATTTTTTCTTTTTCCTGAAGAAATTCTATATTATGAAAATTTAAACTCAAATAATAACATAATTTTAATGCTATAGAAATAATTAAAATATGTTTGCAGCTAAAATAAAGATATCTATTAAAACCTAATGTTTTATTTTAAAGGATCATCTAAATACAAATGCATGCTGGGGATATGAACCAGGTTGTAAGTATGAAAATGCATTTTCTGTTCCTCGCTGTCCTGGTGATCATAAGGGATGGGTTGCATCAAAGGAAGCTCAGTTAGATACCTTTTATTCTCAAGGTGATTTTGGATATGTTCGAGATCAAAGAAATGAATTAATGGTGCTATGTGAACCTCTGTTTTTAGTTAGTATCATTATAAATTCATTATAAAATTCATCAATTAAATTAATGTAATCAATGTAAATTAAATTAATGTATATTTGTTAACATATATAAATAATTTGTTTTAGGATGATTCATCTTTAGAATGCTCAGAACACATGAGATTTTGTCGTGGAAGAAATTTAATACTCAATTTTACTGATTTATTAAATAGAACAGAGCCTATCAGATATAAAATGGATGTATTAAGTGAAGGACAAGTTGGTGGTTATTGCACGTTAGTAAATTAATATTTTACATTACTCTGTTCTAAAATAAATTATTTAAAAAGATACATTTTAAAACAAAACTTTTTTAGACTACATGAACAAAGACTGAAAGATAATGCTGATCAAATTAGTCCATTACAGTCATGGGGACCAGAGTTAAGATATTTTAAAAAACCACCTCATAGACCTATAATAGAAGGAGATTGTGATATTATTATTGAAAAACCTACTTATATACTTAAAATTGATGCAGGTACAAGAACTCATGTTTTTTTATATTTAATTATAATAGTGCTAAATTTTGATTTTAGCTTATTTATTATTTTCTAGCTGTAAATATGTATCATCATTTTTGTGATTTTTTTAATCTTTATGCTTCATTGCATGTAAATCTTTCTCACCCATCTGCATTTAGTACTGATAATTATATAATGATTTGGGAGAGCTACAGGTATTATTTTGTTTTCAATGCAATTAAATTTTTTACCCCTGTATAATAATATAAAATTACATATCTATAAATTTATGTTTTATTGTTCAGTTATAGATCTGCATTTCAAGATACTTTTGAGGCATTTACAAGAAATCCGATTTGGGATTTAAAAACATTTAGGGGGGAAACAGTATGTTTTAAAAACGTTGTATTTCCTTTGCTGCCGCGAATGATTTTTGGATTATTTTATAATACTCCTTTAGTAAGTTAAATTATAAACTTGTTTAAATTTTATCTAAACATTAGTATAAAATTTTGAATTATTGATAATATGAACATTTTCAGATTTATGGCTGTGAGAACAGTGGTCTTTTTACTGCATTTGCAGATCATGTGCTCCATCGATTACGAATACCGTTACACCAAAGACAGAACTCTAAAATACGTATAACACTATTAAGCAGAGATACACGGTACCGAAAAATTTTAAATGAAGATGAATTGGTTCAAGCTTTAAAGCTTAATCCTAAGTATGAAATAAAAAAAGTAATGCTTTTTACTTTTAATTAATTATCAAATTTATTAGATTCGAATAAAAACAATATATTTGCAGGTTGTTTACAATAAATATATACCTTTTAAAAAACAACTGGAAATTACAAGAAACTCTGACATATTTATTGGTATTCATGGAGCTGGTTTAACACATTTTATGTTTCTACCAGAATGGGCAGTTGGATTTGAACTGTAAGATACTCAGAATTTTTGTAATCTGATTATAAAAATTTCTAACCGTTTCATTTATTTCCGCACTGTCAGGTACAACTGTGAAGACGCTAGTTGTTACAAAGACTTAGCGCGACTGAAAGGAATTAAATATCTTACTTGGGAAGACAATAAAAAGCTTGTGGAAGATGATCCGGTAAATACTTAATATATTCAAATTGTGTACCAATTTTATATTTATTAAAATACAAAATGTTTTTATACATAAATAGGGTACACATCCACACAGAGGAGCTCATGCTAAATTCACGAACTACAGCTTTGACGTAGAGGAATTTCTAAGAATTGTTTCTATAGCCGAAAAACACGTTGAACATCATATTGCCTTCATTAAATTCACATCTAACATTACATCGATAGAAATTACAAAAAATAAAAGCTTTAGAAAAGATGAATTATGACAAATGTTAAAGATGAATGATTATTAAACTAATCTGCTTAAGTATTAATATGAAAAAATATCACAATGTTGACTATTTATATTTTGATAGTAGCGTAGTGTTCGTATCACCATGCAGCCGTAAAAGCTTGCATTTTATCAAAATATATTTGTTAAAAAACGACTTTGGTTCTTAAAGATAACTTAACAAATTGTTATTAATTTTTATAAATATAAATTTTTTTAAAAAATTCTTATTCTAAATGGAAGTAATTAAAACTTTTTGTATATACCCTTGCCCATAAATTACTTTTGCATGTTTTCCTCCTTATAATTTAATCATATTTCCTAAGCCCAAGCATATGATTAATATTTAAACGTAACATTGCAAAAGTAATATTAACGACCATGTACGTTAAAATAACCGCTGTAGCGCACGCATCATCAACATGTAGAGTTTTTATAGACACATTTATAGAACCTGTCAAAATGTTAGCAAAAAGAAAAAATATTAGTCCATTATCGTTTACAGCTTCAAAAATCTCCAGTGTTTTAACCGTACCAACAACGTGCTCTTTTGCATTTAAATCATCCCGGCGTAAATGTTTAGAAACCTTTCGTCGATTCTTGTCCATAATACAACTGGCTATGCATTCCATAATGACATCTATCAATAATAAAAAGGTAAGTACCAATGTGCTTAATGTTAGAATCCACGCACAGTATCCGGTGTTCACCAGTCTCCTTGAAACTCGGAAAAATTGCTCGCAGTAATAAGTAGCAACGAATGCTATACTAGCAAGGGCGTAAAGCTTAAGGGTGAGTAACATTGACCGTGTGTAGCCGATGTGAAATTCGTAAGACGAGAATTTAATATCGAGGGTCAGTTGAACATTATCAACATTCTTGTACGTATTATGAATCAAGCGGCCTAGAGATATACCCACGAAATACAGTCCCATGTATCCAGGAAGTGAGACCCATCCTTCCCGGTTAGCTGACAGTAAATCTTTCCTGGGTTCTGCGCTTAGCACCCACTCTTTAAGTCCTTTTGTGCTCAGTGCATATTCATGCATGGCGAGAATCCACAATCCTGTTAGCAAAGAGTATCTTGATGTCAATGTACGCGACAGGATCGCAGTGAAGAGCTTCACGCAAGCCAGGGTTAAAAAGAAGTTCCAGTGCACGCCGTACTCCGTGATGTGACGTTGGTATCCAAGAATTTCCACGGCGACGAAGCGAGCCAAGCCCAGCATTAACAGAGGCACGGTACCTTGAGCGATATACAAAAATTGGTCGTACAATGGCTTTTTTGGAGCAGCTCCGACGATTCGGCATTCGGGTGCTACCAAGGCATTAGCTATGATAAACAGGCCAACACCGGTGTCCATCAAACTGTATCCATAATCCTCAGTTTTTACAAATTTCCTTGGAAAACACCTGAAGTCTACAGCAAGAATACAAACAACTGTCATAATATTTGTCAACGCTCGAAAATTTGTGAGGAAGGGAAGCCTCCTCGCTGATCCGGACTTAAAAAATCCTTTTGGCTTCCAGGCGAGAATTGACAAAATATTTGCTGCCTGCAACAATCAGGAATACCTGACTAACAGCGATAGCATTATCAGATAGAACTGTGCAGCAAAGAACGCATGGTATAATGATGACACAATATTCTAGGAGAAGGCGTGACTGTTGATTGAGGTGAGGACCACATAGTGTTATCAGTGTAAGAGCTACCAAAATACTGCAGACATTGGGAAGAATTGTAAAAAGAACATCGCCAGCCGTTGTTCCTGTTTGATTCGAGACGGCTGCCTCCTGTTCTCGGCGATAACGCTGATAATCGGTTTCCATTTTATTCACTCTTAATATTACCCTAGACAGTTACAGAAATATATATTCTTTTAATCAATATATAAAGTGCATTATTTTAAAAAAGAAGAGCTCTGCATTACCTGTTTCATTCAAAAGAATAATATTTGGCACTTATCGTATTAAAACATCAATACTTTGGTAGGTTTTGAAGCAGAAGACACTAAGCGGAGCTCATTTGATATTGAAAAGTATTGTCAAGTATTGTCACTAAACTAACTTGTACTAAACTATATTACTCTACACCGCCCTTCCATTCGCTGTCTCCATCACCCGGTTCCTTCTTTCTCTTTCTACCATTCATGAATACCAACAGTCAAATAGGAAATGCTTCGAGATTCGACATGTTTCGACCTTCGAGTCTGTTCACTGTCATTCGAGTGCCCGGCAATGTGCGCAGGTAACATCGCAGGAACTCTTCAGCAAAAATTGGCAGAAATCAAATGCATAAGGTGCTCACAGAAATATAACATATACACTGTAAAAAAAATAAAAATAAAATTCTATGGATTAAATATTATAAGTTATGCATTATAGAACATAAATTCTTCATTGACTATATGATACAACAATTTAGTTGTAAGTGAATAATACTTGAATAGTTCTTACTATCATGATATACAATGTTATATTATAATATTTAAGTTAAAAACTTAAATCGACAAAATTTTTAGTTTTCATAATTCAAAATAGACATAAATTTTAATACAATCCATGTTTTCAGGCATAAAAAATAACAATGAATAACAATTCTAAAAGATTATTTCCATTCAGTCCGAAAGTACAAACAACACCACCTTCTAAAAAGACAAAGTTGCCATTTAAATCCAATCAAAAAAGTGATTCTAAAGATACATGCACAAATACTTTAGATTTGTTTGATGTAAAAAAAACTAATTTAAATGCCACAGATGCAGTTTCAGAGCCAATAATCAATAACCAAATACTTAAAAAAAGTCACGTACCTCTTGCCGAGAAAATGAGACCTAATGAATTTAATGATTACTTTGGGCAAACTCATCTTGTTGGTCCTAATACAATATTACATGATTTGTTAAAAAATGGTGAAATTCCAAGCATGATACTATGGGGACCTCCAGGATGTGGAAAGGTTTGTTTTAGTTTTTTACTTCTTTAATTTTATATTTGCATTACAACTTTTTTTATTTTAATAAAGAAATTTTAACAATAGCAAATATTTATTTTTTAGACTTCGTTAGTTAATGTTATTATGAAGGAAAGTAAAAAAATGTATGATAATTCTTTACAATTTATTAAATTATCAGCAACAACTTCTAACATTAATGATGTAAGAAAAGCTGTAGCAGATGCACAAACTCAGGCTAAGCAAGGCAGACGCACTGTAGTTTTTATGGATGAAATTCACAGGTTTAATAAGCTTCAACAGGATATATTTCTTCCTCATGTAGAAGCTGGTACTTTTATATTAATTGGAGCTACAACTGAAAACCCATCATCAGGCTTAAACTCTGCTTTACTGAGTAGATGCAGAGTATTTGTTTTAAAAAAATTACAGAAAGATGAATTAATCACAATTCTTACCAAAGCAATTGAATCTATGGAAGGCACTATAGCAATACAAAATAAATCGATAAATGAAAGTAATTTAGGAATAAAGTTTATTATTGATCAATCAGTTGTAGAATGGTTATCAGAAATTTGTAACGGTGATGCAAGGGTAGCTCTAAGTGGTCTAGAAATGGCTGTACAAGCTAAAATTTTAAATGACATTGTAAATACAAAACCTATAGTTTTAAACATAAGTGATATTAAAGATAGTTTTGAAAGAACTCAAATTTTGTCTAAAAAAAGTGATAATGTTCATCACATGCATTCTGCATTACATCATTGTATAAGAGCTGGTAATGATAATGCTGCTTTATACTGGTTAGCAAGAATAATGGAAGAAAAAGAGGATCCAGTATACATTGCCAGACGCTTAGTTAAAATAGCAAGTGAAGACATTGGTATAATTGATGATGAAGCCTTGAGTGGGTATTTACGGTTTACCTAATCCTTTGAAGTAAGAAACATTTTAATACTATAAAATGTAAATTATATTAAATACAGGTACAGCTGTTCATACAATGCATGCATGTCAAATGATTGGAATGCCAGAATGTGATGTACTATTAGCACAATGTGTTGTGTATTTATCTCAATCAGAAAAATCTAGAGAAATCGTAAATGCTTTTGGAAAAGCTATGAATGTTATTGAAAACCATAAAGGACCTCAACCACAAGTGCCTTTGTTCATAAAGGATAGATCTGGAGAAAATAAACTAAAAGCTACTCTTGGTAAATCGATATTTATTTATTAGCAGCATATAACATGATAATATTATTAAATTGTAATTGTAAATTTCAGGAAAAGATTATAAAAATCTTATTCGTAATGAAAACAAGAATAAAAATCATTTACCAGCAGGTCTTGAGGATGTAAATTTCTTCAATGATTAAATTATTTGGATTGAAGTTACTTATATATAAGAGTGTCATTGATACTTGAAACTTAATTGTTTTTCTTCTAAGTTTAATGTACATAAATATTTTTAACTTATTTATTAAGTCTTCTTATAAAAACTTATATTTACATATTTCTATTATTAAAATTTACAAAAGAAATTAAATTTATATAATTATTTCCTTGTTATGCTAATAAATCTTAAGCTATGGATTGTTTTACACATATTTAGTTTACAGTATTATTTCATTTATTATTTCATTGATACAATATTTTTATACTTTAAGCACACATGTTTATTAATTAATTATAATTTGGTTTTCTTTTTTCTTTAAGCTTATGTTGAATTTTTTATTTTTAAACAAAGATTAAACAAAAATTCAAATCCCATATATTTTTTGAAGTAATATGTAATTTAGTTCAATCAGATTATATTCCAATTTCCTGAATTCGACCTTTTAAATTACATAAACGGCCGCGAAATAATCAAATAATGCACGCTGTGCATTTTCTGTGTATCTGACAACTATAACTGACACTCGTGCATAGATGCCGGTTGTACTTGTGACTTATAGATTGTAGTTGTATATTCGTTGCGAAATCTAAATTTATTTTATTGTAATCGTATACTTATAATAAATGAAGATTTTCAAGCAGTTAATGAAATATTTTTTCCATAAATATATCTATGTAAATTATAACGCTTTGTTGAATAATCAATATCTAAAATTATTCTTAAAATAAAATTATATAATTTAGTTAAAACGATAAAATTAAATAAATTAACATTAAAATCATTAATTTTTTTTTTGGTTAATGATTGTAAGTTTATATACACGGTGTGATGGGTATTATAAGAACATTCGATAATATCCTTAAGTGTCATCAGTAATCAGATTGTGTATTTGTGCGTGTATATATATACATACATATATGCATGCAAACTGTAAGTAGGCATGGATGTGCAACATGACGTATATTCAGGGTTGCCGTTTCTAAGCAAGTTGATGCATCCAATATAGAAGACAGTGCAACGTTCTATAGAGACGGCTAAATAATTTTCATACAGTGGGGTCAGGGGAAGTAACAAAGTAGTGGGAGGTAGGCCAAATCAGCTGCGAAGTCCGACAATTGCAGTTCAGGGTCTTTCCTTCACAGCAAGTTACCAATGTCGGATTGAAGCAACTCTGTCTACTTAACCTATACAATTCGTATTTTCTTGTTCGTTAGTCGGACACATCAAATTACTGTGTTGAATGACCACAAACTAGCCTCGAGATGAAGGTTTGGATGTCTGAGCATACTTTTAAGTAAGTATTATAAAAGTAGTTTAAGTTCATGTACTTATTCGTCCTTGAAAACTTATACTATTTCACAATCCCTAAATAAACTAGATGTACAAGTTTTTAAAATAATAATTGAATTTTAATCATGATTGTATTATATTAATTATATATTGCACTAATATTACAGTCACCCATGGGAGACTGTTGCTTCAGCTGCCTGGAGAAAGTATCCAAATCCTATTACTCCATCGGTACTTGGAACAGATGTTATTGACAGAAAAATTGTAAATGGTGTTTTACACACACATCGTCTTGTTTCCAGTCGTTGGGGTTTTCCACGATGGACAAAACCAGTAAGTTTCAGAGTTTTCTGACGATGAACATATTAACATGCATGTTTTTATTTATTCTAACCTCTAACAAAAATTAGATTCTATAATGGAATTTAATAATTTACTGCAATTGGATAATTATACTATCTCATTACTTACTTCTATAATATTTAATTGTTAACATTTCAATTCTTTTAAGGCTAATGCATGTTATTATCATAGAATTACTTCAAAAAGTTTACTTTTGAAGTTAATGAATCCAATTACATAATTAATGATTCTAAGGGAACTAACGTGTACTATGTTGAAATTGGTTTAAAATTAATAACTTTTATAATCTTTATAGTTCTTGTTTATTTATAAAGGATAAAAAGATGAAATGTACCTTAATTTAAAAAATATAAAATTTAAATTTCTATCTTTGAATATATATTCAATCTTTTATGTTTTAAATATAGAGATAATAGTTTCATGTTTAAGATTTATAAATGTTATATCTACTACTTATCACTTTGTAATCTAAAACTAACCTATTAAATATAAGACAATATATGAAAACTGTTAGTAATAAATTGCTGGATGGAATATTGATGATATAAACTATTCATTAAAGCTAGTATTAAATAAAAATTTGAAATAGTTAGTTTATGCATATATACATGGCTTTTAGGAGTCATAAGATCAAATGAGTCATAAGAACAAACACGCTTAAAATTGTTCAATCTAAAATGATTTATAGTAAAGGCTTTAATATAAATTAAAAGGTAAATTATATGTATCAACGAATGCAAAACGCAAATACTGTGAAAAACCATAAACAGTTATTAACAGTTAACAGTTAAGATTGTTAAGATTGTTATAGCTACCATTTTGTATTTAAATAGGAATTAAAAAGATTTTATTATTAATATTTCAGTTAAATTTTTCATTTTTATAATCTATATATATAATTTGTACCAAAAAATAAAACAGATGTAACATAGTTATAGTCTCAGTTTAGATAAAAGTTATATAATAAGTTGATTCTTAAATTCAAATTTCTAATTAAATCAAACCTGTTCATGTATAAAAATGTACAAGTATAGTTACCATGTATTGCAGTACATGATGAAAACATTGAATGATTATATATGCATTTAGTAGCTAATTTTAGTTTTTTAAAACTATTTGTCAGATACCTAAACTAGAAAACTAGCTTACAATGTCATTTTTTACTAAGGTCATTTAGCCTTTAACTAGAAAAAACAATTTATCAGAGAAAGATGTTTATTTAATATTGATAGCGTAATTGCTGAATGAGAAGAAATTACAGTTTTATCAATTATAGAGATAAAGATTTATGCTTTATCCATGGTATATCAATGATCAACCGCTACGCTGCAATTGTGGTTTCCTAAAAATTGTTGAGACTATTGCGCATATTATGTAATCGAATTTTCCCCCATTGCTAAGAAAGAAGTTAGCTAATCTACGCGCGACATTGCTACACGCGCATAATCTCAGCCTACGTTTGACACGCGTAGTTTTAAAGTATATATTGTATGCTCTCGGCAGGCGAGTTAGTGAACTATAAGACCCGAAATGACCGTTGTCTCTATATACGATCGGGGAGCCTTCGCCAAGTTGACTTTCGCAAAGCCGCGACGCACAAGAAATTTCGTCCGGGAACCTCCGACCCACGCGGCCTACCAACGCCCCCGCGGCCGGGCAAAAAAAATCCCCGTGACCGTGGGCCGCCACGAACTCGGGGAATCCCCCACCTCCGCCCTGGGAAAAAGACGCCCCCGCGCGAATCGGCCGCGTCCCGCCCTCGGAATATCACTCGATTCGGCCCCCGTGCAAAAAAGAAAGGGGGTCGTTGGCCGGGCCGGAAATTCGGGCGATGGGGCGACCGGCAAGAAGCCGCTTGGGAAATAGCGGGCAAATTGCAAAACAGCAGCCTCCCGGCCGCGTGCCGTATCAACTTTCATAATGAGCGCGCCGAACGTTACGTCAGTTGGCCGTGTTCCAGGGGCGCCTGTTCGCCAGCCGCCTCCCCGCTTTTGTCTTGGCGCGCTTCTCTCGCCTGCAGGTGCAGCGCGCGCGCGCGAGTCTCGCTCTGCCCTCCTCCCCCCCCGCACCCCCTTTCCTTACGGGCGGATGAGCTGCTCTGGGGCTCATCTGGCTCGACTCAACCCTCTCCCCCCTCGTGCCGCCCCCGCTTTTTAATCGCAGCTTTTATCCGAGGACTCGGGCCCGACGTTATCCCACGACGAATATGCCAGTGTACTTCCCGGCGAATGATAATTGCGCGAGAAGCCGGGGGAATGCAGTCTGCGAGAGAGCCTCGCAGGTCACTGACTTCCGGGGGGCACTACCCACTGGCCTGCTTTCCCGCGGACTTTTCCGCCCGCGGCACTTTGTATTTATTGCATTGTCGCGCTTATTTATTAGGAGATGCAGCTTCGTGGGCGATAGTGCACAGGCTCTTTCCGCGAATTTGACGCTCAGTCCGGGTTAGCGTTTCTCCTTCGCACTCGCTCGATGATGATCTTCGTCGTGAGGAAGAAAAATGTTGAGAGCGCCGTTAGACTGTACACATAGTTTCTAGAATTTACTCCCGAGAAAACTTTCTACAACTTTGGCAATCCTATATCTGCGCGTATATTTTCTAGAATGCGATCGTTGGTTAAGTTCTTAAAAGCGAGTAAACGCCTTAATATTTAAACATTTTTACGCGTGTACGTTGTGAAAAATCTATTTTAAGAAATTTTTTAAGCAATTATAATGCATACGGCCGCGTAAAAGTAAAAATTCTGTCAGATCTCACATCTGCACGAGAGTGATGTGATTATACAATGGAAAATATCCGTAACAGTAAATGTTTTACGGTGAAAACTTAACCAAGTCCCTTATGGCTTGCGGAGCTCGCGTGCAATAAAAACGTTAATTTCAGCTATAAAACTATTTCATTTGACTACTCGAGTACTTTAGCCCCGGCTTGAGCTCACCCTACATAGGTACCTGTAGTTCTACTCAAGTTAAACATAATTTTACCTTGATTACCTTGGTGTAGTTTTGCCTTGCCCGCGTTGGCTCAATGTATTACGCTGATATTTTCCATTAGTGCTACTTTCCAAAAAATTACTGATTCACGTCGATTGAACGCACGCGCGACTATTGTGCTTGTCTTTGATTTGATGTAGATAATAGTCTAATACCGAAAAAAAAAGATTCCATAAGTGAATAAATAATTCCATGGAAATACTTGTTAACACACAGCCGCCTATTGTAACATATATTTCAACATTTGTGATTTTGAATAATTGATCGAATTGGTGATATTATTCCGGGGCTCCTCACATTGTTTCGGGAATTGACTTTATTAAACATTAAACTAGGAACTTGAAGTGGAATGCAGGAGGTTGGGCTAGAATTTACCCAGCGCTCGACCGCGAGAGCGCGTTTCCCGTCAATGCGAAAATTATAAGTGAGCAACTTGGCTGATCTAATGGTGCTCTAATTGCACCGTTTTTGTTATAATTACTCCTGCTAATTGCCTTATCAATTTCAAATTATTCAACCATGGCCCGAATCTCACTCTTGGCCGTTATTTTCCAGGCCACATGTATATAATCGCGATCCGTGCTTTACGCGCGGTCTGCATCCCGCGTGTCAACTCGTCCTTTTTAGCCGCCGGTCTAATGGGAAATTAATTTTCCTGTCCCCGGCGGCCCTTTTGCGCAAACTGCTCTTGTCAGTTAACTAATTTTCGCCGTGCTTTTGCGCACGCGGGGAGCTGCATGATAAATATGAAACGCGAGGGCACGATTAAAAGAAAGATGGTTAAAATTGCTTTAGCTTCTATTTTTTCTTTTGTTCCAGCTGATTGGCGACGCGAATATTTGCTACGCGACCGAGCGCAGTGAAGTGGACCCCGGCAACAGGCAGATGGTATTAAAAACGAGAAACGTAAGTGCACAACCTACCGCGTATGTGCTTCGTGCATGTACGTACATATTTTTCCGAAAGTTTCGTAATTTCAACCGCTGCGGCGATTGTCCGTTGTACACGGATAACTATATTTGCGAGTGTGGTCGCGACGTATATAGAAGCACGCGTCGCGGCTTTGTTATGCCCGCAATGAACCTTTGTTAAATAGTTCGAAGTATCCGCTGTGCAGCTCGACTGGACGCGCAGCGGGGAACGCGGGGTTGATCAAGGAATCGCCATTGTAACCGACTCTATGGGTGATTCTATTTTTTCGCTGGCCGCGTTATGTCAACCTTAATGGTCGCGCGAGCCCGACGCTTGGTCTATAATTAACTCGGGTTTACTCAAAATAAACAGCGATATGAATTTGGCATTAGGCGTAATTATGGATGCGAGGAGCGGCAGAATGGCCGCCTCCCCAACTCGATCTCAAGCGAAACGACTCGACACCTAAATCAATATTGAGCCAGCCGCCTAGTTTATAAAGTCGAGATCAAAGGACCGACTACAGGCTGCGGGGAAGAATCGCACGTGCCGCGGCGTCACAGCCCGCGGGAAAGTCGCTCACCCCGCGATCCTCTCTCTGATCAGTGGCAATCATCCGCGGCTATATGTGGCGCAATCGGAGAGGAAATCACGCCGGCGCTTAATCGAAAAGAACGGCCCAGGGGAATATACACGTGTATACGTAATACTCCCCGGCGGAGTCCGACGCGCCATAAGGAATGAAATTAAACGTCGATCGAGCCTCGGCCGGCCGCGGGGGCAATTTTCACCCGAGATTGATATCGCGCGTCTAAGGCTGATGTATATACGTACGCGGCCTCCGCTGGGTACAGGGCGGATGGCCGAGATCCGTCACGCGGCCTAATTTACCGGGGCGTACGTAAGACGCTCGGGTCCTTTGTCGCCGGCGGTCGGCATTTGTTTACCGCGGATAAACAACCGCCGGAGGAGCTGGCTCGAGCGCGCGGCTCTTGCCCGTAAAATCGCCCCGGAGTCCATTCCTCGCGCGATGCCCCTTTTTTTTTCCCCTTTTTCCACCGGCACTCCTTGCCGAGGCGGCGCTGCGGGCGCTGCGGGCTAGCCGCGGCAGTGGTTTCGACCTCTCTATAAAATTTCAACAGTCGTCTCGCACGAGCGCTGAATTTTTCCATCATCGTAAAGCCACGCGCCCGTGGATTTGTATACTCGGGGGCCGGGGCGCAAGTGCGCGGGGCCCTCGGACGGGATTTTTCATAGTTTACGGTTATACGCCCTTTGAGGTAAATGCGTGCGCCCTCGCGAGTCCCGCGCGTGCCTCCCCTGCATGTGCGTTCTTTATCTGGGCGCGCGTGTGTTTCCGGGTGGCGGGGGCTGCGGATGCCGCGGGAAAGAACGACAAGTCGTACAAGGCGAAGTCGTAGCCGCCCGGGGAAAAATGGGGGGGGCTTTTTGGCAAGGCCCCTCCCGCGCCCCCGGCCGCGCACTGCGAAATGTCTTTTCGAAATGAGATTTTCCTCGGGGAGCGGCCCCGGCGGCCCCGGGCTTTTTATTTATTCCGCAATAAACCTGGCAGGTGAGGTTCGCCGCCTCGCGCGGAATATTAATGCGCCCGCGAGCGGCCCGCCGGCGACAGGCGCCCAGAACCCCCCCCGATTCTATTTACAAGGGGCCGAGAGCCCGGGGAACCGCGGCGCCAGCTGCGCGCCTAGACCCGCGCAAACACGCGAGCCGTCGAAAAAAAAATTAACCGGCGGTGTTGTCGAGTCGCGGGCGGCCGCGCGCGCACCTGCCAGCCGTTCGATTGGACCGCGCGCGGGAAAAATCGTAGGCGCCGGCGTTTCCTTGCGGGGAACGACGTTTTTTTTTTTCTTTTGCTCCCGATCGCATCGCGAGGTAAAAAAAAAAAAGGCCGCGGGAAATCATGGGATATAGGTGTCGCGCCCCGGCGTGCACGTACATTCCTTCCGGATCGCGGGATTTATCCCGCGGCCCCACTTTTATCTCGCCCCGGCCGTTCCCCGTCGCCGTCGCGAATATAATGGCTGCCACGGCTCGGTCCGTACCCCCGGCGACGCGCCGTTAAGGAGATCAAGCGACGACGACGCCTGCGATCTCCTCGAGGCCTCGTCGCGCCCCGACTCGTGTGTCGGCTTTATTGTTTTATTCCGTCGGGCGGGACGGCCGGGGTACGTCTCGCCAATTATTGGGGCGCGATGGCCCGTAGCCGCCTGCCCCCAGCCGAGCCGCCCGATGTGTTTTAGAGCGCCAACCGCCCGGGGAGATTCCCCCAGGATTTATGAAAACAATTTCGGGCCAGGCCTTCCGGAAGAAATTTGGCAGCGACCGATGGATCCCGTCTCCGCTTATACTACCTACGCATTTATTCGCCTTTTTTTTCTTTTCATTCGGCATTCGGTTTGTACATGTATATATACTGCCGACCAAGTGGGACTCGTGGAAATATATACATATATGCAGATTCTCTTCCAAATTTTCAATATTTTCATAACACTTTCTGTTTGCGTCATCTCGAACAGCCTTGGAGCCAAAGCATTATAACACGTTTACCAAAAGTCATCCGATACAACGTCAATAATTTTCCACGCGGAAGTTTACAAAAAGTTTCGTATCGATCGTAACTTGTGTTTCAAATTTCCGCATTCGTCGGACTGATCAAATTTTCAGCGAATTCACTTAAAATTACGCGGGCGAGCTCCCCGGCTTTCTATTAAAGACTCAATTAAGAGTGTCGCGAGTGGCGGCCTGTCAAACGCCCCTCGTCCGCCGAGACTCGGAGACGCGTCAATATCGGCCCCGCTAATGATTCGCCAGATTTGCGTTTAATTCAAGGCGAGGCCGCGGGGCCGTCGTCCGGCCGGCCCTCGCTGTTTACCCGCCGCGTCCCCTCGTTACTCGACCGCCCCGCGCCAGGATTTGCATAGCCGCCGCCGCCGCCCCCATCCCCCGTTTGCCAATAATTATGCGCCGGATTTTTACCCCGCCGGGAGCGCGTAACGAGATTCGATCACTCGCCGCTCCCGTCCGATGTTCTCCCAGACATTTGGAAGCGAGAGGAAAGCGAGAGAGAGGAAAAAAAACCAAGGGCCTTCGAGTCACGTATATATATATGTGTATAGAAAGCACCAAGCCGCTCCTCCGTCCGAATGATTTTTGACACAGCCTGTATATGTGTACACATGCGTGCAGATTAATAGGCCCGACGACAGGTGTACGGGGCGGGTGTAGGGTAGCGCTGAGCGGATTCCCGGAATTACCGAGCAGCCCGCGATTCCGACCTAGATTCGCCGAAGAGCGTGGGGGGGGGGGTTGGGGGGGCGGAATTGAAATTCTCCCGGCCGACTTTTTGTTCGCGGGCAAGTGCGCGCCGCGGGGTCATGAATTCGAATGCGAATTGCTGGAATTGTAGCGTGAGCGGTGGGCGCGAGGCCTTTTGTAGACCGACGAGAAATGCATTTTTGAGCAGTTGTACTGGCGGCGCGCGCCCGCCTCGCTCTTGCGGCTTCGGGAGCCGTTTACTTTTGAAAACACGACCCAAGCGCCCGCGCTCGCGTGTAAACTATCTGTATTCAAAAGGCGGGAGGAGGATCGGGCGCGGAGGAAATTGGCCACTACCCCCAATCAATTCATTGCCCTCTGCCGGGGGTTTTTTTTTTTTATTAACGCGAAGCTTGTTCGCCCGCGCGTCATTTACAACTGTGCATATATATGGCCTGCTGCAATTGGGGAAAGAGTTTTTGTTACTCTCTCGGTGTATGTCGTTCGAAATGCGATAGCTTCCGTGGATGGACGACATCACCACGGGCCCTCGTTCACGGGAGTCGATTTTCCATTGGATCAAATATATTTCGACCTCGTTTAATGCTATTGCTATTCATGCTAAGAAGTCTATTGTTTAGTTCTCGATTTAGCTGAATAATACTCATCGACTGCAGTAGCCCCAACTGGTGTAGAGAGAACAGTATAGAAATTCCTCAGCTATTTTTGTATTTACCAATACCTGTAGGATAATCATTATCATACTTTTCTCTTCAGATTCTCTGCAGATAGACATTTGTAGAAGCATATTTCTGAATTATTCTTTGAGTAAGTTTGGTTGTAGTTTTTAAACCATTCACTGCATAAGTGATTATGGTCTAGTACGTTTGCTTCAGCAGAGAAACGTGCATTGTGTAACGCATTTACGAAATATCTAGTAAACGTCTAGTGAGGCCGAAGTGAAACGAAAAGAAAGTTTTCGGTCTTTTCATTTTCTTCTATATCATTTCCTGCACGCATAAGAAATATAAGTTTCAAAGAAGTTCAAATTTGCCCATATTATAACATCATAATTGTTAAAGTGTAATTTATAATCGCACATAACAATTTGCAACTTCGATTCATTTGTCATGTAAGAGCTACATTTATACACGAGAATCTCAGGACTTCTTACTGTGAACGAATTGGTAGTTCACAAAAAACTGACCTAATAATTTTCTATTCCAAGTAATTGATCGATTAATTGCAAGGTAGGAGTGCAAAGCGAATATTCCCGCAACTGACATAAGTGATTCGACTTGCTCAAACTTAGATTGTGCGCAGCGTAGCCTCGCAAGTGTAAATCGGGCCGCGAAACTGTTCCTCCTTAGCAGCGAGGCGGAAGGAGAAGCCGCGGGCGGCAAGCACGCCATGATACTTTTTCGAGGGTTCGCTGAATCGCTCCCGCCTCCCATCGGAGGCTCCCGGCGGGGATCGGGAGCCGCTTTCATCGCCGTCGCTTCAACGAGAGGAGAGGATCTCGCCGAGGCAGTACACACATACACATACACGCGGGCTCGATCGGTTATTGATGCGCGCATTACCGGGCGGCGGACCCTCGGATGCGCCGTCAAAAGATCGGCCCTGTCCGCGCGCCCGGGAGAAAAATCTCGCGGCGGATGCATTAGGAGGAGGGACGCCCAGCCGATGATGAACGAGGCCCCGGGTGGAAAAACGCGCGCCGGCGGGGAGCCACCGCGGCTTTAGCCCCCGGGCGATTGCCCCGCGGCCGCGCTATCCGCCGGCTAATGTTCCCGGGAATCAACAGCTGATCCCCCTGAAAAATTGACTGGCGCCCGGGCGACCGCCCCGTGAAAGACCTAAAGCGCCCTCTCAGCGCCCGATCCGCGAGCCTCGAGGGTGAACTCCTGTAACCGAGAGACCCGGCTCGCCCGTCAAATCGAGCGATTTGAGCAATTCGAGCGAGGCCAACCGATGCAAAAAGCATCAGCCGAGCGCGTGACGACTAACAAAAACCCTACATGCACCCTCCAATCTCCTGAGCCTCCACGGCTCAACCTGAAATTGAACAATTCCCGGGATGTCGAATGTCTGTTCTTCAAAAAATTTATTTTCGTCGTGTTTTTTTTTTGACAAACTGTAGACTGCTACAAGTTTTAATCAGTATTATATTTTTAGTTTGTTAAAATAATACTGATACAGGGCTAATTAGCTCTACTCGCAGAGTACATTTGTATTAACGTCAACTAACCATTGTACACATTTTACAATTTATACAATTTAGATATAACTTCTCTTCCTTAGTCTCGTCCTCCTGCTTTTACCTTCTCATCCCTCTTCATCATTTATCCTCGTTTTATAATTCCTATTTAAGATCAATCTTCTTTATTATTTTTTATATTATTATGCTAATTTTATACTGTTGTAGATTGCACAGTGTGATATACCATAATAAATATGTATCTGTATTTTGATTTTAACCGATTTACGTTTATTTGTCCATTGAAGTGTTGTCTACTGCAGTGTGTGAGTCATTTGTACTTATAATGGACAGTACGGCAATTTCAGTCAAATGCACTTACCCTTTAGTCTGAATTTTAAGCAAACTATACATCTCTGTGTATCTACCTGCCTATCCCTCAATTCTAACGCACTACAATTGTCAATTTCCAAGTTTTGTAACATAACTATTGTCTTTTATGATGCCATATAGTTAGAGGAGGCTACTTTCTAGGATTAAATGAATTATCAATCAATCTTATAGAGCTAGCTCCGCAGAGGAGTATCTTTTAGCAATTTGCCTGCGCTCCCCCCCGACTCATGCAACAGGTGTACGGAGTCTCCCTTTTTTCGTCCTTGACGAACCTCCGACGTCTCGCAACCAAATCCGACCACCGGCCGTCGGGCTTATACATTCCGCGTGCGAGTGGCCGTCACGGAAGAGCGCGGCAGGCAGTTTTATGGAATCCGCGTCTAGGCGCCATTGGCGGTGGCTCGATACGACTCCGATAATGGCTTTCTAAATATTGAACGGCCCGCGGGTGCATAAAACCGTATTACCGCCTGGTCCGGCGATATCGCCATAAACTCGCGCCGGCTAGCGCGGGTATCAATTTCGACTTGGACGTATCTACTGTATAATGGCAGCTGAAGGGGGTATAGCCGCCCCCCCCCCCAGCAGCGCGTATACCTATGCGCGAAGCGCCGGGGAGAGCTTATACGGACCGTATTCGAGTCGTGCGCGAAAATAAAAGGGGGTCGATCAGTGTTAGCGGAGAAGCAGCCGGATTTTTGCGGCTCGCTTAAAACCGCCGCGGGGACGATTGTCCTCGGCTTGAGCCCAAGTTATGTCGCCGCGGGGTGGGTGGGCTGCTTCGACAAATGCGTATAACAGGGTCGGGCGGCGGGAGCGAAGCCAGACCTGCGGTCGAAAAACGATCGACTCCGGGGGCCAAAGAAATAATTAATTTCCCGGGCGTTTAGCGGCGAGGCCGGCGGGGGCGGAGGTCGCCCGGCGCCTCCGCCCGCAAATCGCATCGGCTCCCAGCCGCAACCAACGTCGGGAGAAAATGTCGGGCGAACTTTCCCCGCGCGGGGGAGCGGATGAGCCCCGAGTCCGACAATGGCCCAATCCGTCGAGAGGTCAATTGTGCCCCGATGCTAATTACCCATAATCGAAAGACCTCCGGATGGACCGCTGTACAAGGCGGCGTAGGCGGCGTCCGCCCCTCCCTATCGCTGCTGATTGCACTCCAACTAGGTCCCCGCCTGCCCTTTGATTCATAAACTCGAGACGAAATCGGCGGAATCGACTGCTCGATAATTAGAGTCGCATTGTCTTCGAGGATTTTTACAGGCGGGGGGTGGAGGATCGCGCAGTAGACGGACCGGCGCGGGCTTCGCTCGCGATAAAAGCTCGCTGACTTCGTCCTTTTCCACGGGGTTCCGCGCCGCGCGCGGGTAACACGGCCCTCGAGTGCCGGGCCGCGCCGAGTCAAACGTATATTTGGAATTAATCGGCTGTAAAAAGGAGAACTTCTACCGGAAACGATATGCGGATAACAGAGGGGCCGGTGGTCGATTCTCGTGGGACGACTCGCTGCCGAGCAATCGAACCGCGGCGATCGGTAAACAAGTCCCGCTTTAAAACGAAAAAAAAAAAAACTTTTCAATTTAACCCCCATCGCCGCCCGCAGCGCGTCCTCTATGCTAAACACGTGGCGTCGCCGGCGCGATTGGAAACATTTGATGGAGGTCCACGGCGGCTCCAATCGCCCGCGATCGCGGCTCCTGCGCGCTTTCATTTTTCACGAGGACGCGCAGGCACTTGTCACCGCGGAGGAGTGCCGCGCCGGCTTTTGTCCCGCGGGCCGCTAGAGGGCGCGCCGAGAGCGAAAAATCGCAATTAGTTCACCGCGCGGAACACGTCACTCGGGCCGCGCCGATGACGCGCCAGGAAAAATTGTCAATTAAAAGCCGACGCACGCGTCCCTGTCGACCGGGCGATCGATCCCTCAACGCGGCCCACCTGACACGCGTACAGGCAGTCAGAGAGCCCCCGGTGGGATACATCGGCTCGCCTCGATGGCCCCCGGCTCGCCCGGTAAACAATGCCCTTTGACCCGCTGCCTGGACAGCTTGCTACTTTTACCCGCCGTCGAGCTTTCGAAGCGGAGAGAGGACCCGAGAGCTTGACTCTGCAGTCGAGCGGGATTCATTTTCGTGTTTGCCTTTGTCACATCTGAGATCCTGTGTAGTGCGCATTGGTTATCACCCCTTAAAAGTAAAATGCCGGCTTTTTATCCCCGCGTGCTCGTGACTAAACAAAGCGCCCTGTAAACGACGTACCTACAATTCGCTTGTAAGTGCATTTGCAATGTTTTGACGTGGGCTTCGTAACGGTATACTCTGCGACATGCCCTCGTAACGAATGCCCCAAGTTGTACTTGCATTGACTACCGTTACAATTTTTCATTTTTCTCGCAGAATTTGGAGACTATCCAAAGCTCCATAGCAGATGTAGAAACTGTAAATCACAAAGACTGCGAAGTTGCTTAAACGCGGAGAATATGCAGTTGAAAAATAAAGAAAATCTGTTGTGTGCCAGTGTAGGTACCCGTACAGAACTTTGATTAAGCTTTACTTTAATTATAATTACAATGCAAATTCTTATATCGGTACGAAACGTTATTCTCTAAATTAGCCGAGAGATTTACATTCGTTTTTACGTCCACAAATAAATAAACAATCTAGCCCCAAATGCCAGGGGACATTTATATCACGGTAGAGAAAATCGTGGACAAAAACTCAAGGCATGAGGGAAAAAGTCAGAGCCGCGTGCAGGCCGTTAATCTTGCGTAAAGCCCTCGTACACACATCTGCGCGCATTCAAATATTTTCGAAAAATATTTTTTTTTTTTTTCTTGCCGGCCCGTTTATACGCGCGACACGTTGAAACGAACGCGTAAATTTCCGGCGCTGAAAGCTCTATTCGCGGGATACGATCAGGGACGATATTTTAATAGTTCGAATTTCCAGCAGACGCTTTCCGAGCGGAAGGGAAATGCGGGGGACGTAGGAGTGGGGGGGGGCAGGAGGAGGCAGCAGTCAGTGCACTTCCCTCTAGTAGCGCCGGAGATCGTTCCGACTGCGGGGAAACTTTTACCTTGACTTTCGATTGCACCGCCCGGCGAGCCGCTCCTCGCGCGGACTCTCCCGAGGCAAACGAGCGGGGGGTTAAAGGAGCCGTGGAAACAGCCGGGGCGATATGTTTTACCCACTCCGGGGAGGGAGCGGCGCGCGTGGGCCGCGTTTTTCCCTGCATAGTAACGTCCCCGTTACAGAGGTGACAATGGGGGACGAGCTAATGCGCCAATTAAGACTCGCAAGTTTCCCCGGCGGCGGCGGCGTCCCTTCTTCCCTCCCGCCTCTGCACTTACATGAATTTTTCAGTGCGCCCGATTCCCGGGCGCTAGGGAAAAGCCGGCGGCGGCGCCTCGCGGAACATTGGATGACAAACGGGATGAAAATTAAAGTTTAAATTAGTTTGGTCTTGCGCGAGTCATTTTCCGTGGGAAAGTGTAATATTCTCCTCTTTTGGCGCGAGAGCCGCGGGAGAGGAAGAATTATAGCTAAATTAGAACAAAAGTAACGGGCGACGCGGCTGTTGTCCCGGGAGCCGTGCGGACTAAAAAAAAAAAAAAACAACAAGGAGAAACACGCGTCTTTCCGGCGGGGAACTCGTCCGCGGCGAGAGATCGAAAAGCCGACTCCTTAATTAAAGTGCAACGCCAAGGCGCTCGAAGTCTCGGGGGCGGCCGCGTAATGGAACGGCTCGAGTGTAGCAATGAGGGACCGCCGAGTAATTATGAATAATAATGCGCGGCGCGTCCCTTAGCATTACGCCGGACGGGCAGATTGCGCGGGGCGAATGGGCGCGGGTGCTTGCTTTTGAAAAAATTTATTACCGCCAAAGGAATATGGATTAATCTGCTTTGTCCGAGAATCTCTTTGGCTCCTTTCTCGCTTGGTCGTCAGCCGAGGAAAATGTACACCGTCTGCGCGTCGGCCGCGCTTTATCTCGCGCCTTTAACTTCCGCGGCCGTTTGTTCGCGGGCGTCTTTTAAAGCCCGTGTAATTACATAATTCATCGGGGGAATGAATAGAGCCGTTATTGGTGACGATTCTTTCCGCTCTCCGCGGTTAATCTAGAGTTAATTTATGCCCGCTGATAAGGTCGACTTTATTGTCGGCGCCTGCAGCCTTCCTCGGCCAATGAAAAAAAAAAACGAAGGTATCATTAACGGTTATATACGACGAAATAAATCGAGACCGCGGGATATTTCAATTGGCGCTCACGGCTAATAATTTAACCGTTGATTGGCGGCGACCCAATAACAGGGGCGTCGACTCATCCTAGCCGCGAAACATCGTCAGACCTCATCAACACCTCGACCCCGCAGCTCTGACCGCAGGGACAAGGCGCGCGGTTATAAGGATATTCATATGCTATCTTATTGTAAATTGAAGGATTTAAATCGCAACCGGGGCGAGCGCGCGATCCAGGCCGCAGTAATGTAAGATATATGCATTCTGCAAATTTCTCATTAAAATACAGCGGGGGAAAGTAATGACGCAGTGTGCAGAATTTTCGCGACCAGCCAAAATATTATTGCTAATTGTCGTAGGATAACAATCTGCGGAACTGCTTAAAATTCCGCAAGTGGTTATATAATCACGGATCCTCGTTACGTTTTCATTCTTTTGCAATTGTCTCCGACCTTGCGCTCTCCTTCTTTCACAAATATATTATGCTAAACTGTCTAATTATCCCGGTAGGACACACGCGCGTCTACATATATAGACAACCAAACAAATGCACGTAGCTCGTGTACACGAGGAGTTTCCGCCTTGAGAGCCGCGCGCAACTAATGAGTTCCTTCGCGCGTACGTCGCGCGCAGAGATGATCTGGCCGTCGGGCGGGAGGAAAAGCACTGCTCAGGCGGGAGCCGCCTCGATTGGCAATGCGCGCGGGAGGGCCGACCTGGAAAGCGGCTCGGCGCGTAGGCCTCTGCCATTGCCACGGCCCCGCGGGCGTTAATTTCCCCCTCGCGCACCCCCCGCACGTATACACACGGCCCCTCGATCGTATGCACGCCGCGTAATAACGCCCGGGATTCTTTTGGCCCGGGGGACACAATGCAGCTTGGCAATTGGACCGGGGGCGCAACAATCGGGGAGCGGCCCTTGAAAAGGCAAGCCGGGCGCTTATAACGAAGGCCCCGGCGGCGGCCTCTGCGTATCGCTTGCGCGGATCGATCGGCCCGGTTTGCCGGCGCTAATGAAATGTCAGGCTGGCTGTCGGCCGGCCGCGTAACGATCATCCCCGCCGTCGTCCCCGGCGTCATGAATTTCGGGAGGGCGCGCCGCCCTCTGCGCGCGGATGTTAATCGCGCGCCGGATTTCTTCAATTGCACCGCCGGGACTTGGCGTGCGCCGCCTCGTTTGTTTGCCGCTAACAAGCCGTAGGTCGGCCGTTACTTAAAAATCAATTTGTCCCGGTTGTTGTGTATATGGCTCCGGGCGGATTTTCAGGAGTGCCGGTAAAGACTGCGCCAGTCAAGTTTCTAGCACTGCACCGCAGCTGTAGTATTGCTGTTGGTTTACCTATCTATTATTGGGGGTTCAGACTAATTGAAGCAAATCGATTTAAAGCAGATCAAATCAAATTTATTTAAAGCTGAGGTCAATGATTATAGTTCACGAAAATACTCCGCTATAACGGCTAGTGGCGCATTGAATGATTGCAAAGTTAAGGCAAGCTTAAAGAGGCTTTTGAATTCACGAGTGAGATATACGTCACGGATTGCTAGGCGTTAGCACGTATTACTCTATTCAGACAGCTATTAGGTGAAAATAGAGTTTTTACTTTGTGCTTACATGTTTTGAAGATTTAGTATTTATAGGTCTTTAATAATATTTCATACTACCTAATGAGCGTGTTCTCTCGCAATTACTCTCTTTGACATTCTAGAAGTGACCTTAAGCAGCTTACCGTTCCATAGATGCGTATAGAAACGTTGGTTTAAACTCTTTCTGTGAAATGGATACCCAATACAGTCATAGGGAAGGTTGATCTTTCCCATTTTTTAGTCGACGAATATTAAACTACTTCAAAGTCTTGAGGATTTATATTTAACTTGCGTATTATTCTTAACGCGTTATGTAAAACATTTTTATGATTACGTATCATTATAAATTTTTATGCCGTCACTGTACGTTTATTTAGTCTAACGTATTGTTAAAGTTTATCGTTTGTCATAATTTTATATCTGCATATAATTAAACTTTTCTATCTATATGATACACTGTCAGTAGTGCGAATTATATCAAGAAGGTTATACTCCTCAACCTACTCACAGTTTAGGGCCGCTCGACCCGAGTTTACGGCACAATGTAGATTAAAATCTAATTCTGCTTTTCACTGAGCGCGCAGCTGAAGCATATACTTTTATGTTGATATATTAAGTAATTATGACATTATTTTTATTAAAAATCCTTCAATAAGCTTTCACTTGGAGAAGCCCTCAGCAATATATTCCACTATATATACACTTGTAATACGTTGTTTTTATATCGATTTTTTAATTGATTCTGAAGTAAAACATAGCTATTAATATGTCGTTATTGTATTAACCGATATATACATAAGATACATATCATTTTCTATCAGAAAATTATTTACTATTCTCACTAAGATGTAGATATCACAAAGTTAAGTATATTTCCTGAGTGGCTGCCATATTATTTGCATAAATAATTATTTATAAGTGACCAAATCTGTCAGTTGGCTTATTGATCGAGTTAAATAAAAAAATCATAATTGTCTATACATTTACAGTACTAACCGATGAAATCACCGAAAGCTACAGGAATTTTACGAGGGTTCTCGGCATAAATAAAATAAATAATAAAGGCTGGCTCCTCGATGTGAGCCTCGATGGTGATTTTACTGCCGCAACCGCAAGGGGTTTGATAAAACTTTAGTGCCACCACACTCGATACAGGCGATCGCCCGCGCCGCCGCTTGAGAATCAACTGAGGGCTTAATTTAACGACGCTCTCGTTCTCTGCTCCAGCTCACCTTCTACAACTACATCTCGGTCTACGAGACCCTGACATACACGCCCCACCCGGAGGACAAGGAGAAGACGCTGCTGACACAGGAAGCCGTGGTCAAGGTGCACGGCGTGCCGCTGCAGCGCTCGATGGAGGACCTCCTCGCCTCGAACATCTCCTTCAACGCCGGCAAAGTGAGTCTCTCGGAGCGCGCGCGGGGGGGGGGCCATTTTTTCCCGGTGCCGACCGATTGGCGGACCCGGAGTCAGAGGCCCGATATCTCGAATGCCGATTTCGAGATATCGTTTTACGATGACTACTTTACGAGGGGGGCGGGCTTTTTGCATTCCGCGCGGGCGGACGGCTGCTCCGGGCGGATTACGGCTGATTGGGGGGGGAAAGGGGGCCGCGACCGAATTCCCTCATTACCCCTCTCGAGTTATCCTAATCGAAAAAATGGGGCGCCTGCGAGTGCATATCGCGATATGGCCGCGCTGTTCCCCGCGAGGGGGGACTAAAAAAAATCATCCCCCCATCCCACCCCCTCATCGACATAATCGGACGGGCTAAAAGCTCTCCGCGCGCTTTCGCACCGGAGTGGGAGCACTTTGGCAAGTGCGAGTGCAGTTTTTAATGCAATCAAGTGTCCGAGCGGCGGTTCGAGCACTAACGCGACCTGTCAGCTGGGCGGGTGCGCCTCGAAATCCTAGGGGCGCGGGGGGAGAAATTACGCGAGGCCGCGCGCGCGGCTCGTTGCGTCCGAGGCTTTTCAGCCCGTGACAATTGGACTTGGCGCGGTGTCGCATTTGACAGCGAAGCGGCCCGGGCAAACCGCTCGCGTCGATACGTGTATATATATATATATATGTACACTCGGCGGCCGAATCAAGTCTCGCGGGCTCTTTAATTTTTGATACCGCGATGCTAATCGCGCGGCGGCAGCCTGTTTACGAACGGGCCATTGTTTTCCGGGGAAACGGGCGCGTGTATACGTGACGCCCGCCCGACGCGCCCTTCAACGAACCGACGGGCTGTTTTACAAAACGGGGCCACGTCGCTTGGAATAATTCTTGGGGAACTTGGGGGAACGGGCGCTCGCCGCGATGTAAACTCCGGCCGGGCTGCAAATCCGACTTGCCGATCGGCCCGCCCTCCCCGCGGCCATTTGTCTCGCGCGTCTTTCGCGCCATGTGTGTGCATATATATATATACGTGTGCACGCGCGCGCGGCCGCCAAGTCGGGGGGCGCTGCCAAAAAATCCGCTTGGCTCGGGGCCGCGGCGGGGGCAGCGGCTCGTCAGCGTCTCTGGCGGGGTTGCACGTATATACGGGCGGGAGGGGGAGCCCGGGGCGGCCGGGTGCGCAAGCCCATCCGCCCGAAGCAATTAACGGCAGGGGATAATAATTGTTCCCAGGGCCGACAGGCAATCGAGTGGGTGATCGACAAAATCGACTCGGAGGTCAAGGACCTGGCGAACAGCGCGGCCAAGACGACGGACGAGCTCATCTCGACGACCCGCCGGCAGATCGACGACCTGACGATCATGACCAAGCGCAGCATGGACGAGATCCAGAGCGCGGCGAAGAAGTCCTTCGAGGAGGTCCACAATCTCACCACGCCCCCGTCCTCCTCGTCGATGCCCAAGTTATAGCTACGGTTGCGCACCAGCTTCAACCTTTTCAATTAGTCCCGGTCCCGCGCGAGCCGAGGGGCGGCCCGGGGGTACCGATATAGGGCCAGCCGCCGCACCCGCCCCAAGATGGAGGGCCGCTCCGCTCGCCGCCGAGCCGGAGTAATCAAACGAATTTAGACCGCTAATTAAACAATATGTTCTTTCCCGGCTCCTCCCCAGTGGATGGCCGCCCGACCCCCGACCCCTTTCACGGCTGCCGATCGCGACCGCGAGCTTCCTCCCAGGCGGAGAGAAGGCGCCCTGGATGAGCCGGCCGACCGCCACGGCCCGGCCATTTTTTTTTATTCCAGGGCCTCCTCGGCGCCTTGGAGTGACCGGCCGCGGGAAAAGCGATTGCGAAACGGACCGAGGGAAGCTGGTGACACCGAGAGCCGCCCGCTCGATCGGCGGACGCACTGAGATCAATTGGGAAGAGGCTTGTTTTATCGTCGTCGAACGTTGCACACCGCGGGACTTTGAAAAGAGAGGCCTAGTTATCTAAATTGAGCCGATGGCATTGAGAAGTCGACACGGTCGCCAAGTTTATAGATTGATTATCTTATCGATTCAAGCAACATAGTCTGACTTATCTTAATTGCGACGTTTTTACGAATAATCTGTCTGGTTAGATACCCACATGTTTGTACATTTTTCGACGCCATTCAAGAATTTCTCCGAATTTGGTTGGCAAGCGGCACGTAACAAGGCTTCGTTGCAATGCCTAAAATTTGTATAATGTAAAAAAAAAACTTAACACGTTGAATTTATTATGAGTACGAGATAATTTTAAAAAAAGTGTATATGCATATGTAACAAAAAGTAAAAACATTGTAAACAGCTAATTGATTTTAAATATATGTAAAAAGATTACTTTATAACGTTTAAAAGTTATTGTTTACGAGTTATTCGACAATGCGCCAAAATCTCACGAAACAAATTATTAACAAATATTAGCGGAGCTAATATTTTATTTTGAAATATGCAACTTTTACATATTTTAAAGTTTTTAATAAAACTTTATAAACTGAAAGTTGAGATGAATTAAGTTAGTTAAAATAAAGCTTAAAAACTTCATCAATTAGTTCGCAAAAAGCAAATTCATACATGTTGATCAAATGGTTGAAAATGAGAAAGTTGAAAATGTATAGTTTATGGTAAATATAAACAAATAGATTATTAAAAATAAATGAGATGATCTTCTAAGATCTGTATAGTATTCTTCTGTTCCTCGTTCATATATAATAAATTATAATGTACTCAATTTTGAATAACAAATAGATAATATAGCAAATAGAATTTTCCTAATTTGTAGTATAATAAACGTAATTCAGAATTGTTTACTACGATAATTTATAATAAATGTAAGAAGTGAGAGTATTATACATAAGGTAGATTAAATGTAGAAGTTTTCATGTTTTGAAATAATTTTATACATTCCTCATAAAAAAATTAATTTTGTTTTATTGTTGAGTATTAAATAAAGTATAAAATTATCATGTATGGATTTATTAAGCAATTATTACGTAACAAGTGAATAGGATTTTTGAAATATATTCGTGTTTTTATATTAATAATTTTCACTGAATTTTCATATAAAAGCAATAATCGATTTTGTGTGAAATTTTGACGTGAGGTTTGCTACAAAATCGTAGAAGACTATATATTATATAATGGTCAAAAAATTTATATAAACACGTAATAATACAAATGCAAGAAAGTAATAGTTTCCACTTATAGTAATCCAAAATTGATTTATAATATAATGGTCACAAATTTTTAGTTGATTTTGAACATATTAAAAAATGAAAAAAAAATAATTTTATAATTGTTGTAATAAAGTGCACATAAAATGTTATTGGTTATTTGTATTATTTACAAGAATTTACCCTAACTAGCTGAAAGCAAACTAACGATATTTATTTTTGCATTATATGGGGAACGTACGTCAACTACCTATAAAACATTTATTTTTTTTTACATTAATTGAAATCTTTTTTAATTATGCACGAACTTTATAATTAACGTATTAAAAATTTCTGTTTTATTTTATTATGCTTGTACGTGATTGAAAAATGTTTTTCTCTGAGACGTGAAAGTTTAGTTTGGCAAAATTCTCTTTTTATGAGTTTCAATAATCGTTGAATTATCAGACATATTTTGTTTTACAATGTTTTAAATTCAAAAGTAGGTACGATGGAAGCAAGAAGTTTAGAAAGCAAATCATATTCATTAGATGCTGCACTAGTCTATATGTATGCATGTCGAATCTATTCTATTGAAGTTATGTATATATGTTATACGTATTTCATACATGAACATTATGCATACAGTGGTTTACTATAGTACTTTGGAGTGTGGAACAATCCATATTCTTCCATATTATTGCCAAAATCATTTCAATTTGATTTTCAGGAGCCAGTATTTGATCGAAGCTTTTAGCTTTTAGTGTAAAATAAGGGCGACTGGATCTATTTTTCTCGATTTGTATTTGAAATTCTTTTCGACCAGCTGAAAGCAATGCCGTGTTCGCCGTTCTGTTAAAACCATTATGAATATTGATAATTCAACTTTGGCGATAAAAATTAAAAGTAACCGTGGCCTGAAATGTATAATCGCGCCGAATTTTCCACTTTGGCCCGAGAAGGCGAAAAAAGCCAACAGGGCACCTCGCTCTCGCTTCCCTTCTTTTTTTCCCCCCCCGCTCGCTGCACACGTACATGTATACAACAGCTGCGGATACATTTTTCTCGCGGGCGCGCGCGCGACAGGCGCCCTACGCCCGAGCCAAATCGAGATAAAGGAGAACGAGCCGCGCACTCGAGAAAAGGGCGATAATCCTATTATTGAGTGGAAATCCGCATATTGACCGGGCGCTGCCTCGGACTTATCCCCGCCGATAAATTGGGGCCGGGCGGAGCATCGGCATTTACGGGCGGCTGCCCCCGGGGAAGCCGGGCACTCGGCTCGAGTGGCCGGCGCCGGTGCGCGCGGCCGCCTCAAGTGTGCAGCGACGCGTGTGCAGCGCGCACCGCCGGCGGCTCGGCCCGTAGGGCGCCCGGGAAATCGATCTCTCGAAATTCCGGGGCGCGATTGCGTGGGCGGGCGGCCGGTCATTAGCGAGGAGCCAGCCGCTCGAGAGGGACAGAGTTCCGGAGCCGGTGGGCCCACAAATATTGACGCGGAGGTCGACGCCGACGCGTGCGTCGCGAGGGCTGTATGTATATACAGGTGTGGAATCGGTGTCGCGGAGGGCCGGCCAGCCGGCGGATTAATTAAACGCCCGGGGCATCAGCTCGGAAAGATTGCCGATTTATAACCGGGGGAGTGGGTCTGGCTAAGCGGCCGGCTAAGGCTAAATAATTCCGCGGGGGGGGTGGTTGAAATCCCCGGGATATTGATAAGCCGCGGGGGCGGCCGGGCCCCATTAGCGCGGGCCGCGTAACAAGTTTGGCGGATATGCGCGGGCGCGCGCGATCGGATTAGCCGCGGCGGCGCCGTCTCCCCGGATCCCGCTGATTGACCCGCCGGACGGCGCCCGATCGAATCAGCCTCCCGCCTTGACGCCCCCGCGAGGATATCGCCTCGCGCCCCGCCCGTATTAATGCGGATCGATCGGGTTGCCAGGGCCGCCCCGAATCAAATTCAGCCCCCAGGGTGTAATCCCGGCCGGACAAAAGGCCCTCGTAAAGGCCGCGACTTTCGGCCGGCTCATGCTTTACACATGCCGCCCCCCGTAAAACCTCCCCGCGACCGAGATGTATATATACACACACACACGTGGAGGTAGCCCGCGATCATCCGCGCGAAAAGCCCTCCCGGCCTTCCTCCGCGCGGAGAGCCGATTGCCTGGCCCAAATCCTCGGTTACTACTTTCGGAAGAAAGGAGAGGAAAAAGAAAAAAAAAAAAAAACAATCAAAAGCCGCCCCGACACCGGCCCGAGGATGAGTAAGCCGCGCTGACGAGGAGACCCGGAGGCACAAGTCTCTTGGAGAGCCGCGCACTCAACGCGACCTCCCGCGTCCAATTAAACCGCGCGTTCCGCTCCTCTCGCGTCTCTCCATTGCGTATATGTACATCTCGGTTGTAGGGCGATCGGGCCTGCTGGCCCCCTTAAACGCCTTGCGGGCAAAAGGGCCCGGCGGGTAGGTCGATAAAACCAATCGGCCGCGGGCAACTCGCCGGCTATAAAGCATTATGTAAAGCCCTAAGAGACATTCGGCAGTGGCGCTCCGCCCTACTCTTGCCCGGTAAGCTTGATTTATTGTGTATATTTTGGAGATAAAGCCGGCGCGCCAACTTTTGACCGTTTTACAAATGTGCGCCCGCGCTAATTGATAAATACTTGGCCGAATGCGCATAGGCGGCTGTGTATATTATATGTATACGTGTGCTGGGCCCCCGCAGCAATCAATTTTTATCATCTTGCAATAAAACTCGCCCGTAGGCTTTAATGCAACGAATACGGCTATATGTGCGGCGTTGCTTAATCGTTATTTGCATTAATCCCCAAGTATCATTAGTGCAATATAAGCCTCGTGAAACTCTTAATGAAATTACTTTGGCCGTCATAAACAATGGATAACGCGGGCGCGGGCGGGCCTAGAGTTTTTGGAAAATAAAATGATTAATCGGTTTAACTATCGCGCTCGACGAATGAATTTCCCAACTTAAATTAAGCCCTCGATTTAGCGGCCTCCGGTATTTTTCGCGTATTATATATACACACGTATAACGCACTCGGCTGCTGTTCCAAAGGCCACCGAATCGATATTACACATCCCATCAGGCAGATCGAATGTCCAGCTTTTTTTTTTTTGACAAGCCCATTCGAATCGGTTGTCAGGTGCATTACGAGGGCCATTGTAAGCGCTAATTCGGCGTAAACGCCATCGAACCTCGTAATTCGCGGAATAAAAGTTGGATCGGACGGGCACGGGACGCGTCCCGCGGAACGCCGCCCCTCCCCCCCGGCCCCGTCTGAGCCAGTGAGCTGCAAAACGGCGCGGCTGCACCGCGCATGCGCCCCACTCGCTCGGACGTTAACTTAATTAACGCGGAGGACGCCGGGCGGCAATTGAAGACTGCGCCGCGGCGGCAAATAGGAGCGGCACAAAGCTCACGGCAGCCGGACGCGTCGGCTCGGCCTCAACTGCCGGCGGCTGCAATTGGGTTGACGGGCGATATGCCGCCGGACGCCAAGCGCCCGGACAAATATCGCCCGCCGGCCTGTTTCCATCGGCGTCCTCCTTTTTTTTTTTTGTTTTAATGCCGCCTCGGCGTGTCTGTTTAACTCCCCGGGGGTGGCGATGGCGAAAAAAAAAAAGGGGGGAAACCCCGACCGCTCCCCCCCCACCTCCGCGGGGCCACTGTGTTACCGGGAAATTGCGAACAAACGCGCCTGATTGCGGCGACTGTTGATTCGCGCGGCCCCTCGCCGCTCTTTTTTCTCTTTGGCCCGCGGGGCGCCGATGCGCTAAAAATCGGCGTTAATTCCCCGCTGATTGCGGCCGCCGCTGGGACTCCGGCCCGCGAGACCGGCGGCACCTCGCGCGTTGCTCCGCGCCCGGTGAATAATGGCTGCGGGGTCTCGCGTGCGCGTAGACGCGTTTGGGCGTGAAAAAAAAAAAAAAAAGGAAGAAATAGTCAAATCGCTTATTCTGATTGAATCGCGCTTGAGCCGATCGAGTGGTTTTACGGCGCCGCGCCAGTAATGCACGGCGGAGAGTGGAAATGTATTCCCGGTCCAACTGATGGGAATCGTCCGATGAGCCGTCCGCGGATATACGATCGGCCGACCCGCCAGTGCAAAACGCTTCGACTTTCCGTACGCGCCCGGGAGTACATCAAATCCGCCTCGAAGTTGGCCAACGAGTCAGCTTCATTTCCCCGATGGCTATCCTACTGACCGGGATCCGGATGAAACCACGAGAGCCCGACGAGGGCCACAGGAAATAATTCCAGCTCACCTGTCATTAATTCTGAAGTCAAACACTTTGTCGATCTCGTTATCTCGAAATAATGGCGACCTCGGGCAAACGCAAATATCAGTTAAAAGAGTCTCGAGAGCGGCTCTCGCCGAGTAATTCGTGGCCCTGCTTCTGTATAAAGTATCTCTTTCTTTCTCTCGATAGAGTAGATAAATATACGGGAAAGAGCTGTTTCAACCGGGCTTTCGACGAGCCGGCCCATGGAAGATATATGCAGTCAGCTGTAATGCTTTTCCTTTCCTTAACCTGTATATCTGTTTCTTACTTTCTCTCGCTTATCATTTATCGGATTTTACTTTAACGCATCCTCTTTTGAACTGTTT
This sequence comes from Sycophaga agraensis, assembly GCA_018906755.1. NCBI lineage: Eukaryota > Metazoa > Arthropoda > Insecta > Hymenoptera > Pteromalidae > Sycophaga > Sycophaga agraensis. The sequence goes on from JACCIE010000004.1 coordinate 4,117,189, forward strand.
ATTTTAATTTATCGCTTTCTACAATGTTTACAGGATTTAAGTAGCTTTATTCCCCAGCTTTATTCATACTTTTCATCAATTGAAGACAAACGGCTTCGTGGGATAACATATCGATCTGCATTTTACGAATTTATAGTTATAAATTTCAAACATTTATTACTGGAACACCGCTCTAGGTTACTGCATCCATTGTTATTAAAACGCGATATCACGCATCGTTGTGAAAACAAAGCGAGTGTATGAGTGTCGTTCGCCGCAATCCAATGGAATGACGATGATTTGCTCTAACAACAATGACGATATTTGTTACGAATAAAATTTGATATTAAATGCGTGAATTAATTTAATAATTTATTTTGAAATAATGGAAATGTGAACAGTTTATCATTTCCCAAAATATTGTAAAATTTATTACGTAATGATATAATTTATATTTTCCACATTTTCCCTTTTATTCTAATTGTAGCTTATATTTTTCTTCTAAATAAAAGTTGCAGGCAGAACTTTCTTAGCGTCCGATCTGCTTTAAACAAAACCCACGTTTGAACATATACACAAAGAGTCCTTGATAAAGCCTGTGGCTATGTATTCTTACAAGTATTGACAGCGTGGGCGGCACTGCGCGTTTTAGGGAGAGGATCCCGGCATCCCGGCAGAAATACCCACGATAAAAACTGATTTTGTCTCACACTGCATCGCAGGTAGTAATCAAGCCTGCACTTAATCTACCCGAACTAATATTAGTTTAATGGAGGTCTGGGAAAAAGGGTAAGTAATAATAAAAGTAAAAGTAAATAAAAACTGCACATGTACGTATTTGTTACCTAGTTAAAATTAACGTTAAAGTAAAATTGCCTTCAAATAAAGATTGATAAAATATAATATCTAGAATAATATAGTGTCATAAAAATAAAAAATGGGAAGTATAACTTTGCAGTTTTTCTAGAAACATAATTTCAAACAATAATTTCAGTCCACAATGCCGCATATACTCGAATTAACTCGCATATTGTAGTTTTCTGATTTTCCAAGGCGACAAAACCTCATATAACTTTAATTGCATTAACGAGTTAATATTGTGCATAATTCATGTCTCATATTTAGTAAATATGTTAAACAAAAATACTAGTTAATTGTTTATGGCGAAAAATGAATAATTAAAAATATTAATAATAAGATGAATATAATTTTTTTGATTTATTTTTAAATTTGTTTTTATGCATAGTTATACTAGATGAAATAAAAACTAATATAAATTAATAAATTCACTGCTTAAATTTTTAAAATCTTGTATTGTGCCAGCAATAAAAAATTTAAACAAATTTTCTCTTGCGTATGTACGTATGCGCAGGTCGAGGAGCCGCTAGTTCTCGAGAGAGAGTCAATTTCGCAAACTGCGATGGTGTAAAAAAGCTGGCGAGGTCCGCAAACCTCACCCGCTGCTGAAAAGTCAGCTTGCAGTGCGCCACTCCTCTTTCAATCCGCGCACCACCACGGCATCAGCCCCTCGAGATATATACATATATGTAATAAGCAGCTCGATAAATGCTGTATTTAATATTGATAGATGATAATTAACGCTTTCAAGTTCTCGTTTTAAATTAATCCAAGTTAAAAATGTACAATACTTACGTTACGTAACGGCCGACAAGTATGCTTCTCACATAAATGAGTTTGTTAGCTAAACTTTCTAACGTGAGGTTTAAAGACTCTTGCGAGAAACTGCCTCATAGTATCTATATTTCTCTATACACGTACTATTTTAGAACCAATGAAGGTTCGTTTCTTTTACTGCAATATTAAAATATTTTTATTGTTACATCTATTCATAGTCGTTACAAATGACTTTATTTTTTACTAAGAATACAAACTGTTTTTGAACTCGTTTCAATTATAATTTATTTAAAATAAAACTTTCGATTTCTTGCAGGAGGGAGGAAAATGCAATAAAGATTTAAATGAGAAATTATCAAGCGTCTTTAAAGGCATAATTAGCTGCAAATTGTCTAAATGACAAACGGATTCGCGGAACGAGCAATTTAGGTTTGAATTTTTCTTGCGTCAATACGCGATGTTTTGCAAGACAAGCATAAAAAGCGAGGCTTTTTGCAGTTATTATATTGGCAAGTAAAAAGAGCGGCATACTCGTCGGAACGGGACATAAAGATGCTCTTAACGGGGAGCGCATCGATGAGCTAAAATGCCGCGCGCTAAAATCGAGACAGCGATTGAAAATGCACAAAGAAGCGCATTGCGAGTGTCTCTGGCGCAAATTGATTCGCCGGGCGTAATTGGCCGGGCTTTTTGCGCGCGCCTTATTGCCTACAACGAATTTCCTCCCCGCCGCAGCGGACATATATACATATATATACGCGCTAAACTCAATGCAGAATCGGTTTAGCAATCGACAATAAACGCGCGGCACGGGCGCCGGGCATCATTAGCCGGCCGGCCGTGATATATGGGACTTTTACAATTATTGTTTTGGCCGCGGCGACGGCGCCGGCTGATTGCGAGTATTAATCTCCCGCGATCGCAATTGAAAATGATGAAGCCGATTGCACGTGCGGGCGCCCAGAGATTACCGCGCGTAAGCTGATTTCCCGGGGATTTAGAGTCGAAGGGAGCCGGCGATTAAGCGGCCTCGATACGCGCCCACGTGCGCGGAGTAGAGAAAAAAAAGGTGCCCACCACCCCCACCCGCACTTCCGGCCCGCGGCTCGATTCCCAGAGTTCGGCCGCGAGAATAGCTAATAACGCACGTGCCCGGCATACTAATGTCGCCCGAAGATTCCGGCCGCTGGCGCGCATTATGCATTCCGCGCCCGATATAATCCGCGCGCGACGCCCGGGGTAAATCGCGCCCGAGGAGGCGCCGTCAAAGGGCCCGGTAATAAAGACTTTTCCCCACCCCCCCGCCGCGGCGCTCAATCCGCCTGCCTTGCGCGTCTATGTGTGTCTATATATATATGAACGCGCGCGCAAAAGTGGCCGGGCCCTCAAAGCCCGCCGTTAATGCCGGTTTTCCCTTTATGCTCGCGGGGAGATCCCGCGCGGCCGACTGGCTTTCCTTATGGAATGCCGGATTACCGCCGCTCGGCCGGATCGCGGATCCAATCAAAACGGCCCCGACTCGGCCAACTCGCCTCCCCGCGGGGAGCGCTTGTTCGGCAAGTGCTGCGGTCCGCCGCTTATAGTTATACGCAAAGGCCGCAGGGGCATTTTTTTTTTCCCCCCGGTCAAAGTTTCACCTGTAAACACGGAGCGGCTCGATGTGTGAGGTTAGGTTGGTGTACGTCCGTCGAGCGGCGTGTTGGCCTTAGAGGTTATGTCGCCACTGTGCCCAGCTACCTAATAGCCTCTTAGCCCGGGCTTAGGGGATCACGCGCGCCCCTGTCTCTGCGCGGTAAGCCTCCTCCGAGGAGCCGAGGCAGCCGCGCGGCCCGATCCATTTCAATATCGGCTTCTTTTTAATTATATGCCGGCCTCGGCGAGATAGCGGCCAGGTGGCGCTAAGGCCCGCCGGCCCGGCGCGTTATTAACCATCCGGCCACCAATTTCAAGCTTGTTTGCGCGGATTTTCCGTCGACTCGGCAGTTGTTTTTTTCTTTTTTTTTATAACATTTATCTCGGGGCCCGGGCGACGAGGCGCGAGATAAATTTGCGGCCGCGCCCCGTTTGTAAATAGATTACGGGGCCGCCGAGTGTTTGCCGATGTTAATGGGGAAGCAGTTCGCCCCCGTGAATCACCCGCGCGTCAAGGGCTCATTGAAATTATTTTGGGGGAATTTAGCGCGAGAACACGCGACCGAGCGCATAAGTAGAATTAATTTCGAGTCTTTAAGCACCCGAGGGGGAGTTTCGCCGTCGGGACGTTGCGCACCTGTATACGCGGGCGCGCATATATACACGCGAGCGTTGGCGGCTGCGCGCGTCAGCGGAATTGCGCCTTCAAGGGAACGACCATCATTGCAATTCACCTCTAATTGTAGGAAAGTGCTTTTGAAAGCCAGCTGAAAAAGGCCTTCGCCTCCACTTTATGCGCGTGTACACTTGGACTGTGTACATATACACGAGTGCTCCAAACTCCGTCGGTAAAAAGAATTGGCGATTTCACGGAGGAAAACCGCGCGCCGAACCCCGTTTTCGGGATAATCGCGAGAGCGTGAGCACACACAAAGCAGAGGGGCCTTTTTTTGCAATATTCCGCGGGCCGAGGCTCGCCTTTTTTTTTCCCCCCCTGTCCGCGAAAAGGATCGGCCCCCTTGCGGTGTTTACGCGCGCGAGCGGCGGCCGCGTGTCCGCACGAAAAGCGAGGGGCGCAGCGGCGCTGTATATATCTGTATACACGGAGAGCACAAGCGCCGCGGGCGCGACGCGCCCGGCCACAACTATTTCTTTTGTGCCGCGGCGGGATATTACCCGGGTTTTAATACATCAAATGCGGCGCGCTCCTCCTTTTGTCCCGGGGGTAACGATGAAATGGGGACGTCGCGCGGCTCCGCGAAAGCTCAACGAGCCGCGGTTTTCGTCTCTGCGAGGTAGGTGTACGCGCGCGCGCGCTGGGGGAAGGAAAAAAAAGGTGCCCGTCCGCCGGGATTGCGATTCGGCGGCGTTAATTTATTTAGTGGTCCCAAGGAAGCCGGGGCTGAGTTAGGGGACGTCCCCGGCGCTGTATCGACAGGCTCTCACCCCTTTTGAAATATCGCCGCCTACCGGTCGTTCTCGTCTGGCCCGCTCGCGCCCAGCGGCGCCGTCTCCCGGGGGGAGGCTTAAATTAATTTTATGGGCCGCGCGGCTCGGCCCTGTCGGCCGCTTTTTTCCTTTTAATTCAGGCCGCCTGGTTTTTTGTCGGCCGGAGAGCCGCACCACTTTTACGTAATGGAAATCGGGCCTTTGTACGCGCGCGCTCCCGCCAACCGCTTCGCGCTATTGTTTGCTCGACATCTACAGGTGTAGTTTATTTGAGCTCTCGCCAGAATTTGATCGCGCCGTTTTATCGTTTACGCCGCGTATACGCCCGTGTTTGCTTTCCAATTAAAGCCATTCGCCGAAAGTGAGCGGTTGATGTTTTTGCCGGAATTACGCGTGCAATCTGGTATCGCGGATGATCACCTACTCCTTGCCCAACACGCGGACCGAACGTGGACTAAGTCCTTGAATTCGTTAACTATTTAACTGCACCGTTACTCATATGAATATCAAATTTTTTTTAGAATATCATTATGTACAATATTTAGAATAACACGCTATACTGAATTCAGGTGATCAAGTAGATAAGATCCGAAAGTCATGCTACATTAGATTTCCAGCCAGTTGATTAAGATACTTGACACCAAAAATTATAGCACAGTATTAAAAATCACTCGAATTAGCCTTTAAGACATTTAAACTATCGTACTCCTCGCGCGTTCAGAATGAAGTATGGAGCACTGTTCGTATTATTTTTCAATTTACTAAACTTTTTCTGGATAATTAAGCACGGTAAGTACATTAAATTTATATCTTTTTAATTTGATTATTCAATGCTTTACTCTAACACCTATTTTAATTATATGCTCGAAAGGAATTAATAAAATAATATTTTAATCTCGCCTCAAAGTAATTTTCAATGTTTAATCATGTTTTTAGTTGAGGCAAAATTAGTTGCTGCTGGAATAGTTGGTGGAAATATTGCAAAATTAGGGCAATTTAAATACCAAGTCTCTGTGCAGATCGATAATGTTCATTATTGCGGAGGAGGTATCATTGGTGAAAAGCACATATTAACGGCAGCCCATTGTGTTGTTCATACAGATGGCAACTTTATCAAAGGTTATTTTAGTGTTGTAGCTGGATCTATTAATGCGCAGCAATTAGGCGAAAATGCAGTTCGTGCTAGAGTTGAATATGCGTATGTGCCGATTGAGTATAATAATTGTGATTATGACGTTAAGAATAATATTGTAAGGGTCATTGGAGATATTGCAGTACTAAAGGCAAGTATAATAAAATTATTGAAATAATTAATAACAATATGAAAACATGAGTTATACTTTTGTATTCTTGGTTTAATATGTATTTGATTCTCTAAGTTTCAGATTTATATAATTCCAAATGGGACTTTCAAATATAATTCAAATATAATATCATTAATGAGTTATTTTCTATTTCAGTTGGAAACTAGACTGGATCTTCAAAGGACTTCAACACTGGTGAAACTAATTTTACCAAAAGTATCTAATGTTTACTCAACTTATAAGAATACAAATCCCATTGTAGCCGGTTTTGGGCTTGAAAATGTTGCCACTATAGTTGATCCAATCACTAAAGAAAAAGAAGAAATTCCTGTAGATAATAGCTACAATTTAAAGTATTCTAAAACGCTAGTCATTGCTAATGATATATGTATTGATTTGTACAAATCGCCTATTCTCCCGAGTCATATTTGCGCTCAAGTGGATCAGAACTTTCTATCAAAGAAAGGAAGAGGAATTTGCAAAGTCAGTAGATTTAGCTTTCAAAAGTAAAATATAGAACGACATAATGAACATGAATTATTAATCTATATTACTTTATATTTTAGGGCGATAGTGGTAGCCCTCTTGTTTTAAATGATAATACAGTCATAGGAGTTGTTAGCACTGGTCCTATAGGATGCGACGAAAGAGAAGATCCATCCATTTACACCAGAGTTACTCATTTTTTACCATTTATTAACTTTTGTTTGAATGATATAGAACTTCCTAATATTCGAGTTTTCAAATATAATTTAGAAATGGAATAAATTTAATGTCACAATAAAACAAACAAGAAATTACTATTTATAATTTATATACTATATATTGTAATCTATTTATACATCATATTTACACTGAGATGATTATTGATGTATTCATTTGTATCTGTTTCAACATTAATACAATTTGGTTCATGTACTTAGAACCATTGTTTTCGCAAATAATTGAACAAGATAAGAGCTAGTTATTTCATTTCGTCTTATAATCACATTTATAAAGTAAATATATGTACAAAATAAATATTAGGACGTAAATGACAATACATCTGAAATTTTTTGAAGTTCTCTATTAAACTAATTTAACAACATTATTGTGTCAATTACTATATAAGATTACTTACCATTCTCACCCACGTAACTTTATATAAGTTAAATCATAATTAGTAAAAATATATCACTAATTACAATTTTGGAAGTATGCGGTGTTCAAGAATGGAATATTTTAATATACTAAAGTTAATTATTCAATTGTCTACTGTTTTTTGGTTAAAAAATGGTAAGAATATAAGGTTCAAATTTTTTCAATAAATATTTAATTGAATATTCACAATGCAAAAATCTTTTAGTCGAAGCTAGATTTATAGAAGAGGGGATTATCGGTGGACAGGTTGCAAACGAAAATGAAATCAAGTACATCGTCTCCGTTCAAGCGAATAATCAACCCGTTTGTGGCGGGGTTATCTTCGACGATTATTTCATACTGACCGCAGCTCATTGTATTATTGGTTATGATAATAAATTTATAAATATGGAATTTTCCATTCTTGCGGGAGTGACCAATGCCATGGATTCGAACGGAATGCGCGTAAAAGTAGAAAAAGCATATGTACCAAAAGAGTTTGGGTTTACAAGAGATGATCCTGAGAGCACTACAGTGACTTTCAACTTATCAGGAGACATCGCCGTGTTAAAGGTAAATTAGCTTCACATTAATATCACAGTACACAATTCAGATTTTAACTTCAAATGTGATGGCACGATTAGCTGCATGAACCGTTGGGTCTCGATAAACCAACCTCCAAACTGACAAAATTGGAGGTGCCTAAAATAGATATTACATATCCAATGTATGAAAATGAGGAGGTTGTCGTAGTTGGTTTTGGGTGTGAAAACATTCAGATTGAGATAGATCCAGAAACAAATGAAGAAAGGGAAGTAGCCATGGTCAATGACGGTCGATTAAAGTATGCTGAAACTATGGTGATTCCGAACGATGTTTGTATGAGGGACTTTCAAATGCCCATCGATAAGTCTCATATTTGCGCTCAAGTGAAACAGCGTGGCAATGGTCATCATGATAGCGTATGCCTGGTAAGTTGTCGGACTCAATCGATTTTTTTTCTTTTTTGACCGAGAAACTACAAGGTGTTTTATAAAAATTATATAATCTACAAAAACGTGTATCACGACAACATAATCACACATGTGTTATAACTATTGGTAAAATAAGAAAGATTATACTTACAAAACTTGTAAGTAAGCCTAAAGGTATTAGAACAATTTATTTTCACGTGTAATATTTTCATGCATATATTAATTTACGTATATATCGAGGATTTCATGTTAAAAATAATACACACAAAAATATTCAGTATGGAAATTTAGTATATTGTAAACAAAATATGGTGCATTTCAATTTATACTCGATTAATTCGAAATTTTTTATTTAGCTTATTAATAATCATATTAATATAATACATTTATCCGCTTAACATAAAATATAAATACTTACACATTGACATTGCAATTTTTTAAAAATTTGTGTAGGTATATAAAAGTATTTACATTTGGTTTGAGTAATAAGCTTATTTTGTGAGTATTTTGAAACGTTTGCCCTTAATTTATTATATATTAAAATCGTTAAAAGAAATCTGTTTGTACAATTTTATGAGATATAATATTATTGGAAATTCGAAGACATCAATAGCTTCGCTTCTGCAATGACTTGGACGATTTCAATCGGAACGTTTTTTTTCAAAACTTATTTTGTATTTAATTTAATTACTGTGCGATAGCACTATAATAGTATATTTATCTATAAGACTATTGACTGCTTTATTTTTATCTAGTGATTTGTTAACAGTAATTCCTCTTTCCTTATTAATTAGAATAATACATGTACTCGTTGAATAATTATAATTATATAATTTATAATTGTTCAAATTATTGGCAATCCAATTTAATGTCAGATAATTTTCTTTTTTTAACTATTGATTTCTGTAAAAAGTTATAGTAGAATATAGCATAAATTAAATACAATATATTCGGTTTAGAAAACTTTACATTGGGGAACTCCTGTAAAGGCGAGTGTAGGTTATTTCTCTGCACCAACATATATGTAAATAGGCCACATTCATGTGTTATTTTCTATAAATTTAATAAGTTTTGGTAGCTAATTTCCGCAACCTATAAAGCTATATATCTACATTTATATATTAATCAAGCCCATCTTCAACATGTAAGAAAATAGTGTATAGGCTTCATTTATTTCAAGTATTAATTAAAATGTATTGCTCCGTATATATGGGTTATTATGTACATCGATAAATAATAATTTTTATTTGATTGAAAAAGTAAAAGTAATTAATTTTGTTGTAAATAATATGTTTTCGTTGATACCACTATGGAAGATATAATTTATTAAGAGCTTCCAGTTTTTATTAGGAATCTTTTTTAGATCGTAAGATCGGTTCACTATAATACATTTATTTTTACATATTCGCAATCTGTTTTTATAATTTTAATGATTTAATTTAGTTATTGTTATAGTCTAGATATAAAACATCTTGTGTTTTCGGAATCTTTCTTTGCTCTCGAAGCATAAACTGCATCGAAGAGTCTATTAGCAATGATTAACGCAGATAAAGAGACTTGTAAAATTTTCAGGGTGACAGTGGTGGACCTCTCGTTCACGGTGGAAACAAAGTGATAGGTATCCTGAGTGCTGGGCCCGTGGGATGCCAAGAACAGGATGATGCTGGAGTGTACACGAGGGTCACGTCCTACGCGGCCTTCATCCAATTCGCGAAAAGCGACGTGGTTACCCCGACAATGCGCTCCGTCACTTATTATATCGAGAAAGAATAAAAGTTTCACACCGCACGCATATACTGCACGAGTCTTCATTTCAAAATATACGGCGCGATTCGTATACATGGACGGGCGGACACGTGCGCGTATATCGAGCCACGGGGACGAAGAGTGAGACGTCCCGAGCGAGCGATCAGCGCCGTTACACCCGGCGCGGGCAAACAAAGACCACGGGCTCGCCGGCCCCGCGAATCGGGGGAAGATGGGCCAACGCGTATCCGGAATACGAATCCGGCCCTCGAGCCGCCGGCAATAATTCCCGGGCGGCGACGCGATCGAACCAATATTACCAAAGTTTTTCCAGAGTCCCCGGGACTTTCGAGTTGGCCGAGGGCAAGTTTTCCGAAGGCGGCCGATTGCCCGCGAGCGTGACCGCCGCCCATACTTGCAGCGGCGCTGCGCCGCCAAATTAAGTTTGCCCATCGCTCGGCTGCAGCCCTCGACTTTTTTACCGGCTCCTCGCGGACGCGACTAGGCTCCGAACTTCATGGATCGAGAGCGACTTGACCCACGCGCTTCTCCCTTTGAACAATTTTGAACAATTCCAGCGATTCGAGTGGCATTATCATCAGATCCTATAATTTGTTTAATTAGAAATTATATAGTTGTATTGTAGATCAGTATACTTCCGCATCGATGCAAATTTTCTTAAAATATTAATAGATATCGCAGAAAGTGCACTATAACAATACATGCGTCTATTGGAGTCAATTGCTAATTTGAATCAGTGGTGTATGTTATTTGATCCTCCTCTATATATCTACAAATCAAGTATTTTTAATCTCTTATTCCGCATTTAATAACAATTGCAGGTATTTAAAGAAGTAAAAACGATAAATTAATATATTTCAAATGCACGGCAGTGCGATTTTCAATATTTTTATATTGCGTAGGCAGATAATTCAAAAATCCATTTAACTAGCACTTTAACCAAATTTTCCATCGGCATAAAAATCGTCAGTATTTTTCGCAATTCTTTTTTTGTCACTAGACAATTCCGGTGTCTAGAATTACTTTATTTTAATGTACGGCAATTTCTACCGTTTAACGAGCGCGAGCCAAGCTTACTGTCTAATATAAAATTCCTATTAAATTTTTCTCACTATAGGCTATTATTTTTGTTGATATTCGTTATTTCATCGGGCGTATTGGTGTTTTTATAGAGGGACGAGCGAGGCCCGTTACGTACGTCAATAGTTATATAATAAAACTGCGCTTACAAAATTTAAATAAAAGGGGTTATGACGTTATATACACTGCTGCTACTGCTGCTGGTGCTGCTCTTGTAAAAGCTGGAAATCGTGCTTAACGCGTTCGGACACTTGCCATTCCGTAAGACCGAGCCGACTGTAAACGATGTATCAACGAGGCCCAACAATAACGAATGTTTTCCGGGTTGTTGCCCCGGCTGTGAGTATAGATTAGCAGCGCGGCTTAACGGGAGTGGGGCTCGCGATGGCGGCCGATTGCCTCATAATCTTTATCTGCGCATATTATTGCAGAACGGTGCATTTTAAATTTACAATCTAATTAAAAGAGGCGTAAAAAGGAGATCGAAAAGAAAGAGGAGCGGCGGCGGGAGGAGGGGAGGGGAGGAGGGGGTTAAGGCAAGGAGCGGGCTTGGCCCGGCCTCCCCCGAGATAATCCGGGACTATGGCGCGAGTAGGGGCCGCGATAAAAGGTCCATCTCGCCGGTCTCGAACTTGACGGCCGGCGCCCGCCGAGCCTCGCGCCCGCGCGCATTATTCTTTCGCCATTTATATCACAAAGCACGGAGCGAGGGAGGGCGAGGCCGCGCGCGGGTTTCACGATCGCTCGTAAACGCGCGCTTCTTTATATAAGCCGGCGCGACCCGCGACTTTTGTGTCATCGCCCCTGTACATCTATACGTGTGTATATATATATATATACACACGTAAATACCGCGCGCCCGGTGCAGTCGGCCGCGCGTAACGAGGCTCGCGCACGTGAGCGGCAAAGAAATCCCGGGGCGCACGCGGCGTGTATTAGCGACGCTTGCCGCACGGCCGTAAAGCCGGCGCGCACGCGCCCCGCGGCCCCGCGGGCTTTTTGACCCGCGGCGGGTCCGAGCCCCTCGTAAAGCGGCGTCGAAGGCCCGTCGATAACGGCTCGTTGATATAAATAAAGGAAGGTACGAAAACAGGAGCACAATTATTGTACGCGTAACGCCCTCGGAGGCTGCGGGACTCTCGCGATCAAATGGCCGACGCAGATCGGGGACAATTCCCCGGGCGCCGTGTAAAGGCGGCAGCGCGTGAAAGTCTCAGCGGAGCGGTGCTCTCGCCGCGTCGATTACACGGGGATTATGGCTCGTCTTTTAATTCGGAAGGAGCGGAGGTTCCGTGAGCAAACGCGCGGGCCGTAAACCGGGGAAGCCGGGGGGCCGGCCACTCGATATTGTTTGCATATATATATATATACACCGGCTGTTTCGGCAAACTGCCGCAAATTCGATGAAGGAAAATAAACAAGGCACGAAGTAGCTGCGCTATAAACCGAATGGCGGATTATTTTTTTTTTTTTTTTCTCTTTCTCAAAGGATGTGTATACACACGGTCCCGGGGGCACCAAACTCGGAGCCGTTATACCGCGCGCCCGCCGCCCGGCTCCTCTGTAAACTTTGACGCGCTTAATGGGCGAGATGCCGGAGCCGAATACTCGATGCCGGGCACGCGTCATCCCGAGGAGCGGCCGGTGTTATTAGCCGCGAGCGGCCGATCGGCCCCGCGGCGTCCAATCAGCTAATCGACCGGCTCCGAGGAGATTACACCGGCGGCCTCGCGCCGAGTATATGACGAAGAGGAACGGCCTCCGGCTGCGTGACGCGCCGTTCCCCTTGTACACCCGCCCGGGGACGTCGTCCGACGGGAGGCTCGGGATCTGCCTCGGAGATCTATCCGTCGTCGAGCGGGTGAAAGGCCTGCGGGGCACCGGGAGCGATCGATCGGCCGATCGCCCGGCACCGGGCCTCCGGATAAGGAAAAAAAAAATAAGCGAGAGGAGAAAAAAAAAGGGGGAAGCCGGGGACCGCGGGCGACGAGTGCGTTTTGCAAGCGGGTCGCGTGCGCGCTAATGGAGGCCCTGACGGTGCAGTTTGCACTGGCCGGGCCCGCGGTGGTCCCCTTAACCTAGAAAAAGGAAGAAATAAAGAAGCGGGCCTCGAGCAGAAGCGGCGTACAGAGACGGGCGCGCGAGGCCGGAGCAGCGGCGGCGGCGGCGGCGGCAGCAGACGACAGCGGGAGCGGCCCCCTCTCCGCGGCGGCCCCGCCGGCAGCAGCAGCAGCAGCATCATCGGGCCTCGGCGCGTGGTCTGCGGCGCTCGCGGGGGACACGCGGCGGCCAAGGCGATCGCGGCGCCCATTCAGTGCCGCGCGGGCGATAGTGTGCGTGTGCGGGCGCTTGTGTGCCGAGAGAGCCGAGCCAGAGCCCGAGGCAGGCGCACCCGAGGAGCCATGCCCTCCGAGCACGAGGGCGCGGGCATGCGCCTACGCAGGACCAAGAGCGTCACCCGCGCCGAGGAGATCCGCAAGGCCGAGCAGATGGCCCGCAGGTCCCAGCCGGACAAGCCGTGAGTCTCCCGCCGGGCGCGCGCGCGCGCAGCCGCGCAGATAGCCGCTATCGCGCCGTAGCCCGGCCGCTGCGCGCCTTCCCCAAAGGTCGTCGGCGGCCCAAGGTCACGGGCCGGGGCCGCCGCCCCGGAGGACCGGCCGCCGCCCCGGGGCTCGCCGGGGGACGGCCCCGGGGCCCCGGCGGCACCGCGGATCAAGGCCGCGGGGCCGCGGCGCGTTTTTATAACCTCACCGGCCGTCGATAAAGACGCCCGAATCGCCGCGGCTCGGCGTTACGTGGTTTACACACACCGGCATCCCGGAGCATCGCGCGCCAGCTACTGCGCCGGCGTCTGTTATGGATTCGCTATCCCTTCCACCGCCCTGTCGCTTCCCCCCGTAGCGCAGCGCGCGACATTTGACTAGACGGACCCGAGCGCCCGTCAAAGCCGCCGGCTGAGCTGCCGTCGTCCCGACGCTCGTCGCCGAGTCCCCGATCGTCCCTGCTCCTTCGCCCCGGAAGCCCTTCCCCGGGAAGGAAAACTCGTCCGCGGGCCGATCGATTTTCCAAGCCGTTTGCGCGGCTGGTCTAGTTTTTTTTTTTTGTTACACTCGGTCATGGAGGATCATCGGCCGGTGGCCGCGCGTTTTAATTGCTTTTCTCGGCGAAAACGCCTAAGACGCGAATTAACAGGCGTGTAATCTGCTAATTTACGCCCGATAAAGCGAGAGATAGCGTCAGTCGGATGAAGCGACGGGCGCCTGTAAACAAACAATAAAGCCGAGTCATGTGGTTCATTTAGAAGCTGCGTTAAAATAACCCGAGAGCCAGCGCGCGCTTATTATGTAAGGTTCCGAGCGTCGCGGTTCCGCGGCTCGGTTCCGAGGCGAGATAATAAAAATCTGCATTACGCGCATCTGCGCCCGTGCACTATTAATAGAAACGTTTTATTACCCGCTCGGTATATATATTTAAGAATAATGGTAATTGTATACGCTGCACTGGTTCATTGAAAAGCCCCCGAGGCGTATGAAAAGACGCGCTTTTTTTTCTCGTGGGGGAAAAGAAAAAACCGAGGCATCCCGTGAATCTTCGCGGCGGCCGACTGTAATGACCGACAATTAGCATAGGCCGCGAGGCCTCCCGTTGCCTGCGCCATTTTTACCGATGCGCGTATAATCGAAAGCGATTAATAGAGCGCGCGAGTCGGCTCGGCGGCCCGCCCGCTTTCGCCCGGCCGCCTCTTGCGAGTACATACATATATGTATCAACCTACCGCGAGTCGAAGAAAATGTACGTATACGCACATTTTTCCATCAGTCAGACCAAATTCCGCCGGCGATATGAATTATTCAGGCGCGCCGGGGTCCCCGGCTCCGGTCCACTGTTTCCTCCGAGGGGGCCCGGATGGACCATTCGTGGAAGCTTTTAGGGGACGCGGGGGCCACGACGGCTAAAGAGGCCGGCGACTCCTTACCCCTCGCCTAACCCGCGATCGGAATGTTTGGCCATGTTAATCGGATCGAGCTCCTGAATAATAAGCCAAGACGCGATTATCTCCTGGTTTTTCGCCTGAGAATCCGCGTCTAAGAGCCTCGGAGGTATTTAACGTATGCTGATAAGCGCGCTGCGAGTATTACTTGTTTGCGGTCGGATATCTACTTTCGGAAGATACGAATCGATTGAGTGATAGTGATTGTGATCATAATGCGGCGACGCTCGAGCAACCTCTGATATCGACTTTCTCGACCATTCAGTGTCCTTGGCTATTTTTGATCTGCATGAAATTTCCAATGCAAAATATACATCGTAATTAGTAGTTGGATATACGAAAAAAAATTTGTTTGATCTCTGTAGCTTATATATTACATAGTAATATTTCACGGACAGGTTAGTTAAGCTACAAAAATTATCGTTTACTGTAATAAAAACTGTCATTGATTTGTATAAACATTAATAACAATTTAATTATATTTAGTAGTAAATTAGTCAATGTTTGTCGAGTTCGCAATAAAAACGTTACTGCAAATTAAGCTACAAAATCATAATAAATTATAAGCATAAATTATAAAAAGGAGAATTAAATAGTAAAATAATCTAATACTATATTAATAGCACTTGTAAACTTCGATAAACTAGGAGCGATAATAGTTGTAGTTGTAAATCGCAGCACTATAAATTAAACGAAAGTGTTATAAAATGCATCGTACAAATCGTATTCGACGAAAAGACAGCGGGCAAAAAGTATTTGCATATACACGAGAGCTGCAGCGATTTGAGCGAAGTAGTCATTGGCCGGGCGATAAGAGCCGGCGGGACGCGAGTGCGCTCGAAAAACAAGCCTATAAAGATTTCTTAGGCCGCTCGGTGCAAGCGTGTCGCGCTCTTGCAACAATGTAAACAAGAATGATACGTCCGAGTATATTGGCCGCGACGCGCTCCGAGCGGCGATTGCGGCGCTCCTTTTTTTTTTTTTGGCACACCACCGGCCGCCGCGTATACCGTCCGGTCTCCAGCGCGACAGGTTTGCCTTTTTATTTTTGTCCCGTGTCTTGGCGTTACGAAGCCGCGGGGCAAAAAAGAAGACGGCCAAGCAGCCGGACGGTTTTTTTGCGCGCGGCGCGCAATAACACTCTCGTTAGCCGATCGGCTCGATGACACACAAAGGCGCGCGCCGCTTTCTCCCGAGCAGGAAAATTGAGAAAAAAAAAAGAACGCTCGACTTTTTTAATTCGCGCGCTTGCGATATGATACAGCCAGTCGGCGCGATATGCCACCCCCCCGGACCGCCGCGCGGCTTATTAATCCGGGCGGCCCTCGGCGCATGCTAATGCGGCCCCCGCGGTTGCCATGGAGAGCGGAAGGGTTGCCGTCATTAATCAGGGCTCCTTCGAGTGTTCGCGCGGGCCCCGCGGCCGAAAAATCTTCACCCCCGGCCGGTTTAAATAAGCCGCGGCGGAGAGCGTCGCTCCCAGGCGCCGGCGCCCCGCAAAAACAGTGCAAATTACGCGGAGAGAGCGCCGGGATATATCCGAGGCCGCCGCCGCGGCAATTAATCAACGTTCCGGGCGGCCCCTTTTTACATATCTCGCGGCGCTTTCCCTGTCCCTGCGCGCTCCTCGCCGCTCGGGCCATTACCGAGGGGGGGGGATGTAGGGGGCAGCAGGCTCATCCGGGCGCCCCGCCGCGTATCGCCTCATTTTTGCCATTTCGGCGATGCCCCCGCAGCCCTCCGAGGCGCGAGCAATTAACAAATTCAATTAATTTCACGAATTCCCCGGGGGAGCTCGGGGCTTAATTACCGAGGCGCCGGGGGTAATGCGTTTTTCCCAAAATTGCGCGGCGCAGGCTCGGATTGTCTGGCGTTTTTCAACCGGGCGCCCGCGTGGGCTGCCATGCATACCGGCCGATGCGCCTCCTACCCTATATATATATATATATACACAACCACTTTTTTCCAATCTCTCGGACTTTATCTTGGAAAATTACAAGGCAATCTTGGACGATCGCGTGAGTAGAGGGAAGCGCCGGGATATCCCAAGTCGAAAGCTAACTTTAGCTTTATCTTTCTCAATTTTTTAACCTTTTCTTCTCGAAAAGGGAACTTTTTAATCCAGGCTACAGGCTTTCGCGGGGCTCTTCGCCGAGAGATATACGTGAAAAATGCGTGATATCTGTGGCCGGGGAAGGGCCCGCGGCCCTCCCGGTTTATAATCGTCCCTAATTGAGCGCGGCCTTGGATATTTAAAAGAAAAGCCGCGTTAAGGCGAAAGCGCAGATGAGATAGAGAGGCTAAGGGCGGCCCGTCCGGTTTTCATCAAACCCACGCGGCAGTAAAAGCCCGCGCGCAAGGGCCGGAATTATCTCGATGTTTCGGGGCTTGATTGCCAGATCCGGAAATCTTTATCGCGCCCTACCCCGGCCTGATAAAGGAGGCGCTGGGGGCGGATTCGCCCCAGGAACGACCGAGGAGTACGCCGAGAGGCGCACCAGCGCGAGTTTTCTCTTGGGGGGGAGTAGCGAGCCGCGCGGCGTGTTGACCCGTTAGTATAAAAGGACGGGCCAAGTAAGGCCGTGCGGTCCTGTTTGCCAAGCTCTCCCTGTTTTCGTCCAACTTGGCAATTAGAGACAGCGCGCGCGAGACGTAGGTGGAGGCCCGTCGTAAAGTTCGTTACACCCGGGCTTTTTCCATCGCCGGGCCTTTGAGTCGAGAGAGAGAGAGAGAGAGAGCTCTGCACTCGGCCCCGCTGCTGCCCGGTAATTGAGAATCAACGCGCCAAGTTAGAGCAGCCCGGGCTTTTTGGATAATGGCCCGCGTAACTCGCGCCCCGTAAATAATCTAGGCCGCCCCCTCCTAACGGCCGGGGAACTTGTTCATTTGCCAGGGGGGGGGGGGGCAAGGCGAGACACGCCCACGAGGGTTCGATCTAGCCCGAGTGGGCCCGTCTGGACCCTGTGGAGGACCGGGACCCGGAACAATGCGCCCGCCCCGGCGAAAGAGCCGGGCAAAAGGACTCGCTAATCACTTGCGCCGCGGCCCCCCGCTCATTTTTTCGGAATAAAGCGCCCGGAGAATAATTGCCGCGCGGAAAAAGGTCCGTCGGTCCGCAGATTTTCTCCCTGCCGTGGAATATGTACTCCGGGCCGAGCGACGACTACATAACCTCCTAAATAATCCAAATTTTGGCAAAAAAATGTACACGTGGAAGTAGTCCGAGGGACCTTCATCGCGTTTCCGGGGAAAATCACGCCGGGGGACATAACGTCTCACGGCTGGTCCACGTATTAATTGTAAAAAAAAAAACAGAGGCATCCCGGACAAACTTTTAGCGCTCGAGTTGGGTCCCAGCCGCTTGTAATCCGCGCTGTGCAACTGTTTTACCGACCGAGCGCCCGCAAGAAGAGGCCCAATGCGCGTCGCCGGGGGCGAGGAAAAGCCCCCGCTGTTTTGCTTCCATTCGATCGCGGCCGCACTGTTTTCCCTGGCCGTCGGAAAGTCGATTCGCGGCGTTGGTCCGAACGAGATTCCCGTCTTTATTGCGCATTGGCTCTTTGGCTGTTTGCACTTTGGCCCCTCGTTCTTGTTTATTTGACCGGGCGACGCGCGCTTTTCTCTTTATTCACGATCGAATAACAAACACGTTGTATTTTGCGAGAGTAAAAAAAAAAGGGGAGGCGGAGGGGGCCGCTATGACTCGTCGCCGAATTTACGCGGGAGATAAATCCGCAATCGGGACGCGCGTGAATTAACGAACAAAAAGCGATGTACGCGGCGGGGGGGGGGGGCTATACGTCCCACCCGGACCACGTGATCATTAATGCTAAATTCGTATTTACTTTGCTAATGCGAGGGGGCGTACTTGGCTGCTAACTAAAATCTTGGCTGGATTTTAGTATGTAAGGGAATTTCTTAGAATTACAAATTTTATATGCAAATTCGGACATATAATGTAGTTGAATATGCATACAAGTTTAGTATATATCCCTCCATACACATTCTGCATTCTCGCCGTCTCGCTCGCTCACTATGGCGCCCGGCGGGTGCGAACCTCTGCATTAACTTAAAATAAAAAATATATCCACATCTAATACGGGCTGCTACGGCTGCTTCTGCCGTGCCTGGCGCGGCCGAGGGGGGGGTCAAATTACAATTCATAAATGTATATGAATCGGCGGGCGGGGCCGCGGGGCCCCCGGCAGGCCGCGGATCCCCGGGAAAACAAAAGCGCCCCGCGGTATGCGCAAGCAGCGAGTTAAAGAATTACACTCCCGTTTATGAGGCGACTGTGCATCGACGAGCGGCGCCCGCGTAAAAATTGCATTCAAGCCCCGGCCTTTTCATTCGCGGCGGGCCGGATTTGCATAAGCGAGAGGGCGCCACCTGCGCCGACCGCACGGTCCGCATATACACGCCGAGGCGATTTCAGAGGGCGCAGCCTTCGAATACCGCGGCCCTCTTTCTCTTTCTCCCGGCGGTCCACGTTCCTTCATCTATACATGTATACGAATGCGCGATGCAGAGGCCGCTCCTCTTGATTTCCTTCCTCGGCGACTATGCCCTCACCCCCGCGGGGACACTTGCCGGGCGCGCTAAATTTTTGAAGCAAGAGCCGCCCGGCGACGGCCCCTCGCGCAGGGCCGGCAACCCCCCGCGGGGAGACAAAGGCCGGCTTTGCCGGGTTGCAGGTGCGCCGGGATTAAATCCCCGGGTATAAACAGGCGGCGGGCCGCGGATCCCGGGCTTGGCGCCCGCGCGACCTCGCAGCCAGATTCAATTTTCCGATTCCCCTGCTGGCGACGAGGAGGAGCCGGGCCGAGGAGGAGCCCGGGCTCCTGTAATAAGGGCCTATCTGCCGGCGCGATCCGAGCCAGGAGGCGTAATCGAATTTTTAACGGGGCCGCGCCATTTGACAGCCGGCCCGGGAGTTTTATTGGGGGATCTGGGCGCCGATTGCCAAGCCGCTCTTAATGATATTCATTGAAAGCCAAATGAGTTTTCGGCGAGGGGCCGATGATCGCCACCTCGCGAGCGCGCGCCCCCCGATATAACTCACTCCCGTACCTCGCGAGTCTACATAGGATACGTCTAATTGTCCCGGCAGGCACGGAAAAAAAGTGTCCTGCTTCGGCTGACGGTGTCTCTTGTAAATCCACAGAGACACTTACTTCTTTTGTAGCGAATGCACATCTTGCAGGCTATATTGACTGTCGTTGCTCTTGCAGAAGTAGCAAATGAAGTGTTTTATTAGCATACTAATGGTTCACTCGCTTAAATTCAGGAAGATTTTATAGTTAAGGCCATTTTCTGCAATAAACAATTATACAAAGGTGATTACCGTAATGAAGATTAAGTGAATTGTATAAACGTTGGGAATCCAATTGGAAATTAGGTCGATAAGTTCAATCTAGGTAATAAATTGTTTGATTAAAATTGAACTTGTTTGAAGCATGGGTTTTTAGAAATTTTCAGTTAACAATGGGAATTAATTTTAGGAACAAATTATATTATTTACAATATCAAGAAAATTAAGAAAATTACAGTGCGCTCTCTAGGTTTTAGATAATGAGATTGAAACACAGCGAGATTACAATTACTTAATTATATACTGTCGCATTCACAATATCGATGGAAAGGGATATGCATGTCAATTTTGACTAGTTTGTATTCATTGATAATAAGCTAAAACAAAAAAAACTGTTATAACAATGCCTATCTGCACACAATTCATTACGAGTAGGGTAAAAATGTACCGATAAACCGGTTAAAAACTTGTTTAAATCTCCAGCAGCATCTTCTTCCTCTGGCAAAAGCATCTTGTCAATCATGCTGTAAAGTTTGCCTTTCCCGAATTCGCCAAATTCAATCTCGTAACTCGAGCGACACATTTTTCGAGGGCGCCTCTGCTCGCCCGGCGATTCAATGCAAAAGCCTGCCGCGATCGTTCGCTCCGCGGGGCTCCTATATGTCCCGGGCCCGGCGTCTTTATTGCCCCCGCGTAACGAGCCGTGCACTTATACCCCCGGCTGCGCGCGGGCTGCGCGCGAAGCCCTCGTAAAGGGAGGGCGTCGCGAGAAACGGGCCCAGCGCGCAATCAGCGATGCAGATCCGCGGCGCGCGTATAAATTGGCTTTCACGCTCGGACGTACGCGGCGCTCGTCGCGCCGGATCGATCCCCCCCCCCCAAAAAAAAAATTCACGAGCCATTGGCCACCGTGTGCACACGCTCGGGTAATTATATATACATACATATATATAGATACACGCCGAAACTGACGCCGGCGGAGGGAGGTAAAAAAAAAAAAGCCCGGGGCTCTCCCTTACACTTGCCGTGTCGGCCTCCTGGTTTATTTATAAAGCCGCGGGCGGGCCGGCAGCCATCATCCCCCGCGGCCATTGTACTCTCGGCGGATTAGGCCGATATAAAAGCGCGGGCAGGACAATGCACCCGCAGGAGGAAGATGGAGCGCCGCCGATCGCCCGGGCGAATTTATTTCCTCCGATTAATTGCGGGCGTGGTTGCGGGTTATGCGGACACGCTTGTGGGGGCGGCGCGGGCGCGCCTTGGATCCCGGAACACCGCGGGTCGCGCTCGATGTTTAGAGCTCGGGTGTTTTGTCGCTGATGTTCCTGGTGAGTTATAAATAAATGTTGTCTATTTACTTTCATGAATCCGACTCAGGTGCTCTCGTTTCAGCGCTGGAATTCAATCGACAAGATCCACAATTTATATCTGATCCATTTATTTATATATACGATTTATTAACAGTTATTCGATGGACTCACTTAGATGATACTTAGAGAACTATTGTTATAGGAGATGAATTTTGTTTTGATTTATACTCGAAACTCCTCTTCGGCATGAAAAGAAATGTTTTTAAAAGTGGACGTATTGTTGCAAAGAATGAATGTATTTTAACACTGTTTGTACCACGCGTGAATTAAAGATTCGCTTTTATATTTAATTCATAAATCTACCGATATATATGTTTAATGTCATGTTTAATTCAAATAATTCTAGTAACGTATACATTTCATTTTTGTTTTAATAAGATATATTGCGTTCAAAGCACAGTAATTATATATAATTTATTATTAGTATTATTTATATATAATTGGCGATACACAAGTGCGCATACTTAGGAGAGGTATTTATTTTATCATAAGTTAATCTGATTAAAATAAAATAAATACGCCTAAAATTATTTTAAGAGATGTTTATTTTTTCTATACATAAAATCAATGCTTTTACAAATCTAATTAAGCCCCATAAATACACAATACAGGCCTTTAGTAATGCAATTTAATATGTTGCAGATTATATCAAATAAATTATTCGAACGCAGTAATGAAGCACAAAATTCCTCGAATTAATTGTATCAAAATGATAACATATGACTACATATGTACAACTTTGTCGTAGTCTTATTGAATCGAGTGGGGAATTACAAAATTTACAAAATTGGCTTATTAAAAATACATAATAAGCATTCTTTATACTGTATATAAAATGCCAACGATTTTTGCCCATTTTTTTCCCTCTGACTGCAGTTTAGATGTTATCTAGTTCTCAATTACGTAATATAGTCATTTGGTCGATTCATCTAACAATAATAATAATTGTAAGTATTTACTAATTTAACTTTTTTTTTGTATAATCGTAATTGTTTCACGTAATTGAGAATCAGATGAGATCTAAACTGCAGTGAAAGAAAAAAAAACGGGCAGAAACTGTTGGCAAAGTGGAACAATCGAGCGCGGAGCAATCGCGTGGGAAGAAACTAGAGGTCTGTTCGTAGTCGGTCTGTGCAACAATGTATCTGATTGCAATAATAGGAGGTGCAACGAGCCATATGGGAGTTGGTAATTTACAGAGGGACGCGGGCCGGGCGATTGGCGGGGTGGCCGCGTCGGGCCGAGAGGGCACATCCGTCGCCCCGCCCCCAAGAAGCCGCACAGCTGCAGGAGCCAGCCGAACGCGCCCCCGCATATCAAGGATCAATCACCCCCAGGATCTGGCTCCGCAGCAGCCGAGCCTCCGAAGTGCTCCGAGGGCCGCGGGAGATAAGCGCCGCCGCGAGCTGATTTATCACGGGCGCCTGCGCCTCATCGCGGCGATAATTTCCGGGGAAAAAGCGAGAACGCGCGGGGAGAGGCAAGACGCGGGGGTCGGGATTGTTGTCGGCTGCGGGGCCCGGCCCCCCACCCCACCCCCGCACTATTAATTATCGCAATCCCGCGCGCGCGCGAATTCCGCGGCCCCCGTACTTTCGCTTTCCCCGGGGCGGAGGCAATTAGGCGTTAGGGGGTGGCGGCTCCCCGGGGCCAAAGTTTTCCCGACGCGCAGATATCATCCGTCCCCGTAGCCGGGATTCCCACTGATTTCCCGGCCCCATCTGGGATTCACCCGGCGAGGACGGGCCGCGAGCCCCGCTGACGGCCCTCCAGCCCGTCCGTCCGTCTGTCTCTCTCTCTCGCGGATGCTGTGGCGGTGTTCCTGTTGGGGATTGCGTGCTGATCCGAGGGAGTTGATATCATCCGGCTCGATTAGCCCGTAAGTCATGCGGCCGAGGCGGCTTTGAGCGTCGCTGTCGGGCTGCGTCGAATCGCTCTCGCGTCCTTTTGGCAAATGCGCGCTGTTCGCACGAGGGGGCCAACGAGGGGCGATCGCATTGTAGGACACGAGGGTCGCCTGGTTGACGCCCGGGAAAAAGAGGCCCGTGTGCCAAGTGCGGACGGACGCGCCTCCCCGGGCAGTCGGATAGCCGTGTTAACGGGTGTAGGATAATAATAATCAACGCTGAGCCGTACACAGGATTGCACTCGGGTGTAGCGCGGCTCATATACCGCTCGCATGCGGCCGTTAGCGGAGAATACTTCCTCTTTCGTATACATTATTCCGAATGCTCTGCGGGTGCGGCGGAATGATTGCGCGATATATAGTGGCCCCGCTGAGATTCCCCTCTTGTCAGATTGTCGCCGTTGCGGCGCACAGCGACTGCTTATGTACCATCTGCCTTTTTGCTAAGTCGTCGCGAGTTAATGGAGCGCGTCCGAGTGGCCTTGCGAAACTACCGCCCGATTGTACGAAAGAGAAAGGAATACACGGAAAAATTCCGCGTCGCGACGCGCTTTCTGAACGTCGCGCTTGGTTAATGCGTCTCTGCAATGCGCATGCAAGAAAATCTTTGCTCAAACATGTATGCTTTGACCTGATACTAAATTTTAAATTATATATATAATACTCGCACGTCACTTGTCGGAAAGTCAAGCCAATAGAATTCTTTTAAGTGAAACGAATGCATAAGTGATGTGAACGCGGATGCAATATGTATTTAAATAATGGAAATCGAATTAAGAAATAAATACACCTGCAATTATTATAAGTGTTAATTTGAATGTCAGCGGGATATTTTGTCTAAATTTTTTATTTCCAAATAATACGATGTATCCGCGAGTAGACTAATTAATGAGCTAAATTTTTTATTTTCAAAGTCTGTCAATTAGTCAAGGACTTTTCTCGTACGTAATTGTAAAATCGATTTCAAATGATTTCTCGGTAACAAAATCAACCATTCGGTTGATTTTGAACTCTCGGCTGTCATCTATACTCCTGCAAATATTGTTCCGGAGATTTTTAGCATAACGCGCAGTGTAATATACGTTTTGACAATTTACAACGGAAATAGTGTAATGCGCATTCGGCAAGTCATCCATTTGAATCGAGTGCTTTGCCCGATTATTTAGATTAAAACTAGCTAATTCCAAATTTCCAAAGCTCATCACAGACGCGACATATATAATCAGGAGAGGCTCACGAGCTTATAACGGCAAACGTCATAGAAACAAAATAATACCACAGGGGAATGCAAATCCGAGGAAGCCGCAGTAATAACCGAACAAAATAAAAGCGCGATTTCCAAGTGGAGAGGAAGCGAGCGCTTTACGCCCGGCATACAAGATCCGGCCGGGAGAATTTTCACTCACGAGATCCTCGAAAAAAATTAGCTCGCGCGCCGGTGGGTGGCTGGGGGGAAAAAAAAGGGGGGGAAAAAAGCAACAAGAGGAAGAGCGAGAGAAGATGCAGCGGCACGGCGCCGGGACAATTGAACGCTTTCTTCGGTGGCCGTCTCTCGGCGATAATAAAGCAAAACATTAACAGAATGCAGCATAAACTGATAAGAAAAGGGAGGAAGGAGGCAAGAGGGGCTCCTCTCGAGTGCTTTTAATATATTTCTCTTTTTGCCGGGGCGCGAGCCAGCGGCGCATCCCAGTTCTGAATTCCCTTCCTTCACATTGAAGCCGGCCGACTGGGTAAGCAGCGCGGGGGCCGCGCGCCCGAGAGCAACTGGCGGCGCTTCTTCTTCCCTCTCCCCCTCCCGGGGGCAGGGCTGCACATCCCCCGGGGATATATACGCAGTTGCAGCCCGGCAGCATCCTACTTTTTCTCTCTTAATTGCCCTTTCCACTTTCTCGCCCTTTCATTATTTCGTGCATGGGGCGAGGAGCGCTCAAAAGCCTTCCGCCGAGAGACATTCCGCCGGGGCTGGAGGGACTAGCGCCGCACCTTTCATTGCCCCCCGGTAATATCATTTGAATCGCGCGCGCGCGCGCGAGAGAGCGAGAGGAAAAAAGGCGAGGAGAGAGAGAATAAGAAGAAGGCCCGTCGTCCGTCCCGGTATTTTATGTACTCGGCCGGCTGATATTCGCGAGCGGCGCCCGCCGGAAATTAGAATATTTCAAATTGCCGCAGGCCGCCTGTATATACATAGGCACACACACGCACTCGTATATATATATTATTTTAATATATATACAAATCCGCTTTATCGGGCCAGAGGAGCCCCGGCCTCGTCACTCGCGCGGCTTTTTTCATATTATTAAGTGCGGAGACTCGTCGTCGACGCGGCCGAAAGAACGCCGGAGGTCGGAAAAAGAAAGAAAAAATAAATGCACCTTCTTCGGCTGATTTTAGCGGGCCATCGGACTCCATCGGGGGTGTGTCTCTCTCTCAATGCCTTTTTCGCGCCTGCCTCCGGATTCAGCCGCGGGGTGTACGCGTATATATACACACACGGGGACGTCCAGCGGCGCGCGTTGGAAACTTTCAAGCGGCCCTGCGCGGGAAAAGACGCGAGAATCGCTCGCGAATCCTCTTAGGGGTATCAATGTTTAAGGCGCGGCCCCCCCGGGGGCTTGTCCATGTGTGTGTGTGCGCGCGGGCTTTCCCGGCGTCGCGGGCGGCGCTCCTCGCGGATGACGGAGGCGCCCGGTTACAGCCGCGGATTGGCCCCGCGATCGGGGCCGACTGTACAGCGGAGTGCACTATGCGACCCGGGCGCCCAATGCCGCGGAGCATGTGTTTCGGGGCGGCCGCGAGTGCGCCCGCACTTTTAATACTGCTTAAGGCCGCGGCCGGCTCCGACCCGCCTCCCATACGTTTATACGCGTTTTAGACGCAGAAACTTTTCCTGTTAGAATACTGTTTCTCTTTCTATGCTTTATGTTACTCTCGCACTTTAAGTCGGGCCCGGCCGAATGAAATTCGCCCGGCAGCCGCTATACACGTGGGACGCCCGTATTTCGACTTTAAAGTATCAAGGGCTCTATGCTAAAATATCCTTTTATTTCAAACAAAATATGCCTCGACTTATACTTTCGATATGCCGGCTCCTCCGCGGCGAAATTAAAAGTCGTGCATAATTTGATTGCGAGCTCTCGCGCGGGAAATTGGCCAGTCTTTTATGCTCGACGTATTATTCAAATGGAGCCTTAAGCTAGCCTGCTCCTCAGATATATGTGTATCAATATGCGTAGAATATATATGTTATATATGTATTGATAACACGAAGCTAAGCATACATAGGAGAAACCAAGGATGAATGCCTTTATATATACTCTTCTATTCATGTATACATACAGTTAAATTAGTAATATTTTTCCTAGCGAGAATTTCTTAAAAAACGTAATATGGATTCAACTACTTGACTTTTAACTAATGCTCAATATTATTTGAATTGTTAAATGTTGAAATCTCTATGCACAGTAGCTCTGCTAAAGTTTGGACAGTTTATTAAAAAAAAAAGCCGTTAAGTTACAGTAACTGTCTTATCGAAGCAACAACATTTCAGAAACTGGTACCATAAACTTAGATTTAATGAAATAAGGAACAGGTAACGAACTTTGAATAATTCTATTTCCGAAAAATAAAATAAAAATGCGCTGAAGTTATACAAAAAATACCTATAAAATGCACGAACATAATGCTGAAAATTCATGAAACTAACTTATGAGTAGAGTAACAATAGTGCAAGTTTATCGGCATGCGTTACAGTTTATGCAGGCACTACTATACCTGTTCATCTTTGTACGCCTAAAATTTATTACGAATAAAATTAGCAGTTGTGAGAAGATACTTGATTGAACCTATAAATTCAACCCGAAACCTGGCGAAAAACTCGTTTAAATTTGAACAATGTTATATCGAAACAATCTTTAAGCATCGACGAATCTCTCTCCGCGGGAATTCTTTCAACGGGAGCATTAGAGGGCGGCTGTTCCCTCAGATCGGCGGGGATCCCGAAGAAAGAACCCAGGGCTCCCCCCCCCCTCTTCTTAATACATTTAAACCGGGACGCCGACGCCGCGGAATGGCAACAGTTAGAAAAATCTTCGAGTGGGAACTTTTCACTAGGCTTTTCACTTTGAGGCGCAAAGTCGGCCGGCGCGCACTCGTCGGCCATTCGAGGGCCGGCTGCTGCTGCTGCTGTGCTACGAAAAATCCAGTCAATCGCCAAAGTTTTGTAAATCTTTGAAAAGTCCGGGATTCAGGGGCCCGGCGCGCGATGGCACGGCCGTGTACCTGGCAACTTTCGAATTTCCCGCCGCTCCCGTCTTTTGCAATTTTGACGAAGGCGCGATCGCAGACGGCCGGCTGGCTTCGAGTGCTTTCCCATTACTCCGGCCCCGGCTCTTACCCTAGAGGACGCCACGGCGGCCCTCGAAAAAATCGGACGCGATGTTTAATCTTCGTCTTCGTTCCGCGACAGTTAATTAGACCCGGTACATATGTATGCATAGGCATTAAAATGCCCTTCCGTTTATTGTAAAATTAACAACAAATGTTTGCCGAATAAACGTGGCGGCGGGCGGGTTCATTTCGCCGGGCGGTAATTGGAATTTGTCGCATAATTAAAGACAAATTAAATAAATATTTAGGTTGGATTTTGTGGCGGGTGGCCGGAGTATCCGAGTGACAAATTAGTATTACCGGGGGGACTGTACGGCAACTTTTGTATCGAGAAGTCATAATGTAGCGGGCCGTCGGCTTGATATCGAGAGACCGATCTATACCTCTTCCTTTTTTTTTTCCTTTTTCGAGGAAATATCAGGTAGCACATTGTGCCTGGGAAATTCAATACGGCGCTCGTGCGCGGCCGATTCTTCCTCGCGCTGCGCCCGATGCCTCTGTACACTCCATCGAGCGCCATACCTCCGCCCCCGTCTTTCCGAACGAGAACGGGCAATTAATATATACGGGGCTGGCTGCCGCCTCCTTTGCCGGGGCCGAGTGCCGACGAATATCGCTTACTTCCCAACTTAATTAAAAAAGAAAAAACGGCGCGCCGATGTACTACGTGTACACGTGAAAAAAAAATGTCGGGCTTTGCTCCGTGCGTCGTAGGCGGTGGCTGATCGCCGGCGAGCCTCGGCCGCGATAAATCAGGGGCCTAATATTACGTCGCCGGGCGCGTCTCCGTCTCGCGCAAATACGCTCGCGCGGACGTAAAGCGCATTATACCCCCGGCGGCAGTATGTATCGGTGCCGGGGGCTCGGCTTAATAAGGGGCCAAATCGCTTTTAAAGTGCCACTCAGCCGCGTCGTATCTGCCCCAGAGGGTCGGCAGCGGCCCGCGCGATTTATCATGCGTATACGCGGACGAGCGTACGCCGGCTGAATATACCGCGGGATATCGGGCGAAATATTCTTCGGGGGGTGGGTGGGCATATATATATGTATGTATATATACACACATATGTACATGTGCATGTCTGTATATATATATATATATGCGTATTCCCGGGGTAGAAAAAAAAAAAAAAAAAGAAAAGGAAGGAAAACTCGAACGGCCGGCTTAGGTAAACGATTCTTTAAGCGCGGGACGGGGGATTTGGCGGGTCGCGCGTGCGCCCGACAGGCCCGCGACGTAATCCTCGGGGGAAAACTTTTTACACTTAGCCCGGCGGCCGCGCGGCAAGCAGCGGCCCAACTGACGGCCCGGATAACTCGCCCGCGGCCCTCTTTTCTCCCGGCGGCTCGTTTAAATTTCCCCTCTTTAGCGCGCGGCCCCACGGCCTTTTCTACCGCCGCCCATGTGATAAACGCCGCGGGCCGGTCCTGCATAATCGCGGCGGCCCCCCGTGTTTAGGGGAGGGTGGGTGGATTATGCTCGGCCCGCGGCGCAACCTCCTTATCATTCCGCGTTTGTCCGAGCGGCCCGCGGGGAATCCCCCGGAGTCGTCGTCGGGCGATTGCCGGCGCCAATCAACCGAGAGCCACGAGCCGATCATCCGGCCGCCTCGGAATTCCCCCGAATTTAAATCAAATAGGCCGTAAAAAAAGAGAGAGAGAGAGAGAGCACGTGGAACGTTGCCAGGAGCGTCGGACGCACCCGCCGGATTACTCGGAAATCTGGGTAGCAAATGTAATAAAATATTCCGTGGAATAATTGCATATTACCCATGTGCACACCCAATATTTATCCGATATCATAAATGCGTGTGCCTCTACCTCCTGCCGACTCGATCTCTCGGTTGTACCCTTTTCTTTTCACGTGATATATATATGCGGTTAAAAAACGGCGACGCGGCAGCCTGCCGCAGCGCAGACGCTTTTACCCCAATTCTTTTTTTTTTTTTTATTTTTTTCTTTTTCGATAAAAACGTTCACGCATCGCTCTGCGCGATATTTCATAAAAGGCTATCGGAAACCCAGGGAGTGCGGCCGCGAGTGAAATTGAAGCAAAAGGAGCTTATTGACACTCGGCGGCCGGCGGCTGTAACGAACAAATGCACTCCGAGTCCCCGGCTCACTTTGCCCGGCGAAACCCGCAAAATTTATGAAAATAAGCGCCGACTAAGCGCGCGAACGGCCCCCCCCACCACCACCCCTCCTAAGCGTAAAATATTCCGGGAAAAACGGGCGGATTTTCGGCGGCATTAACTTTCATTAGGGACGGGGGGCGCCGTGCCTTTTCGTTTGGCCTCCCGGCGCTTGTGTATCGATCGGCCCGGAGGCTGCGCCGGGGCAAGAGGCGCGCGGATCTCCGGCGCATTAAAGATTCCAAGTGGGCAGCGGGTGACAATGCGCCCCCGGCAGATGCGTGGGCGCGCTTTGAATGGCCCGCCGCCCGAGACAAAGGCCACTCGGCCGGTGTTCCTCCGCCGTCCTCCGGCGGACCGGCTTTCTTTGCCCGTCTTTTGTTGCGTTTTTCTAGGGGGCCGGCGAGAGCGCGGCTGTCTCCCGCGTGTTTTTTTTTTTTTCGGACCTTCCGCAGGGGAATTGTTTCGAGGAAGCGCCGCTCCCGGGCCTTTGGCTACCCTGCCGTTTTATCGCTCGAATTGGACGAGAGGATTCTTTGAGAGCGCCAAGCCCACACCGCCCGCTCAAGGGGAAAACACACCGCGTCTGACCGAAACCGCTACTTATCTACTTGTACCCGGCTTGCTTTCTCTCCAATCCTATATGTATGCGCTCCGCGTGCACGTCAAGTCTCGCGTCCTCGAAATTGCTAGACATATGTCCATCTTCAGCGCACCTTTCTCTTTAAAGATTAATTACAACATTGGAATTTACTCACGTTCGCTTACCTTTTTTGCTATATGTACATTTATTATCATAATGAACTACTTATTCCATGCATGCACACAATAGAGATTAAACTTAGGTATTAATTTTGAAAATAAATACGCGGTAATTAAACTATATTCTCTGTGATACAATAATCTGCGCTACGTACAATTTATAATACAATTCATAATAATTATATCTCATGATTCATCAAATGATGGAATTGAAATATGCTTTTTTTTAATTTAATCATTTACGTTTATTACTACTACTGTGTATATAACAATGTAATCAATATTTATTATCGATATGCGTATGTTATGTTTCATTATGAATTGTAATTTAATTTTAATATTTTTGCTGTAATTTTCTATTATTATATATGTCAAATTAATACTTAATATTTCATAATTAATTTATAATTTAAGCTTACAAAATTTACATTATTGCTTTTTCTTTTAATTAAAATTAAATACGTGTACTGTACATATGTATGTAATGTTTGATTATTGGTGTAAGCTTTATATTCACTGGTGCTGTTTCATTACGACAGATATTTTTGATCTTTATATTAGGTACCAGACTTTGGAGAGTGCAGTAGTTGCATACTTCAGCTGGAAAATTGATCATCGACATTTATTATGTATTATATTAAATAATTTTAATTCATAATTCTGTTTGATTGATATAAATATTTCATTTTGATGTAATAAATCTACATGATACCACAAATTAGAAATCAAATTAGATTGTTAATAGTAATAATTTTACAAAGTTTCAAACAATTTTGCGTATAAACATTAAATTGAATTAAGATACAAAGAAACAAAGTTGATCGAAGACGTCGATAATAAAAATAAAATGTATTAATCTTATTTGAAGAAATCGAGAAAGCTTTTTAACTTTGTAGATAATAATTAAGATACTTCGTATTTTTAAATTTTATCCCTCAGGACGAAGTGATATTAATCCCATAAAAAAATAATAATTATTTGTATAATTTGAACCTCACAGATACATTGAAACGCGAAAATCATACAAAAGTAGCGTAATTGGAAAAAGTTTCTCAAGACGCAAATAAAAAAAATTTAGCAGCTGCAAGTGAAGAAAACATCACGCGAAAAATGTCAAGGTGGAGCTTAGACACATTAACATTGACTTTATTGTACATTGGTATATAAGTAGAAAAGTTCCGTGTTTACTCAGACATCCGCTTTCTTCTTACGCCTGATGACATTCTCCAAGCAACTTTATTCAATTATACTATTTTTGTACCCTTCGAAACCAAGTGTGCGCGAAAACTTGATATTACATTCTATATAATGACTATCCTTTGAACCGCGCAAGAAAGAAAAATCGTTTTTCTTTAAATTAAGTTAGAATCCGACGTATAAGTTGAGAGAGAAATCGAAAAGGAATAAAGCACTTAAGACGATAAGACAATAAATGTAATAATAGTAGTAATAGGAGGTAATACCCTAAGAGCACTTGATAAAACAGTTATTATAGCCATTTAAGTTTCGGTGCAGCCGGGTAATTATAAGACCGCAGCCGTCTCTGGTCGTTGTCTTACGGAGTGAAGATTGAACGCTCTTGGTTTGCAGGTGCCATCGTCCGAGGGACAGTCTCTTCTCATGGAGCTCGGGCTTCGACAACTTCACGGGATTCGTCAACTGGGGATTCCTCCTGCTGGGCATCGGCGGCATCCGCCTTTTATTGGAGAACTTTATAAAGTGAGTTTGCCGCAGCCTTTATATATAAGATTATATCCGAGCGGGGCGGCCGCCGAAAAGCGAAAGCCGGGACGACGACCGCATCCCGGGCAGCGAGGCCATATTTTCAGCGGAGGAGCCCGCCGGCTGATTGCGAGCCGCGATTCCCTATCGGCCGCCGATAAGATTTACGGGCCGGTGCGGGCGGTAATGAAAAGGGCGATCCTCGAGGGCGAGGGTTAATAAAGGCATTTTTCCCGAGGCGCCCGCGCGATTCCGCCCCGTGTAACGAGGCGGATCGGCCGATCGAGCTCAAACGGCCCCGGGCGGCTTGCCGGTCGCCCGCCCGGGCAATCCGCCATTAGGCGTCGGCCTTGGCGGCTCCCCCCGCCGAGCGGGACCAGAGGGCGGAGGGGTCGCGCATAATCGATACATGTATATATATATACACATGTACGTATATATGCATGCACACACGCACGGGCGGATGGACTCGTCACGCGGGCGCGCTACCTTCCCCCGATCGGATGATCGGGCGCGTCCGAGAAAAAGCAAGCTTTTCACCCGGGGCGCAGCCGACAAAAGGAGAGATCCAATTTCGAGGCGGCGGCGGCGGCGGCGGCGGCCGCCGGAATGACTGGTGAAAATCTAATATCTCGGGGGCTTTGAAGTCGCGGGGAGGATAGGGGGCCGGCGCTGCCCCGGGCGCCGCTGCTGCAGCCGTGAAAGGGGCTGCCGGGGGAGGGACGGAATAAAAAAAAAGGCCGCCCAAGACGGCCTGTGCGGCGCAAGGGAGGGTCCGGGACACACTGGCGCACAGGCGCGCGCACACACGTAGGTAGGGCCGGCGGCGGCTCGGCCGTCCTCCTGACGTGCAACATCTGATCGCGCAGGTGCGCCCGCGAGCCGTGATTGATGCGCCGCCGATCGGCCGCCGGATAAAAAAAAAAGGCCGATCGCCGGGCGGGGAATATGCGCGGGGGCCGAGTCAGCAGAAAGCCCCGCCGGCCGCGGCGGTTATATCAATTTTGGGGCAATCGACGCGAGCCGACGACGTCGCCCGGGCGGATTATTAGCTGGATCGCGTATGCTAATCCGGCGGAACTTTCCCCCCGCGGCCGCACGCCGAACTTTCGCCCCGGGAATCAGGCTGATTGATTGTAAACACACGGAGGGGCTCGCGGCCTCGGGATTAGGCTCGCGTTTGCACGCGGAGAGGAGAGGCGGGGGGCAGCGCGCCCGCCTCGGCCATTATTATAATTCCCACGTTTCAGCGGCGGCTGCTCGCGGGGGCGGACGAGTCCGCGATCGATCCCTCGCGGCCGGCCTTTAATGCCCCGCGCGGAGTCGCGGAGCCTGCGGCCCGCGCGTCTTTGCAGCCTAATGCGCACGCAAATGTGTGTGTGTGTGTATAAGGCACGTCGCCGTGTCAAGGTCCGCACACACTGGCACTGGGAATCGCGGCCAAGCATAGACGAAAGGATAGGAAAGAAGGTTATTGAATATTTCAGAGCCAGCCGAATCACGGCATAATAACGGCCGGTTTTCCTCTCCGAAGAGCTATATACACGCCCGCGTTTCTTTTATCCACGGCGCTCGGGCTTTTATACCCGCCGGGGACTACGTACAACTCGGCAGGGGCATTAATGCTGATCTCGGCTCGGAGGCATATGACGCTCGAGCGCGAGACCTATCCCTCCGCATTAAGAGGACATTAACCTCTGTCTATTGCCTATCAATCTAGGCATTGCCACGGGGGAAATTGCCCTCGCAGGCGCGTTCCGACATGCCCGCAGGACCGCCCGGGCCAACTTGCTCGCGACGTCATTTATCTCGGAAGCCACGGTCCGAGCGCCGGGGCAGGAGCGGGAAAAAAAAAATTTTTTTCTCAAAAATTTACATCTTCAGACTTTGGCCGGTAGGTAGTTCGCGCCGACCCCGAGTTGCACGTAATATCGGAAAGTTATAACGAAAGTCGATAAAAAATGCGCGGCGGCGGCGGCGGGGGTAGGGCAGGGGCGTTACGTATATACGTGTGTATATATATATATGCATATATATATATAAGACGGCCGCCGCGCCCTGCCCCGCTTCGCGCGCCCGTAGAAATTTCCCTTTACGAGATTTAAAGCGCGGGATCGATACACGCGCCGGCCGAGCCCCGCCTAAAGGTCGAAA
This sequence comes from Sycophaga agraensis, assembly GCA_018906755.1. Classification (NCBI taxonomy): domain Eukaryota; kingdom Metazoa; phylum Arthropoda; class Insecta; order Hymenoptera; family Pteromalidae; genus Sycophaga; species Sycophaga agraensis. The sequence continues at coordinate 4,151,865 of JACCIE010000004.1, forward strand.
GCGCAAGTTCGAGCCCCTCGCGACGCCCATGAATAATTTTAACGAGGCTTCCTTTTTTTTTTTATCGGCCCCCTTGCGCCGGCAAAAATTTATAAAGCTCGTTATACGGCCGGCCCGACTCGCCGCGAAAGTTACCTCCTCCTTGCCCGGGGTGTATACGTACGTGCATATATATATATATATATACACGTGTCTATGGGGGAAGGCGGTCGCGCGGCATCTACCTCCGCACGCCAGCGCGGTAATAGACTGGCAAGTGACAGGGCGCAATTACACGCGCGCGATCATCATCGTAACGCGCCCCCGGGGGCCACCTGTTTTCGGCGGCTTGTACGTATGGCGGCCGATTCTTCCGGTTAGAGAGCGCGCCAGTAAGGCCGAGCACCGAGTTGATTGAAAATTACCCTGATGTGCGCACAAACCGCCGAGGGAACTTCTGCGAAGGCCTTTGGTGCGTTAAAGCCCCCTTTTCTTGTGTAATTGCAGGTATTACATTCGAATCTGCCCTGGTGTATAAACAATGATCACGATAAAGTTACTCCTGGCAGTTCCTAGGTTTGGATCACCCAGTAAGCTAGATAGTTTCCAGAATAATTATATCAATGTTTACATTGACATTTTTATAGCAATCGCAGTAGGTACAACGACTAATACTGAGTGATGTGGTTTTTTTTTATTTAACCGAATGTACCAAGTGCAATTTATATAACGCTAAATTTGATAAATAGTAGTTATGAATTACGCTCACTTCTATTTAGTAAAGTTTTTAGTTTGCTTGTTAGTTTGGCATGCCACTTAAAGTACTTCTTCAAGTAAATGACTTCAGCAAAAACAAATGACGTGCGTTTTTAAATACGTAGATAGCGTGACACGCGTGCTTAAAAATGATCGAATAGTATAAGTTTACCGGTGAAATAACCTTACAGTAAATATTTATCAACAATCTACGCAATAAAGGCCTTAAATGTTTAAAAATAATCAAAAATAAATTGTTCCGCTGTTTAAGGAAATATCTCTCTAATTCGATTTCAGTATGTAGACTACCTATTTTAAAATTCAATACTCGAGACTACTCAAAATATATCATGTGACGAAGTTTGGGCGATATTCTAAGAAAATCGATTATTCGGTGAACTACCTTAACAGACAATAAGATGACATTGTTAATTATTTAAAGCTGAAACTACTCCGTGTAAGTTAACATGTAGAGCCGGCGCATAACTAAACTAGTACCGCGATCTATTACTGAATATTAATTTTTCTAACAACTAAACGCGGAATTTACATAAATTTACTGGCTTTGAATTATTTATTGGGGTAAATTGATGAAATAGTTTAAATTTCTTTAAATTATAATCTTATTACATCGGGTTATCCGGAGTTGGATATAGCAAGGCATAGTTAGGATTGGTAGATAGAGCTGCCGAGTAAAGTTGTCGCTAGGAGGTATCGGACAATTTGTACGAGGACGCGCGGTAAAGTTCCTCTTCCGCGCGCAGCGCCCGAGTTTATTTCCCAAGGAGAGATGGCCCTTCATCTTAACAGGGGACTTTTTAAAAGCACTGCCGCGAGCGGCGGGGCAAAGAATTAATATTAGGAGGAAAGCCCCCCCACCCCGCGCCTTAACAATACGTAAATCGGGCCGGGGCGGCGGCAGTCCCCTCGGGCACTAAAATTACTTTGCCGCTCGGGCTGCTTAATCCCTCGTCTTACAAGTCCGCGGACGGCCGGGCGGGCCTCTCAATTATTAAATCTCGATCTCTCCTCGGCGGCCCCTCACTTTTCCGCGCGTCTGCGCCCCGCCGAGGGAAAGGAAGAATTGCCCCCGCGCGCGATTCCTCCCGGCAAGCAATTAAAATCTGTTTACATTTTTAATAAAATCCCCGGCGCGGCGGCCACGGCGTACCGACCGAGCCTAATTAAGCGCACTGATGGATTTCGGGGATCGGCGGGCCGCTGTCGTCCACCGGCAAAAAGTTCCCCCCGGAGCAAGTCGGCGGGAAACTTGGCCGGTAATTTATGCATTCAGCCAACTGTTTAAGGGCCCGGGCGCGGAAACGCCACTCGGGGGGATTAGTTCCCCGTGTAAAAGTGTCTTGTTAGCGGGCCCGGGGCCGATAACGGATATCGCCCGGGAATCACGTCCGCGAGTGACGTTTATTATTTACGCCCTCGGCGGCGGCCCTTTTTACGGGCCTCCGCGGGACGGACGTTAACAGCGCCGCGGCGTCCCTCCAGCCGTACTCCAAGGCTCTTGCTTTTGCCCGCAGGTACGGGATCAGAGTGGACCCGAGGCAGTGGTACTTCTTCCTCAGCGGCAAGAACGACGGGAGCAAGGAGCACCCCTCCATCCTCCTGATTTGTTGTAAGTTGATCTCGCCTTCTCCTTCTTCATCCGCCGGGGCTGATACCCGCGGGGCCGCTGAGCCGATGGCTCTCGCCAAAGGCCTCGTCGCCGAGCGAAAAAGACCTTTTCTTCCGGAGCCGAGGCGCGAGACTCCTCCTCTCAAAACGACACTTTCCCTCCATTTTCATTTGCTGTCCTTAACGTCTTTTAACGATTTTATTTTTTTAAAGAATCTCGGGCATTTCGAGTTTCGGGCGAAAATCGAGGGGAATATTGTTACTGCGACCCTTCGGATTTTACTTTCATTTAAAAAGAATTTTTTTATTTGAAGCCTTTTTTACGGGCCAGCAATTTACAAAGAAATCTCGGGAATATTAAAAGAAGCTTTTAATACAATGTTTAGGTTGTAAATTAATATTTAAAAATGCTCAAATGAAGTCAAATATGAGAATGCTTCAAAGTCTTTCGAAATTTTATATCAAGTATTAACTTGTATAATTTTATGTTTAACATATCCGATATCTTTATCAAAATCTTGAGACTAACTCAATATAAATCATTACATGTAAGCTCATCTTAAAGTCTTTTCAAATTTTACTCCATTTGAGGATTTGCGATTTTAAGAAAACCGATTTAAATTTCAAAAGTCTTTCTATATACGCTCTAGAACCGGAAAGGAACGTAAAGTCCCCACTAAGTTTTTTCCAAGGAATGCGTCAAAATTTTAAAAATATCCCCAGATTTACATAATACAATTTCGTCTTAATTCCATCTTAATTTCCTTGAAAAAGTGCAATGTTATACAGTAGATGAATCATTTTAAGATCATAATAAAGATTTGTTTTCACTGGCGAAGGGGCGTCGGGCGGCCCGCATAATCAGCCGAGTGCAATGGTCAAATAATCAAGGATATAGTTCAGGGCCTCGCAGTTGGCGCCGGTAAAATAAATTATCTTGCCCCGCGTTGCCTCGGCCGAAATTCCTCGATCAATTGCGCGTGCGCGAGGGGTTAATTCGCGGGTGGGATTACCCGCGGCTGAGGAATCGGGGGCGCCAACAGCTGCTTCGAAAAGGATCCGGGCGAAATGCTTCAAGTGAGCTCGCGCACAATTACATTCTGCAGGCGAGCCCGCGTGAAAAACGCCGGCGTGCGGGCGACGTCGGCTGAATCGCCCTGCTAAGTGGGCAGATCCTCCCCGAGAGAGCCCCCAGCGCATTAGCATACCCCTAGTGCACGGCGCGAGATGTAATTCTTCGAGGAAGCTGCGCCGCGTCGCCTTAATTGCAATGACACTTTTTCGACGGCTGCAGTAGGGGGCGCACGCAAAGTGGTCCATTTTCCCCCGGGTCTCGGATTTCATTAGCAGCTGGGAGCGAGATAATAGTACTAATAGTAAGTGTTCATTTATAAGAGTAATATCGGTTGGCAGGACTGGATTTCATAATAGAGTAGAGAATTGTAAAAATGACGATTATCACTTTGTGTATAAGCCCGGCTGGTGCGCAAGAGAATACAGCGTAGAAGAAAATATACTAAACTCAAATTCATATTAATTTCATATTAATAGCTTTTACGACTTTTAAAACGAGATCATTGAACAAATGACGTGCACATTTCAATAAAGTGAGGTTAACCGATAGTTAACGACGAAAATAATATAAACAGCGATATCAGTCTATGCTACGAATTTCAATGTGATATATTAATAGTTAGTAATTTATTATATCAATACAAGTATAAATTTGTCGATAAAAAATATATGTAAGCGTTTATTAATTACGTTAATTGATTTCTTCATATAAAATTCGAAGCAATTCATTTGTGTGAGCATGACTAACGTTTCTGCTGGAAATCCATTCCCTTTTTTCATTGATTTCTGATTCTTCATTTTCATGCACGTAATAATTCCGAGAGATAGTACAAAAAAGCAGTTTATAAAAGAAGCTTTCACTCAAATATTACTAGTGGCTTTTTCAGCATTTATTTCTAAATACCTGTCAGATCTTTGAATATAATCTAAAAAAATGTGACTGTCTACCGAGCAATAAAATGTTATTTCTTAACATCCAACACTGCGAACCTTTTAGACGTATGAGAAGAGGTAAATAAAAAGTCAAGATGTACATATCTTGCAAAAATGAAATTGAGGTTAAAGCGCAGAAAACCCGTTTAAAGAAATCGGTAGTACATAATGTAATGATTGCGAAGGAAAGAGGCTTACTCGGGTAATAATTTGGTGGGCCGAGGTAAGAAGGTCCTGGCGGGGTCGAATAAATTTCCGGGGCCGAAAGGGTGCGGCGCGGTCGATCGCGGGAATAAGTGCGGGCATCGACATCGTTCTGCGGCGCCGCCCGTCCCCCCTGTTAAATATGTATAAATCCGCGGGCCGGGCGTTTGACACTCGTCCCCGGCGCCGCCGACACGGAGATTACCAGTCGCATCTCGGGGACCAAAAAAAAAAAAAGGTCGCTGCTCGTCATTTGGGCTCTCCCGTCCATCGCCGCGGGCGCACGGCTTCGATTCGCGGCTTAATGTCCCCCGTCCCGCGCGCACAGCGAACAAAGGCCTTTTGACGGAAGACGTCGCGTAAGAAATTGCAAAAGCGCAGTCGAAAGGAGAGCCGAGGCGGCATTAAAATTTTAGAGCCGCGCCCGGGCGAAAAAGGAAGACAGTGAGGAAATGAAAGGAGGAAAAAAAAAACCGGGGGGGACCGAGGAGAGACGTCGTCCCCCGGGCGGCGATGCCCCGCGCCCGACTGCATTCGCAATTTTTACTATAGGCCCTAGGAGCGTCTACGGGCGCGTTCGCAGCCGCCGCGTACGTGTATATATATATACGGCTTTTCGCCTTTTTTTTTTCGACGCCCTGCCGGTGCTTTTTTTTTTTTGTATCCCGCGTCGCGCTGATTTAACGGCTCGGAGTGCATTCTGCCGATATATGTATATATATACACGCCGAGGCAGGCGAGCGGCGCTCCGCCTTTTTCCTACAAAGGTGCGATTCTTCAAACTGAGTGCAGCAGCTGGGCCGGGGCAGAGGTCGTTTCAATCCGAACAATATAAGCCGTGCCGCGGAAGACGATCCGGGGAATAAAAATTGCCATTAATGAGCGCGCAACAACGAAGAGAGAAAAAAAAAAAAGATAGAGATCGATATTCTGACGCCTCGGAGGCTCGGCTCCCCAGCGGCGGCTGTCTCTTTTTTACCCATTTGCATAATAAATTTCAATCAATTACCGGGGGATCGCGGGTAGGGGAGGGAAAAGCGATTTAGCTCCCCACCCCCCCATGCCCACGCCGAGCGCGCCCCGGCCGATATCCCGCGAGATTCCATCTCCGCGAGCCGAGATGTAATTTAGACGTAATTGAATTAATTTGCGCCGGCCCGCGCCAAAAAGTTTCCCCGGGACAATGTACACGTATATACGTATACGTATACACGTCGAGGCTGTTGCCGGGCGCGAATCGCGCGATCCGGTTGACAAAAGTTGCCCCGGACTTAAAGCCGCCCGGCGACGTATCAGCTGAGCAGCTGGGGCCCCGGCCCCGCTAGCGCCACTAAGCCCCACCTAAGGAGGTGCATTATTCACGCGGTGCTTAAGGGCCGCGGGCCTAATAGTTCCTCGGTGCACATGCGGGCTGCCCGGCCCACGGCGACGTATATACGCCCTTTTTGTTCCGCGCGGGATTAGTCCGCCTCCCCCGGAAGGGAAGTTCGCAGCCGGGATTAATTACCGGCCGGATATAGACTGCGCCGCGGGAGATTAGGCCGCGCCGCCGCGTGTGTTTATACACACGAGGGCGATTCATCATATCAGCGGCGCTTCATTAGCCGCGGAGGCGATATCGCGGGGCCCGGGCGCGGTATCTCCTTACCGACCGAGCCGAGCGGCGGCGCCGGGGACACTAAGCGGCTCGGGCCCGTAAACCGGCTCGCCGCTTAGCTTCTTTCCGCGGGATTGAACGGGCGCGCAGGCGCCGAGGAGAAGTCCGGCCGGTCCCTGAATAAGCAATTGCCGTTCCCCCGGAAAGAAACTAATTTTTGTCCCCCAAAGTCACCCAGGCGCTGTGTATATATAACGCGTGACGTTAAACAAAAAAAAAATAACATAAAGCGCCCGGAGAGGCGCGATAAAAAGGCGTAGGCGCGCGGCGGCCGGGAGGAAAGAAGCCCGGGCGGGGCTCGGCGCCTCGGACCGGGCGCGTTAATTTCCCGCTTTACGAGCCGGGGAGGGTCGGCCGGGGATATAGCCGTCGGGAGAGGCGTCGCTCGTGACGACGCGACAACGTCGCACCACCGCAACGTTTATACTATTCTGCGTCGACGTGGCCCGGCGACGCCGGCCGGCTTCCGCCCCTATCTTGCGTGCGCACCGGCCGGCCCCGCTTCCGTTTTTTATGGCCCCGGCTCCCTTTTACGCTCCTCGTTTTTTATCGTTTGTATGTAGTGTCCCACGAGCCGGGGATCCTCCCGAGTTTATGCAATTTACCCGCCAGAGGGATGCCATTCGGCCCCGGCCCGCAGCCTCTTCCATTTTTTTCTTTTTTTTTTTCCCCCCTCTTTCCCTCGCTCGGGCTGTATCTCGCGACCGATATCTTCGGCTAAGCGACTGCCGGCTCATTCGGTCGCGCCTCGTTTTTCAGCCGCGAGCCGCGCCGCGCCGCCCCCGCGTTACGCCCTGTGCCCAAGGCCGATAAGTAGATTCATATCGGGAGCTTGTAAGACACGTTCTTGCCGCGCTCGACACGCATCTACTCGCATAAATGTAAAGCCGATGTTATCTCGCGGGAAAATTGATTTTCTTTATCGCGCGCTCGAGTCTAGTAGTCGGCGGCGCTGCCGGCGGTACCTGCGGCCCGGGCGTCGCGTCGCGCCGCCAAACAAGATGCGCATTTTAAAATTAGATCGAACAGGTATTTCGTTTCACGCGCTATAATCATTTATCTCCGCCTGAATAATTTATTTCTTTTTCATGAATAACTTGTACCTCCATTAGACCACTTCATTAATTCTCTGGTCCCGGGGCATTAGCCTGTCACGCGTTAACAGATGGTCTTTTTGGTTATACCCCAATTTACTGTCGCGTGCCCCTGTAATGAAAAGTTACACCGTCGATCTGTGTTTTAAATTCCAGCCTCTTGCAGACCCTTCGTTTTTTTTTTCAGTATCAGTCAGTTCGTCGGATACAGCCCGTCCCGTCCATTTCTCAATCACCTGCTCTCCGCAACAGCAGACTTATGAGTGGATCGCAACTCGTGGTTGTTGTTTATTTTTACACCGCGTGCGAGATAAAACCGATGCGTTCTCAAATTCATTTGGCGCATCAAAATACCCGAGCGAAGCGCTATCCCCTTTTTCCCCATCCGGCGGGTGAAAAGTGCGAAAAAAAAATCCCAGGGATTTTTCGGCGAAGCCACACGGGCTGGGAGCCAAAGCGCCCAGATGCTGGCCTTTTCCAGGCTGCGATCGAGGGGAAAACGAGGCCTTTCGTTTACTCTTCGGCGGATTCTTCGGTAATTGAATTGGGCAGCCGAGCGTCGACCCGCCGCGCGGCCTCGTTATCGGCGTGCAGGAGCGAGCCGCGAATCGCGCATCCCTATCAGCTCGGAGCTCGCCGATCTCGCGCGGGCGCTTGGCGCGGCTACTCCCACGGCAAGCTTTAACTTGACGCCGGGGCGAAAGAGACGGCGAGGTAACTCGGAAAAGTGGTTGCTGGAAAATTCTTTTTTTTTTGCCGTCAATGCGTTCAGCCGCGGGCCTACGGGCTCAGTTTCGCGTAATTGGGCTTTGTATTCGCGAACTATACGCTAGCCGCACACGGACCCCCAGTGCCTTATCACCCTGGCGTTAACGCCAAGCGATGAGTATGATCGATCACACGCGTCAGTGGAATCATTGTGCGCTCGAAATTACTAATTGGTACCGGTTAATTTTCTGCGGAAAGTTGACCGGCAAGCCGGCTGGTTGAATTTTCACGGCTGGCCGGACGCTGATGTTTCCACTGCCAGGCTTAATTGTCCCCTGCAGGCGCGGCCAGCGTCCTCGCGGAATCACGCAGCCTCGTTACATTGCGATTTTTGCGTTTTTTTTTATCCGCCACGAGGCGCCTGCTAGGCCACTTTCTCACCGGCTTCGGGTACGAACATTGCGGGCCCGCATTGCTTCCGAGCTTTTCATCCTCTCCCACTCCCGGTAAAGTTTTTGGCTTTATTAAACAGAAAATTCACTGGGATTTTTAGGCGGACGCGTTCATTTTAAATTCATTAGCCATCGGTCCTCGGGCTTGCGGGCGCATAAGAATTGACCGGCGGCTTGGCTTCACTGGCCCGCAGAAAGGAACCGATCGATATGTATACCTCTTTAACGGATCCTCTCCTTTATGAAAATCCCGGGGCGTCCCCGGGGGAATCGGGCGCTTTATCAAATGTGAAGAGGAGCCGCGACATTGTGCGTGAACTGTGCGTCGAGGGACTCTCGAGGGGACACAGAGCGCTCGTCGGCGAAAAAAAAAAAAGAAATATCTTTCCCGGGAGTGCCGGCACGTCGTCCCGCAGCAGAGGCTCGGTGTCGCGGGCGGGGCATAAAGCGCCCTTAATTAAGCAGGGAGACTCGCCGTGACTTTTGTCGCCCGCAGTCGAAGCTTTAAGGCGCGGCCCGTTTTCGGGCGATAATTCAGGCCCTAGGAATTCTAATTTCCTTAATTACCAAAGTTGAAAGGCCGCGCCGTTCCTCTTCCCCTCAATCCCTGTAATGCATTCGGGAGCGTAAACGCACGTGAGGCCCGGGCGGAGATGTATATGCATGCAGAGCGGCTCGGGCAGCGCCCGGTTGCCCCCGCAGCCCTTGGCGCGCCCGCCGGAATAATCAAATTTAAAGCGAGATGTCGCCGCGATCGCGTGCGTGCGGAATGACTCGCACCGGGTCTTTTTTACGTGGCCGAACGCGCGCAGATTAGCAATCTAGTAATAGCTTTTTCTCGTCAAAGGATTTATTTTCCTTTTCCGCGCGGAGATACCTGTTTCATAGTTCGCCCGGCGTCGCTCTTTCTTTCCGCGTAATACAATCTAGTGAAAGAGTCTTGGCCCGTCCTTTCAATGCGCTCCGGGCCCAAGTGAAAATAGGGAGTGGCCGCGTAAAAAGTTATGTTCGCGCATTGCATTCTATTTACGTCGCTTAATTTTCCTTTAATTTTTATGTTACAATAAAATTTAAGACCGCTGAATTGCGCCAAGGGAATTACGTGCGCTGACTGTGCGAGAGCTTTTTTCTCTCCCCGGCTGCGAGATATATACCTTTTGCGAAAGATTACACGGCCGGGAAAAACTTGTACTTATACCGGAAATTTATATTTAACTTATTGTTTAAAAACTGCAAGTGGCCGCGCGAGGATGAAGTGGAAGTATTTCCCGACCGCTTAGTAGCGCGACCGCGCTTCCATGGATGTAATGTTTTTAAAGCGTGGAGAAAATTTGGGCAATGAACAAGAATGGGCAACGAAATGCCGTTTAAAAAAACAAGCTGCACGCGCTTCGTTACGAAATACGCTTGAAAAAGTAGTTGCGCAGTTTTTTTTAGAACCGCAGCGAGTTTACACATATGATTAAACAATGTCGAGCTTTGTTCTTGAAATATTAAAAAGGCCGAAATTTAATTCTTTTCACAAATTTCGCACAGTGTATAATGATGCATAATAAGCGATGCTGTGAATCAGTTGCCTCGAGTTGTAGAACACAAATGAGGTACAACCGCTTTATTGTAAGCCTCCTATCCCGCGCTAAAGTTATGGCTAGGTAGACGCTATTTTTTCTGTTTCAGGTAGTTAAATAAAAAGATTGTGTAGGGTTAATAACTTTTATCTAATAGAGTTACTTTTTACGGCTTTGCACAAGTTTCCCAAGAAGAGTCTAAGTATATAATTCCGTGTAACTTCAGAAGGTTTTTTAATTAGTGCTCTTAATCAGCTATAATAAACAGCATGAAATTATAGGCATAAAGTTTATACGGCGAAGGGAGATTTTTCCATAAAAATTACAATAAAATCCGCCGTGATTAAGGAACATCCGAAAGTGCAGTAAAGCACATATCCCCGGCTGCAGCGGCTAGCGGAGGCGGGAAATTATTTTGTTACCGCTCGCGCGCGTTCGCCCGCTCGACATAAAGTTCCTCGAAATAACCTTATCAGGATTATACGAGCCGGGGAATTCATGGAAATCTCGGGGACACGTCCCCGGATGTCCCTCCGATCTTTCAACTGTGGAGTAGTCGCACGTTAAAGAAAAAGAAAAGGGTCATCTCGAGGAATATGCCCGGTATCAAAGGGACCAGGACGAGGTAGCGGAAAACCGGCCGGCCCAATAAACGACAAACAGAGTAAAGCGTTTAATCCGCGCGAGTGACGCGGCGCGAACGACACTCGACGATGTAACAAACTGATCTTGAAGCCGGCGACCGCGGCGTCAACTTTTACGAGGGGAATTATATCCTCGACGGAGGGGCGAGAATAAAAAAAAAAATAAATAAATAAATCGCCCCTCTAAGTCCGGGGACCGGGTCAGTTTGTTGGGATTCTTATATTCTCCCCCGCCGCGCGGAGCCAGAGGATTTAAAGCCTATAATACTTTAACTTCTAACGCCCGCACATTCGCCCGCGCGGAATTTCCCGAGCTGTTCGAGACGGCGCGCGAGGTGGGGGCAGGTGCAGGGCGTCTGTTTAAAGGCTGCGCGTTCTTTTATTCCATTTTTGTTGCATCCTCCCCACCCGCGGGAGAATATCGAGTCTTTTTTTTTTTTTTTTTCAACCGGCCGGAGCAGGCCCATATTCGCTTCTGTTAGGGCGCCGCCGAATTTCCTCGGGGGAGGCGCGCGAAATAAAATCAGCGGGCATATATTCGCCCGGTGCTCTTTCCCGCGGGTTGTATCGCGCGGACCGCGGCATTGTGCGCGCGGGGATCCTCTGTTTTGCCTCGCGCGCCCTTTGAAATTTCCTTTTTTTTTTTCTCTGTAAAGCCCCTAATGAAAATTTACAAGGCGTCGCGCAGACTGGAGGGCCGGTTTCGCCGGGGGCTGTAGATCGCGGGGCTTAGGTTGGCCCGCCTGGCTTTCCGAATTTATTATAAATTTACCTCAATCAGCGTCGCGGCCTTTCTCTGTACGCGCATTGTTTTTATTGCAGCTGCAGCCTGGAGGTCCGGGGGGGTCGAGGGCTTTGTAACCGAATTCCTTACACGTGGGATATGCGCGCGCCCTTTTTTCGCGGGGGTGCAACTGTATTCAGTTGCGAACAAGCGGTAGAGTTGAAAAATAAACGGAACATATATATATATATATTCGATAAATATACATATCCCTCTGCTTTAGTATCCAAATAAATTGGAGCTTTTGAATTATTTAGCTCTTTATTCGAATGTTTTATTTGCTTCGGTATTTCGTTATAAGCGAACATTTTTCGCCAGATATAAAACCAGACGTACGATGTAAATCCCGAATTGTAAATACAAAAATTCACTCGGTTTTTTAGGATTAGGAGCACACCAGCAAACCGATCGATATTATACACGGTAACTTTGGTCGTACAATAATAAAGGCGTGCAAGGAAACTCGCCGTTTTAAACGGTACATAAGCATAGTTCTGAAAATTCCGAAGTTTGCTTCACCTCGTAATCCGCGCTTTATCCAAAAAGAACCGCGCGGCGTTACGCCCCGTAATCTTCGTCAGCAGTCGATTACTTCAGGGGGGGGGGGGCAAACTCGACGCGAGGGAGGATCGAGGTCCAACCGAGTGTTACACGTCGCCCGGTAATAAAGCTAATAAACCCCGGATCGAAGGCCTGTAATTAACCTCGGGGCGCGGCAGCCCCTCTTTTCCCGCGGACGGCCCGTCATTTCACGGGCAGGCGAGTCGGCCATACAGCCGCGTGGGCCGCGTCGCGCGGAAACTTTCGTCGGAACTCCGGGGTGCCCCCCCGCGCTAATTAACAAGCAAACACGGCGATTATTTTCACGGGGCCGGGCGGCCTCCTTTCTTTCTTTCTTTTTTTTGCACCGAGTGGCAAGTCACGTATGTATATGTTGCGAATCTTCAATTAAAGGCGAACAATAAAAAACCGCGGGCGCGAACAAAGTAGCGCGCGCGAATCGGCCCTAATTGGATGATATTCCGGGCGGGCAGCTCGGGCTTCCCGGAGAGCCTCTCCAGACAGCTGCCGCGTGTGTACACGTATACGTGCACGTCGGGGAGATTGAAGATGTGGCCCTTGACGCCCCGGGCGCCGCGCGCCTTTCCGCCGCCCCGCGGCACCGCCTCTCTTTTCCCGGGCGGGCCGCAGCCGCCTCCCGGTGGGGGCGGGAGAGTCAGCTGGCGCCAGGCGCTTACATCGCGCCCCGTCGCCTGCGCCCCTGTAATGTTTACGCAAGGGCGCATCGACGGGCGCCGGGTGCATTAGCGCGCCCGCCCGAGCTTCCGGCTGCCCTGGAGAGGGCGGAATTTTCCCGACCATTCCGCGATAATTGACACGACCCCTCGCGCGTCCGCGTATACAAAACACAATCTGAAGGATTCTTTGTTTCTTTTCTTCTCCTCTTTCTTTTTCCCTCCCCAGATTCCACGGTGCCGGTGGTCCTGTGCCTGCTGATCGAGAAGGGCCTGTCCATGGTGAGTAGGGGCGTAGCCCCGCTTGGGCCTCCAGCCGCGTTAACGGCCCGCTGGCCGTTAGCGGCCCGCGTAAACGCCCGGGCGATCGATATCGGCGGCCCTCTTTCCGCGGGCCGGCCACTCGGCAGACAAATGGAAATTCGCCTGGCGCGCGGGCAGTTAGCTTTACGCCCCGCGTAAAAGCGGATCGCGCGCGACTTGGCCTCGGCCGCCTTTTACGAGGCGGATTAACGCCGGCGCTTGTTATACGACTCCGGGGCCGACGAGTGCTTCGATTATTAATTGTAATCGGCCCGGCCGATCGATACACGCGGGGTTTATACACCGCGCGGCTTTTACTTTACGCGGTCGAGATATCGCCGGGGCGGGAGTACCGGCGCGTACCCGGGGCTTTTTTTCTTTCTCCGCCCGCGTAAGCCCTCTGTTCGCTAATCGGTAGGCGGCCGCGGCGGCGCCGGTGTAAGCCGAAGGCGCTCTCTCCAAAAGTGGACGAAGCAATTTTCCAAGTGTACCGAGGGCCGCGCGCGAGTTGGGCGGCGAACCCTTAGCCATCGAATTAACAGGTATTCCTCCGGCGGGAGGGGGGGGGACGGGGGGAGTGCGCTACTTGGGTAAACGTCGCCGAGTTCGCCGAGTATCCCGGACGGTCAACTGACGAGGTCTTCGAGTGATTGGTCCGAGGCGCCGGCCGGGGGGATGTACTCGGGATTCGCGCGGCCCGGATGTTTCGAATTGTTTCGCTCGATCGGCCCGGCACTCGGCGTAATTGCGCGCGCGGGCCCGACTTAAGGACGATTCTTCCAGAGCATCATGGCGCACGGCCCGGGGATGGTCTTCCACGTGGTCAACCTCATCGTCATGGTCCTTATGCCGATGGTCGTCATCCACGTGAAGGAGTCCGGATTTAGCTTAAGTAAGTACGACCTCCTTTCCAGCCACTCGCGCCCACCCGATATATATGTGAAGTACCGTCCCCGCTGTATATTCCCTCTGCGCAACTCTCCTCCCTCCCTCGCTCTCTCGCTCTGTCTCTCAAAGAAAGAGAGTGCCTCCTTTGGTAACGGTAATTAATTAATGTTAAAAGTGCGCTCGACGACGAACAATAATTGCGCGGGCCCTTCCCTAAAGAAGCGAGGTATATTTTTCTTTTTTCTTCCAACCCAATTGTAGGCCTGCGCGGCAATGTAACTGGAAGAAAAAGTTAACGATGTTTGAAGCGCGCTCAGCCCTGTGCGCGTGCGTTATTAACGACAAACATTATTAGCCCGAAGCGTTGTTTATTCTGTCCGGCTCTCATTTTTTCCCGGGGCTTATCAAATTAAGCAGACTGAAAGAAAGAAAGAAAGCCCGGGAAATTAAGCCGCAGCGCTACAGGCAATTGTTGACAGTCGGCATATAGTTTGCCGACTAAATCAGTCCGAGCGGTTGCATTGTATTTATTCAAGGAAAGCACCGACGTTTTTGGCTCTCCTGGCGAAAATAACCTTACAATGATGCTACCTCTATTCCTACCTACTATTGTTTTGAAAGAAATTTCTGGCGATCTGAAAAATGCTTTTAATAAATTAATTGTAATTACTTTATTTCAGTTAACCTTTTATTCATAGAGGAACCTTATCCAACAACTCCTGTGGCTATTTATACTAATTATATTGTTCAGTTACAGTAGAAATTATGACCAGTAGTAATTGAGATGGATCTTGTAGGCACGTTGGCTGTGTCAGTACCGTATATAATGCTAGCACGTGTAATCAATACTTTTTTCAATTATTTTAGAGTTCGATCTGACTATGCTGTTTACCCCAGTGGATGAAGGTTTACAGGTTGTTGTCTTGTTTGCGAGTCGTGAAGATTTAGAGAAGAGAACGTTTTTTTTATAAAAAAGCAGTACCTTGCTGTTTAATTTTAAAGAGCAGGACTGCCCCTCTGATGAAGTGTATCGACGCGGCACAACGCGATGTCCGGTGCAATGCGCGCTTCCGCTCTCTAGCATCTGCACGGAGCAACCCAGGCGATACCAGGGAATGCCCCTCGTACGCGCCAGTGGACGGTTGTCCGCTTCGCGCTAGGGTTTCACGTGCCTTTATACGGATACGCCGCGTGTGTGGCCCAGAAGCTCATTGGAAGTCTGGATTACCGATCCAGTCGCAAGCTGGACTTCGAGTGTCCATCCCGCAATGAGCGACATAACCTCCGCCCCTCACATTCGAACGGCAGAGGAGGAGGCCCTGATTGGGTGCTAAAACAGGAAAGGGTAGGCCCTCCTATCGGCACGTTTGCAATGGGCTATCGCGTGAATGCTGCAAATGCGTAACCGGAGGAAAAGCCTGGCACGCCGGTACGCGTGTGCATGTGGACGTCAGCTTGACGTTCGTTAGCCCAACAAGATCAACAATTCTATTTCAATAATTTAATTAACACAGATAGTGCCTTCAAACCCTTTTTCTTTTGAATAATATCCATAATGGATTTAACGAACTTGTCGATACCACTAGTGTAAATGGCTGAGGCGTTTACAAGCTCCACTTGAAGCAACAAAAACTTTCTACAATCCTCCGCTACTCAGCATATTTCCGTTATCGCGTATAGCACTAGTTAGGCGGCTCTTAAAGATGAAGTCCTCCTCGACGACATCTAAGCTCCGGTCTTTTAGTATTTTAGCCTGTGTTAATCACAATGTATATAGTCTCGAGTATATGAATCAAATGTTCAATTTTCTTCCAGATTTAGTTTGTTGAAAACGCCAATTCACACTGTTCTTACTAAAATTGCTAATAATTTTCCCATCGACTCTAGACATATTGTTCTGATTGCGACCATTGATTTTTCAAGGACTATTTACAAATTGTGTTCAGTACCAGACGGAAAAGAAGAGCATCGAATAAACTTCTTTTTGATGGTCTGCTAGTCATTTTATTTACACGTGAACGACAATCGTCGCTCTTGAACAATCAACCTGTAGTTACGCGATCGTCGAAATTCGCAGAATTACTACTGCGAGGCTTGTGGAGTCCTGACCGCTCTTTCCAAACTCCTGAGACTACCAGGACGCGTCCGCTCGTGAGGTGCCGGGTACGAGGACACAGGCTCGCCCCCAGGTGTCTGTTCACTCCGGTGCAGCTGGCTGGCCTCCGCGTACACTTTCCCTACAGTCCCTTGTCAGCCGGGTGATCGGGACAAAATCCGCGCGATTCCCAATCCAGCGTTTTTACCCAGACTTTTGCCTACATGAACATAAACAAATGACAGGTAATAGACACAGGATCAATACTCCGAATCACAGATACAATTAGTAAGGTGTCAATTGGAGGCCTGGTTCGGTGAGATCGTTAAGAATTGTCTCTCGTAGGTTAGACAATTATTTAAAAGCCATAGGAGTTTCCGATACTATCTGTAATTGAATAAACTTTGAATAAACTTGACCAAATTTTCTTGTATTCAGCATGTAACGGATTAAATTGTATTCAGGAAGGTCAGATGACAAGTTGATATCAAAACAAGTTGACTAGCTCGTTTGAGAGTAGACAAAAGAGTGAGTGCGCTCCTTACCGTCGTGCGCGAGTCACCTCATGGCTCGCGGTCGTCTCTCACCCCCACCCGTATAGTACCTTTGTTCGTTTAGTCGTCGGCACGACGTGCCGTTGCGACAAAATCCCTTGTCTGCATTTCCTTTACCTGCGCGCGTTCACTACCAAATATACTCCTTGCCACGTTGCCGCGTTTTAACGCACGTCTGTCGTGGAGATAACTCCAGACAACATTAGTGGGCCTCGGTGCCCGTTTCGTTAAAGGGCTATCGAGGACGATATAGTTAATTTAATTTATATACATATTCTTTATGTCAATACTTATACCAACGTACCACACCATATAATACTATATACTACTTACAGAGTACATTTTAAGCTGTATTAATTATTGGAATGGTTCTTTTTTAAATAATCTTATCGTGAATTTAGAGTTACCATAAGGTACAGTTATTTCCTGATCTCTATAATTTTATTTTCTTAAAAGATTTTTTTTCGTAATTCTACAACATAAATAATTAATTCGGTAAATTATTCTAACAGATCTTTGGGATACCATAATACTATCTCTTTCAAGGACATTTCAGAGCATACATTAAGCATCAGTCGTTTATCTCGAAAGTACTGCGCTAACTAGATTTACGTATGTCTCTAAATTTGCAATCCTGTACTTGGGTTTCTCTTTCCTTACAAAGGTTTCGTATTTATAGAATAAGCAATATGAATCAACAACATTGCATTTCGTCTCGGGTTTGTTGGTAAAACTTGGCATTAAGGTTTAAATACAGACCGATCCTGCTTCACACGCATTAATATTATAATATCATTTTATCTGAACAAATTATTTATACTAATAACTACATATATACTTATCTGTTCTCTGGTATAGCTCAAAAATGTCGACTTCTACATGAGTTCGTTTTAGTTACCCTAAATAATGCGCAACTGCGATCCCCTTTGATAAGTAGTTCGACCCCATTTTCTATACATTATGCGTACTCGACAAATGTTTACATTTCATAGATTTAGTAGCAATGAAACCTTTATAAGCGTAATTTATCAATATCTATGCTCTTTAATCTAAATATCAGTGTTTACTGTTTATTCTCCTCAGTACAGTTATAAAGCGATTATTTGATTCATTATACATTAATAAATCTCATATGGTATAATATGCGATTATAATATTATGTACTTTGTTTAAAAAAACCTTTAATTTATTGTACAATTCTCTAACAAGCGGAATAGAGATTTCAACATTATGTATAAAAATTAATTAAATAAGCTTAGAAATTCGTGAAAATTAATGTAAAATACTCAAACAGTAATGACAAGTACATGAAAATAGCTTACCTTCCTTTTATATTAAATTTAATGTAACTTTTTTTAAGTGTAGATTTGAAATGAACTTATATCATAATTCCAAATGAATTTATTTTATTATAATTCGCTCTGAAATTATACATTAATCTTGCTAGCTTATAATATCAAAATATACGTTACCTTGATTGTTATGCTCTGTGCTAACAGTATTTACGCAATGTAAAACCGAAATACAGATATTTAATTAATGATCACAATATTAATAAAGCAAAACGAAAAATTATATTTTGATGCGAATTATAATATAATAAATTCATTTGTAATTATGATATAATTTTTTGTTTTGCTTTATTAATATTGTGATCATTTATTAAATATCTGTATTTCGGTTTTACATTGCGTAAATACTGCTAGCATAGGGGACAACAATCAAGGCATGGATTTGTAATAGAACATTATTTCTTGATGTTTAAAAAATTTAAGTTACTCTCTTTAAAAAATGTCACAATGTAATGACATAGTAATTACTGTAAAGCAAAGTTGTTATTTCTAAAAAATTTGAAGGACCGATTTGTTCAGTTGTGTAGATGTGGGGAATCATTTAATCGAGTATTCGTGAATGTCGCATGCAGCGCGCTGTGATATCAGTAATTACTATTAATGCTCATGAGTTTAATTGTAAAGCGATTGAGTGTAATTTTGATGCATACGCATGTACACACTTTAAATAAAAAGTAGAATTCTTCTGGGGATATTACGTAATGCTAACCAAAAGGCGACTCTGAATTTCCAAGCAATTGTATATTCAAGAGAAAGGACTGGGCAATGCCACTCTTCTCGGCAAATAGGAGATTAAAAGATAACAGGATCAGGAAGAAAAATCACCAGGCGAGATAAACGAATACCGATGTCTAGATGGATAATCTACGGTGGAAAAGCGAGACGGGGGCGAGGCGGAGACGCGCAATGGCAGTGCCTTGAACGAGGCCAGATTTAGCGCTCGTCGACTAGCGGGATTCGCCCATCATTCGCGGGTGGGTGGGACACACGGCGCCCGGCTCTTCGACTCCTCGCGTCGCCCGCAATTTGTCCCGGGTTACGTGGCAGCCGCTGCGGAATAAGCGCCGGCCATCGTTCCCGCATGCAAATGTAATTACAGCGCGCGTCGTCTCGGGTCTGCGCCCGCGCGTCCCTTGATCTATCGCCCGAGTAGGCGGGAGCCTCAAATGATCGAGCGACTCGTCGATTCGCCCGCGGGGAGAAAGAGTAATGCCGCGCCCCGGGCCCCGCGGTATAATTAATTAAAACAGCCCAGCATGTTTCAATTACCCGGGCGACCCGCGGGAGTAACGATCGGTTATACTAATTAATATAATTTTTCGAGGTGGGAGGGGGTCGGATGATCCGGGCCTTGATTGGATTCGCCACCCCCCACCCCGCGGCCCCGCCCCTTTTTCCAAACTTTTTGACTTACGCGCGCATGGGCTTTTAATTAATTATAGCAGCGGGGGTCGAACTGGCATTAGCCCGCGCCGCTCGGCCTGTAATGTCGCGACAGCCTTTGTAAAAGAGCCGCGGGGAAGTGCAGCGCGCTTAGCGGAACTTTTCGCCGGGAGCCGAGCGCCCCGGGGCATTATTATTCCTATCACTCGCACGTACTAACGCTCTACATCGAAACAGCTCCCGGCTCGCCCGAGAAGGATAGCAAGGGTTCAAGAGGCCAGAGAGGCAAGAGACGTGATCGAGGCGGACGCGTGACGTGTGTGTCTGCTCGGGGGGGGAGGCCGGTGTATAAATGGACCCGCGCTAACGCATGCTGTAAATACCTAAGCGTTACGAAACTCCCGTCGCGCGGCCCAGGGGAACGAGGCGATCATTAAGCGGACTCGTGCATTTCTCCTGCGTCGATCGAGCCCAATGATCGATGTAGAAACCGGATTATTAGTCAAGTTGCAAAAAAGAAAAGAAAACGGAGCGGATTTCAAGTCGTCCGGGAAAACCTTGGAGCATCGTGATTTTAATAGACCCGCGGCGCTCGGCCGATGAAAAAAGAAAAACGGCCGGAGAAGCCCCCGCAGGAGGGATTCGCGAGACCGAGCGTACTTTTGGGCGCAGGCCTGGGGGAATCGCGCGGCTCGATCGGCCTCATTACCGAGGGCCAATTTGAAAGTGAAATGCGAGCGTTGCCCGCGCGCGGGGGGGGGCCTTCCAAGAAGGTTAATTGGCGCAAAGCGCCCGGGCGAAAGTAGGGCCGCTCACTTGAAAATTTGATTAATTACTTTGTTTAGAAAGTTTAGGTGGGGGGAGGAGGGCGCGGCGCACGCAGGCCTCGCGGACTTATATTCGGTCGGCCCGAGGGCGGCCGCAGTCACGTAGAAAAGCCATTCGGTCTGGCAATAAAAAAAAAACGCCGGGGTGAGGGGAGGGAAAAAGCCGGCGCAGTATTTGCCCGCCGCGTTAAGTGCCACTCGGTCTCATATTGTTTTCCAGAAAGTCCTTAGGGCTCGTGGGGGGTGGGGGTGGGGGGGAGTGGCCGCCCCGGCGAGAGAGCGCAATCATTAGGGCGGCCCCGGGGGCAGGTTGGCCCCGCGGCCTGTACCTGCCGATTCCTCGTTTATTTATATTTTGACGTATTGTGCCGCGCCTCCGCGGTGTTATTCCTCGGCGGGATTAGCTTTTAGGGGCGCGTTACCGGGAAACTTTGAGAGGCGAGAGGTGCCGCGGGATACGCGTATACTTTTACTCGCCCGCTTCTCCTAATTATATGAATTCTGCATTCAAGAGTATATATTCACCGTACGCGTTAAGGCGCTCTCGAAACAACTGTGCCGCAGTTGGAGGAAATTTACTAAACGCTCCCCCAGCGTGTGTTGCGCACTTTAAGCATCCCTCCCCCGGCTATTTCTGTCAATTAAGATAACGCGCGTGGGTTTTAGGCGGCGGGGCCGAATGCTAAAAAGGTGTAAAAAGTACCTGCAATTTTCTCCGAATATATGGCGCCGAGAATTGAAAATGCGGCCCGAGGAAAGGAAAAGCAAGCGGGAACGGTGCGCAAGGGAGCCGAGATCTCGGATCGCCTGGGAACAAGTAGTAACGGACAAGCGATGAGGGACGAGGGCGTAATACGGCAATCGCGGGACATTACCCTCATTACGCCGAGCGGCAAACTATCGTAAAACTTTGGCTCGGCGCGACGGGAAGCAAAATTTCCGGGCGGTCTTTCTCGCGGCCCCAGTGGAAAAAGCCAAGAGGACGCGGTCGAAAATTGAAGTCAAATGATATCCGCCCGCGGCAGTAATTGCCCCAGAATCCCGCGAATGGAAAAGTCCGCGCCCGGCCCGAGTGTAACGGCATTAGGCCGGCCATTAAACTTTGTTGTAAATTAGACGCACATCTTTCGGCCCCGCGAGGAAGCCTGCCATTGGGGCCGAATTGCGGGCGGATTTTGCGCAGTCGAGTTGGTTATTCGGGTTATTACATCAGTTAGTATTCGGGCTTGTTTACCCTCTCGGCGCGAAGGGGGCGCGACGCGGGCGCCCGGATCCCCCGGATTACCGAGTCGCGCCGATTTGTTATTCAAAATTCGTGCAAAGTCGCGGGCCGCCTCGTCAGGCTCTGCGCCCCTCGGCCGAACGTAATTTCCGGGGCGCGCGGGCACCTCCGGGGGAGCTCCTTTATCTTCCCTGCCCCCGGTCTCCGCAAACGCGGACCCTTGCTACTTTTTTTTTTTTTTATTCCCTCTCCGTGTGCTTTCCTAAGGGATTATGTCCGAGGACACGCGCGCCTCGGGCCGCCCCGTCCCGGCGCCTGATTATTATTGGACTTGGGCCGATCCGGCTAGCGCGGAATTACGAAATTTTCATCCTTGCTGACGGAAGTTGGCGCGGATTGTTGAGCGCCGAGTTACATCCTTCGCGAGGATTCAATTACGCACGGCAGAATAATGCGGCTCCTTTGAATTATCAGATTAATGCTTTTCTTTTTTTTTAGGCTCTTCGGCTTCCTGATAACTCCGTCAAATTTTCCAGAAATGGAAATTGACGGCGGAGCTCATAACTCGACGGAGAATTATACGATTCGAACATTGTTCGGGCTGGGAATAAAAGGGAAAAGCCATCACCCCGTCTCTCTCTGGGTAACTTGGCGCGCGTCAATATCTCAATTGGCAAAAAAAAAAAAAGAAAAAAATTTATGCCTCTTTAAATATTCATAAAAAAAATAAAAAGGAAAATGACAACTTCGCAGGCCCGCGCCGAGTTAGCTCTGTATAAAAACGAGCTTTTAGGCCGACCTTTATAAAAACGTCGGCTCCAAGCGAACCGACGCTTCCGTTTGCACAGGGACTGCTCGGGCCAGACTTGCGGCTGCGCCTCTATTTCCACCGTAGGTTCTCCAGACGCCCGCGCCGCCAACCAGCGTCAATCATCTACCCCCGCGGGCAAAGCCCGCCAAGGACGCATTGTTACTCGCCGGCTGTAGGAGCTGGCGCGCGAGGCAATCGTTACCCTGCCGGGGCGTGGGGGCGGGGGGGGAGGGGTACGGGGCACGGGGACCGAGTCGTCGCGCGCTTCAGAATTCAGCAGCCGCTGCGGGAGAGGCAGAAGTCAATTCCGCGAGTCGCTCGCAGTTCGGCGAAGCGTGAAACGCCGGGCCCTCGGCGCAACTTGGCCCCTGCCGCGACGCGGCTACCTTTCAATTGCATTTGTACTCGGCCCTCGTAATGCCATTATCGGTCGCTCGCTTGTCGACAAAAATTACGCCACCCACGATGCCGATGGCTGACTGTACAGTGGATCTTTGATTGGGAGCATCTTCCGGTGGATTCAGAGCTGAATCGTAGCAGTTGTTCGGGTCTGTTAGATTTCTGAGGTTTACGCAAAATAAAAGATAGGTGAAACGTGCAGCTGGTTAAAGTCCCCGTGCGTTAATCTAATTATAATTTATAGTCCAGGAAGAAATATCACCTAATAGAACTCTACAGATGATATGGCAATAAACTCGCGGATGTGTTAACTGATCGATTTAAAGGGTATTTTATAGCCAGTTTACGACTAGAACTTGTGTGTTAAATGACTTTCTGGGCTATAGTTGCTAATAAAATAAAAACTTTACAAATGCAAAGAAGTATAAATGTGTTGCGACTTAAGGGTTAAAGTACGGTGCCCTTTTTCATAATTGATTTCTATTGCATTTGCAGATGAATATAACGCGTTGGTCATTACTAACGTATCTACTATATGTCTCTTAAAACAAAGTTCAAATTTAAAAAAAAAGCGAGCCGGGAATGTATTTAGATGCGAGAGCGAAAACATCTTCGCAGAATCCCGCTTAAATGGACGAGGGTTGGATTAGGTGAGGGGGAGATTCTCGATCGCGCGACGGCACGAGAGCGTCATTTTTCGCGCAGAGAGTGGAAGAGGGAAATAGCCCCCGTCGACGGGGCGCTAATTAAAACAAAGGGCGTCTTAAGGAGTGAGTGACGCATCGGGCTAATCCAGGGAACGCAGCGGCCGGCTAAACGGCCGACAAAGGAATAAACATTCCTGGGTAAAAGAGGGCGAGTCCCCGAGGGCCGGGGGGGGGGGGAGAGATAACCGGAGAGGCGCCCAGCCGCTGGGCTTTAATCGAAATAATGAGGCGGGCCGCTTTAGCTCCGAGGTCAGAGGGGCGGGGAGGAAGAATCCGGCCCCGGGAACAATAGTCGTAGTAATCTCACGCGGCGGCTTTCTCTCCTCCTTACATATATATCTATACGCCCGGCGTAATGCTCGGCGGGCCCCACGAGAAAGACCTGGCTACACGTGTAGCGCGCGCGCGGGGGAGGCTGCTTGCACGTATTTACATAGGGAGCGGCCCTGGAGGCCGGCCAACCTGTTAGGTTAACTACCTCGTCGCGCCACCCCCGCCCGGATAATAGCCGGTCCGGGTAATCCGTCCGAAATTAGGAGGGGGAATTGGTTTCCTTTTAGCCGGTGCGCGTGCCGGCGCATCGGCCGGATCAAAGGTCCGCTCGGCCCCCGGTCCTGCTGAGCCGGCGCTCCCTCGGCCGCGTGCGCGTGAATTTTTAATATGCCGCGCCCGGCCTGCGCCCGCTTTAATATTGCACGGGCGAACGCTTTCTGGTTTTATACGCGCAACCCGGACCCCGGCGGCGCCTGTTTTCGAGGAGATAGGCTTCGCCGGCAGCACCGGGTTATTGCCCACCGGCTATTTCGCGTTTTTACAAGTCGACCCTCCGAGCTTGTACGCGCTCGCATTGCCTGCTGTGCGGCTCGGCCATACTCGATTCGACTCGCCCTACTTCACATTTTAAAATCCTTCACGGCCAATAAATCCTTTCAAGGCCGCTTTTTCCTGTAAATGTAAATTTCCCTTAATATGGGATTAACTGCGAAAAATTGTTCTTGTACATTTGTAGGTACAAATTGTGGATATAACCAGTACTATGGGGTTACAGAAAATTATATTAAGATATTAATAGTAATTATTATTTCTGGCCACGGATGTAGAATACGGAGTACAATCACGCAATCACCAAAGAAACAAAAATAAATTGAAATGTACCGTTCTTTTCATATCGCAGTTGGTAAATATTTTCTATCTAGCATGCTGTAAGCCCACTACAGAGCTGTTGCATTCGTAATATGCTTTTAAATTACTATTAAGAAGATCTAAAAAAGTTTAAAAATTATAATTTCAATGAATTGCAAAAACTTAATATTGTTTTTATTGTAGGTTTTTGCTTAAGGTTTTATTATACAAAATATTAAAACATAAAATGCATAATAATATTCACTTAATTACAGCATTAATTCAAATACATAGTTCACATCTACATTTAAATTGCAGTCAGTACTTTATTAAAATCAAATACATTGGATAATAATTGTAGTAATACGACTAAATTAGAATAATGAAAATATCGGTTGGAATAGAGAATCCTCTATCAATCAAGACGATAAAATTACGAGTACATATATATCCCTTGGACCTATAAATCAGTCTCTACTATTCTACAAAAACTGTATAATAATGAAGTTGGTTTATACTAATTTATGATTAAGCACCTCAATGTTTCTTCGACGTTTTCCCCGCAATGACTTCCAAGGTATATTCCGAAGAACAAAAGTGAAACTTATACATTTCACATATTATCGGAGCCATAATTTTCTTACGAGCTTGGAACATTCGATAGTAGCCCCGAGTGCCGTCCCTTAAAAAATCGAGCCTCGATAAAGCCCCCGTAATCTGTCCCCAGGCATCGGAGGGGCGCAAGAGGGAGCCGAGGCAAAAAGTTACGCAGTAAGAAATATTTACAGGCGACCCTTTGACACGGCATTAATCCCCGGAGGTATATACGAGTCTATCGGCGGCCTCCAACGGACTGGCGGCCTGTGTCTGAGCGCGAGATATCGGGGCCACACCTCCAGTGGATTAGGTATCTCCCCTCGGCTAAGCTCCCGAGGCCGATACTCCCGAGCGCCAAGTCCCCGAATTTCCAAACTGATTCAGGAGCGGGAACCTCGGATCTCGCCGATTATCTCCGCCTCGGATCTTTCTTCCGGCCCCGGTCGTGAATCCGAGTTCTGCCCGATATTCACGCCGAGGTATATACATATACATCGCCGCTTCACCCGAGCCGCCCTAGCACTTAATCAGCGATGCGGGCGATTATTGCGGCCCGGTTCTACGAGCCGCGGTTTTAGTCACCGGCAATCGTTAGATTTCGGGGCGAGTAATCGATATAAGGTTTGCCTTTCGCGAACCCGAGACGCGAAACCCTGCATGTATATATATATACCCAGAACCGACGAGAAAAGGTTATCCCGCGAAATCCCTTTTCGGCCGAGTTCAATTTTCACGACGAGTGCGATCGAATGTCGCGGTCGCTCGGAAAGAAGATACAATTTAAAGGACGATTAATGCGCTGGATTGCCGGGGGGAAGCCGGGGCTTTAATCAATCGGCCCCCTGTAACTGCCAAGGAGCAGGCCGTAAATTAGTCCGACGGCCGGCGCGCGCAGTAAGCATAGGCGGCGAGTTATATACCGATCAATCGGAGGCACGGCTCCGGGGCTTAATAAGGGACTCCCCCGGGGGCTCGTCCTCCCCCCCCCCCCCACCGGCAGACCCGGAAAATTATGCACAAGTGAGCGTCGCGCGCAAAGTGCAGGTTTACAATCGGCCTCGGCCTACGTGCCGGCAGCCGCGCCCGGCGAATTATATACACACGGCCGCGGCTCGCATTCCCCCGCGGCGAAAGGAGCCGCGCCGCAGCGAAGGGTAGTTTTATTATAATGCCTTTGAGGCAATCGATCCCGGGGGGGAGAGGGGGGGGGGCGCGGGCGACGGCCGCGGGATGGCACGCCGGCCTGTCGGAGTTAACGAGAAAGTGATCGATTGCTTTCGAGTGGCGCGCGCCGCGAAAATTCCCCGCTTGTACGGCACGTCTCCTTCTTACCCGCGGGGACGTGATAACGTCGTTGGCGCGCGCGGCGCGTGCCCGCCGATCGGCCGCCGATCGCAATAAGGCCACAGAGAGAGAGAGAGAGAGACAGTCAGCCGGTGTGATTAATTCAGACGTACGACTTCCTGGGGCAACGCCGTCCCCGGGGCTCGATTCCCGCGTAATAAGGGCGCCGCCGCGGGGTAAACAGGGCGCGCGGGGGAGGTAAATAGTGCGCCGCGGGGGAGAGGAGAGACAGGCGGACGTCGTCTCGCCGCGGAATTGAAAGCTACGCCCCCGCCTCGGCCACTCCATATATACATCGGCCTCCTCGGGAAATTTATAACCTCAAAATAGCTGGGATGCCTCGGTCTGTCGCCGACCTGTCCCTCCCTACAGTGCGTGCGCTGCTCGCCCGGAAATTCGCCAAACTTGTGTATCGTGTAGCACCTGGGATGTAGGAAATGGACCGATTATGATTAAAGCAGGCGTGGACGCGGGACGCGCGGCTCTCCTACTAATAACCAGCGTCGCGGACAAGAATAAAACGAGGGTTGACCCACGCGAGTATACACCATCTTGCCGAGCGTTAGGCAGGGCAAGCCCGGGCGGTACCTTCGGCATTAATGCAGGATACGCGGAAGAGGAGCCGACAATGGCCTCGCCGGCAATTCCTCCGCGGAGCCAGTCCGAGAGAAAATTGAGAAAGTATATTTCCACGCGGAAAAGTTGGGCCGCGGGAGAACGGGAGTCGATACGGGGCGCACGCGAGACCGGCCGCTTCGATCATGGACTCGCGCTCGCGCGCGCCTCTCTCCCAAATAATGGATGCCGTGAAAAATTTACTACAGCGCCACCGAGGAATTCCCGCCTCCGCGCCGCGGTTTATTAATGGCGCGCATTCCGCCGCGGCCGGGGGCCCGATCGAAGAGGGCGCCACCGGCGCCGGAGCCCCGATCGTCGGCCGATCCTCCTCGGACCGGACTAAAAACCACATAGATGTACACGTTGCCTTGCTGGCAATCGACCGCGCGATTACACCAACGGTCCGTTACAACCGCGGCCCTTTCCTTTCGCCGCGAATTAACTCGCCAACCACTTTGCCAGATCCGCCGGGCTAATTTCCGCGGGGCTCGCGGGGCCTTTGAGCGCCCCCGATCGAACGCACTCATTTGCGGATTGCACGGTTATGTAACGTTGACCGCTTGCGGGGCGCTATCGCAAAGTCGAGTTCCAATCGACCCTCCTCGAATGGATGCATTTTGCTAAGCGGGGCGAAATTTCGTTTCGCGCTTCAACGGTATCGCGAGAGCAGCAATTCTTTCGAGAAATTCCGCGCAACGGGCTGCTAGTCCCTGCGCGTGTATGCTCGTACCTACATACGTCTACGCGTGTACGTATATACATATACGGACGTAAAATATCAGTCTGCTCTTGCGCACGATTCGTCTTGCAACTTACCGGATGTAATATTTTTTCCCGGGGAATTCATCTTGCATCGCTCGGGAGGAATCGTAGCGGAATTTGTTGCCCTCGTAAAGCCGACGTCTCCGGGAAAGAAGGCAACTCTACCCAACCCCCCTCCTCCACTCCCCCCCCCCCCCCTCCGAATGCGAATTAACCCGGGCTTACCCTCGCGCTTACAACAACGTCACAAGTGGATATGCACGCAAGCGAGCGCTGTGGCCGAGGTCTGCTCTCGCCCGTGTAAACACTCGGCCCTCGTAAATAAACGAATGAATTTGAGGGGGGGGGGGCGGCGGCCCGGGGGGGGGTTATATCCGGGGATAACCGACGATTACGCGGCCCGATCCCGCCATCAATAAGCCATGCGGAACGCAGGAAGAATCCCGCGGCACGCGATCCGTGTCGCCCGCGGGCTTGTATAACAGGGCCGCGGCGGCGCGCGCGACGAATAATGCATTAATCAACATTATACGCGGAACTCGCGTGCCGGCCTCGTGTAAGCGCTGCGCATGCCGGCCGGCCTCTCCGCCCCGACATCGGCTCTCCGATGCGCGCTTCGATCGCCGGGCAAATATAACGAGCCGCGGGACAATTTTTTTTTCCTCTTTTTTTACCGGTCGATCGGCCCCGGGTACGAAAAAAAAAAAAAAAAACGTATCGCCTGTATATCTACACCGAACTGTGATCGGCCGCCGGTCGATCGGGCGGATCGACTTATATCGGCGGACGGGCCCGGGAACAGCTCCGGAGATCCGTCTCGCCGATGACTCGCTGGCGGGATATATATTCCACTTACCGGCGGGGAGGGGCTTCCGGCAAGTCGACAGCGTGGGAATTACCCGCTCGTCCCGGCGGAAGAACCTTCTCTTTTGCGCGCCAATCCGATTTGAATGTATCAGGAGGGGGCCACTCCTCGAGTCACCGCTGCCGGATGGGGTGGGGGGGAGAAGATTTCGACGTGCCAAATGCCGAGGACTTGACTGCGAGGCCGTGAATTACTTTCGCGGCGGTCCTGTAAGCAAGGATTATGGAGATCCAAGGGACACCTTTGCCTTTGCGCCCTTCGGCTTGGCAATCCTTAGCCCTGGCTCGTGAGTCGTTTTGCCCCGAGACACTGGTTTGTAAATCCGCCCTGACGGAGCCAAGTCAACGATGTTTACCTGCTAATTCCCCCGCAACTTGGCGGTTAGATTTACTATATTTGCCGTAGCGCTTGCGTTATAAGTACTGAAAGATCTGTGTCAATTAATCTGCTTGTTGTTTCACGGCTGGATTATAGTCTTTGTGCAGCGGAGCGAAAGACGAAGCTCCACGAGGGCAACTGAAATTAAATAAAATACAAAACCATATTCGATTAAACAATCAGACAAAGTCAACCTTCAATCGTATATATAAACATATAAATCCGTCCATTACAATTTGAATTAATTTTAACCTTTTCCATCAGGCGTACGTATAAATACGAATTAAGCAGCTTAAAGAAAACCTGTAGAATTATTATATATTATAAGCGCAGCGTGATTGATAATATTATGAATCAAAAAGAATATAAGATCGTAATTTAATGTAATATTTCACAGATGTCTCTACTTAAAATTATTTCTCCGTATAATTTAACACGATTAATTTTAGAGGTAGAAAGTAATGTGAGAATGCCGGTGTGATAGCGGGATTTTGCCGTTTCAGTTGGGGCCATGTCCGTCTGCATGCTCTACGCCATCCTCTTCCTCAAGCTGTGGTCGTACGTCCAGGTGAACATGTGGTGTCGACTCAGCGTCAAAAGGAAAAACGCACCACAGGGCCGGATGCGCAGGCAATCTTTGAGCTACACCGACTTGCACGGTAAGGCGCGCACACATATATATTCCGCCCAATTTCGAGCGCCCTTACATATAGGCGAGCGAGGTCCACTTTTAAAAAAGCTCGCGGGCAGCGAGCGAACCGCCGCGGCTGCGGGCTTTCAAAGAAAATTGGACAATCGGCGGCGGGAAGATCGGAACAAAGCTCGTAATACGCGCGCGGCCTGGAATTTTTCAAGCGCGCCCGGGCGCCGCCCGCGTTATTAGCGGCTTTGAACAATCCGCTCCCCCCCCTGCATATTGCCCGCGTAACGAATCCGGTTAGCGCCCCAACAAAAGAATTGCCCGTGTAAATTTTTAATTCGCCGGGCCGCGAACCCAATTCGGGGCGCGAGTTTCGATTTGTGAACGCGCCTTAATGAAAATATAATAGAACGCCGAGGCGCCCTACCCCCCGCCGGCATATTACACCGGGGCCAGATAATTTCCAGCCAATTTGCCGGGAGCCGGCTCGCGGGAATTGCCCGCGCCTATATCGATTATTATATCCGGGGGGCAAGGCGACTCGCCGCGAAAAACGCCAGTTGGCCGCGGGGAGGACCCGGCGCTCGATTATATTTCCATAAAGCGACTGCTCGCGCGCCGCCGAGGCTCCACCTCCCCGCGAATTTCAATAAGCAATCTCGGGGGTAATACCAGCCGCTTCCGGGACGCGCCGCGGCCTGAAAGTTGGCCTGCGGACACGAGAGGCCGCGGCGACGCCTCGCGTGCCGGCCGCCCGTTTCCCTCGGAATATCATCCGGCGCTTCTCCTCCGTTTTTTTTTTTTTGTTACCGCCGCGGATTAGGGGGATCGATGATGTCGGCGCGCCGGGAGGCGCACGTCTCCGCCGGTAGCGTCATTTCGGCCCGGGATACGCGCGAGGTAGCGGCACTTTGTTTACGCCTCTTTCGGGGGCGCGGGAGCGCGCCTCGGTCGATCGATCCCCGACTTGGGGCCGGCCCCATTTATAAGTGGATTTCCCGGGCTGTGTGTGTAAATTCAATTGCGCCGGCGGCCCGACGCCCAAGTTTCGCAATCGAGGAGGAAAAGTTCGATTGCGCGGCCGTAATTAAATCCGCGATGAAGATCCGATTGCATCCTGCCTCCTTGGTAAATTAGCCTCGGCCGGCGGCGGCCGCGTCGGCGAAAAATTATATTCGGCAGCTTTTTCCCCGGGATTTATCGAAAAATTCGCGGGCGCTCGCGAACAAGATATATACATCCTCGGTTTCCTTCTACGTGCCTTTTATATTCCGCGGATAATTATAACGCGCCGGCGGGAGGCATTGTTGGAAAAAAAAAAAGAAACCGGCCGGCATTGTTATCCTATTCGCTCGCTTGGACGGGGATTCGGTTGACGCCGTCGGGAAAGTCGTCAGGGGTCTGGTTTTCGGTAATCGGCCAGAGGAGCGGCCGCGCACGCGGGCTTGCAAAGGTATAGAAGCGAGCGCGGGTCGTTTGATCTCGGACTGCGCGCGGGGGTTAATTTTGCAAGAGGTGCCTCGGCGCCGGGTCGTTTAAGATTCATCGGCTTTCGCTCACGTATATGTATTAAGTGATGATTGTTATTTCGATTGACAGAGGGAGGCGGGCGCGCGCCGAGCGAGCGGACCTAATCTCCGATTCTCATTATGCACCATTGAAGCTTTAAAAATGAAATTACACCGTTATTGGATTTTCATTTGGCCGCGGGCGCGCGTCTTCCTCAAAAATCCATTAAAGCGACTCCATTGAGTTCTCAAGTGCAGTAGGAGGTCAAAAAAAAATAAAGAATACGCCGCGCTTAAAGAGTTCGAAATTTTAAGCGATTTTTTAATGTTTCCGAAAGTAAAGTCACCGGGTAAAATAAAGAGCGAAAAAGTTGCCCCTTGTTGAACAGGGCTCCTTATGAACGGAGATCATTTTTGAAGGAATTCAAATTACAACTAAAAGTTCTTTGCTTGTAGATTGGAATTAAAACAAGAACAAGAAGGATGCTTTAGCATTCTTGACTTACATTTTTCATCAGTGTTTGGATGAATTTTATATAACTGATTCAAGAGTAGCTCTAGAACAGAGAAATTTGTGGTGCTAGTTTAAACCATAAGAATCGAAGTAATTGTAGTAAGAAAAAAAAAATAAATGATGAACTATAACAGAAAGATTTTCTGTTATTCGCAGCGTCTATATATACGCATCGGACGAATAAAGCACTGTTTGAGAAAACGTTGGCACAAAGTCGCAGGCTTTGCGCGAGTTTGCGCGGTCTTTTAAATAAACTATTGCCGCGCTCGCTGAAGACGACTTGATTATATGGGGCCAGTCGAAGCCGAGGGCCGCGGGGCCACCTTAAGCGACCTTTAAATTGCAAGCTCAATATTTGATCTCGCGGGCCATTAAAATAGCGAAAGCCGAGCAAACGCGCGGGCGTAATAATTCAATGGGCCGCCCGGGCGGCCCCCTTAAAATAGAATGCGGCGGGAGTCCGGGC
Organism: Sycophaga agraensis; assembly: GCA_018906755.1. Classification (NCBI taxonomy): domain Eukaryota; kingdom Metazoa; phylum Arthropoda; class Insecta; order Hymenoptera; family Pteromalidae; genus Sycophaga; species Sycophaga agraensis. The sequence goes on from JACCIE010000004.1 coordinate 4,183,937, forward strand.
CCGGGCGCCGGCGTAGACAAAGCGCGCAAACAAGAAGCAGTCCGAGGCGGCTTGGCAATTTACCGGCTCGGCGGGATGATTTTCCCGGGGCTCCTATATTCGGCCCCACTCGGTTCTTCCTTTATTTTTTTCAATCACGCCCCCCCCCCCCAGCCGCAATCCCGCCTTTTGTTGCGGCGGCGGCTACGAAAATGAGGCCCGCGGAGACGGACGACTGCCCCGCCGAAGGGCCACTCGCGAGCCGAACTTTCCCGGGGGGTGGGGCCATCCAAAGAAAGAAGGCAAGTCAAACGAGGGCGTGCCGAGTGGCAAATTAAAATCAAGCATCGGATCGACGTCCCTCCCTCCGGCACAAGTTTTATAATTAAAAAAAAAGAAAATAAAATTAGTAAATATAATAAAAAAAAAAAGGCGGGGTTGGCGCTGTTCTCGCGAGGGAGCCGCGCGGCTCCGGGGACGCCCGGCGGGGAGCCATCGAGTGCCCCGGAAATTTCATTTGGTCGGATTCTTTGTGCCTTGCTGCGCCCGGACGCCCCTCGAATGGAAGCCCCGCGCGCGCCGGTCAATCTTCCACCGTGTCTTATATAAGAACACTCCCCCGGATTCGCGCGGATCTCGATGGAGCGAGGCGCCGATCGCCGGGGCACATTCGGGGGGAGGGGCGGACCCGCGCAATTAATAACAAGCGCGCCGATGGATGACTAGCTCGCGAGGAGCCCGCGGGCTTTATTAAAAGAGCGGGGGAGATTGACGCCCTTCGCGGAATTTTCATAAACCGGGGGGAATTTTCTTCTTTTCAATAAGGCGCTTAATAACGGGGCAAGACAGTCGAAAAGAAGGAGCAGACAAGTCGATGGGGATAGGGGGGGGGAGATCGGAGGCTCGGTAGGCGCTCCTAGGCCTTTTAAATAATAATGAGGAAAATCGAGGGTGGCAGGAGCCGCGAGATCCGGGCGGCGGCCCGATATATTTCAACTGCGAGCCGCGCTCCTCCATCGCCCGTCTCATTCTTCTCCATTTTCGCAGCCACGGACGTGAAACAAAACGGTTGTGACTCCGATGAAACGAGACACGAGATAGACGGCCCCGGCAAAGCTCTCGTGCAATATCCGGACAACCTGAATCTCTCCGACCTCTACTACTACATCCTGGCGCCGACGCTCTGCTATGAATTAAACTTCCCGAGGACGCAGAGGATCCGAAAGAGGTACGTCCCCCGGATATACGCCTCTTTGTTCTTTTTTTTTTTGCCCTATATCCCGCCCTAGTGTGTATTTTTAATTATAGAAAACTTGGCCAGATGGAATAGCAACGGCCGGCCGCGGCGGCCTGCGTATATATATATACGCCGCTGGCCGCTCGGGCTTTTTCATCTCGTCGCCCCGGCCCGCCACCTTCAACTCCGCGTCGAACCGCGCGGCTTGTTTTCCAAATTCCTACCGCGAGACCGGACGCGGGTATTAATTAAAGCGGCCCCAACTTTTCGCACCGCCCCTACATCTTTCTCTGACGTTTTCTGTTTGGCTTTCTTTCTTTCATTATTTTTTTTGTTTTTGATTAATCAAAGTTTCGAGTACCTTGGCAAGAGGCACTTGCATCGCTCATAATTAATCGGGCGTTTCCATTATTTAGCGGGGCACTTTGCCGCTTGTTTCGGCCTCGCAAAAAACAACAAAAAAAAAATAATAATCACTCCATTTTCATAAAGTTGATTAGCGCGGGCGCGCGAGTCGGCCTCTCGAAAATTGGCGGGGCCGCGCGCGGTCTTAACTTGAAAAGGCCCGGGTGCCCGGCCGAAGGAGGAATTCAGTTATTGGGACTTTGGAAAAGCGGGGCTCCACGTCCCATTGGATTTCCCTCGGAAAAATCCTAATTAAATCAAGTGCCTTCAAAGTCCCCCGAGGATATTCGCCGGGCAAACAAAAGCATTTTTCCCCCCGGCTCCTTTGAATGCGCGGGAGCGCGCGCGCGCGCTGCCTGCCTGCGTCAATCGCCTTTTCACAGGTAATGGGGTAGCGCGCGGGGGAAAAAACAATAAAGCACAAAGCAATTGAGACACTCGGTGGCCAAAACGGCATGAAAATTTCCCTCCGCTTCTTTCTTCCTGACGGGGGCCGCCTCGTGGCGCGAGAAAATAGTTTCCAAGTCTCTCCGCGGCCGCGCGTCCCCGCGTTCTCTCCTTTTAAATCCGAATTCAATTTTTTTTTTTATTCCTAAATTCATCCGGGGCACGCCCCGAAGCTCGACCGAGCCGAGGAGCAAATAAAAGAAGTACGCCGCTTGCAAGCTCGACCGCCCCGGCGTGTGCGCGCTCGAAAACAATTAAGAAAAAATCCACACACGTACACGTATATATGCATACGTGTATCTATATCGGAAGCGGCTGTTCCCGGAAATAGCCTTGGACGGTGGCTTGCCGCGTTCGAGTTTGATTCGGGGGTAAAAAAAAAAGTAAAGCTTCTTTTGGGTATATGTACATATATATATACGTGTATCAATCCAATCGGCGCTGATGGCAATAGTTGCGGAGGAGGGCCGCTCGTAAACTTAGACTCGAGAGTGCGCCCGAGGAGGAGGGGGGAGGAGGGAGGGAGGGGCGTCGTTGGCCGCGGGCGCTGATGTATTCCCCCCGGAGTCGCGCCTCGGCCGCGTGGGCGCGCCGGCCCGTGTCTAACGCCCCCGCCGGGCCCGCGCCCCGTGAAATTTCATGGGCCAGCCCTGCCGCCGCCCCGCCCGTCGATTTCTCCCGGCCGGCGTATCCGTAATGCGCCGGATCCCGAGACAAATACACCCCCCCACCCCCAACCCCCTCTTTTTATCGCAATGAGGCAGGCGCGGCGCATAAATTACCGCGGGCCAATCTTTATCCCCAATAAGTTTCGCGCCGCGGGCGCGAATAAATTCCCCGGCTCCGCGGGGCTTGGCCGGACGCTCGGTTCCAAGGGATCTGTATATATATATCCCGGCTAATCCCCGCCGTCCGCTTTATACCTTTATTTTCTCTGTCCAGGTTTTTAATCAAGCGCCTCCTGGAGGTCGTCGTCGGCTGCCAGGTCGTCATGTCGCTCTTCCAGCAGTGGATGATTCCCTCCGTCAAAAACTCACTCATACCCTTCAGTGTAAGTACAACCAAAATATTGTCCAATCTCGGGGGATATTGCTCTCGGTCTCCTCGCTCCCACACGTACACTCCTTTCATTTTATTCTCATTTTAAGTTCGCCGGATTCGCGATACTCGTATACACGAGTATTTGGAATAAAGGGTCCGAATGAATCTGCCCCATTCATTATTCGTCCAAGAGTCCCCGCATACATTCATAATAAACAATAGGTATAATGAAAAATAAATGTTGGACCACTTGAAAACAAAGGCAAAAAGGGGTACAAAAAGTCACCATTTGTTTCATTATTATTGAATAATATTTAGCTAGATTGGCGAGAGCGAACGTCCGAATTAATTTATCATGTGATTTTTAGTTTGGCATTATAATAATATTGTCAATCCGTGTATCGTTAACGAACCAGGAAACGTATCAAAAGGAAAATTTGCCGAGAAATTTGCATATATATCATAAAAATCCCCCCTGACTAATAAATCAATCGTCATCCAGGAGGATATTCCCCCTAATGAAAGTCACTAATTTTTCCGACTGCCAGACCGAAATAAAGCACCGGCCGATATATACCGACATTATCAGCGCAGATGCGTCAGGCGCTTTTTCCCGGGCGCGCGGGCCGCGCCTGCGAAAATTGCCAAGCAAACAATCGTCGAGGAAAATGCGCCGGGCTCGCGCGCCCGGGGTGCTATTAATGAAACCCTGTTTGCGCGACCCCGGTAAATATTAATTGGGAATATTAATTTTCATTAAAGCCGCCGCTGCCCCGAGAGCCATGAAATATCAATCGGACGGGAATTTCGGGTCGATAAATATCGGGGCCCGCCGGACTCGCAGCCTTGTGTATAATACGACAGGGCCAAAAGAACAATGCCGTCTGTCATTGATATCGAAGGATTTTAAGTATTACAAAAAATGTTAATACATCAATTGTTAAAACTAGTAATATAACTTAAGAAAAACTACCTTTTTGATCATTAAGATTTTTTAAAGAGTTCTTTAAGCTTAAGAATATATTTTAGAGAAACATTATTGATGTAATGTACATTTATTATGTCAGGCAAGCTAAAAGATTATTTTACAAATAAAGTTAAAATCTCAGTAAAAATCCTATTTAAATATTACTTTTAGTTTCATTTTAACAAAAATTTTGTGAAATTTATTGAAAAATTGCCGTCGTCAGAGGGAGGGCGAGTGCGACGATGCGGGTTTCGTACGAGGTTTCGAGGGCTCGCTCGGAGGTTCGCTCAAAGCGATCTAGAAACGAGATCTCGAATAAAGTGGAAAGGTCGAGGGCGAGACTGTACAAATAAAAGGCGTGACTTTGTGTCAATTAAACTTACGCGGTAAGCCGGCAAAGTGTAATGACAACAGAATGGAAAAAAAATAGTGCAAATATATGCCGGATAAGGCAATTGAGACGTAGATTGAGACTCTTTTCCCGTGATGGGCGATAGGACAACGCGTTACGTCGGTGTGCCCTTCATAAACACGAGCACCGGTCGTTGGTTCCGAGTGAAGGAAAAGGGGGCCAACTGGCCAGTGAGTGAGTTTCATTGAACTCCTGCGGCATGGCTACCCCTTCAACAGAGCAGACGACACTATCGCGCTCGTGCCGATATCCGGCTCCCAACGAACTGTTGGGTATTTCTGCGAATTCAAGAACCGAGTGAGACAAAGGCGCCTAAGTGCGAAGTACGCGCACAAGCATGTTAATTGGACATGATATTGAAATTCATTAGGATCCATATATATATGTATATTGCATGCGTGTAGAGTTTTAGATCGCCCTGGTAAAAGTCGTTTATATATTATTTTTATATGCATTCTTTTACTAAAACTAACTAAAATGAATAAAACTTAAATTGTAATAACACAGTATAAAAACACAATATAAAAACAATGATTATAGTACAACGGAGCTGTGCAGAGCTTAATATTACAAACGGCTGTATTTTTTTTAAACATTTTACCTACTTTAACGTTTTAATAGAATTTATGAATATATAATTTAATCTTTCAGAATGTTAAGGTAATTTTAAAATACTTTAGAATTTGTTAGTAATCAATTTATTATTTAACACTGCCACCTAAATCCTCCCTAATGCATATAATACTTCATATACTTAATTTATATCTATGCACGCGACGTATATAGATATATAATGTACAGGCATTAGTTTCCACCAGTTTGTCGACACTGTCCCGCGAGTAAGTGTCGAGAGGTGATGAGGTATCTGGCCAGTTTTTCCCAGGATGTACTTGCCAACAGTTCAAAATCCAGCCACTAACTGCCAACAAGCTGGTATAAATTTCCAGCTGATTTTCGAAGTATTCGACCCGAGCGACGAGGAAAATTGCCGAAAGGGCCCTAGTCGATGCGTGGCGGGAGGGGCCGATCCGGCAGCGGCGAAACAAGCCGGGAGCAATCTCGCGAGCGCGGCGGCGCACTAAGGAGCGATTGACCGCCGCGACAAATCGAGGCCATCAATCCGGGGGCGCTAATGGCCCCGGCGCACAATGGGGCCGCCGCGCGGCAACCAAGTGGCCGGGCGGGCGCGCCTCACGCATAGCACGCCCGCGCCCCTAATAACGTCCCCTCCCGACCCATCAGTTCTCATCTCGGGCTCTATTAAAGGCTGGCCGCGCGCGCGAGCGCGATGATGAAACTTTCATCTCGAGCGTCAATTAGTCTTGCGTACAATTATCATCATTGCCGGGCGGGGCCGTTTTTCACGGCCGGCTTATCATCGCCCCTAATCGATGAGCCGCGTGCGCCCCTGAATAATGCCCCCGGTTTCACCGTGGAAAAAGGTGGAGGGTCGCCCGGGCCGAATTTGTCGGGGGTGGCAAACGGGCTGATAATACTCCTTTTGGTATTTTGTCCCCAGGTCGCGTCGTCTCCGCGAGGTTGCGCGGATCGTGCGCCCGCGGGCCCTCGACCTCCCCGGGCGGATGTGTGATTAATCCTCGCGCGGGCCGCTGATCAATGGCCGCGCGATCCCTCGATGACGCTTTTTATCAATCACCCGGGCGCCTCGTTACGGCCTAATTGAATCGGCCGGGGCGGGAATTATTTATCCGGCCGGCCGTCATCCCTCAGTCGGGCTTGGGCTCCCAAGGCCGGCCCGCACCCGGGGCAAACTTGCCGCGCAATCGGCCCGTGAAGGATATTCCCCGGGCCCGGGTGCACAATGCGCCCGGCCGCCCGTAAATACTTAATAACCCGGTGGGCAGGGGTGGGAGTGTGTCCGGGGCGCCGATGGTCCAACTCGAGGGCCTAATCGTGGCGAAACTTCGGCCCGCCCGGGGTTTAATGGATCGCCGCGCGGAATCGGGCCGAGGAGCGTCGTCTCCCTCGCTTCACCGGGAATTGTTAACGCCCTCCGCCAGGAGGACCTTTATTATCCTTCCCCGGCGAAGGATATATTACGCGAACAGGTAGGACGGGGGGCTTCGGGCGTCGGGCAAACAGACTCTGCTGCCGCGGCGGAAAAACGGAGAGGCGCAGGAAGTAAGCCATAGTTGACCGGTCGAGGGGTTTTCCGCCTCCTCCCGCGCCGCCTCGCAAAGTTAAAATCGTCCGGGGCGGCAGACTGGCGTGTATATATATATATATACACGATAGCCAAATGCGGGGGGCGCACGTGCGCGGAGTCGGCGGCCGAGGAGGAATGCGCCGCCCCGGCTTTTATTATGAGGTTAGCCGCGGCCCCGCGCGCTTCCTTTTTTTTTTTTCCACGGGATTCCTGGGCGTGGCGGGGTATTGTACGCCGGGGGAATGTCATCGGCGAGGCGCGCGGCCCGCTTCTTAAATTTCATCCCCGGCGCGCGAGCCGACGCGGACGGCTTCCCGGACTGATCCCCCGTCGAGAGGCCGGGCAATACTCCTACGCCACCGACGCCTCGCCCTCAATCCCCCGCTTTTATTCTGCTCGAGGCCCTTAATAACGCGTTTCGCCTGCTCTTTATGCCTCGCTCCTCGTTGCGTTCGTCCCGCGGATTCCCTATCGCGCCCTGTCAGACTCTTTTTTTTTTTTGTTTTCCAGCAGCGATCGTTTTCCTCGGCGGCCGTATTTTCGCCGGCTGCGCTTTAGTAGTCCCAAAACGATCGGTCGCGTCAGTGGCAATGAGGATCGGGCGATGAAGAGTCGTCGAGAGAGACGGCTAACTTTTTGAGCCGCGCGGTAATATACCGCTCTTTTTAAAACAGATAAATACCCGGATCCCCGCTGTTTACTCCGCGGAGCGACACTTTTTACCGATTTCGCGTCCAATGGCCCGTGTGATATGAAATCACCGGGGGTCTAGTCCCTTATATAAGGGCCCAAGCGGCTTACTCGGGCTCCAATTTAACATCTCCAATGACAAATTATTTGGGCTCGAGGGCCGGGCGCCTCTCTTAATTTTCAAGAACAAAGTCCTTGATTCAACGGACTAAGGAAAAATGTCAACGGTGCAGGAGGACCGACGTATAGAGCGAGGCCGCGGTACATAAAAACCCTCCGCTCTTTTTCCGAAACAAAGTGCTTTCCGAAAGCCCGAGAAAGTTATCGAGCCAATTGAAATCTAGCGGAAACTATAGAGTTCCCCGTCGCGAGTTATTGTTCCGCGGAGAGATTCTCGACCGCGCGAAAACAATAACGATTCGTCAGCAAAAAAAAAAAAAGAAAAGGAACAGCATCCCGGTAGCCACACAGGCACGCGCACGCGGGAATATGACGGGCGAGGGTCACAAGGCGCCCGCGGAGACGCGCCGCCCGGATAATCGAGCGACGAGGGGGAAATAATCGGCGCGTTATCTGCATGCGCCGCCGGCGGGGGGGGATAAAAATGCCGTACCGCGAAAAGCTCTCGGCGGGCCGGCTGATCAAGCGCGCGCGCGCCCGAAGTGGCGTGCACTTAAGGCCGCCGCCGAGTGGATGACGGGACAAGATAGATATTTCCGGGGGCGGAGGGGCCGCCGCGGAGGAGTTATATAGATACATCCCGTTCGGGCGGGCAAATGAAAATTTGAACGAGGGCCGGTTAGCGGCCGCCCGGCTAATTCACTCGGCCCCGAGTAAAGTGGGCCGAAATTAGTCGGTAGGGGGTGGGGTGAGGGCCGAGTATCTATTGCCGCGAGGACTCGGGCTTTCATTGCCCGCCGAGGACACGTCCGCGCGAGCCGATGAATAATTCGAGGCGCGGCCGGCGCAACACACGGGGAATAGCCGATCGGCTAATCTAAGGGGGTGGGTGAACAAAAAAAAAATAAAGGAAACCGGGGGACTGTCTCGGCACGCGCGAGGAAGATGGATGCCCGCGGCCGCGTGTATCGAGCGGCCGTGTCGCGGGGGGCCTTAGCCCACGGTCACAAAGGGCTTATTATAAGCCCGGGCCGATGAAAGGGCCAACAGTTTATCGATCGGGGCCGACAACTCGGTCGGGCCGGATGATTTGTGGGGGCCGGCACTCGGACGGCCCCTCGTTAATTCCGCCGGGCGCCAGGGCCGCGAGCTCCTTTCCCGACGTATATATATACACACACACACACACGCGTACGCACATAGCCCGTGATTGATGCGCCCTCCCCGCCAAACTCACCGTCCGACTGTGTTCCCGTCGCGGCTCTTCTTTTTTTTCGTCCCCGGGAAATCGTCCCAGTCGGCGCGCGAGGCCGATCCGGATTATTCAAAGCAGCCGCGACGTGGCCCGCGCCGATATACGGCCCCGTATCCCCCGGGCAATCGCTCACAATAAAGGCGCGCTTCTCCGCGCCAAATCTCCTGCATGCTAACGCGCCATCTCGGCCGCTTAACTGCTTTGTCCGCGGGGTTTCACCCGCCCCGGCCTTCGCTATACGTGATACGGCAACGCGATACGCGCAGGCGCATTATCGAGGGATTTCAATTAGAGCCGGGCCCTTGGGCCGACAAGATAAATACAATTAAAAGCCACTCTCGGCGGGCAGTGGCTTCTTCGCGGGAGGTGCAGGGCGCCCCTAAAGCCGATCTGCCCGCCGGCCCGGCCCACTCGGCCGGCGTTTGCCACTTGCCGCGCCGACGTTTCAATGGCGCGGCCGGCCGGCGATTCGACTGGCTGCCTGCGCGAATAAGAGGGGATTTGCCGAGGGATCCTGCCAACTTAACGGGAATTACGGATTGACTCCTTTCGAGAGCGGCCCCTTGGACGCCGCGGGGTGCCGATAAATTATATAGTAAAAAGTTATATAATATTTAGGGCTTTCTTATATTTTATACGGGGGATCAGGTTTTACGGCCGAGCCGTCGATCGGCCGGCTTCCAATGCACGCTTTCGAATCAGAATTATATTGCAGTTACATTATCATAAGAAGTATATCGTATCGATTTTCCAATGGCCGGACCGGCCCGGCGTATATGTATACACAAGCCGTATGTTCGCGAGGATATTTCCTTTCTTGCATTCGCGGGACTCGACAGGGAAACCCGATTTTCGTTTGTTTCATTAACGAGCACTCGCGAAAAGGTCTCCATTGCGTCAATGCAATACGGATGTATAGCTAACGCAATGCCTTTTCCTTTGTGTAACGGCGCGCGTGAAAACTTACTTTGCCAAAACGTACTAGGGTATCGGCATGGATATACACAGTGTAATGCACGCTGACGACTGGAGCTGCGCCTGCCCTCCCAATGTCCAATTGGAACTACCCAATCCGACTCTCTCAGCGTCCTCTATGTAAACGACCAGAGCGCGTTCACGAGCTCATTCGCACGAAAGCCGTCCTATAGGGAGATTTAACAGAACAGGTCCATTCGCAGTTAACCAAAGACGACGGCCTATGTACACATCAGGTCAGGACAACAAACAGCGATACAAAGAAACTCCCTTAAATACGCTGTTAACCAATAGTATCCGAAACACGCACAAAAAAAGCAATTAACTTGCTTTACGGATAAGTATTAAATAATGCATGGATTTTCCGGTTAAGGCTTTGGTGAAAGTGCCATTCGTTTGCCTGTTACAATGCACCGAGACCTTTTTGAAACCCTCAACGATCTTTCATCGTTTGATCATGCATGACGTTTCAACCTGCCTCGATACGATTATTGTACAGGTGATATGAATGCCGCGATCCATCTTTCATTAATTAGCGCGTCCCTCATTGAATTACTTGGCAAGCCCCGCTACTGCGTATCAGTCTTAATCGATGAAACGTCGGGAGGAATTTATATCAATGAGGGCAAATTCGACGAGAACAAGGCCAGCGGGACCCTATAATGATTCATCCAGATTTGACTGTCAGTCGCAGGAGGAAAGAAAAAAAAAAAGAAGGAACCGCCGAGCGCCGCGGTTCCGCTGCCTGCAGATGAGAAGAAAAGTTAGCGCGCGCGCGCGGGCGGCAATCAGGGAATCATTAACCCTGGGCGGCCCCGGGAGCCTCGGCGCGTTCGCGTGCTCCTGAAAAACGGCCGGGGGGCAGGAGGCAAGGAAGCTGGTCGTGCGGGCCGGCCGCAATTTCCCAAAGCGATTTGCTTCCTCTCCCCGGGCCGAGTAATGCGCGCGAACAAGAGGCGTATTTAATTATAAACTTGCCTTAATATCTGAGAATCCATTCTGCGCGTGTTACTCGCAATTCGTTTTCGCCGGCGGGCGCCCGGCCCGCGGCGCTCAAAGCTTTCCACCGGCAGCCCGGCCGCGGCGAGGTTATGTCGCCTTTATTTTCGCGCGCGCGCGCGCGAGACAACTTGTATATGCGCGGGAGCGCACCTCGCCCCGCGGGCCCTGTCCCCGCCCTCAAAAGGATTAACGCAATTCCGAACTTTGTGCTTTGTGTGTTGCAGAACATGGACGTCGCCAAGGCCTCCGAGCGTCTTCTTAAACTGGCTGTGAGTATAAACTACCCCCGCCGCCTTCGGTTCCTTTCCTGTCGCGCTCTGTTACGCACCGCCAGCGCTTAATTACCGGAAATGCGATCAGCCGCCTGAGCAGTCCGAAACCTCCCTCGGCCTGTAAATAAAACCAAAGTCAGGTTATGTGCGCTCGCGAGAGGGAGGAGGGCTTCGCCGGCCTTTTCCAACGGGGAAATCGCACCCGTGTACTATTTTTTCTTTTCACGGGAATTTCCGCGCGGCCGGGGGAAAAAAAAAAGAAAGAAAGTTGGAGGAATTATTTCTTCGGGGGCACGTACGCGCCGCGCCACGTGAAGGGCGGGAGGACGAAACCTTTCCGGCCCTCCTTCGCCTCCCCCCGCGATCGAAATCGAGTTAGCCCCGAGTTTAAAGGTGCGCAGTAAGCCGCGAGGGGAGCCGTGTCCGCCGCGTACGCGACCGCAATGAGATTCCCCGGGTAACGCGGCCGCTGACGCCCAGCCGGTCCACCCCCCCGGCGCCTCGTATAATCGCGTTTCTCGTTCTCTCCGCGCGAGCCGCGAGTATCTCCCCTGATTTGCCCCGGGAGAAAATAAGGGAACCCTCCGGTGGCCGAGGCGCGCGAGGGCCAAAAAAGCCCGGGCGACGCCCAAATGACAGGGTAACCCGATCGACCGGCCGGCGCCGCGGCGGAATCCGAGCGATTCGCCCCGGTAATTGGAGAGGCCCGGACGGATGATAATTCCGGCGGCTGGCTAATTATCGAGACTTTTCCGCGGGGATCGACGGGGCCTCCTCGGCGAGGCTTTCCCGGCTGCTTCGGGGCGTCCTCGAGCCGCGGGCAGCCACTTGCGCCTTGGATATTTAACGAGAGTTGTATTTCGAGATTGGTGCTTAATATTGAAAGTCATTTTGAATTTGTGGGTCAGGAAACTAATTTTCGGGCAAACTAGCTGGTGCTTTTCATTTTCCTGGATCTATGTATATTGTTAGATAATACGAGATTGAATTGATGATCGAACGATGCGCTAGAATTTGGTACAATCCTAAGATAAGCTGGTTTCATAAATATTTTCACGTTAACGGATTTTGTTAGATTACGACAATAAATTTGAATCGCTGAAAATTCGGCAAGAGTGCATTTGTAGATAACAAAGCACAATTTATTATTCGTTTTTTCAGTGTTTTTATTATTTACAAATCCGTTGGTATTAGACCAGCTTTAAAAATGACTGATTAATCAGTAGGAGTGTATGCTGTCGAGGCAACAGGTCATTGTTTCGCTGCATCAAATTAAGACAGTAAAAAGAAACTTCTCTATTTAAATAAGCCGCACCAAGATGATAGTTGTGTACTTTTCAAAAGTTTTTCTGTCCGGACAAACACTTGTTCCACGCATTAACGAATCAATGAACTCGCTGATAGTAGTTTGTTGCCCCATCTAATTATAAATGCCCATCCTCGATCGTGAGCGGAACCAACTTTCTCGAGCTATTTTCAACTTTTGTCGACAGTACGAGAAATCGTTTTCAACTCGAAGAAAGTTAATCAATATTTGCGCGTTACGTCAAAGGTTTTTCACGCAAACGGCTGGGAAAGTTTTTATACCGACAAAACTTTCGATAGAGTAGTCGTGATAGATTTGTCCAAGTGATTTACTAATAAAATCAAGAGTAAATATTAATCAAGTGCGCCCATTAATGGGATAGGCCCTTTGATTAGTGCGAAAATCCTTATTAAATAACTGGAAAGGCCGAGCGAAAAATTCACGCGGAATCCCGAGAATGCTGCAATTAAACAAAACGCATATACGTATATGAGTTAATAAATGCGCCTTCAGCTCTGGCGCCTGTTTTACTCCGTCCGCTGAAATCAATCGCTACTTTTTGCATCGGAAATTCCGATATTTGAATTATATGAAACACCCCTTTTTACCGCTGCGCCGGCCGGCCGCTTTCACGTTTAATCCCTTATTCATTTTATTGGCCGGCAAAAGTGGCGTTACTATTCAGGCGCAGCGAGCACTACACCGTCAGAAGCGGTGCCGCCCGGCTCAAAAGGGTAGCTACAGCTCCGGAGTAAAATCCTTCATTTTTTTTTTTTTTTTTATAAAAAAAAGAAAAAAAAAGTCGCGCACTCGTACTGAATCGGAATGATTTCCATCGGAAGAGGTGTACATAAATGTTTGATCAAAAGGCACCTGGCTCGAGATTGCCTCGCGCTGATGGCGAAGGGGCCATTTTCTCGGTCGATAACCGAGCAGGTTCCGGCGGGGGTCACGCGGCAGCTGCGCGGTCCCCCCCCCCCCCTCGGGCGCTCTCGCTTTTTAATGCGCGGCCCCCGCGCCAAGATCGCCGCGGCCATTAATTCGCGGCGGGCCCGATATCCCATCGGCGGCCAGACACACATATATCGGCTTTATGAATATTGCATCGGGGCCGCGGGTCCGATCAAAGGCCCGCGTCGTTAGAAAGTATAAGGCCAAGCTTCTCGGGTGCGTCGGCCGCGCCAATCGATATTTTCCATTTTCCGCCCGGGATGAAATTAGAGCGCATCGCCGGCCCCTGGCCGGTGCGCCCGAGCGTTTCGCCGGGGCTTCCTTGTGCCCGCCGCGGCTGATTCGATTGCGGCCGCCGCGGCAAACTTGCCGTTTCCCGGTCTGTTCGTTAAAATGTCAAAGGCGCCCGTTACGTGGGTTATTTTATCGGGCCCGGGCGCGGATCGACTGCCGGCTCGCGGGCCGGCCTCAAAATTTCAGATTTCAATCGCACGGAATGTCACGAGTCAAGAGGTTGCGTGGCTTGCCAATGCGGAATAACTTCCGCGGTAGCTGGCTTTTAACGCGTCAGATTGCAAGTGCAGTCGGGACGGTTTACAGAAGACTTTCAAACGCGCGTATTGAATTGGCTGTGGGGCGACGCAGTGCACGCCCGCGATAAATATCTATCGCTCGTTGATTCGTTCGCTGGGGGCATAATTATTTAGGCAAAGGAGATAGAATGCAGTTCAACTTCTAAAATTGGCGTTTATTCAAATGACGGCCACTCGCACAAAGTTCACCAGTTTATAAGGTCCGGAGTAGGACTCGTTAAGATCGCTCCGTCACCCTGTCCGCTGCTATTAAAGAGTTTTGAGAGGGATAGCCCGAGGGGAATTAGAAATAACGCAAACATGTTCAAAATACTTGATGCTCATCCTAACGCTTCTTTGTATCCGTTTAAACAAAAAATAATTAATGTTTACAAAGTCGTGGATAAAAGTGCCGTTGTTTTAGTAGAGCTTTGTCGCAAGAGAGTCGAAAGCCGCAAAACTAAGCCTTGCTCCTCTCTCATCTATAACCGAACCCGATATAGGACGTTACGAGCTAGCGCGGCAGTCACCCTATCGCCCAGACCCCCTTCGGTCATCAACCTTCGGCTGACCCCTCCCACCCCTTCTAATTTTCTAGGAATGCAACTCTCCTTCTCCCCTCGCGGTCTATGTGTTTGGAATGCGAGCGGCGCGCGCGAACAGTCCGTCGCGATTCATTGCTTGTAGTTTGATCGAGGGATAGACTTTGATACAGAGCAAAAGTCGGGTCGGTCATTGTGTACTGTTATGAAACAGGGCAAAATTACAACTGCTCTTTACAACTTGACCAAAGACAATTCCACGCTTTATGACCTGATGCGATAACGAATATTCATTTCACGAAATAGTGCGAAGCACATTTACCGAATACAGTGTAGTATTCGAAAGATGGGCCCAAACAGGCTTCGATTTGGCTCCCCTAGGGCGCGCGAGCCCTACTTCAGTTTTCTGCTCCTGAATAGAGCATTAGCGTCACATCGTTGCAGTGGGAACGTACGGAGTTCTCCGCAGTGTAATCGACATCCCTGGCTTCAACTCTACGAAGCATTTCCTGCTAAAACAAGCGACAATTGACGAGTTCAACAAACAGACCCAGAATGAAACGCAATTTTATTGTTGCGACTACACAATACAGGTCGTTCACAAAATCTAAAAAAAAGTAAACGTTTTGTCATCTAGTATAGGACGAATTGATTTTATAATTTATTACTTAAAAACGATATTTAGTATGCAGGTAGTCGCTTCATTCACTTGCCTTTGATTAAAAAACACACGCAGCGTTACGAATATGAAAAAAAAAACATGAAAATTTGTATATAGTATTCCTTAATAATTGCAATCCTCGTAGCTAGATGCATGATATATTTTACGATATTAAACTTAGTTCAAATCTTTTATTTTACACCACGGCCTTTTAACGCACAGCCGCCGTGCATTTTTATTTAGATTTTCACTTTGTCTTTGTCGGCCTTCTACTTTGTTGGGGGACCTACGTTTGACCTCAAGGACCATGAGCCTTCCAAACATAAACACAGGTGCAATCCATTTAAAATGTTATTTGATATATTTATATTAGTTTTCCGACCAAATGGAAAAGTGTAAGAATTTCATTTTATACCTTCCCCATTTTATTAGTGACATTGACGGTACCGGTTTGGTGGATGCATATAATCGAGAAAAGAAATTTAACTCGGAATTTCATAATACACTTTTTATATTTAGAAGTAAATAAAAGGTCAAGTACATGCAATAATATTTTATACTTGCATTTTGTCTTGAGTCTGTCCGTTGAACTGATCTTATTTACATCCCTGATGTCTTAAACGTCTTGAACACTATCTCTCATCGTCCTCTTCTCTCTCAGGTAGCATTTCAGGCGGGATGTATAGTTAGTAAAGCCGACAAATCAAGACGATAAATTAATGCACAGCATTAATGGTAATGACGCGCCGGGTACAATCTATAGAGTTTATAGCTACGCGCAAAACTGAACCACGAAACCGACTCGAGCTCTTTTGTTCAACGCGACATCAACACAACGTATAATCGCCGCAAGAAGCCTCACTGAATCTCTATTCAGTCGACCTTCTCCCAAGCGTCTTGCGCTCTGTAACGAAATGGATTCGCATAGTACGGGAGCCTGAATCATTATGCGGAATTAACATGTGAAAATAATATATAGCTGTAATATATTTCTAATTTTATTTGATAAAGTTGTAAAGGATGACTCATATTCAATAATATTATTGAAAATATCAGGAAATTCATGTTTTAAAAAAGATTTACTTGAGGGTTTACTAATCTTCTTAAATGCTTTAATATAGAAATTATGATATTAATGTAATTTGGTTCTGTATTGGTGTACATTATTTGATTTAAGTTTGCATTGAATATGGGCATTAACTTTCTGTTTCTTACCTTATTACTAAGTTGGCAGATGTATAATGATTTATAAACAACTTTCGTGATTATAGAATGTTGAAAATTATCTTTTAATTCTACAGAAGTTTCTTATATACGAATTTTCAGCTAGAGAAACCATCTTACAAACATCGAATTTAAAAAAGAATAATGAATCAAAGGTGCCCTAAATAATAAAAATAAAAACGCTGTGCCTCTAAAAGAAACCAAGAATAAGAACATGTAACATACATTGAATAGTGGACCTCACACAAGAGTACCTAAATAATTTGCACTAATGGAAGCTCGTAACATTTGGAGTAACATTCGAGGTAGCCTTTCCATCCGAGATATATTTGATTCGACGAAAAAGATAATACACTTGGACTAAATCTATTTGTCCATGGTTCTATATAAACATCAATACGTACAAAATATTCAGTATAAATAAAAGGAAAGTGGATTCGAGCAGCTAGTCGGAGCTGGGGTTCCGCGCGTAAACACGTTCCGAGACAAAGATCTTCCTTCTTGTAAGTTTGGAGCGCGCGCGGAAGGTACTTTGGAGGAGGATCGCAGGGCACTTTGAAGAGGTCGGCGGAAAAATTAAGCGATGCGCCCTCTTGATCGAGCTCCCCTGAATATCCGAGCCGGCCTCGTTAGCCGTTTGAAGGGCGAGTGGCCGTGGAGTCCCCCGGCGCGACCTCGCCGCGCACGCCCCCAGTTAAACTTTGAGCTCCGCCGGCGCCCGTCCCTGGGCTATTGTTCGCTCGAGCGCCGCCCGGCAGCGGAAGAAAACACGCGCCGCCCTGGAATATTCCCCAGAATGCCCCCTGTTTTTCCTGTACGTGCGCCGGCGGCTTAAGGCGCCCGCGGCCGACGAAACCCGTACTTTTACTACTTGCCCGGTCTCTTCGAGGCGTCCGCGGGGGTGCATAAGGCCCCCCTCCCGCGGAGGCAATCGGAAAATTAAGATCCGGCGCGCGCAGGCGGAATCCGAGCGCCGCGCCGATTGAGATGCGCGCCGCCGGCCCCTGCGGAAAAGTCCGCCGAGGCCCCCTGAGCGATCGGGGGCGCCGCGGCCCCGGTGACGCGGCGATTTTCCGCGGGGTCACGTGCCGCCCGGGCGATGGGGCGATCGCCGCCCTCGTCTGTCCGCTTGCAGCCCCCTCGAAAAACCTCCCGCATTCCCGCGTTGCGCCTTATTTCGCCCGGGAGACGCCCGGCATTCCGGCGAAAGGAATTAAGGCGTCCGGGGACAAGAGGAAAGTAATATAACGCGGAACTAGGGCCGCCCCTTCCTCGGGGCTCGCCTCGCTGACCCCCCCGGCTAATTACGCTTTCATGGCCATTGGAAGGGCTAGCCCTTAGGGCCATTTTCAATTTGGCGGCAGATGTTATTTTTCATATTCGGGGGCGGGGTGGCGCGGGGATCGCCGCGCGGTGGCGCATTTCGATGAATTTTTATTGGGCCGGGATCCCCGAACGGTGGAATAATAGCGAAGGGAGCGCGAGCCGCAGCGCCGAGGGATCGCCGACGCGGGAATGTTTTTCTTTCCCGCGGATGAAACTTGCCGGGCGGCGGCGGAGGCGGCGGCACTCGGGGATCGCACGGGGGTAGGAGGGCGCAAAAAAAAAAAAAAAGGGGGTGATCTCGAATCGATAAGCAGGGCAAACATTTTCCTACTTTTAGGAATTTGCATTCCCTTTTTATAAGGGAAGAAAAAAAAAACAAGTTCGCGTATGAATTTTAAAAACGGCCGGGCGATTGCGCGAGGCCTCGCGCCGCTTGAATATTCAACGGGCGCATTGATAATGAACCCCCCGGGTGAGTTTTTCCTCGCCGCGGACCCTAGGGCGCCGATGATTTTCCAAGATGAGCGAGAAGGGGGGGGGGAAGAGTGACGCGGCGTCGGCGGCTTTGTCCCACCGTGACGGAATCACTCGCGGGGGCAAAAAGCGCGGCGTCAAATTACAAGGGGGCCGGCCAGCCGGAAAATTTGCATGGCGCTAACGAGGCGGCCGCGGCACGCGTGTGTGTCCCACCCCCCTCTCCGCGGGGGTTGATCGATACTCGCCGCCCTCCCCCGGCGTTGTTCCCGCCGCCGGGGAGCGCACTGAGGAGAGCTTCCTTCGCAGATACCGAACCACCTGATGTGGCTGTGCTTCTTCTACCTGTCCTTCCACTCCTCGCTCAACCTGATGGGCGAGCTCCTGCACTTCGCCGACCGGAACTTCTACTGCGACTGGTGGAACGCCAACAACATCGACACCTTCTGGAGGACCTGGAACATGCCCGTCCACCGCTGGGCCGTGAGGTGAGCTCGGCTTTTACTTGTCACGTCCTTCTATTACTATTTGCATTTTAATGCACAGGCTTCCGGAGTTGGCCCTCGAGCCGTTTGAATAATCAATCCCTAAGTGGTTTCGACATTTTTACAAATGAATGCGTAGAAGGCGCCGAGTGCCGGGAGGCCTCTTTGGGAAATATCGCCGCATCGAATTCCTCCAGCCGCGGGCCCGCGCCATTAAATTCAACCGCGTCCCGGGTCATATCATGCATACCCTCTTCCGCCCCTCGCGTCGAATACGCGGCAACTTACATTGGCGCGGCACTTTTTTTTCTTCCAAAAAAAAAATAGGAAGGAATATATACCCCCTCGACAGGGATACATACCTATACGGCCCAGGGGGAGGCCGCGATTTCGGCCGGCGGGCATTAATGTTTTAACGCGGTGCATTAACTCTCGGGGCGCGTTTATCCTTTCGGCGGGCCGTTGAAATTTTCATCGGCGCGTGCAGCCCCGAGCCGACATGAAAATTCATGAGCGCCGCCTGGCGAGTCCGGGCGCCCGCGTCTGTAATGACGTTTGTTTACCGGGGCGCAAAAAGTCACCACCGTACTCGTACCCCCCAACTCTCAGTGGAAAGCCCACGCGCGCACCGAGGGGATGATGATAACGCGCTCGCCGAGTGCGTGCTCGACTAGAGCCGGCGGATACGATATAATCGGGTCGCGCCCCCTGGGCGCGTGAGCCGCCCGCCCGCGTTTCCGGTATGCGCTTAGGCATCGAGTAGGGCCCCTGCATTATTACACGTCAGCCCCTGTCGACTTGACGTTAATAACCGATAGGCAATCGAGCCTCCGAGGCACTAAACGACGTGTAATTTTGGAAAATGAAGCGGGAAAAGACATGTGATCGAGTGGGTCGTTGGTTCGTAACGTAAAAAAAGAAAAACGGACGCGGGAAATTATAGCCGGGAGATATTCGTCGAGGGCGCGCGGATCGCGCAGTCGGCCCGCGTTTGAAATGATTTCCCCGGCTTGCTGATTATGCCGGCAAAGGAGGGATCCGTGTAATTGGGTCTGAATTCCCAGGTCGGAATTGCCGAGCGGAGACGGCGATCGTAAATTAAAACACACCACCGCGTCCGCGGGAGAAAAAAGCGCGTTACGCGCGCGCTCATTGTACCTCCCCCCTCACGGTGAAAAGTGAAAAGGCTTTCCCCTACTGGGAAAAATCGATCCTAACGCGATTTCTAAATAAATTAAATTTGTTGCGCGATGGCTCAGGCCCTCGCGTTCGGATACGCCGGCCCCCCCTCTCCGGCCCGGCTCAAAGAGAGCACGCGCGCGTGCAGTCGCGCGGAGCGGCAAAAATAAAAAGGACGAAAAAAAAAAAAGATACAAATGAAGATAAAGCAGCGTCTCCATCGACGGCCTTATCGGGGCGCGGGGACCTTTGACAGGGGCTCTTTGTACCAATTGGATGAGAACTTCGTTAGCAGCTCGTGTTTCGCTCTAAGAAGATTCGATTTCGTTTGACGCTGGCCCCGGAGCGAGCGGATCGCGATGCGTCCGCTCCCCTGCGCCGCCCGCGATTATATGCGCACGCGTACAGGGGGATTCTTTGTAGTTGAGGGCCCGGGCGGATCCTCTCCGCCGGGGAAATAACGAGAGGCGCGGGGCTCGCCGGCTTATTCATCAGCCGGGTATTTTCGGACGGCGCGTATGTATGTGTATATATATACCCGATAGCCGAGCATTACCGGAGCTCCCTACTTTATTATCAAGGACGCCGCGTCTCTTTGAGTCGCGCGCAAACGCGCGCGGCGTACGTCTCCCCCTCGTTAAAATTTCGCGCGGGACGGGAGACAACGAGCATTCCGTCTTATTCCCGGATAAAATGCTGTGCACAGGCCGGCTAGTTAATTTGCCGAGTGCGCGTATACACAGGGGCCACTAAAAATCGAGCCGAAGATCCCGGTGAAGAGTGTCGCGAATCCCGGCAGAGAATTCAAGGGAGCCGAAGGTACAAGTCACGTCGCTTATAGGCCGAAAGTTGGGTTGAACAATGCGGCCTTTAGAATTCGCGCGGGCGGCACGAAACAAAACGGGGCAAATATTACAAAAATGAAAGGAGACCGGGGGAGGAGGAGGTGGAGGGAGGAGAGCCCGAAGGAGTAATGAAAAACGTGGGCCGCCGCGGCAGTCGGCGCGCCCGCCCGGAGAAATATGCCCAATTGCCGCGTATTATTTCCGCGCAAATGACCTCGCCGTTAGCGTGAGTAATGCCCGGGCGAGACCGGAATTTTTCGCGATCCGCCCGCCCAGTGGGACGTCGCGACGCCGGGGCGACGTACGCACCGCGCATAGGTCGGCCCACCTGGGCCGCCAGTCTTTAAGGCGCGCCCAAGGGATGGGCCGCGTCAGGCCGAGGGAAAGAAAATCCCGGGCTTGCGCACCGGGCAGGATGCGTCTCCCGGAGGCTTTAATTGTCCCGATGTCGAGGGGCCTTGACGGGAAGGGTGCCGAGCGCCGACTGGTTGCATAACCGGGAGCTGCTTGTCTGCCGGGCGGAGCCGCGTAATTTAAATGGAATTCGAACTGCCGCGGCAGCGACTGACTGGCTAAACTCGGGGCGCGCCTGCCAGCTCTCGTGTATTTAGCATGAGCTGCCGCGCGCCCCGGCGTCTAACGTGCGCCTTGGGCCGGAACTTTTTTCAGCGATTAAAAAAGAAAAGGGGAAAAAAGAAAAAGAAGACCGAGGCCGCGGCCGCCCGAAACTTTTCTCATCCTCTAAGCGCGCGGAGGTGCGTCGGCCGATTCGTCATGCGCCAAGTTAAACAAAAACATTTTGCCTCATGAATATAAAACAATGCCGCGGCGCGCGCGCGCGCACTCGATAAAAGCGTCACCCTGTCACGCGGCCTGTTATCGCCGATCTCAGACACTGTACCAGGCTTTTGTCGGACTAAATACACCTTGCGCGAAGCTACCCTTTTTTTCTCCATTAATTACTCGTAGCCGGCTTTTTTAATTTACAGAGCATAGGTTCGCCCTGTCTCCGTGTTTTTAACGTGTACTATGTAGGCGAGGGTAAACTGACGAATCGCGAGATGTGCTAATTCCCACTTATCGAGTGGCGATCGCGCCGTTCGCTTGCGCTTCCCTCGAAATCCCCGTCGAAAGCAATTGGCCGGGATAAGGTGCAGGAGAATCGCGATAACACTTACGGGGGGATGAAACCTCGGTGATAAGATGACTTTGACTAACTCTCGCGCCCTCGCGGCTCTTTCCCTTATGAACCTCCGCAGGCATTTGTACATACCCGTGGTGGAGATGGGCTACGGGCGGAACACGGCCAGCATAACCGTCTTCTTCATCAGCGCCTTCTTCCATGAGTATCTTGTTAGCGTGCCCCTGAAGACCTTCAAGATCTGGGCATTCATGGGCATGATGGGCCAGGTAAGCAAGTTTCAGACATTTTTCTCTTCTCGTGAATCCCTTAACCCAGGGTCTTATCCCTGTAATTTGACCCTTGGCAATTTATGTCGATTGAGCCTTTCCTTTAATCAGATGCTTTGACGCGCATCATTTCAGCAATACTCTAGCTTTTCTTGTGCTAAAAACGTAAGCGGAAGTGTTTTGATGAATTATTATTACGATGAATTGTAATACTAATGTGTCATGATTATTGGAAATGATCCAGCATTTAATGAACCTATAACCTAGATTAAAATTTCATTGAGATTGTTCAATAATAAATATTCCAGATGCATTTGTGATAAAAACGTTAACATGAAAGTTTTAAGAGCAGTAAAGCATTGTTAAATCATGAGACGATGGTAGTTGATCAATGTTTTAAAGAGACGCTTGCAGCTTTGTAAATGATGCATTGCTGCTTCGCAACCGTATTCTCATTAACTAGAATCATCTATTAAGTGAGAGTATTGCTTGAAAAATAGATAATGAAGCTACTATCTCGACCGGAATAACTTGCAGAATAAAATTATTAGTTATGCACGCGAAAAGGAGGTATGATTAAAAATTAATGTAAACTTTGGAAAAAGAGCCTTAGCCTTGAATTATAAAGAAGTATTATAAAGAGTAATGTATATTTTTCAGCAAAACTTAGTATAAGTATAGCAAAGTATTTTATAATACAAGTTTAATCTCATATAAAACTCATTTTCTAAAAATTATGATAATTTTTTATCAAACCTATCTCTTCGTTATATATCTTATATCTGTACGATATCTGTATGATAACGCGATTTTATTATATACTCCGAAAGGATAAATCGAATAAATTAAGTCGAGACGACTGTCGGGTTTCGGGGCACAGGACATCGTCCTCGACGCGATCGAGAAAACGTCAAATTAAAGTTGGAAGCCGAGAAGGGAGGCGCGCGCGCGCGCCTCTACGGATTACCGGAAAGTCTGGAAAGACCGGAGATAAAAAAAAAAGGGAAAAAGCGGCGCATTTGATCATTGCACTTGTCGGCAGCTTCCTCTATCGCTGGTGAGCAAGTACGTGGAGCAGCACTGGGGCGCGCGGTGGGGCAACATCGTCGTCTGGGCCAGCCTCATTATCGGGCAGCCGCTCTGCATCATGATGTACTACCACGACTACGTGGTCACCCACTTCGGCGAGACTCTGCTCGAGGATTACTCCGTCGTCTAAGGAGGGCAGCGCACGCCGATGGGTCCATTCGCTCGGGGCCCGATCGACTCGCCGCCGCGGGGCAGAAGGAGCCCTTTTGTTCGCGAGCCCCCGCGGCGTCCTTGCGCGCGGAGGCTGCGCCCCGGGCGCGCCCCCCCCCACCCCAACCCTCCCCAACCAAAAAAGTTCGCCCGGGAAAATTCGATTTCCGGCGTAATGCCGCGACCAAATGATTTCCAAGTCGCCCGACGCTCGCGCCCAGAGATTGATAATACTGCCGTGGGACGAGGCGACCCCTACCCTCTGCCCGGCCCTATCCATCCCCCTTCCCACCTGTCTCTCATTATTATTACTTTTAGTTTCTTCTTCTAGGTGAAAGTGTCTATTTATGTTTCACATGATATGTCATTTGGTGCGCTCATTCGCCATGTAATCAAAGAGGTTAGGCATTTTTGTAAAGACGCTTTTGACGTATTTTCCAGGAATGTTTTATTGACCCTTCCTGACTCTCTCTCTCTCCGTCTGTCCTTCCATCTACCCTCCCACCTTCTATCCTTCTTCCTTTCCACCATTCCTTACCCCACTCTAATGTAATCTAACCTTTCTCTCTGTCTCTATTTCTCTCTCTTAGTGTATGCTGTACGAGTTAGGTCGTAAGGTTTTACCTTGTCCAGTTTAATTAGAGTTACCAAGTATTATAACTCTGAATTGGTATTTTAATTTCATGATTATTTTAACGATTTTCAAGACAATCAAGTGCACATGAGGAAAATCGTCGTGCGACTGAAGCGGTACACTGCGAACTAAAAGGTTACTGCGATCGACCGAGAACCTGTTGCCAAAAGAAATAACTAGAAAATATAACGAGTTTGATATATTTTTCCCTGGCTCGACGCGCCGAGCTGTTGCAATATAGTATGCGCAGTGCCTTATATGCAATTCTTTCGTCAAATGTCACAAAAGGCAAACGGGGCTCTACGAGACTTGTAAATATAAGTAACACGACTCTGCTAGAGTAGAGACAAAGAGAGAATGTGATAGCTAGCATTTTCCGTTAGAATTTAAGAAATACGAGAGAGCTGAAGGCCGACTAAACTTGTTGAAGTTACCACAACGCGTATTTTTCATACTTCATGTATAACGTTTAGCGGAGAGGATTTTTTTGTGTATACTACTCAAAAATGTTTGTGGCTGTTTCCTTTGTAATAAATGCTTATTTTACGAGTTCTTCTTTTCTTTCTGCCTCGAGACACTCCTCTTTGTAATTTTGTAATAAAGCGCGCTAGGAGAAAAGGTTAAAGATACACAGTCGGTTGTTCGCCGGAGTCGAGGGTATACCTGTTTATGCCGTTTATAACGCACTTTGTACTTTATACACAAGTCAAGCATGAGAAATGCAAAGTAAATCGCCCCCGCAATCTGCGTATACATTTGTATCGGTGGGAAATTGCGAAGGAAACCAAGTTTCCCTCATCCGCGTCTTGCGCCAGTATCGAAGTCCACCGAGGAAGAGGCACTAGACGAGGAGGAAGGAGAATACGGCAACGAGTCCAATAGAGGCAAAAAAAAAACCATCCCGCGAACAAGTTTATTTTCCTATCAAATATACGTAAGGAGCTTAAATAAATGTACATCTTGTGGAAACGTTCGACTTATTATACATCACCAAGTATCCATTCCCTACTGAATCTACTCCCGTTTCTTCCTAAAGCGTACAAAGCCACACCTAACGGTCGCTGGCAAATAAATAATTTTTCTTGTTGTCGGTGCGGGCTCATAGGAAAAGTTATTTCGCCCGGGCACAAAGACCGTGACCTCGAGGCATATCGCGGACATGCAACTGTACGCGGTGCCAAAGGAAACCATTCCTGTAAAAATATACGTTTGATGTCACAATAATACCCGCCCCGCCCTCTGTAATGTTGTTGAAAAAGTCACCTAACTTTTAACAAAGGGTGGAAAAGATTTCTATGGCGAAAATATACCTGCAGCTTGGGGTCAAAATCTGTCAAACGCAAATCGCCAATCTTAAATCGAGCGAAAACTGAAAAGGTAAATGAAATGCACTTTTGAAATGAGAAAAATCCGATTTCAATAATCGCGTTACATGCAGCGGAATAATTTGCGCTACTCGGAGAAAAGAGATGGAAGTTAAATTAGAAACCTAGTTACAAGAATACCATTCTTCAAATGTAAGGCATAAATAATCCACGTATATGGAGCATTTCCGCTTTATTAAAAGACCGAATAGTTTTTGTCATAACTACTATGATGAAAAAATTTAAAGAACTCCCCCCCCCCCGCTCCTTGAGCGTTGTAGTAAATTTTTACGAAGTAGTTTATTGCACCGGGTCCGAGCATACGATCCACGTTGGATCATATACTTGAACATCAAGGCGAGGGTTCATTCTAAATAAAATAACTTGATCTCCGCAGTTCCATTCTGAATACAGAGTACTACACATAAAGAGTAAAAAAGAATCCGAACAAAGCCGGCCCTTTTCTACTTGACCTAGAAAAATACATTTGGTCGAAAGCGAGGGGGGCGGGCAGGGGCGAGGGGCCGGCGACAAAAAAGCCCATGAATGTCCATTCACGGGGGAGCTCTCGAATGAAAATCCGCGGCACTCAATTTGAGGAAGGTGGCGCCTTAAAAGCAGCCAAGCACTCCGACCCCAACTGTTTTCTAAAGATCGGCGAGGATCCTTGAGCGAGAGCCGGCGCATCTAAAGGAGCGCCTCTGTCAAAGGGAGCCCACGTCCGCGATGCATCTTGCCCATCCCCCATCCCCCCCACTCCGGTCAAGCGAGCCCAACAATACCCGGCGGCGGCGGCCGAGTCGTTTTTCAGGGTGGGGGCGCGACGCCCCGATAAATTGACTAGGCGGGGCCCGCGCGACAGGTGGACATGCGTCTGCGTCCCCCGTTATCTGTGTGTACGCAACGTCTCGGCGGGTCGGCCCCCCGAACACCGCGCCTACGAGACGCTTACACGCCCCGGTGCAAATAAGCGCGCGGGGGCGCGATGATCGCGGCCGCCTAATCCCCGACGATTAGGGTAACAAAGTGCGGGATTCCGCGCCGCTTTCTTTTTTTTTTTCCCCCCCTCCCGTCGAGGATGTCGTTACTGGATAAGGCGAGTGCTTTGTGGACTTGGTATTTTTCCCGGGGCGAGGGCCGCCGGCGCTCCCGCCTCTCGGCGCCTTTTTTCGGCGCCTTTTTCGCGCCTCCGCCGCTATCGCGAACGAGTTTCGCTTAGTCGGGCCCCACCCTCGGCTTCTGACGTCGTAATACGTTATCTCGGCTAGCCGCGGATTACTCTGTTAGTGCATTCCGCATTAAAAGAAGCGCGATGGTAATCCACGCAAGCTCGTTAATGCCCGGGAAATGTTCAAGGATTTTCATAGATTTATTTGGCACTGATTGCGGGCGGAAATAGGTGGCTCGTTTGAAAAGAATTGAAATCCCTTGGTATGAATTCAATCCGAAGGTGGTGGTTGTAACCGACTGTGTGCCCTATATAATGCCTAGATTCGATGACCTATAGCTCGAGAGGAAAATTCGCCCCGCGCACTGAAAAAGTTGAGAAAACGGCATTCACGGACTATTGCGCTTGAGGGAATCTTGGGAGCTGCAACGCAAGTCACGCCGAGGGAATCCGTTACTAATCTGCGGAATTACGGCCAAGTAAGACTTTTCTTTTGGTATTAACGAAAACATTTATTTTAATCATGATTACCCTAGTATAATTCACCATTTTTTACTTACACTTTTATCTAATTCGAAAGGACTAATGAGTCTAAACTTCTTGTTCCTAATCGAATAAAAATGTTAGGTGTATAGAGTCGTGTATGCGTATCGGTCATTAATGCATATGATGCGTTATATGCATTATGTTTGAATACATGAAGACTAAATCGAACGATTTAATTTTATTGATTTGAGGCTTCATTTAATTAACGCGTTAGACATCAAAATCGATTAATTTTCTATCAGGTATTAATGTCTGATTGAATCTAATTTTAACAAAATTTAATCTATTACAAAGCCTATAATCATATAACATTATATAATTTAAGTGCATAGTAATTGACTTTATCAGGAAATATTTTTAAACTAAGACTGACATGTAGAAATGATCGTGGTTAATAATGTATTAGGCTAATTATAAACAATCTAACTGTAGAGGTTTTATTAAGTTTTTTAATGTATCCAATGAAGATAACGAGAATAATCTGAAATTATAATCGGAAATGGCTGAAATCCTTCATTTTTTCCAGCTTATATTAACATACGGCGTATAATGATACGCTACGTAGAAAGTACTGCATTCCTAAAGCTTAAATAATACACACAGATGCTTATCGTTTTTATCAAAATTCATTTGCAGTCGGGTAAAAAAGGCAAGTAAAAAATGCGTAGCAAAAGTCTGATGGCTGGGACGTTATTATATCATCCATTAACATCTCAATCCATCAATCACGCTGAAAAAGGTAAAGTATGTTACTGTAAGGCACGCGGGCCGGAATTTGTAACTGTGCACAACTGCGAAGCGCTGCACATACATATGCATATATATATACGCACTGTCAGTATAACTGTCGGGTATAGGTAGGCGGTGGCGATCAGAGGAGCATTTTCATTCCTCGTCGATGTTAAAGCAACGATGAAAAATGCAACGCCGCAATATCTGCATGAGAATAGGGCAGCCGAGAGCATATCAAAATAAATTTGGATGCAGTTTATGAAAAATCGATACGGCGGGCGAGTAAAAAAAAAAAAAACGAGCGTCCTCCCCGCGCTAGGCCGGATTCAGGCGACGGCAGGCCCGCGAATTGGCGCCGATAAAAGAGCCGTCAGCGGGCCGCGTTACGGGCGTGTTTTTTATCTAACGAGCGCGGCTCGTCTCGCGGCGTAATCTACCTCGCGGCAATCGCTCGCGCGCGTAGGTAACCGCGGGGCTGTCGCCTTGCGCGAGGGGCGCGTCCGCCCGGCTATCGCTAACGGGCGCAAATGTACCCGCAGGCCCGTTCTGGTCGTGGTATACACGAGCTCTGGTTTTTCCGGAGTCTCGCGTATTCCGCGGGGCTCGCGGCACATTTGAATGTACAATGGCCGGGCCTCAAGGTCGGCCCGGCACAATCCGCCCGTAATCTTTGTCATTCCGGGCTCGGATTTGCGGGGCGATTGTCTGCGGCGTCGGGAGGGTCCGGGCGCGGCTGCTCCCCGGCGACGATCGCCGGCCGCGGGGCTAATCCCGTTAGGGCTACGGGGCGCGACCGTCCGAGGGCCTCTCCCGGGCGCTCGGCCTCTCGCGCTCTCGAGAGCGTACACACTCCTGTATATACGTGTGTGTGTATATATACATCTCGTGCACGCGCTCGTGCGTCCGCAGCGGCGCGGGGGCGTCGGGCGGGGCGCAGCTGGTGGGGGGTAGCGGCGGCGGCGGCGGCGGCGGCGGCGCGCGCGGCCTATAAGGGCGGGTGCGCGGGGCCGCCGCCGCAGTGAGCGCCGCGACGCCTCGCACGGCCGACGCGCAGCCCACCGGCGAGCGAGGGCCAGCCCGCGAGCACGAGGCTCCCGCCCGCGTGTGTGACTTGACTTTTTTTTTCTGTGCCCAGGGGAGGCCGAGGCTCCAGGAAGTGGCTGCCCGCCCGGTCGGAGCCGCCCCCGCAGCGTCCGCCCCGGTGAGTAGTAGTAGATGCGCGTGGGGGAGGCTAGGCCGCTGGACCTAGCTCGTTGGATTAAAACAACACTGCTCCCGCGGCCCCGATTTCCCCGAGCCGCCGGGGCACTAGGTAGCTTCGCCCCGCGGCGGTGGGATCCTTGCGCGAGAAGAACGGCCTTTTTCATCTTGCCCTTTGATTATACAACGCGCCGTGCGCTGGATATCTCTCGCGGAATGGAAAAGCAAGAGGCCAGTTGAAAGTCGGCGTTACAAAGGACAATGTCTTCGGGGCGACGCATTGATCTCTCGGGATGCTCTTGGAAGTGCTTGGTTATCGGTACGAGATATTGATTCGTTACGAACACGTGTGCTTGGACTCATCTCGCGGCACTCAATGAACTTTGACTCCCTTCGTGCACGTGACGGGTTTTTGAATTATTAGGACCGTATTCATTTATCAGCACTCCCAATCCATATTCGTGAATAGTTAACAAGCTCTCCTAACTGTCAAGAGTCCCTTCCTCTGTGCACGGATGCAGCGCTTGCACACGGGAGCCGTGCACCCATCGCCGCGTAATTATTCTCTCTCGGCCGCAGGACGACTCTTGGGGACGAGGTTCGCGTCGCCCCGTAAGCCCGCGTCAATCGATCTCCCCGGCGCAGACGTATACGTGCCTCCCGGAGGTAAACAGCGAGCCGGGCGGCCGCTCGGCAAACGGATCCTCGGAGTTGGGCCAACTCTCGCGCACCCTTTGAAGCCCGGCGACTTTCCGCCGCGGCGCGTTCGTTAGCGGCTCGCCGAAACCCGAGCCCCGGGCAGGTGACGAGCAGTCGCTAATGACGGCCCGGGCCGCGAGCACTCGACTCGCGCGCGGATAAGTGGAGTTAGTGCCGGCTCGGGGCTTATTATGCCCGGGCCCCTAACTTGCCAGGAGGATCGTCCGGCTTAATTGGCCGGACTTGCCGCCCAGTGTCGAGAGCTTCAAGGCCGCCGCAGCCGTTTATTCCGTTCGAACGCGGCCAATTGCCCTGGGCCGAGTGCAAACGGAATACCGCCCGGCTTGGCCTAGCTATTAGCTACCAAGCCACTATTTTAAGCCGCGAGGATTCCAGTCAATATCATATATGCGCCCAATTGTGCCCCGATCATCCTGTGTAATTAGGTACATTGATTTTCACCCTGCCGCTAGCAGCGGGCCGCCTCTGAAGCGATTATCGGTTGCATATGATGATAGCTCCTTGAATTTTCGGCGGTCAAGTATCATTACATAGATGAAATTTTTAGAAGCTTCAAAGTGTAATGCACACCTTTCATTTTGATTTCATTTTGGATTGTGTATACGGTTAAAGTTTTAACGAGCACATGGCAGCGTTGTGTTATTTTTTTTCCTGGCTGGCTCACACGAACTCCCGCGACAAAATTATTTACCTCCATAAAGACGGTAAATAGGTATTGTTTTGTTCAGTAATGCACTATAATGTTTCGCAAAATGGACACTGCCATGCCGTTCCATATTAATTGTATTACAATTAATATCCTTATTATATTCTCTTTTATTTCAATCACAGCTCCCGGGGAAAATAACGAACAGTTAAACAAAAAGATAGAGGAATTTACAAGTTTATTTACACTAAAATAATTTATTATTTATTAACGATTTTATTTATATTCGAGGGCCGCGCCGTATATTCTTTTATCAAAATTCACGCTTTAATAACAATCGAAAAACACATAAGTGATGAGCTACTCGAAAATACCCACCTCGTCCTCACAATGCATTTTATAAATACATAACAAAGGCTAAAAACATGGGGACGCGCATTCATGAATACGATTATGATGTTTTTAAATTTTCTTTAAATAAAGGGCCGCAACGGGGAATTTGCGTAATGCTTTCAGCGCTCGAATTACACGATTCGCTTACAAGCGAAGTGTAAAATTAATATGCTTTACCGTAACCAGGTGCGCGTTAATCCGCGCCCGGCTTTAACATCGTGTCGGCGGCCGACCAAAGTTGACTGTTTCTACTTGCGCCGGGCGAGTTGGCCCCTCGAACCGCCGGCCCGGGCCGCGCGCGCGGCAAAAAGCGCCGCGTCGCCCCGAGACCGTCGAGGCAAGAAGAACCGGCCGTATAAAGGCCCCATCGGAGAATCGGGTTTTCGCGGAGCGGGCCAAAGTCCGCAGCTGGTGTCATCCGATGGATATCGAATGTGCCCGTATTAGGCGGGCCAATTTGGGAGGCAGTCGATTGGCCGAAGGACGGCCCCTCTAATCTCGCCCCCTCCCCCTCCGGCGGGGGGGGGGGGAACTAATTGAGCGGCCGGCGCGCGGAAAAAGCCCGCGGCCCGGCGCTTTATTGCCGGGGCTTTTTGCCGGAGGAATCGCCGGCCGACGAGTGTTTGATGGGCCGCGGGCCGATTCGCCGCGGCCCCGCCCCCCCCGCCAACTTGTCAATTGCCGGGGCGCCGGCCTCTCTCTCTCTTTTTTTGTTGCGGGAGGCCTTTTCGAGGCCGGTTGCTTTTTCAGCCGACGCAACAACATATATAACGCGATTAAGGCCGCGGGACGTGCGCCGAATGCCCGAAAGGCCGCCTCGCCTCGCCCCGGGTGCCGGCCGACTGTACATGTATACGAAGAAACGTCTAATTAATTACACCTCGCTCGCTCCCAATGGCCTCGCGGATGAGCGGGCGGAGTGCGTTAATGCCCCGCGGCCTTAAAGAACGTACATTCGGGGGCGGCTTTATTTTTCCGGCCGGCGCCCAAATGAAAATGTTGACTGGGCCGGGCATGCAAAGAAAAAAAAAAAAGAAGTAAAAACCTCCTTGCCTAATGGAGTTTCTTTTCTGTTGTTGCTCCAAGCACAGACCGCAGGTCTTTTAGTTCGATAGTAGGGGTTGGTGTTTTTT
The DNA here is from genome assembly GCA_018906755.1 of Sycophaga agraensis. Taxonomy (NCBI): domain Eukaryota; kingdom Metazoa; phylum Arthropoda; class Insecta; order Hymenoptera; family Pteromalidae; genus Sycophaga; species Sycophaga agraensis. The sequence continues at coordinate 4,215,656 of JACCIE010000004.1, forward strand.
TCCAAAGGCGCGGCTATTATCCGTGAGATGACAAAGAAGCTCGTTTACAAGCTGCATCGGCCCATTGCCTCGTGAAAATTTCACCCGGTGCCGGTCAAAGTTTGTGTCAATCTATTGGCATTAGGGGCGCATGTATGAGGGGGCGATCGGCCGCGGGGGCCGACTGGCGTCGAAACGAAAACAGAGCCCGGTATAATTTAAATGGAGCCCGCGCCGCTGGCAATTCGGCCGCTAAATTATTCAACGCGCGGCCTCTCAATGGGCCGTAGGAATGATTATAGATTACAATATATAAAGCCGTTGTTCTTTCGGTCTGGCCGGGTAATCGTCTACTTTATACATTATAGATGTGGCGTAGGAATAAATTGAATTTCCAACCAGTCGGCCGGACTACCGGCTACAAGCGCATAAACAATTAATTAAACCCGGGCAAATTAGTTGGGCAGGGCTCCGAAATTGGATTCGCACTTGTTCTAATGGCCGCAGCGCCGGGACAAACGCGCGGCTCAGCCCCGAATCAGCGACAATAAGCGCGGCCCTTTTTCTTTTTTTTTCTTTTTTTTTTTTACCCCGTCCCGCCCGGCCCAATCGCTCCCGGGATCGATGGCTCTTTATCCCATTGCGGGAGACGTATAATCCCGCGGGACGTCCCCTCTCGGGCCGAGGCAATTACCCCGATATGCGCCCGCGTAATCCGGCGAGAGCGGCTTCGGCCCTCCTGCGACCGGCGTTTTTTTTTTTTTTTTTGTTCGTCGCGGCCCGCAATAAAAGTCCGCGGGAAACTAAAAAAAAAAAAAAGCGCCGCGGGTCGCACACATGCGGTATGCATGGAAGTCGGGACCGCGGGAGAAAAAGCGCAGCGGCCCCTTGCTCAACACGTGTTCCCCTTATCGCGCTCATTCCGAACGGGTCGCTGATTTATCTGCCGAATGATCGGCCTCTCGCCTGCCGCGGCGGGCCGCCCCACCCACGCATCGCGAGTCCTTTTTACATTTAGCCGGTGCGTAATTGCCGGCCGGGCGCGGATCGATCGGTCGCAGCTCGATTCACGCGCGCGGGGGGCCAAGTCGCGCAAAGTCGGTAAATACCGGGGCGGTTTTCCCTAGCGCGGCCGGCGCGCGCCTCGCCCACTCGCTTCCATTTCATCTAGCGCGCGGGCTCGATTTTTCTCTGTTTTTTTTTTTCTTCTCCTCCCCGGGACTCCTTGGCAAAGCTCTCGAGGTTGCGCGGCACTCGGGGCCCCTCTCGTCAAATCACCGGCGATATATATACGGGGTGCTTAGCGCCCCGACGCCGAGGCCCTTTCCGCGGGCCAGATTCCAGCCGCCCGCGATTTCCCCGATATATATATATATATATATGTATGCACGCGGCTCTCTACGCCGCATTGGCCGACGCACTCGAGCTCGCGGCTTTCTCTCCCCCGCGCGACTATATACTGCCAGTCTCGGCGCCCGAGGCTCTCGCCAAATTCACCCCGCGGGAACTGCGCGGAAAGAGGGGACAAAGTATCCACTGCCGAGGCCATTCCTTGGCACTCATCGCCGGATCCCATTAAGGAATACCCTCAATGTACCGAAATCTTACAATGCTGTACTAATAGCCGTGGATTGCTCCTTGTTTCACGGTGCGACAGTGCCGATAATAGGCCGCAAGTGCTCGCTCGCTTTTTTTTTACTTCAGTCAATCGGTGCACACGAGAGTGTTTATTTACAAGATACTAGATGAGTAGGTTAAGAGCAACTTGCTTTGCGATAACGTATAATAAAGAAGTATTATCTTATAAACCAAAAGGAAAAGTATTCGACAATTATAAATTATTTCTTATGTAGAACGAGACTTTCAGAACCTTGAATTTTATTAGATATTTTCAGTTATAAATAAAACTTTGACATTTTTTTTGACATATAATTGAGTTAAATCATAACTATTTCATATCATGAATAGTGTTGAATAGAATTTGACAAATTTATATCAAATTATTTTATATTTGATCAACAGAGCGCAGCATCTCACTATCAATACATTATCAATCAATACAGAATTACATTCATGCATCTTAAAAACTGTTACTATTTTGAATAAAAAATTTCATTGGCAATATTTTTTTACTTTTTAAGCTGTAATTTTTGAATAAAAAAGTTTTAAAATAAAAGAAAACGATTTTTTGATAAAAACTTTAATCACTTCGCTATTTCGAATGTAAATATTGTGTACGATTTGTGTAGAAAATAAAAATGTCATCCTTTATATAAAATATCAATTGCTCTATGTGTATGGATAGAGAGTTACTAGCCGTCTGAATCCTGCTAGTCACTGTGACACACAAGAAGAGGTTAGATTAAATTGAATACATGACTGTACCAAATTCTTAGAATTAATTTGATACTTACTAAATATTAGTACTTATTTTTCAAGTGCGAATTGTAATCGCTCGCTCCGCAGTGGAATGTACTTCAAACAGCGGCTTTATGTAGCGAACAAAGTCGCTCGCGCGACTCTCTCGATAACAGAATCATCTGTATTTTACGCCCTGCGAGCTTCACGCTTCTTCCACTGCCTGTGAACGAGGATAGGATGAAAAAACGTGAGGCCGCGTCTTCGCGTTTCTCGGCGATCGTGCGAACTCAGGTGCGGGATATGGGATCACGGGAATCAATGGCGACGACCGGATGAGCGGGGGCGAGCCCGTGACCTCTTGGGCGAGCGGCTCCTCCTGGCATTGCCGGCTTCCTCTCTCCCGTGGGAGGTGCGCGTGGCAACGGGGATTCCCCGAAACTCGTTGGCCGCTGGAAGGGGCCATGAGACTTTCGCTAGCAACGTGGTTTTCGTGCTTACGGAATGACGATAGACCTCGGTCGCTGCGCAAGCGGAAGAAAGGCCCTGTCGAGAGACGCGGCGCCGGGAAAGCTTACGGCGCGCGGCAACGCCACCGGAGGAGACAAAGGGCTCGCGATCGGCCGGTCCGCCAGCGCCGAAATTTACGCTCCGATGTTAAAACAAGTTCAGGGTCACGAAACTTCGATTTGTCCAGCTCCAGCTGCTTCGCACTTTTTCTTGTACGTAACATTAATGTCAAATTATAGTAATTCTATTTCTCTTTAAGTAAAATTTTAATAAAAACAATGAATATTTTTACTTGATTGATAGCGAGCCGTACATATTTTTGTCATTGGCCAAGGTAAAAAAAAATACTAAATGTTTTGGTTCGATAGCTATTTTATCAAAAAATCACATTTAACCGCAAAGATAGATCCCAATAAAATTGTATATTAAATTTATTAATATCGGACATATCACGGGAATCTGCTTAGAACGAGTTCAAAATAAAAAGATTTAATTGTATGCAGAATATATAGATTGGAAGCTGGAAATCTCGATGTTTTAAATACACCAACGGTTTATGTCAAACCGTATGTATATCGGTATAATAAAAAAATGAAGGCATTAAAACTTAAGAATAATAATAAAAAATACATGAAAATATCACAGAAACTTAAAATAATAAAATAAATATGTAAACAAGTAGCATACAAGAAACAATTGAGTATAAAAAGAGATAAGCCTAATGTAATAAAACATCTGTAATGAAATATAAGAGTCCGTCTAGTACACCTCGTAACTCTCAAAGTTGTCAATGCGGCTGGTATGAAAAACTCTTTACCCTTTTCTCCTAATTGTAGCCATCCATTTTCTAACTGCTCATAATGTATAGTTTCCACTATTTTTAATGGAGATATTTCCATTGGGGAATTATCATTTGTCTTACTTAAATTCATTCTAATCCCTTTATGAAAATTAATTCATGAACGTATAAATTTTCAGTTCGCATATATAAAGTATGACATATAGTGTGGGAAAAAGATTCTCCTTTTTCATATCATGTTAAATAGCCATGCCTAGTGAGAAAGTGAAAGCATTAAACCAATAGCGAGAACCTTTTTCATTCGGGTCTCTTCGCACTTCTCGAGTGAAGCAATTGCCTTTCCTTATACGAAGTTAATGAAAATCCTGCATATATCCGTCAAAAATATCAAAACCTCTTCATTAACAGGCGCGAATGCCCTTTTTTTTCTTTTATTTCGCGAAAATAGAAGCCGGGCGCCGCAGGCCGATTGGAGGCAAAGCGCCGACATAAATATTTGGGGCCGGGTAATAAAAAGCCGCTCTGTCATCGATACAGCGGCGCGACTGCGGGCAGAAGCTCGGCTGCCGGGCCACCCCCGCGATATATTCATAATAGTCGAACCGCTGCGTTGGCGCATTCCGGCGCTCGAGGCGTGCGCCTCCCGCATCCCCTCTGATTTTTAATTTTCATAGCCGAGTGCTCGTTATACTCGCGCCGAGTAATCACTCGCAAAAAAGGAGCGCGTTTATCAGGAGGCGAGAGGGTAATGTGCGTACAGTGTACACGTATACGTGTACGTGTGGAGAAGGCGCGCGCGGGTTTATACTATTAAAAGGTTCTTGCCCGCATCTTTTATGCTCGCCGGAGTATAAGGTCGCTTTTTCTAAGCTGTACGCGCTACTCCGGGATTAATTTGCGCTTCGCGTGGGATCAGAATTAATTATGGGGGTTGGGGCAGGCGGCCGGCTGATGAAAATCGCCGCGCCTATAATTGCACGCCAGTCCGCGTCTCGCGATACAATTGCACCGTTGGATCGGAGAATCGATCGCCTGCATCAATGCCAAACGATTTCACGCTGTCCTGTGCATTATTATTCCAAAATAATATATATGCGCACGAACTCCGGAAGATTGGACGCGGACTCCGGGACGAGCGAAAGAGGATAAGCTGGCAGGTGTAACGCTGTAACGCGTTGCCGGCCGTGGCGCATTATACACATGAGCACAAGCGAATCCTTTTATTCGAATGTATAAAAATTGCAGCATCTTCCTTGGTGGATAGGCACGTACGAAGCCTGTGATTTCACTCGGTAGGTGTACGCATTGGTTTACCCTGGGCGAGGTATTAGAAGTGACGTTTGTGGCTTTCGCGCGCTCGCCCCGCCGACTCGCTTAAGCTTAGATACACACCCGTCCGAGGGCGCGCGCCAGGATCATTCGCGTATTTTTCCAGCCTCGCATTCCTTCTTCAAAAATCCTCCGCTCCCAGGGTACCTGTCTCATCTTGTAGCGCGTCCCACGGAATAATCGGGCGCCTTTTTCAAAAAAAAAAAAAAAACCGTTCAATTTGACCAGAGTTGCGGCCACGGGAGAAAGCGCATTATTACAGTCGCGGCGAGCGGCGCTTGAACAGTTGAACTTTCTGATAGACCGGGCGGGAGGGACGGCAAACTTTCCCCGGGCCTGTAAACTGCGAGCTGTCCGGGCTAAAAGGCCGAGGGAGCGGTACAATTTTAACGGCGGTTAGCGCGGGAAATATAAATATCCGAACGGGCCGCGAGGATTCGCATTCAGAATCTAATCCCGAGTGTTGGCCGACCGCGGGGCTAACTAATAATTCGTCGAGGGCCGAGCGATTTCCCGGGGGAATTTTCATTTAGCCCCGCGGAACGATATCAGGTGTATTTTATATCGGAGGGGGCCGCGCGAAGATAAAAACAAAGAGGAAAAAAAGGCCCGATTAGCGGCCGCGGGCGGAAGCGTAACGAATAAAAAAAAAAAAACAAATGTAAGCGCCGCGCAAATGGCGCGCTTTAACGCGCCCGTCTGTATAAAAATGTAAATAAAAGTTATTCGGCGGCCGCGGCCGAATTTTCGCCGGGCGCGGGAGCCGGCGCAATTTAAAAACGCGCCTGCTGGCAGCCGCGCGGCGTTGCGGGCAAAATTTTAAATTTTAAATGCGCCGCGCCTCGAGACAGCTCCCCCGTGGCGGTGTGTGCCCCCGGCCGAATTGAATCGCATGCGTAATTCGGATCGGCGCGACGCCCCCCTGCGGTTATACTTCATGCGCGAGGTGTATCGTGTATCCCCGGGCAAGATTACACCGCCGGACCGAGACGGCGGTCAATGAACCGGGCCGCGCGTACCTCGGCAGGCTCATTTCCACGGGGCGCCGGCGAAATGTATAATAAATAATCTCGGGCGGTCCGTCCGGCCGGCTATCGCGGCTTCCTTCCTTCCCCGCGATTCAATCGCCCGCGAAAATATCGCCAGTCCGCGAGATTAAAGCCCCGGGCGCGCGGCTATATCGAAGGCGGATGTCATTCGTTTGGGCGGCGGGTTATCGGGCCGCGGCACACGGCCGGCTTTTTCGCGGCTGGGAATTAGCGGGACGCGTCCGGGTCATCGGCTCCGTCGCTATCGCCCCCCCCGCGCGCGATGAGTTGTTGCCCGCGCGCGCCGGGGGGATAAGGGATTGTACTTTTTCGGCCTTGACCGCAGCGCCGCACGCGGATGTACACGTATCGCCGGCCGCTGTCGCGTCGATTGAGATAGTAGGCGGTTTCCGTTTGCTTTATGGACCGGCGTTCTGTAAAGTAACGTTGCCGGCGGATTCGACATTTGGAGGGATTTTAAAAGACGGCTCCAATGAAATGTAGCATATTGATTATTTTTAAACTTTTAACGGGCTATATATCATGCACTTAACTTTGAGTGATAAATGTAGAATACGGTTAATGTACATAATTGGCTATAAAATGTACTGTGTTTAACGAAAAAATAACGTCAGTCAGCTGTAATATTAACTTATTTGGAATTAATGCAATGGTAGGACTAATGTAAGCCTTGTGGAGAAAATAAAATTACTTCATTTTTTTCTAGCATAAATAGTTATACAGTTAACAATAAATATCTTTCTGATTGCGTAATGAATTATAAAAGTAACAAGGCGTTGTCTCAATTAAATTCTAAAACGGATTCAATCGACATTCAGATATTTATGTTTCCAGTTAGTCGTCGTTAAAATTGAAGCCGCTTACGTTTGCATTTTAGTTTCAATGTGCAGTAGTCCAATCGGAAAAGGCTATCGCCGCTTCGGTGTAACGAATAATTTAAATACCCAAATAATAACGGATGTGTACCAGTCGTTAGCTTTTTCTCGCTAGAAATCAAAGAAGTTTCATCCGGACATTAACCGGAATTTTCCGCTCTAATTGGATTTGGCTTTCAATTCCTAGTGGAACCTCCGACATGTACCGGAAAAACACTGCTCACATCCTGCTATTTCCAACCCAATATTAACATTTGTTTTGTGGAGGAGATTGTGAGGCAGATAAATAAAGACAAGCGATTTACTTGTACTTACCCAGTGCTATTCCACCCACCCTATTTCACTCTATTACCCACCCTATTTCCAACTCGCTCAAAAGGTTACGGGTAACGCTTTTAGGTTAGCCCTACTCTAAATAGGTGGTACGCCCACAAATTGGCTAAGAAGACATAATGGAGAACAATGAAAATAAACGGATCCATGCAGCTGTCTTTCTCAAAGCAAATATAAATGTTTAATAATATAAATGGATTTGAAAGTTGGCTTTCTGCTCATAATGCGCAGAGAATCCTATTCCGATTTCGAAGCAGCTGCTCTCGGGGCTGCTCGGATTCTGCTCGCTTGGCTAGAAAAGCTGCTTTAATTTCTGCCAGGCCTTCCCTCATAAATTACATTCTATTGCATATATAGCCGAGCTCTTATACCCTTGCACTCTCATCGCGCAATCATACCAACCTCCGGTCCGAAAATTATTTCAAAGCCCCGGTAAGAATCCAACAAGTGCAGGGCGATCGGGGGTTAAAATTGACAGGGGAACTTTGGTGGGGTAGGGGCTCGCGCGAGCAGGTGAGCCGCGGCCGTAACGGCGATCGGCGCTACCCTCTGTCATTCCGCGGGTTCGCGCGGCCGTATAAAAGTTGGCTAATCGCCGGGCACTCGTTATCGGCCCTGGCGCCGACAGCGATGTCCGCTAACGAGTGCCCCGGGGGCTGTAAACATTATCGCCGGCCGGCGGCGGAATATCCGCGGGGAAAGAACGCCAAGCCTGCGGTTGGCCGGGCGCCTCGCTGTTGTCAGCGGGCCGCTTTACGAGGCCGCGATTGATTTTCCCCGCGGCGCCTTTACAGCGCGAGCCGCGCGCTCGGGTATTTATACGGGTGCGCGCGGGCATTTTTGCCCGAGCGCCCGGCATTAAAAGTCGGCCGACGCCCCATTACGGGGGCTTTAAGCGGCCGAGCGGGAGCTTGACCGATTCCGGGGATTTTTTGGAGGAATCGGCCGCGCTTTAATCGCCGAAAATTAATTAGGAAAATTAGAGGCATTGTTTTACGCCGACGGGCTCCACTCGCCCGCGGTGCATATACATTCTTAAAAGCTCGGGAGCTTGAAAGCTTGATAAATACCGAATAAGGAATAGAGGATTAGGAATTTGCGCGGGTTCATATTTCATGAGCGCTGAAACGAGAAGAGGAAGAGGGCCGAGGGGGGCAGCAAAAGCGGAAAGTCCGCATAAAGCCGAGCTTTTATTTAGATTTTTCGTATCGCTAGCGTTAACCACGCGAACCGACAGTAAATAATTGACCATTTTTTCCTGTCACCTTTTCCTCTCTCATTTTGCGGCCCTCGCAAGCTAACGTATTTACCGAGGAAGGGTATCATTCTGCCCTGTAACGCATAATCATACGAGAGTCCTGAAAGGACAAAAGTATACGGAATAAAATTTATGATGGGCGGAAGAGGATCGTCGAGTCTGGATATTTGTTCATGACGCGTTATCGTGAAAGAATCATCTGTCCTTAGCTTTGTACAGAACCTCGTGTCATTGTGGGATTTTTCGAGCTCGATATATTTGTATTTGTACATATGTCATTGACTTTGTTTTATGACTATACCATAACCCGGCAATTTCTCTACTTTCTATGGCAGTATTTTTAAATTGGATTACTGTACTCTTAAAACATATACACCGTGAATACAAAAGTATATTAATTTAATCATAATATCAAAGTACGTAGTTAACTTTACGCTGTACTATAAATTTCAAAAAGTATGCGCTATATAACTGATTATTATTTTTACATCTAATAATACACAGAATTACAAAAAATAATAAGGTAACATGGTCTAAACATAGACATGCAGGTCGTGCTCGATATTCCGTCCTAGCAAATAGCGCAAAAAGTTCTGTTTGCACGTTGACATGCAAGCGCATTTGTACACGTATCTTCGTAACATATTTTGAGTAAATTCCTACCGAGTTAATTCTTATATATGCCAACTAAAAGATCTCGCGATAAACTAGCGAAGAAGCTGGCTGACCTAGTTAGAGTTTTACGAGGAAATGGCACTCGTAACAGTATTACTTTTAGTATTTTAATCTTGTCCAAGATTTTGTACCCGAGCTTATACGACTGAATTATGCAGATATTAATCTAAAGAAATTGGGGTGCGATCGGGTCATTTAGTCTTTCGGTTCACGCCTCGTATAAAAAATAAAAATACACGTCCCTCCACAGAGCCGGGGGCACCGTGGAAGTTTCGGGGCGAGTCTCCGGGCGGGTAACAAAGCGCCTTGGCGCAGCGGCCCCGAAAGAAGGAGGACTTCCGGGGCAGATCGATAAGTCTGCAACAGGGAGGATGAAGATCTCGCTCTCGGCGAGTCGGCGGGGAGGCGAGTCCCGGGGGAGCCGGCGCGGGACGACTCGGGAGCGAAAAGGCGAGTCGGGCGCACGGCCCGCTGATTTACAGAGGAATCCGTTTAAAAGCGAGGGGCCCGGGCTATCGGGCCGTCGCGGCCGGCTCCGGCAGGTGTCCGCCGGCTTAGCGATCCTTTATTAAATTCGTATGGATGGCTCGGGGGGAGTGGCGACGCCCGGGAGGATAATTAGTTCCGCGCGGCCGGCCGTCCCTGCGTCCCAGGGCCGCTCACCCAGTCTTCTTTATCCCCCCGGTTTCGGCGCCCTGTAAAGTTTAACCGTCCACTCGGTGCCCCTTTTTTTTTTTAATGCCCCGCGAATTTTATCGGGGGCGTCGCGAGTAAAAAAAAAAGGAGGAACTGCGGGCGATAAAGTTTCTCGATTTTTTTTTTCTTTTTTTTACTGGACCCCCGGGGGTTGTGAAATTTTATTTTTCTTTATTTTCGCCGCGAGCGCCGTTGAACCGTTTAATGAAGCGGCGCCTTGCCCGACACGTCGTCCGGTGACCTACATTGATCGCGAGGCCCGACCTCGTCAGGTGATGATCGACGCGGAACCGCGTCCGCCTTCCCCCGATCATTCCCAGCGGGTCTTACAACTCGGCTGCTGTATATATACTCACTGGATTCCCAAGCCGGAAGAACCAAGAGGCAAAATTGAAAAAGGGCTGGTGCATTTCGGAGGACGCGGAGGCGGTCTGGTAAAGCGATCCCGCGGCGATTATTTATTCAGCGGTGCTTTCTCCGGGCGAGTCTGCTCCCGTGGGCGCGCCGGGGACTTTCCAAGTGGCAAGTCCGATCGGGTAAGCTTCGGGGGTCGCGCGGAGTCGGGCCCCGGGGAGTCGGCCGCGCGCTTTTTCCCCCACCCCAGGGCCGGCGCTAATAGAGACCGCGGGGCGAGCCCTCGAATTTCGATACATATCGGCAAATATTTGCCGCGCGATGCCAAAGGCTTGATTACAAGCGGCCGGGCAAACAACGGGCCGACGCCTGGCCGCGAGCTTATATTTACAAGGGCCGATTGAATCGCCAGCGCGAATACATCGCCCTGCCTTTGTCCCTTTTTTTTCCCCCCGGCCAACCACCGGCCATCTTGACAATGCGCACCGAGTCACGCCGAATAGCGCGGGGGTTTTATTTTTTTACATGGTAATCCTGGCAGGCACGGGGCCGAATGAAAAAGAAAAAAAAAGCGACGCAACGAAACGACAACGAGCCTTTGTGCGGCCCCCTTGCATTTTTCGCAGCCCCCGTTTTGTCGATTAAGCACAATGCCGGAACTCCGCGGCTTTTTTTTAATCGGCTCGCATTAACTCGGCAGAAGACCGGGCGGATCGGGCGTCACGGGGAAAAGAAAGTTGCGCCCGCTACCGCCAATGTTTATTTAACTCCGCCCCCCGCGACGGCCTGTCCCCGGGGGCTTTCCGCCCGGGAATCCCGTAATTCTCTCCCTGGCAGGCCTTCCTTTGGGCCCTTTGTCCGCCCCGATTTCGGGGGGAGGTAAAAAAGGCCACTGGGAAGCGGAGCGCTTATCCCGGGCGCCTCCGTGTGCGAGGAGCGACACCGAGACACTCTCCGCTTGGGGGCGGCTAATTCGAATCGATGAGCGCGCCTCGCGATAAAGATCCGACGGCGCAATAGTCGGCCGGGCGTTTACTGCGCGAGGAAAACAAAGCCCTGGCAAGGGGCCGGGGGTATAAAAAAAAAAAAAAAGGGATAGGGAAAGGGCCGCGTATACATCATCGGTGTATCTGCAACACTAAAAGTCGAAAAATTGGCATCTTATTGCTTACAAGCGATAAAACTTGTTTCGCCCCCCGGCTCCCCGGCGGCCGATAACAGCCTCTATAAAGCCAATAAAAATCATAGCGTGCGCGCGGCGGCAGCGCGGCGCCGGGTCGATATTTTCCCTTGGAGTGTCTAATAAACGTAACGCCCAGTCCTCGCGCGCGCGCCGACAGCCGTTAAATTCCTGAAACTGTCCAAATCGCCCGCGAGGGCCCGGATAAAGGGCGGAACGGACGAAAAAAAAAAAAGAAAAAAAAAAGGAAGAAGGAACAAACGGCGGGGGGCCGCCGCGCCCGGAAGAAGCCGTCGCTTTCGCAAGTCATGAATTTTAATGGCCGGCCCCGCCGGCGTATATCCGTCATTACACCGATGGCCAAGTTTAACGAACTGGCCGAGGGACTCGCGCGCGGCCCTAAAACCCTCGATTCGGAACGATCATCGGCGTTCGCGTGGCTCGCGGGACCCCCGGGACAGTTATACGCAGCCGCACTCGGGGCCGATCTATCAAAGAGATAAAGTACAAAAAAAAAAAAAAGTAGGCGTACGCCGCGGTGTTAACACGTATATACGGCCGGTGTCGAGTGCATTAGCCGGGGCGCGTCAAACGCGTATAATTCCATCGCGCGGGAACGATCCATTGGAGCTCGAAAGGGGCAGTTAATAAAGCGAGCGCCCGAGCCAATAGTCTCGAGGTGCTTTGGTACGCGCTTTTTTACCGTTGTAACCCGGCGGGGTATACAGTGATAACCGGCGCGAATAGACCGGCGGAGTGTATATATATCCGGCAGTATATTTTGATTGGGGAGGCATCGATCAGGTAGATTATTTCTGGGCGAGCGCGGCCCGCCGAGCCTCGGCATCGCGCCCCGTTCAAACCTTCCGTGATTCAATCTCCAGCTATATCGTTAAAAAGTTCACACTGGACCTCCTTTCAGCCGGCCGCTCACTCCGGTCTATTAACCCGGCATTACACTGTACGGCGAGTACAACAAAAGGTAAAACAAGCCCGCCCTAACAGAATGCACGGGAATGCAATAACGGGCTTGTGTATGCCGCCCTGGGAAACTTCCTCCGCGCCGAGGTGCGATCATCTCCGCTTCCTTGCGAGAAATGTCACGGGGGTGTTCAAGAAAAAAAGGGAAGCTAATGTCCGAGTTCGAGGGGCGGGTTACTTATTACGCGGGGGGCGCGCGAGGATTTCAGCAGGGACTAATTTCGCAGGGGCGGCGCGGCCGATAATTTAGCTTGATGGAGTGAATTATTCACGGGCGGGGCTCTCGAGACCCGGGGACGGGTGGGGCGCGCGCGCGCGCCGCGGCAGCTGCGATCGATCGTTAAACTGGGCTTTTATCACTGTCTTATATCGCGCCCGAGTTGTCGCGCGCTCGGGGGACAATCGCTCCCGGATCTTTTCCCGCCCCGGCCGCCGCCTTTATCGGGGCGCCGATGGGGATCCGACGGCGGCCTGCCGATCGACATAAGCCCTGCCTCCCCCCCACCTTTTTGTTTTTTCTCAAAGAGTCTCTCCACGAGCGCCGCCGGGATTGTCGAGGCCGGCGATCGGATCATCGGCCCTCGCCCTTAGTAGCGCGGGCTTTTGTTTCCGCCGCCGGGGAGAGTCAATATCCTCGCGGGATTACGCCCGGCGTTATATATATATATATACACAGCCGCCGCGGGGAGTAAAAAATAGAAGCTCGTAAAAAAAAGGTGGCCGCTCTAACGAGAGAGAGCCTCGCGCAGGCGATCGGCGCCCTCGCCTTAGGATCCCGCCCGAGGCCGAGTCCCCGGGGCGCCGGACAACCGGCGGCCGGCCGCACTCGAATTTCCCGGGGCGCATCGCCGACCTGCCCAAATTCCCCTTTGCCTCTCGGCCCCCCCCTCCGGTCTTTGATGTCTTTTTACGCGCTGGCGCGCGCCACATAATACGGGGGCGAGACTCGGCCGTTACCGGCCCCGCCTGACCCACATAACCCGATAATGCGCGCGTCTCTGCAATCATGCCCGAGTGTCCTCGGCCGCGCCTCCATTTAAATGTGCGCCGCGGACCCGTCCTCGGGGCCGGCCCGGGCCCGCTTTCAACCGACGGCTTGCCCGCCTTTATTTTCGGCCGCTCGACGCTCGCACCGGAATGGAATTTAAACGCAAACGCCCCGCGTAAAGCTTGATTCTTATCTCCTGGCGAGAGCGCCGCGCTCCAGGCTTCCGCCACCCTCTCACCCTCCGCCCCGAGATAAAAGTACTAACGCCAGGGGAAATTTTCTTTCAACGATCTACTACACCCGTTAACTTCAATTCAGACTTTTACTCTTATGCTGCAGACGTCAAGTGCACTGTTTCAACTCTAGCCAAGTGACACCTTAGAAACGTGTTGTGCTGTTATTCGTTACACTACCCTGAGAAATTAATTTATCTTCTCTAAAACTTTAATCAAAATTTTTTCCTTTAGAGCTTTCTTTGAATCTCTGAATGAAGGCTATCTCTCCCTCTCTATCTAAAATTACAATACTGCAAAGCTTATTAATTCAAATAAAATCTTATAAGGTATTATACATATAATATATTGTACCAAAAATAGTCTATGACTGAAAATGGAAAAATATTTGAAAATCTAATAAAACCATATTACCAAGTAATTCAATTAACAGAATGTGCATGTATTATTACACAATTCTAAGAATTTCCTTTAATTAAGTATATTTAATTGCAAAGTAATATATACTAATATTAAATATGCTATTGCATATAAGTGCAATTTTTTATTTAAGGTTTATTATAAATGTTATTTCTTACTTTGAAATGATCTTTTTAATCAGAGTCGACGTAAATGATTCCTAGAAAGGAACTATCAACATAATTCAGCATTTAATTGACTATGATGAAATATATCTCTTCGAACACGGGTAAAAAGTTTTTCAATATTTGATTTTGAAATTGATTAATCGACAGTAGAAAAGCCAATCACAAATTCCATAAAATAATGTTTTATAGTTGAAAAATACGACTTCGATCGACTTCTATTACATAAGATCAAGTTTCACTGCATAGTACTTCACTAATCTTTTTTCCAAATAAAATATACCAATGAGATTCTTCCTTGAAATTAACCTATACAAAGTTGAAATCCGAGTATTGAAGAATTTATGCATTTGGAAGAATGTCATCTAATTTATCATTGTTACAGTTTTTACCTACAGTGGTACCATAAACTTGAATTTAAAGATATAATTTAAAATATTACACTGTCAAATTCTTTATTTTTTCACGAAATTAAAATTTTTAATTAAAAAATTGGATAAAGCTATGACAATGTATATCCTATAAAATCTATAGTATACTACATGAAGCTGATTATTTAAACAACAATATGAGATTAAAGATTAAAAACCGTTTGGAATAATCAGTTTTTAGAATCGAGAATGTGCACAATATAAACTCGTATCATAAAAAACACACCTTTACTAAACACTTAATCAAACTATATCTATGCCGCGGAACAGTTATTTTCTATAACGTTATGATTAAAATACACTATGAAATCACTATTAATATTCATAATATTTATTATTCTTCCTAACATCTTAAAGTATCTGTGACAGTACTAACTCTAATTTAAATATATTTTTAGAAGTAAAATTCATGTGAGATTATTTACCTCAATCTCAAATTAAGTTTATACTCTTATTTAAGGTAAAATTTTGATTCAATGCCTTATCTATAAAAGCAAAAATCTATAGTAATATTAAATATTTATATATTAAACTCTTTCTTACCAAAATCTGTTTTATCATAGAGTAAGGTCTAAAAGTAAAAAGTCAATATTTATATTTATGAATCTAGTCATAAAGATAAGATACTTTAAAAAAAAATTTTTTTTTAATTTAATAACTTCTCCAGTTTCGGTAATACTACCGTAGGAGCATATTAACTGATTCTTTAAGTTAATGTATTAATTAAATGAAGCATTTAAAGTATAAAATTATTTGAACGTAATGAGGATGATTGAAAATCGTTACTGCATACGAGTTGAAGTAGGAACAGAGTCTAATATGAGGTAAACAAATTTTTAATTCACAAAAATTGGAGATGAAAAGTAGCTTCCTTTAAATTAGCCTAATGGACTGAAATTTTGCTTAAAATCCGTTAAAAAGAATATTCAACCAAACGTATATTCAATAAATATAACATTTTCAATAATTTTTGGTTATAAATATTCATGTACCTATGGTTAAAATTCAGTCAATCGAGAATAAATTCCGTAAAAAATTCGTTAAAATGTCAATCAAACGGTTTCGTATTATATAAAATGCAAATAATCATGAATTAATAAGTGGATCGCCTAGGGGCCGCAGTAGAAATTCCCCGGGCACAGGTAGATTAGGTTCGGCGCGCAGTATCAGCGTTGAATGGGCAACTTCCGAGACGGTTTTCCCAACTTTTCGTCGCTGGCGCTAGATAAAATTTTCGAATTCATACACAATGGAGGATATAGCTCTGAAATGCCCCACTCGGGGGCAATATTCCGGCACATCGCGTGGCACCTTATTCCGTTCCTCGCTCCCCGGCGTCTGGTCCCCTCCCCCGCGTCCGGGCCGAGCGGCGGCGGCGGCGGCCGGGGATAAAAAGTCCAGCGAGTCGAGGGCGCAAGGGCAGAGCTTAAATCGCGGGGCCGCGCCGCCGCGGATAAAATCGCCCGGGCCATAAATCCCCCCCGGGGGCTGCAGGCCGTGGCGCTTAATGGGGCGCGAGTAAAAGGGCCGGAGGTGAACAAGGAGTGTCCGAGCGCGCGCGCGGCCTGAAATTTACCGAGGCCCGGGCGAACTTGCAAGCTCCCCGCGCGTAAATAAGCTCGGCTCGGCCGGCTGTTTGTCGCGCCCTCGGCGGCCTCTTCGCTTTGATTCCGGAGGGCGGGTAATCGCGCCGGCGTCTCGAGTTGCTCGCGCGCGGGGTCAAAGCCGCTGTGGACAGAGCGTGGCGCGCTTCCACGGGCCGGCAACTCGCGCCGGGCCTCTGTGTACGCAAATAGTCGAGGGCGCCGCCGGAGCGCATCCCCGAGGGCGCGCCCGATCGAAGTTCCCCGGAGCCGCCGCTGGCGCCCCGCGGAGGCTTCTTCTCCCTTTGGCCGTCCGTCTATCGCGCGCGGCCGATACCGAGGGGATAATGCGGCCCAACTTGCCGGCGGCCGCCCGCGCAAACTTGCGAGTAATCGACACGGGCCCCCGCCTCGGCCCTCCTGTCTTTGCGCGATTGACGCGCGAGGAGCGCCCGGTGATGGGCCGCCCGCCATGCGATGTTCCGCCGAGGCCTCCGACCCTCCCTTCAACTTGCGCGCCTAGATTGCCTCGCTCTATTGTTCTTCGCGTGGGAGTACTTTTGCCCCGCCTGCGACTCCCTATTGCCCGGGGGCAAACTTCCGAAAAATTTCCCCCCAAGAGCGAGGAGGGACTTTCGCTGCCGCGGCTTTCCTCGAGTTATGTAAACACGCCTTCAAAATTGAAAAGGACTAGCCGCGCGGAATATGAAATTCGGCCTCCCGCGGGGGCGCCGCGAACCCTAAACCCTTCCGCAGAGGCGCGAGAAATCACGAGGTTCGGGAGGAAAAATCCAAGCCTTTTGCCGCTTGTGTGCGCTGGGTTTGAGAAAGCCTACTTTCCAATGCAGAGGCTCCGCCCGGCATCCTGCGGCTGACCAGGGATCCATCCTGCAAATTCATCAGGGCATTGTTTATTTACGCAATAGCCATTCGAGCGCTAAATATCGCTTCAGCGCTGGGCGCTGCTAGTTTCTACCTGCGAATTCTTATCAATTTCAAGGCAATTTAAAACAGCGTTATAGCTTTTTTTCATTTTATGCCGTAAGGATGCGCGTAATATAAATTTCATTCTTATCTCGTATAAGCCTGGATATATTTTTTTACGTTTTGCCGGCCTTCCAGGTGGTTTTTTACGCCGATATCGTGTATTTAAAAAGCATAGATATAGACGTACAAATAGGCTAAGTTGTTATTTTTTCACGAATTTTATTTAGCTTTAATAGCTATTCGGTTCGATCCGCGCTATACATTGTTTTCTAAATTTCATGGAAAGGGATAAAATTTTATCCTCTGCACTCGCTGTATTTGTTTTTTCAAACTGCTAGTTGGCAGTATTTTTGAACATAAAGTCATTTATTATCCGTTAAAAATTCAGCCAATTCGTGCACGTGACATTTTGAATTTAGGAGTTTGATGAATTTCAAGATCGTATTTTTGTTGTTGGCTGTGCTCCCACTTTTTAGAAAATCAAATTATTTATTGATCGCCGTGGAATACTCGAGGGCGGCATTTATTATAATATATACGATGTGCTCGAATTTAACCGATTGATCAGTCAATGCGTCTGCCGAAGACGCTCGTAACGTACGTGATATATATAATCCAGTTGAGAACTACAGCGTACGGTAGTAAATTCATGATTTTAGCAAATGAGATTTTTTTCAAATTCCGACCAAAACCGTTAACGCAGTCTACAGCGAAAGATGAAAAGAGATGACTCGTCCGAATCAGCGACGGTTACGTGAAACTTCATAGAGAATAGAATTTAAAAGCTCGTTCGAATTTTTTGGCCCCCCGTAGACGAAGAAAAATATGGAAAAGTTGATCGCGAAAAGTGGTCGGGTGATAAATTTACCCAGGGCGAAAAGCCCGCGGAAGAGGCAACATTTTGGAAGGGATTAAGCGGGTAAGGGGATAACGGGAGATCAATCGGGCGCAGGGCTTCGGCTTGGCTAATGAAAGCTCCACTCGAGCCCGAGTGGCCTAATGAAAAGCTCCTAAGGATATCCCTGTCTTCTGTTGCAGCATCGCATGGGGCCCCCTGGGGCTGCGAGGAGCCGGCAGCCAGGAGCAGGATGCACGAGCCGGAGGAGCGGGTGAGGGGGCCGGGCCCGCGGCAGGGCAAGGGGGCCGGGCCGCGGGTCGCCTGCGAGAAGGCCTCGCGGCGCCTGCGCGCCACGCTCCTCAAGGCCGCCCGGCTGGGCGTCTCCGCGGGCGAGCTGGCCGGGCTGCCCGCGGCCAGGCGCATCGCCGCCCAGCGCGACCACGACTGGAAGTTCGCGGTCCTCCTCCTCCTCGTCTTCGGCGGCGGCGTCGTCGTCGCCCTCGTCTGCACGACGATGCGCGGCTGCGCCAAGAGCAACATCGAGGACATCGTGAGTGTGCACGGGAGCCCCCCTCTCGCATTCCGGGCTTGGCCGCGCGCGTGCGTCCGATCGCCTAATGTCTAATTCAGGGGGGGAGGGAGCACTTTTACATGTATCGCCCCGTGAAATATGCAACGCGCCCCCGAGCCCACGGAATCCCCTTCCGGCCGCCGGTCCGCGCTTTACGTCACCTCCGGGACCGCTGAATCTTTGAGCGGACTCCCGGAAATTAGAGCCCTAACCTGCCGCCCGAAAAAAAAAAGGAAGCCCCCGTTCCCCGGGACATATGGTGGGTTCTCACAGGAGAGATCTCGACAAAAGATCTGGGACAGGATTTAACGGTTGATATCCCGCAGTTGAGGGCACTCCCCGCTTATGTTGACTCGTCGCGCCGGGGCTTCTCGGGGATGATTATCAACGGGGCGCGGCCCCCGGGGCGTAAAGAAAAGCCCGCGCCCTAATCGGCCCCGCCCGCGGACTCGTTAGCGCCCGCTCGCTGATGGCCGGGTAATTATTATCCCCGCGGGCCGAGACGCATCCGCGTCACGCTAATACACGCGGCCCAAAAGAAGAAAAAAAGAAAACCCCATTGGTCCAGATGAGATGCTTTGGGCCAGCGGAGACTTTATCTTAGCGCGGCGGGGGGTCGGGGCGATTTATGCGCGCTTGGATCTGGCGGGAAGTGACCGGAGCGGCTCCCCGGGCCCGTGTGCGTGGGATCGCTGGCTCCCTCGGCCCGCTGCTCGGGAAACATTGATTAATTCAGGAGTCGAGGGGCGTCGGGCGTCGGGCGCCGAGATTACAACTAAAATTGTGCAACTTTGATGCGGGCGCATTCGAAATAAACTTGGCCGGGCGGCCCGCCGACAAATCAAATATTATTGTAGGCATTACAGGGCACTAACAGTGCAATCACGTAATCGTATAACTTGGAATTCCCCGCGCACTCGCGGCCCGCCGCCTGACGGCCCAATGGAAGATTCTCGCCCCCGGCCAAGTTTCCACATAAAAGCTGAAATATACTCGCTCGGCGGTCGCACGTGGGCCGATATCGCGAGTTAAGAGCCCCGGGCGGAGGATCCCCCCCGCGCGGGAAAAGGGCCGCAGCCACCCCCCCCCCCCCTGTCACTCCTCCCCCCCCTCTCCCCCGGCTAAATCACAATTAGCGCACCGGGCGAGTCTCCGCGCTGACTCACGCGGCCTTCGGTCGAGTCGATCCGGGGGACACGCAGCGTCCGCTCGTTACGCCCGACAATGCAGCCCCTGTCGGCGAGAGGCCGACGCATAACGGCAGTTTAACCGAGCGACTACGTGATCTAAAACATGAAGAGGCGCCCACGTGCGCCACGCCCTCCCCCCGCGGAGAATACAGATGACGCCGCGGCGCTGCGAAAAATTAGCCGGCCGTTATGCATCGCCGGCTGATCCCCTATAATAATGTTTCCCCCGCCAAGCCCTTCCGAAGCAGTTCTTTTTATACAAATTTTTATATATGCGCTTATGATCCGACATGCGTGTATTACATCTGTAAGGATCGCTTCTTCTTTTCGTCGGATTTTAAGCCGGACCCGCAGGCATTCAACGGTGCAATATAGCGCACCGCGGCCGATTAATAATCTCGCGGCGCCTCAATGTTTCATCCTATCCGTTTGCCGGTAATTCACTCATTACCCCCCCGTCAACTTAGTTTCTCAATTGGTAATTGGTCCGCGTTCCGATTTGCCGAGTATACGCCCGTGAATAAATTATATCCCGGCGCCCGCGTCCACGCAGATCAGCCAATGAATCCAGCGGGCGGAAGCCGGCAGCAGCAGCAGCAGCAGCAGCAGCCCGGTTCAAAGGACGTATATCGCCGGGGCCGCTCGGCTTTTATTCGCGCGGCGGCCGCGGATAAGCCAGGGGAACGGCCCGCTTTATTAGCGCCATTTTGGGGAATTATAGTTTTTTACGTCGCGGCCGCCCGAGTTTGCATAAATCCACGGGGATGGCCGCGGATCCGCGGGGATATATCCTCCGGCGGTCGTAGCTCCCGGGCGAGCTCGCTGATTCCTTTTACGGGGCGGCGCGCGTCGCGGGCGCCTCCTATACGCCGGCGATTACATTAGTATACTGTCCCTGGGACTCGCGTCGGTTTTCGTGGGCGGACGCCCGGGCCCCCCCGCCCAATTGAAAGGGAAGCGCCGGCCGCGCCCCTCGAATTGCCCGCCGTTAAAATCTTGGGAGGGATCGGGCCCGATGGAAACGCCCGGGCCGCTACCATGGCTTTGATAGATCCTTATCCGCTGGAAATAGAGCACGAGGCGCATTAAAAATCCGTTCACTACCGGCTTTACGATGATTAAAGCCGACTCGGCATAATTCGGCCCACCCCCCCTCTCCTAATCCCCGCTCAATCTCCCGCCCCACCACCCCGGTGGTTAATAACTTGTTTGAGGGCGTAAACACGGCCCGGTTTTACAGGGGCTCCGCCGATCTGCATAAATGCCACGTGGTCGCGCAAGCCTGCGCCGCGCGTTATATATGTACGCGTATACATGTCGGGCGGGCCGGCGCGAGGAAAAAAAAAAAGGCCAAACGAGCGAGGGCCGCGACTCGAATTTAATGGCCGGAAAAAGAAGGAGCCCCGCGAGCTTCGGTCCACGTTCCGCTCAAGCGTTACCCTCATTAGCATACTAACCGCCGCGTAAAGCGGCCGCGAGCGCGCCGCAATAAACACGTCGTACGGGCGGCGGTGCATAATGCACGCGGGCGCCGGTGTTACCTATCGGAGCCGTCACTCGCCTCAATATTCATAGAAAGCCGCCCGGTCTGAAATCCTTTAGCCGGACGCCCGGCGCCGGAATAAAGTTCTTTTGAGGCGGGAGGCGCGCGCGGGTAGTAGGGGGCTAAACTGCGGTCGTTCACCGCCGACCAATTACAGCCCACGTATATAACGCCCGCTAAATTACCCGGCTATTATTATATAGGGTTACCTGCCGGCATTAATTGGCCGGCTCGCGCGGAAACTCCCTCCGAATCGACGTAGCCCTCTAATGCCCGCGGCCGACTCCTCTGGGGAGGGGCGTATCCGATTCGGCTTTCTCGAAAAAAAAAAAAAAGTAAGAATTGACAGACGTGCGCCTGCCAATTATCAATCGGTCAAAACTATTCCAGATTCAAGGTATACATTAGGGTTATATATCTCGACGTCTATAAATATAATATCGGCCCGGGGGGGATCACGAGAAAAAAAAGGCTAAATCCCCGCCAATCTTCGTCGCGGGTTGAACGGTCGGCCGAGTAATCGGTCAGTCGGATCGATGGCCTCGCGGGCTCCGGGCCGATCTCACTTAAAATGTAAAATTAATTGCCACTCAAATTGCACCCGTGTACGCGGGCGATTATTGCGATTATTCATCCGCCGGCGAGGCGGCGCGCAAAGCCGGAACAAACAGTCCGCGTAAATGGAAGCTTGTAACGCGGCGCACCGCGGGAATAAGCCCCCGGATTAACGGGCAATCAGGCCCCCCGCATATTTTCGAGCCTCAAGGACGAGGGGGAGAGGCTCGGGCGATCGAAGCCCGCCGGCGTTAATTGCCTTCCGCCCTCGCGTTGCAGGCGACGACGAGGACGCGTCGACGGGGAGGATCTTACGAAAAAAAGAAAGAGGTAGGCGAGCGCGAGAAAGAAAAAGGAGAAGGAACTGGCGGCTTAGCCTGAGCTATACTGAGCCGCGTGATCCGCGCGGCTGGCTGCACACGCCGTACACGTAGCCCCGCGACGGCGGCCGCCCCGTATAACCGACTCGGCTCGATGGATAGGCGCAAAAAAAAAAAAAAAGGAACCAAGGCGGGAAAAAGGAGTCGATGGACGATTTTCATTCCTGTTCCGATCCCCCTAACGCCCGTCTGCCGGCGGGACTTGGCGCGCGCGGGTATCGCCCATTATTCCGCTCTATCTCCGCGCCTCTCTCTCGCCTCCCGGCCGTATTTCTTAGGGCCCGCGCGACTCCGCGCAGAAAAAAAAAGGGTGGGGGGGGTAGAACGGCGGGATGCGGAAATGGGGCGCCTTAGCGGGGATCCGTTAGTGCGGGCGTCACAGGCGATTTAATAATCGAGCGCGGGGATTATCGAGCTGCTGGCCGGTGAGCTTCGAGCCGATATGGCATTCCGGCACAACAGGTCACTCCAAATTTGCATTGGCACGAGTCGAGGATTAATTTTCCGCGCTCCTGTAAATCGAACGCTCGAGCGATATAATTCCACGGATGATTCCCCGCGAGGTACAGAATTATTACGTTCGCGAGATTTGTCAGGATTATACGTACATACATATACCCCTTTAAAAATCAGACGTCAGAGCCCCCGAGAGTTTCTTTACGCACCCCGGGAGAAGCGCCGAGGAGAACGAGTCTGACGCATAGTTCAACTTGGCGACCGACTCCCGTTCACAAGCCTCGGGGCGCGATAAATGCAGCCGCGCCTCGCCGATTAATAAAAAGAAAAAAAAAGAAACACTCCGCGGAAAGCTTTGATGGAAAATCGGAAGGGGAGGCGAGAGCCGTCGGGCGCAGTCGCCTGGCGAGGTCGTCGCGGCGGGCCGCTTTACCGGGGCGTTAACAAGCATGTAACGCCCGCGTGTGCATAAGTCACAATTAACTCGGCGAGCGCATCCGGCCGCCATAACTGGCTGAAATAATTGCGCGCGGCCCTCGTTGGCCCGCCGAATCATTCCGCGGAGGCGGCCCGCGACCCCGGGGGAATTATTAAAACAGGCCCGTAAAGGGAGGGCGGCCGTCATTAAAGACGGCCGCGTAACTTTTACGACGGGAGACGCGTAAAAGCCGCGGAAACGTACGCGGCGCGACGCGCGGCTTAACGGCCGGGCGAAAAAGAAAAAAAAGGAAGGATAAACAATCGAGACAAAGGCCGGAGCGGCGGTTCCGCCGGGGGAGGGTCGACCCCCGGATCAAACACGCGGCTCCGGGAGAATCGCCCCGGGCGCTAATAAAGCCGCGCATCTTTCAGCGCGGGGGTCGCAGCCGCCGGGGCTTATCAGATAGGGGCGTGTCTCCGATGACGATTCCAATGGCCGAGGCTTTGTCCGCAGAGCGCGAACCCGCGCGAATGGCCCTGACGCTGTTAGCCGCGGCCACGCGGATCACTTGTCGGTCGAGCTTTCGCCCCGCCGACATTGTCGAGATGTGCCTAAGAATTCGCTCGCCCGGCGATTTTTCCATTACTCAATTTATTTATTTAGTCATCCAGTCGAGGGGAACGGAAAGATGCTTCGGTGGCTCCTCTCCAGTCCCGTGCTTCTGCGGTATGTCGGGACTAAGTACTGCGTAAACGCAATCTCCCTTGATAAATAGTTCTCTCCTTACTTTCTGCTCACTACACACTCATATCCATTCGGAGCATACCAACTTGTGCCATTTCGGTAAATTACCTCTTACTATTGAGATTTTAATTGTCGTAACCGCCATTTCGAAGGGCGTAAGGGTCGTAATACGTACGCTGCACTAAATTAATATAGGATTAGGAGACATAAAATTTCATTTTTTTGCGAATATGATATACTAATAGTAAAAAATCTCTGTAATTTTGTACAGAGTAATCCTTCCACTTTTTGCGAATATTATATACTAATAGTGAAGAATTTCTGTAGTTTTGTACACGGTAATTCTTCCACTAGACATTATACAAAAGGAGAACATGTGTGAACATGTTACGTTGATCACTTCTTATTTAATATTAAAAATTTTAGCATCACTACAATCTACAATTATGTTGTAAATACATTAATTTATGCATTAAAATTAAATTTGATATTTACGTAAGTACTTGTTAAATATTGAACATAACGGGTAGAAAAAATAATTTTTTTAATTGCTAAAAATAAACTTTTGTTTGATATGAAGAGTGTCTTCCATAAGTTTAAATTTTTTAGCTCAAGCTCTCATAAATCCGCCTCTTCCATCAATTCTAGTTTTATTTCTAGAAAAACTTTCTTTTCTATCTGTGAAAAGCGGTGATATAATACATCTACACTATTATTCGCTGTTTCGCAGACCCTGTAGTAAACACAGCGTACAACGTTATTCATCGTTGAGTTTATAAATTGAACAGCATCGTTCGTGTTGCCATTTATCTCCTACATAGCAGCGAAATATTTAAATGTATAAGGAAATTACAATACTATCCTTCTCTTTAAGTTTAATCCTATGTTAATTTAGCTACCTTTATACGGCTACCTCGAGAACGACAACCATGATGATAGCTTAAATCCCTAATTCTGGTTGTCTAAATTCTCCGAATTCCTCTAGCTCATTTGTTTTTACGAACTTAATTTGCAGAAGATCTTTGCGATGGCGATTTATCATTATTCGCGCATTGAATTTGAACAAATATCAGCCACACAACTTTGTTCTTTGTCGCAAGGTCGGCTTTAAGGTTGGCAGTCGAGTGCCTGGTACGTGGGTGCACGAAAAAAGCGGGCCCTACGAGTGTTTACCCATAAACAAAGCGGCCGCTAATCGGCACGAAGCCCGCAATCGCATTCAAGTGCGCTCCGAGCGCCGCCCGCGGTGATAAAAGGCGGCTGGCGGGCCGACGCGTATAACAAAGGAAGACAAAGGCCGGGCGCCTTTGTCGCGGCCGGCGGGCCAATTAAACGCACTTCGCGCCCGCGACGCGCGGGCGTTTTATCCCGCGGTCGTAACGCGATTGCGCCGCCGAAAGCCCAGCCGGCGCTCGGCCCGGGGAGGGCACAAAGCCCCCGGGCGACTTTCCTCCGGCTCTCGCCCTTCCTGCCGATTCGGACTGCCGCAGCGGCACTTTGGACCGGGGCTCCAGTCGAATGACTGATGGCCCGGGACTTTTTACGAGGCGAGCCGGCTCGGTACTTGGGTAGAAAGAGCGGCCGTGGCGGCAGCCGATCCGCCCGACTAAACCCGGGGTTTATCTACTGATCAAGGGCCTCCACCGCCGCCGCCGCCGCCGTCGTTCTTCTTACGACCCTAATTTCCGGGGAATTTATACGCTTCCGCTCTGCAGGCTACGGGAAGCGCCTCGCGATACTTTGCACTCGGGGAGGCGCATCCGCGGGCACAGCCAGCGAATCATCCCCTCAAATTGAAACTGCGCGGGCGGCGCCGCAGGCCGGGAATCAAGCGCCGGGGTTATCGAGATAAGAATCAGCCATCTCGGGCCAATTAATTACGAGGCAAGCCGACAGTGCACGCGCGAGAATAGCTCCGGGAATCCTCGGAGTCGCAGGCTGGGCGATCCTATCGGGCCTGGGACGCATCCCGGGCGCATTCCGGGCGCGCGCAAGGATATCGTCTTGCGGCCCTCGCGGCTCCCGGCCTCTCCCCGAGGGATATCAATTCTGGCAATTAACCGAGGAGAGAGCGAGGTAAACGCGTTATCTATCCGGTTGCATCTCACCTCGTTAGTCCAGGCGAAGGGAGCCCTGGGCGCGCCTCGCCAGGCCGCCGAGGCTTTTTGTCTCCGGTCAAGGGCCATCCGCCTCTTGTATTTCGACGCCAGATTCATTAGCAGAGCCGCAGGCCCCGGGGATTTACTGCCCCCGCGCGCTTTTTCCACCTTGCCAAGGGGCGTGGCCGCCGGCCGCGCTTTTGGGAGCGATTTAAAAGGTGCTGAGCTCGCTCCGGGAATCCCCGACGGGGGCGGGCCCCGTTACCTCGTCGCCGCTCCCAGGATCTTTACCCCGGGCATATACTCTTATCGGGAATTAAACTGGCGCGTCATCCTTTTTTTCCAAGGGATTAGGAGGACGGAAGCCGTGTGTATTTTTTGGCTCGGCCAAACGCCCGAGGCTCGCTTTTTTACCCGGAACAAATTCCCAGGATTGTTTCTGCATATTTTGTTTATTATTCTTGAGCGCCTGGCATCAAATTTGGACAACGCTAAAATCGATTCTCAAATTGGTCAAACTCGCAGATTTTTCAAGTTAAATGAATAAATCTATCTCCTGCTCACTTGATATTCTCCCAATTTAATCAAATCACATCATTTCGACTTTAATTACAATATTTTATGGCCCTTTTTTATTTTATTTTAATATCACCATGCGCATGAAATTTGTAATTTAGAAAATTACATTAATAATAATCCATTGCTGAGGTGGATTAAATCAGCCCTGTTCAACTGTACAGTTATTAATATATTTCATGTGTAATTTAATTTGAACTTAATATTGGTGCATATATTAAGTATTCCAACATGGTCAACGTGATTAGTCTAAAACGTTTATAATTTTTTATTTGCAAAATGCGTGGAGACAGGTAATTATTATAAATAATTGTCAATAATATAGTTTAAATGTATAGTATAGGGAAAAGTATAGACAAGATAAAACTGATTTGTTTGTATATAACACTAGTAATTTAAAAAAATATAAATAAAGATGGAACAAATTTACTAGAAGAGTAATTAATATAAATTTAAAAATTTTTAAATATTATTATTATCATGATTAAATCTGTCTATAAGAGAAGGGAATCTTCAATCTATATGCTAAGTATCGAACAAATTGAGCATACCCACGATATATATATATGTATGTATGTATGTATATATGTATACATATGCACCCACACATACGCATGAAAATTAGCTACCAAGCGTCACGTATAAAACTTGAGCTATTCTGATAGAGCTCAAAAATCGCCAATTTAAATAATGGAACCCTTCCTCTAAGTGGTAAATTTAGGCAAACTACCCTCGAAGAATCTGATTTCATGCTATAGGTATATCTTCAAAGGGTCCGCACAACTGCTCTGAGTTTGGCCAGACACAATATCGGTGCAGTATCCGAGTTGAATTGCAAATTTCACAGACGCTTCTCTTGCTCCTGACTTATTAACGTGGCAATCTCGTTGATTCTTTCCCGAAATTTCTAGGCCATTTAGCATCCCTGCGAGAGACGGAACAAGGGGGCAAAACAATGGCAGATCGCCCGACCGCCTCGTAATTTCCTAATCTAAGTTTAAAATGCCGAACGGCTCGGCACAAAGAAGCGGCCTCTCGTTCGCACGCACATACTCGGCCCTGAAAGGGATCGCCTTATTGCCAGAGTGGGAGTAGGGGCCGGGAGTACCGCTCAAAGCGGGCCGCGATATCGCGGCGATGCCGTCTCGCACGTGTAGCCCCCGAGTACCGCGGCGGCAAACGAGCGCAAACTTTGCGATCCCGTAATCGGTCGCGCGCCCCACCCGCTAAATGGAAGTTTAAAGTTCCGTAACAAATTCCGACGGATCCCCTGACGTCTTCCTGGTCGCGCCGGCCGGCAGATGACTCGCCTGGTTGTATAAGAGCCGAGAAGTTGAATTAGGGGTGAGAGGAGGGGCCGCAGGGGTGGCGCCGAGTAATATCGTAAAAGAGCCCCGTATAACCCGCGAGAGCGCGTATGTTTTATGGATTGTAATCGGCCCCGTAAAAGAATCTTCACCCGCGCAGTTCGCGGGATTTTTCTATTATTACTCCGAGCGGAAATTGCAGGGGAGTTTGACTAAGGTCCGCTTACTGCCTTTTTCTCTCGCCGAGCCTAGGTAATCAATCTCATGATCCTGTTTCAAATGTTAACTGCTTTTCTAACATTAATTAGCTGAAGATGGCAATTGTCCCTTCCTTCTAGAACTAACCTGTTAGTAAGTATAATTTGTATGCACTTCCTGTGCATGTACATTTCGTACCGTGAAAAAAGATATAAAAACAATTTCTTTGTAACGTTTTTTTAAATTTCTAAGATAACCTCGATCTTTGTACATATCTAAATTAAATTATTCTAGAAATTTTTAGTTGATATTATTTATCTACAAATACTAACATATTTTACCAAAATATTTCATGTTTTTATAAATAACGGACATTTTGTTACCGGAATTTAAAATTAAGAGAGAAATAATAAGTATAAATACTCCCTTTAACTATCAGAAAAATTTGACGTTCATCGAAGTTTTTCAAAATAGTCGTATGAGTTTTTTTAGGTTTAAAATTAAAAAATCAGTATAGGTTAACTCTGATAAATAGGTCGATGATCTATTAATTTAATCTTCAATTTCTTAATTTTAATCATTGTCTGCACATGTGTGCATTAACTTGATCAAATACGATTTTTTTGTGTAAATGAGTATATTTCCATTTAATGTTTGTTTAATTGTACAAATAAAATAATCCTTTCAAGTTATTATTTGTAAATAATCGATAAAGATTCAAATGCATCCTAAAATACTATGTGTCATACTGCCTCTTCACCTTCTCTCGAGCTAGTTCACTTTTCATAACCCATACTATTGGCTCTTTCTTCGTGCCAGGAGAGTAGTGGTATATATTTCATTCATAGTTATGAATTAACACAGAAAATTATTTGGTTTATGATATACACGCGCATTAAGAGAACCTAAGTAGTGTAGACACGATTACGTTTGTTTGTTGTTAAGAGTAAGTATAGCATCCATTTTGTTAGAAATTTTTTCACATTCTATTTTTCATATAAAATTGAAATATGGGTAGGTATTATATGGGTCGACTATTTCACGCTATTTTATTCTTCAATCACTCAATGTCGAGGATTTCGTCTATCATTTCTAATGTACTCACTTCTATGTAGCACGTCCTCAATGACATTCACTTTTTATTTATGTACGACCACGTTTAAATTCATTCACGCAATTATAAATAATTGCATACGTAGGTGGGTATTGAAGATGAGTAGTATCCAACTCGAAATGTTTTATTACCGTTTAGAAATTGCTACAAATAAATAAAAGTATTCAATTTGATGATCGATAAAAATAAAACTACTTCATGGATCTTTCTGAAACTTGGTGGTCCGGATGTCAGTGACATCTGTCGCGAAAAAAATATTTTGCGATACTTGTATGCCATTTGAAACTTTTCACGGACGTATTGAAGCCCTTCCATTTCCCTAGGCTCTTACACCGGTAATAAAATTGTCGATTGTTTTTGCAAAAATATAGATTTAACTTTATACATCTAATCAAAATTCTATAACAAATATCTCTGAAAATATAAAATATCGTAATTGGATAATATTTCCCAGATACATTTCTTGAAACGTTGTATATTCAATACACTAATAAGGCATCGAATAAGACATTTCCTTGTATAATTGATATTATGTTTCTATACATATAAAGTCCACTCATCGTTAATGGCTTTGACATCTGTCTACCTTTCATTTCACTACCTTTCACGTAATAAGAATTGGGTAAAAAATACAGGCATTAGAGCCGTTGGCGGGTAGGTAGCAGTTAATCTTCCATCAGGAGAGTCGATGACTCTATCGAAGCGATTAATCGACCTCGAACTGTCAAATCGGATTGCTTAATTTCCCGACTTTTCCGGATAGCCCATAACGGCCGGGGTAAAAAGGGGGCTGGCTCAAGGGGTCGGGTGTAACTCGACAAACTAATGGAGTTGGCGCGGGCGCACCGCATCCTTGGCTCGGCTAATGCGCCGCGGTGGCCCCGGGCTCGGGCGACCGCAGGCGCGCGCCTCGGGCCCCGGGGCCCCTAATCCGATCGATCGGCCGGGCAAATCCGGCAGCCGATAATTCCCGGGTCCCGCGGCGGCTCCGGGGGCACAGGTGGGGCCGCCGAGGGCGCCGATAACCTTCATTACGGGCCGTTTAAGTCCCGGCCACGGGGAACTAATTGCGCCGGACGGGCCGGACTCGGCCCCACCTAATAGACCGGTTATTAAAGAAGGCGCCGGGCCGGCATTATATCCCCGGCGGCCCCCGAGGGCCAGGGCTTGTATTATTTAGCGGGGGAGCGCGCGCGAGTCATCCCGGCGCTCCGGTTTCACGCCACGGACTCGCGCCCCGGCGTCCGGCGGCGAATTTGCGTCTCCCTCGTGAATTTCGGCCGCGTCGGCCCGCAGGAAGAATTGCACAGTGATGACGAGAGGCGGGACGACTGCATGTATATATATATGTGTGTACGCCCTGCCCTTTATTTTCCAGACGGCTCCCGGCCATTTCCAGCGCCGGTTTTTCCCCCAATACATTTGTTTCATTTCGGCTCCCTGGCAATCTACACGTGCGCCTAGGTTGATTTTAATCATTCAATGTCCGTCCGACCGGGGAAAAAAACAACCAAACTTTCAAAAAATGAAAAATCGCTGGAGACAGAGGGAAAAATACGTGTTGAAAAGCGCCGGTTCTTTGAAAAAAAAAAAAATGAAACGGACTGCAGTAGTTTTGTTCGGTGGGGAAAAAAAAGAGAGAGATCCGCTGAAAGCTGTCAGTTAGCGCGGAATTTCGAAACAAGATACGCGCATTTGAGTCAAGATTTTCCGGGCGGCCAAAGTCTCGTTTACCGCGCGGCCCCGCCGACTAGATTTTCGCACGCGCGCGTGTATTCCGGCACATATAATCTGGGGCTCGGGGCCGAGGCGGGCGCATAGGGGCGATGTCGAGGGTCATCTGCTTTGAGGTCCCTCGTTATGTATATATACGCGGCCCGAGTGCCGTCCCGCCCGAGACGCTAATCCGCGCGCGCCAGTGCGCGAATACATTTTTGTCTATTTATTTAAAAGACGAGTCCGCCCGGGAAACCCGATTGCCCTGTTTAGTCGCGGGCTCATATACAACCGAACGAGGATAATGCAGTGCGCGGCGGGTGCAAAGAACCTGCGCCGAGATTGAAAAGCGCCCCGTATTTATATACCTCGCGAGTACTTAAGCTAGATATACGTGTATACAGTCCGGGTAGATTAAGCGCGCGTTACAAAGGCGCTTTTCGGGAGGAAATGGAGATTTCGCGGGGCCGGATGTAAATTGAAAAGGCCGAGCGGCGGGACGCGGTAACGAGGTTAACCTGCCGGCGGATCGGCGCTCAATTATCGCGGAATACAAACGAGGCGCGCGTCGGGGGAGTAGTCGGACGTCCCTCTGCGATTTTTTATTTTTTCCCCGCCGATCGGCGTCTAATAACTCGAGGAGAAACGAGGCCTCGTCGGCGCCATCGGTCAATTTTCTCGTAAAGAGACTCGAGCCTTGTTGTTCGATGAATATATATGTATATAGACATTTCTTTTTTTTTTTTTTTTTTTACCATCCCCCGAATTAATCGACCGTCGGCGCCGAACTGCGACGTCAGGGGGCCGATTGTGATATAAGGGGTCGTAAAAGAAAAAAAATATTTCCGGGGCGGCAAGTGAAAATCGATGCGGCTGTAAGATTAAACAAAGTTACAGGGGGCGCACCTGGCCGCGGGACGGCCGCGGCTATATATCACGGGGCGCGCGCCGGCATTAAAACTTTGAATTTTCAAGGCGTAATTAATAGGTTCGAAGCGCCGTAAAGCGCGGCATAAATCCGCCGAGGATTAATCCCGAGTGTCTGGCCGATAGGAGCCGCTCGGTCTAAATAACCGGCTGCGCGCCCGGGACATGCATCACAAGGCTCCTTCCCACGCGAAAGTCGAGCCAAGTGACACGAGCGCCGCCTCAAAAAAACCGCGGCTGACTTATGCGCCCC
Source organism: Sycophaga agraensis (assembly GCA_018906755.1). Classification (NCBI taxonomy): domain Eukaryota; kingdom Metazoa; phylum Arthropoda; class Insecta; order Hymenoptera; family Pteromalidae; genus Sycophaga; species Sycophaga agraensis. The sequence goes on from JACCIE010000004.1 coordinate 4,247,726, forward strand.
GCCGCCTATATGCGACTCTGCCGGCGCATTGGTACGCCAACCAACCGCCGAGATACGTGCACGCGCCAGCCTCTCGATCGCTGCGCCAATTAGCATCCGGCCCACTCGATTCACCGCGGGGGTATTAAGTGTGGCGCCCTTCTTTTTTTTTTTACGAGCCGCGCGATCCGGCGATCTACTTTTTTTTTTTTCGTGCTCGCTCCGGGGCGCACGAGCTGCAGTCGTAAACGAGCGGCGAATTACGTTATCATCGGGGGGCGAGCGGTGCGAGAAAAAAAAAAGGAGAAGGACACAAGGCGTCGAAGGCGTCAATAGCGCCCCCTCGAGTCATTTCCGGGCCGGCTGTAAAAATGGAATATTAACGGGGCGCCTCGCGGATCCGCGGGTGTATATGTCGACGTAAGCGCCGGGGTTATAGGTTAGTGGCACTCGGCGGGGGGAAGCCTCGGCTCGGGGCCCATTGATAACGTAGACGCAATCGCTCGTTACGGCGCTTACTCTGCTTCGCCGGGAGGGGGCGGGGTAAAAGGAAGGCCGGGGGTGTATATGTATGCCAGCGGCGAGTGGCTAATTTGCGATTTAAATCGAAAATTTTCGGAGCGCGGCAGTTTCCCGGCGGGTACTTAAGTGCCGCTCTTAGCCGAATGCCCCGGGCGCGTCGGGGGGAAAAAAAAAAGCGACGCGTCCGGTGTATCAATTTCGGGCCGATGAGCAGAAAAGGGGAGAGGACAAAAAAAAAAGAGGAGCGCGACGGAGGGCTTAATTTGTCGCTCGGCCGATACTCTCCGCTCCTTTCTCCTTCTCCCGGCTGCAGTATGGGTATTTATGACTCGGGGCCGGCGGGGGAGGCGCACGTGAGCCTCTCTCTCAATCAACTTTAACAGATGGAAGCTGCCCCTGCAGATCCTAAACTCCCCCTCGGAAGTCGACTCGTAGTCCCTTCTCGATGCCTGTTGTCAGGCAGCGAGGTTTGGCTTAAACTTGCCTTTACTCAAAATAAGTGACTTCCGTTACAGCCGCCCTAAATTTTTATCTCACAGTTGTCGATCTTTCTTAAAGTTTATGCCCACGATGCCAATGGTTAGCCCTAAAATTTTTTACCGCCATTCCCAGAGTGGAGAAGCTTGTAAGCCAGTGCGTTAGCTCCGTACCGCGGCAACCCTTGCCCCGGGACCTTATATACATAAGCTACAGCCCGCCTTTATTAATGAAATTAATTTCCGCTCTTAGAAGTAAAAGCGAAGGCAGTAAAAGTCGCGCGGCACTAAACCTATGGCAGCTTAGGGAGCAAACTTTTCATCCATAATCCGGTGAGGATGACGGGGCCGAAAAAGCCCGCCGGCCGGAAGTAACGCGCGCTGGGGAACAATGGCCAGGCATCGCGTATTCCCGCGGGCCCCGCTGACGAATCGACCGCGCGAGGGAGCGAAAAAAAACGGCGATCGGTCCGCGGCGACATGATGCCCGAAAAAAAAAATCACCCTTTAATTATTCAATATACATACATACATGTGTGCGTGCATTAACCGATGGATTTTCTCCGGTCTGTTGCAGAGCCTGGCGACCTAGCCGAGCCGCGGGGCCGCCCCGCCTCGCTCGCCCGAGGCCCAGGAAGCCGAGGATGGAGCCGCCGAGGGAGGGCCCAGCCGCCGGCACGCTTTCATATCACCCGCGAGGATTATATCGCTTTTGTAACGGGACGAGTGTTTTGTCAGGGGCGGACCGGCGCCACCGGCGAATTAGCCATGATTACGGGCCGCGAGGGATCGACGGGGGAGGGGAATTAACGGGCTCGTTAGTCGGCCGGGGCGATCGGCCCTCGTTAGACTCACGGGGAAGGTCCGGAGTCTCCCGGCGAAATACGTGTGCCGTCGCGTCTCGGCGGCCCGGCCGATTACCGGCCGCCCCGCTACCCGCCCTCCTGTGTATGTGTGCGTGAGCGCGTGTGTGCGGGTCCGAGTGACCGAGCGGAGCGCGTGCAGAGCTCCCCTTTTTTCACCCGGGACTTTTTGTTACCCTTTTTACGTATACACGTACCCGTAGACCCGGGCCATTAATCCCTTTTACTCGTTCAACGAATCGTAGATGTATGATGCCTCTAATCAAGCGAGGGTCAAGGGCGGAGGATGCCTCTCCCTCCCCCGCTTCTCCTTTTATTTCCTTCCCGCCCGCGGGACACACGCGGGTCTCCGGATTTTTGTACATAGTACGTATGCATGAGGGGAGGGACGACTAGCGGCCGAGGCTTCCCGCGCCGTCCTCGCGGAGCCGGGCGATCGGGGGGGGGTACGACGACCAGGGGGCGGGCCCTTGTCGCGGGCGCGCCCCCCGCGCGCATCGGGGCTAATTGGCCCACTCGGCCGCCCACCTCGTGTAAATAGAGTGTCGCGGGCGTCGGGCGCGAAAGAAGCGCCTCGCTAATGACGCCCCGCGGGCGAAGGCACCACCTGTTACGTGAGCCCCGCGGGCCGACTCCGCGGGAGGACCGGCCGTAGGAGGAGCCGCACGCGCGAGGAGCTTTGGCCGATGTACATGATGACGATGGCATATTCGAATAAAACAATGTCTATAAAATTTATGACTGTCGCTTTATTGCCCCGAGCAGCCATGCCTCCTTTCGAATTTCCCATTTCCCCCCTTGCTTCCTGGGGGGGGGGGGCTTACATTTCCCCGAGCGACTCCTGTGTTGTGCGCGCCGCTTTGTACGTGGGCGCGGGCGCGGCCCGTGATTGCGCTTAATTATCAGATGTATTACGGGGACGTTTCAATACGCCCGACGGCCGCTGTTCTTTTCCCCATAAAACCTAACGCGTCTCGGGGGAAATAATACTCGCCAGTAGATAAGGCCGGGGAGTAGTCGGACGGTAAATATTTCAGATCGGAAATCACATTGCCAACCTCTACGGCTACCTCCATTTATTACCTAAATAATGGATAACAATATGTGCCGCTTCCTTTCGTCGTGAAAAAGAAAGCATTTCGAACTTCATTACGAGCACTTTTATGGAACGAACTCGCGTGGCCGGTCGGTAAATTCCATCCATCACCCTCGGGTCGATACTTTTGAGAAATTATGAAAGATTACGTTCGGGGAAGAACTCGCGTCGATGCATTTTCAAGGTGCTTCGCAGCCGTGTTGTTTATGTTATTCACCTGTACTCCAGAAGCTTCCTTCGCTTTTTTTAGTGCCTTAAAGCGTTACTTGCATCCTTTTTTCTAATCGCTTTATTGTTTTGCAGCCGTGCATAAATAATCGTAAAGTGAAAGAAAGTCCACACTGTTTTAGTACTTAAAGTTTGTGATATATCGCTTTCTGCGTATTTGAATTTTTAAGCTATCACTTAAAAGTTAGGTAGTCGCAGATTTCCAAGATATAAGGTAAGTTTATAACTTGAGTTTCACTTTCATAACATTTTTATTGACACAAAAACTCGCAAGAATCATACCGAGCGATACTTTATTAAGACCCTTTGAAATTGGTTTTCAAATCTGTTTTCCTCTTTTTGACGTTTTTATAAATAAACCAAAGTTTGATGGATATTATCGGATATAACTCGGAAATGCTACAAAAACTGCGATAAAAAGACAATCATAACTCAGCTTCAGAGGTTGCATTCTGCTACATATATATCAAGTTTATAATGCAGTTTTTCTTTTTTCTCCTTAAAGTCCAACACCGAGCACTTTTTTTTTGTCCAGTCTATTGTCATTTTATCATTGTTCAATGAAAATGGAAGGAGTGTATATTTTCCAGGGCGTATTTTTTTTACGCGAAAACATAAAGCCAGCCACAATAGTATTGTACAACGCTACAAAAATAGTTATGACCTTTTATAATGATATTTTCATAAAATCATGGAAACGAGTAAAACTAGGAGCAATAGTTTCATGGCTTCTATTTGCTAACCTAATAAAAAAAGCAATAGTCCTCTGCCAAATTGATGTTAGTTCAACGTTATGCATCGAATATGCGGGCGCGGAAGGAAAAGGGATGCAATAAACATAAATTGACTGTTTAAAACAATTTTTCAGGAAACATTATACAACTTTAAATAAAACTCATGTAACTTTGTTAATGAATGTTTCTCGACAAAGGAAAAAAGCGAATAAAAAGGAAAAGAATACCTTTCCTCGGCATTGTTTATTCCAGTGAAACAAGTGTACATTAACGCTGCGGATCTCGAGAATTTTCACGAAAAACAATTGAAAGTCGAGTTTTTCGAGCGGAGAGCCTCGAGCGCGGGTCCAATTAGCGGTGCCCTCCAAGGAACCAATCCGAAAAATCGAGGCGAACCAGAGGAGCAAACAAGCGCGAGTGCCCTAAGCGAGCTCCGGCAGAATGCTTAAGCGATCGCTACTTGCCACTTACAAGACATACCAGGTGGGAATTAGCCGGGGAAGAGTCGGCCGCCGCGCCCCTCGAGCCCTCGAAACTCCGTGAAAGTTGGGCCGAAGGTGGCAGGCGCCCCGGGCGGCGGCTGGCGGCCCCTCCGCCCCCCCGTCATCATTCAAAATTAAAGCCTAATCGTCGGCCTGTTTGCGCCCAATTAAAAAGACGTCCGCGGCGCCGGGGCCGGTGCTCGTTAGCCCTCGAGTTTTTCAATTCGGGGCCCGGGGCCACCGGGGACGGGGGGTAGGCAATTAAACCCCGAGCGTCGCGGCCTTGCCGCCAAGTGCAATGAAAGAATCCGCCGGGCGATTCATCACGCGCGCCTCTTCCAAACAAAAGCCCCGGGCGTGGCCCGCCTGCAATTAATCACATCGGCGGCCGGCTAAACGCCCCAAGGAGTTTCGAGCCGGCCCCACCCCGCGGGAACAAAGGGCCCCAACAATGCCAGCGCCCGGTTAATGCCCGGGCTTCGTTAGACCGCCCACGCGCGAACTTCGATTGCCTTTATTTCGCCGGGTTGAATTAACGCCGCGGCCCGGCCGATCCGCCCGGCTGCCGATGTCGATCGGTAAAGTAAAAGCCGACCCGCCGAGAAGGAGCCGAGGAGCCGCCTTCCTTATCATACAATCAAATGATAATAGCCCGGGCGGAGGCCGCTTTTATGTACGCGGCGCCCCGGAAAAACAGAGCGCCAGGCCCCTCCCACCGGCCGCGTATAACTTTAACTACTGGACAAGATTCGCCGGGCGGATCAGCCCGGCCGAAAGAAAAAAAAAGTGCGCCCCGCTCTCCCCGCCCTCCGAGGTGCACGTGTATATATATAGAGAGAGAGAGAGAGCTGGCCCGCCCACCTACCCGCGGGGTAGAACAAAGGCCGGCGGGCGGATTGATACGCGACAGAAGGCGCCGCCGGAGATAGGAACCCGGGATTACGGCCTTTTAACGGCAGGCGTTAAGGCGCCCGGGCCGTTATTTTTACGGGCCGCGGTTATGCGCCCGATGCGCGGCCCCGATAAGTCCACTCGCGTAATAGATTGCCCCTCGTGCCCTGGCCAACTTGCTCCGCCTTTTCTAGTCGCCGCTTTTTCGGAAGCATTTGCAAGGACGCGGGAGAAATAATACAAGCGAGAGCGAGCTTACCGCCGCGGAGTGTCGTTCCGGATGCTGATTGCCAGGGCTTAAGGCTGTTTCTTCTGCAGGCGGCCGCTAAAGAATCCTTCGCAGTGGGCAAGCGTTCGGGTGCTCTCAATGTGGGAATACCTGGCTTTCCGGTGCATCGAACAGCGTCTCCTTTTTTTTTTTTACGTGTGTCCGAGGTTGGCCCATTTTAATAATTGATCGAGTCAAAAGTACATAAAACCTTTTTGGCTTATCTGCTCAAGGTTGATAAAATAAACGGTGCTTGAAAAAGGAACGCGCGAGCGGGGAAATAATAATAATAAGGCATTATCGTAACGCGTTCATTCGGCATATTAATGGACGTTAATGCTTTGGAAATCGACATAACAAGTATTATCGTACGCACGTTATTTTAGTTATTTTTCAAGCAAAAGCAGAACACTTCAATAACGTGAATTACTTCTTCATTTTCTCGCCTTCATACATAATTAGCCCGAACTAATGAGCTTCGTGTTTGTAGATTTAAATGGGCGTATGTTCGGCATTGGAAGGTTATAAATTAGCTCGATAACTAGGCAGATGAATTGAGCCGACTAAGAAACGGACTTATCTCGTATTTGTCCTCTCGCTCGGGAAGCTCAGCCGCGTATCTCCACTGTATTATCGTTATAGAGCTGTCCGATAACGTATTTGGACTCGGTGAGAATCGGATTCTTGGCACTCATTAGTAGGCAAAGCTCGCGCATTTCTCTCGGGCTCTCGAACAAAGCGAGCCCGGGCCGCTCCATATATCAGCCGGCGAAGCGTCTCCTAGCGGCCCGCGAATCGATTCCTTTTTCGAATTATTCCAGACGTCTCGGGACGAGTCACTCGCGCCCCGGCGCTTGTTATCGCGCCCGACAATCGCCCCGTCGAACTACACCGGCCCGTTCGACGCGCAAAGATTCGTCACTGTCCCACCCTCCCCGCGGCCCTCCTTTCATTTCCGGCCCGACAAGCGCCCGCTTACGGTCAACTCCTCCGCGCGAAATCGCTTGCATAAATGCAGCTATAATTGCCAATTAAAAGTTGCGCCCGCGGCTGATTTTTCCGTGTCGTTACAGGCCGCGCAAAAAGTATATTGCCCGGGGGGAATTTCGCTGCCCTGGCCCCCCCGCATCGGTCGCCTTTTTTTCCTCCGCGTCGTCGGCCGAAAAAATAAAAAAAAAAAAAAGCCAATCGGATAGCACGCGGGTGGGCGCTTGCGTAATTCCCCCCCCCCCCCACCCCCCCGACCCGACCCCACCCCCATCTCCCCCCGGCACTAATTCGCCGGGGCGCCAAAGCTTAATAATTAGAAAAGTTTTTGCCGCGGCCGCGTGACGGACGCGCGCAATTACCCGGGCGCCCGGATTCGAAAACATTTAGGGATCTGCGCCCGAGTGACAACGCAATTCCGGCTGATGCGCCCTTGGTAATAATTCCAAAGTTCCCGGGAGCCCGGCCAACTTTTCGCCCCGGGCGATAAAAAGCATATAGGCCGCTCGCGCGCGCCAATTAAAGCCCGCGTACGTAGCTCTCTTGCCCTGGTGGGAGGGGGGTGGGGGTGAAAAAAAGGGCCGGCGGACAAAAGTAACCGGGCGGTCCAACAACGGGGCCCTCGGTATTTACCGCGGCGCCACTGAACGGCGGCCCGCGCGCGGCATTAGCATTCGATCCGCCGGGGCGCGGGGGCAAGGAGCCCGCCGCGATCCGCGCGACTGATTAGATTATACGCCGAGATATCGCCACTTGTTCGCTCACCGAGCGCTTATATCTATGCGACCTTCGGTCGTGGCGCTTCTTTTTCCTACCCCCAGCGTCCCACGTGTGTGCATGTATATATAATATCCCATTGAGCTTCGCCTCGATGGCCGAGGCTCATGTACACCGGATCCTCGAGATAATTGATGCCGTAAGCAATGTACCAGCGTCGCCCGGTGGCTTGTGTACACGGGAGGCCCGGCGGTATCTAGTGTAACGGGCCGATCGATCGGTCCACTCGCCTCGCTGGAATTTAAGCCGGTTTACTCGGCCGGGCTAGCGCCTAGTTATTACAACTCGACACTTGCTGATAGAGCGGGGAATAGAATAAATTCGATCGCGCGCTCGCTGCCCTTCATTTCCCATTAACGAAGCTTCCACGGGATTAATATCACCCGCGATAACCCTCGCGAGTTCGATTCCTGAGCGGAAGCGCGGACGCGTACACGCACACATACACCGTCGCAGCGGGAGGACTAAGTCCGGTGCAAAAGGAGGGAAAAATGACAAAGCGCCTCGGCAAACAAACGAGTTTTAACGGGAATCCAGGGTGAACTCCGCAGCAAACAGGGGATCCGCCGGCACTGATTTGATCGGCCCTCGGCTTGTTTGAGGAGCCGCGCCGCCCGCGGACAAACAACCCCGGCGAAAGGAACCCCGGCCTCGCGCATAAACACCGTATAAGACTGCGTGTGTGCATAACCAGGAGGAAAAGCAGCTGGCCCCGCGCTGCATCGACCTCCTTAAATCCTCGGGTTGCGCTTAACGGGCCGCCCCCACAGCTACGCCCCGTTTCTTTTTTTTTTTTTTCACACGCCGGGGATATTTTTTTATCTGCGCGCCTGGCCGGGCGCCCGCGGCTCGGACGGGGCCGAGGATGAGGGATCGCCCGCGTGGCAGGCCGATGGCTCCTCCGAATTAAGATAATCGCCGCGGCGGCGATAGCGTCACTCGGCCCCGATGCCCGGGGGGGGCTTTAGCCGGGAGTAATGGCTCGCGGGCTCTAAGTAGACTGCAAAGCCGGCTGCGAGCGCCCGTCTTTCCGGCATCAAGTTCAATTTTTTTTTTTTCCCTCCCCCTCGCGGCAAAAAGGGCCGGCACAAAAATAAAAAAAAAAAAAACGAGAAATCCGCAAAAGTTAAATTAAAAAAGGTGAAAAGTTGGGCGCGGGGGTGCAGGGAGAGGGGGGTCGGGTGGTGCGGAGGTTTTTTGCTCGTTGGGCGTTTTGCGAGCTGGCCCCCCTTTTTATGAGCTGCCGTGCCTTCTTTTAATTATGGCATTTTCTTCCTGAATGTCCCGCCTGTATGCATGAGTTCGTCGTTTTTTTTTTTTTTTTGTTTCGCCTTTTTCTTTTCGTTACAAAAAACTGGATTGTATAACTTTGCAGAGACTGATTAATTGCCCGGGCGGCCGCAAGTGACCCACTTTACCCTTTATGTTTTACTTACGAGGCTGCAGCCGGCCCTTTGCGTTAAATTTAAAGGAGTCCGCGCGCCGCGGCTTGCATAATTCCGCGGAGAATGTTTCCTACAAGGGAAATTCAAAGAAGACAGCCCTGCCACGCGCGCGCATCCCCAGCCTCCTGCGCAGCTTCCATGGGCGGCGATTGATATAAAACCCTCCCGGCCAGGGGGCGCGTCATCGAGTGCCTCGCGGTCCCTAATGGCTTTTGACCGCGGGCCAAGGTCCCCCGAGGACAATGGGCCACTCGGCGCACCGGCCGCTTCTTCATCCCTATCGGCTCCCGGGCGGAAGAGAGAGCGAGGGCCGGGCGCACTATCGGCCGGGCCTCGCCCCCACTGTCTTACTCTTATTTTACGGCTTCCGCGAGGGCGCGCGCGTGTATCTGGCGCGGCTTCCGAGGGCGCCCCGGCGGCCGATAAATTTCCCCGGGCCCGCGGGAAGAAGGCGCAGCGCCTGCGGCCCCGAGATACCGCCCAGATTCGAATGCGGCCCGCGGCGCGGCATTAATTACGCGCTGATGCCCCGCCGCTCCTGGCCCGATGAATAATGGCGCGCCGCGCGGCTCGCCGGCGCTTTTTGCCGATGCCGCCAGCCGGCCCCCATCTGCTTCCCCTCGCCGCTGCGCCAAAGTGAAAAGCCCGGAGATTTTTGCGCCCTCCCGCATCCGAGGGATGCGCGCGCGCGGGGGATTTTCGGCTCGCCGCCCAAGCTTTCACTGCATTTTTCAGGCCACCTGCCCTCTTGCCTATACTTCACTTGGTTAAAATATAAATACTCCGCATGGTTTAAGGACTGTGGAAAAACCGTTAAGGGCTGCCGTTCGTAGATAAACGCATTTGCTCGCTTGCACGGAATGCTTGCCGGATGCTCTCGCCTGAAAATCTAATTAAGTCTATTTTTGAAGATTCCTGCAGCTGTGAGTAACTTTTTGCCTCCGTGTATGAGAACGAGCGCGTTTGCATCTAATTAGTCAATTAACACATATTTTTCATACTTGAATAATCAAAATAGAGAAATTCGTGGGCTGCACTTCATTTGCAAATAAGTCAATCAATTAATTAATAGGCTTCAATTATGATCAATCATCGTTCTATTCGCGAAAGTTCGCTGCAATCTTGACAATAAAACATTTATAAAATTAATATTTGTAATCAAATTGAAGACTTTTGCTACCGATCAGAACGAAACGACAGCTAATATAATCTGTTATTTATACATAAAGCCCTTATAAATCAATGTATTGATGCGGTCACGTTGAAGCAGCTCGCGGGCTCCTAGATCACGCCCGCGACGTCTCGCGGACTCCGAGTTCACCTCTGTTTTCCTAGACGCTTTAATTCTCTTCCCTTGAATATCTCTCGCGAGCAGGCGCTCCGCGCGTGCAACCTTACCTTAGGCGTGACAAGGAAAACGAGGTCGGTGACAATATCGACGCCTCCAAGTTACCGATATGTTCAAATGACAATGATTGATTCCACATATTTTGTATGTATACGTATACAGTCTCCAGGGCTATTTTTCAACTTTTACTGCATTCTTTTTACTACGCTTATTATGTTTTTTTCCCGAAGTGAACGGGGACCCATTCAGTCGGTCTCTTGCGGAATAAATTCTTTAGGCACCGGTGAAAGGGGGCGAGCCGTGGGAGAGAGAGAGAGCACTACGTTCTTCGAACATGAGCCGTCGAGTGAAAAAGCCGCTTTTTTAGAAAATTAGAAGGGAGGGAAATGGCAAGCCAAAGATTGACCACTAAAGGGGCCAAAGGGACAGAAGCCGCACTAGCTACCTCAAGCCCTCCCAACGTCAGTTTCCTGGTCTTTCTAAGATTAAATTCATAAATTATTATGCTCCATTATATCAATCGTATTATTACATTATCATTAATAATTATATAATAATAATTATTATTATTATTACATCAATATTTCGGACTATACTTTTTTATAACACACCTGTTTTCATTCGTGCTTCGAGTCTACCTATTACAGATGTTTATAATGCATATGACATCGAAGTAAATAAACTTACATGTATAAATATTTATTTATCAGAGTTATGTAGTTTGTTTCTTCTTATACGATGCATTTTATCTATTCAAATGCAAATTTCTATTCGCTACTCATTTGGTGCTGTTTTTTACTATCCGGACACTAAAATTCTTTGAACTTTCCATCGAACCGTTGTTTACATTCTGAAATTCTGCTGACACAAAACCTGTGTTATAGACATTTATCAATACATACACATTTCAATGGCATGTTTAAAGTTTTGCCTGTACCTGCATAAATAAAATCTGTATTGACGAATAAAAAACCAACACTAAAAATAACGACCATGCATGTTTATGTTTGATTACGTCTATGGAATTTTCCTTTGATTATGTTCCATATTGTACCTTGATGAACGCTAAGTTTTGTACATACATAATTGTCCCTGACTGTACATGCGCGATTAAGGTCAAATTTAATTTCTTTTCCAATAAGACTCTCATTTATAGCAACTAATTATGAAATGCTTTCATAAAATTTAAGATAAAATCTCACCAAAAACCGATAAGATTTCAACCAAGAGCACTTATTTTTCGTGCATTGTCTGTTGTATTATTAGTCTGTGAGCTCATATCGAAGTAACAGATGGTCGGATCGGTAAATTTTTAATTGACTAATTCCATTAGCTATTGATTGGAATGGAATTAACCTATTTCGAGACGAGCAAATTAGATAATATTTTGCGAAACAACTATCGAGTGCGAGGTAATTTTTCAGAGGGGATCCAAATCTTGCCTCCTCGAATCGACTATCGACTCATTCATGCTCGAGAAAAATGGCGTAGCGCTGCAGCGAAAGAGAGTCGCTTTCGACGCACATCTCCCCTCGCGTACATTCTGAGCGGGGCAAGTTTTTATCCCGAGGCAGACCCTTCATCTCCTCCTCCCGCGCTAATCCCGACCCAATTCAACGTCCATTTATTCCCTCCTTTTACCTTTTATATTTCGCGCATTCATTCGCCCGCCGCGCATCTTTGTTACAGAGGGAAGCCGTGCAAGGGCCCGGCATAAGCGCCCAATGATAGGCGCAACACTTTTTTCCCCTCATTGCGGAAATGAAGTACGCGGCTCTCGAAAAATTCCCGCGGCGCACATATTAACCGGCGCAATTACTCACTCTGTCACGAGCACACGGAACAATCGCTTTTGCACCCGGCCGCCATCGGATAATGCGGGCCGTGCCATTACTCGGGCATCAGCCCGACCGAATGCAGCGCGTATTCCTTTGAATCGGTGGGAAAAAGTGACTCGGCAACGTAGCATCGGCCGATATATAGGTGTATACAAAAAAAAACACCGGCCACCTGTGTACAACCGGCGTGACCCGATAAATTAGAACCATTATATGCGCGCACAGGAGAAAAAAAAGAACGTGTCGCTCGCAATTTTAAAATTCGCTTAATGGTTCCGTGCGCGTTTCCCTCCCGGCCCCTATATACGTATACACATTCGACAAAATAACCGAAACAGATCGCTCGCGGTCGGTGTGCAATATATTAACGTCCGCCGCCGACCGACGGTGCATTACGCGTCGAGGTTCGTGTCACCCAGGTAAAATTAGACTGGTGGCGGGATTAATGATGGATTGCGCACTTTTTTAATCGACCGCCTCGCCTCGCCACCATTGATTCAAGGTATGAGTCGGCAAACTTGTTTATTCCAAGGAGTCGAGAATCGAGTGCGCGGGATATGTAAACTCCGACAATTGAATGAGGAAAGTATTATTCCGAAATGACTGCGCGCCTTGCCATTACATGCGCAGTGGCGCGGGCAGTAATTACATGTGGCGAGAAGTAGTTTTTTACATGGCTAACTTAGATTACAAAGTTGTAGTTTTATTTCGTTTGAAAGTCGAGGCGCTCCAGTTTGAATAATGCGTAATTTCAAATGAAATGACTCGCGGGAGCCGCTCTATTTAGACTTACAAATTTATGTTAGAACCGCTGCTTTTAACATTTTGTAATACACGTGAGCTTCATTAACTGTTTCTATATTTTTGCAACTGGCATCTGTGTAAATATACGCACGTGAAGTTTCTTAAATGCATTAATATCATAACTACAATTTATGAAGGGTATGAAACGCTCGACGTAATACGGTTAAAAGTTATTAAGGCTTTGCGGGTGGAAAATGAGTGTATGCCTAGTGCATTCACGTAACTGCTCGTCCGATCTGTCATCGACTATTAACCTAAATTCACAAAATACGTAAGCTGCAGATAACTAATTATTGCAGAAGCGATGTCTTTCCACCGTTAATTCCTAAACAAATAGTTAGCATCGTCCGCTGCGTGCGCAGTTGTATTTGTTGAAATTTCGCTTTTCTCACTGCGAGAGATTCCCTCGTACGCTCCGGCTTCTCTCGTTTTTTCTCGTGACCTTCCGACCTGCAGACGTCTATGATTCATGACTTTAGGCCGCTGTATATATGCGCGTACAATTTTTATAAAAGTGGGTTTTGATTTACGAGTCCAAACTTGCCAGTTCTTGTTTTTGAAAATATATAGATGAATAAACCGCGAGGTCGGTTCTTTGTTGAAAATAAAAGTAAAGAGTATAAAGGATGCATATTAGGGATGGACCGGCCGGCACTGCGAAGTAGCAAAGGAGCAAGGCACACTCGAGCGGCTAAAATACCGCGGGCGCATACTTTGATAAAGTCGACATAAAAGTTGGGACAATGCCTCTTCATTAGAAGTTCCGAGGTCAAGGAAGATCGGGAACGCCGGCCGTATATTTATCCAACCCTTTCTCGCGCGACGTCCCTCCCATCGAGGAGTACCAGCGGCACGGCCGGTGGCCTTTTGAGGGATCGCCCGGGCGGACAGCGCCTCCGGCGGAATTAGCGCGAACAAATCGATGCGCGGGCGCGCGACGCCGCGAGAAAAATGGGCCCATTTCTCAGGCGGCTCGCCAGGGGCCGCACTCCATTCATCCGCGCCATTTGTATTCCGGCGGCGGCGCTGCTGGCGCCCCAAGATTCCCGGCTATTACACGCCGGCGAATCGAGCGTTACTCAATGCGCCCCGCGCGGCGCATACGCGATTTTATAAATATTTATGAATATTTCCCCCGCGCCGGCTGTGCGCCCTGTCGCTCAGCGTATTCCCTCGGCGCGGAATTACGAGCCGGCCGCCGGCCGCCCCTGAATAATTCGGTTAACCGCTATTGACAAACCGTGCGAGCGAGAAACAGCGATATGCCGTATTATTCGCTTCTCGCGCGCGCGATCCCCGGGTAATTCGGTTTATCCGCGCGCCACAGCCCTTGTAAGCGCCTATGTGTTCCTGCCGCAGTGCTCGGCGGTTTCTTCGCCGCGCGCCCAGTCCTACGAGTTTTCGGAATCGATGGCCCGAGCGATGGCCTATACGCTCCCCCGGAATGGGGCATATTGTATCGCCGCTTGCATCGATCACGATTCTTATATTATACGCTCCATGATGGTAACTCTTCCGTGAAAGATGGCTCTTGCTACGTAAGTTGGAAATCGTTCCAAGGGCTTATACCCCGACAGGGGGTATAAAAAGAAACACTGCTCGCCAGTTGAAAAATATACGCGCGAGTGCATTAAAATCGTCACTCTGGTCAATCGAGGATTTTTACTCCAATCCATTGAAAAGTAAGCCGTTAATCGAACAACTTGACGTGAGGGATGTCAACGTGATAGATCCAGTAGTACAAATAAAAAACCATCAAAATTAAAAACGGAAATAAACTTTATTTTTACAAATTGAGTTCATTTACTTGTCGCTTTTGCAGTTGTATCGTCGTACTGTAAAAGAATCTTTAAAATGCACAATTCTATTTGCAAATAAGACCAAATATTAATCATTTTGATGTAAAACTGAAGTACATTTATTGAAAATGCCGCGACAACTATATTGTATAATTATACATGAAACACCATATTGTTAGTTCTGTTATTATTCAAATAATTTAGCTGCCGACCTTTGAGAATCAGTTTGAATAATTTTAAAATTTAATCTATAATTACTTTATTTTAATACTCCAAACAGTATTTCTGCAGTCTCCCATTTCCATAAATGAACCACACATCGTATTAGTATATAAAATTTAAATCCTCGTGTGTCAGATGTAATATTTGTAATCAGCATACATTTTCAATGTACATAGTTACAATAATAATTTGCATAAAACATGCATAACAACATTTTTCGGTTGACTTTGTTATATATCTCCCCCAGAATAAGTTTTGACAGAAAATGTAATACGTTGTGTATTGTAATATTATGAATAAATTATCCAAGTAAACTTCATGCAATCAGCTGCACATAGCTCATCGAAATATCGAGGCATCATTAAACGAAGTGCTTTCATTTTCATTCTTCTACGCTATATTTAATAATTTGATTAACTGTTAATAAATTTACTTCATTTATCATGTTTTATAGTAAACAAATATTAAATAATGTTTGGATTCATTTTACTTTTTATGTTTTTGTTCACGTGCATCTGTAATTATCTTTCATTACTTTTCCATTAAATTTCACATGACTTGTTAAACGGTACCGTGGAATGGTCGAATCAGTTAAACAATGGAGGCTTTTCATCAAGTAGTCACATTATTTTGGTTATTCATATTTTTTCTCACAATTAGAGTAAAAGCGGACCCTTTTAAGTGGCTCACAGTAATTAACACGCGTCGTCCTATTATGCAGATGTGCACTTTCGAGGCATATCTGCGAGAAATTGATGTCCGCGGTGGTCCTTAGACGCACATCACCTGAAGTCATCCCGGGGCAACAGAGAAATCACTTTCCAAGTCTCCGGTCAGTGCAGCTGACCCGCCCCAGGTCTTGTGTTTGAAAACGATCCCGCGAGACGACTCGACGATGCTCTTTTGACCAGTGCGACGCTTCCCGGAGTGGAAGCTCCTGGAAACTCCGAAAGCCCCGAGTTGCCAACAACGCGAGACCGAGGCCACGACTTCATCACTCCCAACTAACAATGGTATTGGCACTCAAACCACTAAACTATAAAGCTATCAGATATGCAACGCCAAGAGAAATGAACTTTCAGACTACATCAGTATAATCGACTAAAAAGTGCTTTAACCTTTATTCTGCATTTATATATAGTGTACTATAAGAAGAGCGATGGCAGACGCTTTGAGTCTTCTGTACCATATTAGGTTGCGGTTTGATAAAAATAAACCTTCTGAAACATGAAATCTGTTCAAAGATTTTTATATATACATGTTAGATCGATACAAATATTTATGGACGATAAGATTATAAAGCAATTTTCTTGCTTACACTGTTTATTAATTGAGGTTTACATATCGAACATAAGTTATTTATATGTCATTTTCTACGAGATGTATTTTATCAAGTCATATAAATCTTAATCTGTAATGTATGTTACAGAAACTGCTTTTAACAAAAGAGATAAATTATTTGCAGTATAAATCATAAAGAATTACTTGTAACTCAGACTATAAATATTATAAGAGCTCAGCGATTGTCTTCAATTTTTTATCCATTTACGAATAATTTGGCAGCGAATTCTGCAAAAGAACACACGATGTAAAAGTGTTTTGCTAAAAATACGTAAATAAACTCTGTGACAATTCGGCTAATGAATTTTCCCCGAGCGCACGATAAATTAATGAGGTGGAAGGCAAGAAAGAAAGCCAGCGAGGCAGCTGCGAGGCCGGGGCTGCGTAAAAACACCGGGGACAAGAAAGGAAACGTTTTACGGGATATAAGCCGGCCGGCGCGCGCGCGCCACCTACCGGGGAATTGAAAAAGAAAGACCGAAATTTTGCAGTACACCGTAAAACAATTTGGCTCCGAGTGCATTCCGATGGTCTGCCGGGCCCGACGCACGCGGCCACATCGACCGTTCGAATGTGCGAAAAATGCGGCGCGCGGCCGCGACAAGCGGCCCTCCAGGATCAGAGGGCGGCCCTAATGAAACTTTAAGCGCCCTGGCCCCGCGGGAATTTCAGTCACGCGCGCGGGTGAAAGTTTAAAGCAACGAGTGCGCCGCCGGCGGACCGTCCGGGCGAATTCACTCGCAGATATCGGCCCGTACACAAATACCCCCGGCGCGGCCTTAATGAAACTTTAAGCGCGCCAAATAATTCCGGGGGAAAAAGCCCGCGGCATTAGGCCGCGCGGCTCCTCCGGCTTTTTTTTTTACCCCGCGCGTCTTGCCGCCGACCCGGGGAAAAATTGCTTCAGAGACGCGCGTGTCCCGCCATTAAACGGGCGTTATGCTAATTTCGTATGGGTATGTTTTTTTTTTAATTTTTTTTTTTTTTTTGCGGCACCGCCTGTAAGCGCTTTATGATATTGGAGTCGGACGCGAGGCGGTTGGTGTGTGCTCGCAGGGAGAAACGATTTTTAGTCCCCGCGACGTAGGTGGCAAACCCTCGAGGCGCGACGCATTGCCCGCAATATAGTGATTACTTAATCGTCCGCCATTTACAGGGCGCAACGTGCGCCCGTTAATTAAACAGCCTGGAGGAGGGGAAAGATTTGGCGCGCTGGACAATTTTGAGGCGGGTTTTTGGAAGCTTGTGTGTACGCACGCGCGCGACATAAAAGCGCTTGCGGCTTTAAAGAGCCGAGGGCCGCTTTCAATCCACGTGGGCCAGTTATCCCAGCGTTAATAAAAAGCTCGGGCTGCACAAAGTCCCTTAAAAAAATATAAGAAAGCAAAAGTAAAGAACTGACGGGCGATCGCGCGGATTAAAAAATACAGCCTCGAAAGGGGGCGGGCAGCGGAATTCCCAGGTGGGGCCGGCTTAGCGCCGAGGCGCCCGGGTGCCTTCCCCGCGGGCAGCGGCTCCGGGCGCTATCGCCCCGTAAAACCGGCGGCCCTGGACCGAGCGTTTAGCATTATATGCCCTAGTCCCCGAAGATAAAAAATAAATAAAAACGAATTGCCCGGGCGCCCGCAATTTCAGCTTCCCCTTTCCCACCGGGCTTTTCGTCACGGCTACCGATGGCTCGAGAGTGATCTTCGCCGGGGAAATTGTTTACCCGGGGAGGGCCCGCCCTAATGCCCCGGCCCAATTTCGCCCGGCCGCCCATTTTGTCCGATTTACCCGGGGCTCGTGCGCAATACGCTTAAGACTGCCGTGTCGCTCACCGAAAATCGCGGCTTCGTTAGCGCTCGCTGATCGGTGGCGATGGGCCTTGTTTTTTTTTTCTGCGCGCGCGCTTGTATCGATTGGTCGCGGGCTCTTTTATTCCGGGCATGCTCAACACACAGGCGGCGATTGTCTTGGCGGCGGCGTCCGTCGAATTAATCTCGTTACCGCGAGCGCGCGCCAAACAAAGTCGCCGCCCGTTTGCCCTCCAGTCGGAAAAGTCTCCCCGCGGCCAAGCGCCGGGGAAAAACTTCGCCTCGGGATAATGGCCGCTCGATAATGGCCAGGATGCCTAATTAACGGCAATCCGATTGAGGGACGCTTCTATGCACTCTGCTAAGCTGCCCCCGCGTCCAGCTGCTTCGCGCATTCGATGCCTTAGATATATAGTCCTAAATTATCGACTTCAACGGTATAAGCTTCTGCCCTACAGTTTCTTATGAGATTCTGTAGCTTGTCACAAAGCACTAATAATACCATTAATTTTCACGAAAAAACGCTCGATTTTAATTTTATAATTTAATCGAAATCTATTTATGTTCAAAGAGGTTGATATTAATATTTAGCCTATGTATTCGTCTGTTATTGCGCGTTTATTCAATATATTCATATCATTATTTTTATAAACATATATGTGGATTTGTAAAGTGCAAATAATTGCAAATAAATATATTATTATTGTTATTATTATTATTACAAACATTGGCGTTTGGATTAGAAAATAATCCGCATGTAATGGGCAGGATTATTGGTAAAGATAAAATTTGATGTGTTATAAATGGCAATGGATGAAGAAAAAATTATGGTATAAAATCTTTCGCGTATTATCCTGATAACTGAACTGCTGTCTCGAGAAGTTCACTGCAGATACATTGCCGAGTACATATATTGGCGAATTTAGTGAGCAAGTGTCCGCAGCTAGCGACTTGTCCGCTAATTTAAAAATACCCGGGTAAAAACTCGGCGAGAAGCCGGTGAGATTTCCAAGAGGATATACAACCGGAGAAACGACATTTCTCAACTGTCATTTAAAGTTGAGTCGAGGAAGCTTTTCTCGCGTGCCGGCGGCGTGGGCTCCGGGTGCCTCGTGCCCGTACACTTCGCACAGCCCGAGGAGATCCTAGTTTCTTTTTTTTTTCTCTTCCTCCGGCCCGCGGCAGACTTATCCGGCGGGTCAGCCGGCCGGCCCTAATCCCCCGCAGACAGTCGAAGCTTCTTTCGATTACGGGACTTAGCGCCATAGGCGGGAGGGCTTAGCCGGCTGCGAGAGAATCGATGCCGGCGATGCGCCGCGTGTACATCCAGCCGCGGACAGGCCGGCGCCGGGGCCTCGACTGCACGCACCTCGCGGGCGACACGCGACCCCGGCCCCCTATATCAATCCCGGCCGGCTCGAGGGCCGCGTCAATTATAGGCCCGGCGATTGCCATCGGCGCGACGCTCTTTCGATCGCACGGAGGCCGCCGGCGCCGTTTGGTCGATCGCCGGCCTGCGATAGTATCGATATCATTACGCCCGGCCGCCTGTAAATTAGCCGTCTCGTTAAAGGTTACAACCGGCCCGATTTATCCGCCCGCTTCTGTAATAAGCTGCCTTTGCTGGCGCTATTAACCTGGCGCTTCGGATCTGTATTTACGAGGGAGCCAGCCACCGAAAGGACCGTCCCTGAATCTCGTCTTCGTGAGAAGAACTCCAGCTTGCCGTTTTCGCATAGGTGCACAGAGGAGGACTAATCAGGGACTAATTGAGTACAGTATCCAAATCATTTACGAGCATCCTCCTCTAGGATATACAGGTCCTTTGTCATATCACTAACGGTTTTCTGTTACTGGATACTTCAAATACAAATATCACGTTGTATATGATTTATTATTCTATAACTTAGGTACTGCGAGATATGTAAACACAAATAAAGTATGTAGATACAATAACCTAACAGCTGTTATAAACTTCATTGCTTTTGACCTATAGAAATTTACATTGTATTGTATTATTATATTAAATTTACTTTGTATTTGTATTGTATTATTACTCAGTATTCGCCAAGCTTTCCTTTTGTTTTTCATGCATAGGAGAACTTGTTTGTATTTGCATATACACACGGTCATTTATATAAGCAACGATGATATTATTATTAATAAATACCTATTCCGTATAAATAAATAAGAACACTTTTATACTTCAAATTGTTGATTTTATCAACTAGAAGAAAGTCTTTATCCAGTGAACTTATATTCAATATTTTCAAAATATTCAATACTTTATTGATTCGTTTAGTGTTTAATATTTATTATTTCAGATTCTACCAGACTTAAAAGCCTATATTAGTCAATAAAACCGTATACTCGCTTTAACTACAATTGGTCTCAATAAGATATCGCGATGAAAGGAATAACACTTAATGTCAAAAAGATCGAATACGATGATATTGAAATTATGAATAAACTGCATTAGATGCTCGAATCTGGATCGGAAGTGCATTAAAAGCAATTTAGCCACATAACAAATGATCCATCAATCTATCCATGCGCCGCTCAGATCTTGTACATGTATTTGACGAGTGCAGTGGGCATTTGCGGTGAGAGACGGCGTTCGACCGGAAGGCCCGAGCCAACGGCTCGAGAGAAAATCCATTGCCGACTGAAAAATGTCCCCGGGCCGGGGTATTTCCGCATTTATCGAATTAGGTATAGCGGGGCCCGCTCGCACGTGCGCCCGGCGGAGTCAAGCGGCGGGAGTACGGGCGAGCGCCGACAACGGGGAAATAAAAAGAGGCGCGGCCGGGCGAAAGGGAACAAAGGCCGGGCCGGGCGGCAAGCGGGGCAAGCCAGTCGAGAATCAGCGGAGAAAGAGAGTGCAAATAGAAGCGCGGGCCGTATATAGGAGTGGCGCGGGCGACAGAGCCGCGGCGAAACGGAAGTCGGAATTGGACCTAGTGAGAATTGAAAGGGTCGCCCTCCTGGAAGCCGAGCCTGTGTGCGCGCCCGGGACGGACACTCCCGGGCCAAAGCCGTTCCTTTTTTTTTTTTTCTATCCTCCGCGCACTGACGAATTGTCCCGGGGCGGAGGTCGGGCAACTCCCAGACCGCGAGATCGCGGTCGCGCGCCGCCGGATTGCCGCTCCCGCCCCGTTCTTACCCTCGCGTGCTCCCGCTCCCCCGATTAGAAAGCGAGGGGGCGCTTCCTTTGTATCAAGGGGAATTTTCAAAGCGACGCCGGCCGGCCGCGAGTGTGTACATATTGCAGCCTGCGTGGGGGACGATGGCCGGGAAGCGCACTCATATATGTGTGTACACACAGTGAAGGTGTATTCTAGGGGAGTTACTTGAAGAGTCGTACTAAAAAAAATCACTCAGCCGCTCCGAGGGAAGGGTTAACCCGCGAAAACTTGGGGCCAAGTGGGCAAGTTCGCATCGACAGCCTACCTATATTCGCGCATAAGTGGAAAAGTTGGGAGCTCGGTCGGACAACGAGTAACGCAGATATACTGTCGGGCTAACTCACTTTCTTAGCGCTTGTTACGCGGCGGCCCGCGTCCCCTCGTCCCGTGAATTTTGTTTGTGTCCTCATATCGCGAGTATAACTCCGCCGTGCTTTCCGCTCGCCGATGCCAGCGTGACAACGCGGCCCCGGGCCCGCGACTCCTTCCGTAAATCCAACTGCGGGAGAAGACGCGGGGCTCCTCCCTTTTTTTTCCACCCCGCGGCGACCGTACCGGAGATTAATGGCACGCCTAAACAATTTATATAACGAAAAGAGAAAAAAAAAAAAAGGAGTAATATCCAATTGAAACTCCTATTAATTCGGGGCGCGGCTCGGCCGGAAGAAAATCACCGCGGGCTGGCCGCGCGCGAACGGGAAAGCTCGGAAAACCGGCTGGCTTTTCGCGCCGTAGCGGCGGAAAAAGGCGCGCGTGTCCGCGGCCGGGTCGATGCTCGGCCAGGGCGTACATAACGGCGCGCGGCGATTATACGGCCCGCTTCTCGGCCCTCGCATAACCGAGCGCCGTGTGCGCTGCAGTTATTTGCTAACAATCCCTTCCGCCCGCGCCACCGATCGATGCCAGATTTACAGGGGGATTTTTCCCGCGCGGCCCTCGCTGCGCGCGGCCCCCGGCGCTTGATTGATATTCCTCTGTTTATTGTTTTAAAAAGGAAGAAAAAACAAAGGAAACAAAATAAAGGGACGGCATATCGTGCCGGGCCGTTCGTTAGACGCAGCCTCCGGGACCCCTGGACTCGCGTACTTGAATTTAAATTACCCGCCACTGCAGCGAATGCATATACGCGAGGAAGTGGGCGTCAGCTTTCGTTTGTCGTGCAGGTCGCCGCTGTGCGCACAGCCTCGGATTTTATTAAAAATTATCGACGCCCATTCTTGTAGGTTTTCCGCGAATGCTATGGTTTTCATTTTTTTTTTCGCCTAGCGGGCATTTTTAGTTTTAATACTGCGCGAGAACATGTATCGACAAAAATATTTCATTTATAATCGTTTTAAATATGTACTGCACGCGTGAATCATTAAAATGCACTGCACATAAAATATTTTCATAAAATAATTTGCATTCCGTGTAATACGAGTAGCAATCAATATTATTCTTATGAATTTTTAAATATAATCCTGTTAACAAAAGATTCCTTAATAATAACGCGATATGTTTTTTGTACCATTGCAAGACAAATGCATAATACTGTTCGACTCTTATGTACCATGCGCACAGTGGAAATTGAGAGGAAGAAAATCGAGCACGACATACTAACCTAGAGAAGAATCATTTCATTTGCAAGGAAATGATCCAGTATTGCTACACAGTAGAAGAATACCCGAAACTCCTTCGAAAACGTAAGGATAGCGAGTCAAGCGATAGATAGATAAATACATTTTATTTATAAATTTTTATAAAACTTAAAATGAAATAATAGAAATAAATAAAGAAAGAGGAAAACATCGGTGAACGAGTTCGAAAACCAGAGGACCAAGTAGATCCGCTGATAAAACTATATATTATAAAGTCTAGTATACCAAAAATTCGTATATGTAGCAGGGATGAAAGCCATTGGGAAATCGAAATTGTGTTACACGAAGAAAACATAAAAAAAATTAGAAACCATCTATAGATGTAGTCAACGCCAAGAGAAATCGATCAGAAATTATATTTAGGTATTTTTGAATTGGTATTAACCGTTATCGGAATATGATTTCCGAAGGTCTACCCGAACGTCCCGTCTCCCTACAAGCTTTCGGACAGCGTTCGTCTGCCCGAATATCAAGGGTTAACTCTAGAGTCAGCAAGAATAGTTATACACCTTCCGATACTAAAAGGTGAACGTCCGCTGCTGCGAACCGTCTACCAGGAGAGGAAGGACTGCGATAACACCAACAAACTATACACCGATAGGAGCTCTCACCTCCATCTATTACTCTCTCCCGTTTAGGAGCACAAGTCTCAACGACAGCGATTGCGAGATAGCAAAAAGGACTAGCAAGAATTTTAATAAAAAATTTTAACCTATCTATTTTCATCTACAAAATAAATTTAAATGCAAAATTATTAACAAAAATTTAATACTACTGGAGCTTTAAATTCTTATCTTTCAATTTCAAATCTGTAACTGTAATCTGTGAAACCCTTTCAAATTCTAGTTAATTTATTTAGATATTCCAAATTCTCATCATGTGAGCATACACTTGCATTTTGTGTTTCAATATTACTGCATTTATTATAAAATATAACTAATATATTAGACAACTGTAAACTGTACAATATAAATAAATATATAATAAGGTCTTGTTTTCTAAACGTAAACACATGAATTTTCCTTCATTTCTATATGATTCAAGAAAAAGGTAAAAATCTGTAAACAAAATTTTAATTTTTATATTTAATTTTATATGTTTATATTTGAAAAAATATATATGGATTTTCTTTTATTCAACAATATTTTTCTATCTTGCGTTTTTATATAAATTGAAAGTGTAAACAATATATCTCAAATTTTAATTAACTTAAAAAACTATTACAATAACTTAATTTAATAATTTTTTTATTTTAAACTATTACGTAAATTAAAAATAAAACATAAAATTTTAATATTCTCCAAAAATCGACAAAATATACTTTAATAAATAATTGACTGAAAAAGAAATGGACGTATAAAGGTAAAATATACAAAATGATAATTATTCCATTCAATATGCTCTATAATAAAAGATCAAAGAATTCTCATATTTTTCATATTTTTTCCATATAAGAGAATAATATTATTTAAATCTGGTTAACCAAAGGCAATGCAGTTATTGTCAGTCGCAGCATATATTTATACTGTTTAATACATATAATAAGTGTTTTCTTGACAAGACAAAAGACATTGTTTTGCTATCACAAAGCCGGCTGCAGTATGAGGTCGCTGCAGCTACAGAAAGTCAACAATAGTGAAGAATTCTAAAACTTGTCTAATAAATTTGAGCTCCACTATTCCTCTTTCAGCGGTATATACGTTTTCCGCAAGTTCTATAGATTTACAAGTAATTAGTTTGCTGGCCCGACCTTTCGTCAAACTATCCAAAATAATGCATTATAAACAATCCCGGTCAGTGCGAGACGTGTAATAAAAGCGTACTAAAGCCCATCCTTCGGTGAGCCTTAAAGCCAGCCTCAAGCTGATCTTCAAAATCCCTAATGAGCCTTCGGTTTTTGCGAGGCGGCCACGCGCACATATCGAGTGACGACTCGGCATCCGGCCGCATTGTCGACTGCTGTATAGTCGCTGTCGGCCCTCGAAACGCGATAATCTCGTTAGAGACGTGTATAGAGAGCCGCGCAAGGGGGGGAAAGGAAGGAAGAAAACAAAATAGACCGAGAGGAATAGGGCCGGGAGAGTGGATCCACGGATCGAGGGTCCGTCGCCGCCCCCGTGGGTCGAAGGGCCGGATTATGAGTTTTATGTCGGCGGCTGCGGCCCCGGCCCCGCCCCGACCACGCGATTCGATCTCGCCCCAAGATTCTACACGTCTTTCCTCTGTCCTTTTTAAGCCGGCTTTCCTTGCCGAATTTCATTAATTCCCCGCGGCTCACGAGCACCTGTACGTAAGTGGCTCGGAGGAGCCCCGGCGATGCGGCTCTTTGTACCGCGAGAGGAATGTAATAGAGGCCACGGGCCTCGGTGTACTTTGCGCTTAAAATTTCCTCCCGTCTTCCTGCCCGGACTTTTCCGAGGGAAGCGCAATATTTATTCTGAGCATCCAGGCCGATTAGGCGGCCCTCACGTATCGACTGCCCTAATTCTTACCCCTTTCATTATTTCTTTTTTTCGCCTCTCTTTCGGATTGGGTGCAACTGGATTTTTTGAATTTAAGAGAGAAATGTCGAGCGTGGACGCAGTATAAAGGATGTGGAAAAGAATGGATTATGCACGCGTAAAGGATTAAGGACACAAAGATCTCCCTGGCACGCATGGAAACCACTGTTGTACGCGTAATATTACAAGAAGCTGTGAGCAAGACGATACCTTCCGGCGACCGCGTAACCAGAAAATGACTACGTGACAATTAGTTTACGTTTTATATTAAATGGCGTGGAAACAAGGAAGAAGCGCATAACAGACGGAATATAAGACTGGGATAAATTCCGAAATCCAATAGAAAAAAATTATAACCGAAAGAGAATTGGTTTCGAAGGAGCGGAGCGAGAATGCCCAGCAGCCCCGGAGCCCCTCGCGGAATTCCAGCCATCTGCCTTTGTGACGTAAGCGCGGGCGTATATATGCGGGCGCGGCCGAGTCCTCGGGATTTTTGAGGCGCCGGGGCCATCCCCCCCCCCGACGCACGCATTCCCCGGCTCCCTGATCACTGCGGCGCGCCCGGTCAAACATCCCTCGTCCTCCGCGAGTTGCCCCCCGGCGCTCTTCCTTTTTTTTTCCAGCCCAGACTCGGCAATTACACGGGTCGTCCTGGGCACGTGCGCATGTGTGTATATCCGCGCGCGGGCGGGGCCCGGCTGATAATTGGATCGGAAATCGATCACCGGGCCGCTTCTCTCAATCTCGAGGCCAAACACGCGGACGGGCCCGCGATTGCACCGCGCCCCTTGGAGTCAGACCGCGCGCGCCCGGACAAATTATCTCCGATATTTCCCGGGCGAAAATATCGCGGTCCGATGCCCTCGCAACGGGGATTATTTTCGCCCAGGGGGGGGTCCACTCTCCCGCCGGCCACGTAGCCGCGCGGCGACGCCCGAGCTTGTATTGTAAGGCGGGAAATTTCTTATACGACCTTCGAATGGTCGTGAGACGGAGGACTGGTGCGCAGGAACTTTGATCTTCCCGCGGACTATACTCCTGGTGAGAAATCCATGATAAGCTATAGACTCGCATTGTTATACTTATAACTGTTATTTTCAATATAACGCGTATGTATTTCGCGCGATCGATTGTAGATTATAAGATCAAAATAGCAATATGAGTCCATGTCTTATATATGAGTGTGATATTATACATATTCTACAATTTCTTTTTGTACATATATATGTATGTATTTTCTTGAGAAAACCGAGGATCAACTTGTATATACAATAATAAAAACGCAGCGCTAAGAGAAAATTGCAGTAAATCGTTAAAGTTTCAGTCTTCTGAAATTCTCCCCAATAGCACGTGTTAATTTAAACTTTCATTTCCAATTGATTTTTTGCGCGAGCGAGAGGTGAACTCGAAAGCAATCAGCAATAGTTGATTTAGCTTGGAAAGAAAGATTTCTTGGTATAGAAAACTGCGCGGCCCCATCACCAGCGCGTGTGCATCAGAAAGGAAACAATGATAGCCGATGAAAAAGAAAGGCGAGCCCAGGCAAATTGGCGAGCAAACAACACAAAGCCCTGTTTTTAATAACCTTTTGACAACGCAACAAAATAAAGTGTGTATAGCGCGGGCCGAGTATCGGAATCCCCGGTTCTCCGACGCGAGAGCCTCCGCCTCGGCAAATAAACCGCGAAGAACCATTTCAGCGCTGTAGCCCCGAGCAAATATTTGAAAAGCCAACGTATCAGCCGCGCGGACCAATGGCCAGGTCGAGCAGGGGAGGAAAAAAGGGCACCTCCCCGAAGGATATATTCTCTTAACGAAAGAGCCGCCGCCGAGGCGCACACGGGGCAAAGTCGGCCTTGTCTCGGGAGGAAAAATGTGGGGGCGCGCGAGGATATCAGGCCCGCGGCCGATGCATTATACCGGAGGCGCGGATCGCGTGCATCGCGATGCTGCGGGCGCAATCCCGCCTCGCTTGCGAAAGGTTCGCGGGTGGGTAATGCATCAGGCCGTGAAAAATTGCCCGTTTGACAGGTCTGCGTGACGCACCGGTCGATGATGTCGCGGCCTGGGCCCGGCGGCTCTGGAAAAAAAAAGAAACGAAATTAAAAAACATTTTTCACCAGAGGGAAAAATGGCCGGCCTGTAGCTGAGATTTCAGCGCGGCGCGCCTTGCCTCCTTGATGATTTCATTGGAGGGGTAATTGTATTAAACATAAATGTATTCTCGTACAATTAATTCGAGCGGTGTGGAGCTTCAGGAGTCGTTCTTTCAATTCATTTTTCGAGAGAATTTGAAATTTGAAACAGAATTTCAGTTTCAAAGCTTTGAAATTCGGATATTGAACTTTTTACCAAGGTATTTGTAAAAATATTACAAAAGTCTAAAGTATTTCCAAATTAATTTAAAATAATTACACTCGCGTGCGTACTTCACGTAATGAATACTTTTGAACTAATGATTTTGTCAAATTAAAAGTGTTTATATTTAGGTGGATTTTATACAATGAATTATTCTAGATGAGTTGCGTAGTGCTACAGATAAAAAAACTACTAAGAAAACTTACTCTGTTAAAACAGATCTGATATTGTAAGGAATGAAAGAGAATTTGAAATTCCGTAAGTTTGAAGGTTTCTAAAGCAGATCAAAGATATCGCACAGATTATACAATAAAGAAAAATGTCGAAATATCAAGTGGCATTCCAAATATTTTGGTTCGTGGTCAAATCTCGATCAAGGCTCTGTAGGGGCGTTTTGAGTTCGATGAAAAAGTCAGTCGGTTGAGAACGGCAAACATAAAGGTAGGGGAGGTCAAGTACGGTCTAGAGATCTCTCCACTCCTTTTCTTCTCTCAGCTCATCCCTTACATTACCTTTTCTTCTCTCGTATCTAATCTACTCGTCATTTCCTTTTTCACGTACAATCTAATTGTTATACGATATGGACTTTGAAGAGTAAAAGAAGGGCTTGTAGTGGAACAGTAGAGAAACACTATGCTACTATATAAGTTCACAAGGGAGCCCTGCGTATACGCTGATGCATAATAGAGACTACAGGGGCGGAAAAGTATATGCTTACGATCATCCAGTACTTTTCGAAATTCTAAAGAAGTATAAGAGCATAGAAATGCCCCATAATAAACAAAGTCTCAAGCAAAGCCGGTCATATGATATTGCCGGAATTGCGATTTAGTTCATGTGCACTTAGAATCGTTGCATTCGTAACGTTATTGCGTCGAGTACAAGCAGGAACCGTGCGACAAGTGTAGCTCTAAGGTTTGATTATACAATGTTACCCGATAATCAATATTAATATCGCGCGGTTTCCATACGAACTATATTGATTTTATCATGATTTTTTAAATCTAATTATTGTTATTACTATGGAGGTCGCTTACTCGAGAGTTATACGTGCTAAAACAACTTTTGGTTTGTTGATAAAACACAAAGTAAGCTGCACCTGCCGTATCATGAACTATGCAGTAAATGAATAATAAGCGAGCGTAAAATAATTGAGTCAGTAGCTTAACAAAGGGTGTAATTATGGATGCCAGCACTGAGACTTCCAGCAGTTGCTTCATAATAAAACGGTCTTACATGATAATATAATCTCGCGAGCTGTATACACCTCTCTAAACCAATAGTTTTTTGCGATAAATAGATAAAGTTTCAGAGCAGATGCTAATTAAGAGAGCACGTACGATATCCACCTCATCCACTTGGGCATCTGAGTGAAACTGGCATGCAGTGTGTGCACCTGCAACAAACAAGCGCGCTTCGCAAGCACGCACGAGAAGTTACCTAAGATAGTAAACAAGCGAGCACATACTAAGTATGGAGAGGCAGTTATGGAACTCCCGCAAAAACACATAGGTGCACATATCTGCTACGGCTACTACGATTAAGTGGATAGACAGTTGGCAAATAATCGCGAGCTCGCAGGAGTCGTGTTTGAACAAGAGTTATAAACCAGTACTTACATCGGAATCTTATCCTACAGCCAGAACGATTATCGAGCAAATGATATAATCATACAGACGAGTAAAATTGTACCTCGTTAATTGGCAGCTTAACGATTGCCGTCGGGTCCACTACCAAGAACACCGGCAAACGGATATTTCTGTAGTATGAAAACGTAGAATTTTACCAAGACGGCGCATATCTTCTAAAGAGCCCTATTATCGACTTTGAAAAAGGTCGATCGAGCCATCCCCGCAGACGGGGCCAGGGCGGGCATGTGAATTTCCACATCGGCAGCACATAGTAGAAAGCAGGGCATCGGCGTCTGGGGAGCCATCGCGGCGGAGCGCACATTGTCTCAATAATGTCCCGCGAGCACACGCGGGCGAGCGCGTGCACGCACATAATCGCCCAGGCGGGCCTGTATAAAAGCCGTCGGGGCACGTACACACGTACACGTGTAGCTCCTAGAGGGCCGCGGCAACAATGGGCAATCGGCGACCGTACACCTTGTAATTCGAGGCAATATCGAACGCTCCGGGAATATTCGGGCGCCCTGTAAGTCAAACGGCGCAGCAATGCGAATCATGCCCGGGGCGCTCAATCGGTCGCGGGGCCCCACCGCCGGAAAGAAAGGGCCCCCGGCCAAAGGGCCGGAATGCGGGCCTTAGCTGCCCGGGCCAATCTGGCGCCGGGTCCAACAAAGGCGCGGGAAAGAAGGCCGGGGCGGGAGCGGGGGGAATGCGCGCCGGGCGAAACTTCGGCCCCGGGCGGAATGCCTTTGTGCCCCCGCGGGGGAGGTGGGGGGGGGGGCGCCGCGCGCTCCTTCCGCCCGCGAGATTGCCCGGCCAGCGATCGCTTAGCTCTCGGGATAATAAAGCGGCCGGCAGTCGCCGAATGCATTTCCGGGCGGCGCTTAGCCTGGCCCCGGAGCTTCCGCCGAGTTTTATGACGCATATGTGCCCGCCGGTTTATATGCGTGCGCGGCCCGGCCGACGACGACGCCCGCGGATATTGAATGGGCATTTTTTTTTTTTTTTTTTTTAAGTCGGAACCCTCGCTTGCGGCCTGTGTGTATATATATATATCCGTAAGTTTAATGCCGCGTTTCGGGGCACGGCTGTATATTAAGCGATCGGGGGTAAAGGGGACCCTTAGCCGCCGGGCCGAGTGATCTGGAGCGGGGAGGCTGCACACATGCGCTTGCGGTCGGGGAGTCGGGGGGCGAGACATCGAGTTGGGAGTGAAAGTATTCATCGGGCGAGAATCAAAGAAGCCTTAGGTGAAATCAAGAGCCGGCCCCGGAGCCCCGGCCTGGATATATACACACACACACACATATATATATATACGGTATTTATTAAAGAGCGGGAGGCTGCGGGCGCGTGCCTCGAATGCCAAGGGCTTCGTTACACTCGCCCGCGCGGCTCCCGGGGCGTGCGTCACATGCGCGATTGCGGGGACGGCCGCGCGGTAAAAAGGGGCGGACAGTAGTACGAGTCGGCGTCCCGGCAGACAGGGCCCCGGCCGGCGAGGATACCTCCGGGGGCCGGGGGTCAAAGCAAGCTGTGGGCTAGTTACCACGTCACCACGTACAGGACTCCGTTGGAGGAGGTACTCCACGCCCCTGAAAGAGTACCCTTCGTTTCTTTTATAACCGCACCCGGGGAGGGCGCGGTCCGGCGGTGTTTTCGGCGCAGGGCCTCTTCATGCAGGATGTAGGCCGATTAAGGCGACGGGTGCCGGCGCAGTAAATGGATCTAGCGTGGCGCCGCCACCGGCGTGAATCATAAGGCCGCCCGGACGCCCGGGAATCCGGCCAAGTCCGCGGCAAGAGTTATGGCCCGCGCGGCTGGATCAGCGCCGGCGAGACCAATGGCCCGTGTATCGAGCGCCTCTTCGCGCGCCCGCGGACACGTACGCGCCGGCCTCGTAAACCCCGGGGGGAAGGAGCCGGGGACGAAAAAAAAAGAGAGAGAGAGAGACGGTATGCCCCCGACTAGCGCGGCGATTTATACACCGAACGCCGCTGTTTCGCCCTTTAGTGTCTCACTCGACGCCCGGGTCATCTGGACTTGTCGCCGCGCGAGAGATACGTCCCAGCGCAGTTAGGCGATCGCGGCCCGCTCGCCTGACTTCCAGTGACGCGGAATAAAGGGCCACATGCCGCGATAACGAAGCGAGTAATCATGAATTTTGAAGCACCGGCTGCGCGGGGAATTTGGAAAGCGCGCGAGACGCCGCGCGAGGCTAGGCAGTTACAGTTAAACGATTGACACAGCAACGTCATACTGCCTTCTAAACTGGTTATCAAAATTATTTTTTTACATTTCTCTCGGTGCTTTTTACATAAAGAATGTAAGAATCAAGCAGTAATTACGCACTAATAATTAACAAAGTAAACATAATTTCGTTAATGCAATTTACTACATGTATATGTGTATTCTATAAATTTTATCAATTTTATAAAAATTTTTAAAATTCACAAATATTGAACAGTATAATAGTACGAGATTTTCATTTCATTAACTACTTAAATGTATTCAGCATTATCTAGGCGATTATTGGCGTAATTTTCAATTCGTTTCTTGATATTTATTTAACTGGGAAAATGTCGGATTTATCATGACATTAGGCACACTCGAACGTTAGCAGAATGATATACTATCCGCGAGAAAACCCGGGAGGGATTCAACGCTGCACCTTAGAGATCAAAGTGGTTTAATGACATATTTTCCATTGAAAAATGTACCCCAAATTCTCTCGCTGGAGGACCTTTCGCACATCTAGGAGCTATCTTTGGCAGCATCCCCCGGTGTCCGTCTGAAAAAGAATTTCTCTCCGCGGCGAAGCGCAAGGGCGGACTCGATTAGCCAGGGCGGGGAGCGAAGCGCGTACGCCACGTCCACCTGCCGCCACTCCACAAAAAGCTCATACAGACACACACACACATATATATATATCTCTCTCGGAAGGGCGGGGGCGGTTTTTACGAGTGGGGCGCGGCCCCGAAAAAGGCGGGGGCCGCCCGCATCCTTCAGGACTCGCCGACGCGCCCGTTCCAGCCGGGGGCCGGTGCAGAGAGCTTTCGGGCCGACTGCGGGCCGGCTTCCTTATCATGCGCAGAGCGTCGGGTCCGCGGGCGATCGATGCGCTGAACTCGCTAACGAATTTCAACCGGGGGGACTGCGAGGACGCGCGTATATATGTATATACGTGTATATACATCCTTTGTGCTAACTGGATTAGTCCGCGGCCCCCCGGAAACTCGAAGGCGGCCGCGAGGCCGCGAAAAGGCCGCGTTAACCCGGGCCTCTGTGTGCGCGGGGCTCCCCGTGAAAAATTGATGGGGGCCGCCTGCGGAGCGATTACCGAAAGGCCGCCGGCATAATAAACGAGGCCTCGTAATCTGGCCCGCGGCGCGCATTAGCGGCCCCCGCATTAATCGGGCTTATAAAGCCCGGGAGCGAGCCAGGCAAGCGGCCGCACAAAGAGTCCATCCGGCCGCATCTGCCCACCCCCTAAAGCCATCTCCGAGGCCCCCGCGCACACATCGGCTCTCTTTCAAGTAGGCCGAGGGCGCGAGTGTCGCGATTAGCGCCAAGCCGGGGGGGGGGAAAGAAGGCGGGGGCGTACGCACGTCCCGTGGGGATATTCGGGTCTCGCGCGGGGGATGGCAAACATAGGCCTGAATAATTATGCAGGGCCGCGCCCCGGGCTTTCATTACTGATGGGCCGGGCGGACGCGCGGGCCCGCGGCGCCCGGCAGTCGGAGGAGTCGCCTGGCCGACTGGATGATAGCGAGCGCGCGGCTAAATCTTTAATCGCGCCCGGTGGGAGGGGCGGGCATTGTAGGCCGGGCCCGCATCAAGTTTGTCCGCTTGCGCGAAATTTCGCTGCGGCTCGAACGAAATTTTCGCGGCTTTTCAGCGGGGCTGGCCGAATTATACGCGGGCCGAGCGCTCCGTTTCATCAACTTGATACTGAACGAGGAGGATTAATTTTACTGCGCTAATTTATCGGACATTTTACAGGAATTTCATTCCGTAGGAGTTATTTCACCAGTATTGTACAATGTCACGGAAAATACTCTTCTTTGTATAAGGACATACGTAATGTAGTGCGAACGGAAGTTCGTCCTAGTGAAATGAATGTCCACGCCGATAAATTAATTAAAATTTGATTCGAAAATCGATTTACCATTTGTCTAATTACACATTTCACGTTTGATTTTCCATATTAAAATGTATTTAGCTTTTATACAATTGCACGAAGCCCTACGTGAAAATCACTTCTCAATGATCTCTCCCACAATAAAAATTCGGTTGTTTTAAAACCGTGCAGCTAGTATATCATT
Source organism: Sycophaga agraensis (assembly GCA_018906755.1). Classification (NCBI taxonomy): domain Eukaryota; kingdom Metazoa; phylum Arthropoda; class Insecta; order Hymenoptera; family Pteromalidae; genus Sycophaga; species Sycophaga agraensis. Next base: position 4,281,259 of record JACCIE010000004.1, read on the forward strand.
TGTATCATTATACGTTTTAAGTTTTGTAAAAGTTATCAAAATATTCCTATTTTATTTTATTTAAGGCGATTTCAAATTTCACTATTTATTCTACAGACATACTCGCGATCTTATAAATTCCCCTTCTCGGAGCATGTTTATATATTATTTTTACTCCGAACTGGCCGCCGAACCGCTTTCCATGGGCGAGGAACGACAGCCGTCTCAGCGCGCTGCTATGAGATCGAGTTTGAAACCTTCAGTTAGAACGCGATCTGCATATAAACGTATTCGTTACTTATTCGAAATCATTCAAATTATATTTTTTATTATTGAATTGTAACATATATCTGTTCTTTTATGCATTGAGTTCCACAAATTCAAGTAATAAAACATATTAATATATTTAGATTAATTCAGACCATCACAATTACAATAAAATATTCGAGGCTACCCCAAGTTACAACTCTAAATAATATCAGAAACAAAAACAAGTCTCGAATACTAGTTAAAATTTTAGTCGAGTTCGAGCTCAGAGATGTATCATCAAATACTTATAATAATATTAATTTTTAATAACATTACATGATATGCTGTAGGATATGCTTTTATATTTTCTTAATAGCTCAACATAATGCTCTCAAGTATTCTCTGGTCACTGGTATACTATATTTAAGTATATGTAAGGCATGTGTTAAGGAAACAAATATTTGAACGAATATCTACCACCGGCCATTACTTTAGAGATTACTTTGAGGGTCACTTTATTATTATACGTTTGAATTCTAGTAATTTATTAGTAAGTTTTGACTTGAAATGGTCACTAGCTTCTTGTCCTACAGCTAAGGATTAAAATATTAACCTCAACTGCAACAATTAATTTTCTATTATGAAATAAAGGAAAATAATGCGAGTTACATTATTTTCGTTATTTGGGTTACAAAGAAAAAGATAAACAGAAAGTTAAAATCGTGGAAAAAACTCGATTAGCTCAGATGATGGGAGTGTTGATCTGAAGAGCCAACAGCTGGGAAGTTTGCCTGGACCTCCGGTCCAAGCGAAGAAGGAGCAAACTTGTGTTTGATGGTAGGTTGATATTTTGCGATTGTTACGTATCAAAGTAACCGGATGGAAAATCCTGTCCTGAGGGAGAGCCGCGCTCGAACTTAGGTCCCTCCGCGTGGAAGTCAAGAGAGCGAGGGGCAGCCGACCGCGGCGACGCCCGCGGCCCCGATAGCCCGCCCCGGCGGCCGATACATTGTTTCGCACAATATATATCCCGCGGCGGCGAGCAACATTTTTCGAGTGAAAAGTGATTGGCCGCCGCGCTGAGGGAAAGTTAGGCCGGCGGACGAAAGTCGCCTGCCCCCTTTCAACCGCGCGGGCAATAAAAAGTTGTCCCCGAGTATTCTTCCGGGGGGGCGGCGGCACAATAGCCAACTCCGCACGTGCGTCCCCTCCCCGCGAGTGTGTGTATGATGAAGTTCGGAGGATGATCGTGCCGGCGGCGCCGCGCGGGGGAGGCATGCGTGCGCCGCGGCCCGACTCGCGAGGGAGGCCAAAGGGCGTGGCGCTCGGACGCGCGCCCGAATTCCAAAGCGCCCGTCGTCGACCTCGGCGAGCTCTCGCTACCGCGCGGGATTTATCTATATATCGACTAATCAGTAAACGCGAGGCCGGTGTCATACAAAATTGATTAGGGTTTTTGGAAGTTCGCCAGGCGGAAGTTGGCCTTTTGATTACCAAACGCTACCCGGGAGAGAGCGGGGCGGTGCTGCCGGGGGGGCGGGGGTGGGGGGTAGCGGGCCGGCGGGGTGGCCGCGCGGGGGACAAAGTACGCTAAACCAATAACAACTCTTCTTTGCTTTGAAACTACAAGTCGGGAAGTTTGAAATTACCTAAGAAAATCCCAAGGTTCGCGGGTGGGGGCTTTGAACCCTCGCTCCTCCGGCGCGCCCTTTTTATCATGCACTCCAGAGGTGTGCGACGTACATCTCGCGGATAGCGCCGGCAAACGGGGCATTTAATGTCGCCGGGCGTTGGCTGATCGCGCGGGGAATTTTTCGCCGGGGGGTTGCACAGCCGTCTCGGAGGTAGACAATGCCCCGACGACACCAGCCGCGACACGCCGCGGGCCAAACTCCGTCCTCGACTTGCGGCCGAGGCGAAGGGCTCGATTTCAAACTTTTCGTATTCTAACTGCGGCCGACTCCTCGCGCCCCGGAAAGTTATGACGAGTAGTGTCGTAATGGAACTTGAACTGTCAACGAGGAAAAATGTGTCCGATCGAGTTACGCCCCGGAGACGCGAGACGGTACAAATGTACCGCACCGCTTGCCTCTCTATAAATCCGAAGGAGAATTTGCCTCCATGTAGTCGAGTGGCAAGTGACGCTCCCTCCGAAAGATCCAAGTCAATTTGTCACATATCTGGTCCAAGTTCATTCTGCGCTAAATTTCCTGCGTATTTGAATAATGGCACTTACCTCAAATTCGTAACGCGTTGGCACAGCGAATTTTCCGAAACTTCAATTTATGCAACGCTGTATGCGTAGAACGATGTAATGCTATATGTTCATAAAGTAAAAGGGAGTACATTTTAGGGAGTATAACAGTACCATCCAGCCAGGCCTTCTTTTGCTAGTATTACAACTAAAATACTAATTTTTTATTTTTAATATGAACGAGTAACAGCAAACGGTATATAAATGATCCTTAATATAAAAAATGTACTAAATTTTCATTTCTTTATATAATATTTATGTGTCAAAACAATGTTAGAATTAACCTTTGCCAAAAGCAGTCGATAATTTTAAAAAGTTTTCTCGATTCAGTACACTTCCGAGTGCAAAAGATGCTTTGATTCGAGTCTTGAAAAGACCCTATTGCCAGAGATCATTGATGCAGAAGCACTTTGAATCGAGTGATGCTTGATCGGTGAAGCCCGGGCGACTTCTCGATCCGCAGTCCACCAAACTCTTCTCTCAATTAGAGAGAATCCTCGCTCTTTCAGATTTAGAGGCCAGTAAACATGGCGGCTCGGCGCCATAGATCAGCCGGCTGTAGCCCGGGATTTTTAATCAGACCCGGACGCGGGCGGCGGTGTGATTTAAACAAAAAAAAAAAAATATTTACGCGCCCGCCCGTAAATACACACACGCGTACAACGTGCGCTTTGTGATTTTTGTTGTTTTTTTTTTTAAATCTTGGCGCATAGGGCCGACGTGCGTAAGGGCTTAAACAACGCGCGGCGGCCCCGTAAAAAAAGCCGAAGGGCCTCGGCCGCGGCCCATAAACCCGGGGAAAGTAATTGCCCGGCTCGAGGAGATACATTAATTGCGCCCGGGGCTCGCGCCGGCTTTAGTTTTAACGGTGAGCGGCCGTCATGTGGAATCGTGTTTAGTGCCGCCGGGCGACAATACGAGGGTCCGCGGCGCCGCGGCCCCGGGGGCCCCGGCAGTCAATATTTTAACGCCGCCGCGCAGTTCAGGCCCGCGGTTTAGCATCGATTCCGCCTCCCTAACGCGTCCCCCGGACGAGAACGCACGTGCGCGCGTGTGTGTATATATATGTGTGTATATACACGGCCGTTACCCGGCGCGCGTATAAAAATACGGCGAGCGGGCAGGGCCGATGGAAGCGGTAACTGCGCGCGGAAATGAGATCCCTGGGTTATTCAGCGGACGGGAGACTAATTCCAGGGCGGCCCTCCAAGATTCATTCGAAGATCCGGCCGACGCGGACAGCCTGGCCCTCGAGGGCCGCAACGATGCACCGCGCCGACGGGAGATGGAGCCTCCCGGTGAACCGCCGTGATTTACGCAGCGGCGCGGCGACCGGAATTCACAAGAGATCGCCCGCCCGCCGTCCCTCGTACCACGTGTACACCGACCCCCGCCCTGTCTACGTATGTGTATAAATAAAAAGAATAGACAAAAAAAAAAACGGCGTCTCCCCTTTTATCCACCGTGCATAATTCACTTTTCCGTGGGTATTAGAGCCGCTCGCTCGATATTCAGGAGCCGTGCCAAGACGCCGCGGCCCTGCGAGGGACGGCGCGTCGCGAGATTAGCCCGCCCGCGCGGCGGCTTTCGACGGCCCCGGAGCAGATGCCGCGCGGCCCTTCCACCGGCGCTTGTTATGCGCCGCGCCGGGTGTAAACTTGACGAATACATATATATATATATGCATGTGTGTGAGTGTGAGCGCGCCCTGTATAAGTAACGCCCCCGGCCGGGCTTATTGTTATCGCGCCCCGGCCGACCCTGAATACATGCATGTATGTACACATACACACACGTATGTATATATATATATATATGTACATGTACCCTTACAATCAATTTACGCGGCTCGGTTACACGGTTACCGAATACGCGCTGCCGGTGTACGCACAACGATTATATTACGTCGCCGCGGGAAGAAATAAAACAAGCGACCCCCGATAATTATGTCCGGGCGCTTGGAAAGCGAGCGAGTGGCCGAGCGCGTAAATGGAGTTACGCAACCGGGGGGAGGTCGGGGTGGAGTATAATTCGCCGGCGCTAATGGCGGCCGGAATAAGTTGGCAATGCCCGGGCCCCAATGAATTTCGACGCGGTCATTGTGCGCCGGGCGGGCCGCGATAAAAGTTCATATATCGCTCGGTACAAGCCCATTGGTTTTTAACCAAGTCGTATCGCGGCCGTTTATTCGAGTTTGAGAGCCGGCCGCGGGATCGGTACTATTTTTACCGCGGGCGCGATCCGTCGCCGTGTAATCGCGAACCGGACCGGCCAAATATTTGAATAAAATTTACACTAATTGTAAGCGTGTGGTTTTAATAACTTGTGCGCGGGAGTAGAGGCCGGGGGAGCTCCGGCCGACATGATTATTATTATCCCGAGTGTGACTCGCGGCGTGGGAAAGCTCTGACGCGCATGTTTGATCTTTAATTCAACATTGATTACGGGCCGTCTGTAATCATTTCAATTACATCATCGCGCTCGCTCAATGACACGCGCACGCATGTATATATATGTACACAGGTTGACCGGGGGCTAAGCCTGTTATTTATGCAGGCACTCGGCCTCCGCGCAGATCGACAGCGCCGCGGGCCCAAAGTCGAGGGAAATTTTTGTCAAAACTTCACGAGCAAATATCCAATTTCGAGGGACGGCGAGGAGCGCCGGCTTTTGTTGCCTTCGAACAATCCAAGCAACGAAATAAACGCCCTCGCGGCCCTGCATCGCACACGTAGGCGCGGCAGGTAGAGGGTGTAAAATAATACATCGAGTGTCGCGGCCGAATGGGAGGCATCCCTTTTTTTTTTGTTCATCACAACCGCCCGCGCCGCTTACGTATCACGTCGTAATGCCGGAAGGACGCGGGCTCTGGCTTTCAATCCGCCTACACGCGCGTGTATAGCACATATTGGCGTGGCGGGCCGCCGGGGGCAGCCCTCGAAAAAAAAGAGCAAGACACTTAAACGCTCCATCGAGCCACACATCGAGCGCAGAGGAGCCGCGGGCCTTACAGCGTTCCGGCTGAAAAGCGCGCGGGTCAATAAAAAGGTCCGCGCCGGGAGGGGGGCTCGAATGCACCGGCGCCCGCGGGCTTTCAGGACCGCGGTTGCCGAACGCGCCCTCGTAAACGGCGCCTCCTTGCATCCGCCGCGTTTCGCGCCCTAAATAAAAGCCGAGGGCCGGATATTGCGGGGGCCGCCGCTTCAAAGTCGCCCGCGTCTGCATTTAAACCGCGTTCGATTGCCGCCCGTCGGCCACGCGCATACGCGCGTGGAAAAGCCCGGCGGCCGGCCCCGCGGTCTTAATCGAGGGAGGGTCCCGCCCGGGCGATGGTATTTTCCGCCCGGTCGGCCGGAAAAATGAAAAATGCCGCGCGCGGGGACAGGGCCCGCCCGTTTATTGTAGCGCCCGGGCGCCGAGGAAGCGTTATACGGCCGGAAGAGCTTGCGAGGTCGCGCGGCCTATTCCCCGCCGGGCTTTACGAGCCTTTTACGGGGGTCGTTTGTAGTTGGAGGCGCGGGGCGAATGAGGCCCCGCCGGGGCCCCGGCCACTTTTATCGCCCGGCGGCCGATGCGCGCACGCCGCCGCGTCCTCGGGTTCCGGCCGCGGACCGATCGGCCCGCCGGCTAGCCGCGCCCTTGCACCTCGCGCTCGCTCGAAAGCCCGAAGGAACGGCGAATTGACGCGCAGTCGAACCGATCGTCGGGCGATCGGTCATCGGACAACGGCGTGCCTGCCCGTCTGCCCGAGCTATTTATTTCCTCCAATGCTAAGCAATTATTCAGTTCAACTCGCGTCTTTATTAGATTATCGCGTTAAGAATGTTAATAATGTGGAATAGGGTTGCGAATGGAAATAGTCACAATTATTACTAATTATATTTATTGATTAAGATGAATAATATAATTACAAATATTTTTATATGTACATATCTTTTCCATCTATTCTTTTAAATCGCATCCCCTATAGTATATTGTTAGAACCACTCTCTAAGGCCTAGTTCATCTACATATTTTATGATTTCATTGCAGTTTCTAGTATCGTTCAGCATTTGGGGTAAATTTGCTTATTATTAATTACAATTGTTACTGCTATTGCTTCCATTTCTACATTTAATTTACTTTCTTGACTGTCGATGTGGTTTTTGACTAATATAGAAGCACCTCCACTTGCCGACTTGCAGTCATTGCGATTTTTTTTCTATGATGTATAATTTTTTAATTTAACATTTTCATCTTTTTTTAAGTTCGTTTCTTGAAGGCAAATTATATCTGTTTTTTCATCAGTTGTTAATTTTTGTAGTGATTCAATTTTTTCCTTTAAGCTACTAATATTCCATTGAAGAATGTTGGCCATAGTGCTAATGATTAATTTTTTATGTCAGAGTTATCGGAGGTAGAATCAAGAGATTGATTTTTCTTTAAATTGTCACAACGTTGTATCATTGTGATATATTCATTGTAGTTTTTGTAGACTACATGATTCATATTTTTACTTGTATTTGTAGACTGTGTTATCGGTGTAATAGGATGTGCAGATTCATTACTTTGATTGTTTGTTTGTATTTGAATATCTAATTTTTTTTTGAGTATTTAATTTTTTAATATTCTGTTGTTTGTTAGACTCTGTTGAGCTAATTTGCGAATGGGTTCTTTCGTTTAAATTTTCGGTATTGAGATTGTTGACATTTATTGAAGTATCCATATTATTAAATAATTTATCATTGTTAGGTAATTCTCGTAGTGTGTCTGTTAATTGAGTTTCATAGTGTTTAGACATTGGACTATTTATTTCGCCGATTTCGGATTGCCTCTCTGGATTAACTTCTGCGATGCGATTCGAACATCTTAAGTTATCAGGACCAAAAAAGATAATATAATTTACTCCATCGTAATTTAATTTAAACGTTTTTGGTATTTTGTGTGTGTCTTCGGGTTTAATATACACTTGGCGCTTAAAGCTACCGACGTGAGCATACTCTTTAACAGTTATAAACTCTTTCAGATATGAAACTCGCGAAATCTTTTGTACATTTAGTTTTTCTAGGAAATCGTCAAATACATGGTTTGGAATCTCTGGTGAAACATTCGAGAAAATCATTCTGATTTGTTTTACCAACGGTCTTTATTTACTAACGTACCTTTATTGTTATTTGTTTATATTTATCTGTAAACACATTAACGAGGTCTTTACTTTTTAGATAAATACATACTCTGTTATTTGATTGACTTGATCTCTTTTCGGCGATTGACTATTTTGGGTTGCATTTGCATAACTAATATAGAACGTTGGAATATTTTCTTTTGGTATTTGACTATGGTTGTCCATAAAGAGCTCCATACTGCGTTTTTGCATTCACTAGCGTCAGGCCGTATATTGGGACCAAAGCCCTATGTTGTTATATATCTTACTTACAATATACTTGATAGAGATTTATAAACATGTCTGTACACTGTGATGTCTACGACTCACGATATGTACATTGACTGTACGTCTTAATTTCTCAATTGGTGGCACTAAAATAAACCTTTTTGGAGGCGCACCTCCAACCATAAGTCTCTACTACCTGCATTAATCCCTCCGCTAATTCTCGGGAAATACTGGCATGCACCCACGTGTACTTATGTGCGTATTTCTATTGTCTGTACCGTTCAAGGCTGTATTATCGATACTACAATAAGATACAGTATTGAGATATATTTGTCTTTACGCTTGTGCAAGTAATTTCGATCAACTCTATTCCAGCGTCTTATTCACATTTTACACACTTTTTATTTCAATTTTGAAAAAACATGTATATATATGCCATTTTAATTGCGCAATCCAGTATTCAGTAAAATGTTAAAGAAAATGTTATTAAAACTCCAATGTATAATAGGTTTAATAAAGAGAGAATAATAATCTCTTAATGAGATGAAATTACATAATTTAAAGAAAAATTAAGTGTTCGTTGTTGGAGAGTTATTCGCTAATTTTGAAATACTGTGGTAACAACTAGGTAAAAACCCAGTAAAATGTCTACCGAGGAGTTAGACTTTCGGAGTCGAAGAAATGTTTTCGCAAGTGACCGAGACCACTGTCGAGAAAGTTGTTGCGCTATCTTAATTACTTAAAAGGGCCTGGCCGAGTTAGTTTTAACAAAGTAATTCTGGCGAGTGCGCGATCGCGAGGCCGGGCCAATTACCCCTCGTTAGGTCGATCGGGATCGGCAGATTTCGCGGAACACGCCCTCCTCGAAGCAGCGACCACCCCCCCCCTCTCTCTCCCACTCCCTCTCTCTCCCAGGGCAGCTCGGCGATACAAACAGGCCCATCGGCGGAATAATTTGTCGCGTCACGGGCGCGGGCGTCGCTCGGCTTCCGGGTAGCCGATCGACCGGCCCCAAGGAGCCGACACGCGATCGCCGAAAAAGCGGAATTAGTCGAGCGGCTCCCTTTGCATGCCGGCGGCGTTCGAGAATCGATAGAGCCGATGCCGGGGACAAAGGCCGCCCGCCGGACCTGCGACGCTTTTCCCTTTGATCCCTCGTTAAGCCCGCGGCCGGGCGGATTATACCGGACCGAGTGATAACGCTCCCGCTTTTTCTTTTTTTTTTTCTTTTGCCTTCGCTCGGGCCGCGCCTAATTAGCGCGCCCGCCGCGTAAACAGGGCCGGCCGACTTTGCGCGGCGACTTTGTGCCATTGCCATATTCACGCGGGAAGGCCACCGCCGCCGCCGCACACACACACACACACACGGAATTCCTTATGCGCGATCTACGTGACCGCGGCCCCCACTCGCGAGGACTCGTCGACCTCTCGCCCGGAGAAACTCGCATTCGTTACCCCTCCCCGCGCGGCCATGAATCTTCGCGGGATCCGTCAGCCGCCGTCCGGCCAATTGCACGCGGCCGTTCGTTAAAAAGTTCGCTCGATCGCCGAGCCGCTGCTCCTGCGTCGTGCTTCCTTTTTTCTTCCCGCCCGCCGGCCATTTGCGGTCCACCGGGGACGCGGAGAAGAGAAAAAGAAGGAGGGGGTCGCCCGGGACCCCGAGAACACAACCGCGGCCGGTCGGCGAATAATTCTCTAATTAAAAAATAAGTCGGCCGGGGGGTTCCTTTTTTTTATATCGATATATCGCTTTATCTCGATTTGCGCATTTGGCCCGGCTCGCGTGCGCCCGGATAAATTTTTCATTACATTATCAGGTGCAGCAGCGGGCCGCGACAGTCTTGTGCTACTTTTTGCCGTGTTTCTTACCCCTTGCTCTTTTGTTTACTATACTTTACATCCTCGTCCCGCTCTATATATTTACGCCGGCGCCTACCCGTTAGAGCCTCGGGTATTTTCGCGCGCCCCAAGCTACACTCCTATTGATTAAAATAACGAGAATTTTTAATTCACTTTCCTGGTTAATTGCTCGATACTTATAGCCATGTTTACTAATATTTATCATTCCTTAAACAACGACTGATACCACCAATATTATTTGTAAATTTATCCGATAAACGCGTTTATTTTTACGCCCGAAAATTAAAATTATGATCATTTTTTTTCCCCACTAATAAACTTTAACCAATAAGCTTCTGTTGTGAATGAAAATATTTTACTTATATGGAGTTCCTTATAAACTGCAATGCATCGATAAAAACTTCGCCTCTGGCGTTATTGCATACTTAACACAATATTAATACATAAACATACATAGATTGTAGATATGCAAATAGCTGTGAATAATCCATCCCTGCAACATTCCACAAGTGCTAGAATTTGTAATTCAATACTCATATTGAAGAGCTCATCGTGATTGTTTGCGAAAAGAATTTTAACGCATGCAGTCTGTCAGGTTTGACACAAAGGAACCTGGCGAATGAACAAAAAGACAAAGCATTTGCAGTGCACAAACTTTTAACGCGTTGTTTGTAAAAAAGTTGAGCCGCGCGTGCCGCGTAATAAATAACTATTTATCTCTCTTCGCGTCATAGTTTTCCCCGCGTGATTTTCCATCTTCATTCGCTGTTCCCCGGGGTGTTTGCCTCTCGTTATTTCATTTGGCAGTGGGACGACCAGTTCGAAAGCCAAAGTAATTTTACAGGGCGCAATTTAATGGAGCGCGCGCCGCTGCAGGTTCGGCGGGAGGGGCGGGGGCGAGGGGGACGTTTCCCGCCTGCACGGCGCGAAGGCGCGAAAGTGCGCCGCGCTTTATGAGGGCACTTGTATAAAAAAAGTAAGAAAATGAAAAAGCCTGCGTAAAAAGAGGGAAAGGTATTTTTTTTAAGGCATCCGCGAGATTAAGCAAAGTCAAAAGTAGGCGGTATGATCTCGGGCACCAAGAGCGACGCTAATCCCTCCAAAGGCGAGGCGTTTTTTTTTTGTCCCCCTCCTCTTTACGGCATTTCGATACAGCGCGCATTCGAAAAGCCTCGTTTTTTCTTTCCACGCGCGGACGAAAGCTCGGGAAAGAAAATCGACGATTGCGGCGAGACGATGCACGTTGAAACAAAGGGAAAAACAAGATCAAAAAAAAAAAGGAAAAAAATAAAAAAAAAAAAACTAATAACAATAATCGACAATGGGGGCTTGCGCCCGCCGGGGGAACATAGGGCGGCTCGAGCGGGAAAGTTTGCTCGCGAGGGCGCCGGGAAGTTTGCCAGTCGGCTCGCGTATCAGTTAGCGCGCGGGCTCGCACTCGCGACATTTGACGCGGCGCCCGGGACACCGAGCGCAGTTTCGCGCGGCGACACGAGAACTCCCGGGGGGGGGCCCGGGCCCGGGGTTAAAAGTTGCAGGATTCCGCGCTAATCCGAGGCTAATTGGGCGACGAGGGCGCCGATCGAGGAGCCTGAAAGCCGGAGCCGCGCACCCCCACCTACCCACCCCTGACGTTTATTACCGGCGGCTAAAAGCGCGCGGCTGGAAAAGTAGAAATAATAACCGACAATAAAGATACAAATGTAAATGGGCCGCCGGGGGCCCGCGTGGGGCTATAATAACAGTCGGCCGAAACACAAAGAGCTACCGGGGGCTAAAAGCCGGGGAAGAAAAGGTAAAGCGGTTAACTTGGGCGCAAAAAAAAAAGGAGGGGGTGGGGTGGGGTGGAAGCGGCCAGGCGACGGCTGCTCGGGAGGAAGATGAACGAAGACCCCGGCTATTTTCCCTCGGGCAAAAAAAAAGAAAGAACCGGGGAGGGGGAAGCGCCGCCGCCGCCAAATAGAAAAAAAAAAGCCAGAGAGGTACGCGCCGGGAATAAAGAGGGCGCCGGGAGAAGGTCGCAGCCCTGCGCACCCCGAGTGGGGGGACCCGAGGCAAAGGGCCCCCGCGGCTCTCCCGATGAATTAAACATGCGAGGTGTGCGCGCCCGGGCGATCGGCGCCCCAGTCGATCAATCCGCCGGCGGGCCGAGTAATGAAGACGCCGCGGAGCCGACGTATATAACCCCACCTCCGCGGCCCCAGGAGAAATCTAAAGAGTTTACGTCGTACGCACTGCTCGACGCGCGGGTGGAGGGCTCGGGGTGATAATAACAGGGCTTAGATGGCTCACTTGACCGGCGGCTGTGGCCGTTTGACGCGCGCTTCTGGCCTTCGCGCTGAAGCAGCGCGGCCGGGAAATTAACTGACGCAACGCGTCGCTTGTGCCCTCAACTTGCTGCATTAGCAGTTAAGCTCGGCGTCCGCGGGCGTTCATCTCCAGCAGAGCGTCTGTGACATGTACCATGTCTGTGACATTCCCATCTTGGCGTATATCTTGCGCGTTTATTTATTTACTTCCGTCTTCGATCTTAATATTTTACATAACATATTCTGATCTTGATTTAGACTAAATGCAATTGTTAATGTTGAGGTCGGAAAAGGGAAAGTGGAGATCAGATAGATTTTGTATCTCTGCATGTAATTGATATTTATTAAAGATGCGATTAACAAGGAGACCTCTAGACGCAGTCAATTCACGAACCAGCGAGAGAGTGACGAGAGAGCCGCGGCCCGCGAGCGCTCACCTGCCGCGCTTCCCCCCACTTTTTTCCGCAGCCCTTTGTCTATCGGCGACGCGCGAGCGACGCTTGCCGCGCTTTCCCCCACTTTTCCATTTCCACTCTCATCCGTCGGCGGCGGCACACAGGCGGCGCGCGAGCAGAGGCTTCGGCTGGACTCCCGCAAGCTCTTCCCCAACTCGAGAGGCAGCCGATTCGGCCTGTCCGTCGGCCGCCGCGGGCAGACCCCATGGCCCGGACTCTCCGCGAGCTTCTTCCGCGAAGATTCCCGTCGCGCTTCCCTCTCTCTATCTCTCTAACTTTGTCGCGTCACGATCAAAGGCTTTGTTTGCGATCGAGGCCTTTGTTTACAGAATTCGGAGCGATGATTTCAGGCGTCGCTATACCAGCCCGCAACAGCAATAATATTGATAAAATCAAAATTATCATGTTTAAGAGTCTTTATCAACATTATTAATAATTAATAATATTTTTTCTCGCGTCTGCAAGTAGTTTCACAATTATTATTTCGTTAATAGCATATTGATAAAATAAGATATGACTGTTGATTAATGCAGTTAAGTTTTAAATAATCGAATATGCTACAATTTTTTATTAAAGCTTTTTTTAGTCACTGTAGCACTAGTTTCAACTCAGTATACGAGGCAATGGATCTGAATACCATGATAATCCTAAAACCTTTTAAAGGTAATTAATTTTTTTATTCATTTATACACGTATTTCTATACATAACTATAATCTTGCTCATACAACTTATATTTCAGAATCATTTCTTATTCATAGCACGTTTTTTTCCCTTATTCGTTTTTTTAACTACGCTTTTTTCGCAGTCATTTGACTAGATAAATCTCGCTATAATTAATTTATTATTGCTCATTATCCCTTTTTGATTAAAAAGCGCCTGAATTTTTATTCCATTAAGACTTCCATAGACCGTTGACTAGAAGCTTTATTTTACTTATTCAATAATTTATTTTTTTAATATGTCAATAAATATAAACAATAGAAATATCATGAAAGAAGTTTGCAAAATACATTTAAATTTTGCAAAAATAACAATAATGGCATATATTTTTTTGAATATCGGCACATTGCAAGGTCCTAGGGAATGAAATCACACCTGAGGAGTGCTCGATCATCCCTCGGGCAGACTTCATCCAATTATTCCAATAATTAGAGAGAAAGCCAGACGCATAACGATGGATGACATGACGATTTAACATACAGGAAGACTCTATTTCAAGAAATATTTTAAAAAGGGCAAATAATGCTGTCTCGTTACCATATCGTTTCCATCAATCGCACAAAGGACAACCATTATAATCTTGTCTTTCTTCTCCTTGAGTCGAATTAAAATTATGGATGAAACCCTCAAATGCTTAATCGAGCATTTACTTATAAATTATATGCTTACACAGACATAATTATTGTCATTCGGAAATATCAGTAACATAGAATCATAGATTATCAACTGCCTTGTTTTAACCTCGGTTTTAACCTGGTCAAGAGAATTAAAGAATCTGCGAAAACAATCGCGAATCAATGTAAATTATTTGCAAAGTAGATAGAACTCGCTAAGCTAAGGGAACTGCGCAAGAACAAAGTATATGCTCGGGGCTTGCGATGAGCAACAACAAAGCTCCATGCGCTGCAATGTCTCAGAGCTAACATCGGATCGTCGTCATCTCAACAGCTGAATCCGCGTCCATCAACAGTTTAACGATGAAATATCAACATCTGCACACAATCACGCGGAAGTAAATTGAGTCAAATTTAATTTATTCTCTCCCACTCTCCTTTCCGGTACGCTTTTAATACTTTAAATTATTTACGATTTGTTTAGAGGTAATGCAACTCTTACATATGAATTTAGCATGGAGTTTCCAGAACTTTAAAATAGTATTAGAAGTCTAATGCGATGGTCGTCGTGGGTAAATCCGCTCATTATGTCAACAGAATTCTTCAAACTGTCCCCACTTCCTACTAAACCCTTTGTAATCCCTCTCTCTCTCTCTCTCTCTTTCTCTGATGACGACAAATATAAGTAGTAAGCTGCTCCTGGGGCAAAGATAACTTCACATTATTCCCTTTCTGTTGTTCAGTTCGAGAAATTCTCGCAATATCACGTACCAAACAAACAGCTTGTAAATTCACCGAAGGCAAGGCGCCGCGCAAGCAACTGGCTACTAAGGCTGCACGGAAAAGTGCACCTGCCTCGGGGACGGGAGTGAAAAAGCCCCATAGATACAAGCCCGCGACCGTCGCCCTTCGGGAGGTCAGGCGCTACGAGCACGGAGCTGCTCATCCGCAAGCTGCCCTTACAGCACCTCGTCCGCGAGATCGCTTAGGACTTAAAGACCGACCTGCGCTTCCAGAGCTCGGCCGTCATGGCCCTCCTGGCCAAGTGCGTCACCATCATACCCAAGGACATCCAACAAAAAAAAACGGCCCTTTTCATGGCCAAAAATTTGTATAGCGTTGTTCTATTTTATTCCAGATTCTAAAACCAAATGTAGCTATTCCGAACTATTTCTACATTGCAATTAAGTTGCATAGTATTTTGGTTATTATAAATTGTTTTCTATCATAAAATTAAAGCTGCATTAATAATATTTTACATATATTAAATTGAAATAATTTTAATTAACTAATGGTAGAAAATTTAAAAGATGTAGATTTAAACTTCACTATTGGTTTGCTTGAATTTGAATTTGACATTCCGCCATTGCACTGCTTTGTTATACTATAATAGTATAACTATTATAGTTTCGCTATATAGCTATACTTGGAACTGGTGTACTTAGCGGAGTCTGGATCTGGATCTGGATCTTGATCTAGATGTGAATCACTCGGGAGGTTAAGGTGGCGTTCACAAAGCTATTCACAATGATCAGCTCCTTGGAGAAGACGGTCGTGTCAGGGATCTAGCGGCTTCAGGACCTTGTAGATGTAGAAGGCGTGCGACTGCTTCCGCGCTTTCCGACGCTTCACTTGTCTCCCTTGAAGATGTTTTTCACTACCTTGCCTGTCTTCTTCATGACGTTGCCAGCAGCCTTGGGTATCATAGCTAACTTTTATGCTGCTTGACTAAGAGAATAGCAAAAAAGCGAGTGACGGAGAGCAAAGTGTCGAGATTCTATTTATGAGACGTGCGGCAGTTGCCCCGCCCTTTTCTGAGAAACGGTAGAGCCTTAGTTATAAAAAATAGGATCGGAGCAACTACGCTTAGGGATATAAAAGGGAAGCTTGAATCTGTGTGACCTCAGATCTTTGGCTCCTTTCGAAGGAGCAAGTATTATTATATGTGTAATTTTCTTTGTGTTGATAAACATGGATTATCAAAATCTGTATAAAACTTTGCGCGAACAATTGTTTGGCAATACGACAGATTTAGAAGAACAAATGAAAAAATTGTACAAAGAATTTGAAGATTCGTTCAGAATGATGAACAATACTTCAATCAAAGAAATTGTACAAAGTAAAGGAAATAATAAAAAGCAAATCGAAGAATCAGATGGTGATGTAGAAATAGTGAAGGTAATTATTAACATCCAAATTTCGGACGAAGATGATCAAACACTTGCAGATACCTTTGAAAATCAGGCAGGTAGACGGAAGGTAAGTAATCCGCCCTACCGGGACGGAACTGCAGTTCGTCGTCGGCAGCATCCACCAGCTGCTCCGCAAGATCAACTGAACCTAGAACGCCGCAACGGATCCTCCGGTCTCTCTACAAGACGAAGAAAGAAGTTATTGCACTCTTTGAAGTGAGCGAACCTCTTGACTCTACCAACAATTTTTTTCATCGACACTAATCGGCACTTTTCAGGGCCACAAATGATTTATAAACGTTACAAAAATTTGTTGTATATTGTTCATGATAAAATTTGAATCATCATGATACAAATTAAATTATACAATTTAATGATACATTTTCATAAATGATTCAAATTACTCTTTCACAGTTACTACCTAGGTTAAGCATTCAAACTGTTATACAACTTTTTGCAACTTTTTTTAAATTAAGTACGATAATGAATGATTATCAAGTACAAAGATAAGTATGATCCAAAATTGCATGTCTAAAAGCATTCACATAATTGTGGTTAGATATAATACTCACCAATCATATATTCATACAATGATTTCAAGGCTACATCAGACAAAATTATATATATATTAATACATACCCGCTGACAGACATGTAATCTGCATTGCATACTCGGCCAAGTTAAAGAAATCGGGACTATTATGAGAATGTTATACGAATTTTTTATGATTAAATTACGAACATTATTACAATAAATAATAAAAAATATATCATTACATTACATACTTGTTATGTTTACAAATACTTAATGCTTAAAATAACTACGAACCGAAATACTAATTACTGTATTAAATATTAACGCATATATGTTAATTTTAAAGAAAATAATCACAATTTTTACAGTAAAGCATAATAAGTTCTTATTTCTTTTGGTGCGCGTCACGCTCTTTAAAATATTCCATCATCAGTCGTTTAAAGTATAAATAATTAATAAATTTATTTATGAAATACGAAAATATAATTAGAAAAGTATTAAAAACCATGCCAATAATTGAGTTGCATCCCTGTAGAATAATTTTTCGTTAAAGATCCGCATTCCGCCCCACGAAAAATTTTCTAACCAGAACTTGTACTGCAGCTAAATGGTCTCGCCAATGATTTTATCGCGAAGAGACTAATTGATCCGGTTAATTTACATCCGGTATACGAAATGCGCCTATGTTCGCGGAACAGTCGGACTTTTTAGCCGATCGGCCGCGCGGCGCGAATCAATCGGCCTCCTCTATTTCCCGTGGACTTGGCCATTCCCTATAATTAACCCGTCGAATTCGGCTGATTGGCCAACTGCTGTTTGATCGGGCCGGAGGCCGCCCCGCCCCGCCGGGCGCCAAGTGTAACTGATTAATGGGCTGGGGCGCCTCTGCGCGGTACCGCCCGGGTCCGCATAATCGCCGCGCGCTTCGTTGATTTCGGGGGCGGACTTTTTCCCGGCGGCTTTTCCAGGACCGTCGCGCGCGAGGGATAATCAGCGGCAACGAGGGGGGACGTTACAAGGGCAATGAAGACGGCTCGCAGTAAAGATATCACTGTTAGCCAATTTATAGTTCATAAAGGAGGGACGGTGGGCGTGGCCGAGGGCTCCTCCTCTTTTTTTTTCTTTTTTTACGCGCGCTAAAAATTAGAGCGAAATCAAAGTGGCGCGAGGGCTTGTAAATTTTTTACTGCGCGGGCCCGGCCGTCGCGCTCCCCCGGTTGCCTACGCGTGCGCGCACTATATTCGCGCGGGTGGGCCGGGCCCCCCTTATCAATTTACGCCCCCTTTAATAAGTGATTTCATTTTACGAGGGCGCCCTGAACAATTTACGAGAGAATTAAAGGAAGCCGAAGTGCGACTCGCCGCGCGCGCCCCCCCCGGCTAAATAAAGTGCACTGTCGAGGCCTCGGCCGTAATTCCCTGTCGAAGACTCCGGCCAAATAATAATGAAGCCTCGGGGGCGCGCGCGCGCGAGCGATATAAACCCGCGGCCCCCGCGTACTAATAAAACGCCCCGGGGCGGAAAATCCGCGAGTCGCGCGAGGAAAAAAAATAATATTCTTTGGGCGAGGGCGTATATAACGGGTGACGTCGGCCCACTCCTCGGCGGGCAACTTGTACGCGGACCCGATAAATCATGTAATCGCGGGCGCGGGGCGTCGACGCGGCGGATCGCGCGATTGGGGCCAAAGTTGGCCGGGCCTGAGTTATTCATACAGCGAACTGCGGGGGACGGAAGCCCGGCGCGGGCCGGGATATATAGCCCGTCCCTGCGTCTTCATTAATGGTAATGATCGCGCGGGCAAGGAAGCCCCGCCGTGATTTGTATGCGGGCGGCGCGCGCCCGATAGCGCGCCCCTAACGCGACCTTTCCCTTTTTAGCCCCCTCTCGAAACCGGAAATCTCGCCCGCCCGGGCATCCGTGAATTAGTCGGGGCTCGCGGCCCGCCGGAAACGGAGGATCGGAGATTGTGAGGCTGCCGGGGTCACCGCGCGGATCTTCCTTTGAGCCTCGCCCCGCGCCCGGGAAGCCTCGGTAAATAATGCGCGGGATCAGGCGATCACGTCGACGGCAAGGAAGGACGTCGCTCCCGCGAGATAACGAAGCCTTGAGAAAGTGGACCTTCTTTTCTTTCGCGGGCCTCGTCAAAAGCGACTGTTGAGTCCTGCGCGAGGGGACCACGCCTCCTCACCTCTGGCCTATCTTGCCTACGCATACATGCATGGGAGTCTATCAACCGAGTAGCGTAATACGACTTTTTTTTTTTTTACAAGGGCGACGTAAATATTCATCACTTTAACCATAACCGCTAGCAATGTGAGTCCGTACTACAGCGGGGGTCCACTAAAAAATTCTCGCTCGTAAAGCGGCCCGGTATCGGGGGCTTATAAACCACTAACCGAGGGTTAAAATAGATTCAGTAACGCCGATGTAAAATATCTCGGATACGACGTTCTTTTCACTCAATTACGATCTGTTTCGAATTCTTCGCGCAGCGCCCTCGCATATCCAGGAGAAGCTTGATCAAGCTCATACATATAATATACGCAGTACGTGCAAATGAATTGTTTAATAACGTGCTTTTTGAGAAATTCTATCCTTGTTTTGGTCCCATGCAATATTAATCAATCGCCAGGTGAATTAATCAGGACAAATGTATGAAAGGATCCGCCTCGAATTAAATACATTGGCTGGAACTTAAATAATTAAATATCCATTCAATTAAAAGCCGCAACACGCTATCTGGGCTATGTAAATATCACGTTTACGATCGCGCTATACAACATTCCGATTAATTAGTCAGAATTTTTAATGCAAAGTCCTCTCGGCGTGCATACTCTCTGAAATACAAATTATTTACGAAAATTGAAAAAAAAAAAAAAGGGCCCGGCCGGCGACCGCTTGAAATACCAATTGGAAAACAATCAATCGATTGATTGATCGGCAGCAATGAAAAAAAAAGAAGGGATCGCCCGGTATAATTTCAAATACGCGGGGTCATTAAAAAAGAACGCCGGTTTTCGAATAAAACGCGGGCGGCAGTAATACATTTATCGGTGAATTCGAAAGCAATTAAAAGCTGATGAAAAAGCGCCGCGTGCCGAGTGCGGCCTCGTAAAGAGCCGCGCGGAATCATTGCGCGGAGTGGCCGCCGCGCGCCTGTATTTCGAACGGGCTGCTCCCCCCGCGCTTTTACCACTGACCGACAATTATTCCCGCGAGCGGCCCCACCGGCTCCGTTCTGACATACATACGGCCGCTTCAAGCGTCACCCTCGGCGGCGATGATCCGCGAGGCGTAACGAACGGAAAACAAAGAATAGCCGAGATTCCGATCGCGTCTTATATATCGAATTCCGCTTCTTTCGGCGCAGCAATCAACCGCGGAGAGCCAGGCTCACGCGGGAATTTTCAATCCCGGAGGCCGCGGCTCGACCGGGCAACGAGCAATTAAGAAACGCGCGGGATGTACACGCGCCGAAGAGGGGCTTATTTGCGCGCTCTCGCCGCGCGCCTCCTTCGCCCGGCTTTAATTATGACCCGATTGTCGGGCTGCGAGACAATGCACAGGGCCGCACTCAGCCCCGACACTCGGCCCTACTTTAACCCCAGAGCCCTCGAGGCTTTCTGCGCGAGATACGACTCGCGAGGCTATGAGCGCCCGGGCGCCGTGGGCCCGAGCGGCCGGAGGTACGGTCGGGTTGCCCCCGCCGAGGGGCCAGCGCCGGTTTCTCCCAGAGTCGATATCGCTGCCCGGCGATCTGGACAAGTAGCCATGAGCTTGCAAGCGCGCGTATTTTTAGGCGTGACGCGGCGAGCGGGGCACGTGGCCACTCGCGGGCGCACTCGGCGAGCTCTTTCTACTTTTTGCACGGCTCCAATCGAGAGTTTGTTTCCCGGGGCTTTTTAATGGACCTGCCGCCCTTTGTCCGATCATTTTTTTTTGTTTTTTCGAAAGTGCAATGCCGAGCGGCCGATTGTCGAGTATGTGCGTAGAGCTATACGCTGCGGTGGGGCATGATTTCGAGCGGAGCCGATGGGAAAAAGAGACGAATGCCCGGAACAAGTCCGGTAAATATAGCCGGGGCACAGCCGGCCGAATGGGACCGCGGGTACATTTTTAACCGCCTACTCCACTTTCGAACGGTGATAAAGCTGCGTATACAATGGGCGTCGAGGGGGATCCAGCGGCACGCGGCCCGGCCGACGAAGCCCGCGGGCCGATATCGACTGCTTATATTCGTCAGGGGCCGCCGGCCGGTGCAGCTTTGGCCATAACATCCGGTGGAGGGAAGCGCGCGGCGCTTCCGGCTCGTGGGCATATATCCCTTACCGATTCGCCGGGCGGGCGCGCCGATTCGGAAATATACCGGCGTATTTTTACCGCGGGCGCTGCGAATCCACTAGTTGATCGAGGCGCGGTTCAACAACACGGCGGGGCGAGAGCCGAGCTGACGGGGCCGCGCGGCGTCGTTCTATTCGGGGCGCATTTCCCGAGCGGGTCTTTTTACAATCGGCGAAAAGCTCGCGGCGCGCGGCCGGCCGGTCGGCGCTCGCGAAAATAGCCAGGGGCCGGTGAGCGGGCGGCTATTAATAGGGCCGCCGGCATCTTTGTCGCGGGCGCTCGCGGAGCGGGCAGTGCGCGCACGTCGACGTCGGTGACGGGACGGCGCCGCGGCTTCGGGGAAGGCTCGGCTCGCGCGCTCCCCGGCCGCTGCGGCTTATTTGGGATCGGGGGGCGCGGCGCGGGCCGCTCCAGCGGACGGAGCCGCTTGTCCTGGAGGCCTTGGGAGCGGGGCGGCGCGGCTAAAAAAAGCCCGGGCGCGCCATGGAGGCCCGGGCGTAGGGGCGCCCCGGGCGATGGTGGAGCCCGAGCGCCAGTCGGCGGGCGGCGGCCCCAGCGCAGCCAGCG
This sequence comes from Sycophaga agraensis, assembly GCA_018906755.1. Lineage (NCBI taxonomy): Eukaryota > Metazoa > Arthropoda > Insecta > Hymenoptera > Pteromalidae > Sycophaga > Sycophaga agraensis. The sequence continues at coordinate 4,302,709 of JACCIE010000004.1, forward strand.
GCAGGTTCTCGCTCTTCAGGTGGTTCAGGCGCCGCGACGCCCGCCCCGGGCCCGCCAAGCCCCCCAGGCCCCGGGAGCGCCAGCGGTCCAGCAGCCCCAGCAGCGGCGCCTCCAGCCTCCGCAGCACCGCGACCGTGCGCAGCTTCGCCTTCCTCCGGGTGCGCGCGGCCCCGCCGCCCGGCCCGCGGCTCGCGACACCCCGGCCCTGCAGCGCGGCCGTCGGGCCCTTCGCCCCCGGGGCCGTCAAGCTCGCCAAGGCCGCGGCCTCGACCCTGCCCCCGGGCCTCGGCCGGCCCGCCGACCTGGGCGCGAGGTACGCCCTGCGCCCGCCCGGAGGCCCCTGCCCCTCCTACGACAGCCTGCCCCTGCTCGAGCGGGGCCACCTAGCCCAGCGGCGCCGGCTCCACGTCCAGGGGAAGCGCAGGGCGCCCCCGCCCCCGGGCGCGGCCCGCGAGCCTACGCGGCTCCCGAGGAAGCGCCGCCCGGCGCCCCAGCCTCCCCAGCCGGGCCACCCGCTTGAGAAGCCCCAGGCCATGGAGGGCGCCGCGCCGCCCGCGGCCCCCGCGCCCCGGCCCTGGTACCGGCGGCGCGGCCACCCCGCGCCGGAGACGCTCCTCCAGCCGCCGAGGGAGCCCGCCGCCCCGCGCAGGCTCTCCATCCTGAGCAACATCACCGAGCTGGACCGGGAGGCCGCGGCCATCGTGCGCGAGGAGCAGGCGCGCCACCGCGCCTCCATGCTGCTGCAGGCGGCTCGCATGGACGCTGAGTTCGAGCGGCGCACCGGGGCCACCGAGGACGTCGTCCAGGGCATCGTGCGCGAGGCCAGCTCCTCCCTCGAGAGCTCGCCCCGGCGCACGACGCGCGCCCTCATCTCGCGGTTCAACGCGATCGCCGGGGGCCGGCCGCGGTCCGAGCGCCGCCGCGAGCTCCGGGAGTCGGCGAGCCTCTTCTCCGAGGTCGTCCGCCCGGCCGCGGCCCTCCCGACGCAGCCCCTGGCCGACAGCCTCGACCGCGAGTTCACCAAGTTCTTCGACAAGATCGACCGGCAGCTGCGCGTGCGGCCCAGGCCGGAGCAGCCGCGGCCGGTGAACCCCGAGCCCCAGCGGCCAGTGCGCCGAGTCAGCGCTCTCGACGACAAGCTCACGGCCGATCTCAAGGAGATGCTCAAGGAGATGAAGCACTCGCTGCCGAAGCGGGACCCGCGCCCGGAGCCGCCCGCCAAGGTCTCCTCGGCCGCCCAGACGAGCGGCAACCTGCGCCGGCTGGAGCCCCGGCCCCGGCCCAGGAGCGCGGCAGCCGCCGAGGCCGAGGGCGCCCTCTACGCCAACGCCCCGGTCCAGGTGAGGGCCAACGGCACGGCCGGGAGGCTGCAGGAGCCCGAGGCCGAGCAGCGCATGAACACGCTGGCCGTGAACCGGCTGCTGCGGAGGCTCGAGGCCGCCATCGCCGCGGGCCGGCACCAGCAGGCGGCCGCCCTCGCCCGCGACCTCGCCCAGCTCAAGATCCACTGCTCGGTCGTGCGCCAGCGGGCCGCCGCCGAGCCCGAGGCCCTCGTCCCCGATCAGCTCAACCTGAGCATGTACATAGAGGACAAGCAAGCGCACCAGGGACCCATACCCCTCCAGGTAGGCCTCCGACAACCTCTTAGACTACGGGTGTGCGTGTGTAACCGAGTGAGCTTTGGCCCCGCAGCTTCCAAGGAAAATGACCGTGGCGCAGCTCAAGGCCAAGGTCCACCTGGAGTTCGAGATCCCGGCGGACGTGCAGCGCTGGATCATCGGCAAGAGCCTCGCCGCCGAGGACGGGGCCAGCCTCGAGGAGCTCCAGGCGGTCGAGGGGTCCCCGATCTTCCTCTATATCGTTGCCGCGCCGAAGGAAGTCCCGCGGGAAGTGAGCCCCGCTCGGGTCCCGCCCCCGCGGCCTAACCTGCCTTTGGCTTTCCTGGACAGGAGGGCCAAGGGGCTGGATAAGCCGGAGGACGAGGGCCCGGCCAGGCCCGCCGCTCCGCTGACCAATGGAAAGAGCCACGGGCTGATACTCGAGATAAAGGCGGACGTTGAGCCGATACCCGAGCTGGGCGCAGCTGGCCCGGCCGCCAGGACCGCTGCAGCCACGCCGGAGCCTCCCGCGCGTCAAGTACGATATACGGCACTTGCCTGTGTATATTTATTGACGAGGAGCCGAGTCCGTGGAGTCTCGCTCGCGGCTTAATCAAAGCGCCCCTGCCACGGCTTTTTCTACTTTGCATATATACGCCGCGGATTAACTCGACCATAATTGAAACGTGGAAAAGATTTTCGGGCCGGATCTACGCTCGGGTTCGCCAATGCGGAAATCCATTGAGATTAACGCCAGCCGAACGGCCTGCGATTGAATTAGATTTTGCGAATATAGCTTAGAATCTGACCGTAATTTTTACCGTTACCAAGTAGAAACAGTCCCTCGTCCGGGAAAGGACCGTAAACTTTCTTTGTCTGCCGAGCGTTTGTTATCGATTGAACCCGCTTGCAGGAAAAGGAAATACGCCCGACAAAGGAGGAAAAGCTAAAGCGCTACGAGGAACTGATGTCACTGGAAAACTGCGACATAATCACAAATACGGAGCAGCTCGAGTGCCCCGTTTGCTTTACGATCTGCGGGCCTAAGGAGGGCGTCACCCTCAGGGACTGCCTGCACTCCTTCTGCAGGTAACTTTCTTTCCCTCCGCGCGCCCGAGCGCCTTATCCCCGGTTAATGACCCCCGGCTTGGCGTACACAGGGCCTGCCTGGAGAACACGGTGCGCTACTGCGAGGAGGCCGAGGTCAGGTGCCCGTACCGCGACGCCGAGTACACCTGCGAGTCGACGCTGCAGGAGCGCGAGATCAAGGCGGTGAGTGTACAGCGGCCAGCCTCCGAGGCTCGCTCGGTGCGCGCGCCACCTCTAAAAGCGTGTAAAACGCGCTCTGTTCGCAGCTCGTGCCCCCGGAGGTGTACCAGCAGCACCTCGCCAAGTCCATTGCCCAGGCGGAGAACAATGCCGGCAACAACGCCTTTCACTGCAAGACGCCCGACTGCCCGGGCTGGTGCATTTACGACGACAACGTCAACAACTTCCTCTGCCCGGTCTGCAAGGTTAATAACTGTCTTACCTGCCAGGTGAGAGATAATTCCCCGAGTGGCCCGCTTTCCCGTTCCCTTTCCCCGCGGTCGCGGCCTCGCGGCTTTTTCCGAGCCGCTCGCGATCGCCCCGAGTTTCCTTTTCGCCAGAGACCGCGCCTTTCTTCCCCCGATATCCTCTCGCCGACGCGTGTATACGTGACGCGGCGAGCGCCTTTTTGCCCTTTCGCCGAGGAGCGTCGGCGATCCACGGGATGGCGATCAATAGACCCGCTAATTGCAGGCCGTTCACATGGGCAAGAACTGCCGACAGTACCAGGAGGAGCTCAAGTACTCCAAGGAAACCGACCACGAGTCTAAGAGAACGGCCGCGATGCTCGAAGAGATGGTCGAGCGGGGCGAAGCCCTACCCTGCCCTACTTGCGCGGTCGTATTAATGAAGAAATGGGGCTGCGACTGGCTTCGGTGCTCCATGTGCAAGACGGAGATTTGCTGGGTCACGAGGGGCCCGCGCTGGGGACCCGCGGTACGTTCGACTTTCTACTCGTCAATTAGACAATTTGACAGGGTTATTTTAATTTGTTTGGGTTTTACAGGGCAAGGGCGACACTTCGGGCGGCTGCAGGTGCGGCGAGAACGGAGTCAAGTGTCACCCACGATGCAATTACTGCCACTGAGAAGTCCGGATTTTCTTTTCCATTAGATAAAGACACCTTTATCCGATCGTGAGAAAGAGAACCAGAAAGCGCACCAGAGAGATAGAGAGATAGAGAGAGCGAAAGAGAGAGAGAGAGAGAGAGAGAGAGAGAGAGAGAAATACAGATGTACAGATACCGTATTTTTAATTAAACGAGAAACTCACATTGAACTGTAAGAGGAGTGCTTGTGCAAGGATAACTTAGTGATAAAAATAATTAAATTAATTTAGGGCCTAATCTCAATTTTAATTAATACTCTTATTTATATTCTTATACAAAGGAATCTAGTCGCAGTTTACGTAAAGCTTTATGTAAACCTATAACGCGCAATAAATTATCGACATGATTTGAAAAAAAAATGTATAGGCACCGTCATTTATTCTTTCACATCACAGGGCTCATCCTCTTTTGAACCTATTTGCTTTAACCGGGTAACCAAAGTAGACTGATGATGCGTTAACTGTTGATTCAAATTTCCACCAGCGGCAGTACGTAAAACTTGGACAAGACCAGCTTGTGCAGTCACGAGATCCAATTTACCGATTTCCAAAAATTCTTTGTGATTTAGCAGCTTTCCATGTAAAATCCCAGCTGTTAACAAATATTTAATAATCAAATATATTTAATAAGCTGATCAAAAATAATAATTGAAAAAACTGCTTTACATCACTGTATAACTAAACTTTTTCAATTACCTATAATAACAACTTGCGGCGTCTTTTTTGCAATTTTGAATAATTTCTCTACATTTGTATCTGGACTAAAAACAAAATAACTGACGTATCTACTCCTTTGAATTAAATGCAATGTTGGCTCATAAATAGTATTTTTTAAGGCTAAATCCAATATTGATGTTTGATAACCTTTAAAGTACATGTTTGCTCTCTTCAGTGGTACTGCAAATTCAAATTGATCTTCTGATTTCATCGAATTCGCATGTAGGAAGGCAACCATTTTAGAACTATTAAACCAGTTAAGGCATTCTCTTGCTATAATTACTTCGTATGGATTCACTTCTTTTGCTACTTTAGTTCTTTTTTCATGAATTTTCGAACATCTTTCAACCCACGGCTTATGTGTGTCAGGATTGGTAATGAATGGTGTAACGAATTTTTCCACTTTTCCCCTTTCATGGTGTGGAGGTCTTGGCTTTTGTATATTTATTTTTCCCCGAAATCGTTTTTGTTGAGTAAATACTGATGTACGAATTGGTTGAAGAACTGAAAATGAAATAAGAAATACGTAATTATGAGCTTACACTAAAAAATCGTTAGTGTAGATAAAAAATTTGAGTACAAAATATAAAGATTATATTTAATTAAATAATTTAAATCAAATTTTTCATTTAACATTAAATTTTAAAGTGAATATTTACAGAACAATTCTCACCTTAATTATTTTTAAAATTCATCCATTCTAAGACTCTTATTACGCATCAATAATCTACTTAATTAAAATTTACATTTGGTTTTGAATTTACAATTTATGTGGAAAGTGGAATATGCAATTTACGATTTGCATTTTTCCATGATATCGAATTCACGTGACGTTTTAGGTTCTACGCAAAACATTATCCACAAAATAAAATACATAATTCGCTCGCTCGGCCATATGTGTATATTTATATATAATTATATAATAATCATCAAAATGAAGTACAAAATTGTATTTACAAAAATTCATTAATTCTATCGATTTCATTTCTTTCCTGCATACGTAAGGCACTTTGGAATAGTTTTTACAAAAACTTACAAAGTGACAGTGCATTGATCATCTTTTTTTAATAAAAAATGTGTATTAAAAGAATTGAGAACCGTATTTGACGTTCGATGCACTATCATAGACTAAAAAATTTCCATTAGATTCCTTCGAAAACAAATATTCGAAAATTTAATACTCCATCCCTGCGCTTATTATGCTATATAATTAATCGTTCCGCTACAATAATTACTAGTCTCGTGCCGATGTTCGATATTGTCTCCGAAATTCAATGATTTTCTATTCTTCCCTAAACGTAACATAGACCTAATTCCACTTTTCTTTCGTGACCGCTTATATCGATCGTCCAAAGCAGAATTTAAAGATGCTTGTTTAATATCTCCACGAGTATTAGAAAAACCTTGATCCTCTTTCTTATGGCTACTGTTTGAAACTTCACCACTATGAACATCATCAACTAGCCAATGTTTTCTTGGTGATATTAACTTATTGTTGCATCCTGGAATGGTGTACAAATACTCTGGTTGGGAATGTTTTGAGCTTTCTCCAATTGATGATTTACTACTATTAGTTGTTCCAAAACTGTCTGATTTAAATTCTTTTTTCGAATGATTTTTTTGTTCATCAGATTTATTATTATTATCTCTAACCTCCCTAAGCTTTTTATTTCTCTTGTATGTATCTGTATTTTTAGCATCTAGAGCAGCATGCCTTTTTTCAGACATGCTTTGCCTTCCTAAAGCATCTCTAGAAAATTTATTTGTTGCTGAATTAAATTCCTCAAGAGATAATTGGCTATCATAAGTTGGATCTCCAGAATACTGACTGTCTTTATCTTCAGCATTTTTTTTAGCCTCTGAATTTGAATTGTGAGAATTTTCATTAGTATCCTCTAATAATACTAGTTCAAGATTATCATCTCTTTGACCAATACTAAGTTTTTTTGAAATACTGACTGGATCCATCCATGTTTTATTCGTTGCAATACAGTAGCTTTCATTTCTTAAACTATTTTTATTATACTGTTCTGTAAGTCTATCAATAACAGGATTCCATGGTGAAGCTGATGCCGACAGCAAACTTTTGTCCAAAATATCTGTTTGAGAGTTTAAATTATTTTTTTCTTTTACGTGTCCATCATTCTGTTTAGCATTTGCATTTGTTATATAAACACTATTTGTAGGCTCTACTTTGCACGTGGAAGGTAAACTTTTTTCTGTAAAACTTTTTTCACATGAACTTTCATATGAAGAAACTCTTCTTGCAATAGTAAGTGTAATTACACCAGTGATTGAACTATTTGTATTTAACATAGCTCTCCTTAAAGTTTCCATAGCATCAGAATTTGATAAACCAAGTAATGAAACTCCATTAACATTCAATAATTGATCGTTCGTACGCAGTCTACCATCCCTTGAAGCTGCGCCTCCATGCAATACACTTTTAATAAAAATACCCAAATCTATGCTTGAGCTATCTTCACTTGCACTAGTTTTACCTTTCACACTAACACCTAAACCAGCCTTTTCCGAATCGTGCACTGGAATGTCTAATGTGAGGATCACACGATTTTTTCTTGGTGATAAAACTACATCATCTGATACATTTATGGTTTTGAAATTACATTTATCATATATTTCTGATAATTCTTCTTTCTTTTTTGTTGGGGATTCAAGTGGCGGTTTCCAACTTTTAGATGTATCTAGATTAACAATTGGAACACCAATTTGGTTATCTGATGTATTTGCACATACCTCTTCTTGACGAGATACAACTAATCTTACTTTACCACCTGATTGAATATTTCTAAGCAATGTAACCACTTCAGCCTGACTTTTACCTGTCATTTCTAAATTATTTACTTCAAGCAAACGATCTCCTGGTTTTAATCTACCATCTTCAACTGCAGCACCTTTTGGAAGTATATTTTTAATATAAATTGGACAGTGACCTCCTGCAGGATTATCTCTAGTAGTAACACTAAAACCTAATCCATTGTTTCCCTTTGTTAATTCTATTTCGATCATCTTTCCAATTTTACGAGTATTTGCTGTTTGCAACACATTATAATTAGCACATTGGAGTCGCTTTATGCCATCGTCATTTTCTCCAGTTTTGTCTGAACTACTGGAGTTTCCTAATTTTTTTTGTGAATGTTTTTCTTGAGGTTTTTTATGTTTTAATACAGATATTTGTAAACAAGGTTCATTCATACATGATCTAAAAATTTCTTGAACTTTCGAAAACGGTATTCTTAATAATTTATGTCCATTAATTTTTATTATTTTATCATGTAAATCTATTTGACCATCTTTTGCTATACGTCCATTAGGTTCTATACCTTCAACTCTAAGACCTTGATCATTTCCTAATAAATCATAACAAGGCACAACATGTAAACCAAGTGGTCCTGTTTCATTTTTAATAATAATTTCATGAATTTCTTGTTCTTGTATATCTGACTTTAAATGTGGTATCTCATACAAAGCTTTTGCATCTTGTCCTAGTGGCTCTTTACGTCTGGATTCACGAGGTAGAGATAATGCGGAATATGTTGTTAAACCAGGTTCTCTTGTTGACAACACATGCATGGATAATCTTTTAGTGCTTTCTCTTTTTATGTTACCTGTAGATCTACTTGTATACATACGATGCTCTTTATTTTCTCCATGAAAAAAGTCTGGACTATTTGTACCAACAGAACTTGCTCCATCACCTCCTGCATGTATAACATCAGATCCCACAAAATGAGCTACAATCTGTTCCCTATCATCAGCAACATCACATAATCTGTCATCTGGATCAAGTATTCCACCCCCAGTAAGAGATGACAGACTACTGATTGAAAGAGTACTATCATTCTTTCCAGTAGCTTTCTTGTAACGAAGGATTGCCTCATGCATGAGGTCCCTGACAAGAAGACTGCCATCTCCACAAGGCACAACAACTCTAACATGATCAAAGCACACGGTTACTTTCATGTTTGCTTTGCTTTTACATTACAAGTTACATGTAAAACAATCACAGACTGTGCACTTGAATTCAAAGCTTGTAAACTGCAGTAAATATTCAACTTGTTCAAATTAGCATTGGAATGTAATGAAAATATTTATAAAAATGAATGTATTAAGATCAACAGGTGCATTAATATCAAGTTTTATTTGTATTGTTCATTGCCATTCCTAAGAATGAATCAGTGACGCGACGCACTCGTGACTCCGAATTAAATATCGACGAATACTTCTAATTTTCTTCTCTTTAATACTACACATCACGTCGACTTTTGTTCTGTATTTCTATCAAAACTCAAAATATATAAATAATGTACAAAAAACTACTTTAAAACAAACAAGAAACTATAACGCGAGAATAGAAAATACGCAAGGACAGACGCACTACGCCATTACGACGTTTTTGTTTCCACAACGTTCCACTAATACAGGACAACGAATATGGAACAAAATGTTCTGCATTCTTAAAGTTTACTATATATATATAAGAGTTCGTTTGCTACCATAATTATTAATAAATTTACTTTTTTAGCTGTACAAAATTTAACATTTACAATAAATTAGTACATCAATTAGCGATAATATCGACAATAATCAACTGATCCATTTTAATAACTTTTTTAAATGTATTACAATCAAATCATGTTTTGTTTTTTTCGTTTTAAATTCTATATTTTTAATTTAATTATGTAACCATTAATAAGAGAATATAAAAGAAATCTATCTTTGTATAATTTAAGAAACGCCCGCTTTATGAGTACAAACAACTATTATACTCTGTTCTAAGTTTTTGAAGTTTTATCTTTATAAATCTTTCTACAGAATATATATAAAACATGATAACAATTTTATTATATACAAGTATGAATTTTCAAAAATAAATTCCTTTTGCAAAATGTTCACTTTAATAATTTGTAAATAATAATTTTCAAGTATGAGGTTAGGTATGTTAACTCATAGAATTCACCCAAAAAAATGTTAAATGAAAAGAATAGCACGTTAAAGTAAAAGGTTAAAGACAACTTTTTTATTTTTACGTTTTTAACAATATTCAATTTGAATGGGATGATTTAAATCATTGATTTTGTATACGTGTTTATAAGGTGTAAGGTCCAGTATGATTTTACAAATACTCTCATAATCTAAACATTCTGTGCAAACATAAATTATGTTACTTATTTACCTTTGTTTGCAAGATGAGACATGACCAAATATGATTTTTCTTTTATTCAAGGACTGAAAATACAAATTACCGCACGTGGAAATATGAGATACCAATTGTGATCATTCTTGTTTACCAAACTACAACTTCCCTGAAGCACTACATACGGCACTGTAAAGTGCGGAAACTTACGAATTAAAATTTACTTCCAAAATAGAACACAAACCAATATTTTTGCACGTAAATAAAATAAATGTAAATTTTATTAATTTTTAATAGCAATAACTATTCATATAATAATATGCAGGAATATTATTTATTGAACCGAAATGCAATTATTGTATTTATAAATAATTAAAAAGTATAAATAACAGTTAGCAAGATTAAATTAAATTTTTCTTAATCTTATTTAGTTAAATCATTTAAAAATTATAATTTAATGATTTATACAAAAGTGCAACTATATATGGGTATAAAAAGGAGCTGGAAAAGTGATAAATTCTTGCCTATTGTACTGAATCTGGAAAAAAGTGCATAAATGAGAGCTGAGATAGCATTATAAGCAAATCGTGAAGGATTGCATCTGGTCATTGCTGGTAATGATTACATGATTACATATGCACACATCAATGATACATATATAACGAATGCGCCGTGTGGGTCTTCAGTCCCCCCTCCTTTGCACTTATATTCCTGTCGCTGGGGGATTACGATGCAGGGCTACAGCCTTATAGGTTTACAGTTGGGTATCCCTGCATATCATGTCAGCAACTGTAGGAGACGACAAAAAGTGACAAAAAATGGCCGCATCGTATAGTTGTGTTCAGATAACCTGATGACTGGAGGCAAGTACAAACAGCGAGTGGCGAGTCGTCGTTTCACTTTTCTTTTCAAAAACATCATCAAACATCGGAGAAAAGATGCAAACTACTCCACCGGTCTCGCCGCGGGTCTTTGCGGCTATTCAGACCGTGAATACTCGCGAGCTGGCCCTTTGCACAGAGCGAGAAGTCCGCCCAATCCTTCCTTGCTTGGTTAGGATGAGCCTCATCGCACCTTTGGATACCACCAATGAATGCATCGAAGCCAGAAAAGAAATACTTACGATATTATCCGGTATCGAATCTGTCAATTCAATGGTTGCTTTACTTTCCATTGACTTTCATAGCTTGGAAATCGACGTAAGAAGAGAACAACAACTCCGGTAAGTCTGTACTTGTTAAGTTTCTAAAAAGAAATCTGAATGTGCATTATAATTTCTTTATTATTTTAATAAAATTCATTTCGAATATTAAATAAACTGTAATACATTATTTAGGCAAAAGAAGGGAAATGTTCAAGGAGATAGTATTTTGGCTCAATCACTACAAACTGCTCTTATTCTAGAATTTGAACGTAGTGATGCAAATCGTCGTATTCGTCTTGTTTTGAGTGAAATATTATTTATTGCTTCACAAATTCAAGAGCTTCAAAAGAATCAGGAATTTCAAATTAAGCAATCAGATTTGTTTGATAGTGTTGTATACATGGAAGAAATTAGTTTTATCATATGCATAGCTTTAGCTGAACTTCCTGACCTTTTATTCATACCTAGCATATGTGAAACATTACTAAATATAAAGCATGGACCTGAAATAATATGTTGGATTGTTGCCAATAATCCAGATAGCTTTATGGAAGTCTGTACACATTTAATTGGAAATGGAGAACGCCAAGAGGAGTCTGCTCTAAGTGGTATAAGAACTCAAACTTTAACAATGTTGTGTCAAATGAATCCAAGTCAAGCATTAGCTGTAAGAGCAAAATGTGTTGAACTTTGTAGAATGCCAGCTTTGGCCATAACTTTGAGCTTAGAAAATAATAGCATAAAAAACAGTTTTGTATCTGAAAGTGATATAGTTGCTTTTGTTTCTGGTCTTTTACTCAGCAATGACCAACAGGTAAGAATTATATAATTTTAAATTTAATTTTATTAATTTTAAAAACAATTATTAAATATGTATTGAAAAGAAATCGATTATAATTAAATTATATAATGAGATTAAAATACAATTTGATTCTTTTAGATTTATGAATATTATTAACCATCAATATAGCATGTAAAAATAATAGTAACGATAGATGTCAATTTTATTATATTTTTTTATGATTTATGATTGTTTATTAATATACAATAATTCTGTTTTTAACAGGTAAGGACATGGATTGCTATGTTTATAAGAAATGGGCAAAAAAGAAAGTGGGATTCACATACTGCCTTACAAGCATTAAGAGATGAATTACTACAAAGACTACAAACGATCACTTCACATAGTGAAGAGGGTAAATTAGTAGAATGTCGAGTTGTTCAAGCAAGTGCATTGTTACGACTATATTGTGCTCTTCGTGGTATAGGAGGTATAAAATTTCAGGATGAAGAAATTGTAATGATTGTAAAGCTATTAACGTCTCATCCACCTCCATCACCAGCAGGTGTAAGATTTGTTTCCTTGGGTTTATGTATGTTAATAGCTTGTCCTTCTCTGATTGGGCATCATAATCTTGAAAAACCTAGTATAGAGTGGGTACAGTGGCTGGTACGTGAAGAAGCATACTTTGAAAGTGCCAGTGGAGTATCTGCCAGTTTTGGTGAGATGTTGTTACTCATGGCTATTCACTTTCACAGCAATCAGCTATCGGCTATTTGTGAACTTGTGTGTGCAACTTTAGGAATGAAGATACCTATTAGACCAAATAATCTTACACGCATGAAACAAATTTTTATGCAAGAGATATTTACAGAACAAGTAGTTACATCACATGCTGTTAAAGTACCTGTGACTTCAAATCTTAATGCAAATATTCCAGGTTTTTTACCTGTTCACTGCATACATCAATTACTGAAATCACGAGCTTTTGCTAAACATAAGGTACCTATAAAAAATTGGATTTACAGACAAATATGTGACAGTATACCACCTCTTCATCCAGTGCTACCAGCCCTTGTGGAAGTTTATGTTAATTCAATACTTGTGTCTAATAATAAAATTATAGAACATACAAATAAGCCAATAACTGAAGACGAAATCAGGCGTGTGTTTCAAAACAGTGTTTTTGGTGCTAATTTTGATTCAAAGAAGAAAAATATCTGCCTCACAGATATAGAATTCGATTGTAAAGAATCTATTGACACATCGAGACCATCTTTAACATCTCAACTTTTACTTTTGTACTATTTACTTCTATATGAAGACGTAAGATTGGCAAACACGCATAGCTTTATATCTCAGTCTCGAAAAGTTAAATCCTATTCGACAGAGTTTTTATCTGAGTTACCCATTAAGTACTTGCTTCAACAAGTTCAGAGAGATCAAATGAGTTATGCTGGTTTATTTTCGCCATTGCTTAGACTACTTGCAACTCATTTTCCGCATCTTTCACTTGTAAATGATTGGTTAGATGACGAAGTAATTAATGTTGAAGTAAAAGTAAAGAATCTCGAAAAAATTGTTATTAGCGATTCAACTATAAGAGAAGCTTTTGATTACATACAAAGTTGTCCATCTAGAACAGGAATGCTACTTAGACAACTAATGTCGATGAAACCAACTGACATATGGCCATATGCAAAAACAATAGTACAGTTTTTCAAAAAAATCTTAGATGAAAAAGTTCCTAGATATATACAAGGTAAATTTTATTAAATTTCTTGCGAAATTTACATTGATTTTAAATTGTTTCCAGTATACTATTTTCATTCCACATTAATTAAATTTTTATTAATAAATTCTATTTTAAAGATTTTTGAAAAGATATGAAGAATTTTGTTAAAATATTATGAATTGGTTAGATTTGTAATTTTTAATTTAAAAAGGTATGTACGATTTTTAAATAATAATTTTTATTTTACAGAATTGTATCAACAAGTATGGTTAAGGCTAAATACTGTTCTACCACGCTGTCTCTGGGTACTTTCAATAAATGCATTATTCATCGAAAATTCAGCAATAGCAACAGTCTTTCTTACACAAGAAAACATTGTTCTAGATCCACTTCAAGTTTTGCGTTGCGATATGAGAGTATTTAGATGCGCACCTGTTTTATCTGTGATACTTAGGTAAATATAGTATAATTTCAAAATAACAAAAAATAATGAAGAACCATTAAAATACTAAACTAAAATATTAAAAAATACTATAAACTTTAATTAATTTAAATACTATTTATATACTAAATTTCAATACTAATTTAAAATATTAAATCTTAAATTTACAACCATTCTCAATCATTCCTGATATTTTTCAATATTAAAGGATTTTACAAGCAACGTTAGCAGCATCACGATCTCAGTTATCAAGGCATATGCAAAATCGACCATTAACAGAAAAAACTGGACAATTAACAAGTGAAATAGAAAGAGAAGAGTTAAAAACTGCTTTGATTGCGGGTCAAGAAAGCGCTGCTGTTCAAATTTTACTGGAGGCTTGCCTTGAGACAGAAGAAGATAGAACAACTGCAGGACAAATGTGGTCTCTTAGGGAAATAAGGAGTGTCGTTTGTTCTTATCTTCATCAAGTATTTATTGCTGACCCTTCATTAGCAAAATTAGTTCATTTTCAAGTAAGACTTTGTTTTAAGAAAAAAAAAATTAAGAAAATCTATACCAGTTTTAAAAAAATTTAATTTTCATAGGGTTATCCAAGAGAGCTAATTCCAGTGACAGTTGCCGGTATCCCTTCCATGCACATATGTTTAGATTGGATTCCTGAATTGATGGCTCAACCAGAATTGGATAAGCAGGTTTTCGCCGTCGATTTGGTTTCACATTTAGCCGTACAATACGCATTGCCAAAGGCGTTAGGAGTCTGCCGCTTAGCAATAAATACCTTGGGTACACTACTTGGTGCTCTTCCATCCAAGGATCGAGTCTTACTTTTTATGCCTATTTTACCTTCTCTGACGAGGATAGGATTTGCCTTTCCACCACTGGTGGATGGTGCTATTGACTTACTTGTGCAGTTAGGTAGAGTGAGTTCAGCCCAAGCGGCTCTGGGTGATGAATCAGCTGAAATTTTGTGCCAAGAAGTTAACTCTACTTTTTCCTCCCTCTTACAGAAGGCCGTTTTTCAATCAAGTGTTTATTAGTAAACCTGAAGTTTTGATTTTTAACATTAATTAAAATCAAACTAGATTTTCAAACTTGTTTGATAAAAGTGTTATTTATATAAAAAGTGAAAAAGCACTGTTTAAATGATGTACATATACATTAAAGATAAAAGATGTATTTAATTGTTTATAGATTTTTAAAGACAGTATTTGTAATAAAAAACAAATTGTAAAATTTTACATGTATTTATTGACTTAATTATTACAAATATTATATATTAATGTTTTGAATTAATTAATGCGAGCGGAAAATATCAAATAATATAGTTATGCTAACCTACGAAAATTTTACACTGTAAAAAACATTATAACTAAAGCATTTTCATATTCATTTTTCAATTACAAAAATATATTTTCTTTTTAACAAAACTATTCTTCTAAATATGTTAAAAAAAAAGTTTTATTGTGGAACAAAGTTATCATAAAATATGCTTCTTATAGTTCTAACAGAAAATTAACAATTGCAATTATCTCACGAATTGCACTTTCTCAAAAACCAAGAATTATTTAACCTAACTTAAATTAGAAGAAAAATAAAAATATCGAAACTAAAAATCTGTACTTTTATACTCACTACTTTATATTGTCTATAAAAGAAACGAAACAGTAAATATTTTGGCGTCGATCATCGTATAAAAATACAAACAGTTGTACTTTTGATATTGGACAACATCGCTAGATTCCATGTATAAGAATCTGAGTATTTTTAAACTGCTGATACACTCAAAGTAAAAAATACTTGACTTCTCTTATAATGGGTAATTTCCTAACAAAAATTTTATAGAGTGTAATTCTTACATTAAATAATATTTAACCTATGCTATACGAATAAAACCTACACAACGTTGAATCATAGTACAAAATATAGCCATGTTCTATAATTTTAAATTAATTAACTAAGATCAATTTACAAATTAATCCTAAAATATTATTATTGACTTATTAATTATTTATTTAAACGGTTTAATATTTAATTTAATAAATGTGAATAGTGCAGAGTACCGATTACATTTCAATATTATTATTTTAGAAGTTTTAAACCGAAAGTGTTCTAGTAATTTTAAAGCAATAATATAAATTTTCAATTTTTTCAATTCGTTGCACTGCCTTTTGTATGACGCTAGTATTATAAGCTTTGTGCAGGGAATGAGAATTGACACAATCGTCTTATTTATATACACATACTCCTATTTATTTTCCAGTTTTTTTGCGTTTTTAGCAGTAATTAAGATTTTCGATAGGCCATAAAGGACAAAGTCTCGGACTGCCAATCGACGATTATCGAACACCAATTTTTTTACTCGTTGATATGTATAGTTCATCAGTTGATGATGATGGTCGTTCTAGCTATTCCTTGTCTTCAATGCTTTCTCGACCCTCTTTAAATATTTTGTACCACTCATTAACTCTTGTTTTCGATAGACCTTGCTGACCAAAGGCCTTTTGCAATATTTTAAACATGTCAACAGCAGAAATTTCTTTCCGCATACAAAATGTGAATAGTTTCAGATATTAAAAAAAGGAAAAATTCACTTTTAGATGTTTACAAATTAATATTTTGACGTGTCAAAATGAAAAATAAAAACATTGATTCCTATCGGAATCCCAAAAATACTTAAATAAAAATTTAAAAAAGACACATAAGACCAATATCTTTTTAAATATAATTAGTGAAATTTTGAGTGCAATGTACTTCAAGAATAAGAAAAATTCCTTTTAATTTATTTGTATATATTTTATTATTTTATGAAAGCTACTAAAGTATTCATATCACTTAAGAGTGAGATTAGACCAGGAGATTAGGCCGTCGTCTCAAAGCGCGAGTCCGACGGCACTTTAGTGATGGAGTATGAACATCTACACAGAATCACTCGGACTTAAATTGAATCAAATTTAATTTATTCTCCCCCCCCCCCTCTCCTTTCTGATGCGCATCAAGTATAATTTCAATACTTAAAATTATTTACTGTTTGTTTAGAGGTAAAGCAACTTCTGCATATGAATTCAGCGTTGAGTTTTCAGAACTTTAAAATAGTATTAATTAAGCTGCCCTTACAGCGCCTCGTCCGCGAGATCGCCTAGGACTTAAAGACCGACCTGCGCTTCCAGAGCTCGGACATCATAGCCCTCCAGACCAAGCGCGTTACCATCATACCCAAGGACATCCAACAAGAAAAAACGGCCCTTTTTATGGCCAAAAATTTGTATAGCGTTGTTCTATTTTATTCTGGATTCTAAAACCGAATGTAACTATTTTGAACTATTTCTACATTGCAATTAAGTTGCATAGTATTTTGGTTATTATAAATTGTTTTCTATCATAAAATTAAAGCTGCATTAATAATATTTTACATATATTAAATTGAAATAATCTTAATTAACTAATGGTAGAAAATTTAAAAGATATAGAATTAAACTTTACTATTGGTTTGCTTAAATTTGAATTTGACATTCCGCCATTTGTTACACTATAATCGTATAACTATTATAGTTTCGCTATAATATACCAAAGTGTACTTAACTTGCATATTATTTTTATTTTTAATATTCATTTAAATTCAGAATAAAATTTATTTGAGAGTTTATCGCAGTTATCTATTTTAATGATAATTTTTTGAAAGTTACTTTTATTTTTTATTCTTATAAATATTAAACTAATTAAACTAATATTAAACTAATTAAAATCAAAATATAAAAAGTACGAAGTAACTTATGTATCGAGATGATTGTACTCATTGAATGTTTTGTTTAATTTTGTTAATTGAATTGATTATCAATGAGCATTACCTTACCCTTATAGGATAAAATCAAAGTTTACAATGTTATACTTAAATATATATAATAACATATTTAAAAATCCACTTTTCCAATTTTAAATGACAATATTCAAATAATAATTTCAAAAAAAAATCTTCTTTTCAAGTAAAACCATAAATAACAGTATGGTCTGAACGTTACAATATTTGATGGCCCTGAAAAGTGCCGTTTATGTAGAATCTCTTAACAATATTTCAATAGAAGAAATTGTACAAAGAAAAGGAAATAATAAAAAGCAAATCGGAGAATCAGACGGTGACGTAGAAATAGTGAAGGTAATTATTAACATCAAGATTTTGGACGAAGATGATCAAACAATTAAAGATACCTTTGAAAATCAGGCAGGTAGACGGAAGGTAAGTACTCCGCCCTACCGGGACGGAACTGCAGTTCGTCGTCGACAGCATCCACCAGCTGCTCCGCAAGATCAACTGAACCTAGAACGTCGCAACGGATCCTCCGGTCTCTCTACAAGACGAAGAAAGAAGTTGTTGCGCTCTTTGAAGTAAGCGAATCTATTGACTCCACCAACGATTGTTTTCATCGATACCAATCGGCCCTTTTCAGGGCCACAAATGATTTCAACGTTATAAAGATATTTTGTACATGTTTGATGAAAAGATTTTAATCAACCTCTAGGAGACCAGCGAGGCCTATATCCTCGGCTAGAGAAATTAAAATCTAATCAAATAAACAATTTGTTTTTCTTTAAATGGCAGTAAAAATAAAAAATCATTTTATCAATTTTACACAGTTTTTAATACAATTTTTGGCTCCATCTCAAACATGATTTATTTGATTTAACAATGATATTGCACTATTATCATGTTATGGGTTGATTCAACAAGTTAGCGACTCAGTTGGCGATGTAGCTTGCAATAAATAGGTGTTATCAGCACTAAGGATCTACGCGATCAAAATCGATGGGCGTATCACTAAACCACCAATTTATGTGTACAATTTTTATGCATAAAGACTTTCTATACGTAAAAATATAAATACACATATGTATATGTAGTTCTGGTATATAAAACAAAATTTGTGTGCTCAAATGCCTTCGGACCATAATGGTTGCTTTGAGCTACTGAGATAACATAAATAATAGTGCTTTATATTTGAACAATATATAAGCATTAAATGAGCATTCAATCGTTGAACTTATAAAACGAATATACAAAGAACTTCAGTTCAAAGGGTTTACAGTTAGAGTATTGAAATCACAATTAAATTTTTGATGGTATTCAGTAGAAAAACTAAATTTGGAAAATTGAACTTATCAACATAGATCACTCAATATTCGATATTTTATTAAAAATTTCACAAATGTAAACAAATATAACTTTGTTAAACATTATAATACTTTTACGCTATATTTACTATACTAATTTATGTTTGTGTTGAATATGTATCTCTATATGTATATTTATATTAATTATAAAATAATTTTGTTCGTTATATTATTTTTAGGTATCATTCAATCGCTTAAAAAATCTGTTCCTATAAAATACAATGTTCAGAAACTTTGATTAAGTAAAATTACAATTTGTAGCTGACGCTTATCGATTGTTAATTCAAGATTCTAACAATAATAACATATCGGACTTAGAACAAAATAAAGTTAAAGAATTGCATGTAGCAGCAGCTTTGGGCGAATTGAATAAAATAGGTCTAATTTCGAAAGGAATTAATGTTATAAAACGCCTCTTACATAATTTTGACTATTTTCGACATAATTTTTTATGATAATTTGACATTATGCTTGTAAGTAAAAATGTATTATTGTTAAATATATAACAATTATTTTACAATGCCACATCGCCTTAATTAAATCATTTTTGTGTTCATTTTAATTAGTAATAAATGATTGTATTAACTGCCATTAATTTTGTTATTAAAATCATATTTAAAACTTTTAACAAGATATACGATTTTTTATAGTTTTTTGTTATTTTCATTTTCTTATTCTTATTCACTTATAATATTATAACGCAAGGGTTGCACTTAATTTTTTAATTTACTGAAATTTTGTTGTAATTTAATTAATTTTTTTTGTAAATTGGTCATTAATTTAATTGCAAATATAATTAATGTATGTGTTCGTATGATTAATACTGCTACATAATTGTTAATGACTTAGCAGCATGCAGTAAATAGTTTGTACAGTGACGCTGGTGACCGACAGCATACTTAGCAGTTAGTACCGTTCAGCAGACATTTTCCGCGCGGACACAGTTGATCACTCCATGCGCGGTAACCTATCTGAAATCTTCAAAACTCCAAAAACTCTTAACATATATTAATATAATTAAGTATATAATCCATTATTTGAAGTCCCGCCCTATATACTGCAGATAAGACGTTAACAGGCAAGATTGACACGTACGTGGATGTGAAATGACTCTAAATAGTCAGATATTTGTTGTCATTACGGAGGTACACCAAGCTGAATTACGAAGTGAAGCAGTTGTGAGACAGCGATATACATACGCTTATAGCTGAGGTAACCTCAAAATGATACATGTGAAAGATGTTAATCTTTTGTAAATTATATATATATATTGCATAGAATGTTGACGCTTGTCCATAAAATGGGATTCGCATGACTTTTTAGTTAAGTTTTTACCGGTATTTTAGTATATTGAATGAAATTTCTGTTTAAACATAGAAAAATATGTAAATAAAATAAAACCGAGTCGAACCAAAAAATTTCACTTTGCTTTATCTCAACTATGTACGAGCGTACAATGTACATCCATTATAAATATACATAATCAAATATAAGCGTACATACTAAGTAATATAATATAATGGACCGATCGCAGCGGTGGCGACGAGCAGACAAGTCAGAAGCAACTAACTCGAAAAATAACTACATGCAGAAGTGATCTCCTGTAAACATCTATATGCGTTCTATATAGACTATATTATATTATTTAGAACAATTTAGAAGATTAATGATAGATAAGAAATAAAGATAAATGTCAATGATTAATAACATCATTCTTTTACAAATGGATAAAAATCAATATTTTTTCAATTACTTAAAATTTACCGCCAAAACTGTACCCAATGTAAAACAATATTCAAAATTTTTAATTAAATTTATTTTAAATATAACCTCGAATCTGACTCATAAATAGGGTGAATACACTACATATTATTTATGCATTATTACAATAATGCCTAATATACCGAAAAATATAGTAGAATATTTTTTAATTTAAATTTTCGAAGTGATTTAATGTATAGTCTTATAATAAATTGTTTATAACTTTGACTTAATTTTACAAATCATTAATTACAGTTTGCAGTGAACTAAAGCCGCTTGTGTATTTTATCCGTTATCCTGTTAGTGTTGCGCATAAGTGGCAAAAATAATGATATTTTTAAAGATCATGGTCCCTATAATATTCGAATACAATTTAGACTCTCAAACTTTAATTTCAATCCCTCTAAATACCTCATAGTCTAATGACTACGATGGCATAAATTAATTTTCCATCTATAAGCACGCAACTTAAACCTTCTGCAAGGTTCATTGCGCTACTGTTTATATATTTCGGTTTATACCCATTCCAAAATTAGGCTTCGAAATAGTTTCATTTAGTTCTTACTTTTAATCCGACTTACAAATATTACTAATCGTTTCGTTTCTTTTTTTTGTACATTTGTAGGTTCTTGCATGAGTCTGTTTCAGTCAGTATATTTGCATTACAACTTAAAAAGAATGCAATAATTTCTTATTAAGCAAAAGTTATAATGTTGGGCATTTATTAGAATATCATAATATACAAATTACGCAACATAGGTCGTTTATTAAAATAATACGTAATATTATAACTAAAAAATATTGATATAAAACACCACTGTACATTAAAACATTCCTAATAAAATCATACTGGAAATATAATTAAATGATTTATCTATTCATTAAATGATTCATTTGTTTAAGGAAATAGTTTTTTTTTATAAAAAATGTTATTATACATAAAAATTAAATAATGTATTAATTAAAGTATTGCCCATCTCTTTAGAATATATTATTAACTATTTTTTAGTCAGTAAATGATGAGGTCAATGAATACCATGTCAAAAAATCTCTTCATCTTCAAAAAAAAATCCATGTATCGACCAATTTCGTAAAACCTTTATAAAACGTGAACTTTTGCTAACAGAAGCTATGACTCATTGATTGAAATAAGTGGTATAGTCGCTCGGGTAGTCATTAGGAGCAGCATTTGATGAATAGGATTTAGCAGTTGATAGTAATAATGCTATGAATTACGGAGCAAAAACTTTATCCTGAGTCATTGAGCTTTATGTCACTCACCTTCATGACTCGCTACGGTTAACCCATAATTTTCCATGCTTTGGATTGTTAAAATTGTTTTACTTTTAGTCACAGGTAACAGTTTGATATAAAAAGCTCTTTCTCTTCTCCGTGCGAAGCAATAATTCGCACGTGAAAGAATGTTGATTGAAAAGTTTGTGAAAGAATCAATATTTCTCGTTTCAATTCATGGTGATCCCAATATTTTTTTTGTAGATGATGTCCAAATTTTAGAGATGTTATCCTACTATTCATAAATTAATTCCAAATTACGTTGACAATTCTTTAAGTATTTTCCGCGCGTCTTCACTGAACGATTCATCCTTGAAATCATTATCTTCAAATTTTTTGGTAAACTGGGGAGTTGCCGTAGTTCCTATAAGTTTGTTCAACTATAGAGTATGTCTACTATACATTTGATTGTACACTTCTTCAGTTAGTTTCAACTGCATTTTTATTCAAAATAAAATATTTTAAAGATAAGAAGTATTTAAAGATAGAAAACACCGTTATATCCAGATTATTATGAAAAATATATTGTAAAAAACAGAATTCAATTAAAACACTTATTATCACAATGTGCAACAATTTTTACTCTTTATTTAAACATGCTTATTTATATTAATATATTTTTCAAAAATTGAAAAATTTTCTTAAACGATGATAAATATCTAACGACTGTATAGAACAACTTTACATTAGCAAGGCATTATTCATGTATCTTATTTTTATTTTGAAAACTTAATGCTTTGTAATTGCGTTAATTTACTATTGATTTAATAGACTCGTACTTATTTTAGATATCATACGATTTATAATTCTGTTTATAAATTAATAAATCAATATATACTTATGTAATTATACAAATAATTATTTTATTTATAGGTATAACTTGCAGATAATTCAAGAAATCCTGCTATTATTACTACAAGCAAAATGTTTACTCCATTTTGTACTTCGAAGTTTACGGAGACAAACAAAATTTTTTCTTATTACGAACTATTTGCACATTTGGCTGCAAAAGATATTAAATGCAGCAAAGACAAGTCATTGCATCTTGCAGTGCTAAAAGGTGACGTGAAAAGAGTAAGAACTCTTATTTCAGATGGATACGATATTAATGCAGTATGTTCAACAAAATCTCAAAAAGAAGCTATTGCACACAGTCTTCCATATGAAGAAAATCTCACACCGTTACATTTTTCAATGGTATCTCGTAATTTAGAAATTATTACAATTTTAATTAAATTAGGAGCAAATGTAAATGCTGAAACGTCCATTGCTAGAGTCACTCCTCTGCACTTAGCATCGCAAGATGGTATTATTGAAATTGTTGAAATTCTATTGCGAGCAAATCCTAATGTGAATGCTAAAGATTATCAAAATGCAACACCGTTACATTTAGCAGTATTTTTCAATCACTTTGACCTTGTTGAGACTTTTCTTCGAATAAAGGAAATTGACATCAATGCAAAAGACAAAAATAATTCTACAGCACTGCATATTGCGTGTGAAAATGGTCATCTAAATATAGTACGTATACTTCTAAATAGAAAAGCTGATATACATATTAAAAAGTCTGAAGGTTATACACCTTTACATTTAGCGATACAAGAAAATCATTTAGACGTTGCAGAGCTTCTAATAAAAAATGGAGCGGATGTTAATGCTATTGATGACCACCATTGGACAGCTATGCATAATGTAGCATATTATGGCCTTTCTGAGAAAATGGTTGAAAGGTTAATCGAAAAAGGAGCGAATGTAAATGCAAAAACAATTGATTTTAGGATAGCTCTACATTTGGCTTCACAAAATAATCATGTACAAATGGTTAATTGTTTAATCAAAAACGGAGCTGATATTAATGCTATAGACGCTAACAGTTGGACTTCTTTGCATTTTGCAGCACACGGCGGTCACGCAAACGTTGTTAAATCTTTACTCGATAGAGGAGTAAATATAGAGGCTAAGGCAGAACCTTTAAATGCAACACCAATGCATCTTGCTATTAGTGAAAATCATTTGAAGGTGGTTGAAATTCTTTTAAAAAAAGGAGCAGCTGTTAATTCAGCAGATGAAAAAAATTTCACCCCGTTACACTTTGCAGCAGACATAGGTAATAAAGAGATTGCAATTCGCTTATTGCAGTATGGTGCGAATGTGCATCTAAAAGATAATGAAGATGCCACACCATTAATTTATGCAGTTCAACGTGATAATTTTCAACTAGTAAAAATTTTGATTGAAAATAAGGCAGATGTGAATATCAGAACAGGAAAAAATAACAATTTTATGCCTTTACACATAGCTGCACAAAATTTAAATTTACCTATAATTGAAATTTTACTACAAAATGGGGCTTTTTTCGACTCTAAGTCTAATTTAGTTGATGGGTGTACAACACCCTTACAATTTGCTGAAAAAATTGAAGAAATCTACAGTAAGACTTTATTACGTAATGAAGATATGAATACGAAAGTTGTAATAAAATTGTTAAGTCAAATTGAAAAACTTTTTAAATGTATTGCGAAAGACAGCTATGAGGAGGTCGAGAAACTAATAAATATGGGTGTATATGTTAATACTAGAAGCGTTCGTTATAAAACGCCTCTTATGTATGCATCATGGAAGGGCTATACGAATACAGTTAATGTTCTTCTTAAAAATAATGCCAACATATGTTTTACAGACGAAAATGGTGTTAGCGCTTTACATTATGCTGCTAAGTTTAATAATTTTGAAGTTATGCTAATTTTATTAAAATATGGAGCAATTTTTAATTGTATTAGCACTAAAGAAAAAAAAACCCCTCTAGATTATGCTACGAAAAGTAATAATACCGACATAGTCGATTTTTTGCAATTTATTGATAGATTATTTAATGAATTAAAAAATAACAACTTCAAGATTATAGAAGAATTAAATCTAAGAAGTAGAAATTCAAAAGAAATTAAAGCCATACTCAAGACTCGTAACAGCGAAGGATATACGATTATTGATATAGTTAATAGTAAGGAAAATACTGACATTGAACTCACAGAAATATTAAAAAAAATGCAAATTGAATAATATTTTAGACATTATCCCTACTTATGATTAGATTTGCTACTTTTTTCCCATTTACCAATATTCATTTAGTCATTTCAAGATGCAAGTTAAACATCATATATAACTAGTATTTATCTATACCTAGTATTGTATAGGCGATGATAAATGTTTTTATAACAACTGTATTCGTTTTTTATAATATCTATATTATCAAGAATTTGACTAACACTTGATACAAAGCTTTATTTTATTATAATTATTTGAAATTATTATGAATTTCAATATTCATATTATGTTATATTATAAATATTGAATTACAATCTTGTTTTTTTATTCTCTTTATCAACGTTTTTAATATCTACATTTTTTTAGTAGGTACAGTCTTATTCATAAAATTCGATTTATATTGTAACACGAACTATCCGGTGTATTGTTATAATTTTGTATTTACAAAATGTTTGTATATAGCAACAAAATTTTAAATTTTCAAAAAGTCTCATAAATAGTATTCAAGATTACTTTGCATATGATAATGGAATAACCGATGAAGCAAGATGATGCTGTTATTATGCATTGACGTGGAAGTAATAATTGATGTAATTTTTGTATTAAACAATTTTATTTTTTTACACTAAACTGCTTTATTACAAATATTATGATGTTTTTCGCAATTTTTATTGTATGAAAATTAAAAAGAACAATATATATGCTAGAATCAGTTAATATTCGAAATTCGATTAACAAAATCTTTGTTACAATTAATACTAAGAACAAAAACTTGTTTGTTTCATCAAATTTCATGTTACTTTCTAAGAAATTTAATATAATCTAATACTTAATATTTTATCAGTTTAATTGTGTTGTATCGATATTTACATACCACAGATTGTAATTAGTAATGCAATTAATATTTACAAACCTTAATAAAATTCAATTCCTAATCATGCATTCAGAACAACCGAAAAACTTATGTTTAGTTGTTCAACTTGTCAGCTTGCAATTAAAATCATTACAAAGAAATATTGCAAGATCCATTAAAATAAATTATTCAATATCAAGTTCACGATTAATTTTTTACAAGTCTTTCAAATATTTAAAAAGTAAGTACTATTTTTGATTTTACGTCGACAAAATTAAATAATTACAATGGTTAATCAGAAAAATATTATTTTTTATTTTGTTTTGAATTAATGTCAAGATTAATTTTTAATTTTCATTTAAAGTATTATAGAAGTATGTTTTTATACGCAATTTAAATGCAATTGTAAACTTGAGGTACAAATAACTAATACTAAATATTATGAAGATATCCTACATAACACTTACTTAAAAACTACATTTAAAAATTGAGATACTTTTGTCTTAAAATGTACATTATATATATATACTATTTTAACATTGTATATATTTTTGAATATTAAAGAAACTACTTTTCTGTCATATGAAATGGATATTTTATGTTTTTGAAGTTAATTATATTTACAACTATATGTTAAATTTGGCAAAAAACTAGTTAACTTCAAGATTGCACGTATTTTTGATACGTAATCATATAGTAATAATTCGAGTATTTTAGTATCCTCCGATATTATATTCATATGAAGTTTAACAGACCAGTAAGATCATTGTTTTATACTTTTAAATAATAATAAGTGTATCGTGATCTTTTATCACTAGCATTATTCTAAAGTTTAATAAAACAATCATAATGGAATTCTTTAGTCAATGTTAAATGTAAATAAATTAAATACTACACTTCAATGTTGAATTTATACGTTTCTAAGCGAATTAGAAATTAATAAATCATGGGTCTGTAAGTGAAAAAACAACTGTACAAAGAAACGTAGACCAATGAACCTTTTGATAGACTATGTCTTCTCATATAGTTCCAAGCTCTTCGGTTTAAAAAGAATCGCGGCCGTCGTTCGGCTTGAAAACATTACACTTGGACTTGGCCTATATAACGCGACGTTTCGATTCCATAAGGCAAACGCTAGGGGTGCGGCTCGGGAGCCCTTACAACGCTAACAATCGACTGCACGGAGTCGGATCGCCGAAGAGCCTCGTAATTCGAGGTCGGCCAACCGAAGGAGCCTCGGGCCAGAACGATCGGCTCCGTCAATAGGAAGCTGCACCCGCGCTTCGGATGCTGGGGATCGGAGAGAGAGAAGAGGAGCTCCGCCGGCCCTCGGGACAAGAGCGCCGCGCACTCGTATAACTGGCGTCGAAATGAGCGGCGCCGTGCAGTTGGAAGGGTATCGGCCGGCGCTCACCACAGGATGCACTTGTGGACGGGATTCATGGGGCTGCCCGCGGGACACTTCCAAGCCTCGGCGAACTCGACGTTGTTCGACAGGGTGCCGATGACCCTGAAGTGGTTGGGCGCGTGGACGCCCTCGACGAGCTTCGACTTGAGCGCGCCGCTCGTGTGGTTGCCGCACCAGACCTGCCGGGCAAACAACGCTGAGTCTCTCGCTGCGAGTACAGGGAGTGTCGCCTACCTGGGCGAAGCCGAGGAAGAACAGCTGGTCCTGGGAGTAGTCCACGAGGCCGGGCAGCGCCAGCTGGTTGGGGTTGCGCGAGCGCAGCCGCTGGTACGCCCGGTACGCCTCGCGGATGCCTCCGTTGTCGGCGATGTTCTCGCCCTGCGTGTTGATGCCGTTCACCTGTGAACAAAGCCGCTCGTGTAATGCCAGTCAGCCCCGTAATCTTTATGCGCTGCCCGGCTGTCGATTGATTCGCCCGCTCGGCAAATACCGACAAGTTGCCTCCCTCCTGATTGCGATAATGTCGTTTGCTCGGTCGTTATGCGTTCGCAGATTTGCGAAAAGCTCGGAGCGGGGGAGTTATACCCGTAACCTCACGTTTGGAGTTTTCGATCTTTAGGGGGTCTTGATTGATAATTGTCGAGGAGGATCGAGGGTCAAATGACCTTGCGGCAAGTTTAATAGCCAAGGGAATAGTATGACTTCTGTGATGATGCTACTGTAGTACTTGTTATATTACTTGTAATAAACTTGTATGCCTCGCAAATGAAGGGTTTAAATTGAATTCGTATGCTATGGAGCAATTTTGGCTTTGTCAAAGAATTGCCTCGTCGATGTAACTCTCAATATGTTTTCAATTTATTTGAAGTCAATGTATAATCATTTAGTGTTTGCAGCCATTATATTATTATTAAACCTTCTTTTATTTCATGAATTTTGATGTAAATGTACAAAACCTTTTATTTTAATATATGCTATGGAGAGAGTGTATCTGTTGCTATTCCAGCTGTATGTTAAATACGTAATAATGAATTATTCGACAAAAATGAAACTTTCATTCGTATAAATAAATGATATAATAATAATAATTAAATATTCTACATGTACAATTGTATCATTACGCTAATTAATAATTTATCACGGTATTAACGTGAATAATTTAAAGTTCAATTATACATGGGACGTAACCGCATGTATATACGATATACCTATATATCGACATAAATTAGCAAGTACAAACAGTAGCTGCATGAATGCCATATAAATATATATACGTACAACAATAGAAAAAACATTTATTTAAAGGATGAAATTCCATATGAATACATATAGGGGATGCATTCGTCACGCGGCCGGAGAAGAAATTCGCTTTTGATAAACTGCAGCACTCGAGCCGTTCATTTTTCGTTAGATAAGAAAAGCCATTACACTTAGTATGCCGTATTAAATTTACTGCAATAATATTGGAAGCCGTTAGACTATCGGCATATTATCGAGAATCTTTCCGGCTACTTTATTACTACGTATATATACATACTCGTACGGGTCGCGTTCCCGAAAGAGCGGAAAAAAGGCCTCCGGTAAATTGGCCGGCGAGGTGCACTCAGCTGCAGGTGGGGACAGTCCCGCTCGGCCCCTCTGAGTGCATTACCGCACCTTACGCACCCGTTAAAACCGGAAGTCGCGTCGACGCGGTAAAGCCGGCCGCGGGGCAAGTGCGATCCCGCGGGGCGTAAACTACCGGGGGCGACTCGAAAAACCTCGCGCGAAGCGCCTTCGACGCTCTCGAGGTCTCCTCCCCCCGCGTGCGCGTACATTTGCCCGCGTGGGGGATATAACGAAGCCGTTAGAGGGCGGATTGCTTAGCCGCGGCCTGGGGCAATCGAGCGCCGGGCCGCGGAGCATAAATTCAATTAGGCCTCGCAGTTTGCCCAAAGCGAGGGCGGCGCGATCGGCCGCGCGCGCCTCCCCCGGCATTTGTTCCCGGGCGCACGTGGGCGCTTATTCAAATGGGACAGGGACATTAGGCGGAGCGGCGCGCGGAGGAATAAGAGGGCGATAAGTGTTACCGAGCACTTTTGTAAAGTCCCCGAGTAACAGGGCCGCTCCCAGGAGATTTACAGGGCGCCCAGCCGGCCGGGAATTCGGGACACGCGCGCCGTTCCCCGCATCCGTCACGTCGCCCGGCCCCTGAAAAATTAAATATATACACTCGGGGAAGCCGCGAGTTTTCCGCGGGGCCGACGTCTCCCGGGGACCCAGCGAATCACGGGCTGAATCAGCACCGTCGCGCCCGCTACTACATAATGTATGTGCACAGAGGTGCATGCGAGCGCGCCCGGCCTCACCGTGAAATTCTTCCCCAGCTCCGGCAGGTGGTAGTTGCTGTACTGCTGGATGATGCACTCGACCTTGGAGTGGTAGTGCTGGAGGGTCTCGTCGCTCCACCACTGGCGCAGGTTCCCGTTCTCGTCGTACCGCCGACCTGGAAGAGAGCCCTTGCCTTGTAGAAGACGCCGCGGACGCTAACCGGGATAGCTTGCCGTTTTCGCAAATCCCGTACAACTTACCTTGGTCGTCGAAGCCGTGGGTTAGCTCGTGGCCCATTATCGCCCCCATCGCCCCGTAGTTTATGGACCTAGGGGGGGAAAAAAAAGGGGGCACGCCGGGTCTCCATTAGAATTGCAAGCTCGAAAGCTCCTCGTGCAAGCGCCTGCCGGTGAATGTAAACGAGTCTTCCGCGGGAAGCTGGAGCGCGACGAGCGGCGGGTTACAAGGCGCCCGGGGAACTGAATTTACGCGCCGGCGATTAATCGCCGTTAAGTCGGCCGACGTAGCCAGGGCGGATGTCTCGCCCTGGGTCGAGAGGCGCGTTTACAACGCCAGGTCGACGTCGGTCCTGATTTTTCCCGGACGAGGGCGGTTATTGTGCACCAGGTGGCTGAGCGCCTTGGTTTTCGGATTGCCGCGCGCGTGAGTCAAAATGAGTTTGCCGGGGGATGAATGATCGTATTATGCGTTGTGCATGCAGCGCAATGAAAATGTACGCTTAGTTGGGAATGGATGTTAATTATTGTCGCCTTTATGCCTGCATGCAGCGCCGCTCGTGTGGCGAACCGACGCTAGTTGACGTAAGACAAGTTGCGGCAAACTACTGAACTAACTGAAATTACTGCTGTGCGGATGAAGTTAACGTATCTCGGCTCGTTATGTCCTGTGTGTGACATATAAAGCGTTTTATTACCGGTGAATGTCTACTTATTTCAGAATACCTATTACTCCCCGAGCCCTCGGCAGATATTATTCCATTTGAATTACGTCAACCGACATCGTTGGCAATGAATGTTACTATGCACTATTATCTCGCGCGGCTCGCGGGACAAACAATTCCATCCAAACTAGCGATATAACACAAAACGATACGGTACATGTATATTGACGCTTGTATATTAACAAGGAAGCAAGACTTTGCAGAAGTGTCGCGCAAGTCGTTATATAGAGGGGAAAGAAAAGGTCCTGCGCGGATTACGCAAGTTGGCGGTGGATTCATTTACGGTCGCTGCATCCCTCAGGTATCCCTAAGCCCCGGGCCTCCTTATAAATCTGCTTAATTAAAGCGATGCGCACCCTTAATTACCCCGGGAATTTACACCCCCGGCGAGTCAACAAAAGCTGGGCGCGTCCGCTTACAGGCGCGGGGGCCGTCCGTCAGGCGGACATTAATATCTCTGTGCGAGCGGAGGCGATTCAAAAAGACGCGGCGACGGCAGTCAAAGAATTTCATGGGATGAAATTTTACTGCCGCAAGATTTTTACGGCGCCCGCCGCCACTATGTATGGAATTTTTTATCCTGGGCGAACGCAGCTAAAACATTAAAAGCCCTCTGGGCCGGCGTGTGTGTACTTACTCGAGGCCGTTTCCGTAAAACGGCGGGTGAAGGATTCCAGCCGGGAACGCTGAAAATAGTTTGCAATTTTTAAGGATGCGCCGCCGAGTGAAAGAGTGAGAGAGAGAGAGGGGGTGGACAACCTCCCCCGCATCCCCCACACCTCTCCATATATATGTACGCGCACTCGTGCAGCCCTCGCGGCAATAAACGAGGCATGCCGCGGATTTATCGAGAGTATGGCTTCCCCGACGACCGAGCCCGGATTTCGCGAGCGGCGTACGCTCGCTCCGGGGCGTTAATGCGCGGCCCCCGTCCGATTGGCCGCGCGTCAAAACGCGCTCAATTAGCCGACCGGGGCCGAATCGAGCGTTAAGCGAGGGCCGCGCGCTAATAAGGGCCTCGCGGATGTGATATCCGCGCCCGGGAACAAAACGAAGTCGCAGCAGAAATTAAACCCGGAGCTTCGAGAGTCGATCGGCTGCGTGTGCGTTGTTCCGTATTGTATACTCACTGACGGAGTTGAGGATGGCGCTGTAGAAGGCGTTGACCGTCGTTCCCGTGCTGATCCACCGGTTTTTGTCCGGCTTCTCGCGGAGGCTGTTTAGGCTCTTCTTCAGGTTGACATCGATCAGTTTAAGGAAGCTCTGAAACAGCTTGCCCTCGACAACTTGCGCCTGTGAACCATATCGTGTACTGAGTCATACGATGCTCATTTGGATGCATTATATAACATATCTCGTGGCTAAGTATATAATATATATATACGTGCAAGAGACAATACACCTAGCATAAATACGCGTACTAAAGAGCTGAAATTTTTTGCCGAGGGGAAGGCGAAGCTTTCCGGGCGCTTTCGACGATAATTGTCGTCCGGTCGGGTGCGCGGCGGCTTTGTCAAGAAGAGAAAAGGGCAGGGTGTATATACGTATACATATATATATATATATACACCGGCGGGTGGGAGGGCGCAGGGTTTGGCCGAGACAACGCCAGAGACGCCTCGGAGCAATCCTTTAATGCAGCTAAAATTTAATAATGACCGCTTTACTTAGGGCATAATGGGAGCCCGCGGCGGCCGCCGCGCCCGAAAAGAAAGCCAGCGAAGGAATCGGCGAAACGCCGCGTAAAAACCACTTATTCCCGAGCAGAAATTTCAATTTTGCCCGCGCGTTTTAAAGTTGGCCCCCGGCGCGCGCGCGGCGCTCATAGCCATTATGTATATCGTGCACCGCGCTTGAAT
Source organism: Sycophaga agraensis (assembly GCA_018906755.1). Classification (NCBI taxonomy): domain Eukaryota; kingdom Metazoa; phylum Arthropoda; class Insecta; order Hymenoptera; family Pteromalidae; genus Sycophaga; species Sycophaga agraensis. Next base: position 4,335,136 of record JACCIE010000004.1, read on the forward strand.
GGAATTCTCCGGGCGCGGAGCAAAAAAAAAAAGGGAATATAAAAATCGAGGGGAGGCCGTCCGCGTCTCGTAATAGGCACATAGGACAATCGGTTCGGGAGGCGCGCATCTATTGACCAAGCCGCGAGCGCGTGTCTGCGCGAAAGGGCCTTTGTTCCGAAAAGAAACAAGCCGACTTATAATTAGACCCTCCGCGACGGCCGGTAAATGAGGTCAGAAAAAGGAGCCGGGCTAAAGGCAATTTGCCGGGGCGTTTAATCCCCGGGCTGCAGGTGGCGCGCTCACCCCTTTGTAGAACTTGTCGAGCTTTTCCGGCTTGGTTATCCACTCGGGGAAGCCGACGAAGGGCCGCATCGCGTGGAGCTTGCGATGGGCCCGCGCCCGCGTCCCCGCGTCCATCCAGTCGAGCTCGGCCACCATCTTGTCGAAGGCCGTGCGCACGTCCATGAGCATCTTGAGGGCCTGCAGCCGACATAGGCAAAACTCGTTACGTTAGGATGACTCGCGGGTACAATTACGATTTCTGGGGGCATATGTGACCTTGTCGCGGGCCTCCTCGTCGAAGTGGCGGCGCACGTAGACGTAGCTGAGGGCCATGCCGAAGTCCGCGTTGACGTGGCCCGTGCAGTCCTTCCACCGGGGCGTCTTCTCCTTCAGGCCGAAGACCTTCCGGACGAACTGGAAGCCCAGCTCCCGGAACTGCTGGAGGGTGAGGGGCGCCACCGAGGAGTAGACGCTCCACCAGGCGAAGCGAGCTGCGCAGAAAGCCGCACCGCAAGGTTACACAACCCTCTAAGCCCTTACGTCGGGACATCGCCCGCGGCGCCAGGGCTGTGTCAATGTGGGTTGGCCAGCTCTCGCCCGCAGTCCAGGCGTTCTACACGCCCTGTTGGTTTAAAGGGCAACCCACCCCCGGACTTACGTGCCTACGAGCTGGCCGGCTGTTAATTGTTGACGAGGCCGCTTAACGTTATTAACCGCGCCCGCTAACTATTACCGGGGCCGGGGGGCCAGCCGAGCCAAGGAGCCGCCGCGCACTAATTGACAAACGCCCCCCGCGCAGTTAATAGCGCCCCGAATCGGTGGAACGACTGTTTCCGGTCAACGAGGCCGCGCCGGCTGCGCCCCGCTCATCAAGCCCTATATCACCTTGTATTACATCCCGGCGCATTACACGCGCGTGTAAATACGTATATGTAGCGCATTATTATATCTTGTCGCGGCCCCCATAACCCTTACTTTTTCCCCTTTCTTCTCCCTCTCGAAAATATTCCCGCTGATGAGGAAGGATCGCGGCGCGCCGAGGGAATACAAAGCGCCCCGATGCACATGTATACGAGGAGTAATGGGCGCCCGCGCCGTTCCCCAACGATGAAAAGTTGGTTGTAACCCGGTGGGCCTACGCTCGCGATTCCGACTCCTCGAGAGCGCGCCGCTCGAAAGGACACACACACACACGCGCGCGTGTGTGTATACATACGCGCAAGGGCCCCCGCAATTCATCACACGAGCGAAATTGATTTCCTGCCAATTTCCCGGCCCGTCACTCCCCGCCCCCGCTCTAATTTCCTGCCCGCGTGTTTATCCGCATTGTCATTCGCCTCGCGATTGATATATATATATAGAGGCGCGCGCGCGCCGGCTGTGCGTGTGATGTGCAGCGCGGCGAAGGGCTCGCGGATCCATTATTCATGGCGGCCGCCCGGGCGAAAAAGTCCATTTCGCGAGAGCGAGGCGGCCTTGTAATGGAGATCGCGGCGGCCCGCTCGCAGTTCCTTTTGATTTCGCCGGTATTGATTGGCCGCGGGAAGTGGGATCGCGCCCTCGCCGCGGGACGCCCGCGCCTTTAGAGCCCTTAAGTTCCGCCCTCGGGGACATTCGGATTCCTCCGCGCAAAAAACAAAATCCACCCCCCCGGCTTTGCATCCGTCCTGCGGGTATAGATACATCCCCGATGCAGCCTCTGGGTTTTTTTCCCCCTTTTTTTTTTCTTATACGCGCCTCCGTGAATTGTTATGCAGCGCCCTGGCATTTGTTGCCCCTTCGAGGCGTGGGTGAGGGGAGGGAAGTCCGCGTTTCTGTTTTTTTTTACGGACTGATATTCCCTTATGATTCAAAATGGAATCGGCACTCGAGAGCGGCCCGGTGAAAAAAAAAAGCGTATATTTATTCCGCGAGGGCCGCGCCGCGCCCCGTTCATTTGAATTTTTGTTTATGTCGGGCCGCTCCCGCCTGGGCCGTGGCCGCGACGCGGGAATTAAAAAGAAATCCATCCCGGGCCGCGATGCCGGGGCCGGCGATATATCAATCTCCGCACGATTCCCGGCTGCTTTCGGCCGATTGAAATAAAAAGTACGGAGCGCCGGATCTGCGAGGCATTGTGCAGCCACGCATTCCGATGCGGCATGTGCGACCTGGCCTCGGATCGACCGGAGAGATCCTCGGAAGTTTCGTATATATATATATATAATACGAGTATACCGGTCGCACATATTGCTGATATAACGTAATAAACGTCTATGGGTGAGTCGACTAATGATACGGCTCTCCACTGAATACGTACTCAACGCTTGGACCATTGGTCAGCCCCTTCGTTTGCCGAGATATCTCGGGGTTATTATATTTCGCACCGCGCAGCTGTTTGCCGAGGAGCAAATAATTGCTGTATAGATACGGACCCCTGGGAACTCAAGGCTAATTGTAACCGCTGTATACGGGCAAACGCACGCTACAACCTGTCAATGCGAAACTGCCGTCTTCGATATCGTCTCGTTCGCACGGTGTCAAAAACGCTCAGCCGATATGGTATATGTACTTTCATCTAGAGCGGATCGACATATCGCGCTTGTCGAATGGAGGTTCCATTTGATGAACGACTGCACGGGAAACGTTTTATTACCCGTCTAGAAATACCCTCGAAAATCCCATTTTTCCCTTTAAACTTATTATAATTAGTCGGTAGAGTGCAGTGCGCCGGATGAATGGTGTGCGCTTGTGCCCGGCCGATTTGAAAAAGCTATTTTTCACACACACACGCACGCGCGCGCGCGCCGATAAGCGCATTATAGCAAGTCCCCCCCGCGTATTTTGCGGAATCGTGGAATTTTTCGCCAGGCGCGTGGCCCTGTAAATTGGATCTGGCCGTGGAAAATGTGGCGCGGGAATGGTATTACTCCCCGGGCGGAATGACTGGGCCGCTGGTCGGGCCGGGACACACACTTTCCCCGCGATTCAATAATTTTTAATAAACGCGCGCGCGCGCGCGCTTGCCCCGAGTCACGCCTGCCGCCGCGGACTCAATCACTTTCCGATTGGCCGCGCCGGTTTATCTTGCGCTTTATACACGCGCCCCGCGCGGCCGTTTAAGCGCAAGGGCTTTCGGACAAAGGGCCCGGGGGCTGCTGTCCGTCCCGAGGACCGTAAAAGCCCGCCCGGCCCCGTAAACACCGCGTCTCGGGGCGACCGCGGATTTGATTAAAAGAACCAATCAGGCCGACGGGCTTTTACGTCCTTCGGCCGCGGCCTGATTAGGCGGCCGGATTAATTTACGCCGGCACCTCGGTCAAACTTTATGAATCATCGCCCGCGCTTCCCGGAATTTCCCGATAACCCGGCGAGGTTGGCGCGCGTGGGCACACACAATGGAAAGTGCCCGCACTTTTCCGACCACTCGAATATAATTGAAATTTCTTGTCGTCGGCGATCAGTCCGGGGACAACGCGGCCCCGCGGCTACATAAAAGCCCCGGCCATGTGCAGTCGCGGCACGCGCGCCTGACCCCCGCGAGATAAGGCCGCCCGGCATTCCCCGCTCGATTCCCGGAGAAATCCCGCCCGCGCCGTACGCGGAATTGCCAGAACCCGGGCCGGCGCCTTCTCCTCGGGGACCTTTATTATATATGCGGCCATCTTTGTTTTTCGGGGGGTACGCTGCGCGCGTTACGAGCGGATCCCCACCGCGTCCCTCTTTCTACAATCGAACAAAGAACAAAAGAAAAGAAAGCCGATACCCCCGTCGAAAAGCCCAAGTCACGCGGGTGTTTACGCGCGCGGTATGCATATACGCAGGGCGGCCGATAAACACGCGCGGGAAACTCGACGACGAAACTATTGCCTTTTGCGCTCACGGCCAGGCTTATACACGTCGCGTCTGCAGGGCTCGCGCGAACTACACCTGCGGATACACACTCGAGCGCGCGCGAGGGCACTACACCGGAGCGCCTATGGTGCCTTTATGCATATACGCCCTGGCGTTAAGCGGTTTACATATTCAGTCTCTGCGCTGCGAGCGGCGCGCACGCGTGATAACAAGCGTAGGAGCATTCGGGCGGGGATCCGCGGCCCGCTGTGTGTCTGTGTGTGTATGTTCGTGTGTGCATATATGTGACGATCGGCCGGGGTAGAAATCGGCCGATCAAACGCGAGTGATGTAAAGCCGCGCCGGGGCGCGCATAGACCGAGTCCCGGGGGAGCCAGGGCGCGAGCACTTGCTCGCGGTCCCGGGATCCGCAAAGTTCCGAGTGAATATTTGAAGGGAAGCCGCTGAGGGAAAAGTTGGGCAATTTTCTTTCAATAACTTGGTTGAAGGGGCCGCGCGCGCGCCCCTGAAATATTCACCGGGAGGCCGATCCGCCGGATTACGCCGGCTCGCCGCGCCGATTGCTAATGTACTATTATCACCGTATCAAAGAGAGCCGCGCTCGCGGGGAGGGCCGCGAGCGCAATATTAAACTCCCGAGTAATGCGGAAAATTCTCCGAGCGATGCGCCCCGACCCCCCCGTGCCGGCCCGAATAATTTACTCGGGGCTACACGGCCCGCTCCTGCGCTCGCATTCCGTCCTCGAGCTTTTGACGATCTGGGAAAAAAGGAGAGAGAGAAAAAAAATACACCTAGGTATTCGAGGGCCCCGTTTGTTAAACTGCTGATATATATATACATGTATATAAACGCCCGCGGCGGCCTCCACGGCAGACGTATATGTGGGGGCACCGAGCCGCGGACCCCGCGGCAGTGCCAAGCGGGGAAAACAGTGAATGCCCGCGCGGGAGACACGCGCGGCGCCTCCCGGGGCGAGTCGTCGCCCGACGAAAGATGGCCGTCAATTTTTCTGGCCCCGGCGACGCCTCGCGCAAACTTCCCCGCACAAAAGAAATTCTCCCCGGCAGTAAATCTGTCTAAGCTTTTCCAACTGTCGATTTCGAGGCGAGGCGCGACGCGGCCCCGTCGGCCCGCCCTGCCCCTCCCACGCGATTCATTTCATTTTTGCCGATTCACCCAAGAGCTTTGGCGACGCGCGCCCCCGCCCAACTACCCTGCGACCGTCGGCGTTTTAGTGAAAATTCGCAATTATAATTTTCGACGGTTTATGCCGGGGGTGCCGAGCCCCCCGGTTGCGTTCCTCCGCTATTTACGACTCGCGGACTTTCAGATTTTTCGAATACCATTATAAGTAATTGACGGTGTTATTGATTTTAAAATGGAAGGTGAAGGCGTTTCTCGAAGACTCCTGCAGAAGGTATTTCTTGGAAGACTTTCAGTCGGTTGACTTTGTTTATTCGTGGGCAATGGGGTAAACATGAATCACAGGTCAAAAAAGAATAATAACAGTTTGACCTTTTTTGTATTAAAAACTTTGAAGTTTTAAGCGCGATTCGTGACCTAGTTAATTAGATTACTAATATAAGAGATGGCAGTACTCGTCGGTCGAAAGTTTAATATGCAATGCCTTTATACAGTTCAAATTAACGAGTAACGATTCTCAAGGAGTATACCCAAAGAATTTGGTGCGATTTTCTCAGTTTACTCAAGTTTACTCTCTTCATTTGAGCAGCATAGTTATGCAAAGGTAAAGCGCGATACCAAGGATTACGATGTAATAAGTTTTAACATCAATGCGTCGAATAATTTGATCAATCATCATAGGACTTTGTAGTGCAAGTGCATAGCAATTATTACGAGAATTATTGTAACAATCATTCGAACAATCATAATTTTGAATCATAATTCTGAACGAAATTCGAACAGATAATTTTCTATATTCAATTTGAAAACCGAATAAAATGTATTTATTACCGCATAAAGTTATAAAATCTTTTATTAAATTCGATAAAATGCCGAGGAAAACATTATTTAGGTACTTGAAATTATTAATATGTGATGCATAACATTTGGTAAGCATAAAAGAATAAAGTACGAGGAAATGGATCGAAGCACATACCTAAAAAATAAAAAAACTTTCACAAAAGGTAACAAAGTATTCGTTTTGAAATTTATATTATTTTTTGCCGAATATTACTTTTTCATTTATATATTTAAAAATTTAAATCAATTTTGACACAATCGTTATTTACTGTAATTTTCATTTTTATATTCTACTTTTTAATTTTTATGTTATTTTATTATTGTTATTATGATTATGGTTATCGTTCGTTAATTTTAGTATTGTTCATTGATTGCACCAACAAAATAATATTCTATGTTTTTAGTTATTAATATTGTTATTAATATTTTTTCAGAAGTTTAAATAGATATTCATCCAATATAGTCAACTTCACAGAACATTGAAAAATAAAATATGATACCATGAGATCGCTATACCTATAGTTTCGCCTATAGTTCATATAACTTGATAACATTTATATCTACACCGAATAATATGCACAAATAAACTTTTAAACAAAACTATGTATATTAATCTCTATACATATAAATTTCTATACATAGAAATTCCTGTCATGTTATTGTGTTATAAATAAATTCAATAGTATTGTATATTACTGCAAATTATCAAATCTAATAAGTTTTTTCTTAATATGTTCTCTTTATTTTGAAGTTTTACACCAGTAGCATTCATCATTAAGGAATGGAGCCTGTTAACGACATAACAACTCAACTCTCGCAACTACTAGATTATAATTTCTAGCTGTATCACGAGCTGCATTACCAAATTGCGATATTCGTACATATATAAATCTTGTATATTACTTATATTGTGAGATTTAGAGTTTCTTGGAAGGAGCCATAGGGTATCGATCTATATTATAATAAAAATGAAAAAACTCTCCCATTATAAAATTTTAAATGCAGCTGTAAATTATATGTTAATAAAGAAAAATAATAATTGATTAAATAAAGTTTCTTCTATGTGTAACAATGTGTTATTTTTATATTTTCTTTATCAGTATAATATTAAATAATACGAAAATGGTTTTATAATAATATTTTGTAACTAATATTTGTATTTTATTTATATTACAGGAAATCGATGCTTACTTCAAGAGTTCAAAAATAATCAATAAAACTTGTTTTGATCAAAAAAGAAGATTCGAAGTTATTCTATAAAAATATTCTTAATATTTAGTTATAAAATTTTATTGTATTGATTTTATAAATCTAAATCAGATAACATTGTATTTAATACGCAATACTTGTTTTTATTAGAAGAGCTGTTCATTTTCTATTTTTCTTTTCTTGTTTCTTTTACTTACTAACATACTTTTTTTATTGACTTTACTGTAATATTAATTTAGTACATGTATGTTGCTTTTCATGTACAAAAAATTTTTGACTCACAGAAATATAATAACTTATCCAATTATTTCAGAAACCAAACGAATATCAATGCAACCATCGTTACGGATCAGCAGAGTTGAAAATTCTTTTGTAAATCCAGCAAGTGAATGCGTGTCAGAAGAAAAAAAAATTATTTCTGAAACATCGTGTGTTAATGTATGCAACTATGGTAAGGATCTCAAAAGTATAAGTTTTAATAATTTATGAGTATATTCCAGCTCGTATTTTGTAGAGCCCTGGACGACAATCAACAACTCTTTTGATTGTGCAAGTCAATCTATCGTAAAAGAAGAAATCCTGTCTGATTCAGAGGATGAATCTTTTATGGATGTTTGCAACTCAGGTCAGAAATTGAAGTTTACAATCGCTTAAAAATGATTTTTGGCTATTTAAAATATTATTTACTTTTCAATGTTATTTTTTCCTTTTAGATCTGAAAAATACATTTTTTGACGAAAATGCTAGTTTACAAATAAACGAAAATTTAAAAAATAATGAATCATCAATTATTACTGAAAAGGCTCCTTCAAAAACATCTAATGTTTTGTGTAAAAGATAATTTTATTTTAGCTTACCTAAAAATCTGTTTTAATTTGTCCTTAAAAATATATTCATTAAGTTTTGTTAATGATTTTTCGTTTTGTAGGTTCTAAAACTCTTTTTAATATGTACTGTCCTCATTGCAACATAACAATAAATATAAAAAAAAGGAAAAAAATGATGAAGTGTCAATATTGTAAGACAGCACTCCAACATAAATGTATGCAGTGTCAAAAAGTATTGACCAGTTTGATCGGTTTACATTTACATTTAAAAAATGTGTGCAACACGACAATCACTCAAACTGGTACGTATAAGTAATAACAATTGTTTGAAATTAAATTATTAACGTCATATGTAATCATTTTTTATATTACAGATGTTAAAAGTTTATACAAATATGATTGTGTAAAGTGTAAAGTAACTTATGATAAAGTCCCAGGTATTCAATTTACTAATTGTATGGATTGCAACGAATTGTTGAAGTATAAATGTATCAAATGTAACAAGTTATATAAAAGTAAACATGGTATTTATGACCATGTTAAATCTGACTGTATGAAATTAAAATTAAATACATTAGTTAAAAATTCTAAAAATTATAAACAAGAAGCCATAAAATCTTTTGTTTGTAATGAATTGAATTCTGAAATTTCTGAAAACCGTTCAAAATTAGAGGAAATTGTCAAGAAAGGAACAGAAGTTATTAACGACTGTAAAGTACCTGAACTATTTTATTATTGCAGTTATTGCTCCTTTCAATGTTATCATGAGAACGATTTAGAGAATCACAACAGAATGCAACACAATTTATCAAAATTCTCTCAATCCGATTTAAATGATAGAAAAAATTTCGAAGACGGAAATTTACTAAAAAATGATTTCACCGCATTGCATAACCATGATATTAATAAATGTATCAAAGAACGAAAATTTAAATGTTCTCAATGTATGTACAGTGCTAAACAGAAAGGTAATCTTCATTCTCACTTTGAAAGAAAACATAAAATAAAAAAATGCGGAAGCTGTACAAAAATATTTACTAACAATATCTCGCTCAAAAATCATCAGATGTATCAGTGTAAAAGCAAAATCGGATTTAATTTAAAATGTCCAAATTGTTTATTTACATCTAAATACAAAACAGATTTGAAAGATCATATTAGAAAAAATCATAAGTCAATATATGCATGTACAAATTGCAACAAGGAATATCGATATTTACAATCTTTAAAAAACCATGTTCATAATAATTGCAAGGATATTCATGATTTAAACCAGGCTTGAAGTAAACTATATTAACCATTGTTTTGTCTAACATGTAATTGTTCTATAGTCAAACTTATATGTTAAAACAACTGTATTTATATACAAGCATCATGTATTACAATTTATAATAAATACATATACCAAAATGTTCAACAATTTATTTGTGACTAGACATATATAATACAAATATCAATCAGTAGAACTATTTATATGTAAATCTCATCATATAAGTTAGAAAATGAATTGTTAAACATAATGAAATATACAAAGTAAATAATATATAAACAGAAAGGTAAACAAATCTTCAGCATAGCAAGGATGCACGAAGGGTGTGTTGGTATATATAGAAGGAGTTGGGTTCCGGCAAAGAACAGTATCGGAGGCCCTTAAATTGTAATATGACATAATGTACAAGGAGCTGCTAGTCTGACTCTGCGACAGTCCTATCTGTACAAAGCGGATTTAACCTCTGTGTGGTCGCGAGTGGTGCGAGTTTGTTATTGTTCTTCGAAAACCAAATAGAACTATCAACATACACCGACTTACTGCAGCAAGTTGCGGCAAGTCAGAATGCACTGGGTAATGCACCATTCACCTTTGCTAGTGTGTACTACTTTTAATAGTGACAACCATATCGACTTTTCGGGAAATCCGTGTCAGATTCAGAAAATTTTAAGTTCGAAGCGATTGTGAAACCGTTTCTAGTTTTTTATGAGCTTTGCAGAAAATAAAACAATAACTTGTTTCGGGTGATCAGACCTTTTAAGTATGTGTAAGTGAATGAATGTGTATTTTGTATTACTAGATCTTGCAGTGTAGGTGTTTTTACCGACTTCTAAGAATTTTAAAAATACGTTAACACCAACCGTCGATCCTCGCTACGGAATTTCAGGTTTGTAAAAAAAAGTCAACGAGCGGTAGTATCCATCTTTTTCCAGATCTAACGTGATATAGAAAAAGTTCTTTGTTTGATAGAGTTTGTTATTTTTTTATTTCGTATTGGAGTGATATTAAATTGTCCTTGTACAATTTATTGTGTTTAGCAGTAGTTATTATTTTGCATACAGACTTATAAATGTCGAAAAAGTAACTCGTATAAAAACTTTATTACAACTTAAATTTAAATTCAATTGCATGAGACATTACTTTAAGAATATTAGTTTTACATGTCCAATATTCAATTTCCGTTTTATAACTATTTATGTAATAATAAAATAATGTTAGACTAAAAAGAATTTACATTTGTTCGAAAAAATTTATTTAAAATGCGACTTTATATAATATTATAATTAATATAGATAAAAAATATTTTACTCCATAGTAAGCATTTATAAAATCAAATCAAATTTTTTATTAAATTATGATGGATAAATATGAAATTGATTCAGAGTTGCACCAATTAAGTTTAGGTGAGTGTCATTTATTGTTCTTAAAATTTCATGGTAATAAAATGTCTTAAATCTTATTATTCTACTTTTAATATTTTTGCTTGATTCATAAATTTATATTTATGTAATATAAAAAACGATATTTTTTTATATTTAATGTACATTTCAGAAAATGATATTGCATTACAGGATCTTTCTATGAGTATAGAAAAAATTGTAATTAGTCCTGATATAGATTTAATAAATAATACTTCAGGTAATCAAGATTTGTGTCACATTTATTGAGACCTACAAAAATTATAAACTACTTGAATTCATAATTTATATTAATGTAAATTTTTCTTTTAGATAAATTTATTATATATTTGATTTGTTTTTTGGATAGAATTTAATCAATATGCATATAATAATTTAATTTTATTTAAATTACAGATTCATTTCATGCAGATTTTATTGATGATTCTGCAATTGATGATAATATGTTCAATGAAATAAAAGATTATAATAGTAATCTCTTGAATCTTTCGCCTTCTTTAATAGTTTCATCTACATCAAATTATGGTAAATTTTAAATCATAGTTGCACGATTTTGAAATAGAAAAATATTTTAAATAATATAATCAAAGTACAACAAAGTTCAACAAATTTACTATTGTTAAATAAATTTATTATTACAGAAGATACTTATGTATTTGCCAGAAAAAGTATTTTAAAACAAAAACATTTTAGTCTTAATGGTAATATATAAATTTAGTGTTTAAGAATTATGATTTTAAAATTGCAATAATGCTAATATAGGGTTTTTTAAGGTGATTCAATGTCAAATGAAGAATTGTGTAAACAACAACATCAATGTAAATTTGTCAAATCTGTAATAGAAAAGAGTATTTGATGTATTCAAGTATTTTATAAAATTTATATTTACAGATCACAGCAACTTGATTCAATTATATTGTTCCAAATGTAAAAAAATAATAGCCAGTTACCAAGACACAGAATGTTATATTTGCCAAACAACTTTATTATTTCAATGCTCTAACTGTGCATGTATTTACAAAAGATTGATTAGTCTACGAAACCATCTAAAATATGAATGTTATAAAATTTCGATATTCCAGTGTTCAGAATGTTTTTATAAAACATCGAGTAAGGAAAAATTGACTAAACATATAAAAAAAGAACATTTTTTAATTTCAGAAATAAAAAATTTATATGAATGTCAGAAATGCCAGAGATCATTTAAAAATAAGATTTGTATGTTTGCACATGAGAAAACTTGTATTCAAGGATCAATTTATCATTGTAAATATTGCATATTTAAAACAAAATCTCATGCTGGATTATCCATTCATATTCAAAGGAAACACAAAGAGCTTAATACAGGATTCCGCCATGGTTGCTCTAGGTGTGGAAAGACTTTCAAATATTTAAATAATTTTAATCAACATATAAAAAAACTTAATTGTCAGAAGTTTAATCTAGAATGTGATCATTGTGATTATGTTACTTTGAAGAAGTACGATATGGCAAAGCATATCCATCAAAACCATAATAATTTATTTTCAAAAAATAAATTTTTTTAATTTTTTTTCTTGATAATCCTATTTTATTAAAAAGAAGTCAAACCTAATTTATATATTAAATATTTTTTTTGTAATAAATTTTAATACTAGTTCAAAATAAGTAATCTGAACAATTGAAATCAGTAGAAAAGCTTTTGCTCTATTATCAGTTATAAAAAAGTACTATATTTTAAACATGATGTTTGTTTTTATTAATTATATTTATTAATATCAAAGACAAATTATAAGTTTAAATATTTTATATTATTTAATTTACTTTTTATTTGTTTAACTAACAGTAACTACAAACATTATTATTGACGTGTCATAAAAAATCCTGAAACAAATTTGAAAAAAAAACTGAATTTGATAACATAATGAAAGACAATGAGAATATGTTAACAAGTCGATACAAAGTTTTTCTTATAATATTGGTTTAATATTTTTAATCAATTTAGAATTATTTTTATTTGCCACTGTATGTTGCATATGTTTAATTGTAGTAGTTTAAATAATAAACAATATATTTTACATTAAACTATCACATGTCTTTACGTATAATTTTATTATAAAGATACTTTTTATGATTCTGTTATTATTTCATGTGATGTTTGGCTTGTTAGGTCAACAATATATTAATATTTCTAACAATGTATAACTGAATTCTATTATTATGGTAATGAAAACCTTACAGTATCTCTTGGTATCAAAATTGTAGTTGTTTGTCATTTTCTATAAACTAAATTTGGTTTAAAATTTATGTTTTTATTCATACATAAACAATTATTTTAAGAATACTCAGACTATTAAAGTTTAAAAAATATAAATTTAAATTTATAAAAAAATATAACAATATAGAATATTCTTATATACTTACAATCTATACTTTAGTCCAAAGTATATCATTCTTAAAAATTTTGTTACTTGAAAAGTTATAAAATTATAAAAGATGATGGCAAATAAGAAAATATTTTCAAGATTAAGAATTGTTTCTACAATTATTATTCTAAAGACGAGAAGAGGTCAGATTATAATATTCATAACATGTTTATATGTTGAAAATTTAAAGCTTTATGTATGAATTACCAATTTGTAAAATAAATTTGCGAATGAAGTAAGATTTTTACGTTGTAATTTTTTGTTACCTTTTGTATAGTCACACTCTGGTTGTATAATCCTTCCATGGTGCTAATAGTCTTATGTAATGAAATGAAAATTAAAAAAAATACGGTTCAAAATAAGTCCAATAGAATGTTTGCCCACAAATTTGAATTCCCATAAGATTAAGATTTTATTAAGCTATGTAGTTAATTGTACTATTGTATTATTGTATTATTATAATTCTATTATCTAATTATAATTGTCTCTACCCAGAAAGGTCTTAAAAATGAGTTAAGGTATTTCCTCCACATACATTTATGAATATTCAATTTCTTTGGAATATTATATCATGTGTATATTCTAGAGTTTTGCTCGCGACTGATCATACAGCGACTCAACTGGGGACGCCCAGCCGAGCGACGACGGTGCGCGCTCTCGTCCCAAGCCGTTTCGAGGTTCTGTGGAGATTTACGGGGCCCCGGGAACAGCGCCGAAAACAACGACATGGGCGATTTCTAGATAGAGAAGGTGCAGGCCTCACTTACCAAGCGTAGCGCGCGGCGTTACGGCGAGCAGCTGCGGGAGCTTCTGGAGGTAGTGCAGGTCCATGACGATGACCCGGTCGACGCTCGGTGCTATCGTCACGTTGGTGTTATTGAAGACGGTGGTCAAGTAGGTCGTCCAGTTCCACTGCACAGGAGGAGCTTTACTCTTGCCGCGAGGCGGAGGGACCCGCATATACCCGACTCATTAGGACGGCTTGTGCATTTTTTTTTCAGGTGGGTACACATACACGTTTAAACGCTTCTTTGTTCCTTTTTCTTTTTTTTTTTTTGGAAACGCGTCAAATGGCAATCGCGGTGTGCAAAAGCGACGGCAAAGGGCGCGTTGCACTTAAAAACGTTGGCTCGAAGCACACGCTGGGAATCGGTGTTTCCACGAAGTGGGAGAAAAAAAAAACACCTCCGCCCCATTGTCCGTCCCCGATAAACCGCGGAGAGGCTGAAAACCGAGTCGGTTTTATAGCGGGCAGGCTAAAGAGGGCTCGCGGAAAGAGCCGGGGGGGTGGGAGGGGCGACGCGGTCTCCGGTGAAAGGCCCTCAACGGGATTTTCGGGGGCGGGCAGCTCGGCGGTCCGTTTGACGTTTGTTCCGAAAGCAAGTCCGGCTCGGGCGTCAAATTATACGGGGGTCGCGCGCGGCCGGAGGCGGTTTAACGAGGGGGCCGCGTCCGCCCTGGTGGAACACGTACCTGCTGCGCGTACATGTCCGTCAGCTGCTGGAGCTCGTTGACGGTGACGTCGTGGAAGAGGTGGTTGGCGCTGCGCCGCTCCTCCGGGGTCGTTAGGATCTATTAAAGCGAACCCGGGATATATATATATACATATGGGTACATGTATTATACACTTAAAGTGTCGGTGTCCGCGGGTGCCTGCAGTGTGCAAAAAGCCCCGGGCTTTGTTGCAGAGGGCAGGCCGGATCGCGGGGGCAATACTGCGGCCGGGCCGAAGTTGAATCCGAGCCGGGTGCGCAGTTGGCCGGGGATTCCCAGCCGGGCGCAGTTACTTATGCGATCGTTTGCTCGCAGACTCCTACCTTGGCCACCTGCGTGCTGAAGTCGAGGATCTCCTCGGCGAACTCGCTGCTGCGCCCGCCCGCGCCCATCAGCTCGACCATGGCCTTGATGTACTTCTTGTACTCGTCGAGCTCGTCGTGGAAGCGCTCCGGGTCGAGGAGGTAGCGCTCGCTGAACCCGGACGACACCTGCTCCATCTTGAAACCAGGCAAAATATCAAATAAAAAAAGAAAGGAACCGGCCTTCCGGGTCTCTGCGGAAGAAGCCCGAGGCCTGTCCGGCCCGCCGGCTTACATCGGCTCCAACTTGGCCGCTGTAAAACTTTGCCGGCGGGTCTTATCTCCGCCGCGCGGCGCGCGTCCTCCCTCTCCGCGCCTGTTATTGGCTTTGGGGCCCGGCGTCTCGCGGCGAGTTTAAGGAAACGCCCCTCCTGATCCGGTTAATTGCCACCTAGTTTGCCTCCTCATTCTTCGCGGCGAGCCTCGGGAGTCCTAAAGCCCCCGGGCCGAGGATTAAAATTACACTCGCGGGTATCCGGCCCGCGAGCCTTGGCGCGCCTTAGCCCGGGAATAACGCTTGATTTTACACGATGCGCCCCGCCAGATATGTAAATTGCCCCCCCTTTAAGGTCCGCGCGGTGCGGATCCCCCTGGCGGTCGAGGCGCCCTATCTGCGACTCGGCCCGCTCGGGGCTCCAATTTTACGGGCGGAAACACGAAAATTGCCAACATTTGCGATGATTGTTCGTTGGAAAAGCAATGGGAAAAAAGCCACCTCTCTTATATATTCATTTGAATGTATCTCGCGACTGTGGCAATTTGTACGTAAAGCTGTATGAAAGTAGGGAAAACAATAAGCTTTCTTTTTCCCTCGTTTATGAGGGAAAAGAATATTAATGCGCTCCCGAGATTTCAACGGACCGGTTTGCCCTGCATTTTAGATGCTTCAATTTGGGCTGAAAATTAATAACCGGCCAGTATACGTGCTAACCGAGAGAGGCCTTGTTTTCCCTAGTTTCTATTGTCGTTTCTAAGCGCCGTCACTCGTTATATGTGTGGTACTGAAACGTGCTTGATCTACGATACGAGTAATTTTGAACGGTCATTTACAATGTTGTTCATTCACTGCTAAACTCTGTTGCTTTAATGTATTTTTATTTAAATATGCTAAAGTTATAAACATCGTCTAAATTCACGTAACTACCGCGGCGACCAACATTGTTTAACTTTGACACTTAATTTATGGCAACTAATTTTTTCAGGACGGTATTACCGTTAACCCACTACTCAACTTGAATAAGGTGACGCCTTCGAAAAACCAAGTTAAATCATTCTACCAAACTAGTCCCAAATGAAAAAATTCAATTACAAAATTCCCGATGGATAAATGTATAGCATTGAAGCCGCGTAAAGTGAAGCGAGGTTCCGCGACTCCCGAGTCAATCTGCCGGTAGCGGCACACGAAGCCCCTAAGAAATTGAAGGAGCGATCACGAGGGGCGGACCCTCGTCCCCGGCGGCCCTGCACGTACCATCATCCTGTTGCGCGTCGTGTCCCGCACGTCCTCGCTAATGTAGAAGCTGAGCATGAGGTTGAGCCCCAGGAGTCGGTGGCCCGTCCCCGAGAGCCACGCGAGGTCGAGCTCGGGCGCCCGGGCGTCGTCCTGGGGCAGGTCGCGCGGCAGGCCCAGCCGCTCCAGCACCTCGAAGATGGGCTCGAGGCCCTGGGCCTCGACGCTCGCTGAAAGGAGGACCATCAGTCATTTAACAGCCGCTCGCTGCCCGGGTTAATCATGCAGGCGCCGGGGCTTCTTTCTCACCCCTCGGCAATTGGACGGCTGATGGGGGGCTCGGAATTGCCGAGAATTATGGATCGTACCCGGCGCCTTATTGAGACGGCTCCCCGAGCCACGCCCCTGTCTTTATAATTACGCGCCTAATCCGAATTTGGAGAGCGCGAGGATTTTAAAGAGCGATAAAGTTGGCTCGCGAGCGAGCGAGCGAGCGCTCGGCCGGTATTGGAGGGCGCCGGCAGGGCCGCGGCTCCCTCGCGTCAAGTAGAAACAGCCGGGTATGGAGCGGCGCGCGGCCCGCGGCACCAACGCGCATTCCAACTTTATTTTATCGGCTTCGGGATCTCGATGCTTAACGCTTCATCTTGATTCAAGGCCTTATCCCCCGCTTTAGCGCCCGGCTCCGATTCCGCTCGTTGGATAGGTTTCCCCCAGGTTTACAATCGTTAAATTCCACAACAGCCAATCTAAAATAATTGCGCGTGCGAGCCGAGACAATCGTCGCGTGCGCATCTCGCGGGCGATCAGTACAGCTGCAACTAGACTCGAACGACGGGCTATCCTTCTTCTCGCGGCGTCAATGTGTCTAATTAAAACGCTCGCGCCAGGTTGGAGATCGGAGGTGGCTTCGGAGCGCGGCTCCCTTATCTCCGCGAATCGATTTATCGCTCGCGCTGACGAATAAGATGTACACGGGGCCGCGAGCAGCTCGAGAAAGGAGAGTCGCTAACTAACGGACTCGCTCAATTTTTTCTTTTTTTTTTTTTTCTCCCGATAACTTGATTGCGGTGATTTATCCCGGCGCGGCCGATCAGCGCTGATTAATTGCACGGCTCTCGCCGTCGGAAATCGCACACGTCCGCAGAGAGAAAGAGACGGCTCAATAAACAATCGATCGGTGACGCAACGGATGACTCCATTTTCTAGCGTTCCTCTGCCTTCGATGTTGAATCCCCGCGCGGTTCCTCTGCCTCGCGATACGGCAATCGGAAGCGAAAACCACTGCGCCCTCGATGCCGCCTCGCGATTAGGCCGCTCCGCTACTGCACGGGCCGAGGGATAAAAGCCGCCCCCCGGCGGTTAGGCTCGCTTATTCTCGTAAAGCGGCCGCCCCGATGTCTCCCCCGCGGCTGAGATTCGAACGGGCCGTTTTCGAGGACTCGCGGGCGTTAAACCCTTAACGAGGCGGTTTTTCTCGCGAGATATAATAAGTTTTTACACTCGGGCTATAAAGCGCGGGGATAGAACGGGGCAGGCATCGGGGGCGAACTCGTAAAGGTTCCCGCGCATTTACAAGGCAAATGTCGCGTCGCGTCTAAGCGCCGCCATCGGAGCTCCTGCCTGGCGCCCCTCGCCTCCTCCGGCTATCCGAGCGCGCGCTGTCACGGGAAAGGAGGCCGACTTTTCGACTTGGCAACTGCCTCGGCCGAACGCTGCGCGGAAAATGAAATGCTGTAAAAGATTATGACGATGTGTAATGTCTGACAATGGCGATGTGCATATATACATACGAGTGTCGAGATATCCGTCATTTTTACAGATATATTGTATTTCAAAAGCTTGAAAGTAGTGCTGATTTATCAAGTTTTTTATGCATCATGATTTATTGAGTTTAAGAAAGATTCCGTCGACTGAGCAAATTCTTTTGTAAAATCTTTTAACAACAGGAATTTTAGGTTAATGCATTAATAATTTATAACATACACTTTTATCAGAATTTCCGATAATTAAATTATTCTTTTGAGTTACGGGATGAGAATCTATGTATAATTAAATGAGTTAACTTCAAAATGAAGTTAACAAAAAGAAAATCAATTTTCCCCAACTTCTAACGGTTTATTCATTTTTAAAGGTCGGCTTTAAAATATTAATTTAAGAATAGACTAGACAGTGCCGCTCCTATTCCTATTATTTTTGTATATATACCAACGGCCTATAACCATTTTTAGGTAGAAAGCTCTGCTTTTAGATTTTACAGGAATGTGCCTTTGCAGAGAAAAAGGAACAAGAATCAGAGTCCAAAAATAAAACTGGTATAACATGTACATATAACAAATAGTAATTTCACCCAAGTTTCTTGCCGTGCAGAATTATTTACAAATGTTATTTTTGTGCACTGCTCCTTAATCCTTTTCTCTACCGAGACCTTACATATTTAAGTGCAACTCCGCGTTCCCAAGTGGTCTTTCAGTCAGTTTTACGATGAGTAACAGCGAGCGTACTTTCTAGTGACCAAGTGTAAGCGTCTTTTAAAGCATTTCATTTTTGTCCGGGAGATAAATTCGTTGCGCGGAGCGAGTCGAATGTCGCGCGCCAATAAAGGCGGAATGAAACGCGTTAAGTGAAAGCCGCGGACGTTTGTTCAATTAACCGGCCGGGACAAGCACCCGGTCGAATTGACGCTTACCGCGGCGGTGGGCCGAGCGTAGCCGAGCCCCGATGAAATCGAACGGCGCCGCCGCGGCCTCAAAGTCACGTCGATAGACAAAAAATTAACGGACCGGCTCGTTATCCGGCCTGTATATGTGTATATAATTAAATCGCGATCGCGTAAACTAATTTGTACGAGTCAAACGGCGCGGTAAATTGTTTGTGAAAAAGGGAGGGGCCGGGGCGCGGGTCCACTGTTTGGCCGGGTAATCGGGGCCCGCGCTCCCCCCCTCCGGGCGACTTTAATTAAACTTCGTTTTAATTAAGATCTCGCGATGCGCGCGCGCCCCCTCGCCCGTTATAAAACGGCGATTTTGCGAATCTCGCGCGCGGGCCCTCGGCCGTTTATACACGGGCATTTATGGGCGTCCGCCTCCCTTTCGTCCCCCGCGCTTTAATGAATTTTTTTCCCCGGGCCATTGTGCACGCGAACCCCCTCGAATTAAGTGGACAGCGATTTTATGGCGCTTCTTCCGCGTTGTTATATAAGTCCCGCGAGCGCCGGCCCGGCATATACGTGCCTCTGGCTTCCGAGCAGCGTCCGGTCAAAATTATTGTCGTCCGGATGACGGAGGGGCCCGATGTATGCGTAGGCGAGCGGACTCACCCATGTCCATGCAGGTCCTGTAGAAGCGCCTGGCCGTGTGGACGGAGGCCGGCTCGTCCGGGCGGTCCGACTCCTCGAGGAGGATCCGGAGATTCTTGAGGAGGTCCTCGCGCAGGAGGGAGAGCTGGTCCCAGGAAGTCTGGCTCTGGGGTATCGGATTCTTGGCGATCCAGCCGCCGCAGGCGAAGTTGTAAAAGTCCTCGCAGGGTTCGACGCTCCTGTTGAGGGCCTCCATTACCCTGGCGGCTGTCGGGCAATGGTGCGGCTTACCGAGGCGCCCCGACAACTTGTGCAACCCTCGCCACACACCCCCCCGGAACCTTTTTCCCGTCCCCGTGGATTTCGGAAAGTTCGCCGGGCTACGCCGGGGACTAAACAAGATACAGCCCGCCCTTACCCTTCTCCGGGCCCCGCGAGTCTTGCACCAAGCGTCGGGGCTTCATTATTGCACTCTTAATACAATTAAAATTGGACAAACAATGCGGCCCTGATTATGCATTGCTTTCAACTGTTTAGCAAGTTTCGGAACTTTTAAGCTCGCCCCGGGGCCGAAACTTGCCTTTGAGGATCCGGCCTCTCGCGAACAATCGCTTTGTGCATCGCCTCGCCAAAATGAAAATAATAATGGATATACCGCGGCGGGCAACTTTTGCTCCCGACACTCCCCAAGCAATTAAATTGTCAATTTCGCCGGGCGGCAAGTAAAGCGCGCGGCCCCGGCTTTTTAACGAGGCCGCGCGGGAACAAAGCGAGTGATTCTCCGATCGTTAAATTTCAGAGGCAAGCCCCGCGCGAGATATCCCATCAATGGGTAATCGAAAAGCACTTGGCCGCGCCGCGGCTGCCGAGCTTTCCCCCCCCCCCCCAAAAAAAAAGAAATAAATCCAGAAAAAAAAGAGTAATATGTGCCGACTTGCCTCCCCGCACCCGCGAAAGTAAAATTTCCGAGGGGGAAACAAAAATGTCGGGAGCGCGCGTGAGAGCGTGAAATCTTAACGCGGCTCTTAAAAAAAAAAAGGGAGAACCCGGCGATTCTCTCCCGCGGTGGCACTCGAGCGCCGTCATCCACATTTCTCCGCGTTATCCCGGGGAATTTAAAATCCCAATCAGAGCGCGCGGACTTTTTGCGGGCGGAATTAACCGCGAGCGTAGAGTGGGGGTGAAAAAGAGGGCAAGGCGAGAAGCCGAGCGAAAAGCAAACAAGAGCCCGCGCCGCGCTCCTTATCAAAACTAAGAGCCGGCCGTAAAAGTTAACGGGCCGCTCACGAGGAGGCAAATTATCCCCTAATCCCCGGGCCTTACCCGTCCTGATGCACTCCTCGCTCTGGCACATCTCCTTGTACTCGTGCCGCCCGAAAACGGCTATCTGCAGCGTGAGCGTGACGACGAGGGCAATCACGGCGACCGCGAGGAGCCCCACGACGATTATTAGCCTCGTCTCCTTGGCCCTGGGGTTCTTCTCGTCCCGGGCGTACTGCTGCTGCCTGCGCAAGAAAGCCAGCCTCGTTACTTGCGCGCCCCGGCTAATGTCCCCGCCTACGTACGGCCAGTCGCCCTCTCAGGGCCTCCCCCGGAGCCCGCGGCTTCCTCGGGCAAGCCTGAACTCCAAAGCCCGACTACGCACGCGACTACCCTTTTTTTTTCCAAGTCTGCCGGAAACTCAAGCGGCTCGTCGGCGCAACCGCCGCGTATTATTCCGAGTGGATCTGGCCGGAAACCCAACGTTCGCGTTTGCCAGGAGCACAAAAAAAAAAAAATTAGGTGGAAGAGTCAGGTGAACGGAGAAAAAGGTAAATTAAAAATAAGAAAGTAACGCGGTGTGGAGCCTTTGGTTTTTACCCGCTCACGTGCCTGTGAAGCTCGGGCGGTCGGATAAGCTGCGCCGTAAGCGCGTGGCGGGCACACAACTTTGTTACGAAGTTACAAGGTAGTATACAATAACGGCAAGAAACAGATCTATCCTGTTATCTCTCTTTGTGCGCCGGCCGCTCATCCGAGAGCCTCGGATTTTCCCTCTTAATAACGGGCCCGCGTTCCTTTCCCGACTTCATTCTGACTCGTGCATATTTAATGCAAAATACACTTTTTCACGGCGTTATATTACAAATAAATTTTTTTTTTTTTAGACTCCCTTCGCCACCTTTGAGTTGGGCGAACTCGGGCTTCCGCCGACGAGCCGGCCGGCACTGCGGTGGGCCAGGAGAGCCGGTCTAATTTCTTTCCCCCGAGTTTGCGCGGCGGCTTCAATTTTAACGGGACGCACGCGCCCCCGGCCGGCCGGTATAAACAATCTCGCGTTACGGCCTATTATCGCGCTTTCACGCGGCCGTCTTTTTGTTTATGAATACAACGCGCCGGCAGCGGCCGCGAGCCCCGCGTCCCCGCAATGCGAGGAATATTAACAATTAATAGGCCATTAAACAATTTATCATCATTAAGCATGGCGGTTTATTTACGAGGATCATTCCCGCGTTATTTATCGGCCGAGGAACGACTGTCGTAAAATATACCGCACTCTTTAATGTGTAATATTGAGCGATAAATTAATCCCCCAGCTTTCACGGAAGCTCCTTTGAAATTTATAACCTTCGGCTGCTGCTGCTGCTGCTGCTGCTGCTGCTGCGATGCGGCCCGGCGCTCTTTTATCCCATTGTCGTTTGACACAAGTTAGCCGGTTATTACGAGAGATTTTCTATTTCCTCGCGCGCGTGCGCCCCGGCCTTTTCCCCCCGCGGCGGCCCCGGCGACGACGGCCCTCACCGCCACGGAATTAAATTAATCTTTCGCGGAGTTTGCGCGCCGGAGAGCCGGGACTCCGGGGGCGGTGTAAAGAAATACACGAGGGCGGATCCATCAATGTCGGGGCAATGTAAAGGGGTCCCGGCCTCGCGTATTCCCCGGCGCCGCGGCCGGCATCTTTCAAAAAGGCGCCGCGGCCATTTTATAAAATCAAACGTGTCATCGCTCAAATCAAAAGTTCCCGGCGCCCTCGTACATCAACTCGACGACTCCGCGGCCTCGGCAACCTCCGCCGTCTTAATGGAAGGAAAAATAAAAGATTAATTTCGGCCAATGTATGCGCCCTGTCCGCGGTGAAACTTATACTCGCTCTCCGAGGGGGAAACAAAAAAAAAAAAAAAAATGTGCCCGCTGAAAGGTACCCGGCGTACCGAATTATGTCGCGTGATGAAAACGTCCCGGGGAAAAAAAAGGGGCGCGCCGCAGCCGCAGGAGCTTCTTAGCCGCGGGGCCTTTTAAAAGCGCGCGTCCCCGAGCCGAGCCGCGGGGAACAAAAGGTAGCCCATAAGGGTAATTGCTCGGCCGGGCGGAGAAAAAAAAATAAAAAAAAAGGAAACGTTCGACTTTGTTCGCGAGGGGGTGGCCAAAGTGGGCGCTTCAATCCGAGGAAAAAGGAAGCCTCGAACTAATAAAGAGGCCATCCGTCTGGGCGCAAGAACCGGGGGAACAGGTGGGCGCGCGCCGGTCCGCCCCGGCCGAGATATGCAAAACCGCGGCGAGACGTCGAGGGGGAGGGCCCTCGAGCCGGCCAACTTGGCCCGCGGCGCCCCGAGGTCTTAAGCGATATCCGGCTCCCCGCTGCGTTATCTCCGCCCCTGCCGCTGGTCCAGATGAGTCCTAATGGCCGGCAGTCGGCCACCGCCGCCGGGTCTTATACTCACCAGGTCGCCTGGACGGAGCTCCTCCTCGGCTCCTCGGCCCCATTGCTCTCCGGGTCGCTGACCTGCGCCAACAAAGCCATAGGTGTACTCTCAGTCGCGCAAATTAAGTGTGCGAAAACGCAAGGGGGGGGCTTCAAAGCGCCAACGCGGATTTAACGCGCGATTTCCGGTGGGAGGGGGCAGGTGAAACGCAGCCGCCGGCCCGGGAATTCGACTTTTAGCCGAGTCCCCGGGCCGAACAATTTAACGGCTTTGGCGGCTTTCGGAGTGCACGCGCCAGGGCCGCCAGGGCTTCCTTGGTAATGAGGAAAATTTGATTCCGCGGCTTGCTTATTGCCGGGCGGCGCCCGGCTCCTGCCGCGAGTTTTTCTTTCGACAGTCCTCGGCGTCGCCGCATTCCCCGAATCCAACCGCCCGACTCCCCGACACGATTCGATCCCGTGCTCGGGAGGGTCCGACTCTTCCGGGATTATCAAACTTTCTGTTATACGGCTGCTGCTTGTCGGGAAGTCACCTTGACAGTTAATCATTGACTCGCTGCTTCAACTTTCGTATTAGGCTACGGGAATGCGCCTCTTGCGCTTGACTTTCCGTACACTAAATCACACGAATTTGAAGCAGTACGCATGATGAGCTTCATTCTGCTGAAATACCTTTTATTTTTCTTTGCAGTTTTGCTTATTTCTAACTTAAACTAAGTTTTCAATTGCTCTTCGATTTAATTACTAGCTTCAAACGTCAATTTTATTCTACACAAATATTTAGTATTTATAATAACTTAACTTATATGTCTCCAAATTATATGGAGATCCTTAAATATAAAGTAAAATCATCTAACATTCAAATTCCTAATACAAATTTTGTTACAGTAACGGCTCATACTAGAAAGAATGATATTCTTAAGAAGCATCAATGAACTTACATGGAAAGTTGGAGGAAAATTAAAAACAAACGTTTAACATTGCCTTATAGTTTTTACTCTATGATTTATAATTATTCAATTACATCATTAAGTTATAACATAAATTTTTAATAGTTTCAGGTATAGTTTCAAATACGGTTTCAAGAGTAACTTCAAGTGAAAAAAAAGCTTATGGCACAAAAATTGCATTACTGGAAAGAAATGTACTGTAAGATGTGTAAGATAGCGTTCAATCATTTTGGTTTCAAAGACGCTCAAAACACTGCAAAATGGATTTTGGGTTAAAGAAAATTGCGTTTAAAATAACGACAAGCATTAAGTTAGGGAAAAGCTGAGACTTATTTCAATTTAATTAAATTAATGTTTACTCTTCTTCTTAATTTATCCAAATGAGTTTATATTCTACAGAAGACAATGCAATACAGAATAATAAGATTATAAATAAAAATATTATAAAGCATCCAAGTTGACTATGTACTTTAATTTTACTGTGTATTTTAATTAAGTTTTAAATGACTATTAACCCATTTTAGTGTATCATAATAAAATTATTTCTAAAAAAATGATGTCATTTTTATTATAATTGTATTTTATTATATTTCCAATTATTAACCTACATTAAACAATGTTAAATAATTCCAATACTCTACGCTGATTTCTTTTATCTATTGCTTAATATTTATTTAAAAAAGTTATTTTTAAAACAATTTAATAATGTTTACTATCGTACATTTGTATTGCAGAAAAAGAAGGTGACTTTTCAACTGATAGCAAACTTCAAATTAATTCGAGTATTGCTGAATTACTAATGGGTAAGAAAATATCAATTGTATTAATATTATAATCTCAGTATAAATAAACTGTTGTGTTGCTTTTTTATTGGATTATTATTATCACATTCCAGTTTATTTAGAGTAATTACTTAATAATATGCCGTAGTTTACTAATTATAAAACAAAAATGTTTTAGATGATGATAGTTTAGAAGCTAAAATTATTAATAAACTACGCAAGAAAGGGCATTCTTTGGCATCAAATCAATCAGAAGATAGATGTAATAAAAATGATCTTCAGAGATCTGTTTCCACCACAAGCATTAAACATAAAAATAAACGCAAAGGCAGTAACTCTTTCTGTAAGTATTTTTCAAAATATGAATAATAATCTATTATTAATAAATATGACATATTAAATATTGGTATTTTTATAGCTACAAAAGATCTTATAAAGTGGCACTGTGTAGTTTGCAAGAAAACCGAAACAAAAACTTTTGGTGTAAAATATATGATTTGCTGCGATAAGAGAACAATATATCAATGCGCAAGATGTGATGTGAA
Organism: Sycophaga agraensis; assembly: GCA_018906755.1. NCBI lineage: Eukaryota > Metazoa > Arthropoda > Insecta > Hymenoptera > Pteromalidae > Sycophaga > Sycophaga agraensis. The sequence goes on from JACCIE010000004.1 coordinate 4,360,910, forward strand.
TTACATCAATTACTCCTCTATAGTAACACATTTAAGATCATTAGTATGCACTAAAGAAGAATCGAAACAATCTTTAACAAGTCAATCAACTGCCACTTTATCATAATTGAAGGATTTTTAACTATCTTAAACTTATTAAGAAAATGAAGAAAAGTGTATAAATGCGTTTTTAATCATGTCAAAAATGTTAAATATCTTATGTTTTACTTTACTTTAGAGATTGTTATAAAGAAGTGTACGCTATCGAATTTTAACCATTTAAACGAGCGCAGTGCGTAATACTAATCAATGTAGCAAAAATGTTGCGATCATCTATTATATTTTTATACGAATGTTGTATTTGAGTGGATTGCAGTAATCATCTTAAAAAATGCGAGCGGAAAGATGGCAGGGCAAAAAAATTAAGAAGACCGCGTAAAGTCAGAGTTTCCATAAGGAGCTTAAAAGTATAACGTCTCCCGGCCATTATGCGGCTGTCTAATAATACTCTCTCATAAATCCTCCTTAGTTTGGTGCGTGAAGTGAAATCTCAACGAAGACTGCGCTTTTTTTCTATCTCATCCAGATTTAAGTTTAATAAATTATTGCCGAGCATCCATCAAGCGCGGAGATCGACATCGCGCGCCCCCCACACGCCCCGAGTACTTATCTCCATTGTGAGTCGAGCGGAGATATTTCACGGAGGTCGTTCCTATTAATGCATTACCACGACGGCGCGAGCTTGCGGGGGAATAAAAAAAAAAAAGAAAAGTAAAATACATAAATAAGATATGCTCGCGTAGGGAAAAATGCAGGCATGAATAATGCATCGTAGGGAGTATAATGGGGACGCGCCGACGAAAGACTTGGCAAAATAAGTGGCCGCGCGCTCGCGTTTAATTTCCTTGCGCTCATATATAATGCGCTTTCAATCGGAGCTAGCCTCGCTGCCGCCTTTTATTTCGCTGCGGCCTGGCCCGGGGATCTCGCATTGTCGCCAAGCTCCGCGCTTTTCGCTCTCCGCGCAATGCGCTTATGTACGCCTTTGACTCTGAGTTTGTTGTATGCGCGGCTCAGTATTTACATTGTAATTTAAAAGCGTAATAAATCTTTCGTTTATGCACAAGTTCTTTGATCCCACTTCAATGGCCTGGCCTGTTTAAACGGTCAGCGTGAGCACAAGTGTCTCTTTGATCGGCCAGGCAACTTTGCACGCCAACTGCGCACTTTGATATGCCTTCGAGGAGCGATGATTTTTGACCAACAACAACACAACACCTCCCGTGCATATTATTCGGGGCGAGTCGCGCCAAATTCCCCGGTCGCTTCTTCAACCCGTGGAGAACCCCCTGAAATTTTGATAAAACGATGCCTCCTCCGCAGGCATTCCCGGGGCGATATTTCTTGCCGGGGCTCCTGCGGCGGCACAGAGGCGCCGGGCGGTATAAAAAAAAAAATAAAAGGAGACAATTGCTCAGCGCGCGGGCAAGAGAGAGAGAGAGAGGAGACGGTACAAACAGGAGGTGGCCGCGCGCCGGCGGCTGATCCTTAATCGGAGGAAGCTCGGCCATCCGTCAGCCGGTCCAGGAAAAAGCCTCCGCCGCGAAATCTCGTGACGAATGGGGGGGGGGAGGGTCGGGCTATCGCGCCTCCTTAATCGCTGAATTACGTCTCAATTAAGCGTGCGGTGGCCAGTAATCGGCGGAGTGGGGGCCGAGTAGTTTTCGGTATGAGCCCCGTAAAGGTGATTTAGCATTATCTGCCGCGCGCCGGATTAGTCCCAGCCGGCGGGATTTATCGGCGCGGCGACGCGTTTACCGCTCCCGCTCGATTATTGAATTTATCCGGGGCGTTTTCGGCGGGCCTTTTGTCAGTGGCTCCTGATCGGGCTTTCGAATTTTAACGGAGCCGCCGGAAGTTATGCGGAGGCTTTAACCGCCGGTGTGCCGGTTGAGAGGCATCTGGTATTCCCTGGGCGTTTAACTCGAATGCTGCTTGGCTTGTATAGTTTCTTCGTAACCGTGGAATTTTAGCAGCCGCTAAGTAGAACAATATAACCATCAATGGAAAATTTACCGAGCAGACGCGATAATGAAAACTTATTGATTATTGTGTCAGCTCAGCCGATCGAATGCTAGTTCAAGACTTTATATATTTCTCTTTGAGTTTCCCCGTGATTTAGAAACGAGAGTAGATATTAATTTGTGTCACGCAATGCTAATTCGTTCGCCTATTGTGACCCAAAGTTTTATCCTCGGACGCTATCAACCGAGATTTAGACGGTTTTCAACCGCAACAAACGTTGCTAATCAAAATTAAATAAACGGCCAGTCACAGTTAAGATTCAACGAGGGGACACATGCTCGTGGATTTTTGCATAAACTCCGGAGGCACCGCTCGGCGGCCTTGATTCGAAGAGGCGTTTAGGTCCCCGAGCAATTAGGAGGCTGCGGCGGGGCGGGCGCGGGCTCCCCCGGAATGCGGCGGCGACGGGCGGCCTGGGGCGCCCGAGGCATTCAAATTCGCGGGCTGAAAAAGGGGGCGGGGGGGGGTCTGACGAGACGTCGATATAAAGTGGCTGCAACTGGGCCGTTCACCCCGGCGCGGGCGGCAGCTATCTCGGGCGGCGCGGCTGCTCTCCCCCGGGGAGGGAGGAGGAACTCGCTGCGATATTGGCAGTCGCGCTCGCGCGCGCGCCAGTTCCTCCGGCGGATGGAATCGACGATGCCATTATCTCCCTCTGGCTCCGGCTCCCTCGGCCCGGGGATGAAAGGACGGGAATAAAAGAAACGGGGACGCGGTAGGACACGGCCGGGCCTCCATCTGCCCGTACGAGCGGCCCCCTCTGTAATATCGCGTGTATATATATATACTGCGCGGGACCGGCTGCCTGCCTGCCTTCTTTTTTTTATCTTCCCGCGGGCCGTCGCCGCGGCAGGCACACAGGGCTGTCATTCTCAGGGGCGCCGGGAGCCCGCCGCGGGCCTAATTAGCGCCAGCCGGCGATCAAAAAGCGCCCGGGCGCCCGGCTAAGTGGGCAAAGTTGATTAAGTCGCGCCCAAGTGCCTCGGCGAACTTGCCGCTCGGAGGCCTTTTCGGGATGGTTTTTCGATGGGCGGCTCGCGGCGCAGTGGGCCGTGACTTAGGCCCGCGCCCCGTGCATCGCGATAACCGAGCGGCCCCCGGCTTATCACGGCGCGTTAATGCGCCGCGCTCACGGGCTACGTGGGGAAAGAATTACCGCGGGATATATATTTGCTAGGGCTGACGGCGGCGCCCGTGGCCGGTCGAATCGATCTTTGGCGCGGGCCGGCCCGCGCGCTTAATAACCGCCCGCTGCTGCAGCGCTCCGGCGGGATGCTGCGCGCGCTCGTGCCGCCGTCTCGATAATCAAGTGTCGCGCCCGCGCCGTTGAGAGGCTTTGCGCAATGCGCCCCGCCCGCCCGGCTTATCTCCCTCTGCCGTTCTCTCGGTGTTCATGCACGGCTCTTTCCAAAACTTTCCTTATCTCCATCTACGCACTACAATCTCGGCTACGAGCAATTACCCGGCTCCTCCTTCCTCCCTTTCAATTTATCCGGCGTAGATTTCTGAGAAATCCCGATAATCAACATGTTTATCTCTCTCGGGAGAGAGAGAGAGAGAGAGATGGCGCATGATGCTAGATGACGCGAGGATGCAGGGAAAGAAAACCGCTCTCCTAATAGAATTATTTTTTATCTGCGCAGGCGCTGCCGCCACCGCCGACGACGACGGCGGCGAGTCACTGCCTGGTAATTCCATCTGCGCCTCGTTCAAACAAGGAAAAAAGTCATTTTGCCAAACGATCAAACGGAATAATGCGGACGTTCGAATCTTTGATCTCGTTGAGGAGCCCCGAGATTCGGATCCCGTCGGCCGCTCCTCGAGAGGTAAATATATTCTACCGATCCGCACGAGTCCTTTCATTAGGCGGCCTTCGACTATATATCAGAGGCTTGCTAATCGCGCGCCTCCTCCCCTTTGCCCCTCCGAAAACACAGCTCGAGCACCATTATATTCGGCCGAGATAATGGTCCAAGCAGGCGAAGAACCGGGTGCCACGGGACTGCGAGTGTTTGATCTGCGACGAGGACTCGATGCGGGCGCGGCTCGCGCCCTAGACACGGCCGCCTCCCCCGGGAGGGCCGACCTCCCATCACCGAGGTCGTCGCGACTGCGTTATTGTTCGCGCGGCCCAGTTAGCCGCTCGCTTAAAATTGTTCGCGTAAGTGCATTAAAAAGTTAGGCAGGCCGGCAAGGTTTTCTCCTCCGGCCCTAATGCTCGGGGCGCAAACAAAAGTCCCGGGTAAACTCGCTCCGGGGCCGGGAGGAACAGGCCACGGCTCCCTGTAAAACTGCTTAAAGCGCCCCGGCGGAAGTTACGCGGCCGACGAGGACGACGACTCGATTCCCGGGCGCGATCAAAGGCCCTCCTCGAGACAATGCACTCGGCCGAGCGCGACAACCCGGGCACGTGTGGGCGCCCCTTGATAAAGCCCCGGGGGCAATTATATCGGGAGAGGGCCAACTCTCGCCGGAGTGAATCGTCGTCTCGAGGTGTGCCTCTGCGCGCGCGCGCGCGCCCGGGGGAAAATCGCGTAAACACACTCGGCCGAGCCGCTCGCCGAGGGTGGGGCGGAATTTATCATCGGGAAAATTCATGGGCCGTTACTCCGTCTAATTTTCCGGGGCCGGGGCCGCCCTGAGACGGCCCGCCCGCTGCACTTACATAGCGCCCGGGAGTTTTATGCCGCGGCGTTTCATACAAATGACGCTGTAATTTACGATCGAGCGTTTTAATGATCCGCCCGCCGGGGGGGGTGGGTGGGGCGCGCGCGCGGGGGAGGCGCGGATGCTCCCGGTTTACACGTGCGGCTATGGGATTTTTGGCTCGCGCCCCGGGGACGTTTACGAGGTTCCGAGCTCTGGGATTGCTTTTCTTTTCGCCGTTTCAGCCGCCGCGCTCGATCGGCAAATCATTTTAACCGTGTAATTGACGACTAGCCGCTCTTATACTGTAGCCGCTCTTATAGCTGTTATTATTAAATTACGGATACCCAAGCCATTTCTTTTTATTTACCCTTCTTTTTTTTATTATTATTTTACGAATGATCGGAGGGTATAGTAGTCGATTGAAGGAAGTTCTTCAAGCAGCTCTCGTGCCTCTAACTTTCTCAGGGCTAAAGTTCGACGTGGCTTTCGCATAAATACGTTTTAATTAACCACTGACTAATTTTTGCAAGAATTTTTCTCGATAAATTTTTTACAGACTAATTTAAATTTAATTAAAAAGCGAAGCCGCATAATGTAAATCGTTTGATTCGGAATTACTTGTAAAAGTATGAATAAATAATAATCCAATGTAATCTTTTACCTTTTATCAGAAAAGCCAATCGTTATAAAATTAGAAATAAAGTCATAAAATATATTTTCTGCGGCATTTGAACGTAGTATTGTGATTCAGAAATAAATCATTTATTTTTAATATATATGCACATGTGTCATACTTCATGTATAATACACATAGTAGAAGACATTCATAATTCACTTCTCTTCTTCAAGGGAAATCGCTCCAAGGCAGTAATGGATCTCAATTACTTAATGTTCAGCCTGAGACATGTAAGGACGAGAACATGAAAATAATATGAGCGTAAAAGCACATGATTGATTTAGAAAATAAATTAATGTGCAAAGGCTTTCGAAGGAAATTTTGTATATTCTATGCATTTGCTTAAACTGACCAAGCGTGTAATTACCCGGAAGATATATATCCACCAACGTAAAAACACGTAATTGAACGTTAATTTATGTTTTCTCTACGGCGTTTAGATGAAAAGATTAGCGCGCTAGAGAGTCCATTAGTTGAATATTTAGGAAACGGCCATTAGACGCATCACCGCCTGAAACTAGGTCGGAAAGCGAAGAAAGGCGAAAAATGAAAATCTGTGTCGACTATAAAAAAGTGCAAGGCGTCATGCAAGAAATATCTCTCGCGGCGCGGCGGATTATTTCATCAACACAATAGCCGCGCGCAACGCAGCGCCGACAGACGACGCGCGGCCGAACGATCTAGACGATTTACGTAAGGGGCCAATCCGCCGAGCGCGCGCCAAGGGCCAATTGAGTCCGCTGCGCGACAGATGGGGCCAATCGCCGAATAGGGCACGCGTCCCTTCCCTTTTTTTTTTGTACGGGGAATCCCCCCCGCAGAAGATTTACCGAACGTGTCCATGTACCGAAAATCGCGTCCTTGTGCACATGTACAGGCGCGCGCGAGCCATCCGCGGCCTCGCGGCGAAATTGAAAGCGTTCGAGCCGCGGGGGCCGTAAAGGTCGGTGCATAAATCCCGCGGAACGATCGGCGGAGGAAAAGTAGGCGGCCGATAAATCAGCCGGGCGCATCCATCCGCGCCCCTTGATTACGCATGCAGCCGGCCCTCGTAAAAGCCCGCGTGTTATATTTACGCCGCGGGGGTGCGGGCCGATCGCCGTACACATGTAGGTATCCAGCAATCGGCCCGTCGGCGGGACTCTCGTCCCGGGCGGCCAAGCGGCGCGGACGGCGGAGCGCGACGGCCGACCGAGCGCGACTGCTTCCACTGGGCCGACGCCCGGGGATATGTCCCTCGGGGGGAAGGAACTTGGACCGGTATATACATATATTGGCCCTTTTTATTTTTTTGTTGTTCCGCTGCTTGTCCGCCTTTTTGAGGAGCGCCGCACACACACACACACATATATATGTATACGTACGTATGTACGTAGGGGAGTGTAATCAGGAGAAAAGAGGATTGTTTTGCTTGCGTCGGGCGGCGCGCGGTGCAGTTTGCCGAGCTAAATCCGCGCCCGGATATCCCCCGAAATTGCCACTTACTTATTGACACTGGGCGCCGGGGCCGACGCCGCCTCAGCAGGAGTTTGTAATGAAAAACTGCTTACTCGGCGATACACTTTTTATGAAGTTGCAGGTTGAGAATACGTAAACATAACTTATCAAGTTGCCCCTAGCATAATGGAACTTTATGAATGGGTCCAAAGTTTCCAGACTCCCGGAAAAATGTCCAACTCATTACATCTTCAAACTTTTAAGAGGCTGCGCTTCCTGAATATATTATATTATCCTGATTATCGTGCCTTCTGCAGGCCCCACGTGCGCCTATACGTATATACTACTGTTGGCCTGGATTATAATATTACTACTTTTCGTTATTATAATTGTTGTTCTTGGCAGTATATATTGCCGTCCAAAGTATTGTCTCGGCCGCTTGAATACCGCAGCGCGCGACCGGTAAATATAAGCGCTTTAGTCGAAAACCGCTTCACTCGCCGCTTTTTGCACAATATAATTTTAAAACAATGCCGCCGGGTAAACACTCGTGCGTTCCCGTTACAAAATGAATATACACGTCGTCACTATATTTCACTCTCTCATTGTCTCCCTAGGGCTTTGTCCCCTAAACCGCGCGTCGCTCAGACTTGTAAATGCGCGAGCAGAAATTTTTAATCTAAATACAATCGATAGGGGCCACCTTTGCTTATGCAGAGCGTCGACTTCAATTTTTATATCTGCCCGGTTCGATGCCCCAATAGTGACAAGATGGCGGGAGCTGGAGAACCGTCGGCCCGCTCCGTTGGGCTCGTGCAAGGTTGGCCGTTGAGCAAACGTAATCCCAGTAAGACAATCAGTACACGTGCCCGTCGTGTTTCTGTATCGCGCTAATCAAAGGAACGACTATTTTACAGCTGGCATGTATCGCGCAATTAAAATTTTAATAGCACTCGTGGATATTATAACCGAGGAGTTAATTTTGTTGTCAAATTAACGTGTTTAATCATACAAAACCTGGAATCAATCAACACGGCCGACGCAACACAAATAATAGAAATAATCGATTCAAGATACGATCGTCATATTTTTTTGACGACTCATCAGTTATCTAATCTATGATTGGACCGATCTAAACAATCGAGAAAAAACTCATTTGAATCTCCGGCAGAGAGCGGACGCGTCAAATTGCGCGGGATTCAGCTCTGTCGTCAGTGATTTAACGAGCCAACTAAAACTCCTCGGCACCTATGTATGAAACTGCGATAAAAGTAATTTCAGTGTTTACCCATATATTAATACCGTTTACGGACGCCCAGGCAAAAGGTCCCGATCCCTCGGTGGGGGGTGGCGGATGGGCATAATCCCCGAGTCGATAATAAAAAAAAAAGACCTACATAGTTATCCCCGGCGAGGGAGTTTTTTTTTTTTAATCGCTTTATCACGGCGTAATTGAAACGACGCCGGTAAAACAAAGCTCCGCGGCGGCCAACTAAAAGTCCCTGATGCCGCAGTTTCGCGCGGGGAGACAAGACCGACCGCGGCTAATCCGAACGAGCGGGTACATAATCGAATCAGCGGCCGTCGCCGGGAGCCGCGCTAAGCTCGAACCGGCGGCGAAAAATCGCGCGTATATTCGATTAAAGCGGCCTTTGATCCACGCGCGCGCGCGCGACAAAAAGAACGGGGCTTCATTATTCGGAAGATTGGGCGCGTGCGCGCGGCCCAGCCGACAAAAGGGAAACGATCGCTGCGTCAATTTACATCCCGGCCGACTCGATTAACGTCGGGATGGGGTGCTCCGTTTTTTTTCTCCCTCGACTATGGTCGCCCCCGCCCCGCCCGCTTTGACGGCTCATTATCGAGGCTATGGGCGGGCCGGGCTTTCATAACCGGCGCATTATGTCGGCCCGCGCGAACTGTTTGCCTTACTTTTTTTTCTCTTCTCTTACACCGGGGATAAAGCGCGCGCGTAAAAGTTCTTTTTATCGGCTCCGTGGGAAATTTTCCATTCGATCCGCGGGCCGGCAGCGGCCGTTAATTAATCGGATGCGCCGTCTTTCGGTCCCGGGCTTTCTCAAAGGGGGTCGGCAATTGATCGGGCGGGGAGTGGCCCGGGGGGGGGTCTAATTAAGCGCCCGGCGCCCGGAGATTAAACTTGTAACGCGAGATTATATTGATAAAGAGTGCGCGGGCGGTGCTAATTGAACGGGCGCGCGACAGTCGCTCGAGGGGGGGAAGAGACGTATCTCCCGCGTGCGCGCCGTCGCATTACGCGCGTAATTCGCATCGAGTAGAATGAATTACGAAGGCAATCGCTCGGCCGCGCGTTGTTTAATAATGGGCCGCGCGTCGCGGCGGAGCGCATTATGCGCGTCAATCGGCCGACGATTACGATATATATATAGCGCGGGCCACTTGAGTTTCGCGAGCCGGCCATTGTCGCGCGCGGCCGCACGCGGGTATAATTATCGCGATCGCGCTCGATTCGGCAGCGTCGCCGTCACTCTTGTCACGCAGCTCGGGGCGTGATTCTTTATCGCGTATTTACGTACACGCCTTCGATTAAGCGGCAGAGGGGTTTTTTAAAAAAAAAAATGGCGAATTACCGGCCGGGCCATCAATTATACCTCGTTTTATCGGGAAAAAAAAAACAATGTAGAGCCCGCTTAGTTTGTAATAAGGCCCGGGGGGATATACAGGGCCGATTCATTATCGCGCATAGGCCGGCCGTGTGTATACGAGCGCGCTAATTAAATTTTAAAGACGGCTTCTTTTTTAACGGGGCGTCAAAGCCGTCTCTGTCGCCGGGGCTAATTAGCCAGCGGCTGCATTTTCTCGATGCTATATATATATATACACACGCGAGACGCGCCCGCGCGCGTTACGTGTATTATCAGTCAGTCAACCAACACACGTGGCCGCGGCCCGTGAGAGCACAGAGAGGCCATTGTCGTCGCGTCCAACCGATCGGAACAAATCGTTTTTTTCGGAGCGCTGTTAGGCCGACTGCAAGTACACGCACGATATATACACGCCTGAGTCAGGGGGCCTATAAAGCAATGTGGATCGCGGGCAGCTTGGCATTGTCTCCCGAAGGCCCCTCGATCTTATCCTTAACGATTGTTCGGAGCGCCTTGGCTCCGCGTTGAATCACACCGTCCCGATTGGAAAAGGGAATCCCCCCGGGCTGTGTGTGTGTGTGTGTGCCCGCCCCGTCCCCCGGAAAACCCCGCGACCTCCTCTTTTTTCACGCTGAGCTGTAAGCCTCCGCGGAGGGGGCGCGTGTGCCCGCGTCACAGGCGATTGCCGTCCGCGGCAAGGACGCGCCGATTGCCGGCTTGTGTGCGCGCGCGATCCCGTCGGGGCCTAATGGCTTTCGCCTTGCGATATCCGGCCGGGAGGATCCGCTCGGTTGGGCCGCGCGGCCTCCGCCGATCGCCGCGCATCATCGGCCTTGGCTCTTCGCGCCCGTCAGCCGATCCTCCGTCTAAGGGCGCCCGCGGCCCCGTTTGTCACGGCCCCGGCCGCTGACTCAGGAGGCTACCGCGAGTCGCTTCCGATCCCCCACAGCAGAAAGCGCCCGGGCGCCCGCGAGGCGTCCTTGATAAATCCCCGGGGCCCCGCGATAAATCAGCCGCGGGGGCCGCGTGTATCATAAAGCGCCGCGGCGATTAACACGGATGGGGGCCGGGCGATGCATCATTTTCCCGCGGTGCCGGGGGATCGGCAGGCCAAACAATTACCCCCGAAGAAATCCCCGATCTGTGTGTATGTGTATGTGTCGTTAGATTTATTCCGTTTTATACATACATATATGTGTGTATGTGTACGACCGAAAAAAAGAAAGAGAGAATCCGGGCCGCGGGCGATATGTATATATAACGCGATCGCGCAATTAATTTCGCGGCGCGGGCCCGTGAGAAAGGAGGCGACGCCCGTTTTATTTTGACGCGGGGGAAATGAGATGCGAACGCGAGGGCCGGGACGTTAATGCCGCGGCGCCGGCGCGGATTAAAAACGGATAGGACGCCCGGGCCCGAGGACGACGCAGCTGCGCGGCTTTGTTGTCCGGGCGGCTTTTATAACGGGGCGCCGAATCCCGCCCCGGGCGCCACTCGCCCAAGGAGTCGCCCGGGGCCGTTATAACGACTCGCGTCTCGCCCAACTTTTATTATTATCATTGTTATTATCGTTATTATTACTCTCGTATCCATATTCCGCGCTGGCCATTTTTTTTTTTCAACCCCCCGGGGAGGTCGAGGATCTCCGATCTAGGTGTATATATGTATATGTACGCCGGGCGTTAATCATTTCCGGCCGGGCCGCCGACCTTTAATTTCCGGGCGATATAAGCGATAGCGCGTATACATCAAGCCGCTTAAGCCGCCTATTTGGCCGCGGTGCGGGGGCAACTTTCGAGCGGGGCAAAATGCTTACCTTATGGCCGTACCGCGTATAATTTGCGAAGCGGCCCGCCCGCAAAGCGAGAACTTTTACCGCGGGCCATATAAATCCCCGGGGCCGCGGGACGCACGCGCCGCGGATTATGGAGGTATGGCCCGGGCGCGTGGCCGAACTCCCGCACTCGGCCGATGGCCTTCCCCTCGAGGGATAAATATAAGAAAGTACACTCGGTGCGTACGCGGCTGACAGAGTCGGGCCAGGATTTTTAATCTACGTTGCAGTAGGTTATATATATATATCCCGGCGCCGCGAGCGACGTGCCTGAAGAAAAAGGAGGCACGAGTTGTACGCCTCGGAAATGCATATATACGTCCCGGGAGGACGAGTGGCAGAAAGGAAGCCGTTAGCGGCGGTGCCCCTTCCGCGGGAATAGTGCAATAAGTGAGCAGCTGCGAGGGTAGCCCCCAGAGGTCGCGGGGCCGCATCTCCGCGGGCCGGTCTTTAAGCCCGAATTAACGGATGATCAATTATGCCGGGATCCCCGGGGCGGCCCGGGGCTACGGCCCCGCACCCAGCCCCATTGAACGGCCTCGGCTTTTATTTCCTCGACGGAGCCCCCGGGCGCAAAGTTCCCGGCGATTTTTCATAATTTAACGCGGCCGCCCGCTCAAAGAGAGTAAAATTATAAAAAAAAAGAAAATAAAAAAAAAACTTAACGAAATAAAAAAAAAAAGAGGAACTGAAATTGAAAGGGTTAATTCGTCATTTTCTCCGTCCTTTTTTTTTCCTTTTTTAACGAGCTTATGCAGAGTTCATCATCATCGGGGAGGGGTGGGGGGGGAGAGTCTAATCTAGCCGGCGCTCAAAGGGGCCTCCCCTCCTCCTCCTCCTCCTCCGCGATCGGGGCGCTGGCGGGCCACTACTACTCGCCGGAGCGAGGCGCGCTCAATCGGAGCCTCCGCCGCCGGGATCAATGCGCCGCAGTGTCTTCGGCCGTGCGACAGTGTCTCCATTATTCGCCGGGGGGGGCCGCCCCCACCTGCCGGCCTCGCGCCCTTTTTTTTCCTACGTCCCGCCTGGCGTTGATCTGTGTCAGGGAGATAAACGGCCATCCGAAGCCGGCACGCCCCCAACGTGTCTATATATATATATATATACATACACATCGTCTAGGATAGCTGGCGTTTCCTTCGGCTGCGACGCAGTTACGGCCTCGCTTTGTACTTGTTGCGCGGAATTAGAGGGCTCGGTCGAATTGCCCGCGTAAAGAAAGAAGACCGGGCTTTTATGCACGGCCTGGGGCGAGAGCCCGGGCCGAAATTGAATTAGAAGCCGGCGGCGCTCCCGAGGCGTTGACACGCCCGCGATCGACGACCCCCCCCCCCCCCTCCCCCGAATAAAACAAGCCCGCGCCGGGCTAATCACCGAGGAGGAATGCCGGGCGCCGGAGAAAGGAGCGCCGGGAGGACGAGAGTCGAGAGCCGCCGCCGATAGAATGCTAATACCCGCCTGCAGCCGATCGCCCGCGCGGTGCATTATACCCGCGATTATACATGCACGCCGAGTCAAGGGCACGCTGGGTATACGTACGCGTGGATATCGCGCCGAGTCGTTGGCCGCGTTTTATATTCGCCGTCCGCCCGGGGCCGAATCGCGGCCTACGCCAAGGCGGCCCCCCCTTGCTTCGATTTGCGATCCAAGCCACGCTTCCACTTCTCGATTGTCCTCCGGCTGTGTACATCCCAGATCGGCGAACCCGCACGCGGGCGACTTGTGTCGCGCGAAAGGTGCCCGTAACGGAACCCTTGAACGCGCCGTTGCCAAATCAACGGGGCGCCGCTAATCACAAGCCGGCGGTTCGGCCGAAAAATAGAAAAAAAAAAAACGGAATTGAAAAAAAAAAAATTGGTTTTTAGAACCGGTGATGATCGTTTTGTCGCGCGGGCCCGCGGGACGCCCGGGGGATAAATGTTTTCCGACTGAAAGAGGCCGCGAGAGCGCGCCGCCATGTGTCGCGCCCTCGGATTTCCCCGAAATTACACTTTACAGGGGCCGGCGATGGAGCGAACAATGACTCGCAGAGTGTTTTCCAGGGGCTTTGTTAAAATGCGCGCGCCCGCGCCAAATTTACAGGCAGATTTTACAGGCCTCGAGTATCGCTAAATAGAGATGCATCGGATTCTTCCGTCCTGCAGTTGTAGCCGACAATGGGAGGCACGCGCCCACTGAATTCCCTCCCGGTAATCGACAATTCCGATCGGCGAGAAATTTATAATAAAGCTTCAATTTAACCCGTTTTATCATGCGCTTAATAGCGCGACCGGGCGCGAGTCGAGTCCATATAGCGCCGGTACTTCTTCCACCGGAAATTATACGCTTCGACCAAATTTTATATACTTTTTTGGAAAATTTAATAAGATTAAGGATAAAAGAAGTGTAATATGTAATGGAACTATTGTCACATTCTTGATCCTCCTCGAGAATATGAAGTCGTCGTATCGCTTTATGCAAAGAATCTTATTCATGCTACTTTTCGAGAAATTCGCTTATTGAATTCGGCTTATTAAACATTTTTGCAGAATGGCAGATTAAAATACGTAAAAACTACATTTACGTTATCGCGTTGTTTTTAATTTCATTAATAATAATCCTCCCTATTGGAATGTAAATTTATCGCCAAGAGCGATGTTTATGTTATAAGAGTAGTCACGTATATTTTGGCGGGAAAATACCAAAGTAATATACTTTGTAGAGCGGAACGTGAGATTTTAATACAAAAATTATTATATTTAGGAATTTATCGACTCCCTTGAAAATCGCACGTAGGTAGTCGCTTAAATTTCCCGACGCGCCAAGTGAGCGCAGAGAGGAAGATCACAGTCCCCCGGCTCGTGAATATTACCTGAGTGCTTTTTCATCGACCTTTGTTACGTGCGCGGCATCTTTTTTTTTTCCCCCTATAGTGCACCTTTGCCGCGCGCAACTTCGCTTAACAAAAATTACTTAAGTCGATTTTTTCAATTCTACATAATCTCGCTCGCGCTTCCCGCGCTATCCTTACTTATGCGCGGCTTACACGGGCATTATGTAAATTTTACGGAAGAGATTTTAATATTTCGAGGCGCGCGCGGGCCCCGCGCGATATTTTTCTGTCTCTTTATTAAGAAAAAAACCGCGCACCTCGGCAAATGCGGGCTTCACTGTATATTTCACTATTAGCCGTTTGCTAACATCCATTTTTATGGATGCGCGCGGCACACGGCCAGCCGTTCGGAATCATTAGAATTAAAATTAAGAATCGCGCGGGTCGGGCGCTGCTTCTGTTGACGTCGTGGGGGCCGGATGACTGGGTGAAGTGCCTTCTAATGGCTCGCTATTTATAGTAAAACAGGTTGCCGAGTGCTTTTTGCTTTTACGTCTACACCTCGGCGGCCTTTTTTCCACTTTAGAGGCCTCTCTCGAATTAAAAAGCAGTGAACAATTCACGATTTAATTAGCTTTTTTTTTTCTATCTCTTGCCAATTCCCGTCGCCTAACTGATTCTTGAGCTACTGGCTTATATTTCGTAAATATATATCTTACTTTGCCGTGTTCCTGCGGCCGTGTGCGCGTACCAAGCGAGGCGAATAATGAGATCATTGCGCTGCATGCAATGATCCCATTAATTTTACTGCGCTTTTAAAGAGCAAGCATTCTGACCTCGCCGATTTTTTAAATTGCTCTCGACTTTGACAGTACATATCGTTGTAGGCTAACTTCTTCTGTGACAACATATTTAATAAGCATATGTAACGATTTGTATTTTTTTACAATTTTATGTAATTTATTCATTTTTTGTTACTATTTTTTCATCAAAATCTTTCTAATAAAATTCAATTGTGAAGTTAAACTAAAAATTACGACGAAACATTAATGCAAATTAGATACAAATTAATACATTAATACCAAAAGAAACTATTTTTCTTAAATTTGATTTAAAATGAACAAAAACAATTATTATTGCTATTCCATTTCAATTAAATAAAATTTTATTTTTATTTAATCATTTTTTTAACTAATTTGAACATCAAATAAAAAACAAGCAGTATAAACAAATAAACCAATCAATATATCTTTTTTGCAACTTTTAATTGTTTCGTTCATGATGTTGTTTTCTTTCATAACTGATTTACCTGGACTAATTCTTTGGCTAATTCTCATTTATTAAGTCCCTATATCTTTCGTACTTGTGTTAATAATAAATACTATTTAGTGCAATTCAATAAAAAATTTATAACGCTTTAAAAATTGAAATTTTTTAATTTAGATATTTTATTTTAACAATAAAGTTATAGATTAAATTAATTTTTTGACGTAATAGATTTTTGCATATTGGTAAACATGAAGAAGTTTTTGAGATTATTCTATTTCTTTAGAATGTTCAAATATGGAAATTTTAATTATATTTTTTGATAAATCGCAAAACTGCCATTTATACTTTTTTATCCTACATACGATCAAAAACTTTAAAAACATTTTCCGCATTAAAAAACCATTTTTATTAATTTGATTACGAAACGTAATGTTAGCTAATGTAACATTGAGTATCTACATCTTTGCAGTCTTGCAGTCGTTATAAACAGAATTATATTAAAAAGTAATAGGCAATAATTTATTTCACAGATGCACCATTAAGATTATATTTTGCATTTTTTTTAGTCAACCAAACTGGTGAATTTTCCCAAAGCGGTTCTCAGGAACCCAAGCAAACAAAGTTTGATTTCGAGATGTAAATAATATTTTTGGGGAAAAGGCGTTAAACAATGAATTTAATCCAACCCATATAAGCTTGTATATATTGTTTGTGGTTATTATATTAGTTTGCCCAAATCTTACCGTAATTAAATAAAAAAAAGTACTTTATTTATCTGTAGGAAGGCGAAGCGGAGTATACCGAGGGACATACATTGTAGAAGGGTTATTTTGTTATTACTAAGTATTTGTAGAAAGTCTGAAAATTCTAACCGAGGCTCGTGCATATATATACGTGTACTGTCTCCCGCGGCGCACAATAAACGCGAGGGCGCGGAGGAAAGGCGTTGTTTCCCGGCATCCCCGGGAAAGCCCGGCGCTCGGCGCGTTACTCTTCCGTCTAGTTGGCATCCGGCTTGGCGGCTGCGGGCTCCGAAAAAAGAGCCGCGGGAAGAAAGGAAGCCTTGCACTGGGTCAAAGTCGCGCGCGATCGGCTTTATATTTAGTCGCGGGTGACTCGGCGCGCGGCGACGGCGGCGGCGGCCTCCTCCTCCTCCTTCCTTCCTTTTTTCCTCCTCCCCCCCGCCCGGAGGAGCGGCCTTTTTATGCGCCCCCCCCCTCTCCCTCGCGGCTCTGCTCTCTCGCGCCCGTATATGCGTGTTTATTTTGCGCTTGTTCCAAAGTGCATCTATTATGCCAAGTAGGTTGTGAGCGCCGCGCGCTCGGAATTGATGGCGCGCGAAGAATATTTCGAGAGCGCGGTTAATGGCTCTCGAGGAGCCGGCGCTCCGCCGCGGCGAATATTTTCCCACTCGGCGGCTTGATTTGCGAGGCGGCCCGATCGATCCCGAATAAATGAGTTCCTCGCGGAGGAGCCGCGGCGACTTCCCCCCCCCCCCTGCCCGGCCCTGACGGTCCGTCAACGGCCGGTCGGAGCCTGGAACGCCTGCCCCCCCGGCGCGTGTTTACTTTGCAGCCGGTGGGCGTGTATATATATATATATGTACATCCCGCCGGAGCAACAATCGGATCGGTTATTATTAGCCGCGGCTTCCTGCGGCGACGCTGACCTTTTATCTCGCGGCTGTTTACCGAGCGCGCGCGATCAATAACCCGCGGAGAGCCTCGATCCCCGCGCGCGCACAGGCCGCCCGTCCCCCATACACACACCCACACCCAGCCGGGGCCCCGTCGATCGGCCCCGTTATCCAATATTTCCGCGGAGCTTTCGTCTGCGCCTCCTTTTATTTATTTTTTTTTCGCGTACTTCGGGGCAGCCAGCTCTCTTCGCCCGGCCGTAATAATCTCCCCCCCCCTCCGAGCTCTCGAGGCTTTTAACGCGCGAGCGTCTCGTTTTGCGCGGCAAGTGCGCCTCGCGGCTTACACGGCCCTGGCATTAGCAGCCTCGCGTAGGAGCCAAGTGTCGGCCCCAGCCGCCCGCCTCGCAGACGAGTCTACGCCCCCGCGCTGCGCGTTACACCGCGAGCGACCGCATCAAGCGCCCTTCTTAATAGAGCCCCGCCCGGGCATGTACGCCCCCGGATCCTGTCGCGGATTTGTCTCCCTCGCTGCGGGGCGCGCGCTTACTGCGGCTCGTGTATATACGTGGGCGCGCACATAGTTTTCCATCGAGTTTTCGCGGAAAATGATTAGGAAAAAAAAAGAGCAAGGTTCTCCTTTTTTTTCGATGGCGGGTGTACGTATATACGTGGGAGCTGACGGTGCTCTGGCTTGAGTACGGAAGCACATAACGCGCGCAGAGCGTTGTCTGCGGCCGCGTGGCAGTTCTTATTGCGCGGCCCGAACGCGTCGAGGCAACGACCCTTCCGATCTCCTATAAAAAAAATCCATCAACGCCTTTATTGTCTGTATACGAGCGGATACGAAGCCGGATAGTTTTCACTGGATGCGACAATTTGTCCAGGACGCAGTTAGGTTTTAACGCCCAGCCTCGTGGCAACCTGCCTTCAAATCTCTACCAGTTTTCAAGGTTTTAATCCGCTAAATGCGCCAATCGTTCTGGGCAGAGCGATGCTTAAAGACCCCTTTAACCCGTTACGGTGTTTTAACGCACCCTGCCGATGGGATTTGCTTCTGCGCTTTTAATTAAAAAAGGTTATAGTGGGGAAATATTGAAAAATGAATATAGATAACTTGGGAGGCAGTTGTTAAACTGCCAATATTATGCGTATATACGCTTTGGTGGCAACTCCTCACGAGTACATTAATTTTCCTTAAAAGTACATTAAACGACGAACTATATCTTCCATAATACCACAATGTAATACAATTACCGTAGCGTATAAATCAAATGAAAAGATATGGGATTTGTTTATTATGGATTATGAGGTCTGTTATAGCAGGTGGCGAGAGCGATTGAAATAGAGCAGAGCAGAGGGAGAGTCGCATATACGGCGACTCGTACAATGTAGGGGGCGTCAAAATGGGAACGACGAGCGCACAAGCAACTGCTCGTGTCACCCGCCACCCGAAAAGGCGGAAAGGAGTAAAGAGGGGAAAGCCAAGGCCCGGTATTAGGTGGTTCGTGGCCCGAATTCCGACCTTGACGCTGCATCTAGTTTGCTATAGAGAAAATGTCACGCCAGTCAACTGTTCGAAATAAAGAAAAAAAAAACGTATCAATTAATTGGCTTTTATTCAAAGTGTTTTTATCAACTTCGCTGTTATACAACAAGCAGTTTAATTTGTTTACACTCTGTAAATTACGTTTTCTTAAAAGTGTTGTTTACGACAGCGATGAAACTGGTCGCGTGCTGGAAATAATCCTATTCTAATCCTTGAAGCGGAAACGTAAAGATAAGACATCGGGTTCCATTGCATACCTTCCAATAGGCAATCTCAATTGACCAGATATTTTACGACCAGTTTGAAAAGTCATGCAAAAAGGGACATTTGATGTATACGTTGTTTGTATCTTGACAAGATTATTTACGATTATTTGAATATCAATGAATTTGCAAACTCATTTTGTCAATTTACATATTACGCATACAAGCTTATCAACAGATTTTCAAAAGGCATGTATATACTGACTAACCTATTCCTTACATAATTGATGATTCATCATGTGAAAATTGACGGATTTCGTGAGGAGGACGAATGGAGGCAGGAGGTACATCAGCAGATGAATAAGTAAAACGCTTAGGTCAAATGGAACAGCCGTCGTGTAATTCTTTTCATTGGCGGAGGACCATTTGAATCGCGTTTTTCTGCATCGAGTAACAGTTTTTCTTTTTTTTTCTTTTCCAAGTCTTTGTCAAAGGGTCCGGCGACCCGAGCGACTGCGCTCCACTCGACGCTCCACAAATACAAATCGCGGATATATACACACGGAAAAAGCTGCGGGCGGCGGACTATTCTTTTCCCCTCGCTCGCCCGCCGCCGCCACAGAATGTCGCGAAACGCTCGACTACGCGGCGAAAGCTCCCGGCGGGGGTGAAATGAAAAAAAAAGGAAGACAACCCCCGCGGCCGCGGGAATCCGAGCGGAACATTAGCGAGTGCAAAAAACAAAATAGCGGGTCACGCGGCCAACCGGCATTCATGCATATACGTGTACACACACGTGTGTGTGTATATATGTATCCAACGAGGAATATAATCGGGCGGTTGGCGGTTCCCGGGGGAGGAAAAATCCGGCGCGGCTCCTCGCCCATTAGGGATTCCGCGGGGCGGCGCGGCCTCGTCCTGGGCGAATTCTAATTGGCCGATCGACGGATGGGCCCGCAAACGAACTCCCCATGTAAATGCGGCGCTTTTCTTGTTTTCGGATGCCGGGGGGGAGGCCGCCGGCGCGGATTCGGAAGTGCCTCTCCGCGCGCGTGAGCCGAATGCGTAGCCGGAGCGCGAGGTCGCCCCGCCGGAAATAGAATACTCCTCCCCGGCTCCCCGGCCGCGATTCTTTCTCGCTTTGATTGCACGGCCCGCGAGATGCGCCCATTGTGCCCCCCCTCCCAGGGCTGTTTATACGCCCCCGCCCCCTGATTGCGCCGCCCGGTGGGGTTCAGAAAAAAAGAGGGAGGAGATGTACACCGGCCACTTAGCCGGCAATATTCACGTGGCACGTAGCCGTTCACTCAGCCGGTCGTTATCGCCGCGCGGACGCCCCAGATCGATTAAAGCTCCTTCCCGGGCGGCGCAATCCGCGGCGTCGCTCGCGCTTGCTTACGTCGAGAGCCGTTCGGGGATTCCCCGGCCGGTTATAGATTCTTTTTCCGAGGTGTGTATCTGCCTTATGGGGAGAGCGGGTGTTATCCGGGCCCCTGTGTGTATTCATATCGCCGAGGTTGAACGTCCTTTCACGCGGCTTGCCGCTTTATCAATCGGTAGATAATAATCCGCCGAGGTTTTTTCCCCTTCCCACGGCCGCGTAATTTCTTTCAGGGGCCCCGCGATATTAACGCCCGGCTAGTCCGAGGGCAGGCCGGCCTTTTCGCCACCCGCGGCTTTTTTAATGCGCCGAGTCTGTTGCTTTTTTAAGCGGCTTTTATTATGCGCGCGAAACTTTAAAATCTTTTATAGGCCCGCATGCATAAAGCGTACGTGAATCGCTTTTACAAGCATGTAACATCTTTGGAATAAAAGTGCGTCGCCCGCGCCCCAGGCCTCTCGAAAATTCTGTAAAAATCCCATGAAGCCGGCAGCCTGTATGCTTTATTCCTTGCCCCGGGGGTTATTTTATCAGTGACTTTACTGTCAACGCGACGGTGTGTGTTTATTCACCGGGGGCAGATTTTTTTCCCATCGCTTATACCATGCCGAGTCATTTTTGTCCCCATCATTTCAGTTGTACGTATATATATATATATCGAGCAAATCAATATATGTAAAGGGCAATTGTTATCCGAATCAGTGGGGAATGACGACGTTATATATATAAGAGTCTTTGTGCAGTGTGGCGTATTCAGTCTTACTGTCATCGATATATAGGAAACCGTATACTCTGGATCGCATTAATTTAG
This sequence comes from Sycophaga agraensis, assembly GCA_018906755.1. NCBI lineage: Eukaryota > Metazoa > Arthropoda > Insecta > Hymenoptera > Pteromalidae > Sycophaga > Sycophaga agraensis. Next base: position 4,381,855 of record JACCIE010000004.1, read on the forward strand.
GTTATCGCTATAGCAATCATGCGAGATAGATCCGAACGTTATTATATCGAATATTAACCGGCGAAAAGACCGAATCCATTGAATAATCGCCGGAATGTTTTGAAACCGATACGCAATAAACATTTAAAATTGGATTTTAACGCAATATTTGGTCGATTGTAACTTTGCCGAAAGCTCCGGGTTATATTTCGAGCGCATAACGGGACATTGAACGAGCGCACGCCGTTTGGGCGGCGTTCTATTAACGAGCAATTTGTAAATACGTCCCGCCAGACGAGGATAGATCATTACGGTTAATGCAGGATTGCGAAGCCTCAATCAAGATTAATTAATCGATAATTAGGAAAGTCCGGATAAGTGCGGCAATAATAAATAAGTCCAGCGGTGCATTAAACACATAAATGTACATCCGTACAATGCGCGCGCCCGTGTACATGCGCGTCAAAGTCGAACGCGCGATCATTAATTATATTTCGCAACGTGTATACCCTACTACGGATTGTTGCCGAAGACGTGCCCGACAGGTCTGATTGACAAACAGCGCGAGATATAATACCCCATTAGCATTGGCCGCGTTACAGAGATGGATTCATTTCTTCCAGCGATAGACACGCGCCATTTCGGTCCGCGCGGAAAGATGACAAAAAATAAAGAAAACTCCCTCGGGGCGCTGCCGCCCGGCGGACAAGCGGATCGGACGGCGGCCGCTTAGTTCGGCCCCGGCCGACAGGGGCCCAGAGCCACATCAGCCGCGCATCCCGCGGCTCATCCGGAAAAAAAAAGCCGCGGCCGCCCGCATATCTTCCGGGGCGAAAAAGCCGCTTAATCTCCAGCGTCGGATCCGCCGACGACGGCGGGCGGCTTACGGGGCCGTTAAGCGCGCGGCTCGCCCGGGACATATCGGTCATTGACCGACTGTCCGCGCCCGTTCTTACCTACCACCACCACCCCCGTGACCTCGGTAATTCGCGCGGATTTCAGGCCGGGCCGCGGGTACGCGCATACGCCCTCGCGGGCTCGTTCCGTGTTCCCGGGCTAATTCCCGGCTGGCTGCTTAGCCGGGTATTGTATTTATAGGGCAGGGCGACACGCGGCAATAATTGCGCGGGGCGTCGGCTCGGTCTTCTTATTGTCGGCCGGCATTATGTGGTCGGGCCGCGTATATATATCTACCCTCGACACTCGGCCCATTGTCTTAATTGTCGGGGCTTTTCGGGGCCGCGCGCAATAACGCCCGCGGCGCGCCCCTTAATAAATTCCCGGCGCTTTGTCGGATAGACGCGTCGCGCGCGCGCGCCGACTCTTGCGCCTGATTCACCGGGGTAATGGCCGGCAACGGTTTCCGGCGCGGCCGTCGATCCCCGCAAAGACGCGCCCGGCAATTAGTCCCTCGGGCTAATTTTCCGCGGGAATTAATTGCAAAAATGGCGCGTGAGCCGCCGAGTGAATAATCCAGAGGGCGCGCCTGCCGGGGAATTCGCGGCCCTCGGGGGTATGAAGGGATGGGATAATGGGCGGCGGTCCTCGTTCCGCCCGGGGACGCCTCGCGTCCGCCGGCGGACGGGTGATTATCCCGGGGAACGAGTGTCTGCTCGGGTAATTGGGATTTTTCGGCGGAGGCCTACCTCCGGCCGATTACGCCCCGGAGGTTGCGGATATAGATATATACTATGTTGTAATCGGCCGAGTGATCCGCTTTCAGGGGACTAATGAAATATTTGAAAATGGACGGGCGCTCTCTGTACACAGGGGCGCCAGGCTGCCGTCCTCGGCGGAATGTTTAAAATTCCGCGGGGTTATTGGAGCCCTCGGTATTATATCGGCCCTGCAGATTGTAATAACGCAAGTATATTGGCTCGGGCATAAAGCCAGAGCGGAAGAGTCGCGGGGTTAATAAACAAAGTACACAACTCGCGGCAAGTGATTTGCGCCCCTTTAAAATGTCCCGCACGAACCGCCGGCGAATGGGGTACAATATATACGCTGCCTATATATGCGGGGGGCCCGCGCCACCGCTGTTCTCCGGCCCGGGGGTTGTTTTCGTGAAAAGTGACGTGTTTCCCGAAAATGACCCATCAGGGGTGTGAGGAAGGTGTGGGGGGGAGGGAGCCGGCGCCGACCTACGTGATCGGGCGGCCGGGACGTGTAACGCTATACAGCGGCCAGATTTGGAACAGATTCAAGGGGTCTATACTGTCGCTCGCTCTAGCTCTCCTCCGGCTCTTCCTCCTCCTCCTCCTCCTCCTCCTCCTCTTTCCTCCTCCCCATCCTCTACCGCAATTCGATTCGCGTTAACTCGGGGAATATGCCCCGCTTAACTTCCCGCCGATTTTATCTACTCCCCATCCCGCCGAGGCCAAATACTCGCCCGTCTCATATTTCGCTTTCTGCGGCCTCGTTTTAATACCATTGATAGATTCACCGAAAAATCACCCAAAAAACAGTATCAACTTTGTCAATCGTTGATATAATCGTCAATAAGTGACTGTCGAGCGGAAGCGATTGACCTTGGCGCGGTTTCCTGTGCTCGTTCGAAATCATCGGTAATACATTGGTAACCAGCTACCTAAATAGCGTACACGTACACGTATACATACATACCGTACATGACGTATAAAGGATTCACGTATAAAATTGATAAGTTTCAAAGCCAATGAATTCGTAATGGCTATTACCAATCATCAGGTAGTTGATAAATTCAATAGGTGCATCCTCTTACAGCTATGAATATTCATCATAACTCCTATGAATAAATATGAATTAGAAGGCAGGCAAATAAAAATAGAATCTATTCTGAATAGTTAAAGGCAATTTTTTTTTTATTTTAAGAGAGCAACCGACTACTTTTTAACATCGTTCAGCATTATATCACTCATTGTTCGGCATTCGCGTGTGCATGATGTCATAAATCCATCTAGCAACCTGAATTTTTAATAATTTCTTATCAGATCCGTCGGTATACGCGTGTGTTTTACACGCGCTACGTGAGCTGGTTAGTCAAGCCCGGACTATCGACACGGGACAGTGAACGAGTGGACAGATTGCGGGCGGAATCGGCGACGGCCACCGCGGATGACCCGAGCGCTGCCAAAGGGCGAGTCGGCACTTTTTTTTTTTTTGCCCCGGCCGCCGCGCGATTTATATCGGCGGATCCGGCGAGTGATGCGGTGGACGGGTCCGGTCCGGCCCGTTAATTAAAGGCATTAATCAAAATCGGAGTCAGTTGTCGCGCGGCGGCGGACGCGCCGGATAAGAAAACCCGGGGCCCGCGGGATTTATCCCGGCCGTGGGATTGATGGGCGGCGATTTTTCGCCGCGGCGACAGCTGCCGAATCCGCCCGGCCCGCGGCAATTAGCCCCCCATCGGGGGACGCCCGAATCGAATACGCGGCCCCCTGTCGCACTCGTTTGTGTACGAGGATACGTACTTCGTGGCGGGCGAAGCGATACATTCTCTTCTTTATTTTGTAAAATCTGCATGTAAAAACCCGGAGAAACGGGCGTCGGTCGCACCCCGGAGGATTTGACGCGTTCCGGGGATGGCTCGGGCCTCGGACGAGGGTTAGAGCGTAGGCGCGACAGGGGGCGGACGTGGGCGCGCGCGTCCGCTGGAAGTGTGTCAAGTGCCGCGCGGGTCCGCGGGATCCCAAGTGCAAAATCGCCGGAAAGCCGTCGTTAGATCGAGCGCGGCCCGAGATCGCCCGCCGGCTCTCCGCTCGGGCTCTCCCTTTCTTTTTTTCTAACCTTTTCGCGGCGGATTACGCGGCCCTCGGAGGGAAGCGCAGCTATATACATGTATATATATGCACGGGGACGGCTCAGCCGGCGCTTATACCGGCGATCCCTTTTGCGGGGACTCGGCTATGAATCCCCAGCCTGTGGCAAAGGAAACAAAAAAGGACACCCGACTTTGAGTGCAAGAGCCGCGGGCAATTAGTCCCATACCTACATATAGGCAGTCGCACTGTCGGTACATAATCCCGCCGGCGACTGGAAAGCCTGTCGCGGCGCGATCCCCGAGGTGCGCGTGCGGATACATGTCGTATAATTGTCCCGGGCGGGCTGGATTGATAAAGGGGAATCCGCGAGGCGATCGGGGATTTTTATCCCACCCCCGGCCGTAAAAGCCCTTTATTGTGATTAGATTATTTTGAAAAAAGGGATCGGCCGGGACGAGCTCGCGCCGGCGGTAAAATTCAATAGGTTCGCTCGTTCGCCCCCGAGAGCCGGCCGGTGTATACGCGCGACAAATAAAATCCGAGCGGTACAAAACATTGCGGATCTCGCAGAGTTAGCGCCGCGTACACATATATATATACATCTATATATGTGTACGTATGTATCCGCCCCCCGCGGCGGCTACGTGTCCCTGTGTGTGTGCGCGCGGGCGCGCGTACCCGTGTGCATGTCCGACGCCGACGCTCGGTTGGAAAGGGGCCCAAGGGTTTTTCGAGCGATTGGATAGATAGCGGGAGCGCGCGCCCCGTCCGCGGGGATATATAGCTCGAGATTCGGCCAGTGACCCAAGGCCGACAGTTAAAGCGTACTTACAAGGAGTGCCCCGGACAGTTAAAAGGGCGCTGATAGAGCCCCCGCATATAGCCAATGCCGGGAGATTTAAAGCCGGCTCGCGGCCCGGCATCGAAAGCAGCTGCAGTAACTCTTTCCTCCGAAAACGAGTTTTACGAGGGCCCAGCTTCCCTTGGCATCGCCGAGGGCCGATGTATCGACCCTCCCCGGCGGCTCCGCCCTCCGTCCGCGGGAAAATATGTTTGCCGATCGGAGCCGGATAAGCGTGGCGCCCCCCTTTTTTTTGCGCGCGCGCGCTCGCCTGGCCTACATAAGCACAGTCGGACGAGAGCGAGAACAAATCAGGGAAACTGCACCTCGCGGCTCTCTCGGTCGCTTATATTTTCCAAAAGAAAAAAAAAGGAAGCACTCTCGTCGGCCCCATTGTTCGCGGCTCTCCTGGCCCACTGCGGGAAGAGCCGGCGTCCGACCCCCGCGGACAAAAGCGCAGCCGGCGGGAGGCGATTTGCAAAAAAAAAAGGAAGCCGCGGCAGGGGTAGAACAATCCCCGGTCGAACGGCCGCGTCAAAGCCCGGGCGTCTCGGGCCGGGTCGTTAACCCCGCGCGGCCGGCTGAAAGACTTACCTTGTAGCGCATGCTGGATCCGTGAGGTGACGCGGCTTGGCCCTGCAACAAGAAAAAAAAAAGCCACCGGTGAAAAGGCGAGCCCTGATTACGAGCGAGGCGCCCCGTTAATTGGAGCCGCGAAGGGCACGGGCGCAACGCGCCGCCGCGCCGCTGGGAAATCCGCTCCGGTTCCGCCTTACCTTTTCAAGAGAGGCTTTCTCGCGCCGAGCGGAGCGATCCTTACTTTCGCCGGCGGGCCGCGCGTTCCATCCTCCGCGCCGGGCTCATTGTGCGTCCGCGGCCAATGGCCCGTTCGATCGGGCGCCCGACCGCGTGAAACACCGCGCGGCGGATTTGGGAAGAAAGTGAAAAATGGGATATAAAAAAAAAATGAAAAGAACACAAAAAAGGAACTTTCACTGCCTCGACAGGTTGGCGTGCGTGCGTATACCCGCGGCCGAAGAATGTATACGTGTCCGCCTACCGATGGCCTTTTTTTTTTTCTCTCCCATTCAAATTAGCGCGCCTCTCTGCGCGCAAGGGGAATCAAAGGCCGGGCGCGAGCATTCATATATTCAATCCTTTTATTAAATTCCCGCAGAGCGCGCCCCAATCAAATGGATTCTACCGCGGGCCGCGGGAGCCCCGGGTATCTTATAATGCGCGGGCGGAATTCGCGAGCAGGCGCCCGGACAAACACGCACCCGGCGCCTCCTCCTTCCTCCTCGGAGAAAACCCGCGCGCGCCTTTATATCCATCGACTCGGCTCGCCCCCGCGATTACGCGACCTCGGCCAATTGCCCCGTCAAAGGTCCCTAAAGTTTTGGGCGCAACCACCGGATCGCGGCCTATATTCGTGTACGTGTATAGACGCGGGCCCTCGTCGGGGGGTAGGGTAAGATCCTTTGGCCCGAGTTTCCGCGGCATTATTAAACCGCGCCGAGGCGATAATTCCGCCGCGACTCCCGGCTGCGGATACATATCCTCGGCGTCGCCGTCGATAAATTGAAAAAATTCCGCGTGTATATCGGGTTATTATTTGACGGGCGGCCCGTCGATAAATAACAATTTTGAAGAGGTCCTCGGCAATAAAAGCACCGGTTTATTTATCGCCCCGGGCCAGAGGTGGCGCGAGGCCGCGGCGCTCCCTCGCTCGCCCGGTATAAATTTCGCGGAATATTGATATTTGATCGGGAGCCGAGGTAAGGAGAAGCCCCCGTCGCCGCGCGCGCGCGCATATCCGAATAATCCTATTGCGAGGATAAATCCGGAAAAAAACCTTGGTAACCCGAGGACCTTCCCCCCCCACTCGGTCGGTATAATTACAATTTACGCAACGCCTTGTGTTGTACACCGTATAGCCCTCGGGATACGACAAGACCGATCGAGATTAAGTACATGTATATGTATATATATGTATGTACAACATCGATATGCATCGATCGCCGCTGGCCAGCGGCAAGCAAGCTTCATCCGCCCACGGTTATATCGAGAGTATATACGAAGGAGGGAAGAGCCGCGGGGCGAAATAGACCGCGGCCCCCCATCAAATATTTGGCTCGAGCGATTTTACATGCCATTACCGGGCGTTGGGTACACAAGCCTTGCCGCGAGAGAAAAACGCCCCGGGAACGATCAAAGGCCGGCCGGCCGATGGGTAAAGAGCGGCCGGCGGCCCGATAACAAGCCCTCGATATATTTCCCCGGGAAACTAAGGCCGGCCCCTCCCTTGTTCCCCGGCGGCGCTTGAACGATCGCCAAGATTCGCGGCTACGAGGACTAATCAGGCTTTATCCCGTAGTGGCGATCCCTCATACCTAAGCCCCGGATCCTCTCCTCCGCCTTTCGGAAAGGATCACTCGAAAAAAAAAAAAAGCCGGATATGCGGCCCCGCGCGGACTGATTGATCGATGGCGCCGCCGGCTTCCACTGGTGCGAGTCTCTCTCGATATTGCCCGTGGTTTTTTTTTTTTTTTTTCTTTTTAGCGGAGGCCGTATTTCGCGCGGGTGACCGGCCGAGCTCCCCGTTATATTGCCGTATAACCCCGCGAGAACGGCGCTTTCGGTTTTTGCCCGGCCGATTGACCTCGTGATCGCGGGGACGCTTACTTATTCCGCGCTGATTCGCGGGAGGCTGCGCAGCGCACGCCCGATTCGCAGCCGGTCCATTTTACAGGCAGTTGGCCGTACGGTCGGTAAAAACGAACAAGCGGTAAAAAAGAAAAAAAGGATGGGAAAAGTGCTGCCTCTCCGCGGGCTCAATTAAAGGCCATCGATGGTCGGGGAGCTATTGTGCCGGTTTCGCGCTCCCCCGAGCGTGTAGCCGCGCTCCGGCCCCCGCGGAGCGCGTGTTCGTATAGATATACATGCTAATGCCCCGCGCGCGCCCTCTTACTTTCGCCTCCTGTGCTTCCCCGGAATGCCTCGCATGCGCGATCGAATTAACCGGCGGCGCGCGCTCCCGGTTTCAATGGGCCGCCCGGCTTGAAACGAAGTCCGCAGTCAGGCGTTTTCCCGTTTTTTTTTTTTCTTTTTCCCACCGCATCTCCCCGGGGGACTTTCGCCGCTGTTTACCGACAATTACGGCCAATTAACGTTTCCCGCGATTCGGCAGTCGGTCAGTCGGAGCTGGAGCGCGGCCGCCGCGGCGGAAAGAGAAAAAAAAAAAAAAAGAGGAAGCCCGGTTTCTCCCCGCGGCCCAATTATTAATAGAAAACGAAAGAGAGCGCGCGCAGATTTCAAGTTCAGACTTGGCCAGCTGCCGGCCAGATTACATCTTTATACGCGGCGCGTGTTTGCTTTACCGAGCGCGGCAAAAAAAAAAAGCGAGAGGCCGCGGAGGTTACGGGCCGGTGGGCTCGGAGGCGCCTCCTCGCGCACGCGTGTCGCGCTCCTTTGTCTCGCGGTGTTCGGATGCGCGGCGCGTCACGTGCGACGGCCGAGTGCACCGGCCGCGGTCAATGCTTCGCGCTTGACTCGCCCGACCCGCGGCCTTCCTCCCGCGCCCCAGCTGCACTTCCCCGACGGCGCCCGAAATCATCCTGGGAGTTGACTACAAAAAAAAAAATGGCAAACGGCCCCGTTGAACGAAATCATTGTTCGGGGCCCGCGCGATCCGCCCGCCGGCAGATGTGTATTAGCCTCCGCCGAGGTTATTTCCGGGGGCCGCGGCGCGCGCCCGCCTGCGGAGCCACTCGCGCCCGTTTTATGCCCGGCCGAGTGCGCCACTCATGGGCAGATACGTAGATATACGCGCGCGGGCCGCTTCCTTCCCTCCCCCCCCCTCTGCCGCGAGGCCACCTCGCGCCGGAGGTCGCGGTGCGCGCCTTCTTTTTTTCCTTCTATCCGCCGCCGCCAATTATACACGCGTGTGTGTGTACACATACATATCGAACGGCACAGTTGGGCTGGTTTTCGGAGGCGCCCGCGGGGGGGTCAATCGCCGAATAATCCGAAAATCCAGGGGACGACGCGCGGGGTACGACTCGTCGGCTCTTTCTCCCAATGCATCGGTTGCTCACGCGTGTCACGTTCGATCGGCCGAGGCTCGTTGCCTCCGGGAATAAATAAAGCGCTCGCGCCAATGAATATAGTCCGGAGTCGTCGAGCGAGGGAGAGAGATAGCGCGTACCGGCATTGTTCCTGTACATTAGCGGCGTACATGGGAAAGTGATTTATACTCGTTACGAGTGCTCGCTTTGGCTTAGATGAGATGATACATACCTCCTTCGTAGCCTCCACTTGAGCTTATTGATGTATAAAAGTAACAATGCACTTGTAACAATGTATACGCAGCTTATGCCCATAAAGACAGCTCTAACCCGAAAGGAATAACATTGTACATTTACGATTATGGAACTATTGTATTGACCGTATATTGCGCTTATTTGCGAAGAATGCGAACGACGCTTGCTTCCTCCGTGCCTCTGTGTTGTCATGTACACAGTAGCGGGTGTACGCGATGAGATGCTCGGTCGCATCGCTGGAACGGGACACCTACTTCTCGTCTCAGACCGCGACGGCTCCACATCGGTTTTTAGCCTCAAACGTGTACGAAATAGATATAGATCGCATTCTCTCCCTTAATATCAAGATATTATATTATATTCTTATTTCCTCTATGACATACAAGAGTTATTTCCTCTATTGCCTTGGATAAGGTCGAATGTCATGCGCTTGATATGTAGGAAAAATAAAATGCAATCAAACTTATGTTAACTGTTCTTTCATCTGTATATATATTGTTCAAGAGGAAGCGATGTGTACCTACTAGCTGTCCAGGTTAAAAACCAATTCGTCGCATGTAACCCGCGAGGGTCGAGATGAGAGCCATCCTATTCCGGCCCTGACCGAACATCTTGTCGCGTAAAGCCGCGACTGTGTACGTAAGATATAGATTGATACGAAGAGAGACGCGTTCGCAGTCTTTGTCCACTTCCCCTTGAAGTGTTAAAAATCTGGTCGTTAAAAAATCTCGATTTTAATATTGAAGTTATATATTGGATGCCGTTGTATAACTAGCTACAAGTGCAATCTAAAGTTTATTTCAAACTTTGTCTATTTGCATGTAGACCAAAATTGTATTAATCCGTACTGAAGAAATTCTGGTATTGTACTTTGGCCAGCGGCTTCAATATCGGATTTGTTTTCATGTATCTTAAAGCTGCAGAATTTCGTGCCAGGTGAATCGTTCGAATTATTCCCGAGTTCGTTGCATGAATAATTTATAAACAGTTGAGTATTGTTGCGCATGTTAATGGTGCACAATTAATCACTTTTATAATTAAGCGCAATGCTTTTTCAATAGTAATTAATCCGCGCGATGGTATTCGCTCCGAACAGATTTTTGTCTCGCGCATAAACTTACATGTACGTACACGAATGAAAATAATAAAATGAAAAAAAAAAAAGAATTACGGATTCGAATGCGGAATTTAAATAAATGTAATTACAAGTATTGAATACAATGCAATTGGAGCTAATGAAACTCGTTACACATTTAAATATAATAGAAAACCGGCAGCGGTGTTTTCAATCGCGAGTCGAGAATGCTTAATATCGACGATGCCGTGATTTACGATTTGACTCATTAAAATGTACTTAATGTCCGTAATAGATGCATTCGGTTTTTTGCCGCTCGGTGCGATTGTCCGGGCGCGAGAGCCGGGAAATCAATCGCGATTTGATTCTTTTTTTTCCGCCCCGGGCGCGAAGATCGTGTTTACACAAGCGGCGGCATTTTTTGTCCACCAATTATTTCACTCGGCTCCGCGGCCCGGCCGATAAAGCTTTTTCCGCGGCGTCGCTCCTCCTTTTTTTTTATTATTGCTGCTTTTTATTTATCGGCGCGTCGTCTTCCGACCGCAAACAATCTCGAGCTTTTTATCCGCGAGCCATCGAGCGCCGCACGCGGACAGCATACATCTGTAGCGGAACAATTTATAAATACAGAATGAATCGATTGACCGAGGAGACTTTAAACGCCGGCTGCGCTCCCTCGCGCGCGGCCGTACGTATATGTACACGTGATATATATATAAAAAAAAAGGCGGCGCGCGCGAGGGGCGCGTGTAAGCTCCTCAAAGAAGACGCATTTCTTAAAGCCGGAGCTTATGCCGTGGAGGGCCGCTCGCCTCGTTTTTTTTTGTTCCCCGAGGGCACACGTGGCTCTCCAACCGACTGGCACCTTTAAGTCGCACATCGGCCATAACGCGCTTCCGCCCGCCAACCTGATATATACCCCCGGCGGATCCCCGGCTCCGCCGTCCCGCAGCCTCTCACGCCGATTCAATGGGGGAGCCCCTTTGACAGCCGCGCGGCGAAAAAACACTCGGCCCTCCTAATTAGCCGGGCCAATTAGGCGGCCCGCGGCGGTGAAAGAAACAGACGCCAAGGGGTATACAGGGGAAAAGAGGAGCCGGATCGAAGGATGCCGGGCGCGACCGGCGGCGCACTCACCTTCTCCTTCAGTCCTATGGCGGCGCGGGAAAATTCGAAAGGCGCGGGGGGCGACTCCTGGCGGTGGTGGCGCGGGGGTTGCCGCCGCTGTCGCTCTCCTCGGCTGGGGCTCTGGCGCACTGCGGGAGGCACTGGGAGAGGGCCCGCGGCGGTCAGGCTTTTCCGGCGCGCGCGCGCGAACTCTCGAGGCGTGCGGCCGGTCGCCGCGACTAAAGGAGACTAGCGCCCGCCGCCGGGGGGACCGCCGGCGCGTCTCGCCGGGGGGAGCGAGCGAGAGAGTCGGATATCGCCGGCCGAGAGAGAGAGAGAGAGACGGCCCGGCGCTCTTTAATCAGCCGCTCCGGCCCGCGGCCGCCCCCGCCTTCTTTTCATTCCCGAGCCACTTCTTCGTTTCTTTTCTTTTTTTTTTTTTCGCATCGCGCGCGCGTTGTTCTGCGCCCGCGGGGCCGCTTGTCATTCAGCGCCGCGCGCCGAGCCGGAAGCGGGTGCAACGCACGCGGAAGCCGCGCTTCCGAGGGCCTTGCCGCGCGGATGCTGCGGCCCCCCGATCTCGCCCACCTGCGCGGACGTAAGACGGACGCGCGGCCGGTCGGCCTTGGCCAATCAATCGCCGCGCTGGATTCGGAAGCCGGCGGCCCTGGTCGAACGCCAGGCGTACCGGCCGCGAGGTTTTCCGATAATTAATAATAACAATAATAAAATATAAAGGGAAAAGCGGCAAAGGAAGGAGCGCCGATGATCGGCCTCCTCCGTGCACCCGCGGCGATAGCGGGCCGTCTCGCGATTAGCCTCGCGGGCGCGATACGCCCAATCGATATCTTTCCCCCCGCGCGGAAAGCGGGAAAGCTCGCGCGAGCGCTGTGTATATGCATGCGAGCGCGCGCGTATATACCCGCGGAGGGAATCGTAAATTTCGCTAGGCGGCCGCTCGGTATTTTATTATCGGGCCAACTGTCAAAACACCCTTTATCATCCGGGCGATACGGGCCGCGGCGTTCCTCAGCGCGCAGTTTTCAATCTCTCGGGCCGGTTAAACGGGCGCCCGCGCCAAGAAATGATTTGCTCGCTTATATAACGCGAGCTCTCGCTCGCTTTTCGCCGGCGGGGTTATAATCGGGCTTAGCGGCTTATCGCCAAGTATAGCTCGGCTCTAGGGCGTCTCTGATAATTTTCCCCGAAATCCCGAGGCCCGGCGTCTCGCCTCATTAATCTCCTCTATAATCTCGGAGTGTCTGCTTGTTGCACCTCCTTTATTTTCTCTCTCTCTCTCTCTTCTTTTTTTTTTTGCTCCTTCCCTCCCATCGGCGCGCCTTTGTGGATGTTCCATTAACAATGCAGCTGTTGATTCAGCGACGCGGAAATCCAAGAGCCGGCGCGAGAGACAGCCCCGCGCCCTTGATTAAATAAACATTCATCAACAATGTTTGAGTATATCGCATGAAAATCGCGGCCGCCTTTGTTTTCCTCCCCCCGCGGGCCCGCGCGTTATTTATTCAAAGCCGGGGCCAAGCCTTCCGAAAGGGCTGTCAAAACAACCGCCGAGCCGGATGGCCACTTGTCCTTCAGGGGGGGGGGAGGAGGGGATATTGTTCCCCCGGCGGCGGCAAACACCGCGAGCTCCGGGACCCGCGACCCACCAGGAAGGATACTTTATACATATATTGGATCGCAGACGCGCCGAGAACAAAGGAGATCAATCGGCCGGTGGAGAGAAGGAAAAAAAAAATACCGCTTGGATTCCTCGGCGCGCGCGTCGCCGGAATCATTGAAAACCGCGCGATTTTCAATCGCGAGTAGCGGATTATTCGCCTGCGAGGGGGCGACGATGCCGCGGCGCGTCTTTTTCCACGCGGCACATTTTCTAACTTCGCAGTCGTACTCGCAGCGCGGCTGATGAAAGATGCACCAGCATTACGTTACCATTGTAATTTAATAGAGCTATTAGCCATCTTGTTTATTAGATGTTAAACTCGATAACTTCGCCGGCCGCCTCGCGTTCGATATGAATAAGATACAACGCGGCGCTCGCGGACCTCCAGCTCGGCGATCATCCGCGGCTCCGGTGTAAATAAACACCGCTGAAGAGTTTGCCTCTTATGTGGGAGACAACGAGCCCGCGATCCGTTTAAGCGCCTAAGCCCGAACGGAAAAAAAAAGGCCGTCGCCCGTATCGTTTCCCTTTTTTTTTTAACGGCGTTAAACCGGCGCTTTCAACGCGCGGCTCCCTGCCAAGGCGGCCGTACAATGGGGAATCTTTTTAAGCGCTTAATATTCCGCGATGCTCGCACGCCGGGAAATTAAACTCGACAAAGAGATCGGCTTAACATAATTTCGTACGAAAAAAAAAAAAAATTGAAATGGGAAAATCATAAGCGGAAGGATGTTTCCGTTGTGCCCCGTCCGAGGCGGCGCGGGGGAAAAAGGGCCGCGACGAAATATCGACCCCCGTTATTCATCCGCGAGCCATAGATCGATGCCCGGCGGGTATCGCGGGCGCTGGTCGGTCCGAACGCACGACAAAAGAAATCCGTCAATTTCGCCGCGCTAGTTGGAGAGGCGAGGGGGTGGGCGGGGGGTGACACGCGAGGTTTGAGAAAAAAAAAAAGGAAAAAAAAAAGAAGGTGATGAATGAACGGCCGGAGAGTCGTCGTTCGTTGTAATGTTATTAAGCCTCGCTCGGTTCATTGGGGGAAATGACGAAAATTATGAATTGTCGGGCCGCGCGGAGCGGAGGAGTACTTAGTCAATTGAAAGTCCAGAGCGGCCGAGTGATTCACGCTTGCGCGCGCGGCCGCGCGGCTCGCACGCGAAGGAGTCGAGAGCCCGCGCGCGGCCCTCCTCTCCCGGTGGCAGAAAAAAAAAAAAGGAATTCCCACGCGGAGATGCGCGATCGACGAACTATATACACACACACGAGCCACCGGCGTCCGATTTGCAAAGGGGAAGGTATGTATATATATATATATATGTACGCACGAGCGGCGTACATCGCGCGAGCCTTCGCCCGGGGACGAGCTAATTGCCGCCCGCGTCCCCTCGCTAAAGTACGGATGAACTCGCGCGCGAAAAGGAATATTAAGAGGGCGCGGCGTCCGCCCCCGCGAGGGGCCCGCCAGCCCCCGGGAGCGCCGCGCCGAGCGCATACCAATGCCGCGGGCCGCGCGCGGAATAAGAGATCGCGCCGAGCGAGTCGACCTCGAAAAAAAGAAAAAAAAAAAAAAAAAAAAATCGAGCCTCGGCCTCGCGCCGGGGGACCTTTTTCGCGGCGCGCGCTCGCGTGTGGGGAGAGGGGCCGAATGGCACAAAAAAAAAAAAAGAGGTGAGAGAGAGGGATATATATATACCCAGCCGGGGCACTCACCCCGAGGAGCCATCGTCGTCGTCTGATTGTCCGTTAGGAGATTGCGTTAGAGCCGCGGCGAGTGTTCGCGCAGCGCCCGCCGAGGTGAATAATTCACCCGCCCTCGGCAAACACTCCGGCTTTTCCGCTAGTCCGGGGGGACGGAGTGGAGCAGCCCTTCCCGGAAGTAGGCGGCGTGCCCGTGGGGCCGAGTGGGATATCTTAGCGGCACGGCCGATCAAACGGGCGTCGGGTAAGGGGAGGGGGAAGAGCCCCCGCACGAGTTGCGACCCTCCGACGGTGGCTTCGCCCATTTTTATCAGCCGAGGGAGTAGCCGAGTTGCGCCGATGATGCCGTGCCTTGTGAACGTGCACGAGAGGCGGCCTGTGGATTGGCCGACCTGCCCGTCATTGTGTAGCAATTGTGAATGGGGAATGACGGCGAAGGGGGCCCAAGCTCTTCATGCGGGTTCTATTCTAGCCTTGATATCTTTACCTTACTAATGAAGCTCTACGGGAGGAAGTTGGTGGCTCGCCTCTTTCACCGCCAGGATATTGGTTAGGAGGATTACAATCGCTTATGGCGAGGTGCTTATAACGAGAGGCTCGTTTAGCTTTAGAGGGATACAAAACGGACGAGCGTTCGTTCCTTATCTTTTTCATTTTATTCAGTTATGGAATACATTATTTACGTTGGCTGATTGCGCAGCAGCCAGTCTTTTGATAACTGCAAGAAATCTAAGCGTAAAAGTTTGATTAGTTTGTCGTGTCCGTAGCGAATGCTGACTTGGTAATCTGCAACATAATAATACCATTGCTTTCGCCCAATCTAAAAGTTCCAAATTATGTCAGCCCAATAATATTTATTGTTCCATAATAATGCATAGGGGGAAGTGTGCGGATTATGTATAAACCTAATTTATGCTAGGGGATAGAAAATAAAGTATTGTAAATCATACGATTGTCATGGTTTCATTGTTAACATTCATAAAGCAAACGTTTAAAAATGGATAAATTCTTTTATCGCTGTGACATAACGTATTCCACAAAAGTACGAGCAAAAGTATGAAACTAACTATATATCAACAACTTGTAAACCATATGACTCTAGTATACTTACATAAATTATATCAACATTTTAGCCAGAGCATAAAATAAAGGTCGGTGCAAAAACATATTATTATATACCTATATACAGAATTTTAATAACCTTCCAAGATACTTCATACTTTATAATACGATAAACAATATTAAACGAAAAAAACTTTATCTCAACTGGCACGTAAAGATAAAAACACAAATGTTAGAGAAAGATAAAAAGGTGTATATTTAGTTAATTAATGAACAAATAGAATCTACGTTGTTTGCGAATTATTTTTTGTTGTTAAATTATTATTACATAATTGAATGTACGATTTTAATCAGTGCTCAAGTGAATTCCGTAATCCTCTCGTGTTCGGTTCAGTGCGATTACACGGTTTGAAGATCTTTTTTAGCCGATATTTTTCTACAAATATAAATGTTGCTTTTACCAATTAAAGCATCTGCCCGAGGTCTATTTTTATTCGAGCGCTTGAAAGCCTCCCGCGCGGTATTATTTAGAATAGGCGCTTTTTAAAATATATTTCCAGGACAGCGGCAAAGGGTCGGGGGCCGAGAGGACTGATAAAAAATTAAACGCTTACCCCGGAGCAACAACTAGCTTTACTGGTCACCGAAGCCAGCGGCTCTTTGTAATCTTTACTACAAAGGTTTAACGCGCCCCCGGTAGATGCAACAGCGGCGATTTAGCGGATATATAGTGGTATCGGAGCCCGCGGCCCGCCCCGCACCTGACCCCCATAACGTAGCTTCCTCGAGCGGAAAGGACACTCAACCTTTTTACGCGGCGAATTATTTTTTATTGCCGCGCGCCTCGCCCGATCCCCGCGTCATAGTTCCGGCCAACCGTAAAAAAAAAAGGGGGACTAGCGGACCGCCGGCCCGCGGAATCAATCGCGACGGCTACCTCGCGGGCCAAACGGCCACTCGGCAAATAGTTCTCATTAACGCCGATCCGGGAACTCTGCCCGGGAGTGCACACACACACACGCGCTCGCCGATGTCAGCCGGGGAGGGGTAAAAACTTAACCCGGTAAGTCGCTGGTTTATATATGTCCCTCCCACCCCCGCGCGCCCGAGGAGGATATAACTCGGCTAGGAAGCGGCTAATAAACCGAACGCGACCCGCGGTGTCGTGCGGGTTCAATCTGCCAAATGGCACCGGTGCACACATGCATATGTGTACGCGGTGGACAATTGGCGTTGACGCAGGGGGGGGGGGGGGTCAACCGCCGTGTTTTTCTCCGGGGAGAATACGTATGCATCCTCGCGCGCGAAGACTCAATTCGGCTAAAGTACGCGGGGACATTTGGGGAATCCGCCCCGGGGATTCCCTTGCCGCGGACGCCGCGTGGCAACAATGCGATTCGCGGCGCGGGGAAATCCCCGTATACACAGAATTATTATCCTCGGGGAGTTACAGGCGGCGCGGGGGTAAAATTCCAATGGAGCGGGTATGCGCCACTGGAGATTCGGGCGCAGAGAGGATGTCGCTATGTGCGTGCTAATGTATACATGTACATATATATATATATATATATACACATACATATCGAGGGGCGGCTCGTTTGTCAAGCGGCTTTGTCGGGCCCGCGCAGACTCGGATTATCGATGCGCCGCCGGCTGCTGCCCACCTCCTCCCTCCGAGTTTCTTACCCCGCCCACGCAATTGGTTATTATAATACACCGACGAAGGCATATCCCGCGGTCCTCGGCCGGCTTACCCCGCCGGCATCTGCTACGCGTAATCCACGCGCGAGGGGGAATACATATATAATTGATTTTCTTTGGCAAGCCCGGGGCCCCTCGGCGAAAGCATCGGCTCGTCTCGATGGCCCCGCTTAATGGCCTCCCCGTGAACGGCGCTAAATAAGACCGACGGCCGATAGTTGGTGGAATAAAATAAAAAAAAAAATCAGGAGCCTAACCACAGGACGTAGAATGTATAGACATATAAGGGGCGCGTGCGTGTTTATATCCGTCTGGCTGATGCATGGAGAAATTTATCGGGCCGATATAGTCCTCTTGGCGATCGCGCGGAAGAATTCGGCGGCCGGCGACGCGCCGCATCCCCCGCAATAACTCAGTTTTTAAGCAAGATATAGGGGGCGCCGCGACGCCCGCGTGATTTATACCCGGGCTGCCCTCCTCCTTTTTTTTCCCGCCTCCCCCTCCTTTTTCCCGCGGACGATGATCCGCGGCGGCGGCGGCCGGTCATTAGAAACTTCCTCTTTTTTTCCTTTTTCCCGCGGGCGCGCCCAGCTCGCCGGCCAACTTTCCTCCTTCCTCGAGCGCCTCGTCACTGCGCCGCTATCTCCGCGCGGACGCGACTTTCCATTAAACTCGGACCCGTGTATCAATCAATCTCCGGGGGTAGCCGGACCGACTTCTATTTGTCGGCCGCCAACTCCGACCGAGCGCCACTTTGTCTTTTATTCCCGGTGCCGTTTACGCCGCTTTCCCCCCTTCTTTTTTTTATATCGCGTGTTATATTGAATTATCAGAGAGGGCGGCTGCCTGTGTGTATATACCGTACACGACCTACACCCACTCGCCTCGAAAAAAGAAAAGGATAATCTTCTCGCGGGGGGTCGACTCGGCCCGGTAAGCGCAGCCCCGGCGCGGCTCCCCCGCGGCTTTGTTACTCCTCACTTGGCCCTGCAGCCGAGCAGAACAGCCGGCCCGTAACAAGGCGGCCGGGTATACGCGGGGCTCGCATGCCGCACGCGCGTAACAAGGGCCCGCGGGGATGCCGCGGCGCGTCCCGCGAGGAGTCGGCGCGCCCCGACAATTTCCCCCGGCGCCGGCCGATTGCGCGTCTCCTTTCCCCCCCTCCCTGACCCAGCGTGCGTCTAATAAAAAAGTTCTTGCCTATTCGTTCTCGCTTTATCTTATTTGACAAAAACTTTCCGTTAATGAAGCAATCTGTCTCCCCTCGCGCGCAGTCCCGGGGAAAAAAACTTGCCCGGCCATTCGTCCTTCCCTATCCCTCCCGCGCCCCGAAACTTTGTTCTCCGCGCGCGCCCTCGTTTCCCGCCGGCCTCCTTCTTTAATTCGAAGCCTCCCCCCGTCTGCCCCCCCCTCTCTTCTAATTTATACGCGCGCGCGCCGGCTTGTTTCGGGGGCTTGTTCCCGAGGCTTGTGCGCGGGAGCCGCGGCCGGACGCTCAAATCGATGCAGCCGATGCTAATCACCGCGGGAGAATGACGTATTGTTCCGCTCGCTGTGCCAGACGTTTCATCTTCCTTCTTCCGCCTCGCTGCGATCTCGCAACGTCTTCCCCGCGGAATATCCGAACGACGCCTCTGCACGAATACACCTCCGCGTGTATACGTATATATATATACAATTGTTCAGTTTAAGTACTGAGCGCACTGCGCTTGAACCTCTTGTTGTTTTTAGTCGCGTCGTCCTGAAGGCTGCAAGTATAATTTTTTGTGAATGCTTGACAAACCAGCTTAAAGTTAACGCATAATTGCAATGCGCTTATATTCGCGCGATTACAACCATGGAAAAATTCGTGTAACAAAGGTGTTAACGAGGCTCGTTACTTGACACGCGAGTTCGCACCGCGCCCCGGCTAACGCGACGGTAATTGATTGATTTGTTTTAAACTTCTCCCCGACCTATAAATAATTAATGCAGTCGCCAAGTTGGGAAGCAGACGGTAGTTCAGGACTCGGCGACACGGCCCCGCGCAGCCCTCGCGACGCCCTCTAGTTACACCGCGAATCCCCGCGCGCTTCGACACTTGCCCTTCGAACGGGGCGCGCGGGTGCATTACGTGCCAGGCGTGCCAACTAGCGACACCGCCCGTCGACGCGCAAACAGCGGCTTCTCACAACGCCCCCTAAACAAGAGCAAAAAAAAAACATGTCCCGGGCCGCGGGAAATCCAAGAGCCCCGTTACAGTAGAAACGCGCACACAACCGACAAACCTGTACGTACGGCCGCGCGTGTGCGTGCCGCTCGGGGAAAATATAGGCGCTATATATGCGCCGCGGCGGCTTAACCAAACCTAATCGGCCGGTCTTTCTTCGCTAACTCGGGCGGATTAAAGGCGACAATTTATACGTCGACTGCGCGCCTCCCCACCGCACCGGGGGCTTTTACGAGCCGGCGAAATTGAGCCTCGGCGCGCGCTTCCACCGGAAGCTCACCCGCCTTTTCGGCGAGGCGCGCGGGTAATCGCGCCCGGGCTTTTCCCACACACCTGCCGCTTCTGCGTGTGCCTACGTATGCGCTTGTTTCGACTTTTGGTTTTTTTCTTTTTTTTTTTGTTCCTTTTTCGTCCTCGGGATTCAGGCCGCCTCTCTATTTATCGTCCCTTCCGCGGCGGGGAGAGTGGCGAGGCTTTTTTTTCCGAACCGTCCGCGGGAATTTTATCCGCAGCCCGGCTTCGTGGAGCGGGGCTCCTTACGTCGGCTCCGAGCTCCCCGGTCGCTTCTTTTACGCTTTTAAAAATACAACGGCCCGGCCGCGGTCAATTAGTCAAGCTCCGCCGGCCGTGAGTTAGTTCGGCACGCCGCTGAAATAATTGACGGCGCCCTGCGGCCCTGCTTCCTCTCTCGACGAGGGCCGCGCCCCAGGCCCGGGCCTCCGCAGATAACTCGAGACAAATTCTATTGGCCTCGGAGGCTGCGGCTCCCGGGCCACGTCTGCTTTTCGTCAAATCAATTAGCCCCGGCCGATAAGCTCGCGCCTCCTTTTTTTCTTTATACTCCCTGCCGCGACTCGTAAAGATTGCCTCGACGCCGAGGAGGTCCGTGTGTATACCCACGTAGGACGCCTCGAGCGCAGGGACGAATTAACGGCGCCGCGCAGCGCCCGCGTCCTGACTCCTCATTTCCTCGGGGACAATTCCCCCGGCTGATTGAATGGCGACAAATGAAAATTATCTCTCGCTCAGATTTTAACTAACGAGCTCACTTTGCACGTGACCGCTCGAATTAGTGCGTTATCAAATGGCCCGAGCAGTATCGCATTCCTAAAGGTATACGGATAATAATGGAGAGCCAAGTGCGCACTTGCCCGTATAATACACACGTACAGATTCCCGAGACTTTCTTTGAATTTTTTTTTGAATATTTTTTCTTCAAACGCAGCCCGACGGAGAAATTCAAATTTCTTTCCGGCGCTCTACACGTATGCGTATTGGTCCGCCGGAAATAGAATGAAAAAAATAGCTGGACGAAAAAGGTTTGAGTTATGGAGCCGGTATAGGATATAAAAAGACGCGACGGACATGAGCAGCACGGACGGGATTATCAGCTTAATACGCGAGATATTTAATGCCCTGCCTTTTTGCGCCCTCATAATTATTTGTCGACACAAAAGACTCTTTAGCTAGATTGGACTTTTTTTTTCCCCGGGACAGTCGCGAGAGCAAAGCCAATTTGTGCGGAATTGATTGCAATCTAATTCGACAAAGTTTCACGGAGTATCTATTATATGAACTTTCAGCGATAATACGCGATTGATTGAGGTGAACGGCGCGACCGGCGAGAATATCGCTCCATGAATATTAATTAAACAAATGTTTTTCCTCCCAATGAAAGTCGATTGAATAAAGTGTGTGCGCCCGATCGCGTCTACGAGTATTCCGACATGATTCAACTGTCTCCCCACTGCCTATATATACACTCTCCATTAAAAGACGACGTGTATTCTTTACCTTAAATTTCAAGCGGGCTTATCAAAGTTCATAAAACTGCCCGGCCGGCCGCTTTCTAAATTAAGAATTCATAGAAAAGTGATAATCGAGCGGGATGCACCCGTCCCGCTTATCGGCCGTTTGATTAGTTGCTGCATTATTCAGTGTCAAAATCTCATTATGCATTCGGACAAGAGTCAATCGTACGATTGATATACACGCACAAAAAGTAAAACAACACGGTACAGACTTAATTCAGATGGCCGATAAGTTTGTGTATACACATATATATATACGCACGTTTCGAAACCGGGGAAGGAACGAAAATAGACATCGTAGTCCGTCCACCGCTGAAAGTAACGGCAATGCTGACGCGGCATTGAGAAATCAATTCAGCGGCGTGAACAGCTGCCGGCGACTCGCGAAATCAGATATTCAGTGAAACCATCCGCGGAAGAACGGTTTTGATTACCGAAACAGTCGCTGCAGCCCCGTGGCGAGTGACAATGCCGCTCAATTACCAGGTATCGGCCGGCTAAAATCGCCCCGGCACTTCTAATTGCTCTTCTGGCTCGGCTAAGCACCGGTTTCACAATCTGCCGACTCGATCGGCCAGGATGCCCCGCCGTGCGTGAAAAGGTCCCCCGATCCTCCGGGCGACAAGCCCAAAACGCCATATAATTAATCGGATGATGTGTATTCATGACCGGTACACTCGGGCTACACTCGTATCTTCGCGGTTGAGCAATCGCCCAAGTGTACATCCGAGTGTACGAGCCACTCGTTGAATATAAAAGCTGTACACTCCAATAAAAGTTGCTGATTTTACAAATAGAATGCCTTTTTAATGCTAACGCGATCGAAATATTATCTTTAATAAAGTGCACATAATATTACGGATGTTTCAAAAGAAAATATATTTTTGGAAAAAAAAAAGATTTAGGTAAATAGATGTGATATTGTTTAATACCGATCGTTTCTCATATATATCGGTAATTAAATTTTTTTCAAGTACGACATAATTCATGTGAGATAATTTAGTATAGTCGCAAATATTGCAAAAGTAAAGTGGCGATTTGTTAATAGAAAATAGTTACGGCATTAATTTAAATTACTGTCAAACGTTAAGCGGGAAAGTTTGGAACTGAGAAGGCTTGCGGTCAAAAACGAGATGCCTTTAATCCGCGATATTACGACCAACTCATAAACAGAAGGTTCAGCTAGGCCAGTGCTTTGGGTAACTCGGGGTAGGTAGACGAATTCCGCGAATGAGCTACTCCAGTCGAGGGGCGAGGGGGCGCAGCTTCCACCAACCGCGGCAGTTGACAGCCGCGGCGGGGACGCGGGGGAGACTCGGCGAATGCCGTCGAAAAGGCGCGAGGATCCTCGCGTTCGCCGCTTGGCGAATTCGACTTTGGTAAAACGGCAAAAAAAAAAAAATCGGACGAGTCCAACGGGCGCGTTGGCGAGGAAACGTCCCGGGCCCCCGTGTAAAAGCCACCGAAATAACAAAGCGAGGGCGCCGTTCCGGGAATCCGGAAAGGGACGGAGTCAAGGGCGGTTGTCGCTCGCTCGGCGCACATATTGTTTTAACCGCCGTGATAACAAAAATTAAATTTGCAGAGTCACGCGAAAGAGCCCTTGGCATCCAGGACTACGTGCTCGAGGAGTTCCGCTAGGGGCTGACGCACCGCTTCGCCCGGTATACGTATTCATAAAAAGAAATATGTACTCACTGCTTATGGAGAGCCGGGCATTCGAGGCATTAACCTTGAAAAAGACGCCGGTTGACGCGCGCTCCTCCAAAAGACGATACCTTTGAAATTGGTAATTTGTCTTGATCAGGGTTGAGCTGCTCGTCAAAACCGAGGAAAATAAAAAAAGCGGGCGATCAGAATGCAGGGGATACGTGGACAAAGGGGGTCGAATCCTCGCCGACGGCCGGCCCACCTGCGCTTTTACGATAATTGGCCCGATAAACGCGGCCGTCGGCCCCGAATAAAGCCCCAACTTCGGGGTATACAATCGCACGCGCGGCGAATCCGATGCCTCTTCTTTCCCGAGGCGCCGGCGCCCCGCCCGGTCTTTCAATCGCGGCGGAATCTCGGGCTGTCGGCCGGGCCTGGGGGGCGTAAACTCCCGAGCGACGCCGAATTAAGGGGATCGGCCGGCGCCGCTCCAGAGATCAATCGATCTGTATACCTGCACGCACACACGTAACATCCTTTAAAAGACCGGCCCGCCCTTTTATTTTTCCTTTTTTTCTTTTTTTGAATAAATCAAGGCCGGCGCGCGCGTCCTGTCCCGGGATTTGTCAAGGCACGAGCGGCCGTCCCCGGGGGCCCGGCTTTCCGCGATATTTCAAAGTTGCAACAATGAAGCCGCCCGGTGAACAATTTCCGCCGCGTCCTCGAAGGCGCGGGAGAGAAAGGCTAAAAACGCGAGTGACAGCCGTGGCAGTGCGTGAAACGCAGAAAAGTTAATAAAGCCCGATATATATATACATACGCAAGAGGCGCCTATATACGCATGGAGATCGGTCGGCGCGTCCCGCTCCCCGCGCGGGTCGCAGAAAAAGCCCCATGATTCGCTGTAACGTTACCCAATTGCGGAGCGGCTAAACTGTTTGCTCGTTGACAAATTGAATAATGCCCGGTTAATTTGTTTACGCGGCCGCGGGGCCGTCGAGCTGTCGCGACGCTAATGCACTGACCTAGAATATCGCGTCCCCAGCCCCCCGGGGGCGGTAACGCTCGACAGTCAATGCGCGGGCAACCTACATTCGTCTCGTGGATGTCAAACGAGTTCAATAGATTCGTCAAAGATATAACTTGGACGATTTGTCTTATTGAAAAGACTCGAGGCGCAGCGGAGATAGCGCGGCTCCAAAGGCACCACGCGACCGCCGGATATATCATGCGCCTCGCGTCGCGGCCACTCGGCTAATCAATAAAGCATCAAATGCCAGCCGGTGGAATTCCGTATCCCCCCCCACCCCCGACTTATTTTCAAGGAGCCGGGGCGCTTGTAGCGCGGAAGTTGCCAGCTTTCCAAGTTTACCCCAAGACACCGTAGCTCAGGGATTTTTTAACGTGCCGCGCATTATTTTTAATCTTAAACTTGCTGTTATATTATAAAATTAAGAAACTTGGGATGAAAATCTACCGCGTAATATACGTATACGCATCCGCTCGCGTGTATGCATGTATACGTAAATATAGGTACAGATATACAGACGGGCGCGGGAGGACTTAACAAAATAAACGGCAGTAGTTTTTATCGGCTGTCGTATTTTTTTCATCTAACTTTGGTAAGTGATACAACGATTCTTTTTCATAACTCGCCCAGAATAGGATTACAAAGCATAACAAGGCGCATTAAAGAGCCGGGTTTATATTATTTTTAACAACAGGGCGGGGGCCGACGCGGCAGGAGCTCTAAATATCGCGCGAGGCCAGCGCCGAGCTACGCGCAGGGCTAAAAATTTTACGAACCCTTCCAGATATTTCTCTTTAATCAACTAAAAGAAAAGCCGGATGCGCGCGTAAATCACGGGCGCCGGGAAAAATAGCCGGGCTCCTTTTCTTTCTTTTTTTTTTTCAAACTTTCCCGCGGCCGCCCGCCGCGGCCGGATTTATACCGGGCGAGATTCATCTTTTCGAATTTTCGCCCCGTAAAGCAGAGTGCAAGGGATTCTTAATTACCCACCGGCCTTAAAAACGCGCGTAAAAGTTGAAACTCCCGGGTGTGCATCCGCGGGAGGCTCGCCAATCGTCCCCGTTTCTTTGGTTATCTGATTTTTCTTCCATTGCCGCTTCGTGCTGCGAGATAGGCGGCGTGCCGGTAACTTTACACAACTATTTATATACAGATTCTGTCCCTCGTATGCTAAGCGCTCGTTTGACTGTTGTCAAAGTTATTAAAAATCAAGTTAAAACAAGCCTCTCACCTTACACCATCCTTTTTTGTATTCTGTCTTGTGTTATCTGTTCGTTATTTGTTATCGTTGCAATGTATGATTTATTTATTAATATTTTTATTTTGATGTTATACCAATAACCTATTAACTTATTTTATGTCATTTGTTACAACTTCACTTGTTTATTGTAAATATTCATTTAAACATTTTTATTGTTATTTTTATTTTAATTATCATTTTATTTTGTTGCTTTTTATTTAAAATTTAAATTTCCGTTTGTTACTTGTATCAATATTTTCTGCCTGCACCATTCGACCAGAAATTTTCCCAACACTGTTCACGTGTAACCAAACGAAAAGTAAAGAGTGAGATGCAGAAAGACACTTGACAACTATAGAAGGTTATAAACAAAAGAAAAATCAATATGAATTTTCATTATTTCATACTGTAAAAAATTTTAACCTAAATGATTAAATTAACCCAAAGTACCTTTCAATTATTAAATAAATACTTCTTATTAATATTTAATTGTTCTTAACATACGAACGGATGCTCTGTATCGTTTACTCGCTTATAAGAAGTAATATAGGCAATAAATGAATTTGTATTCCTCTTTCTTTCGTTCACGTAGTAAAACTCTTATGCCCCGCTTCTAGGTCCGTTTCAGACTGAAAACGTAGAAGACAATTTAATTTGTTCAAGGATATGCGGTCTTTCTGCTTCTTATTTATTGCATGATCTAGCTCTCATCTATCTCACGGCCTAAATAGGACACTGATTCTTTAGTCTTTATATTCTATATTCTATTCCCCTGGCTACATTGGAGAAAGTCCCGAGCTGCAGCGAAGCCGAAAACAGCGGAGGTCGATCACTCGAATGACTTGGCGGAAAAAAATATGCTCGGAAGGGAAACCGAGCGGCGATCCGCGGGCTCCGGGTCCCCGCTGTCCCCTCCGCTGCGGTTTTTAATTAAAGGACTACGCCGATTTTTTGCTTTCCGCCTCGGCGAATGCGGATCCGCGTTTATCAGCATGGAGCCGGCTCCTCCCGGCCGAGTTTCTTTTCGGGCTATATACATATAGATACACGTAGCCGGCCGAGCAGCCGTCGGCTTTCAGCGCGCCGACACTTTTATAAGCAGTTTGGACGCGCGCGCGCGCGAGCTCGAGATTCCCCCGCGCGACTCGCGCGAGGATTTAGAAGGTTGCTTAATAATATAAAAAAATAAAAAAAAAAACAACGAGAGGCCAGGTCGCGTTTAAACAGCGGCAATGCCAAATAAAGATAACGGAAATGCGTACGTATACGCGTGTATATATACACACAAAAAAAAAAAGAGTCAACTCTAGACACGTATCTGCACTCGAGTGCTTTT
Organism: Sycophaga agraensis; assembly: GCA_018906755.1. NCBI lineage: Eukaryota > Metazoa > Arthropoda > Insecta > Hymenoptera > Pteromalidae > Sycophaga > Sycophaga agraensis. The sequence continues at coordinate 4,408,337 of JACCIE010000004.1, forward strand.
TACGATTGGTGTAAAACAAGGCTTTCAGGCGATGAATAAAGGAAAGAAGGGGTAGGGGCCGCGGGGGAGGGGCCGAAGTAGGGGCAGGGTAAAAATGACCGGCAGGGCGCGCGCGCGCGCGCGCGCTCGAAAATGTTAAAAGCGAGAGCGCGAAGGAATAAAAGGGAAAAGGAAAAAAGTGACTGGGTGATCCGTTACCGCTCCTCTCGCGCCCCGCGCGCTCAATACAACCGAATAAACTTCTCCATTACGTTTCGGCAACTTCCCTCGCATTCTTCTCAATTCCTCGGGAGAAGTTCGACGCGCGGCGCGCGAGCCGAAAGCGCCACTGCTCTTGAATTCATGCCCTTTTTCTTTTACGCCCCTCGGCGAAAAAAAATTTTCGAGCCCCGCTGTTTGCGCCCTAATGAGGAGATTTATATGAGCCGGACTGATTCGCCCGGGCGAGTAGCCCCGGATCTTCATAAAAGAATTCCATCTTAGCCCGCGACTCTAATGAAATTTGCCCGCCCGGGAACTTCGGGCTACATTAACGTTGTACTTTACAACTCTCGGGCGAAAGTTTCCCCTGCCCGTGGAAATTTCGCATGCGTTTTTGCCGGGGCCTTGGGGAGAATTCGGTCGATAAATCCGACCCTGATTCCGACTGTTTTTCCCCCGGCCAAAAGTTTATTTAACTATATTTGTACGACTGCGTGTACTTACAAGGGAACGCAGTTGAGTATCTAGGCAGTTTATATATTCGCAATGTTATACGAACTTGCGAGGTCGTTTTGGACCGCTGCAGTAGCGCTTCGGCATAGTTCTTCGCCGGTAAAATGTAAGCTGGCTTCAAGTATACATTGCTTGCCTTAGTCTTCGATGTATCCACGGACCTTTTTCTTCCTCTTTTACGCTCGCCTTATTATTCGACTCTGAAAAAAAATCCCTATTTTCCAGAGAACCCGCGCTTCTTTCTGCTCCCCGACCGACAACTACCAATATTTATCTTCTCACGCTCCGAAAATTATCTAGTTACATATTTCGGGCACTCGCTTCTTCGTTACTACGGTGTCGGATCCAAAGGGAGTTTACGCTCCCATATTTCCGGGCCGCAGCCATCATGGTTTTCGTGAAAAATTTATATTTTTAAATTTAGATGATTATTTATTTAGGTTCTTTTTAGATGAAGCGCAGGAGAAAAATTTTAATACAAGTTTGATAAAAATTCACAGTAGTAAATAAAACAGAATTTTCAACACAAAGCAAAATAAAAAATAAACAATAATCTTGCCATGTCTATACTGCGACTTTGTGATATCGCCTGCAACTATGCTGGGGTAGTACAGTAGCTGAGCGTATAGCGTCAGAGGTCCCAATCTGCGAATGCAATCCCAGGTCCGGACGAATCACTTTTTTATTCCGCACTTTTCTGGCACAGTTATAGCCTATGCGTAACAGTAAATACAATTATACAGATATCAACAATGTTAAAATGATAAAGCATGAATAAAAGTGCGTACACATAAAAAAACGGTATTTAAGTGAGTGATTATCTAAGTACTGGTAAAAAAACAAGTGGTTATAATTTGAAGATTTTATTTTATATTTTTTAAATAAAAACTAGAAATTATCGCTTCAGGGTCTGTAACAACAAAAGCAATTTTACATTCAGGTATGTATGCAGGTAACCACAGTTTTATGATTTTTATACTCTCCAACATTTTGGAAAAATTTTTCGCCAATCCTCATGTTTAACGAAATAATTGACTGGTTAAAATAAAAAAAGATAAAATGAATGACTTATCCTCTATAAACTAAGCAATAAGTTATTCTAGTACAATTATATTAAAAATATTACAGTAATTCATTTATTATTAATTTGCATTAACGTAACTCTATATGAAATTACATATTATACGCCAGTATATCAGAAACAATATAAGCATTTATGCATAATTGAGCTGTATCCTGGTAGTGACTTGGCTTTATATTGGCGGTAGTTGTAGATAAAGACTAGTCTCCTCATCAGCTTTCATTGCTTAATTTTCTACCTTGGTGAAGGCTAAATTTACAACGGATAATGCAGCCCGTGTTAGTCGCAAGGGATTTGGCTCGAGATTTGAAAACGTATTTGAAAAGGGATTGAAAGGATGGAAAAGAGTAGGATACGTGCATATCAAAGAAAAATCGTTCAATATAAGTATACGCATCTCGAATAAAAAAAGAGGCCGTATAAAGGTGGTAGTGTGAAGTTTTCTTGTAGTAAGGACGGTACAAGGGTCGATAGGGGAACGAGGACTGTGACCTACCTTACTAGCCTCAGCGAATAAAATCCCCCGTGCAAGGCAGTCAAGGCGCAAGTGCGCAAGGCGCTCGAGTTCTTATTATCGAGGTTGAAAAACAAAGAGCGGAGAAAATAACCCGGCGATCAAAGGATAGAATACGATTCGCCGGTGATGTGTACATAGAGAGAGATGGGGGAAAAGACGATATCCGACGCGGGAGAAACAAAGGCCCGGCCGCGGAAACCCGGGGCTTTGCGGGCCGCCCCGGGATTTATGGGCCAAAAATATTCGGCGATTTTTCGCCCCGGCCGCGTCTTATCCCCTCGCCGGCGGGCCTTATCACCGTCCCGCCAGGGGAGCGGCCGACCACTTCCTCCGCTTTACGTCCGCGGCACGCTTTACACCGTTGGGGGGGCCTCGTAAAAAGTGCCGCCAGCGGGCGTTTTTGACACTCCGTGCGCCGTTGTAGATCGGTTAATCGGAAGCGATTTACGATCCTCCCGCTGGCGAGGAGGATTCTTCCCCGGTTCTTTTTTTTTGACTTTCCCCGCCACCTGTGTACCTTTACACGCATATGTACGTATTTCCCGAGCGTCCCGTGATTCCGTCTATGTAGTATACGCCGTCCGCTCGGCAGTAGGCGCTTACGTGCGATGCAGTAGGACCGGCTCGGCCGGCCTCTTTCAAGCCGTATCGCGAGGTTTTCCGCGGGCCCTCGAGAGTTTTAGCGGGGGCGAGCGCGCGGCTAATTTCCTCGCGAAAGGCATTAATACTTTAAGTCAAAACTCGGGCTGGCGGAACAAACTAACGAGCTAAGACTATGCGGAACTTTTGCCCAAGTGAATATACATGCATATATATATATACATATATGTATACGTATACACGGGCGCGGGGTTGTATGTATGCAGCGCGGGGCGTCCCGTTTGCCCGGGCGCGTCCGTGCTACACCTATACGTGTATATATACACAAACTGCGGCATTGTCCGCATCGGCGAGCGTCAAACGTTATTAACTTTCTTCAAAAGACCTAATGAATTGCCGGGGATTTAAGTAGGTATACATATATACGCCGAGACTCGCGATTCGAATTAATTAAAACGAGGCCGCGCGGCATTCCTTCGACTCGGGCGCAGTCTTAACAACAAAAAAAAAAAAAGGAGCCCCCCACCCGGGCCAAGCGAGCGCTACTCGGTGATCGCGCGATATAATTACTTGTTTCCCCCGGGCGGCTGAATGAGCGGCGGCCCTGCCGAGGCGACTTTAATCAAGCCTCCGCGGGGGCGTAACTCCGCGAGGCGCCGGTGAATAGCCGGGGCATATCGGCCCGGCCTAATTAGTCGGACCCGGCCGCCGCTTCTTTTGTTCACCCCCCGGATATATATACACGCGCACACACAACGCAACCGGCCGAGGTCCGAGGAGGTCGGATCGCCGGGGAAAACGGATCCGGCCGGCGCGTCCGCCCCTGTAATGTATATCGCGGGGGCGGCCCGTTATCGCAGCTCTCCCGCCCGGGAAGAGGCATGAATTTCCGAGGGAGGTATTTTTTTTTTTTTTTTTTTTTAAAAGGGGGGTGCAGTTGCAGGCGCCTTCGGCCCGCGGCGGAGTGATAAAAGCGCGGCCCCGGCGCTTACAGATGCAATACGCCGCGGCCTGTAATTTATGAATACGAATCGGGCCGCGTGCATTATACATGGGGGCCATCGATTGCTGCCCGGGCTGACCCCGGGCTCTCCCGGCCCAGGGAAAAAACAGCAAGCGGCCGTAAAATATAATACGCAGGGTATAGCTCGCGTGAAAATTAGCGACGAGGCGGGGAGAAAGAAGGAAGGGGCTGGGAATTAACGGGAGGGTCTAATGGGGGCGGGGTCGGCTGCGATTGCTCCCGGGGCGCTAATGCCCGTGCACAATGCGCGCTAACTGGGGCCGCGGGAAGAAGCCGCGGAAAGGCGGGCGACGGCCCATCCGTCTTGGGAAAGTTGCCTTCGCGCGCCTAAATAACCGGCCGGGAGAATCAACGCGGCAGGGACGGTTATCTCGCCACGGCGTCCGGAGAAAGTGCCATTCGCAATGCGTACACCCACGCGTACAGTCGGCTCGCCTGATCGCGATCGTCCTCTAATTGCGAATCCCCTGTATAGATGATTTCCCTTTTTTTATACGTTTCCCCGGCTGAAGGACTCTGTACATACAAGGTCGGCGTCCTTTCAGCCAGGTCGATCCCGCGCCGGAGATTGTTTCTCGCGGATATATTGGCCGGGAGCGATTGCGGATTTTCCTCGAGGCGCGCCCGGGACGCCAGCCGGCCGTTCGCGGCTTAGCGGCCCGCGGCCGGTGGCCTCCGCCGGGGAGATTATATATGCAAATGCGCTGACCCGCGCTATACGTCGAGGGGGGCGGCCGCGGCCGTTATCTGCACGCGGCCCCCGGCCGCCGATTTCTGACCGACTGCCGCGAGATATATTTCTTCGAGTGGCCTCGATTCCTCGAGACGCCGTCGCGAACAATCGCGGCCGATCGATATATCGGCGCCCGTTTCCCGCAAGACGGGGACAGCGCGGGATCAGCGGGGACCTCGCCCGAGAGGAGGGAAAATGTGTATATATGTAGCATGTCGGATGGGAGACAGTGGACAAAATAGCTTTCCCTGCGTCGCTTTTCCTCTTTACCTCGGCGAAGCCAGCCGCAAAGATTAGCCAACCTTGTATTGGATGTCGCTCTTCCGCTGAGATTTTGACGTCGATGGGGAGTTTCAATCTCGGTTTTGTCATACGTGCCTGGTATATCTACGCGTTTGCGTCAGCTGTGTCGTCGAGGGTGTAGCAAGGACGTGCAACCGAGGGTACGGATCGTCTCCTATTAATTTTGTCGGTACTAATTGTCTATTTGTCGGGCTGACTATATACATCGTATGCCACATGACAGAGTGCGGATCGGAAAAGGGGGAGGAAATGGAGATCCGCGTCTGCACCTACCCTCGAACCGACACGATCTCCGAGGGGGAAGGCGGCCTCCCTCCGACGACTAAGAAATCCGGTCAACGGGGGAAAAAGAATCGAGCGACTCTGAGTGCCGGGCCCCCTTCCAGAAGGAGGCTCGCGGCCTCAACTCGTGTAATTAAAATCGATCCTGTCTCGCGTAATTAGCATCGATTCGAATTATTAGTCTTTTATTTTCGAGGCGCAGGTGCAATCGAATTTTAGCTTTCAATATCCGCCCGCTTGCATAGATTATATCGGTTGTAAACGGGTAGACAGCGGCGAGAAGCAATCGACGGCCGCAGCTGCAGCCTTGACTCGCGCAAAAACGGGTGTTAGGATAAAGACAGGGCGACGGTCTAATAAACGGGGGTCGAGGTAAGCCGCCGCGGCAGCCGCAATCAAGAAAGAGCCGCCGCCACCGAAATAAAAGCGCCGAGTTGGCACAGTAAATAAAAAAAAAAAAAAACACAAATCCGGGGTAAATAATAAGAAAAAAAGGGTCTCGGCGGGGGAATGAATATAAGCCCCGGGCGGCGGCGACAACTGGACTCCCGGCCCCGGCTACAATTGGCAATCGGTCGACGGGCCCGCGGCAGCGACGCCGCCCGGCTAAGCGGCTCGGCCGAGCGGATGCCGCGCGCTCATCCGATTACCGCGGACAATGAGCGGGAGCCGCGCCAACTGGGACGGCCGCGCGGTCGATAAGTCGCCCGGAGCTTTTATTTCCGGGTCGAACGGCGACTCCCCGGGAAATCCCCCGGAGCAACAAGCTCCGGCCGGCGAGGGCCAATTAAACGGCGCTTCGGCTATTAGGCCGGGCCGCGCGCGGGATTTCTTCCCGATGCCCGCGGTCGACCGACCTCAGTCTCGCGTACATAGTGGAAAATGCGGGAAAAAAACCGCGCGGCCGGGGGGGGGGGTGTAGGTATAAACGGCGGCGTGCCCTCCTGCCCGGGTGTATATAATCCTCGGGCTTTTTCGATCGCGTTTTCCACCACCCCCACCTGCGCGCCCGTCCGCGCGAGGCGGAAGCCGCGGGGATGGTTCCCGGGGGTTGGGGCCGCGCCTCGCACTCCGTCCGGGGCGATCATAAAATTATACTTGTAAAGTTATCGGGCTCACATATATGCGTGCGCTCGCGCGCACTCCGCGCCTCTTAACGAGTTTGCGAGTGCGCCCCTCCACCTAACGAGTTGGCGCGGCTGGGCGCCAGCCAGCCCACGTGTCCTAATGAGCGCCCCCCCACTTCCCCCCCCAAGAAAATTGAAGTTACTGTTTGCTCTAGGTGTGTATATAAGTGTATGCACACATGCGCCCGGCCCGCGCGTTACCCGACTCTTCGCGGAAAATTAGCACACGCGCTTACACGCGGCGCGTTTGTGATTTGTGTAACGGCCGCCGGCCGGGAAGCATCGACCGGCCGATTGCCCGTCTCCCGTGGCCGGGTATATCGGGCCGATTGATAATAATCCGCGGTCAAAGTTGCGGCCCGATCGGCTCTCTCCACTCTCGCCCCTCTCCTCCCTCCCCGGGGCTCAACTTCTACCCCCCCACTCACCCCCCCCGGCGGCGGCTATATCTGTCGAACGGACCGCGGCAATTAAAAACTTCCCCGTCGCGACCGGCCGTCTGCCCCCCTGGCTTTTATCCATTTATCACCTGGCCGCGGGGCCGTGCGGGCCACGTTGAAAAAATTCATCGCCCGCTAATTGGATTGTAAGGGGTCAATTAATCTGCCGGCGGCCGCCGAACAATATTTCTTGCCGGCGCGCCCCGGCCAAATTGGAGTCGACTGCGCGGCCTAATAGGCCGTTTTTTTTTTTTTCGTTCACACGATCCCCAGCGACTTGACCCACTTTGTTTCTTTTTTTTTGTACTTTGCACCCTCCGGTGGGGCGCATCGCTGTCTCCCCTCTCCTCTTTTCTTTTTTTACCGGCAACCGGTCGCTTTTTTTTTTTCAGTCCGGCGTCACCGCGCCGTAATCGCGGCGGCTCGCGCGTTAATAAGCTCGAGGGGGCGATCGCCGCGGAAAGCCGGCCCGTAACTCATATCGGCTATCGGCAGCCTCAAGATTGTTTCGGTATAACTCGGCCTTTTTCTCGGGCCGGCTGCCGCCCCGGAGCCAAGCGGCCATTAATACCCGAGTCATTAAAGAAGTTTTTACGCCCGGGCGATAGGGCGCGCGCCCGTCGCTTCGACGGGAAATTAATTAGTTGGCGGGATCGGCGCGCATTTAAAAGTTAATTAAATATCGAATCTGCCGCCGAGTTCCCGGCTCGGGGCAAGTTTTCCAGCCGCGCCGGGGAATTAATATAATCGCCGGGGTGCGCTATCGAGCCAAGGGTTTTTCCGCACCACTCCCTCGCACGTATATATATATATATACGTACGTGTCGGGTGGGCGGTCCGGGAGGGCCGGTCTGCTTACATCTCCATTAATCCGGGCTGTCGGGCCGGACTCCCCCGGGCGGGCCTGCGAGGGACGCCGGTGTAGCCGTCAATTGGGTGCGCCTCGTAAGCAGGTCATCCGGGCAAGGGCCGAGCGGCCATCTTCGATAATCCGCGCACTTAGGAGGGGCCCGGGCGCGGGATATCGCCGGGCGCGTCCGGCCCCTATCGTCGCCCGGCATCGCTCCTTACGGCTGCTCCTCGCCGCGCCGACGGATATCCGGCGCCCCCTCCGAAAATTTTCTTTGTTTTTACGCGCGCGGACGTTTTTCCTTTTTTTTTTTTCTAACTTGAGAGGAGGACCTCGTAAACATGTAGGCCTCGGGAGTTAATAAACGCCGGGTAGCCGATTAGCCCGAGATTGGGCGGCCGGAGCCCCGGGAAGAGCCCCTCGATCGAATACAGTTACCCGGCTATCTTATCTCTGGGCCGCTCCGTCGGCTACTGCGAATCTCCGTTTCATTCGGAGGAAATGAACTCCCGATAGAGATGATATTCCCCGGGCGCGCGGCGCTCCAGTCCCGCGGGCGGTAAAAAGCCGATTGGCTAAATGAGCGCTCGGCGGCCGACTGACAAAGCGCCCGCCCGAGATGGCCCGCCCCGAAACTTTTATACCTATATATATATATATACGTATACGCCCACGCGATTTCCCGGGCCTCCGCGGAAGACGCGGCCGCTTTCCCGAGACTACCCATGCATACATATAGACGCACGCGCAAAAAAATCCAATGCGTGCAACCGCCGCGGCGCTCAATCTTAATAATGGACCGGGGTGTTGTTTACGCGTGACAGGCGACGCGAGACGTGGAGCCGTCTCGGGCAACCGCTTACGTTTTTCCCCCCCCCCCCCCGATAATCAGACTTTACCGAGCGATCGTTGCGCGGGTGAGGCTAGCTCGCGCCGGGGAAAGAAAGCCAGGCGAAAGCCGCTCCCGGTAACGAGGATCGTCGGCGCGCCCGCGTACGAGCACTTCGACGCGGATGCATAATTCCGCCGGCGCCATTATACCGCCCCTGGCCGGGGCGTTAGCGTCCGGCCTCCGAAGATTTATCGAGGGCGTTGTCAGAAGCGACGGCCTTTTTCCGACGCGTGCACCCCTCGCCCCGGACGTGTTGCACGCGCGGATCGAGCCGATCAAGCGGTTTTGATATCCGGCGATCGGGTCGATCGATCGATCCCCGAACACTTTCGACTTTCGATCGGGGCCGCGGAGTTATCCGCGAGGATATCGTGTCTTTCCCCTCGGCCAATCGATTACCGCGGCCGAGATTCGGTCCGCGCGATACACAGAGTCCCCGCGCGACTACCTCGGGTCCGCGCGACTCCTTTGCCAGTTCCCATCCGACGCTCGCCTCGACTCCCGAGCTGCCGTCCCGAGTTATTGAAGAATCAGTCTTATCCGGCACTCAAGGCCCCGGCTTGGATTTTCTCCGTTACCTCCGGCAAAAGTTCCTTGGATCATATTGGGCTTAAGTAAATATGTAAGCGTTTAATCCCCTCGGCGTGTGTAATTACTCGATTAGTCGATTAAACGTTGGTACTCCGCGATGCAAGAGAAACTTCGTAAGAGGGCTAGATTAAACTTTGACTTTTTTTGCCGATGTGTATGTATATACATGTGCAGGGCTCGCAAGTGCACGGCGAGCGCGTTTACCTTTCAGATGCGGGGGCCGATTGCTTATCTCTTATTAAAATCAGGTGCGGCCCGCGCTCGATTACGCTTTCAAAGTCGATCCTTCCAATCTGCTTGCGCATGTAAAGCTCATCGTTAGTGATACGACAAAGGCCAAAGTATGAAAGGGGCTGATCCGGTTTTCTCTGTATCTTTCCCGGATAAAGTATCAGACTCGTATTCGCTCGTATAAATAAGACGGAGCCAAGGCGCCTCGAGCCTCTTGTAACGCCTTCGTACTGTTTCACCTGCGAGCCGTTCGCGTTATACACCCGCGTCGCATCGGGTTGCAATTTGTGAAACGTTGTTTTACATCGTTCAAAGTGTAGGTTTACGAACGCACAAACGGTGAAAATGTTTTGAAAATGTTTCGGCAAAGAAATAGGAGTCGAATTCGCCGGCGGTAGTGTGACAGCAGGGCTTGCGCAGGTAACCACGCAATTTGAATATAATTAGAAGCGATTACAAGTTTAATTTTTATAGGAAAAATGTACAATGATACTACAATCTAAATAGGCGCGATAGATCCCTGCCTATGCAAATAGAATTCGATGACATCTCTATATATTGCCGGAATTATCGTTCGTGGTCATAGAAATGACATTTAAATAGAATCACGCGCGGGATCACGGTAATTTGATTTTGTATGCGCGCTCGACGGTAATATTGTTATTACCGAAGCACACGGTAGAATTCGTGAGAAATTCCATCATTTGATTAACATCCGAATCAAAGGAACATCTCGTAGGAATTTACATACTTATATAAGTATAGTGTACATATAGGCACGCGTGCGCTTTTGATAGTCGTGACGGGTTCTGATTAAAAGAAAAAAAAATCAAACGGATCACTCCTTAGCTTCGATAAATAATTTATCGGGCTATTTTGAAATAGCTGCGGTATTCGCAGTATTCGGAAATAAACCGAGCTTGCGATATAAAAGCCCGGTTTTATTGTAAGACCGAGCGGCAGTCGGTACAAAAAGCACATATGAGCCATTTGAAGCAATATCGGCGCACACACGAGAGAGCTATTATTGAAACATTGTTACAAGTCGGTTTATGAAAAAAAAATTAATAATCGCCGGGAACAAGTAGGGCAAGACAACTAATGATAACCCACCTCAAATATCGCGCGCATTGTCACCGCGGCCGTATCAGTGATGTACGGTGTCAAGCGCGCTCGCCCACGTTACCATTTACAAAGTTCAACGGCGAGCCGCGGGCCGATAACCCGGGGAACTTTCAATCGCTCAATTATACGCCCGAAACAAAGTAAAGGAGATGGGCGTGTTTACGGGATGCGCCGCCGGGGAAGTAGATCGCGGGGGAAAAGGAAAAAGCCGGAGCCCGGGTCGCCGGGGCCCGCGGCTCGGTCGCCGATTTGGATTTACGCCTGAAGTTGTCCGCGAGCGCCCCTCCACGCCGGGCAATTAGCGCCCGCGCGCGGCCACCTATTTTCCCGCGGGTCGCAACTTTGCCGAAGTGGCGCGCGGCCGCAGTTCCTCACAGTTACGCAGTCTGATTCGCCGGCAGCGCATGCCGAGGAGGTCGAGCAGCGCCTCCGCCGGGAGGACGGGCCGGGAGCAGCTCTGGGTGGTGCTCGGGCCCCTCGGCCGGAGGTCCGTCTACGCCCGGCGCAGTCGGCCGACCGCCTTGGTAAGTCCGCCAGGCGGCAGAGGACGCAGGAGCCTGACTCGGGCCCGCTCGGTTGCAGGTCCCGCCGAACAACGGCCGGCCCCCCGAGGAGGAGCTCCGCGGCCCGGCCGCCCTCGCCCGCATCTTCGGCTGCCCCCTCTGCGGCGACCTCCTCTTCCCGGTGTACCTGCAGTGCGACCTGGCGCACGCCCTGTGCCTGGGGTGCGCGCGCCGGGCGGCCGCGTGCCCCCAGTGCCGCGGGCCCGCGCCCTACTGGCGCAACCGGCTGCTAGAGGGCGTCGCCGCCCGGATGAGGATGCCCTGCAGGTACGCGGGCCGCGGGTGCCCCCAGGAGCCGCCCGCGCCCGCCTGGCACCGCCACGCCCGGGAGTGCGGCTTCCGGCCGCGCGACGACCGACCTCGCTAGCCATCGCCTCGTCGACCTGCATGCGGCCTCCTGCCTCCGGCTTTACGGCCGGCCGACCGCCCGGGTGACCTCGCGACCCCCCCGGCTGTTAATAAGTCACCTCCGGGCCCATCCAACTTTCACCGGGGCGCGATAAACCCGTCGGGGCTTAATATTGAGGGGGCATTAGGCGCCCGGTATTCCTCCTGCGGTCCGGCCGTTCGACCGGCGCCGCAGCTCTCCGCGGACTGATCCGCGGGGCCGCACAAAGAAGTCGCGCGTCCCCCGAAAAGCCAAAGCTCGCGGCGGGGCGGAGGCTTTGAGAGCCGGCGGCTGCCTCGGCTTTGTGCGCCGGGGCCCAAGTGCGCGGCAAGTGCGCGCCTGCCGCTGACAGCCGCGGCCGATACGCCCGCACCGCCTCGCGGTGCACCCGGGCTCTTTTTTACCCCGGCGCCGCAGCCTCCGCGCCAGCTGCCTCCCCAGGGGCCCCAGGTGCCATTCCTACATATATATATACACACATACATATACTTGTATATATATATATCGCTGCGGCCTGCGGCTTCACCTCTAGTGGGCCGGCCTCTTCTTTCCCTCCCCCGCGGCCGAACACCTCTTCCGGGTTAATATTAAGCGAGGAGGGGGCGGCTCCCCGTGCGGTCGAATATATACGCTCGCGAGGCCGGCGATCGATCGGCCCACCGAACGCCGCCCCCGATTAGTGGGAATTTGATACCCCGTTCTTTCCGCGCGTTTGGTACGCGGCCCGCGCGCCCCGGGGGAAGCCCGTCGTAATGGCGGGGGCGGCAGGCGGCCGCTTAAGGATCCGCGCGTGCAAGGTTAATCGGGCCGTTCGCTCGCGGGCCAAGGAGAGTTTTAACAAGTTTCCCCCGGTTTTCTTTTTTTTTTTTTTTATCAAGTCGCCAAGTTTGAGGAATCCCTCGCGGACGAATCGGCCGCTTCGTTCCTCTTAGTCGGCGGGCACGAAAAAAAAAAAAAGCACCCGGAAACGTCGACGGGCCGCTGGACGCCCCGGCACCTAGCCATATATATACGTGTACCGCGGTGGGTGTGGGCGTAGACCGGGCGGCCGCGAGCGCCGCCTGTGAATGACACTTTTCACCCGGGAAATTCTAATGGACGCCACCTCGTTTGCATATCACCGGGCGATCCCGTCAAAATAATCTCGTTTTACATGCATACTGATTGCGCGCATAATGCCATCATGGGGCCGATACGGCGTGTAACGCCCGGGGATTCTTTTAGCCCGGCCACGTCGCTTTGGCTTTGTCCGCCCGGCCCGGGGACCGCCACTCAATTTAATCGCTACTAATAAATTTTATAATCTCCCGATTTGAATATTTGTCTCGGTTGTTTTGCGAGCGCCGCACCCTCGAGCGAACTCTTGCGCGCCGCGTATTCATGTGGCGCGAGCGCGAGCGGACCGTCCCGCAGCCCCAAAAATTGAAACGCGCAAAGCCAAGTTAACTGTTAAGAATGCGTCGTGTTTATTATTGCTAACTATTATGCTTTTTAATATATGCTTCCAAACAATAAATACATGATCCAATTAGAATACTAATTTGGTACAATGATTACTTAGTCATTCCTTATATCCTTGCGTCGCCTTACTTAAGTGATATTAGCATACGTAAGAATATGTAACGCTCTCGTCTTAATGGATTGGAGACATACTGTTTGAATTATCATAATCGTCAATAAAAATATTGCCATTTTGCATGAATAGTGTAATATGGTACATTGTTATGCCGAAGCGACGCCGAAGCGAGGAAGGCAGTGAAAAGGAGGTGATTGTTCAGCGATGGGACGGTATGCGAGCATCTCCCCGATTTTATAATTCAAAGGGCATTTCGCTTTTGAGATTGTAGTTGAATAAGTCCGTTTAATTAGCGGTTGCACCGAGCCGGCTCCCGTGAAACTTCGCAGCGCGAAATCTTTTGCATTTTTCAGACGATTTTAAACTAGGCAAACGAGGTCTTACCGGGAAATTTTAACGAGTTCCAGGCCGCCCCGCCTTTCCTTCTTTTTTTTTTGTTATTTTTCACTTATCTCAACGGAAAGTTGCATTCAATCCCGGACCCCGGGCCGCGCGCCCCGAATTCTTCAGCGCGTACACCCGCCGATTGAATTATGACAATCGCCTGATTGCGACGGTCCCGCCGGATCGCCACCTGTGCCGGCGGGCCGGATACCCCGTCGCCTTAACGCGACGATTGCCTCGGAAAATGATTAATGGCGAAGGGCTCGATATTGTCCCGCGGGCGCGCGACTCCGCGCGAGCGCCTGCTCAATCTGGCGGGAGGCTGCCTCCGGCGCGCCGTCACGCCCCGCGGGCTCTCCCGGCCGTAAGAAGACGAGATGCACTCGGCCCGATCCGCACTTGGCCCTTTGCGACCCAACTTCCTCCTTTGCCGTGGCGTGCGTTTGCGCGTGTGTGCAGCGTACAACCGCGGGCCCCTCCACTCCCCGCTTAGCGGCCGCCGCTGTTTATCGCGGCGTTATCAAGGACCAATAAAGGCGATAGATTGGCCTTGGCGCCGCGCGCTCGGGCCCGCGCCGTTCTTGCGGGTGAGGGTTGCGGTAAATCACCGCGGCGAGCCGTGGCATACACACATATGTGTACATGTATCCCCGATTGATACGTGCAACACACACACGCACATATGTATATGTGTAACAAGCGCGCTCGGCCGCGGCTAAATCATCCCCCGGTCGTCCCCTGTCGAGTCGTCGCTCGGATTCTTCGAATTGATTCGATGGCCCTCGAGCCTTCGCGTATCGACCCCCGGCGCTTTTCCGCAGCGCACCTGCGCCGGCCGCGGCGGTGCCGGCACCCGAGCCGGGACCTTTATTGCGCGCCCGCCGAGCCATAAGTCCTCCGCTTGATTTGATTCGCCCTCGATAACGCGCCTCTACTTTAATTGGGGAAGCCGGGCCTCCGAATGTCTCTCCCCCCACTCTCCCTCTTCTGCCCCGCCCAGAGCGATAAACTATGCATAGATTCGGTCGGCCGATATGCGGGAGGCTGGGGCCGTGTACACCGCCAACGCGGCCCGCGCCGATTGTTATGCATGGCTCTGATTGGTTTATCATGGATACCCATACGCCCGGTGTAATGCGAATAATCAGCTGGGCCCCTGCCCGACTAGTTTATTTCTATGGAAATCCATCAGTGCTCCAGCAGGCTTAACCGCATAAAGTTCCCTAGGAGCTGGTTTGATTCCTCAAATTTCGTGGGTTAGATAACTAACTGGTTTTGTTCGCTTATACGAGCTAATCGAGTGCTCTCCAATAACCAAAGGTGAACGCGCCGAATTCAAATCATCTGACGTTCGCCCCTGCATTATACATTAGAGCGAGCATTAGAATGAAAGCATGCAATATTTACCTACATTGCGAAAATCTATTTACTGTGTTATGAGATAAATCAACGATACGCAAATCAACGATGAATATTCATGCGGTCCTAATTTTTAACAACATCGTAGAACATGTTGTATAAACAAAACATATTTCAATTTCGACGATGCGCAAATAGAGTTGTACATTCCAAGGTACGAAGGTGTTTTATTCTCATGGAGTTATAAGTTCAACAATAATTACCAAACAATGTCATGCACAGTTAAGGGCGAGATTAAATTTTGCAAAATCAGCCGCTCTACTTGGCTCTCCGATTTGATGAATTAGGACGCTGGAGGAGGGAGACCTCAAGTTTCCAACTCGGAGACCCGCACTGGTAACACGTTCGATCCAAACTATCAATTTCAGCGTATGATTAATAAAAACCGATAAGCCATCCAATCCCTTCGAATTCACTCTATTTCTAATACCTCGACGAGCAGGCTTATCAACTTTTAAAGCTGTTGCACGAATGTTGAAAAAGTTGCGGTGCCTGTTATACAAAAACAGCACTTTGAAGTTGGGTCCAAGTACCCGCAAGCGGAAATAATATTGTTAACTGCACTTTGAAAGCCGGAATGCTTATGAAACTTAACGATGTGTGCAGAAATTTGATAGGGAGTAATGAATTAATATGCCCGAGATATATCGGTGTTTATGTGTACATGGTACATACGTGAGTCGGCATCTCAAATTAAGAGGAATTTTTGAGGTATTTTTTTCCAAGCGAGCCAAACTGTAGTTAGAGACTCGGCAGCCTTCTTACCCTATTCCCTAAATGAGTAGAGATTGTCCAGCCACTGTGTTTGATTCGTTAATTTCGTGGGACAATTAGAGTCGCTTATTTTGCTTTGTTGCGGACAAGATTGGCGAATTACAGTTACGCTAATCTTACACGTATGCATTAGTGTATATCGCTCGGAGGCAGTGCTCGGAGCTGACCCGCGGATCCAAGGCCACGCGGGCAGCGCGCGGCCAGGGTAAACAAAGACACGCTGCGCTCCCGCATTTAAAGGGACCCGTATTAAACGGCCAATGCTCCGACGCGTGGAATGATGCGGCAATATTTTATGTACATTCACTTTTTATTTTTAATTGACACTGTGACTAAAATAAAGATACGCGTAAGAGGGCGACAGGCAGAAAGGAGGCGTGGATTTTACCGGCGCGAGTCAATTTTTGGCGATTTGGCGTTTTATCGGGCGCGATTCATGTGATCTCTTTTGGATGTTTACAAGCCTGGCGAAGGTGCCGAGGGGCCAATGTAGCCATGTTTGCGTAGGTAATCTGACGTGGCAAAATTGTGGCGATAACGAACCTCCCGAAGTCGAGTCGAGCAGGTGGCCGAGCAGTGTGTGCTTTTTATAACTACAATTATCATAATGACCAAGGATTTGCGAAAATAGTCTCAAGTTATTTACATCCTCGACGTCAATAATGAAAAAAATATAATGTTAACTAATTTAAATACCGAGCGGTGTTACATATATATTTAATTTACGCTAGTCGCGTTTTAGATTACAAAGGGTCTCAAAGCGGCGTAACGGTGCGGCGAGCATCCTCGGCCCATGTAAACTGCGAGAGTTCACTTCGGAGTGAAAATATATATATATAGAAACATGCTTTGATAAGGAGGATTGTGGAGTCTGTAGCAACTATTTTCATGCATTACACAGCGGATTTAAAGTTTCATATTTTATATAAATACATTGAAAAAGCACAAGTCCTTGAGGAATTTGAGGTTAGAGATCGAGTTAAATTATTCGAAAGGATATTTCCACGGGATTCCCGTTCACGTTCAATTATGTTAAATAAACCGAAGCCACGCCACGTACGGCTCATGCATATCGGTTTGTACGGGCCCGATCACTCAGACCCGTGTCTACTTTTGGTAATTTCCGAAGGAGGTCATTGAATCTCGCCGGCGACTTAGCAATTCCGGGAAAGGGAGAAGATTCCGCGAACGATCTCGAAGAAAAGTGGCGGAGGCAGTCCGCCAAAGGCTCTCGAAAAAGCGCTATAAGGCTGCCGGGATCGCTGGCGAAGCGATTCTCCATTAATTGCAGGTGGAACTTTACAGGAAGAGCCCGGCGCGAGACTGAATCGAGAAATTAGTTTTGCCTGCCGGAAAAGTTAGCCGTAGCCCACAATATTTCTGCAAGCAGTGACTTTTTATTTGATAAATTCAAACATCTAATACGTCTACTTCTTCCCCTCTCCTCCATCCACATGCGTCTACAAGTGCCAGGAGCAGCGCGAAACTTAGGGAGACATTTGTGTAATAGAATTTATAAGGTACTTTGCTGTCCTTTTACATGACTTGTACAAACCATAATGGAAAAAAGTAATGTGTGTTACGAAGAGAAATATTGTAAAGAAAATAGTAATTTATCACATACACTACAAAAGTGCGCTGGGCGCCGAGCAAGGAAGCTCAGGACTTCACATATACAGCGATAAACGAAAATGCAATTTTTGTAGTTATTGTTCATTTTGTACTGAAAATACAGCAAAAATAACCGGTGAAAAATTGAGACTAGTACTCAGGAGGTTAAACTATGACATTGATTTATACAATATTCTTCATATTATCGAATTACCATATTTTTCAATATTTTATCCTAACACTTTTCCCTTAGAAATAAAAGGGCAGGGAGGATTTTCTATACTCGTGCAACATCATTGTGATCTGTGTGAAAAGGCCAGAAAATGAATTCGTTAGGCAAAGGTGAAAGTGCAGAGGTACGCGTTCTTAAAACAGAGGCGGCGGGCGAGAGCTACGCTCCTCTTGGAAAATAAGTGGTGGAATGAGGGCGTGAGGAAGCTCCGCGACCAGAATCTGATTACTTGGAAACTGTTGTTCTGAATATTTATTATATCGTATTACATCAAATGCTTCTTTGAGCCTTCTGCTTGAACAGTTCCATTACCAGACCGAGTAAAAATTGAAAAGAAGCCAGAATAAACCGCAGGAATAATACGAGCATTGAAATAATAGGAAAACAACCGATATCAGATTAGATATCAAAATGGAACACCGGATACAGCACTCGGCATTAACTAGTTAGCCGGGGCGTCAGGGTGAAAAAGAACGAAAACCAGTCCAATTAGAATTAGCACGACCGGATAGATATTCTTTTTCCGCGAGCGAACAACAGTGCGGCTGTACTCCATCGGGCCGAATAACCAATCGCATTTTCGAGCGGCACTTCATTCGGACAACACGAGTCGCCGCCCCCTCGATCGCCGAACACCCGTAAACACGCAGTGTATACGAGGCCGGGGAATCATAATACCAGGGCGACGAGCCCGGCCGATTAATTAAAACGGGGCGGGAGGGACGACCGTGACAAAAAGCGCCCGGCGAATCGGTTATAAAGTCCGCATCTCTCTCTCTCTCTCTCTGCGGCAGTTTCCATGGAGTGCGGGCGACGTGCACGCCGAGGCGCTCCGCAGTCCGCGCCGTCCAACTGTCTTATTTCCGCCGGACTTTGCCGCATTAATCTTTCATGAGGGGCTTTCCGCGAGGCCCGGGGTCAATGGCGCGCGGGCCGCTGATGAAAACAAGTGCGCCGAGGGGCTTTTGTTTCGCATTTTCGGCCGGACGCGTAAACACACACGCGCGCGCGCACAGTCCGCGCGTTGGCGCTCGGCCGACCTGGCGGTTCTTGTTACAACCTCCCCGCGTATACGTGAACGCGCCCTTGGCTTTATAAGGGGATGTTGTATGTATATATAGTCGAGGTGCAGTCGCTCTCGATTGGACTTTAAGAAGTTTTTCTTTTTTCCTTTTCTTTTATTATGAAATTATTTATGGTTTTTAATAGGGCGAGGTCGTTCCCGCGCTTGTACGAGTTTCCCTCTCCCAACCGCCTCTTAAGAATCACTCGGCTCGGGGAAATCTCTTTAACTTGAGCGCGACCGCGAGGGCTTTGAAGTTATCGGGTGGAGTATATGGCGCAGACGGCGTATTTATTGACGAATCGACGTTTCGTTTTGAAGTTTACGACCGGTTGTAGCTTATGATCCCTAAAGTTGGAGAAAAAACAGCTAAACGTCAGTTAGAACGGGCCGTATACACAGAGGCGGCCGCCAGCGGCTCCTCGGCCCTCTCGCGCCCTCGTCAAAATATTCACCGAGGGCCTTGTATACATATATATATATACGTACGTACGTACGTTGCCGGGCCATCGGCACTGCGGGAAAACGTGCGTAAGTGACGAACGACGCGCTCACAAATCCCGGCGACCGTTATAACAAAAACAGCGCCGGCTCCTCCCGCCCCATCGATGTGTATATATACGTATATACGCGGAGCATCGGCGGATTCCGCCGGGACGCGCGCGCGCCTCGAAAAACAAACTTTCCCCTCCCGAGTCCAAGTGCCTATACATGTATACGTGTGACCATCCGCCGTAAACACGCGTCTCAATTATGCGGACCGCGTGTCCCGAACAGCTCCGCCCCCGAAAAAAAAAGAAAAGGAAGGCTTCGGCCGGATATCGCGAATGAAATCCTCGCGGGCGCCTTATCGCCCCGCGGGCCGCCATAAGTGTTGTTTGGCCCGCAAATTGACCGCAGCGCTTTGCGCCGGGGGACGCCGCGGCCCGTTTTCCTGCGATATATTGTCCGGGGCATAATAAAGTCCCGTTGCGCCGTAGGCGCACCTGTCCACTCGGCCCCATGAATTATTCAGCCGGGGCTCTCCTCTCTTTCGGCTCGTGTGCGCGCCGATCGGGGCGACCGCGACGAGAATTAGCCGGTTCGCGGATAGCCCCGGATTTTTAATGCGGCCGAAACCAAAAAAAAAAAGGAGAGAAAAAACGGAGGGTTATTGGGTCCCCTGCGAAGGAGCCAAGCCGGGGGCTCGGCGCTTTACGAGCCGGCCGGCCGGACGTTAACTTTTAAGGGGAGGCACGGCCTTGTGGTTTTTCGTAAATTTTTGACCTCCCGCAGCTGTGTGCCGCGCGCCGGGACAAACGGCCTGTGCCCAATGCTCGGGGGCATTGCCGTAATGGTTATTCGTTCCGGTCTATTGCTGCGCTGCCCTCCCCCGTCCGTTCTTTTATTTCACTCCGTATCGGCCCTTTATACTGCAGGCTTTGCAGAAAATTAACCGATTTTCCTGCAGCTAATAGATGGTTAATTCAGTGGAGCTTCAAATCAATATGAGAATAAGCTTTTCAAGGAGCAACAATATTCAGGGATAATTGCTATACTGTAATGTAATGTGCTCTCTAAACATGGTAACAAAGTGGCTTAATTGCATCTCGACTTGGATCTGTTGATGTTATTACGCACTAGCACGCTTTCTTTTCAATTGGTAACTTGTAAAAACGAGAATAGATGTAAAATAGAGCGTGAAAATTCGAGCGAGATAGTACTACACGCGAACAACTTTAATTTACAGTGAATGTATGTTGCAAGGCCAATCAAGTTCTTTTTACAGCCTGCGATGTTCTCGGTTGAGTGCACCAACGAGCCCTCATAAGAGAAATTACGAGAAATGCTAGCTCGTTAGTGCTTCCGTATTTAAACTACTATTCTGTATACTTTAACTTATTACTTCAGAAGATCCAAGGGTAAGAATATAAAAAGTCAATTGCAATATAGCTAGGGCGGTTGTGCGACGGGTGCTGGAGGATGAGCACGTCAAGGCTTAACGGGCAGCGATTCAATGTGACAAGAATTAACTCCTATGCGAATGATTCCCCTCACTTTTACTAATTTAACATCGCGGGTCCCAGGTCTGGCCTGTTGCCACGTAACCAAGTTTGTTTGCGGGGGTTTAAATAAACTCCAGCGGAGCCACGTACTATCCTATAAGTATAGTTTTCCTCTGGCGAGATTCCTGGGTTATGCTACGAATGCCGATGAGTACCAAGTCTATTACTCAATCCTGAGGTCACTTTCGGCAAATTCGGAGAAGATACGACCGGGGCGCACCCTATATATATGCAGAAACCCCGGTAGTTGGGAGTCTGCCCGAATATACGGACTCCTTCGTGGAGGCGGGCGCAGAAATGGCGCAAAGGTCGCGGATCCCCCGGATTTGCCCTTAACAATATCAATATAGACGGCGGGAATCGAGGGTAAGGGTGTACGTAGGGGGGGGGGGAGGGGGTAAGGGCGCCCTGTAAGCACCTGAAAATGAACAGATGTGCCTCGTTGCCGGCCGGAAGCTAGCGAAAGGGCCCGGCGATGGGACAGATTTCCTTTATTCGCCAAAGCTCCCTGGAGCCAGCCAACTATTTAGCTCGAAATTGAACTGCACATAACCTTTAGATCAATAATAGACGCTCGCATTTCTCTGTATTTTTCTTTATCCGACTTCAAGTTAGACAAATATTGACAATAATTTATTAATGTAAAATTATGATAATTGTTTATTGGCTCGAGGAAGCTTTAAACAAATAATATTATACGAAATAAAATCCACCCATTGTCGACATGCCCCAGCCACTGTATTGCCCTCGTACATGGGAAAAAATAATTACAAAACCTATCATCGATTGAGTCTGAGTTCCGCAGTCCGAAGGCCCCGGTACCTGTTTCTCGGTCTTTGCTTTGTCTCCTCCTCGTCCTATATAGAGTGCGCGCTACTACTGCACTTATGTACTCTTGCTCCGGCGGTTCTATTCGGTCCGACACTACTGTGATTCTATTCGCTACTGCGACTTTCTATTCCCTACGCACTCTGTCCCACTCTGCGATATTACCTTTTTCTGCCTGCGGGCCGCCCAAGTTCTTGCAATTGTCTCTAGTACTCTCCTCGAGACTTTTATTTACATCCCGGAGAGCTGGCTGCGTCTACTCGGTGCGGAGAATCCGTTTATGATTCGATGATCACCAACTGGCACTCGTGTTCAATGAAAACTTACACAAGCCCAAAAAAGAAAAAAGAAACACCATTTATCTCGTTTGAATGGAGTAAAAGCCTGTTTGCCGAGCTACGTCCGACTGCCGAACAAAGGCCTTTTTTTTTTACGTCCGCGCATATTTCAATTTGCCTGGGCGGAGGCAGCTTTGACGGCCAAGGGCTTCCCGCCCGCGGGAGCGACTACACATTGTAGTCGGCCGGCAGCTCGGGCCGTTCGGCCAGCACTTAAATCCAGCCAGAGGAACTCGGCCGGGGCGCCTCACCTAATCAAGCAGTAATAGTCGGGGCGCCCTCGGCCCGCCGGGCGCAAATATTCCCCGGCACGTAAGCTCGACCCCGCGCGTACACACACGCCCGCGTAAGCAGGAATATTGTAAATGTACCTCTATATGTAAGCCTATACCGTATCCGCAAGCCGGGGAGGAAAGCGACAACAAAAGGGGAAAAAAAAAAGTAGGCCGTTCGCCAGGCTTTTTTTTTTTGGCGCGAGCGCCTGAGTAATTACGCCGGTAATTCGAGGGTACGCGCGGCAACCCCCGGCATTGTTTGGCGCCCGGGCCTTTGATCCGAGCGCCTTGTCCTCTTCGCGCCGATCGCGCGGCACCTCTTCAAAGGCGCGCGCCGCGGCCTCACTTTTTCCCACCAGCCCCGCCCGCGGGGCCTATATATATACCTCCTGAATATGTATGCTCCGATATCGCGCGGGGACAAAGGGACGCGACCCCCGGGGGGGGAAAACCGCGCCCCGCGAATTAGTGGGTGCGCGCACCGGTGTAAAAAGCCCCGAGGCCGTCTTACATCGGCGGGGGCGGTTGACGCGGCCCTTGGAGCCGCGTACTCGTCGACAGCGCGGGCTTTTAATCGGCGTTTTTCCTTTTTGTCCGAGGAGAGGAGTCTTCGGTAAACAAGCGATCGGGATTAAGGAGCCGCGCAAAGCCGAGGCTCCCTCGGGACGATCAGACCCCGGGATATATATGTGTCCCGGCCGCCGCGGGCGAGTCCAAGTGCGCCGCGGGGACGCCCGCGGGAGGCTAAGCGCTCCAATCGAACGGCAATCGGCCCCGGAGACCGAGGCACCGCAGTCGGAGCGGACCTTCTTTTCTTTTTATTATTATCGGCCGTCGGTCAGAGGCGACGCACGTATATACATGTATGCAGACGGTGACTCTATGTCCTTTGTATACACACGGGTGCGTATATCGGCGGCATAAAAGGTCGAGGGCCGGCCGGGCTGTGGGGAGGTTTTCGACGCGGGAGAGCCGCGGCGTCCACGTAAGCCCGGTGATTTACCGGCGGGGGCAGTGCCGGCTCTGTCACTTCGATTTCGTTAAATCGCCGGTTCAATCTAACGGTAATAGCCGGGCGTAAAACACTGGGAATGCGTTACACCGCAGTTTGAAAGCGAATAAGTGGGCGGCCGGGCCGAGCCGGCGGATCCAAGTCCCCGCGCGCGGACTCTAGAAAACTTGTTTGAAACTCCGGATAGTAATTCGACAGTAATCGCCGGGCCAATTGAGTGCTCGGCCAACTTCCGCGCCTTTAATGGAGTAAAGAAAATTCGACTCGGCGAGTCGGGCCGAGAAGTGCCGGGGTCGAAAACAGAAAAAAAAAATAGGAATAATAAACGCCACGTTTACTTACCGCGGGTTGCAGCCAGTTGACACTGGCCCAAGTGGACGCGCGATCTCGCCGGGGGAGGAGGGGAAACAAAAAAAAAGGGAAACCTCATTAAGCGGCGTGGTTCGCGCGGGCCGGCGACGTCCCCCGGATGAATTGCGGGCGGCGCACTTGGCCGCCGCGGTTAACCGGGCGGATCGATTATATATATTGCATCCGGCATCTCCGGCGAGGGCGGAAAAAAAACAGAGCGAGGCGGTTTCCCGCGCGTACGTATACACGCGGGCGCAGCTCGGCCCGTAAAAGCAAGCCGGGCGCGAGCACACGTAGCGCCCCGGAGGCGGGGAATCGATTCGCCGACAAAGCTCCTCGGGCGCCTTGGCCACTCGGCCGCTCAAGGGCTCAATCAACACTTGGCGCGCGCGGGCCGCCTTTGTCGGGCAAAACAAATACGCCGGCCCGCGGATCGGGACCTTTTCCACCGTAGTCTTCCTTGCCACCCCGGCGATTATACGTGCCGGGCCTTTGCGCCACCCGACGCGACTCTCGCCGCCGCCTTCAATTAAACCCGAAGGACGCGCCGGAGAACAGGGCCGAGGTGGAGAGGGGGTAGAGGAAAGGCCGGCCTCGTCATTTTCCTCCCCGGGTGCCGGGGTTCAGTCAATCTGAAAAATCCCGCGGCCGTAAATCACGCGGGGAGGGGCCAGGGCCGGGTAACAAATACCCAGTCCCCCGCACGCGCCGATATAAACTCGGTCGCATCGATCCCAGCGGCGTTACAGGCGCCGGGGAAAAATGACCTTTTCCCCGGGGCGGCCCGCGCGAACTTTAAGACAAACGATCGGCCGGCGCCCGGGCCTCCTTCGGAAAAACCGCTCCGTTCCTTTATTTTCTTTTCTTTTTTTTTTTGATACCGCGGCCTAATTGCGCGCCCTGCCCTTATCGAGCCGGCGGGGGTTGTTTTACGCCCTTGTTTGTTTTCTTTTTGTTTATTTTTTTTTTTTTTTTCGTTCAAGCCCCGCGGAGGTTAAAACCGGCCGGCCCGGAGAGGAGTCCGCGCAGCCCTTGAGCAGCCGCTCTGTTTTTGACGAGGGTAGCGCAATTTAAGAATCTCGCCCTCCCGCCCGGCTTTTTTTTTTCCCGTTTGTGAAACGCGCGGAGCCCGGGGCGTTGGTAATTGCGCCGGGTGCAGGAGGTCCGGGGGGCCGACGGCGCCGCTGCGAGTAATCCGCCCGGGCTCTCCTCGGTCCATCCTGCATCTTTTAGCAGCTGGCCAGCGGACACCGCGGCGCCCTCGGCCAACAATGCCTCCGGAGGGGCGAGGTTGCATAGGGCCGATATAAGGCGAAGCGGGCGCCTCGGGCCGCTGCGCTTAAATAAACCTCGAGGCAAGAGGGCACGGGCCGAGCTTGTGATGGGCGCCGCCCTGGAAAATAAAAAAAGCGCCCGGGAGAAGCCCAGGTTGACAAAGAATGAGATGAGCGATCATCGGGGGGGTGGATTGCTCCTGTGCGGAGGGACTGGTGAGGGTCAATGACGAGGCGTTGTCCTTTCAATTTACAGTACTGCTGCGTCTTTATTTACATGAAAATACAAATCGGCTCGTGCCAGCAGTACAAAGGAAGCTCTCGAGAAACGTCGTAACAAATTTTTCTATTGTTCGGATACATACGCTGCTTTGTTTATACTTCTTTTCGCCTTCTTCGCCTGCTCCTCGCTTCTTCGATCTTTTCTTTTCGTTATTACTCTTTTTTTTTTTTACAAAAACTCAACGGAGACCTGCATAATGCGATACTTTTTTGCTTTCACGTATAATAAGGCGTAATGAAACCTCTTCAAGTTAATGTACATGCTATTATTGTGCGCACTTTGCTTATTATCATAGGAAGTGGTACAACGCAACGATGCTGCTCAAACTCGCAAACGGATGCTTGTCTCCGACTGGATACAAAGGCGCTCGAAAAATTTAACAGCAAGTGTCATTCGTTCAAGTAAGCATATATTTTGGCAAAGGACTGTGTGTTTATATTTACTGAAATTGCGAAAAAACTGCCGCCGTCGAGTACACCGCGACGGATTAGCTTTGCTAACTACTTTTCTTAAATCAACTGCTTCAGTAGCTTAAGAATAGTCACGATTTTATTTAATAAGAACAATGGATTTTTGAAAAATCGACAGAACTCGTGCTTATATATATATTTATTTTAAATTAGGGGCGATAATCTTTCACCCTCCAATAAATTCATCTACTGGCATTCGCATGTATATAACTTTCAATATATATTATATATTTATATATTTATATATATATATATATATATATATATAGATTTAATATAGTACAGAAAACGCAAAGTGGTCATTCCCAAAGTTTTAACATTATCCTTTAACTATTTGCCTCGAAATTGAGTCAGTCTCCGATTCGTTCGGCAACAAGTTACTCGAGTAATTTCAATAATTCTAAGAATTCTCAATGCCCCGTATAACCGAGAAAAATGATCCTAAAACAGGTGGGACGATCGCATAGACTCATCGTAACAATGTACACGGCAATACACGATCGATCGAGCTCTCGTTTCAGTTTTATCAAACATCTCTGTTAGTTTCGGTACGATACTGCGCACTGCCATAATAACGCTCGCAATAATCGTTTAACCTGCAACTTCATTATTTTTATTGCAAATAGTAAAATGGCATGCAGATTGCGCGTGCCTGCAAAGTAGTACTTTTCTCTCTCTCTCTCTTTATCTCTCGTCCTTTCCTCTCGCCCTCTTAATCATTTTTATAGTCGATTACAAATGCACGGGCGACTCGTGTGAAGAGTAGCTCACTTTTGAACTGATAGAATTGGCCCTCGATGAGTTCGGATAGTACTTGTACTAATAATATTAATAATATCAACAACCGACTCGAGACGGTCAGTCGCCGGATCTTCGCGGAGGGATATTTAGGCCGTCCCTTATATATTTGTTACTAAATTCACTAACACTTTGTTGCGAGACGCATCGTTAATTTTATTTACAAGTGGGCGATTGGGGCGGGTCTGCGCGGGAATCGCTCGGAGTAATTTTTCAAGGGTGCAGCCGCACTTTCCTCGCGGCTGGAATTCGTCTTAATGTAATAACGCCTCGACGGGGATCTAAATTTGATATCGGGAAACGAAGCAACTGAAAATGTTCGTGTTACAACTTAATTCCGGCTCATGCGAGAGGAGCGCATTCCCAACAGACCCGCACCAATACATCATACATAATGATTACTTCCTTAGCGAGAATCTTCGGTGCTCGATCCACCCTCGAGCATTTACCTTTCTACTAGTGCAGGGTTTCGTTCTTAAAGTGGAAAATTCGACTTCTTGCTTTGAAGTATCGTTCGCATAAAAAGAACCATAACGCGTTCTTAAGTAGATGGATTTACGTAGTAATGTATGTTTGCTTCCGCCTCATCCCTTTTGCCGCGGCGAGGTTGTGAAATCCAAGATTCGTTTGTTAAACATACGTGCAGTGAACCAATATTGAGCCGAAAGTGATTGATCTACGTTTCACGGTGACAGTACATTAAGTATATTTAATGACAAAAGTAAGAACGTTGGATTTTTGGAAATCAATCAAGCAAACGATTATCCATGCAGCACCACAGACACTCGTTGTAGATCAACACGATCGTAGCATGAGTTAACAAAGTAAAGTCCCTTGATATGTTTGATTATTATTACAGAAAGATCAAAACGATACATCAAACGAATGACGAGCGTACACAGTAACAAGAAAACCGTAACAAACGCCGAATAAGGTATTTAAACGACCGAGCATACTTGCGTGTGTATATATATATATATAGATATCTCTAGGAGAATTGGTAAAAGCGAGCTTTGAATAGAAACGAATCGCTCCCGATCCAGCGAATGCACACGAAACGCACTCACTTGGCATTTGTTTTTTGTACACTGGGACGAATGAATCGGTCGTCTAGCCTCACCTACGTCCAGCGAGTATCATCATCCGGGCGAGCGCTCGTTACGGGCCCTCAGACCCCGAGGTACCTGCAGTAGGCCGTGTCCTCGATGAGCTCCCGGGGTATCCACTCCTCGGCGGGCGTCTGGTCCGAGAGCGTCGACGCGTGGTACTCGACCTCCTTGAGTACGCGCAGCAGGTTGCCGCCGACGAGCTTCTTGATGTCGGCGCTCGGCCAGCGGCGGTCGCGCGTCAGCTCCGCCAGCAGCAGGGGGTAGCCCGACACGTCGGGCAGCTCCGTCGGCGGGCTGTCGGCAGACAGAGACTACGTGAGGCCCTCGGGAAAAAATTCCGGGGCGAGTAACGACCCCGCGGTACCAATGGCTTATTTATAGCCGGTATCCGTCTTCCGGGGGGATTTCCCCGCGCGATCGGCGCCCCTTTAAATTGTAAATCGGCGGGAGATCCCCCCGGTGGCTCGATAAGGGGCCGCGGGATAAGTCGGGACTCCTGGCGGATATATGCGCGCACGCGCGCGCACATCCGCGGCAATTGGAGCCGACCCCGTGAAAAGGTCCACGTCAGATTTGCCGGGAGTACGTGGGCCGCCTGCGGATCTATCGGGCGATCGGGAACGAGCCACCTGTGCGGAGGGACGCCCCGCCCGAGGAATATCACCCTGGCGAGATGCCGCGGAAGAGGATGGAGGGCGCGTCACCCGGATGCTGGGAGCCGGAGGCCCCCGGCCGAGGGGTCAACCTTCGAGGCGGATGCACGCCCGCGGCGCGGCCGGGGGGTGTAGCTATATACAGGCACGTCGGGGGTAGTCACTCGGGCGCCCGTCATTCACGGCATGTGGCTGTTCTTTTGACGAGGGGAATTCCGGGGAATTCCCGGCTCGCGGCGGTAGATCGCGATTAAGAGACAAATTACCGATCCGGAAGTGCCTGCCTCATCCACCCCGAAATTTAACTCGCTCGCTCGTATAAAAACACTTGTGTAAAAGCCAAGCGGGAAATATCGCGGGCGACGTAGTCCGCCGGCTGAGGAATTAGTCGGTCGGCCACTCGGATAAAAATGACACGTGCACCCGGCCGGGGGTAGCGCCGGCACCGCCGCCACTCGGCGCCGAAGCCGCAAATGGGAAAAGTCGGGCGAGCGCATCCATCAGCCCCGCCCACGCCCGATTTTTCCCGAAAGCCCGCTTGCCAGCGGTGTATATACGCGGCTCCTTTGACATAAAAAAAGAAAAGGAGAGAAAAGGCCGCGGGCGCCGAGCCGGAAGTAATTGGGCGCGGCCGCCGCGCTAACAAGACGCGGCCTCCTTCCTCCGCGGACGTCCGGCAGGAATTATATCGGCTACGTTCCGCGACCCCCGCCTGAAAGGACGCGGCGAGCCGCGCGGCCCCTGAAAGGGTAAGTTATGGCCTCGTTATAAGCGGCCCGGCTGACAAATCGACCGCGGCCTCGATAAGGACCGCCTCCCGGAGGACGTGTCCCGCGAGCCCCCCACCCCCGGCAAAAAGGCGCCGCTCTCGCACCTAGCGGGAACCCCGACCGAAGACAGCCGAGCACGTACATATGCACCCACCCGTAATAGGTATACACGGTATTAGTTGGGGCATATGTGTATATCGGCCGCGGCTGCATCGACCCGCCGGCCTCACGTGCCGCCGCCCCGGAAAGGCGTATTTTTCGAGCCGGAATTGCGGGCCGGCCGCAGGGCCGCCGCCCTGAATGCCTGACGAGCCGGGCTTCCCCCGGGGGATCGGCCGGCCGCCGTCTCCGGGAAACTGCCGATCCGCGACCTTTTTTTTAGGACCGGGCGGCACAAAGGCCTCAAAGGCCGGGGGGCCCTCATCGGCGGCCTGCTCCCCGATGCCGACCGCGTGCCCCGCGGAGAAGACAAACTGCGAGTCGAATTTCGGGGCGGGGGTTGAAAAAATAAAAGGGTCCGCGGCGCCGGCAACAAACGGACGGGGGCTGCATCGGCAATGGACCAACTTTTGACCCCCCCCCCCCCGGCGCATTATGGAAAGCGGGGGCGTTGTAGGGGTCGCTTCGCGCGCCGCCCGCGGAACCGAGTCGCCCGAATTTTATTTTTGATCGCGCGCGCGGGGGCGGGGGAGGCGCCTCTTTCCAAAATTGCTCCCGCCGCTTCAGGCCGGCCGTATATAACAATAAAAGCCCGAGCTTTGGGCAAATAATGCACGCCCCCGGCGAGCGCTCGCCCCTTTCTCCCCCAGGTGTATGTGTATATATATATATACCGCTCCCACTCCGGAAACCACTTTGAACATCGTTGGGTGTCCCGCGTATAAAATTCCAAGGTGTACTCTCCAAATTTGAAAGAGCGAACATAATCCACTTACTGGACGCGCCGGTACTTTTATTGTCGATGTTGTAAATCTTATGCGCGGTACGATAAATATGCGCGTGTTCGCTTATAATAAGGTGTAAGTGGTAATCAAATTAATCCACTAGCCGGTGTGTACCGACGTTATAAAATTAACGTTATTTTTGTGTGCTTTTCACGTTTGATTTGGATTTGCCACGAATTATTGACTTTGCCATATTTAATAATGTATAATGCCTATTTTAACGTAATGTAATTCATTAACCGTCAAATAATAACAATTAAAATTATATGATTTTCTGGCAATACAATATATGAATTTAATTGAATTTACAAGAGGATATTCAATATGAAATTGTTAATTAATTAGAAATCAATGATAATTTTTAATAAACTATCTATAAAACACAATCTATTCGGATCTACTGTCTCGGATTCCCCCGAGTACGGTTGAAAAGTTGGCTAGAACTGTACACTGCGAATCTTGCCCGTTTCTTCTTGCTACCACGTGAATCACAGCTTCGAAACTTTTTAAATCAAATTATCGCTTGTCTCTAAGCAAGCGGAAAATTCATTAACTTGCGGAAGAAAAAAGAAACGCTGATATTTCACGCGTTCAAACTGAGAGAGCACCCGTAAATAAAGAGTATAAACACTGCGGGCCGCGTACCTGGAAATGCCGTCGTAGCCCGCCCCGAGGCCCACGTGATCCACCCCGGCGATCTTCCTTATGTGGTTGATGTGCGCTGGAAGGAAGAAAAACGAGTGAGTGCGAAAGGGTGAAGAAAGGCCTAGGCCTTATCGGCCGGGGCGCATCTGCGGCCATCAGCCGCGAGACAGAAGCGGCCCCTCGCGGCTCTTAAAGCCGGGGCGGTCCTCTCTCTCACCTATGACGTCGTGCATTGAGGCCTTATCTCCGCAGCTGAGGTGGGCGCTGTCGAAACTCACCATCACCAGGCCCCCGTTGAGCGTCTGCAAGGGAAGAAGACGGGTAATAAGCCTCGGGGGAGGGGCCCGAGATTAGAGCCGCTGACTCGCCGGGCTTTGCGCGCCCCGGATAGGGGCTCCTCCTCTTTTTTTTTTTGCCCCCCGCCGGCGACAGGCCGGCTTTGTGCCCCGGCGCTCAGCCACTCCTTTTGCCCCGCGGCTAATAAAATATTTCAGGGCGCCTCCTATTTGCCCCCACCGGCCGGGCCCCCGGACTAGGTTACCCGGCTCCGTCTCCCTCTCTTGGCGGCGTGTATAATCGCGAGTGGAGTCGCCAGTGGGCGATTTAACGCGCCCACCCCGGGTCTTCTAGCCGCCGTATCTCGCGGCGATTCATTAAGCCTCGGTCAAGTTGTACACAGGGCGCGCGGGTGTAGCGCGGCGGCCTGTACGTACAGAGGTGCATAAACCGCGAATTAATGCCCTCCCCGCTGCGGCTTAGGGCGATTAAAAAAGCCGAGGGTATTTCCCCAAGTCCCGTTAAATTCCCGCTGCGTAATGCCCGAAGACGCGATGGGAGATAGGGCACGTAAAACTGAACTGCTCTGGGAATCAGTAGTAAAATATGTATTTTGTCGGGCATTAAACCCGATTGGGCGAAACGGCAACCCCGTACGTATATATATATATATACACACACCCGCGCGTCTTTTTAAAATGCTTTTTAAATGCTTTTTAAACGTCGATGGCAGATCCGCGACTTTGTTTAAACAAAGCCCGATAAATATATCAGTGCGCGCGGCCTACATTCCCCCGAATCCCCGATAAATATGGGCCCGCGTCACTCGCCGGTTATTTATATTCCCCCGGTTCGTTGACCGCACTCAACTGTAAAACAATACGCCAACTGCATTACTCCTCTAATTCCGCGGATAAAGTTGTTGGATAACAGCGGGCGCGGCGTGTAGCTACGCGTGCCGACCCCTCGCTATTTCACCCTTCTAACAAGCGGCCAACACAAAGCGCGGGCGTATCCCCGATAATTGACGCGCGCCCGCGCGGCTCTTTGTGCCCGGCGGACGGGCCGCTTGTACGCCAATCGGCCTGCTTCCGGGGTTTTTTTTTTTTTTTCTATCCTCCCATCGACGCGAGCGATATAATTATAAAGAGGCTCGCGGGCCGCCGGGACTCGCGGGTTAATATAAAAGGGGGCCGGGCCGCCTCGAAGGGTTAATTATTTGGCGGGGCCGCGCAATTAAAGCGCTCGTTAAGCCTCCGCGAGAATGGGATGCCGGATTATTCATGAAAACTCCCGGCCAATGCGAGGATTTAAATCATGCATCTGCTTCCGCACTCGGAGTTACAGGCCGTAGCCTCGCGGGCCCGTTACAAAGCCCGCGCTGTCCCAAGCCCGCGCGCCCCCGTGATTAATACCGCAATTTAACTTTAGACTTTAATCTTGAGGCGCGTCGAACAACTTTGGATCCGATAGGGCCAAGTTGCCGCGGTGCGGGCGTATCGCCCCTTGTTGTTTGCACAACCGACTTACGCAAAAATCCCCTTGATTCGGATGTGACCAAGTCGAGTATTGACTTTTATCTTTATTATCTTGTTTATCTAGAAAGATAAAATTCTTAAATCCTGGGACTATGCTTTTATCGGGACAACGGTGACAAATGTATTTCATGTTGTAACTTTTACCGTTTTCATGACAATAATCTCGAGTGCCAAGAATTAATCATCATAATAGGTTTTGCTTCAATATTTTTTTAAGGCTGGTGTTTGAACAAATTTTGTTAAATTTTGGATGGAAGGATTTCCTTCTATTTTCATTATAAATGGACAGCAAATTAAACTGTTTCACTAGAAAACTTTACAAACAGTTAAGCGAGTAAAATTTTGTATCACTATGAAGAAGTTTGTTGGAGTTGTTGTTATTGCAAGAAAAAAATTGCTATTATTATATGTTTTATAGAGAAGTAGTAGATATAAAAAATAAGTTTTGTCATTTAATTATATAATTATATTTTATGTTATTGTCTTTATAACGAAGTACAGATTTTAATCACGGTTATAATAATCGTACTAATGTACAAATGAATTGCATCGAAATAAAGATATGTTGATTTTAATTGCAAAAACATAACTGTTATCTTTCATAAAAATTTCTGTACAAATATTGTATTATATGGTACGTGTACATCTTTATGAAGATCTAGTTTTTAATGTTCAATATGTAAAAATTTTATTTATATAACACCCTTATTTTTTATTTTTCTCTTCTGGTCGTAATGGCACTGACGATATACGGATGTGAAGCCGCTAGGACTACCAAAAAATAAAGCATTTCCATAGTGCACTAGGTATGGAATATTAAAACTACTCTTTTGCTGAATCTCTTGCTGAACTTATCTAGAATTAATGCATGTATACTTGAGAAGATTCCTTACGCTACTTGAGAGCTAAGTTGCTAAAATTACCTTCTAATGTTACAGATATTTAGATATGGATTAAACATATCTACATAATAGAAAACATAAAAGATCCAACACTTTTGTCTAGTCTAGGAAAAAGTCTAGGAAAATTATCTAATTATATTCTAATTCAAATTGTTAATTTGAACGAAAAAACTAGTGTTTTCTTCGCTAGGCTGGGGACTTCACTAGGCTTTCGGCCTATATGTGTTATTTATCAGCAGATCTGATTATCAGGATTCAATCGTAACATATAACTAATAATCAGAAAACGATAAATAAAATAACATAAGCTTGCAATTTAGCACAGAGAAGAGTGACATTAATCAATACAATAATTTAAGTCAAATGCAATAATTTAATGCAATTATTTAAATCAAACATGTAGCATTGAATTGGTACAATATAAGTAAAGCAAAAAAATTAATTTAATTAAAAAGCCATTTTATAGTATTTTATGCAGAGATTAATAAGAATTCTAATAATAATAAGCAATTCATTTTAATCGTACGGTACGCAAATATATTGATGAATCACGATTATAAGATTTTGCGATTAAGTCTGAGGAATGCAAACACAAGCACTAGAGGGTATTCCAAGAATTTTCATGAACGAATGAAGTAGTATCTAACACAGTAACAGAGTCAACGTATAGGCATACCAACATGGAGTACGAGAGCTCGGCTTCGTACAGTATTTGAATATTCGAATAGGAGGTGTTTATATTTTTCTGTTTAAAATGATATCTAGAAAGATTATTTTCATTTGAGCCGTAACAATCTATTCTAGAGTGAATTTACCAAAAATTTAAAGTGTTTTCAAGTAAGATCCATTTTTAAATACGTATAAGAATGAAAAATATCATTATAAATTCGACTGAAATATATGCTAAAACTTTTGTAATATTAATTAATATAAAATGAATGCTTTCAGTACTTTAATCATTTCATAATTGTTAAAAATATTAAATGAGGCGATAAAAGTTAGCATTTAAATGAAACAACAGTGTCGGGATTCTTGTATTATTATCTGAAATGTATATAATTTATATCGAGCTTCGTGTTACGCATAAAAATTAATGAAAATTAATTTTATGTAATGATATGTGCTAAAATCTGAAATTTATTCTAGCAGCTCGGTTTAGGGATACTCTACTCGTACGTAGACTTCTAATTTAATTAATCGTTTTCCTGTTTGACAAGTACAAATAGCTGTGCAAACAATGCAACAACATCGCTATGTAATGATGTCAAAGTAAAAAATTGTACGTGGACACTCATTGTGGGAAACGCGGAACAGGCGCTTTGTGAGTGTAAAACAACCCGACGAAAAGTTAAAAAGTTAACGTACGATTGCGTGTCCGGCACAATTGAATTCTCTCCGAGTGCATTAAGGGCCCGGGGAATCAGGAGAGCCGCTCGCAGAAAAAAGCCGCGCGCCCTTAATCCATTAGGGCGAGCAGCTCGCGGGCGCGGATCCATTAAGCGGGCGCTCGAGTCCGGGCTAGACGTCAAAAGCGCCGAGCTCCGAGATATATATATATATATACATACACACGCGCGCGCACCCGGCGCGGGATTTCCAAGCCGCGGCAATAAAAAAAAAAAGGTCCCTCATAAGCGCGCGCCCTAGCGGGCCGCGTGAAATATTCGCGGGGGCGTATCTCTTTCAAGCAGGCGCCGCGCCCTCCCCCTCCTCCCCCTCCCCCCGGCCCCGCCCGCCAGCCCTCGGGACAATTTGCACGTCTGACGAATTTGCGATCCGAGCTGCGGGGCCCTCAGACGGCCGCGGATTTGAGAAATTGCGCCAGCCGCGTAAATACTACGTGGGGGGGTGGCCGCGCGGCTGATGGAGCGCCGGCCCACGGTAAATCTCGGGGAAAAGGGCGCGGCTCCGCGAGGGGGGTGGGGACGAATTAAGTCGGCGCGCCGTCGAGGGCCCGGAGGGGTGGGGTGGGCTTGGGCTATTAGGGCCGCGAGTTTTACGGAGGCCCGAATTTATGCGCCGCGCCTCGCCGAGATATTAGCGCGCCTGACAAACAGCTCGCCTTATAAATATAGGGAGTATTTATAAGCCCCATTACGGGTAATTTATTCATTTTGATGCCGGGCCCGCGTTTTCTTCCTTTAAGGAACTTCCTGAAATATTAACCGTAAGCGGGACTCGTGAATAGCGGATGCGGGATAAAAAGGGGGTGGGGGGGCCCTTTTTGCCGGGCGGTTTTCTGCCCCTCTGTTATATTAAACGATTTGCCAAATTTATGTTTGTACGCGCGGCAACTCTTTTGTATATTGCATTATAGCCGCGTGTATATAACGCAGCGTTTAATTAAAAATTGAGGCGCCCCGCGGGCCGAAAAGTTCCCCGGTCTTGATTAAAAAGCCAACCTGCAATTTACGTTAATGTCCCGGGGATCCGCGGCGCACTCGGCGCGACCATTTCAATTTTCGAACAGCTCGTTATGTTCCCCGGCGCGGAGGATAACGCGCCGCCGCAATCGCCCGCCGGTCCCAAAAACCCTGAATACTTCATCCGGCCAAGGCGTGGATCACCGCCCCCCGCGCGGCCCCCCTGTTTTGCCGACCGGTCACTTATTCATCCCGCCCCCGGAGATGCACGCACATACATGTATACATATGTATCACGCACAGGCACACACAAACACATATGTGTATATATGTATATTCATCGCGGGGCCCGGCTTGGCCGTTAAAAATCCCCGGAACGCGGATCCCCGGGAATTAGCCGGCTCCTATCACGGCCCCGCGACTCGGCATGCCGGAATAATCGAGTTTGCGTCCCCGGCGGCCTGGGATTCCGGGCGTTCCCCGCTTAATAACGGCCGCGCCCGAAAGGTCCGTCTTTCCATCCCGGCGGCAAGAGCCGCGCAAGAGCTGTGCCGCTCGCGGGGCCCGCGAGCTCGCATCCGCAACGCCTCCCCGCGGACGGCTATTAAATCGGCGATCGCGGCTAATCGGGGCCGCTCGGGAGGCGATACGTGTAATCGCATGCACATATAGTCGCCTGTATACGCGGTATTCGATACGCTGCCCGGTAAACCGTCGCCTGTACACCCACTCTTTTGTTCCCCGCGGCCGCGGGGATTATCATGTGCACGTCCCTCGGGGTCGAGCGTTCCTTTGGCGCATCCGAAATCGCGCGGACCGCCGTTCATTATTCCGCGGCGTTGAAATTTTAATTGCCGACTCATCCGGTGTTCGTTAAGCCGCATAAGAAAGTCCCGCGGCCGGGCCTTCGGATGTATATACGTACGTCCGGGCGCCGCGGAGACGCCCATGGCGCCCTCTTAATTAACGGCTTAATTAACGCCGCCAGCCGCTTGCCAATCATTAAAATTATCCGGGCAAACGGCCCAATGTGGGGGCGGGCGGCCGCGCACTTGGCAAGTTTCGCCCGGAGAATAAAGGAGGAGTCGAATTCGAGCGGGCCGCTTGGAGGGGATCGCGGCCGCGGGAACCCGTTAACGCGGCCTATATTCCCTGCGGCGCGCGAGCGGCAATCATCCCCCACCCCACGCCGCTCCTTATAATCCCCCGAGCGGAGTCAATTGAAGCGCCGGATTACCATTACAAATTGTAAGCGGCGCCCCCTCGCGCGCCAGGGACAGCGGCTCGGCGTTAAATCTCGCGCGCGCGGGGGAAAAAAAAGAGGAGTCCCTCGGTCCCGGGGCGCCGGCGGCCCATAAAGCTAATATAATAATCAACTCGGCCCGGGGTTATATACGCCGGGGGCAAAGCGCCGGCCGTGTAGACTCAGCGTTATAGCCCAAGAGAGAGGGAGCGGGTAAATAAAAAGCCGAGTGTCGGGGGCAGCCGGGGCGCGAGATTCGCCCGAGGAGCCGTTATATCGCGGGAGTGAGCTCGCCGCCAACTGCCGGCCGCGGCCGTATACAACGGCCCACTCACCAGGTTCCGGAGGACGTCGTCGGGGACGTTGCTCGAGGAGTTGCAGAGGGCGCGGGCCGCGCTGTGGGAGAAGACGACGGGGGCCGTCGACACGGCCAGGGCGTCGCGCATCGTCCGGACGGAGACGTGCGACAGGTCGACCAGCATCCCCAGGCGGTTGAGCTCGCGGACGACCGCCTTGCCGAAGCTCGTGAGGCCGTCGCTGTAGAAGCCCAGGGTCACGAGGTCCTTGTCCGGGTCGTCGGCCACGGCCGAGTCCGCCCTGCCGAAAACAAAAAAAAAAAAAGGTAAGAGGCGTCCCTCGCGCGCCGCGGCAGCCCGCGGCCCACTTTGTCACGGGGACGGCTCGTTACGCGCTGAAAGCCCCGAGATCACCTCGTCAAAGCCACGACGACCTCTCGCCTTCCTCCGCCTCTAAATGCTTTTATCTCGCGCGAGTGCCGGGCGCCCGGGCGCAGCCTCTGAAAAATGGACCGGCTCCCTTATTCGGCCGGCCGCGGGAGATTCCGCGCGATCAATTATTTGCGTGGGAGGTGGGGGGCATTAAAAGCCGCGCGGTCCCCCCGCTCGATCTCTCGCCAAGTGCGGGCCAATGGACCACCGGCGAAACTTTCTCTCGCGGCTCGTCGCGCGGGCGCGCGCCCCACTTTTTTTTTTTTTTTTGTTAACCCCCGGCTGGCGCCGAGGCCCGCCTCGCTTTAAACGGCTTACAAATTGTTTCTGGGGCGCGTGACTTTTGTTGACCCCGGGCGGCGCCTCTCGTAAATGCCGGGACAAAAAGCCGCCGGGCCTTCAAACGCGCGGCGGTTAACCTTTGCTTATCATTCGGGACGCGCGCGCCGCCCGCGAGGAATTTAAATTCGCTCGGCCGGGGCGAGCTTATTTAAGTCTCGCTTATTCATTCGAAAGCGTAAGTGTACATATGCGCCGCGGCGGAAAAAGCCGAGCCAGACGGAATCCTCTCCTATATTAGTTACCGTTTCACAAACGAAACGCACGTGCCTGCCTTGGATGCGACTGCAAGCGGAAAAAATTACGTTTTTCATTATAACCTATAAATCACAATGATCAATTGCAATGTATGTCACTACTGTATTGAAAAAGTAACTTGTTTTGGATAAGCTGATTCACTACTTGGATTTGATTAACAGCTATTAATATGTAATTCTAGGAGCATTTATATATGTATATATATACATGCAAATGCTTTGAAATATTCATAGCCAAGTAGTTTGTCTTATAATAATATAATTGTATAACATATTAGCATTAATATATTACAATATCAGCAGCATTTAGAGATCAATCATAAATCATTTTTTTTTGAGTCAGAGGACCCAACGTCTGCCTTACGCCCTGATCAATTGTACAGTAATTTTTTCCTTCCCTTACATAGTCATATCTTTCCAAAGTTCACCAGGCCACTTCATTTCTACCGCTACTTAGCTGATCGGGCGAATCGGTGAACCAGCTATTACCTCACCCTTCCCGTGCATAAAAAGGGCGGACGATTAGCGGGTCGGCGACGAGGGCTGCCGGTCGGTAAATAATGACGCGGCGCCGTTAATCAAGGCCGTGCGCCTGGCCCTAGAAGCCGCGTGTGCGCGGGGCCACACAATGGCCGGGGGGCTACGCGGGAAAGAGCAGCCGGCCGTCAATCGGACGCCCGCGGGACGACGGCCCCCCCCTGCGAATATACTGCACGCACCAAACTCGGCCGGCGCGCACGATTATTATTAATCTCGCGGTTTTAGGAGCCGGGCGGGCAGGGAGATGCGCGCGCGGCCCGTCGGCCCACTGATTGACTAGTGATTTATCGACGAGGGCCGGCTCGCGCGCTCCTCAAATAAAGACGCGGATATGTACGCGTACGCCTCGGCCGGAGCTTATTAAAGGCACGATACATGTATATGTGTATATATATGAATGCGTTTTTTTTTTTTTTTTTATAATATCGTAGGATGTATAATTTACGCTACACTTTGATAGCCGGCCTCGCCGTATGATATATACTCGGCGGGCCATCGCGCGGAATGGGATATAATAATTTATTACGCGATTTGTAGGAATAATTCGGCATTATCGCTTAATTAATATCAGCCAATAAGTCCCCCGCTCGGGGATAAACCGGCGGGCTCGAGTTTCGAATTCGATAGTTCATTAATCGGCCGGACTGCCGCTTAAAATTATTTACGCCGCGCTACTTTCGCTGGATTCTATTTCCGGACGGCCCCCGGCCAAATATTCGCAGCCGTCCGATTTATTTCCCCGACGCGCGCGGAATAACGAGGCCCGATTCGCCGATGCCGCCCCTGAATTAACCGCCCAAGGAGCCACGTAAATCGGCGCGTTTAACCGGCGTTTCGCAGGGCGGCGGGCGGACGTGCTCCCGGGGCTACCAACCTCCGGCGAACAAAAGGGCCGCCCTTTTCGACAATCAGCTTGGGCTAATCACTCCCTTCACTCGCACGCGCTGTACGATCCTCTCGAAAAAGCCGCCTCCTCGCGAGCTCCTCCCGCTCGAGTGGAGGAGGCACAGTTGGAGGGCTCGGGGCGTTTCCGCTCGCGGCACCTTTTCCCTTATCTTCTTATCAAGGACAGATGTGGGTATCGCTCGAGGCAGCGGCAGCGATGCACTCATCGGATGCAGATGCGAACGATACAGCGCGAGCGCGTGTATACACATGGACGTGTAAGGGAGGCCGGTAACCGGGTCGCGCACCGCGTACCAAGGCGAAACGGAATCTCACCGCGCGCGCAAACGCGATATTAAACTTTGGCAAGTCATTCAAAGTTGCGAGCTCTATCGAGCGGCCGTAAATGTTACATCTCGATGGGGAGGTATAAAGCGGCCGGGCGACACCTACAGAGGCCCGAGTCGGCCCGCTGCGAGAATGGCGAAGTTCAATTAAGCGGCTGCGAGACCGGGCCGAGGTCCGCTTTCAATATTTTTCTTTTTTTCTCGCCGAAGAGCGGGCCGCTTCCGCCTGAATAAATGCATAAGGCCCGGCGCGGGACGATCGGTATATGATCTGAAAAAAAAAAGGGCGCGAGGCTTTAGGAGCCGCTCGAGTCCCGGGCGTTAAAAAAAAAGGAGGGGCCCGCGTAAAGGTATAGGCTCACCAAGGCGTGTTGCACTTGTGGGTGAGGGTCATGTAGCGGGCGCCGAGGTGGTGGAAGCTGCGCAGGACCGCCATGCTCGCCCCGATGCTGTGGCCGCCCTCGATCCCCACGAGGCTGGCGATCACCCCGTCCCGGTGGGCCTGCTCGAGCTCCCCGCTCGAGGTCACCAGGCGCATCTTCTCCGAGTACTTGTGGGCGAGGCGGCGCACCACGTCGATCTGCTCGAGGGTCAGCTTGACGGCGTCGAGGAACTGGGCCTCGCAGGGCACGTAGGCCGACCAGAACTGCGCGCCGACGATGCCGCGGCGCAGGCGGATCAGGTCGGTCTGCCAGCTGGGGCCCCAGGAGGCGTTGGCCGAGAGGTCCTCGTCGAAGGGGAAGTCGCGCAGCCGCGTGCTGCCGCGCTGCTTGCGCAGGTTCCACGCGAAGTTGTTGTGCCTGGGCAGAGGACGAAATAGACGCGTGGCGTGAGGCACATGCCGCGGGGGAGACGGGCAATCGATCGCCCGCGGCTCAGCGTTATTTTTCTTTTTTTTTTTTTTAAATAACGCAGTCCACTTTATCCGCGCGCATTGTGTTACACCGAGTTTTATTTAACGAGCATTTTCTGTTTATTCAAAGTGAAACTCCGGCACATTGCCGTTTTTCCGGGGGGGTAACACACTCGCTCTCCGCTCGCGTCTAATTTACCATTTGTTTGGAATATTTTCAAGCTGCGCGTAGGACATTAATGAAACATTTCGAGCCAGTGTACACATAGTGGTAGTAGTGAGCGCTTAATTTTAATCAAATAATAATATTAGTGTAGTTAAACGAATTTCCAACCTCTAATTGCGCACTTTGTCGCGCGCTCGCTCGAACAGAGTGGCCGCTAAATGGGGCTGCCATTGGAAATAATAGATTCTCCTTTTATCCCGGTTAACGTTATCAGGCTTAAAAATACAAGGACGGGATGCGCGCGGCCCGCTCCCCCGACACACGCGCGCATATATATATATATATATATATATATAGCCCAATTAATGCAACAAATCCAAAAGCATAAAAAAAAAAACACAGGCGAGCAAACATGGCCGCGCGCGAACCAAAGCGGATAAAGGCAAAACAGAAAATATTTAATCAACTCGCCGTCAAGTGAGATATGAGTTCCGGGGGGGCGGAAAAATGCCCGAGCCCGCGGCGCTTTATACGGGCCCTCGTGATGAAAGTCCCGGGAACTAAATGTAATATCGCGCTTTACGTCGCTCGGCCGCCTCCTGACCCGGCGCGAGGAGGCGTCTCGCGAGCCCGGATTTCCGCGGCCCGCGGGGTTATCAAGCCCCCCACCCCCCCGTCCTCCCCACGGATTATATGACGCCCTCGCGGGGTATCCGTCCTATTAGCTCCCGGGCCCGGGGCGTTCGGTAGCTCCCTAGACCCCGTTATACGTATATATATATATATGTACGCGGGCACAGTCGAATTCGTCCTCTGCGTTTTAACTGCGGGCCCCCGGGCGCGTAATTAAATTACACCGCGCGATTATGCCGCTCGTTAAAGTCCGCCGATTAGTCGGCGCGGGCGGCAGGGGGCCGCGAGGAGCCGCGCGCCCCGGATTATCTCGGAATTTTTCGCCGCGCCCGGGACAATTGCCCCCGCGGCCGGCAATTAACGGCTCGCGGCGGAGCGTCGGGGCCGCGGTAATTGCCGGATAAACCGGAATTATATTTACGGCCCGGGGCTTTTACCGTTTGGCCGAGTTTCCTCCGGGCGGGGCTCCTCCCCTCGGCCGATATCGGCCGCGGCCCCGTCGCCTTTCTTTGCCTTCCGCTCCGCGGGGCCCGAGCGAAACTTGGCAAAAAAAAAAAAAGAACGGCGATCGAATTAAAAAAAAAAGAAAGGGGGGGGAATAAAGAAAGGAAAACGGCCGGCGTCCTCGTCGTCCCTTCAACTGCCGCGGAAGTGGAGGAGAAAAAAAAAAAGGCGTGACTCGGAAGTTTCCGTGTTTGCCGGCGCGCGGACCCGTCTGACCGCAGCCGGAAACTTTCTACTAGCCGCCGCTTGATACAGATACATACACATTCCACATTAAATTGCGAACTTTCGAGGCCTTTTTGTCAAACTTCTCACGCAGTTTCGCACGTGCGCCGGCCGACGTGAAGCAATATTCCTGTATATCGTTACTGTCTTCCCCTCGAGCGCCGCGAGAAGCCGACGTAGATGTCGCCGAGTGCGCCCGGTGTATACGTATAAGTTCCCGGGCGCTTCAACTTCTACCCGCGCCTCTGCATTTTTAACCAATTTTTAATAAAATTTTCTGCCACTTGTTCGACGGCTCCTGTTGTCGGTGCATCCGCGGTAACTCACCGGCGCCGCGCGACTCAAAATGACTGTTTATTCCCCCATAAAACCAGTGTTATGCAAATTACATTGATGCCAACGCGTTACCGAATATTAAAGCAAAATGCCCTGCGCGCGGCGCGGATATAATCGAACTATTGATTACGGGTACCTTTTTCATTATTTTTTTTTTCATTTTTTTTTTATCCTTTTTTCGAGCCGCCGTAATGATTGCAATGAAGATGATTTAAAGGCCGCGTTATTGACCGCGTGATATTTAATTAAACAACGTAATCAGAATGTGCGAGCGTATAAAATTTTATAATGCGCGCCGCGGGCGTCGGCTTACTCGTGAGCGGAGAGGCGCGGCCACCGATTAATCGGGAGTTATGCATTCCTCGTAAATAAAATTAATGCGCGGCAAATGGGCCGGCGGGCGCGAGGAGGAGGCCGCGATTATCCGGGGCTCGGACGCGCCGAGGGCAAAGAAAAGCCCCGCGGGCCGGCATCGAGTGGACTTGCGCAAAAAAAAAAGGGAAAAAAAAACCGCCCACTTGCGGAAATTCATGCGCCGGGGGCCCTCAAAAACCAAAGGAGGTCAGAAGCACCATTTCCCCGGGCGCCAGGTGTAATTCGGTTTTTCGCGCGCGGCTCTCGAGCCGAGTGGCCGAGGAGAAACGGGGTAATAGAAAAGAAAAAAAAAAACAGTAACACCGCGAGTCTCTTTGGCCGCGGGCGGGTGGAGGTACAAAGCAATGTGGTGATTTACCCGTCGATGAGCGGCGTCTTGGAGAGGATCTTCCGGACGACGCGCAGCCGCGCCTCCAGGAGGTTCGAGCTGCGGAGCTCGAGGGCCAGCGGCAGTCCGATCCCGGTGATTAAGGCACAGGCCAGGAGGAAGAGCCCGAGCGTCACGGCCCAGCTCCGGCCCGAGGACTTGCGCTTCGCTGCAACAGACGAGCAGTCGGCTCAGGGCTGCGGCTCACTCGCGCTCGGGGCTTATGCACTCGAGCCCGACTATCTCCCGCAGTTAAACCGGCCAATTGATAAAGATAATATACAAAGCCAATTGCGAGCCGGCGGGTATAAGCGGCAGTTAACGGGCGCCGAGTGGCCTAAACTATTCTGCCAAGTTGAATCAGTGCCGGGCTCCTGCGTCCCCGCAATCGCTTAATATTCATTAATTCGCTGTTCCAACTCCTGA
This sequence comes from Sycophaga agraensis, assembly GCA_018906755.1. Lineage (NCBI taxonomy): Eukaryota > Metazoa > Arthropoda > Insecta > Hymenoptera > Pteromalidae > Sycophaga > Sycophaga agraensis. Next base: position 4,451,955 of record JACCIE010000004.1, read on the forward strand.
AGAAGCTGCCCTCACCTGGGACTGCTTCCCGGGGCTCTGACGCTTTCCCCATTTTAATCGTCGCCCCTCAAGTTCCCGCCCGGGGCCGTAACTTTGGGGAAAAATGCCGGCGTCCACCTCGCTGACGATAAATAATGAACTTCAATTCCCCTGTACTTTAATCAAGGTGCCTCGCCATTTGGGTAATTCTATTTGGCCGGGTTAACTTTGGAAGTACACCGCGTTAAAGAACAATGTTTTCCCTCGCGCGGGCTCCGGCTACGGTGCAGATGTACATGTATATATATATATATACCCCGGGCGACACTGCAACCGGGCGTGTTTCAAATAACAAAATTTATTTTGCCAAAATTGTACATTCAATTCTCGGGTGTATAGCTGAAAAGGCATGCACCTGGCTCGCAGAGATACAGCGGCAGAGGGAGACAGAAGGGAAGAGCAGCACAGGTCAGGATATGTGGGCAAGATGACAAAATCAGTTCAGAATTCAAGGAATTCTAACCGTTTCAGGGGTAAAATATGCAGGCAGGAAGTTAAGCACAAGTTAAGTCCACATGGCTGACGTTCTGTTCATTATATTCACATTCAGCCCGCAGCCGGGACTGGCTCACCTCCTCGTTTATTTATCCTCATTACAATATTATAATATTTTACCGTTGAAATAATTTATCATCTCGGTCTCGGCTCGTTCCGAGGATTCCAGCTGCGCCTGCCCCAAGTGCCAGGGCCGCATAAACTGTCGCGGCATTAAACCGAAAGCCCTTGGATACGACAGTCTAAAAATAACGAGGATTGAAACAAGGGAAATTGTTCCCTTGATCAAAGGCTAACGACACGCCGTAACCCTCGGCCCGCTTTTATGCCTTATCAGGGCGGTAGGCGTACCCGAGGAAACGCAGCGACCTCACGTAGCCCCGGCAAGGTCAACGGGCGGCTCGCGCATTTCCGCGGCTGCGAGGCATTTCTCGAGTTATTAGCTTCAAAAGACCTCATCTCGCGAGATGAATACACGGGCCTCAAGGCCGCGGCTCAGAAAAGAGAGGCGCGGCCGCCCGGAAAAACAGGAGGCCGCGCGGCTCCCGTGTATCGGGCCCTCGGAAAATAATCTCCGGGGTAAGCCGGCCGCGAGACAAAGGGGGATCCTCGGGATCCATATCCCCGGGCGCCACTTATCCGCCATCGCCTAATCCAACCCCTGATCCCGCGGCTCTTATTAACTGACCCTCGCGCCGCGCCCTCCAACTCCGCGCCGAGTGGCCCGCGCTAATCTACTTAGCCGCGCCCACGCGGCCCGCGATCCCCGCGCGTGACTAATCTAGGGCCCTCGAAGAAAAATCCCCGGACGATATAAGTCGCCGGCCGGCGGTCGATTATCGATTGGCCTTGCCACCGGGCTTTCGCTCTCGATATAAACAGCCGGCGGCTTTTCGCCCCGAGTGCCCCCGAGCCGTCCGTGAGAAATGGCCGGGACTAACCGTTATGGACCGGGCCAGTCGCGCGCGCGTAAAAAACCGCCAGGCCGCTTTTTTTTGTTTTCTTTCGTTCTTTTTTTTTTTCGGTTTGGCGCGCACCTGCCACGCCGATGCACCCACGCATCGGCGATCAATCGGATTTTACGGGGGCGCGCGCCGGTTCGTTTGCGCGCTCGCTGAGTTTTGCGGCGAGATTCGCAACAGTTTTCAGTTTCGGGGATTGCCACCGCAATGAATAACGGTACTCTCCGGTTACGTCGTCAATTCCTACTTATTTGCAAAAACCTTCATTTATTTACCGTTAATAAACAAATAACAAACATTACATAAAGAAACTCGATTTTTCAATCATTTTTAATTACTCTTTGTTATTGAAAATTAGTTTTGTATTATTGAATGCCGTATTCATGAACAATATTTGATTGAATTCCCAATACATGATACTTGAATACATTACGGTTTGTTTGTGGTGCCGTTTAATTTTCAAATAAATGACTGGTAACACTTTGTAGCCGTATGAATCTCTACGATATAGTTCAAAACTAATGTTGGAGATAGTATGAGTATAAATACATTTATTTACAAAAAGTTGCACATTCGTTATAAATCTAGGAGAGATCCAGTTTGGTTATATTTATTTTATTATTATTATTGAAATAATATAATGCAACCCTATTTGTACCTATTTGCAGAGCATTAGAGTTACACATAAGCAAATAATATAGCAAATTCGTATATGCAACTTAATAGTAATATCAAAACAAGATTATTCCAGGATATTAACAAAACAACTAATGTAAACTATATATTAGAAACGTATTCAATTTTAGACATTTATTCGCCATTATTGATGAAAGTTAGTTTATAAAGTACCTTTTCAACTTGAATACAACTTGAATCTCTCTATAACTAACAGCAACTTGCCCTGATAATAACTTACAGATGCTGTGAAACAAAGCTTATAAGAATATAATAGTATATAATGTAAATCTAATAAATCGTCGAACGGCTTTTTATTGGTCAACAGTACCACGTAATCTTATGACTTGATAATTAGGTTAAGTATGAAAGATGATACTGAATGTACGAGTTTAGATGAAATTTCTCTGATTTTCTGCCGAGGGGTACTAAAGTAAGAATGATAGAATATATACATAACTTATTCTGGAAATCTTATAAAGAAGACAATATGGACGCAGACATTTAATGGGCGTTGCACACCTTTAGTAGTTTGGTTTGATCCAGGACATGGTTTACAGCGCAGTGATAATGAAATTGGGGAAAAATCAGACTGAGCACCATAGTCTTATAGAGGACGATAGAAAGAGCGCAGATATATAGTAGCACAGATTATAATATGGCGAATGTCGTTGCTTCATTAGGATTATAGTATAGTATATTTTGCTCCATGATCCAGGGTTGCAGATCGAGTTACATCTTAGAAGAATTATATACAGTACATCTACAAGAATATGGTTCATTAAAAAATTAAGGAATTAATGCTTAATTACCCAAAGCGTTGTATTTGGTAAAATTTAATTTATGAGACTTTAAAGCATGCCCTTTGATACAGTTATATCCATTGGTTTATGAGTAGATGTAATGCGTTAAATGCATTAATGCGTTAATTAAACTATTGAGAATAGTTAATTTAAGGACCTTAAGATTATTGTGAACGTCATAGTTTCGATAGTAAACGAAGGAGGAAAATTAACACGTTAACCCATATCACTGGCTCTAGCAGGAACTGTATCTAGAGTATTGAAATGTATTGTAGGTAAGCAAAGATATTCTTTTGTTGCAAAATGTTTATAATTGTAAAATGCATAATTAACACTTGAATATAAATTGCGTAACATCGATGTTTAAATTACTAAACACTAAGTATTACTATAGCATAACGTATGATCAGAAAAACATATATGGAGACTTGGTTGGAGGGCATAATATAATATAATTTAATTGAAAAAAACATGTATAAAATATATAAAATATATATATACATGTATAATACATAAAAAAGTTATATTCACGTAATTAAATCAGTAAAGTCGTATTCACGCTGTTGGATACTCAATTATAATATATTTAAAGCTATTTAATTAAGAGCTAAGGCTTCAAGGTCTTTGATAGCTCATACCGAATTATGAAAATATAAACATATACCATTATACAACGCAAGCATATGTGTATAAATGTGATATGCTTATATATTTTAACATCCCGTACGATTGTAGCAAAAAAAATCACCACATATTTACATCCTAATTTAAATTTAGAAAGTTCAGTTATTTTTGTAAAAAAATATCCATACAGTAATCGAGGTATGGCCTAGAGATTTGATAAGAGAGAAACAAATCGAACTGCAGGAACCCCTGCACTTTAAGCAGAAGGCTGAAAGCACTAAAGCTTAGTCTTGCAGTGACGTTACTTTGCTCGCACCATGAAAGCGTGGAGTCAATAGTAATTACCCAACTATTTAACGAAGTTGCTGGGAGTAATAGTAAACACATCGAACTCTATCTGTGGAGAGTCCAGTTAACCTACTCATAAAACCCCACACCTGAGCCAAAGAGCTTTCGCTTTATTGGGAATGATGGCGAATCAGTTATCTACAGTCCAATGAGAAATAAGCTTGAGGTTGTGATTAACCTGATCTAGAATGCAATCTAACTCACACATTTTCCTACTAATGTATAATACGAAGTAATCTGCATACAAATGATACATGAAATGCTCGATGGATCAAATGAGGTAATACTTATAAACAGTACAGAGAAGTGAAAAATGAGCTGTCATGTTTATACAAGCTTGTTACCAGCCCGATTGATAAAAAAGATAAAATTGCTTACGGGCATCATCGGAAATATCCAAAGCAGCGCTGAGTTAGTTGATGAAACTAACATACGTATGATACATCAGTTGTCAGGAATGTTAATTGGCATTACAACCTTTTCTAAGTCGAAAATACCTCTAAAATCGTCGATTTTAGCGAGAAAAGTGTGGGTGCAATATACTTTACAAAAGCCCGACTGGTCGATGTTAAGTAGATTACGGCGATTTTTGTGGAGATACTTTTAGTATATAAACCACAAATTGACCAAATTAAAAAATATTATTGCATTAAACAAAATTTGCTGAAATTGTTGTCAAACTCATTTTATTGTTTGGTAAACTGTTATTGTACTATTTTCTATAACTTAAGAAAAATTTTGTAAAATTTAATATTTAATATAATAATCAGTATGAATTTTCAGCTTAAGTGCTTGTTTTACTACAATTATTAATTCTTATTGAAAAACATTGCAATTTATAGTACATCTCTTCTTCAGAGCAAAAAAGGGGTACAGACTCCTGTATAATTGAAAAGTGATTATCGAGGACAAAAAAATTAAACCATGCACTGTAAAAGAGTTGGCAGAAGAAAATACCAAAAATAAGGAATATAGGAATCGCTTATAAAAGAGATTATTAAAAATTGATGTACATATTTCAATCAAAATTAAAATTGATAAATAGAACCAGATTGATTACTTGTGTAGTAAATTTTTATACAGAGGGCTTTGGTTCGAGTTCTAACGTTCGTAAATTTATATGATTTTTTTTTAAATATTTATTTCTCACATAAAATGAATAATGTATGTGTTAATTTATAATAGACTTTAAAAAGTTTTTTATTTAAATGTATGCATTAAAATTAAATTTATTCTTTTTATTTATTATTAAATTATAGTTTTGTTTAAACAAATTTCCAGTTGCGCTTACAAAACAAGCTTACAGTACAAGCTTGCCAGGCAGCAACTCGTTACGGATAATTCAATCAAAAGTTTTTTACAGCATACCGTCGATGTTATTCTTTTATATGTTGCATACAGAAAACATTACTAGAGGTATAGTTAATAAATCAATGATCTTGGAATACAAAAGAAACTTGTTTATTTATATAGTAAAATTTTTATTCTTTAGTAATAAATAACATACGCTTCTAACTACGAACCAGGGAGTCCAATAGGAAGCTTCTCATAACTAGGAGAAATCCTTCCTGGGCCGCGGTCGATTATCGACGCAGGACATTGCGCTCCGTCGGGTATATTCCGCGATATTGCAGGTCGGCTAGGTAAGCCGGTTCATCGGCGGGCTCGGGGCACTCCTCCATTTTCGCGAGCGCGCGCGAGATTTTTCACAATAACCGAGGCATTAGCGCGACTGTAGCCGCGCGGCAAAAGAGGGGAAAAATGCCGCGCCGGCATTTGCCGTGAATGAAATATTCCGCGGGAGTAGAGGCCGACGGCGCACACCTCGCATATTATTATTTTACACCTGACGAAACAAACAAGGGCGTAACACCAAGTCCGACTGCGCATTACCCGAATATCCGATAAAGCTCGCGCGGCCCTATGGCCCTGTTATTCCCTCGCAACTGAATATTCATGGCGGCTCACTAACAAACTCGGGCCGCGGATGTAAAATACAGGAAATGTTGTTTGCGAAGATACGCGATCGGGGCAAACAAAAAAAAAAAGGGAGATCTGGCAATTTCCGCCGGCAAACAAACTATAGCCGCACACACGCGCGCCCTTTTTCGGCACTTGGATCCCCATCAGCTGGCGTCGCGTCTCCCGCCCAAGATTAATCAGGACGGGGAAAAAGGGGGTTAATGAATTTCCCGTTCTCCCCCGTTTTTTTTTTTTCGTACCCCGGCGACGTGCGCCACGGAATATCCCGCGGATGACGCATTTTTGTTTACACGTATATTTAAATTCAGCCACGGCGCTTAAATCACTTCGAAAAACAGCCGCTGGGCGCGGTCACGTACAGCCGGACGGCCGGCGCCCAGACAAATCGCCCCGGGAAAATTCAATGGGGAAAAAAGAGCGCGGGGAAGCGCCCCTAATAAAGGGCCGTCTTGTTGCTCGGTTGCGAGCTGCGGTCGATTGCGCTTTGCGCGGATCCCGCCGCGCTTATTCCGACACCGCAGCCTCCGAGTATTTACGAGGCCGCGCTCGATTTATCCCGTGCTTCAAATTCGGCCGTCGCGTATATTTCTCCCGGGGCGGGACGCGCGTACTTGCCCGCGAGGTATTGCGTTATATATAAGGTAAAAAAATGCCGCCGTCCCGTGGCACTTCACCCGAAATTAACGAATGAGCGCCCGAGATGAATCGTGGGCATCTGTGACAGGGCGTTTTCCGAGGACATCGACATTTTTCCTTACGGCCTGGCGTAAGTATTATATAGCGGAAAACCCGGATTGAGCATGCCGAACCGAATATATGTGTGCAACCGAGAGGCGTGGATGGGGGAGCCGGCATTGATTCTTCGGTGGGGGTATGGTGGGTCGAAGGTGCCGGTCGTACATTAATTAGGGGAATAATTCATGCCTGCGGGCCTCGGACTTTTCCGGGGCTTCTTGCGGGCGCCGGAGGCGCCCTCGCGCGGTTGCATTAATGGCCTTTTTAGGTGGGGCGACTTGTTGCCACTGTTTTTACCCGCGTAGGCTCCCCGTAATTGTTTCGGACTGCCTGCCATCTCCGCTTTCATTTCTGTTTGTATTTTCTCCCCCGGCGTGATTATTAACTCGTTACTCGTCTCTGGAACGGGCTATGCGCGCGTCACAAGGGAATTTTTTTCCTGCCCCCCCCTAATTCTAGCACGTTTTTGGCTTTTGAACGGCATTCCTGCGCGACACTTAACGTTAGGCTTCACTGTCTACCTGACAGTTGCGTAGTCCAAGTTTATGTATTGAATGGCGAGCTTGGTTCAATGGCTCCATTGTATTTTATAATGAGCTCGCCGCGCCGTCTTGTCTAATTTTATATTTGTAACACGTTTGACAGGTATGAATGGCTTATCTCAACCAACCTTTAGTATAACGAGGTAATTTTGGCCAGCTCGATTTTATTATTCTTCATTTTCCGTTTTGATTCATAAGCGGTTCGTATGTTTTGACATACATAGTTATTTTTAATCATATAGATTATTAATATATTGATGTTTCATTAATATAGATAATTCCTGTGCGCTCGATTATTCGATTATATCCTGCTTACAGTATAATTAAATATGCTTTGCCATATGGGTCAATATTTATTTTCATAATGCTTATGTAGTAAACCCATCGACTTCATTATTATTTATGGAGAAATGTTTCTGCTTTCATAGCTTAAAACTTAACCGCTCAACCCAGAGCGGAAAATACGCTTCAGCGGAATTTCACCACCTGGTGCAAAACACCTGATTTGGGTTTTCGTCCCGAATTGTGAATATCGTCGGATTTCTATACTGCTAAAACGATGCAGAAGTCATCAGTGGTCACACGGAGTGGCGTGAGTCCATGCCTTTGCATTGTCATGGCCGGAGAATGCAGATAAGTAGGGACACTGAATCATTCGCTCCTATAAGAGATGCTCGCGGGAATGGGGTTATATCCCTGGGCCTCGTTAGCCTTTGGGGCAACCGAAATCCCCTGAGCCATGCGAGTTACATGTTTTTGGAGACGTGGTGAGGGAAAGAGACCTGAATTGCTATCCGGATGCGGTTGAAAAAATTTGGCCCGGAAGAGAAATTTCAGGGTACAAAAACGCCGTGAGGAAAGACCTCGGGAGAGACAAAAGGCCAGCGACCGACGACCAGCCCGGCCGTAATGTCGTCTGCGTTACTTGCAAATTGACCTTCTGCAACGATGAATGATACTGCGAATACTAGAGGAACACGTCACATGAATAAAAAAATGTTTATTTAAAAACACAATGTTGTGCATCGTACCTATTTACCTCCACCCCCTTTTCCCCTATATACAACAGCTTTAAGAACTTTATTTAAAATCTAACTTTTGTTACACTAATTGATACACTTATGTAAAGTTTGTATAGTTACTAACTAAACACGCACGTATGCGAGGATGTAATATATGAATAAATAAAGGAATTAGTTTTCGGAATATTAACTCGGGCGTCTTTTCTACCGAATTTTGACCTACATGCCTCGAGCCACTACGCGCTTCTCCGCATCGCATCTCGCCCGCACTATAACGCAACGATATAGCTCGCAGCCGCGAGCAGAGTTAGTATAAGCGTGTCAGCTGCACTAATATATAAAGTCGCCCTTCAGGCCTGCGAGCTGCTGTTGCATCGTGGTGGGAGTAATGTTCGTTGCGGTGAGACGCGTCACGCGGGTCAAACATTTAGTTGAAAAGTCGGTCGAGCTTTTTAATACCTCAAGAATGCGAGTATTTTAAATATTGCACGAGTTGTATCAAACGCAGCATTTTCTTCGATCGCATATTTTGTGCATATTCAAATAAAATAAACATCGTATCGCTATCTGGCCGTGGGCAGGTGTGCAAGTAATGTCCCTTGCGTAACCCCCGAATGACGCAATCGCTGTGTAATTGTGTCGAACGGATCTCAATAAGGGGGCAGACGCGAAAGTACTCGATGCAGCTACTTAGTCGACAGCCGGTGCAGAAAGGGCACCTGAGAATGAAAGGCTCGGCGACGGCGACGTCGGCAGAGGCGACGCGCGACAAAAGTCATTATTCAAATTGGCGGGCTCGGCCGATCAAAGTGGGGCGCAAACACCGCTAGGGCCCGCGTCAAGTGGCACTGTTCAACCGGTAATTAATTAAGGCGACGAGGACTACCGCGCCGCGACGGGAGGGGAAATCCCCCGGGACGCCTGGATAAGATTGAATAAGCCCGCGGGGTGGGGGAAGGGCGTGTCCGGGGGATTTTCCGTGTTTTAATCCCCAGCGCTAATAAGGCAGGAGCGCGACATGGCAAAGTCCGATTGGAATGTACGCCTGCGATTTTCCCTCGTGAGCGCCCGTTTCTTCAAGCAGTGGAATTTTCAACGGTTTTCTGGCAGGTTTGTCGGCAGAATTTATAAACTACTATATCATTCTTGGTTTCCTCCATCTAATAAAAAAACAACTTTAACTGGGGCAATCCTACAAAATACATTCATTATTTTAAATCACGTTGTGTTTTTATCAAGTTCTTTTACCCAAGTATTTAATAATTAACGAATAACTGTTGATACTTGACGGTACTTAAAACGCATATAGTAACACACTGTTACCAAGCTATATTAATTATGTATAATAATATGTTATAATCTAATGAAGGAAATAATTATGTTTCTATTTATAACTAAGTTTATAATTAATTGAATAATCAATATCTAGTGAAGCGCAAGAACATCAGAACCTTAAAATCAGAATAACATTCTAAAGTTGCTACAAAACGTTGCTGTAGAGTTTGTGTTTTGTTAAGAACCAACTTAAATTGATTACGCAATCCAACTAACTTTATTTACAATTTTATTTTAATTTTTGTTACGTTTTTGAAATTTGAAACACTAATAATGTGTACTAAGTAATCAGACAAATTTTCAATTAAATTAGTTTGAAATTCAAGTAAATTAACAGATTTAAAGTCGTGAAAAGTTTAAGCTAGTGTAAGCTAATGTGCTGTATATTAATTCTTGCAGACTTTTTTACAGAACTACTGAAATACTACGTAAATTTTAGCCGTATAGCTAGTCCTCGTGAAATTCTATTTTTATCACGGTTTATCATATTAGCTGATTTTTGCTGGATATTACGAGTAATTTTATGCATTTATGCAAGTGCACTTGATTAACATGAATGGCCATAAGAAACTCAGTAGTTTTCTACTGATACCATTATATAATAATTATTCATCGAGCGCTCGAGTGATCAATTCGTCGACGGGAGAACCCCTTTTATATTCTTTTCATGTGTTATGCGATTGATGGGAGGGTCGACCAATCGTGTTTACGAATAATCGTCGGAATAATTATTTATACCCTCGAGCTATCCAAGTTCGACGCGTAAACCCACGTACAGCGCGTGTAAATGCGTGTGATCCTCGATCCCTTCTATTGGAATCTCGAAGTTTATCGCTAGGCATTTCACGTATCATAAGCCCCTCTGGCACAAAACTATTCCCTGCAGATTAAATGACGATATAGGCTAAAAATGCAAATCGCTACGAGGGAAAGTATGGATAATTCGCGAGCGGCGGCCGTTACAATATTTAGAATTGGCAACTCGCCTGAATCCTCCCGGGCGCAGAAGCCTCGCGGAGTTCCTAATTGGATCTCATCTAATTACAGTGTACGCATTGAATTTACGATTTCAAATGCGCCCGGGCCCCACTATGCAAAACAAATTAGATCAATTACTTAGGGAATGAAATTCAATCGGCCCGCGCAGTCGCGTTTCAGACGTCGAGCAATCGAGGACGAGGTATACATGTACACTGGGTAGGTCGGCACCTAGAAGTCGACGACGAGGACTCGATAGTTGTACAACAATTGCAAGTGGCAACAGTCGCATAACTTTATTATCATTCGTTTCCGGATCCGGGCGCGGCTCCTCGTCACTGGAGCGCCTCCGCGCCCATTAAAACGGGAAAAAGCGGGCGGCGCGCAGTTGTATCAGGAGTTAGCGGACCGCGTCGAATGGAGCCCGGGACTCATCCGTGAATAGAAATCATGGCAAATCGGAAGAGCCGCGCCGTCGCCGGGCGGCGATCGCTTTACGTAAACGAGTGCCGACCGCCGATAAGAAAGGATTATTATACCCCCTACCAGCTCTCTTGTCTTTTTATCGGCGGGTAAATATTTGGTTTCATTTTGCGGTGAAAGGTTTCGCGAGGCCGCGCGCCAGAGAGACAGTTCCCGGAAGGACCTGGGATTTGTCACCCCGCGGCTTACTCGCCTCCGCGTTTTTATACCCCGGCCGATCCCGTGGCTTTTCCCGCGGAAGGCGCGAGCGTTACACGGGCCGGGCGCCCGGCTCCCGAAAAAAAAAAAAAAAGAGGCGTAAAATTTGATTTATCGCCCCCGCGGGTACAGAAGTGCGCGAATTAGGGGCGCTCTTTCTTTCTGGTCTTTTTTTTTTTTTTTTGTTGTACACCGCCCCCCTACGGGACCGTGGCTCGTTAAAAGCCGTTGGCACGTGACAATTAGGGTGGCGCTGCGCGAATGTTTCGGAAGTTTGCATAAAAGCAAAGATGAGTGCGTGCCGAATTAATAGCAGTGCTTCGTTAGGAAAATTATCCGGGAGGCGCGTGGGTGGCCTCCGGCGCGGCGAGAGAGCGAGAAAAAGCTCACGTTTCAGGCGGGCGGGTCTTAATGCCTTTTTCCACGGGGGGTTAGACCGCGCGATATTTTGTTTATACCGGCGGGAGGGCAGGGCAGCCGGAGCCGCCGAAATGTAAACGGACGACCGCGGGGGGAAAATCTTCACCCGCGAGAGATACAATCTTCGCGCTTGTTTTTCCAGGGGAGCGGGGCGGTTTTATTGGCGCGAGCGCCACCGGCGATAAACCGGGCGAAAAACAACTGACAATATACAGATTATCGCAGCGACAGTTAGGGCCGATCGGAAAACTCGGGCGTATCACCCGGCCCGATCGCGTATATATGCATAAATCGATTGCGTAACGAATATGTTTGTTGGATGATGTTACTTTTACTAGCTTTATACACTTTCGACGTGGAGGCCGATAAAATAAATATATCGGCCGGCTCGGAGCGACGTCGATTGTAAAGTTATGCCATAGTCGGGCTTTCGTAACCGTCGCGTATATATATATATATACACCTATTGGGATTAAGTTTCTGTAAGCGATAGGGCGTCCAGTCGCGCATCGGCACGTCCAATGCAAACTGAGTAGTTTCAACCATTGAGTTCGTCATCCGCAAGTTCTGTCCGGTCGCACGCAAGATTTAACTGCCCGGGTTATGGCTTCTGTTTCAAATCGATTGCCAATCGAACGCTCAGCGGCCGATGAAAATTTTTTAACGCAATTATACCCGAAATCGATTTAATTTTCAACTTGGACTCGGCGGCCCGGGAAGGCAAGCGTGGAGAGCAAAAAAAAAATGCCGAATATACGCAATAATTGGCCGCGAGTGAAAATAAAAAGGCAATAAAACATCGCGACAATCCGTTTCAATCTTCTCAATCAAATTACGAATTGAAATAAAATACCTTGGAACCCGCTGCCACGTTCCATTTACTTCGGTCTTATATATCTCGCTTTATATTTATATAATGAATACGCATTTTAATAGGAATATTATGTTTTTATTGTAGATCGCGGGGGATATATACGGGCCGCCCGAGAGAAACGTAAAATATGTCAAATTAAAATAACACGGATTTCCCTAGGTTTAAACGACGAGTATAAATTTCCCCTCGTTCGCGCGTGCAGCCGGTACGTTTCGTTTATGGATTAGCGTAGGAATGCGCGGAGCCGGCAATCGGGCCGCGGGCAAAGGCGCCGCCGAACGTCAATTTACCATCGGATGCGATTTTCATCAGGGGCATCGGGGCCGAGCTCGCAGGGCAACAAAAAAAAAAAACCGGCAGCCGCTTTGAGGCGGGAATCTCGGGGTCCGCGCCAATACGCACCCCGGCTATTTTTCACAAAGCCCTCGGGTTTCATCTTGCACGAGGGCGGGCGCCTTGATTTTCTTTTTTTTTTTTTATATTTCCAAATAAATGAAAAAACAGAAAAAATGCAATAATAAAAAAAATCGAATTGGAGGGCGCGCCCTCGTCTTGGGCGTAGAGAGGGTGAAAAAAAAAGGAAGCGCATCGATATTCCGGGGCGCGGTTGAAAAACGGGCGATTTATCACCGCCGCGGGGACAAAAGGGCGCGCGACCATCAGCGGGCCGCGCGCCGATGAAAAAGGACCGGGCGCCTGATTGCGGCCCTAGGGCTCGATCGTCCCCGGCCGGCCCGCAGATTCGATTATTTTGTCATTAGTGGAGGCCCCCCTCCCCCACAGGATGAGGGGATCCGCGCGGTGGGATCGACCGGCGGGCGTCTGGGCCGGCCTAATCGCCGAGGCCCGAGTCCGCCCGTAAATCGCCGGGCGTTGCCCAATCGGAGATGCACTCGGCAAGGCGCCCCGGTAATTTATGAAGAAGTGGGGGAGGAGGCCGGTGCCCCTCGGCCCGAGCAACAAGTTCTCGGCCGGGGCGCCCACCTCAATCGCCGCGGGCAAGTTTCGATATTAGCGGGCCGCGGGGACCGGAAGGGGATTGATCGCCGCGATGGCGACGGCTTACAGGCCGCGGAGGCGCTCGGTTTTTCACCGGCTCCCGGCCGCGTCCCGCGCGTCCAAACTCATTAGGCCGGGCTTTCAACCGCGCGCGAAGAGCCGGCAAACGAGCCGGTCGATAGTCCCGGGGGGTGGCGGGGGATTCCCCGCGCGGCCAATCGGCGCGCGGCGAATGGGAGAAAAAGAAAAAAAAAAGCGGCGCGCGGGGGTGGGGGCGTCGTCGGCGGGCGTCATTTTTCTCCCGAGCGCCGGGCGGCCAAGTGCAGCGCGGGGAAAAATCAATGAAGTCCCTTTGTTCCGGGCTTCCGGGCGCTTCCCCGGCCCTATGCAAAGCGCCGGCCGACTTCTCGCGCGGCTCTCTTCCGCCCGATCCGCGCTTTTATACCCCCCTTCCCCGATCGCGCGTCTTCGGGGCGCCTTTTCGCAGGGTTTTGCGGGGGGCGCGCGATTGCGCGATCGGCCGGCCATCCCCGCGGCAGCCCGGCGAGTACGTAATGACGGCCGGGGCCCGTGTGCGCGGGCACGTACACACACGGCCGCGAAAGCGAGCGCGGGAAGTGCTTGCACTCTCGTTCCGACGAGTGAATAATGTAACGAAACGCGATAAAGCTGCGGCGAAAATGGCCGGCTTCCCCGGGCGATACGGCCTCGGCTTCCTTTTTTTTTCGGAATTACGTAATTTACGAGGGGCGAAGGAGGGCCGGGCTTATCCCCGGGAATAATCCGGCGAGCCGTTCCCCGGGCGGCGGGCCGGGTCTCGATCAAAAAGTCCCCGGTGCGCCTATAGCCGCTCGTTAATCGGCAGTCGCACGTAGCCCCGGGCGGCCGCGCCCGCGACTTAATCCGCGCCGTTGCCGGGGCTCGCCCTCCCGGCGCCGGGGAAAAACCGCCTGACTTTGGCGCGCCTCGTGTAACGCTCGCTATCGCCGCTTACCGGGGGAGGGTAACGAATGCCCCTGTTTACAAGCGCGCGGGGCGACGCCCTCGGCTACATGTATACCCGCCTCATTTTTGGGGGGCAGCGTGTACGCGTTCACCGCGGGGGAATTTCCCCGGACTCGCGTTGAGGCCGGGGGATCCGCAATTAGGCCGAGCCGTCCGTCGAAGGGCTTTTAAATGAAATCTCCGGCGGGGGCCTTTTGGCGAAAGCTCGGGCCCTGTAACGAGGTGCCAACGGGGGGCAAAGCCTCGCACGACGCTCGCGGGATTAGCCTTCAGAATTCCAAGTGAATTTTTCGATCCGCTCTTTCGGCAGTAAACGTAAATGCGCGCTTTCATAAAACTACGGGACGAGCTGTGCTTAAGATCTGGGGATACGTTAATGATAACAACACAAGAAATATAGTTTAATCTGGGTGGACAATTTAAAAGAGTTGAGCATTTTAGATGAAAATCCTGAGGATCTGGGACATTGACGTAGAAGCTGCTATCAGTTTTAGAAAAAGAAAAATAAGCTTTACGGTAAATATCAGAAAATTCTTACAAATTCAATTAATATAATATTTAAAAATATAAGACAATGACTTTAATGAATTTAATTAAAATAGAGGAAGATTGAATTTTGTTATATTTAATATGTTATCTTATCTTTTTAATATGTTTAAGATTCTATTATTTTACTATTGTAATTTCAGTTATAATTACACTCTAAAAAATTCACTTAAAAGCAGTTGTAAAACACTACAAGACCCTCGTAATCTGCAGCAAGTTTCGGACGGATATACAAGTATAATATGACCAAAAATGTTTGTATGAGTCTTTATACAACTTTTAATCATTTTTTTTATCCCGCGATAACCTAGTTATGGAATTGCGTATAGTTAACTTGTCAAAGGAAAGTTGATGAGGATTTTTGACAATAAAAAATAATAGTTGTTTACAAAGGGCGGCCTTTGCCGAGGCCTTGAAGTTTGGACTATATTGCTTCGGTGCAGCTGTGCCAGTCAAAATCAAAGTTTGTCCCCCCGTCTGCCCTTTGGTCGCTTACGGGGCAGCTTTCGGCGAGCCCTCGCCCCTCGCTTCTTTCGCAAGAACTAGCTTTCCTCTTACGGCTTCTGTTCTAAGAACAGAGTTAACTTAGACCTTCTTCCCGAGAATTTTGTTCTATGAACGCGGACCTCTGTTTGGAAATCGCGAATCTCTCAAACGGAAACGGTAGCTTAATTAAACAATTCAAGTTTTAATTCATAATTTCCATCTTCCTTCATCTTACTCTTTGCCTCACCCTTGTCTATGATAATCATTCGTATTTAATGTATGAATCGTGAAAATAATTACGAATGCGTTATACATGTGCATACACGACTGTGAGCAAGGCCGCGAGTCTACCGAATGTAAATATAATTCTCGATGTACTCGCTGTCCGCCATTCAAATTTATTAATGTATTTATATAGTTTTCGGAGCAAATACGAAGAGTATCACATACGTTTTACATTCGGATACTATATAGCCTACATACGTGCGCCCCTAAAAGCACATAAACAAAGAAGCTCGATTGAAAAAGGCTAGCCGAGCTCGTGGCTGGGAATCCAAAGTGGTTGAAATTGGAAATGGAGGTGGCGCAAGTCAAATTTGTAAAACTGTGTCAACCGCGGCGAGGCGGCTCGGCAGTTTGAATCGCTCGCAACTCAAACATCAGTCGATTCAGCTAAAATACTTTTTACCCGGGGAGGGCCGCAAGCTCGAGGCCGGCGGCCACGAGGGACATGCCCATATATATATCTCCCTCTCTCTCTCCCTCCGTGCTTGCGTGTAATATAACCGCGGTGATGAAATGGAGGATAGGGAGCGACCGCTAAGCGCGCGCGACTCCCCGGGATTTGGAGAGCCGGTTAATTAAAAAGGGGCCAGCCGCCGCTCGCGAGTGTGCCACGTTTGACTAGCGATGTTTGCGCCCGGCCGCCGAGGGATTTTTGCAATTAGGCGCCGCGGCACCCGCCGAGCCCTGCAAATGAACCCCCGCCCGGGGGACCGAGCGACTTGCCGCGAGGGCTCAAGTGTCCGGATCCGTCCGCGGGAAAAATTCCGCCGCGGGACGAATTACCGCGGAATGAATACAAGAAATATAAAAGAGCGCCGGGCCGAGGCCGGCGCGATTTAGCCGACCGCTCGCCGGCCCGACTAAACTTCCGGCTTTTTGCGCGACTTACGTCAAAAAAAAAAAAATAAGAGAGACGAAACGTCGACACGGTAAAGCTCTCAATAGGGCGCGGCCCCTTCAACTTTAAAAGCGCAGCCCCTGCGCCTGACCGGCGGCCTTCGGGCGCAAGAGAAAAAAAAAAAGGGAACCGCCGGGAGGCCCGACTACTGCCAAGGTTATAACTCCGCGAGGTCGCGGCAGGGAATTCTTCTTACAATCCCGCCGCGCGGGATTACTCCTGGGAAGGCAGGCCTTCTAATGGCATCCGACTAATTTTTCTGGATTTTTCTCAGACGGCCGGTATAATTATGATCTCGGCCCTACGGGTATTCTTCAAGGGGATAGGATAATGCCGAGAGAGCGGACCGTTCGGCCTGAAGCGCACATATATATATATATGGTTATTCAGTCTGAGAACTTGGCCGGCTCCCCGCGTTACGTGGGCGCGCTTTGAAATATTTATCCGCGCTAATGGATCTTCGAATCGGCCGATAAAGTCCGTCCATCCTGTACGGCCGGTTTTTTTTTTATTTTCCCCCCCCGAGAAAAAAAAAAAAGAAAAGGAGCGATCACGCACGCGGTATCCGGGCAAACGTAACATTCCTCCTGCACGTAATAACCGTTGGGTAACGTCGGGGGATGTATTCCCGCGGGCTATCACGCCGCGTCCTTTTTCCACCTTTCGAAAATTGCGCAGTTTGCCCTGGAGTGCAGCTGAGCGAGCTACGTTCAATTTCGGGCGGATCGCTGTTTATTCAGTTCGTTTCAATTAACAATGGGTGCTTACACCGAGTGCGCACTACGCGACCCTCGGCCGTCCGCGTCGAGTGGGCCCAGCCCCACGATCCCCCAGATTGTAATAATTACAGGTGAAACGTAGTAATAACAGCGGACTGCGGTGTCGCGGGCCGCCCGGAAACCGGCACACGCATCGACCGCAATTATTCCGAATCTCGGTGTCGTACTTTTTTTTTGAACACCGCCCTCTTTCGAGCAGCACTTACAGGGCGTTAAGCGGCCGGCCGGCTGTCGCACGCGCGCCCCGAGGAAAACTGTGGGCGCGATAGACGCGGCCGCGGTCCATATTTCCCCGCGTTATATTCTCGATTCGCATTAGCATAATTCGCCAGGTGGGGCGGGAGGCGAGGCGCGCGGTAGGCGAAATAAAAAAAAAATAAATAATTCGAGCCACCTGGGCTAACGGGACTCGGGCAGAAGAACACCGGTTTAACCTTACTAATGGACACATCGGCCGAGGCGATCCACGCGCAAGCGGTGCAGTAGGGCCGCGTGTATATATGCATATACCCTAACCCGGTTAGGCGGCGCTTATAATTTACCCCGTGGCCCGCCCCCGCTAATTGGTACAATTTAAATGCATTCTTTCATTAAATTGTCCCGATTAAATCATGTTTTCCGCGTACTTTTTCGGCCGGCTACTGTTTCGCCGCTTATGGGCATGTAAGGGCCCTCGTTATAACGCGCGGCGGGGATCATTAACCCGGCGGTCACTCGATTCGAGAAAGCCCTGCCACTCGACGACATATATATATATCCCCGTCGCGGACCTCCCTTCCTCTCCGGTGCCGATATATGCAGTATCGATATACACACATATATATAGATGTGTAAGCTTCGAGAGACGGAAGTGCGCGGGCGAAGTACAAAAAAAAGCCCGGCGCACGTGTGCGCGAATCGCGCGATCTGCGTCGTTAACCATTTCGAGTTTCGACACGTAGCTCGAGCACAGCGCCTGTCGAGCTTTGACGCTTAAATTCGCCCGGGGAGCTTTTCGGGCCGGGCCGGCGCGTGAGCCCGTTTTTTTTTTTTTTCCCCCGACCATACCCATATACGTACGCTTTCACGGGGGTGAAAAGCGGCCCGGCGACACACGCCCAGGCGGAGGGCCGCCCCGGGAAGTAGGGTCGGAAGTGCGTAATTATTTCCCCCGCGCGCGGCGGTCGTGCCGGCCGAGGGGCGGGGAGAAAAAGTTGGCCGATATCGGGGCGGAGGGTCCCGATAATCCCCGGGCGATAAAATTAAGCGGGGAAGGGGGAAAAGTGGCCCGAGGAGCCCGGGGATAAAGTTTGGCCGCGCGAGGAGGGTCGTTGAGCGAGGAGTTCCGAGGGCCATGATGAGGGCGCGGATTGAGCGCCGGTTGCCGCCCGCGAGGCCGATCGATCGCCGATCGCGCCGTCCCGATAATAGCCCCGAGAGCACGCGCCGAGCGAGAGCCGGAAGGAAAGACGCGCGGGAGCGAATGATATCCAGGACTCTTGGAATAGGCCGGGGGCTTTTGAGGGGCATCCTCGGGCGCAGTATACATTGAAACACGGCGGAGATTGAGCGGCGGACCGGCCTCGCGGGACCCGGGGCACAGGTGCGCGACTGGCTCACGAGACTAACCGGGCGATCTATTCCTTTTTCCTTCTTTTTTTTTCGATCGGCCGAGTGATCGAGTCTTATGCGGGCGGGCCGTTCGTTGCGCCCGGGCGGAATCAATTAGGCCGGCGGAGGAAACAATCGGGCGATGCAGGCGCGGCTTGCCCGACGCCCGCGGGAATTGATGCGCTCCCGGGGCGACCGGATATTTATCCCGGCGGATTCCTCTGGCGCGCGGCTGAATTCCGCGGAGACGACGGGGTGGGCCACCTTTTCCTTTTTGTCCCCCGGCCGGCCCGCGCCAGTTGGAATTTCGAGGTTAAAAAAAAAAAAAAAGAAGAAGACCTATCGGGGGAGGAAGAGGGTGTGTGGGTGTGTGTGTGTGTGCGCGCGCGCGGCCGCCCGGGACGGACGAGCCAATAAAAGAGAATGAGGAAAGGGGAGAGAGCCGCCGCGGCGGAAGGTAAGCGAACCGCCGGGCCGCCGGTGAACTTTCAGCAATAATTAAAAATTCAAGACGCCGACGTCGCCGCGGCCTTTCACAAAAATTACAATTTCCTCTTTTTTTTTTTATTTCGCAAATTATAATTCCCGATTACCCTTCTCTTTTTTTTTTCTGCCGCGGAAATTACACGGCGCTTGTACATCCGGCCGCGGCGCTTCTGTTTCCCCGGGTGGTGCAGCCGCCGACCGATCGATGTATGCACGCGCGCCTCCCACTCTTTAATTGTCACGGGCTGCACTTATAGGCAGGGGGAAAACAGTCCGGTCGGTGCAGTGTGCGCGCGAGGATCGCTTTACGCGCCGCGGGCCAATTAACCCGGCGAAGAATCAAGTCTCGAGGGCCGGCGCGTTTTCGGGGCCAATAACGCGAGGGCGCGCGCGCGCCGAGACAGGGCGACGCGCCGGCGGTCTGGCAAACTCCGGGGAAGTTGCCGATCGGTTTTTGGCCCCCGCGGGAGGCAGCCGCGCTTCTTGCGCACCCGGCTTTTGGATCGTTGGACGGGGCGCGACCCGTGTTTACGTGTTTCCTAAGGGACGGCGCGGGGAAGACGATGATCACGCGGTTGGCAACTTGTTCTTTTTTTTTTATCCTTTCCTTCCGGGCCTCTCGTTAGCGCGGCCGGCAGATGTAAGCGCGGAGACGGTTAGCCCTCCCCCACGCGAGAATGGGTATATAACCAAGTTTGATGGAAAGGGCAAATTGCATTTTCTCTGATTGCTCTCCGATGTGATAGGGCTGCCGAGACGGAGCGCCGGCGGGCTTGGTCAGACGCCGGCCGGCGCGCCCAAGGGCCCCCCACTTGATTAAACTTTGAATATATATCCTTTTTCTCCTGTAATGCGTCTTGCGCGCAAGTTGGAGACGCCCGGGGGGGTCAGGGGGGAGCTAACTGCCCCTCCCGCCCGGGGGGTAATCCAACCGCTTGGCCGAGTCTCCGATTAATCGAGCGCAAGGGCCCCTGTAAAAACCGGGCAATTCTTACCGGCCGGGGGACACCTGATGAATCCCCTGGCAATTAAAGGCCGCCGGATGTATGACGGTTTGAAAAAAAAAAAAAAAAAAAACCAACAACGACAATTTCCGGCGCCGCGGCTGACAGCTATTAGTCCAATTACTCGCGGGCAGGCCAACTTGGGCCATCCCTCACACCTTAGGCGCATTATCATCCAGGGCCTGTAACGGCCTTGGCCGCGGCATCCCAGCAGATTTACGCCGCGGGCCGGTGATCGAGCGGCCGGGCGTGCGGCCCCCGCCCCGCCCTCGGGAAACTCCCGCCCGGAAAAACCGCACCGTCGGCGGCTCGACGCGCTGCATAATTAATCCCCGGGGGAAGAGTCAGCGGCGCGCGAGGTTTATATCCGCGCGGCCGGACATTTTTCGCCGGGCGCATCAAACATTCAAATGGACGGGTTTTTCCGGGCGCTGGCCGATTATCGGCCGGGATTCCGGCTCCGCCGACTGGAAAAATTGGCATTTCCTCGGCGGCGGGGAGGGGCGCGCGCACGCGCTGCGAAAACTAGGTTAGGACGTGCGGCGGAGTCGCGTCCTCGCTTGCCTCCCGCCTCTCCTGTGTAATTCCGGGCAAACGCCGGCCGCCTGCAGCGCGCAGGCCCGTTATGGCGCGCGCGGCAGATATATACGTGTATGGGCTTTGATAATAATCGGCGAACGGCCTACAGCTGACTTAAAACAAACACCCCATGGGGGGGCGTGTTTGCTCAGGACCCCCGTTGATCATATTGGCGTGCAGAAAAAAAATCCCCCGCTTTTGTCTACGGCGTGTACTCACTGGTCTCCTCGGCGGGCTTGTCCTCCGGGAGCTTGGTGATGTCGGTGGCGGGCGGCGGGCCGACCCGGTGCTCGTGGAGGCCGAGGGCCTCGGGCGGCCGGCACTGCTGCTGGAGGCTGGGCAGGGCCTGGGGCGCCACGCCCGGCTTGGCCACTTTGCGCATCAGCTCGGGCGAGGAGAGCTGGAGGCACGTCTGCGGACAGAGGGGCCAACTTTAGCCCTAGTCGATCGATCCCTCCGCGGCCCCGTTATAACGAGGCAATTGTGCCGGGGGGTCGCGGGCTTTACACCCGCTTGATCGTCGAGCCGGCCGCGGGACTAATCCACTCGCGGGCCGCCGCCCGGCCAGAGAGCGACTTTATCGTCGGCCGCGCCTCGGGAAATATATTCATTCGGCTGTGCGCGGGGAATTTATTCCGCAGGTTGCGCCGCGAGCCGCTTCGGCCATAAATAATAACAACTGAATTTGAATTTTTTTTTTTTTTATAAAGTTGCCGCCCGCGCTTGCCCCGCCTCTCGGGTTGCCGGGGCTAATGGCGAGCGAAGAGTCGACTCGCCAACTTTCCAGATATCGCATGAATTTTAAACTTTCAAATCGCCGTGCCGCGCGATGGACAAAAACTCCAATGCCAATTGCTATCCGGCCTTCCGACCGGTGGCTCCTCTTTCAATTCTCCCTGGATTATTATCGCAAGATTTTCAATCGGAAACGCGGGGGATGCAGCTTATGCTGTGTACAGGAATCTTTCCTACCGTCACGTAGAAAACTTATGCCTTTGTATCCGGCACAAAAGAGCAATTTTATGTCGGTGGTATATAATGTTTTCTTCTAACTTTCGCCACTATTGAAACGTTCATTTTTCCCCTACTCCGTATTTCTATACCCTATGCTTCAATAACGTATATCGTTCGTCTTATTCACGGATCAATTTATACGTGTATGTTTTATTAAGTATTTTTATCTATATTTTACATTTTTTCAATCCATTTTTTGTTCATCTACTAGTTTTTGCACAATTATTAATTTTCAATATATGTAACTATGTAATAATATGGAAGTCATACATCACTTAGCGCAAACAGACGTGAAAAAAATTTTAATAAAAAAATATAACTTGCATGTTAATTGAAAAATTTTGTTTGTTCTGTTATCTAGTGTAAAAAGTTAAGCAGCAGTTTAGTACATCATTTCCCGAAAAAATAAAATTTTCTAGAATTTTTCAAAATAAAAGTAAGAAAAAAGTTTCATAAAAAATCAATTGTGCAGCTCACCTTTGTTTAAAATAGTCTAAAGAATCAAAAAAGTTTCTCCCGAAGAGGTGCTAGGATATTTGTTTCGATCCACTTTTTTGGCGTAAATTTTCCGATTTTTTGCGCGCCTATACATATATATATATATCGTAGCCATTCAGCTCTAGGCGATTCTTCTCGAGGATTTATTATTTTTATTATATTTATCTTTTATTTTCTAGAAGCTGCATGCGACGTTAAATATAATCGATAAAAAATACAAAAGTCATTCGTATACATGCACTCAGGAATATTCCTTACGAATTTTTATTTTTCTATAATATACAGTACGCCGGGGCACTTCGCTAAACCACACAAGTTACTACATATTAGAGTAAAAGCATATCAAAAACAATATTATACTATGCACACTAATTTTAGTGAAAAATATTTATCATTTATGTTATATTTTTGCTGTAATATAATATTTGTGCGTATTATAGGGTTTGGTCGTTGTATCCGATCGACATAGTAAAAATGTCTAATAAATTTTGCTAGAGCGTACAACGTTATTATTAATATTATAAAAAAAACCGTGGGCTTAATGGCTCGGATATCCGGCGAGAGAAATCGAATTGCTCTTTCTTGGCCGCTCGTAAAATGATTAAAGATGAAAATTTCCATCGGCAGAATACCCGGTAAAATCAAATTCTACGACTTTCTTTAGGAAACCATTCTCTGAACGAACTACACGGCAGATTAAACGTAGCGCCATAAAAATCGAATAAAGGACGCTGGCTCTTTGGGAAACTCGAAAATTCGTGCGTTAAAAAAAGCTTTGAAAACTCGTAGCCGCGCGCGCGGGCGGGGGCCGTTTTCTGCCACGCGCCATCAACCGTGACATCAAACTCGGTTAAAAAAAAAAAGAAAAATTCGCCCTCGCCCGCGGGAAAAGAAAAAAAAAACTGATTATCCCAAAAATCGATGGGCGCGTGCCCCCCCCGAGCGAGTTTCCCGGCGGCTCGTTAAACGCATTCCCGAGCGAGGCGCAGCAATTCCGGAAGGGCGATCCCTAACCAAAGTCGGGCAGAGGAAGCGCGAGCCGCGGATGAGGAACGCGGCTTTAAGTCCGCGGCAGAAGAATAAAGGGATCGGCAGGGGCCGAGCGCGCGGAGAGCTTGCCTTCTTTGTTTCGCGGGCCGGATCGAATATAATCGGCCCGGGGAGACTCGACTGTTCCCCCGGGGCGCGCCGCGCGGAGGGGAATTTTCCGAAAGAGACTGCGAGACACACCGGCTCGCAGTCGGATTTTCGAGTCTCGCCCTCCGCTGTGTATATAGGATACTCTCGTAAATTCAAGAGTTTGACGCCGCGCGCGGCCTGTCCCCCCTCTCTTTGATATATATATATATGTGTACATCAACTCCTTTTTTTTTGCCAAATATTCCCGTGTAAGACAGCCGGGCGTTTAAAAGGACAGTCCCCAAGGGTGCACATCTGCCCGGGGGTGCACGTCCGACCCGAAAGTATAAACCTATATATAATGCATCCACGCGCGTGCGGCGCTTTATTCGGAAACCGGGCGCGCGCCCGGAAAAGGCGGCCGCGGGCGTTAGCTCCGGAGAAGAAACTGCGGCGCTCGGGCCGGTCGGCCATTATCGCGCGAGCCGCCGACGGGGGAATATTAAAAAAGCCCCGTTCCGGCGAGTCGGCGCTTTCCGATCGGCAGCGAGGGCCGCGCCCCCTTCCCCCCGGGAGAGAATCGCAGCGCGCGGCGGTTTTTCTCCCTCCCCCCCCCGGCCGCTGTTGTCGACACCCCCGAGAACCGCGGGTCAGGACGCAGCGCACCTTTACCCCGCGGCCCCTATAATCGCGCCTTCGATCGGGCCGGCGCGTGTGCGTATACGCGCGGGGCGAGCTGCTTGTTGTTTGTCCCACCGAGGGCGCGTGTGCGCGCGGCGAGGGCCGCATAATCCGATTGATACACATCCCGCCCCCTCCCCCCGCGCCCCTTTTTTCCTCCTGGCCCGCGAAACTTGGCCGGGCCCGCGTAAAATTTTCAGGCGCGGCGCGTCCCCTTTTACGGCCGCGCGGGGGTGGGGAACTCGTCCGCCCCCGTAAAAACCCCGGGGGCCCCCGGTCAAACAGCGGCTCCTGCAGCTTCGCCCGAAAAATTTGATCCGGACGTCCAATCGCGCGGATTCTCCAACTTGCGCGATCGTGCTTTCTTCCCCCCCCGGCCGATATAATACAACGCGTATGTATATATGTATGCAATCCCGCCCTTGGATACATACTGATTTTTATCGGGGCGCGGGCCCACGTAAGTGGATTGAATCGGACGCGCCGCGGCGCGGGGGCCGAATCTTCCATAATTAGGTACATTGAATATGTTTTTTCCGGGCGATTCCGGTGGAAGTTCAGGTTATGGAGCTACGTTTATATGTATGTATGTATATACACATGAGCGTGTAACGGGCGCGGATCCTCATTGGCGAAATGTGCAGCGGCGGCTGCTGCCAGGGCAAATGAATTATTACGAAAAACGTGATTGTTTATCGATTTGTCGAGAGGGGGCTCGGGCAATCCCACCCGCGAGCGCTACCGAATTAAATGAAATTGCGCCGGGAAAAATTATTATTCGGCCGGCCCGCTCGCGGGGTTTTACGACCACCGCGGGCCATCGGGCCTGTATACCTACGTACACACACATATATAAATATATGAACATGCATAAGCGCGACTCGACCGGTGCGCGGCTCCTTTTTCAGCGTCGCGCGACGTTTCGCCCGGCCATCTGTCAAGTCATTATAAAGTTGCATGAGTGGAGGAGAGGCAAATGAGCGGCCGCGCGTAAAACTGTCGAAAAGCCGTGTACGACAAGGGCCCGCACGGTTTATCTAACGAGCGTTATATAAGTCATTAACGCGATGGAGACAAAAAAAAAAAAAGCGACAAAAGAGGCTCGGCAATGTAAACCGGCCCGCGGCATTATAATGGGGCGTTACACGTTGTACGCGCGCCCGACGAACTTGCCGGCGCGCGATACATTAATCATGCCGCGCATTCCTCGCACCCCGACAGTGCGGGGCAACAAAATTGCGCCGGGCGAGGAATGACGCGGCCATTAGTGACCTGCCGATGCGCGCGTCTCCCTTTTTACAGGGAGCCGCGGGGAGCCGCGGAGTACTCGAAAATGTATACGTGCACGTGTCTATACGCATCTCTGGAAATGAAATTAAAGAATACAATAATGAAAAAAAATGAAGGATGATGTATAATGACCGATATCCCGCGGGGACAAAGGACCGCGGCGAGAGTTATATGCAGGCAGGGGCCGGATGCGGTATGGGGCCGAGCGCGTTTACCCGGCCGGCCCTCGAGACTGAATTATCGGTGTAATTGAAACGCGCGGTTTGCGGGTACGATTAGCATGTGAATTCGGCTGATCAACGTATAAGTCGGAACACAGGGGCGCGGCGGTGCGGATTACCGCGCCGTTGGGTCCGCGGGCCATATATAATGACCCGCGGCCGAAGAAGGATATATAAGCCCCGGTCGATCGCAGGGACAGTCGTAACGTTGGCCCGGCTCGCAAAGCCCGGGGACTAGCCCCGGTGCAATTTATGCATCGCAGGCCTCGGCGGTCATCGGCACCCGCGGCCTATCCTATAAAACCCGCGGCCCGTTAAAGCCATGCCCAGTCTTTGCCCCGCGGGGGGATGAAGGAAGAGCGGGAATCGAAAGGGAAGGAGGTTGGCGACGAGGATCTCGCGTGCGGGCCCACTTAGCCGGCCGCCATCCATCAACCGCGAGCGCGCCCCTCGACCTTTTTGACGGTTATATACCGACGGAGCCCGGGGGCATTCGTTCGCCGTCGGCGGGCGGGCCCCGAAAAAGAAAAAAAAAACGCGGCCGAGTGCCGCCGGCGGACGTATCGGCGCTATCGCGATCTTGCCCCCCGGCCGCGAATCGATATACGCGACGAGCCCCCGTGCGTTGCGTCCCTTTGTAAGAAGAGCCGCCGATCGTCGGAGACGATTACGCGGCCGCGTTGCAAGCCAGTGGACACGAACACTTGGCAGGGTCGAAATCGGCGGGTCTCGCGGGAGGAAGGGGGATAACAAAAAAAAAATGGATAACGGTAACTTAGCGAATTCGCGCCGAGCCGCGGATAGGAGGGTGACCGCGCGAGGTGCTGAAACGGCGAGCCTCGACGGCCGGTAAAAATAGACCGCGCCCCTTGCCGCCCGCGCGGCGATCTAATAATAAAGAGGAAGGGAAGGCGGCGGGGCGATTAGAAGCCGCGGGGGCAGGACGAGGAGTGCGTGCCCGGGAAGCCGGAGGGCTCGCAATCGGGGGCTTGCGCCGGGTGCCGGGCGGCCACTCGCAGGCGCCGTTAAACGGGGCTGATCGATCCGCGGGCCTCGCGCGCTCTTCCCCGCGAGTTCCCTAATTTGCGCGACAGGCGACCGGGGGGGTGGATCGCCGCCTCTCCGGCCGTCTCCTCCTCCACCGGGGTCCGACCTCCGCGATCGGTGTCGACGATCGTCGGTTACCTCGAGGGCGGCCAGCTGCTGGGCCTGGAGCGTGGAGACGCGGCGGGGCGGGGGCGGGGGCGGCAGGCGGTAGCCCACCCCGTCCCCGGGGACCCCGTACAGCTCGAGCATGGGCCCTGGGACACTGGTGGCACTGTGCGCGCGCGGGGGGACGGGGGTGCGCGCGCGCCCCGACCTTCGACGCTCGGTGGCTCCGCGGGCACTGGCGCCGCGTGCGCGCCCCGAGCGCCGCCTCCGCCGCCGTCGCCCCCGCCACTCCGGCCGGGGAGGGCGCGGCGCGCGCGCGCCTCACCCCCCGCCCATTGCATAAGCGCCCCCGCCCGAGGCCCCGCCGGACCTCCGAGCCTCCTTCCGCCTTTTCGGTTTCGACTGCCCGGATCAGCCGTGCGCGCCTTCCGGGCCCTTCGCGCGCCCTCGTCTTCGCGCTTCTCCGAGGGTCGCGGCCGATTCCGGGCTGCCCGGCAACTTTTACTACTGCACTCGTCTTGACTCCTTATTTTTTTTCTATCACGACTCCAGTGTGTCTCTTCGCTGGCCGTCTGTTATTTAAACCTAAACTCTTGACTGAAACGTCTTACATGCGATACGTCACTCCTCGACTTACCTTCCGTTTCTATTACGTGAATATGAGTAACGTAAATGTAACGAACTTAATTAACTACACTGGCTGTGATTTTAAAAGGAATTGTTACTATATTCTTACGTGTATTTTTGTAACAATTTTAATAATATATTTTACCAAATGTCTTTTCACATATCAATATTTTTATAGACGTGCGTACAAATGAACGAATTCTTTCTATCTATCTATCTATCAATCAATCGCTCTAGCATATTGAAAAAGAGGAGGATCATTTTATAGAGCGTTTCAAATGCACTCGAGCTCGAGGCAAGTCCTTGGGCAAGCTCTAACTTCCAGCGGATCAAAGCGGGCGAAAAATGAAAGATTAAAAATGCATCGTTTCATTCCCGCAAAAAAAAAAAGAAATCGTCTTGAGGAGGCACTTAAAAAAATAAAAAAAAAGAAGGATACATTAGCTCCTCCGCAGCGCTGCACGCAGAGTCGAATAAACTTTAGAAAGCCGAACAAAAGCCCTTGCGCCGCGTATCTCAAATCCCGCTCCGTACGAACTTTAATCAAATTCTTTAAACGTCGGCCCGCTACCCCTGCAAAGCCCCCATCCGAAGGCTACCGAGAGTCGGATATAAGGCCTCCGAGGGCGCCTCCGGCCCGATCAATCGGACGATTAACATGGCGATTTACTGGGCTCGGCCGGCCCGCCGGAGCGACGAGTCTCGCAGGACACCGCGAGCGTGAAATGGGGGATTCCCCGCGGGGCGGACGCGCGCGCCCGTTAAAAACTGCCACGGGGAGTTGGCCGGGACAGGGCGCGGTTCCCGCGGGCCCGGCCGCTTCTTCCCCCCGCGCGACTCCGAACCTCCTCTTTTCTCCAGGCATTTTATACGTGTATACTACAGCTCCGGACGGTATAATGTATTCCGTTCTTTTTTTTTTTTTAATTAAAGATGGACGCGGCCGGCGATCCTCAGCGCCGCGGGGGAGATACACCGGCAGTTGGGGGGGTATCACGGCGCGCGTTTATGAATTATATCGCGCCGATGCGTAGGCTGCACAAACGGAGCCGAGTCTATTTCAATTCATTACGTAAACATCGCAGGAGCCGAGGGCGTCCCCCCCCCCCGTAAATCATGCACCGGCGCGCCTTTACGAGCATCTTAATAAAATTCTCCCCGGCAAGTAGATCGAGTCAAGAATCGATCGGCCGCCTACAAACGGCCCGCGTATCCCTGCCCTTTAACGAGCACCCGATCGACTTCAATGGGGCCGTCCCTTGGCCACCTTCAAACTGCGCCGCCGGCCCGGACTTCATCTTCATTTGCGCCGATTCAACGATCCCCGGGAAATGTATATTCCCCTCGCGGGGCCTTTCCGCGCGAAAAAAAATCCGCTTGCGAAGTTTTTAGCCCAGCGTGCTGCCTAAGCTTTCCCCCGGCGGACGGCCAGCCAATCTAGAGGTATACATATATATGTATACGAAGGGGAATTAATCGGGGACTTATTATCCGCGCCGCTGGTAATTTGTATGAATAATAATCGTCCGATCCTCTTACAAGCCCTATAACCTTATTACACTCTTATGTATATATGTAACTCGGCAATCTCGCGAGGCGATCGCACACCCGGTTCCCCCAAGATATGTCTACACACACGTACATATACATACGTGCGCTTTGGGGTGAAACCACAGCAAGGAACTCGGACGTTGACTCGGGCGCGCTTGCAATTAAAGCGAGAGCGTCTTTGATTGGAAGGCTAGACGCCCTTTTGAATGGGCGACGGGACGATTATATACGAGCCGGGCAAGTGCCCGGCATTTCCTCCTTTCGGGGCGCCGTCACGCGGAGAGATATTGCGCCCCGGTGACGCTTGCGAGGTGTTTATGCGGCGGCCTCCGCTATACAACGTCCGGGGAACGGCGCTCGGATTTTCCAGTCGGGGGCGGACAGCGCGTCGCGCGGACGATTTTCAACCTCCTTTTTTTTTTTGTTGTCCCGCCCGGCAATCGGTCCGGCAAGGGGTGCCTTTTCCGCCGCCTTTCGTCGACGCCTCGAGGACTTTCCCCGGGGGTGGGGCGAGTTAATTTGCGGGCCGAGGAGGCGTCGCGCGCGCGCGCTCCGGAGAGGTAAATCCCGCCGGGCGAGCCGATGAAATACGGGGCGATATCTTGGCCCGGCGCCGGCCCCACGAATAATTCAATTGTGATTCGAGCTTCGACGGCCCTGCCTCGGCCACCGGATCTCCACCTATACGTATACACGCCTCGAAACGCACATTGTCCCGGGAATGGCGCAGAGCCCTTACACGGGGCGCCCCCCGGTTGTGGCGCCGTGCGCGCCGAGGACCGTCAGCGTCGAATCGAGTTAGCCGTGCCCACGGCGACCGGTGCAAATGCAAAAACTCAATGTAACCTTTTTTTTCGTATAATCACGCGCGGGAGATACTCCTGTGGAATTTACAATATATCGTTGTTTGTACCGGGCGTTTTGTGTTTCGGTGAAAAAATTAGTAGAATTTCGAAAAGGTAATTTTCTTTAATATATACATGTATGTGCTAATTGAAGATTAACAAGAGTATTTATTGCAAACAAATTAATTTGTACATTGCATGGATTTTCAATATAAATCACACTTACGATGTTTTTTGATAAGTACAATAAATTTAAAGTTTAATAAGTGTCATTAGAAGTATATCAATAAATAATAAGTAATTTTGATATGGATATCAATAGATGGGTCTGGTATAATACGTGTACTAAAGCACACTTTATCTGACCTAATTTTAAATTAGTACTATAATAAAAATTCAGGATAATATTTTACAATTTGGCTGTAGTCCTGTATAGCTAAAAATTATCGTGTGTATTATTGGAAGAGTAAAAATTGGTTACTAAATCGACAAAAAATAATAATAGCCATAAAATATCGAAGCTCTTATTGATAGAATTTTTACTGTCTGTACCGTGGCCGTTCATTCGATTTTAAAAATCAATCTATATATCGACACGCGTTATATGGCCAACCTCCAAGTTTCGGAGTAACAGACTTTTTTCAATAAACCCATCGAACCCTCAAGGCCTCAAAGCCCGCAGTTTTTAAAACACCGTTTACAAATAAAAAAAATAAAAAATTGCTAAATATAAATATTTGTGTGTAATCCCTCGACGAGGCAACACGCGGTGCCGGGTCCCCGGGGCGACCGGTCACTTTTTCCAGGGACTCGGCAGCCGGGGAGCCCCGTGGAACCCGGGGAAAATTGGCCGGAGCCCCTAATGAAGCCGAACGGCGCGGATATAATCCGGCGCCGCGCGGCAACGCGCGCTAATCGACCCGGCGCACCTGCGCGCCCTAATAACGCGCCCGCCGCCCGGGGCCCGATACCGCCCGCCTCCCCGCGATCGCGATCTCCTCGCAAGTCTCTTTCTTCGCCGCGGTCCCTGCCTTCCCCCCTTTGTGCCCACCAAACAATGGCGGTTCCTTCTCCGCCCGCTCGGGGAGAGGTGCACGCGCCGGTTGCTTTTTACCCGTCGGCCGGGGAACCTGCGACAATTATACCCCCGGAGCTCCGCGGGGAGCGATTTTTTCCCGGGGACCGCTGTTTTCTTTCGATAAGGCGCGCTCAACGGGCTGCGTACGTACGTGCGTTTTCTTCCTGCGCCGGGTAGGACCCTGTGTGTACGGGGCTCGTGAATATAGTGGGGTGTGTAGGTGGCGGAGCTCAAAGCGCCCCTCGCGACGCACTCGTGCTTCGGCCTTCGGCTGGATTGCGCGTACGCGTGTATGTACGTGGATGCCGGGGCCGCGGCGCCTAAGCTTCAACCGCTAAAAATTCTCAGTCTCGTGGGGCAATTACACGCGCTCAACGGCTACACGAATTGCGCATCCTTGGGGCCCTGGGGCGAATGCCGCCTATTAGCGCGACGCGCATTACAGCGAGTTAATGCTCGAGCGCCACTGTGCCTTCTAATTACATTCTAATTAAGGGTGCGTTACCCTGAGCTATGAGCTCTCCAAGCAGACCGAAAGAAGACCAAGTCCCTAAGTGCATTAGGTTTTACGACTGTTTGCGGACTGGCCCGCCGACCAGAAGGCCTTTGTTCATCGCCTAGTCCAAAACAGTTGCCTTACATGCGACCCTAACCGCCGAGTCCGCCTGTTAACAGCCTTACTTTTCCCCCCCTATGTTTCATTTAAGGCCGTTTCCAGCTCGATTATTCGGCCACGTTGCTCATAATCAGCTCTATGATAACCTCCCCGCAAACACGAGGCTGCATTTTAAGAATTTATCAAATTCCCATTCAATTTGTAATAATTCAGTTTGGCCGCTCGCGTCAAATATTTATATTTTAATTATTAATGCACACGTGTATGCATTTAGCAAAAGAATAAGTAATTTGGATGATTGGAACTGATTTTAAACGACTTTCAAATGATCGGTGCATTATTTATGAATAAATGCGCATATACACTGTGTATGATTTACCGTATTCACAGCTGCTTCCTTCATGCGTTGTAAATTTATTTTTCACGGTACTTTTATAGCTCTTTAAATCGGGCTTATCAGATTACCGCATCGAGCACGTCATTCCTCAATAACAGTTTTGATTTACTATCCACGATGAAATAAACACTCGCAAATACGCGATGAAGCCCGTGTATCATGCGCGAAAAATGCGAGACTCTTGTGACGTTTGATCGCATGAAAAAAAGTAGTATATACGCGATACATCGAGGACCGTGTAATGAAATACCTTTTGACTTTTGCAAAATAAAGATAAAAAAAAAAAAAATTGTGAAACGAAATACATGTACGCCGGGAAACCTTAAAAACTATATAATGCACCCGAGCTTATACACGTCGCAGGGGTAAGGCGCGCCGGGGGAAAAATGCCAGTCTGATCGGGAAGTAATCTGAGGAATAAAACAGCGAGTATCCCAGCGCGGCAATTAATCGATTAATCTCAGAGCCTCCAGGGTTGCTGTGTTTACCTGCAAAGTGCCGTCGCAAGAGCTTAAAGAACGGCCAGGGGCGCATTTATCGACAG
The DNA here is from genome assembly GCA_018906755.1 of Sycophaga agraensis. NCBI lineage: Eukaryota > Metazoa > Arthropoda > Insecta > Hymenoptera > Pteromalidae > Sycophaga > Sycophaga agraensis. The sequence continues at coordinate 4,484,761 of JACCIE010000004.1, forward strand.
GACAATTAAATCCGGCGGGTCGCCACCGCCGCCGCGTCGAAGAAAATTAGTAAGAGCAAAAAGCCAAATGGACAGCCGGGCTTTCATAAACTGGAGGACTTTTTGCCGCTTAAGCCCCCCCCCTCCCGAGCTTAACGGGCTTGAATCTCGAAAGCGCCTCGCGTATATATACCTTCGGAGAATCGAGTCGCGCAGCTCGCGGACAAAAAAAAAGAACTGGCGCCCTCGCGAGGATCCTTAAAGTTTATGCCCCTCGACAATAACAAAGGGAAAAATTCTTTTTCGAATGCGTCGCCTTTAAAGTTGCGAGGCTCACAATGTACAGATCCCCCGGTAATTGGCGTCGGCCCCGCGGACGGACGTGCGAATCGCGCCCCCGTAGGGCCTTGTCTCACCCCCTTAATCCCTCGCGAAACTCAGTGCCCAGCGCAAATGTTTGCCGGGCTTTTTCCCGCGCGGATTATCGCCGCGGCCTCGTCAATACAACCCCGCGCGACAATCAATTAACGGCCGTCAGGCGCGAGGCATTATTGGGCCGAATCCCGAGTAATAAATGGCCGACGGTCTGGGCTTTCATAGAAAAAGACAAAAATAAAAAAAAATGCGACCCTAAATACTTTGGCGGCCGGCGGGCCGGACTCGCCTCGGCTCTCCTTACCGCGACCGCCACCGAGGAACGCCGTTGATTTATAGGGGGCAGTGTATCCCGGGCGCAGCGGCCTTTTAAGACGATATATAATGTTTCGCCGGCCTCTCTATGCGATTTCTTTTCTTTTCGGTAATTTGGACGCCGATCAACGATTCGGCGAACAGTACATGTGTGTATGCGCAGAAGAAAGTTATCGGCGGTATGTAATAAATATATCATAATATGGAGCGGTTCGCTCGCCAACTTCGAGTGATACGTTTTTTTCCTTTTTACAATCAAAAATACATTGCTCGGAAATTGCGATACAAGACTCGAATTAATCGGGTTGGCTTGTGTACGTATCTTAGGAGAAAAAAAAATAAACGAGAAAAATGTCGATAAGTGTTAATCTATCGCGGCTTTGGAATCGGGAACGAAAATGCTGCCAACTAAATATGTACAGTACACAATCGTCATTCTTACACCTGCTGCAGCCTGATTCATATATACACGCAGCGATCGCGACATAATATCATCCTTGTCTTTGTCGGAAGGCGCACGCGCGACTCCCCAATCCCGGCCATGTTTTGCTACACCATTTCTCTTGCCCTCTGCAGCTACAGCGACTGCTACATTCGTCCTCGCGCTCCGATTCCGTCAGCGAATTCCCATTTAAATGCATTACAGTTTCTTATTTCGCAGCAGGGCTACTTTTTATAATTCCACCTTATCGCGCGCTCCTCTTTTTCCCTCGGCGTCCCGTGTCCTTCTCTGTCTATTCCGCGGGCACTTCTCCCATCTGCGTTATCGGCTGCGAGTATAAGGCGCACCGCTGGCAAAACGACAATTCGATTCAAAAAGTCCATAATCGTCGCACGCTAATTGAAAAATGGGAGCTCGCGCGATTACCATCTCTGACTACTGATATCGAGAACTGCCGCATCGATTGTCGTTCGTGTGCTTTGTATTCGCTGTGTGGAACTCGCAGATGTACTTGCCAACGGTACATGCACGACGCGCCTTTTCCCTGTACCGACGCAGTGCAAAGAGTGCGCGCATTGATCATCTTTCGAGCGAAATCAATGGAGACAAATCAAAATTAATTTACGATTCGGATACTGATACGAATCGGAAAAAAAAAGTACCACACGTATCGGTTGCGTCATTGAATTAAACGAAACAAAAAAAAAATGGGACGAAAGAAATTCGAAAAGTACGTACATGCATATTCATGTATTCAACAGATGGAATCTTTTACGAGGAATGAAAAGATATTCGTGACAATGGAAAAATGAGCACGAGCGACTTGCCGAGTAGAAATTGGACAAAGTAAGCGGCTAATGAATATGAGAGCAGACGATGCTCGGAAATCAATAATCTTGACGAATTTCATACATAATCCATCTGATTTATATTAGGTGGAGCACACAACAAGGAGCGGCTATGGACTCGCGGCTCCACGAGTCCATATTGAATCGCGTTGGCTTTTGAACCCTCAAAGTTTCCGGGCCTGCAGCAAGTATCGGTTGCGCCGCGCAGGAAGCGCGCTCCGTCTCGCTCCCTCCTCGGCGCAAGGCGCGTTACCATTATACACATATACAGGGAATAAGGCAGGTTGAGAGTACACATAAACGGAAAAAGCGAAACCCCTTCGCCCCTTGCTACACGGGAGAGCGAGCGTCGCGCGCGGCACCGCGAGACCCGGAGCGCGGGAGCGAGAGAGAGGGGAGGAGAGCGGCAGAGCGCGAGAGGGGGACAGAGCGAGTGCGGGAAAGAGAGGCGGCCGTGGCTCCCCGCTCGCGCCGATACTTATTCTTCCGTCTTCGCCTCCCGAAGGCTGCGTGTGCCGTAGGAGCGAGCAGGAGGACGGACGAGCAGAGTCCCAGCCCGATTGTCCGAGCGCGCGCACCGAGCCAAGGACGAGGTCGTGCCCCGCGAGTGCGCGCCCAGGCAGCAGCAGTGCGTATTCGCGTGCCCCGGCTCCCGAGCAGCCCGACCCTCGGCGCCGACGGTTTAACAACAAAGCCGCAAACATTCCACGCAAAAGCAACATGAAGAAGGACGTGTCGGAAGAGGAGCAGTTCTCCGGGGACGACCCCGAGGACCAGGAGGACGAGGCCAACTCGGGCGACGACTGGACGCCGAACCAGGGGGTAAGCGGCCGCGCGCGGCTCGCCGTACCAGGTAGCCTAACCTCGCTTTCCCCGGCGGCGGCGGCGGCGGCCCGGCCTCCTCCTCCGCCCCCCGGAAGCCCCCGCCGCCGGCGCTCCCCGACCATTTTTGATACCCGCGGCGCGCGCCGACGCCCGCCGCGGCCCCGCGGGTCCATTGTCTCGTCTCTGACACCGGCCTCGACGCGCCTGGGCCATTGACAAAGCCGCGCGGGCGGATCGCCGGGGGAGCTCGCGCGGTGTCGCGCCATTTTTCCCCCCGCGGGGGGATCGCGGGAGCGACGCGCGGTACCTGCCGCCGGCGCTTCTGGGAAGCCGCGGGGCCGGTCCTCGGGAGGCATGCCGCACGCCAGCCCCTCCCGCCTCCCGGCCGCGAGACCGAGCTTTGCAGGTTATGCGTCGCGGGGGCCGAGGTCGCGACCGATCGGGAAAATGTCGCCCCGCGAGAAAGTTAATTCGCCGCGGGTATGTACGCTTGTTTCTTGCCTCGGCTCCCCTCTAATGACGCTCTGCGTCTCTCTCGTTCCGAGCTTACTTCGGCCTCCGCAAGCCGGCCGGCCAATAGCGCATTAGCGCCGGCTTTCGCGAAGACCGTTTTTCTCTATCCGCTTCGCTCTTTCGATTTGCCCACCGGCTGCCACGGTCGGTACGTCTTGCTTGTTGTGGTACTTCTGCAAACTCGGAAAGTGCGCGCGAACGCGGCTCACGCTACTTGCCGCTCAAATGGAGCGACCAACATTCTCCTACTGCTCCAGTTATTGCATATGTTTGGCGTTCTTTATCTGATGCTGATAGTACTGCTACGATCAAGCAGTATACATTAATGCATATCGAGTTATTTATCTTTTAATTCTAATGCTAGTTGGCCGATATAGCTTCTAAAACCTTATTTTCGCAAGTGAAAGTTTATTTTTTTTCATTTACTATCAGACTGGTGGAGGAGCAAAGAAAAGACCACAAAGAGTTATTTCCAAAAAACGCCATGAATCTGAAGATGAGGAGGATGAAGATGAAGATGAGGAGGAGGAGGAGGAAGAAGAGGAAGATTCCGATTCAGATTCTGCAAAAAAACCAAAAAGAAAGCGATCCTCTGGAAAGGAAGAAGATGGGGACGATGAGGAGGAAGAAGATTCAGATGACTATAACAATTATAACACATCTGGAATTCCCCCTAAAGACTTTACTGTTAGTAATTAATTTTTTTATAAATTAGTTTTTACATAACCATTTAATGTTAAAAAGAGATTAATTTTTCTTTTAGTCTGGTGCATTTGTGATCTCGAAAGAAGATGCTAAGAAAAAGAACGAGGATCCAACTTTATGGAGGATAGATGGCAAAGCACTTTTACAGAAATATTTACCATTTCAGGATGTTGGAAAAACATTTTACAAAAGCACATCTACAGTAAGTACAACAAAACATGTAAATGAATATTTTACCAAATTTTCTAATTAATCTTTCTGAAATTATTTCATCCGTATCAGAATAAAAATTGTCTTGACATACTCAAATTGTTACTTAGAGCGTTTTTTATTTGTTCAAAACTATTTTTAGTACTCTGGATGGTCAGCAGGCCACAAAGATAAATACCTAGCAGCAAAAGTATTATTCAAACAGGAGAGTAAACAAGAAATAATTGTACAACTTGTTGATCCAGAGCAAAAAACAGATGCAAAGTAATACACGTTTAATTCTTACTTATTTTGTAATATAGCTGAGTAACTTTTTAAAGGATTTTTTTTTAGGGATGATAAGGAAGAATAAATGTAGCATCTTATGTTGTTTTTATATATTTTAAGATTCAACCTCTGACAAAGCCAAACACATAAGCGCAAGTCAAGCAATGTGCGAATGCGGAAAATAAAAATTGCATTTTTAAGTAGGCAAACCTCACTGTATTAAAAAATTGTTTCTTACAATTTGTTAGTTAGACAGTGTTTAACTTTAAACAAGAAAACTTTTATAAGTAAAGTAATTGAATTTATTGTATTGGTTTAATTGTATAGGTGTCTTCAATATATTTGTACTAAGAATTTACATTTTGGCTAGTATTTTTAATATTTTTAAAATCAGAATTAAACATTTCAATAGAAACAATGATTCAAGATACATTAAAAGAACTTAAATTACTTAAATTGATTTGTACATTATTAATGGGCTAAAGAATCATTTTAACTGATAAACTTATACTACAACTACTAGTAAATGTACCAATTTCTTAAAAATAATGACTTTGTTAGTGTGTATGAGAAAAAATGAAGCGAAACTGAACAAAAAATAGAATCAGACTCGTATAAAGATTAAGACTTAAATTATTGAAAAGTTAATTATATACGAGATTCAATATCTCCTCTAATACACTAAAATAAATAAACACCTTTTTGACGTATTTTTGGTTTTTTTCATTATTTTTCATGTCAATCCTAAATGTTTAAATAATTAGATGTTTAAACAAGATTTATTAAACAATTCCTCGTATTCAAAAATGTTCACTGGTTGTATACTAATATTACAAAATTATAGATGATAGTAGCTTGTGATGCGTGGTTATGGATATTGATAAAAGTATTTGCATAAAATAATTGTTGTAATTATATTTATTGGTTCTTTCTATTAATAATTAATAAAATATGTTTATAATCAAATTCATATTCGAATACATTCAACAGATTTTTACATTTTGATAAATCTCATTAGTTCGCGAAATTTTGAGTCAGGAACTATAAATAGTCATCATTGTGCATCACACGTTTTGTTTTAGATTGGTATAAAATAATCTACTTTCTACTATTCCAATGATGGTCGGTAAGAATTATATTCTAAATTTCATGTGAAATATAAACGTAACAGTGGATTTTATTACAGTTACAAATCTTATTGTCTATTAGTTTTTTATTAGGTCAAATAAGTTCATAGTATAAATATAAAATATTGGTGATTACTAATTACATGATATAATTGCAATCATAAAATTTTTGTAATATCAACAAATGCAATATATGCATACATAACAAAAATACATGAAATTTTCAATTTGTAAAGCATATAAAATGAAAGCGTTTTCACTTGCTTCAAAATAATTTTTTTATAAACGGAATGTTTTTGATTAACAGTGGTAAATATAACGTTAAATGTAAATAATAAGTAAAAATAAAAAAATAGAGTTTCTATTAGTAGATTTAAAAATCGTACGACTTGTCTTAAATTAAAATTAATAAAATTCACAGTTTGTTACAAATGCAATTATATAGGCAATTAACCTACTAATTTTTGGAATTACTGCAAAGAATTGAGTGAATCACTTCTTTGTAAATTTGTTACCCATAAATGTTCTATTCTTTGTACACAACATGTTTCAAATTAAACTAGAATAGTCAGGATAAAGCTCGTTACAATAATTCTAATATATAATAATATCCTCAAAAAGTTATAAGGCCGTATAGGTGTAAAAAGTAATACTGTCCAAGATAAATCTTGTACTCACTTTGTGCATTAACTCGTAATAAAGTATTACCCTTTCTAACGACTGTAACTTTGTAATTTTTACGTATCCCGTAAACTAGTAAAGCTACTGAAATAATTATTATAATTTTAACTAATTCTTTATAGACGAGTATCTCGTCGTGATCGCGCGAAAAGTATCATCTCTTTGATTCGGTCCTGACAGAGGAGGGGAGATGTATACAACAGGAGGCGCGCTCTATTATCATTAGTTTTATCGAAATCGGACATCCTGTAATTGCCGAAATTACAGTGAGGTCTATGTGTCTCCTACGAGCCTCGAGTGCGAAGCGTGTGTCGCGACCATCGAGTGCGTTTAAGAGTTCTTTTGTGCAAATCATTAGTGAACATTCGTCGTTCACTAATCGATTATTGTATAGTTTTCTTTGAGTTTATTTGGTGAGTGCTCTCGGTACGTGCAGCGGTTACTCCAAGGTTTGTAAGTCGATTTATTATAATTGTGGACGCGTGCGTTAAAGAGGACGAGCGTGCGTGTAAAAGAGATTGCTTATAGAATAGGCGCGGTCGAGCATTTTATTCTGTGGGTTTCTTGTGTAATAATATGTATTATTATTATTAAATATTTCATTTAAACATCATTTGTGCGAGTAGTCTTTTGCGGTACCTTTCGCACCGAAAACATTTTTGCGCTCGGTCGTGATCTTCAGCTGCGAGCACCCAGACTCACCATCGCTGCGTCCGATTTTTTTATTGCAACGAAATAGAACTTATAAAATAATCGTGCGACGTCTGGGACTCCAGGCGGGATTAGCCACCTGGGGAAAGCGTTGTGTGACAAAACAAAAGTCTACTTAAAGCAGATAATTTTCTTACTTTAAAAAATCTAACAGGAAACATACAGGTCTAAGTTTGGTAACACTCGAAGCAGCTTTTCCCTGTAAGCCCTTGGGTAAAGTCTAATTTCCCTTAGGCAAAGTCGAGCCACTAGAAGCTCATCAAATGTCTAACGAGGTCCAGTTGGGCGCAGTCCCATATCGACTGGCCGGAGATCCATCAAAGGGGTTAGGAGGTAATGTGCTAATCAACTTCAGAATCCAGGCTCCATTCTGACGGTGAGGACACTGCTGAGCATGTCCCTGATCTCGGCCATATCCCTGCGGCTCCTATTGACCGCTTCCTCGAGCTTCTTGTTTTCCTGGAGGACCTTGTGCATCTCGCGCCAGCAGGTCTCACTAGAGTTCCTGTAACAGCAGCCGGATCCAGCGGCCTCGTCATCCTCACCCTCGGCCTTGCCGCAGTGTGAGCAGTGGGCTGACTTGTCTTCCTCGAGGAGGATCTCTACCTCGGGCGCCTCGTCGTCCGGGACGCGCGCCTGACGCTTGAAACTCTTGCGCCTCGCGAGATACGCCTCGCTTGGCCTCACGGAGCAAACGAAGCCGTCGCTGTGCCGGCGGCTCTCTTCCGCCTCCGGCAAGGACTGGTCGCAAGAGCCCTCGCTCGCCCGTCGGCCTGCTTCACCCCCGCCTCTGCAGGTTTCGCTATAGTTGTGGTTGTCATCCATCGACGTCTGTAGCGTCACCGTACTATCGCGATTATTGTCTTTGCTATAATTACTGTTATTATTATTGTTATTGTTGTTCAGCCAAAGAGGGACGACGGTTTCAACGGAGTCGCGATTCTCTTTGCTCGTCTCACTCCTCAAGTCATGCAGCTTAGTTCTGCGAGTGACACCATGAGTTCCTGCATCCTCGTCGGATTCTGCCTGTTCCAATGTGCTCTTATCCTCTTCTGGTGAATGTGTGCTCCTCGAGACAATCTCGATTAGGTCACCCTCGCGACTAAATGCGAATGATTTCTGACCTGTAATTAATCATGACAATTTACTATTAATATGGTTCGATCGGTCACTTCCTGTATAAATTTAGAAGTATATATACACATTCCTACCCTGTATTTTAAATACCTGTAATTTTTCCAAATTTTATGCTAGAAAAAGTCTACCCAAAGCCTAAACTATTTGAAAAATAAATATATTAAAATTAATTAATTTTTACAAAAAAAATGTCATTGCCCAAAAAAAACTACAAATTAATAACCAAATTTCTTAATGATGCATATGGACAATATGATATATGCGCGTAAATATCGTTAGCATTAAATATCGCTTATTTTTTGTGTGCTCAGTTAAATTTTAAATCAAATGTGAGCAGATTATAGAATATTCATACTTTTCCTGAGATAATACAACAAAATATAATTTATTTACAGTAGATAGAATATTAGTAGAGTATGGATCCAACCGCTGGAATTAAATTAGAAGTATATTTTACCTATAATCATTCGCTTGCTGTGCAAGTCTGGACTCTTGGAGCGCGGCCTCTGTAGGTACTGACGGTTGTCAGGCGAAAGAACCGAGAGTCTACCCTCCTGCTGAGGCCCGCAGCTCTCCAACCCGTAGGAGCAGTTGACGTTGTCGAACTCGTGGGTCTCGTGCTCGCGCAGTCGCTGCATGATCTTTTGGACGATCTCCGAAGGAGCTATGTAAGGCGAGCCTGCGGAAGAAAGTATAATTATTTGTGGCACTCGAAGGAAAATCACTAATTACTCCCTGCTAAATGTACATGATACATTTCGGGAGTATGGCTCTCGATAATGATTATTACAAAACAATCGTTAAGTACTTTGGGCTTGACGAATAGTTTACCGTTGACGCAGTAGCTACTAGCGTTCGACGCAGCCGCGGATTGCTATATATTAGAATAATCATATCGCGCGAGCACGTCAATTTGTGCGTCAACAGAATTATATACGTATAACTAAACTCGGCAACTTATAAATGAGCGAAGAATAGAATTTGCCTCGATAATCGCTTTAACTGCGGAAGCGAATTTTTTCTTTTACACGCGGGCTCGCTGAAAATGTGCAAGTATTTATCGGTGTCGTTTCAAAATAGATCGCACTATTATAGGAAAACGAGCTGTTGCATTTTCAATTAACTTATGTTTGTGATTCATTTGCACGACTGCTATATAGCCGATACAAGATAGAAGTTTTGACAGACTAAATATATTAATTTTACATTTTGTACTGAAATATTTCATTTAAATCATACAATATAATAATATATTTAAAAATATTATTTAAAAAATAACATCTGCGCAAAGTTTCCACGAGCGTAAAATTACATTAGAATGATTCATGCGTTTCTTTCCGTTTTCTTGCCAAGTAAATAATTGACAATTAAATCGAATTCTATTCTTCGTTAAAACGTAAAAGGACACACAGTTAAAAATCCAGCTGAAAATAAAGAAAAGTATTTCACGGCTGTTATGTAGCCGGATAAACCAAAAATGCCAGTATACGAAGAAAACATTTACGAACAGGAAATCACACACTAATTAGCAGAATCAAACAACATCAATCTGGATCTAATATAGGTGTTGAGGTGCTATATAAGTAAATAAAAATGGCTCTACGATCAATACTAAGTAAAAACATTAAACGTGCTGATACGAACGACATGGAAAGCATTGTAAAATTTGGAAGCGCGTGAGATTTTATCCCCCGCGTCCAACCTGCAGTAAACTTAAAAGGCAACGTCAGCAGCGGACGTGCGAGAACTGAAACAAAACCAAGCCAAAAGAAAAACACTCGGAGGCACGATAATTTTCTTCGAAACGCCTTGAGTTGGAAATTCATGTCAATCGCTTATAGAGTTTCTGCAGCTAATTGATTGCTTTTTCGCACTCGTTTTAAATTAAGGCAATGCTTTGTAAGGACGGTCATTCTAAAGCGGAGCAAATTACTCAGTATTATCGTAATTAAAGTCGTATTATCAGAGGGGCGCGATAAAAGCATTGCCTTCTTCCGACTGACGCAATGAATTTTCGGTAAAACAAGGATCGTTTCGAGGCGTATATGCATCGACAAGAGCTCCAGCATCTCATTGACAACTTACAAGGCCGATGGATCCGGAGAGTCGGCGGCTTCGCAGCCGCTTCCGTACACTCGGCACGGCTACATCGCTACCTATGAAAATTTTGAAACTATTGTCTGTCGTATCGTCATACGTAATGGGTATTTAAAGCTACAACGATCCTCAAGCATGTACGCCTTTGTGATCGCTGTAGTTCATGTGTGAACAAAAAGAAAGTAACTGCTTATCATCTGTTTAACGAACAAATAATATATCTATACCAAATAAAAGTTATCTTAAGATCATATATGACATCTATTATAAAACTTTGGTACCTAAGACTATAAGTAATAACGTGATTATGTGAATTTAATGATGTTGAATATCTGAGATCATTTATATAATTATCTTCATTGTGTAACAATAATTTCTTGTTAGTATATTTATTTAAACAAATTAAAAACTGCTAAATTTAAATATATAAATTAGAATTCATCAAATTGAGTTAGTTGTTGAATTAAAGAAGTGTATTTTTGTATAAAAAATTATTAAAAAAATATTTTATATATTTATTATATAATTTAAAATGTAAACTTTAAAATTATTTATAATTACAACTTTTTCGAAAAAAAAGGTAGCGTACGAATCAATTTGAAATAAGTTTGGAACAAAAAACTTATTATTAGAAAATTTAGATACATAGAAATTCCTGTGTATAAAACCTAATCAATCACGATAAATGACTCACCAGTAAGCCCACGGTATCCCAACGAGGTAGAGTCCAAGGATTCGCTGGTCTCCTGTTGGTGTTTAACAAAGTCATTTATGGCTATGCCCTTAAGACGTGATGGTTGTAGGAACCGCTTAGGTATGCGAGTAAGTGAGCCGCTTTCTTGAGGACTGCCCGCGTGACCACCAAATCCGAGATTCAGCAGCACCGCCTCTGGATCGGCACGACGTAATTCTAAAAGGCTCTCAACACTGCTACAATGACTACTATCAGATTGGAAACTTGGATCCCGACCCAATCTATGAAATTATATTATTTTAGTATTGAATAATATCCTTTTTGTATTTTCGTTATAATCGTTTAATTATTCAAGTGTTAGTTTTATAAGATACCTGGAAATATTGTGACCACAATGTGTTGCTGGGTAATGAGGAACTGCAATTGGTGTAGACACAGTCATACTGGAATTTCTGATATAATTCTCTTTTTCACTATATGCTTGTTCAACAATGCATTCGGGTATTGATAATGATTCAGGTTCAACTGATACACTTTGCTGTCTAATGATAGATGTTAGGCTTGAGGTAGTACTTTTAGAAGGCGAAGGTAGAGAGTCGACCCATTGCTGTACTGGACTGGTACGACGTCTCATTTCCCAAATCCCTCGAAGCCAGTTTGACACTTTTATCACAGTTTCTTTGCCAACACTATCTTTTGAAAAAAACAATTGTATGAAATAAAACCATACTATTATATTATAAAAGTTACATTATGTTTTTAAAAAATTTCATGTTAATAATGTGCATCATTAAACATATTGACCTACTATTGTGTATTCACAAATTAACATATATGACTTTTTAGTTTTAGAATTCAATTCTATTATTTCATTTATTTTTTCAGATTATTTACACATTAATTTAACTATCACCAACATTGTAATAACACGCATGCAATTTGTGAAAGTTATAATATATAATAGGCAAGTGGACATTATTTTCAATTTTTATCAAATACCTGGATCCATTATTTCCAGCTGCATGAATTTTAATAAAATGCAATAAATATATGTAATATAGTTAATTAAAAAGACAGGAAATATTACTTCATCATTTATAAAACTCTAAAGTAAGATGTGCTACTTTTAATAATATAATAATATATCAGTCATTAATGTCTATTTTATAAAAGTCTTTAACATTAAATTAAAATTCTTAGTCTTTAAACGCAAAAAATTGTTTAACTTAAAATCGATAATTTTGTATAGTTAAAAAACATTATGTTTTTAACATTAATAATGATTACTCCTTAAAAAGCATGTATTCGTTCATCTGTACAGTAAAATGCTCATTTTAAAAAAATTCCACCTGTTAACTGCACGACAAAAGTAAACGCGAAAATAAGAGCCAATGAATATAATAACACAGGAAGTATACTAATCATTACGTCACGAAAAATAAAATCAGTGCCTCTCCTCTCGGTTTCTTTATATACTAATCTACATTACCAAATCGCAGTTACTAAACATATTATTACTCAATGGTCTTGTTTACCTATCGTTTTGGTTTCAGTTTTCGAAAAAACACAATTAGAAACAGTTAACTGTCATATTGCACTTTTCCTGAGCGCTTAAAATAACGCGAGAAAAAACATACATGCTTTTACGTCGTGTGATGTATACGTGAAAAATTCGGAGAACGTAAAACGAATCACGCACAACCGATTTGTCGCTCACGATGACACTAACTGCGGGATTATAGCATAAAGCCTCTACTGACTGCCTGTAATGCGTTATACGCGAAGTACAACGACAAACACCTACATACGCTTACATTACTCACATTTGCTTGCGCTGAATACTTGTTACGTTACGGTGGTCAAATGTTGTTACTCCGAAGTCAACGACACATCTGGTTACAAGACTTCTGCTTTAATGAATAAAAAGAAAATTATAAAATTATACAAATGTTTTTTAACAATGTTTTGGTGGTTTCTTTATAATTTTTGTATGAATGAAAATTATTTATTTATCTCTGTGCAACTAGTGTAGTTACTTACGCATCTACAACATTCACTGTTATAGTCTTGTGCGCAAATCTTTTACTTTGCAGAATCCGCAACAGTTGCAATTTAACAATCACTATACTGTCATCTCCAATCTTACTTTAGAATTCGTTGCCAGTATACTTTATATAGCCATATAGAGTTACAGACCTCGCTATAACCACAGAACCATGTGCAAAAGCCCAAGGCCCATGAGCCTGCATCTCGTTCTCGAGACTATAGCAACTCTCCAGCCTCTTCATTGCTCTATAGTGTGAGTACATGTGCGAGGGTGAGTATTGTGTATGAATTCGAAATATCCAAAGCACACGTGCTCAATGCAAACCGCAAGAATTGCACATGTAAGAATTTTCGCTAAATATTTGTTTTTGATCTGAACTGAACTTTGTTAGTTCTTACGCAGTATTAGTAATTTTTATATGCATTTCGAAAGGGAAATAGATTATAGGTTAAGAGGGCTCCTCACGGCGATTTGAGCGCCACCGTGGCTAATTTCGAAGCTTCGTACCGGAAAGAATTTTACTTAACAAATTACGGCTTGAATAAATATAATGTAAACGATAAAATTAGTTTAAAATAATCGTTAATGTTTTCCAGAAGGCTGTTAACTTTAATATATTCAAAAGAATAGTTAGAAGGTTCAATAAATATTCATAGAAATAATAGGATGTAAATGTCGTCTGCATCATAAAATCTAGTTACAATCGTAATATGTTAGAAATGTATTTATTCTAAAATATAATGGCAGAATTAAAGGAAAAACATAGTTGCCGGATGTGTAGAAATTATTTATGGATTCAATAAAATTGATTTGCAGACTTGACAGTTCAATTTAGTTAACAAAATCTGTTAATAACTTTTTAAAATTGAAAGACCACTGCGCTAGAGATATTGTTGGTAAAAAGAGCAAAATATACATGAGTCTGTTTCCGAGTGATGGCGCTGATTATCATACGCAGTAATGTAGGTAAATTACTGGTACACTAAAAAGCCCCGGGCAAAACTACGATCGCCACGTGCTTAACAATTTCATATATCATGTTATTATTATGTTATAATGATAATTCATAATATCAAGTATAATATTATAATGATAATTTAATTAAAAAATTTATAATATCAACAAAATTTAGTGCAACGTATTATTAAAACAAAAAAAATTTTATGTACGCCCGGGAGCCTAAACTTATAATTCTTGATACGATCCTGTGAGGTCGATGAAACAGAAACTAATTTCTGTTATGCTACAGCGTTCTGCTATTTTGGAACTAAGGACTCGACGGTGAATTCTGAGTTCCGGTGATCGTGAGAAACCTTAAGACAGCGTGAGCAGACTGCTGTCTGCAATCAGCGAGGTATTCAAAAAAATTGGACGTCGTGTTTATATGCTATAAATTAATAACCCTCGTGTCTGTTCCAGTGACTAGTCTCTCCACAATGATAATTCAATTAACATAAACATAATCAGTCTACATACATGGAGTATATTTTTATGATTTTTTTATTAAAAAGCAGTAAAATTGTCAAAATTAAATTAATTTAAGTTTTGGTTAGATAATAAAAATGTCAGATTGTCCAGTAACTAAAAAGCCTAAACTTGAAGGAGATGAATATTTTAAATTAAAAGAAAAACTTCGTGAACAAAAAAAGAAATTATTGAGTATTCCTAGGCTACAATTATTAGCAGTGGGCAAAAGTGCTACTTTAACTGCAAGTATCAACGATGAAGATAGAATTCCCATCTTTTTAAGTGACATTCAACATCTAGTTCTGTATTCCATGCTTGGACATCATGCTCCTTATGTACCTAATAGATGGTGTAAATTGGAAAAATATAATAAAGTTTCACATACTATGGTTTTTATTGTTGAAGGATTGTCAATTCAACATTACCAATCAAATGAATCAGCATTTCAATATTTAACATCTAAATTACAGCACAGACTAGAACTCATTACTCCTGCAACTTATGGAGGATCTGTTGTCGAAGAACTTGTTACCGTACCTCTTAGTTCTACTCAAAAAAATCGTTTAATTAAAAAATTTGGTTCCTTAGATACAGCAATAAGTAAAACTGGTAATATTGTAAAATTCTTCAGAACATTATTTCCAACAGAGACAGGTATATTTATCATTTTTGTTAAGAATTGATTTTTTACCAACCTTAATTAAATTATTAATTTTCAGTTGCTAAAAGTAATATTGTAAATATAAATACTGAAAATATCCAGTTACCAAATACAGATAAGTTTTCAAGAACAGAATTAATACTCTCTCCTTTGCAGCTTATAGAAGAAAATTATCCAATACCTTTAACTGGAGAACTTGCAAAACAATATGAAGATTATGTATTAACAAAAGATGAATACAAGGAAGTAAATTCAAATTCTAAAATGTATGGTCTAGATTGCGAAATGTGTAGAACAACAAATGAGCAATTAGAACTAACAAGAATATCAATAGTTGATGAAAAATTAAATGTTATATATGACACATTAGTAAAACCAGACAATAAAATTATTGATTATCTAACTCGATACAGTGGTATCACAGAAATGATGTTAGAAAATGTAACAACCAGACTAGCTGATGTACAAAAATTTTTAAGAGCATTACTTCCACCAGATGCTATTCTTGTGGGCCAGAGTCTTAATTCTGATTTACATGCTTTGAAGATGATGCATCCATATATTATTGATACATCTGTTATTTTTAACTTAACAGGAGATAGATTTCGTAAATCAAAACTAAAGATTCTTGCAGAGGCATTTTTAAATGAACGAATTCAGGTTGGTAAAAGTGGACATTGTTCAACAGAAGATTCTCAAGCATCAATGAAATTAGTAAAACTGAAATTAGCCAACAGTATTGTCTTTGGCGATTCTGTATTAACCGATCATCCTTATGTGCAGTCATATAAATCATATCATTATAAAGGTAAAACTAAAATTAATGAAGAAGAAAATGAAGCCTACAATTTAGGCTCTGTAATTTTTAGCCATGTAGCTAAATTAGATGCTAAAACTGTAGGGATATATGGATGTGAAGAAATTATGAATGAATATTCAAATATACTAAAAAATTTAAATTTAAGCATTATGACTGACAAAGACTTTGATAACAGAGACAATGTCCGACTGGTTATTTCTGAATCAAATAAAGAAGCAATTAATAGATGCTCAGAAATTGCTATGGAACATGCTTTAAACTTATGTCATGTAAAGTTAAATGAAGAACAATTGTCAAATAATTATATTGATAAAACTTTAAATACTGTTGATAAGTGGATAAAAAAACTTTGGAAACATACAGCATTGCATGGTTTAGTTTGTGTAATTTTTAGTGGAGAAAAAAACTGTTCAAACGGAGTTTGTTTTTTAAATATTAAAAAAAATACTGTTATAGAAACGGATTGTGAATCATAAAAATTTATAATTGCAAAATAAAATTTGTAAACTTTTAATCAAATGAAGGTAAAATCTTAAATAAGGCAATGCTTTAGATGATTACAACATGTATATATATTAGTCGTTTCAAACCGTTATCCAAAGGATGTATAATTTTTATGGAAGCTTTGCTTCAGTAAATCTTGTATTTACAAATAATTGTATGTATACTTGTGTGCATAAACAATTTTTTGTACATATTTTGACATTATTTCATTAAGAATTCACAAATTCAACAAAAAATTATGTGTTTTGCCATGTTGATTACCTTCGCGATTTTGCATCGAATGTAAATGTTTTTTATGTTTGTAAATAAATTTATACAATGTACTTTTACAATGCACATAAATGACTGATTCAGTCATAAAAAGTTAAATGTTTATTTTATGATTATGCCATTAATTCAATTTCCCTCAATTCATTTAAAACATTTTTTTTACATTTCCACAACTGTACATAGTTAAAGAATAACATAAAAATTATTGAGTATTGTACATATGATTATGAATTTGTGAACTGATAAAGAACATTAAAATTTTTTGTAAGTAATCATCAAGTACGAAATAGAAAAAAAAATATTTAAACAAAAAAAAGTTAAAAAATATTCATTAATTCATTTTAATCGTAATAATTCATTCTATTAAATATATAAAGTGAGAACAATTAAATTAAATTTGTTACCTAACCGAAAATTGATAATCCTTAAATGTTGCAGTAAAAAAACACGTGGCGTCAATGTCCCTATTTCCAATTTGCCATAGTTTTTTATGACTTTTTATTTTGACTTCAACAGGTACTTTAATCGAAGAATTGGAAAAAAGTTACAGTTTTAAAACTGAAAATAAAATATAACGTTGTAAGTAACGTACCCCGATGTTATTGCAGCCCTTAAAAAAAGTAAGATTCAATTCCTACAATCACTACCGATCGCTTTAGAGCTGAAAATTTTGTTTATAACACAAAATCGACTACTGTTTTTCGAAATGAACATTTTCTAATGCTGCATCAATGGAAAACTTATTAATAATGCATTAGGGTAGTAGAGAAGCTGCAGCTAATCTGGCAAAGTACCCAATGTTGCAGAGCAGCCTATTATAGCTTCTCGCACATATATAATAGTTTTAATTTAATACTTAATCCAAAAGCTGTTTAACATACGCAGTCTCGTAGGATTGTTAATTCAAATAAATTCAGTACTTCTTTTAGGTATATCGTTTTGAAAATTGACCTATTGAATTACTGATAATCGCGAAAAGCTCATTCAAGCTACGTGTCATGTATTAACAGCTCGGACATAAGCTCCATTTGCACTATCGCATTCTGTGCTCATCGGCCCGCCGATTCTTCGCAATCGCAGTAAGGGGCCTCCAGCAACATGCCGATCGCCGTACGCCTCGGTACCAATCGCCCGAAAACGCCGGGGCAGCCGCGATCTCGAGATCGGCCACATCGGTACGCGCTTCGGCGGACTCGCGGGGGAGGGATTTCCTCGTTTCGGGTGGGGGCCGGCCCGAGGCTGTCCGCCACGGAATCGCGGAAAATCGAAAGCTCGTGGAGGCCTGCTCGCGGCGGTCGGCTCCCACTCGGCCCCCGGCCTATCCCCCTCTAGTCCGTGGCGCGCTTTGGCCCTCCTCTTCTCCCGGGGGTAGTGGGACGGGCGAGGCCTCGGAGGTGGGCTACGCGCGCGGCCGTGGGAGTCGCTCGGCTACTTCGACGGACGGCGCACCTCGAGGGGAGCTAGCTCGTGCGCCCAGACACCCGGCAGGCCATAGGTAGGACTCGACAACCCGGCCGATCATCGGCCCCTGTAATCGATCCGGCACAATGGGCCGCCGCTAAATTTGGCCCCGCGCGCGTACTCCGAGCGTTGCGTAACTCCGTTCTTTTCCCTTTGGCGCGGCGGTGACGGACGCGGGCCATCGGCGAGGGTGACGTTTACGCAATCCCCGGCGCCAGGTGCGGCGGCGCCCGAGCCCCACCCCGGGCTCCCTCGCCGCTTTTTTTTTTATTTTCCTTCTTCTTTTTTTTTCATTTCCTATCCTCGAAAAGTAAGCGGGGCTATTTTGGGCCGCGACCCAAATACCGGAACAACTCGGAAAGAATTGAAAGAAGCGGTATGGCCGTACGGAACGCCCGGCCCCCCCCCCCCTCCCACCCCGCGCACCCGGCAAAAAGTCTAATTCGAGGCTCATGTCCATTGAATAACTGGGATAAAGTTACGGGGCCTTTCGCGAGCCTTCGCTTTATACCGGCGGGATTTTGGAAGAATTGCCCGGATGAGGTTGCGTTGGAAAGCAAACTGTCTACGGCTTTTTATAACAAGGGACTACTTTATACGTCATCGCAGACGGCGCGCTATTAAACATTTTAATCTTGCTTCTCTGGAGCATCAATTAAGAGACCAAAATATAACGCTTCTTCTCACTTGTGCTCAATGTATAATTTGTCGTGAAGCCGCAATTTTTACAAGCCTATTCGAGGGTCTAAAATCGTTCGATAATCTAATTTTAAAAATGCAAATTATCAATAATAAAAGGCACGTTTTATATGCATATATATAAACCTTGTGAAAACGGAAGATGCATCAAAACATAGATAGTTACACATGAAAACACTTGTGTTTATCTTATTTTGTAACATTCTATAAAACCTTGTAGACAAGGTATTCTGTCTGCACCAAATCTAAAAATGACATGACAAAAATGACAAATGCATCTACACGCACTTTAATCAGTGGCGGAATTTTTGAAAATTATATATCTTAATTAAATATTGTCTTTGTGACTTTACTTTTGACTAAATTCATTTTTCATTATTTTTGTTATTAAAAATAATACATTTTTTAAATGTACACTTTTTTCATTTTTTTTGTTTTTTTTTTCATTTTTTTGACCAACTATTAAAATAAATGTTTATTTTTTCAAAATGTATTCTTGAGTTTTGTTTATACACTAAACAAGACGTTGATAAATAAAGCAATTAAGTATTATACAAAAACTCGATAGAGCTTATGAAGAACTTATTTCTCTGGATAGAATGATTAGAATCCCATTTATTATTACTAGCTTAAAAATTCACTAAACAATCGTGTTGCAAAAAGTTCTGGCAAACTTACAACGCAACAATAGCGCTTCGTTTTCACGCGACAAATAAGATAGATGCCTTGTCTTTTAACACTTATTATAAACAATAAATTTATACAGCATAACGATGAGCAATAAAAAAGTTATCGAATTAAAGACAATCGGCTTGTGCATTTACGACTCGGGTGACATTCAAGGGTGTAGGAAAACTTGGCTGGGAGCTCTGACTCAGAAACTAAAAGTGTTAGCATAGTTTAAATAACTGGTTGCCGGCTCTTCAAAGCGCCTGGCATGACACTGAACTGTTCTGCTCGGCTTCCCCTTTTCCCGTACTGCGCAGGGCATTACGTGCGAGCTCATTAAAATAAAACTTGAACCATCGCGAAAACGACTTACGCCTTCGAATTACCATTCCCAATGATACGGGTCCCTCGCGAATTTGCGCTCGAGCGCTTCAGGCTTATTGAGACGTCGCGCGGGAGTATTTTCGGCGGTACCAAGTGCAGAAGTTGTTATGATGCGCTGTATATGATTTAACGATCCCAATAGTTTCGCTTTATTATTATTATTAGACTTTCTCGGTAGCGTTCGTCACGACTTTTCACCTACGGGGTTAAAAAATACACGGACTAAAAATATATATTTCTTGTAATTCTCTTTTGAAATAATGCTTTTTGAATTTAAATTCAAAATTCATAATTTATCTTTTATTTTACCTGTTTAATGCTTGTCACGGATCGATTAGTCAATATGAAAATCGAAGAGGAAGCTTTTAATTCAACGTGATGTAGATGTTATACGTGTGAATTGTTGCCAATTGTTATAGAGCCTCGCAAACAAGTTTATAATAGCGAAATTGTTAGGTTCTCTGATAATTTACTGCTTGTCGATCTTTCAAGAATAAACACGAGAAACAGTATTGTGAAACAATTTTGTGAGAATGAGAAAAGTGGCTTTTAATGTAACGAACGTGTTACTTCGAAGGCAACTGCGTGACATGCCAATAAGTCAGAGTATTGACTAATGCTATATTCTTCAGCAATTTTATCTTATAAACTAGAATCTTCAATTTACTAGTAATTTAAAGTGACTGATAGCTTCCTTTATTTAACATTTGATTTTTGAATGACCAAATAAAACTGTCACTTTTCAATTGTCATCTGTTTTACCGGTTAAATGTAAGTAGGTTAGTGAAACTTGAGATTAGTTCCATTAGTGACATTTGTCTTGCTATTTTTGTGCCTGTAAAAATATTATTTATTTATTGGGATCGATTTAATGTTTAATTAAAGTTTTGATTCGAGCACAGCTATTAAAACTATTATTATTTTAATAAATTTCGACTAATGTGTCAAAAAAATAATGTTTGTTTATGACTTTTACTAAAGATTGTTTTTATATTTAGATATTTTATCAATTAACTTGTGTTTAAAAACTATTAGTACAAATTGAAATATAAAATGCTATATAAAATGAAAATAATCATTATAATGTTAAAAGTTAAAGTATAATGCAATTAATATTTTTAGTATCACTATTACAATTGTTGAAAAAATCATTAATCGCGATGATTTTACATTTCCATAACTTGAGAAGTTTTAAGGTCTTGATGTGTACAATTTAACTCAGGGAGTATATTTGTATACTATCTTCCATTGTTTACGACAAATATTTTCAGTAGTTACTCAAAGATAAAGTCAGACGCATAGTCATATAAGTAAAAAACGTAAAATTAATATTTTTTATTTAGCAATCTAATTTTTTCGACTCGTTATCTTACACTGAATAATCATAAATTTATTTATTTCTTGTATATAGTTAATGTCTTCTTTAAATCTACATTTATTTTAAGGTGTACCGAAGAAAGTTTATGAGGAATAGTTTTTGTGATACCTAACGTACTCGCTAAACAATAAATTTTTTATTAATTTAATAAAAATCGAAATATGTTAAACATTTCTAATATTATGCATAGTAATTTTTCAACATGTGTCTCTCTACAGATATAACTGTTCAAAATACTGCAACAATTCCTCTTAAATTTTGTAATATATAGATGATAAGTTTCAAGTGAGTGTACTACAAGTTTTTACCTGAAATAATTCTAATATTTAATTAAAAAGCTAATAAATGTAAGAATTAAGTCTATAACATTTATTACAATACGTTACTAAATATCGTAAATAAGTTATTAAAAAATATCGTAAGTCACACATAAAAATCAATAGAGTTCTATAATTGTACCAAGCATTGAAAATAAGTTTAAAATATTTTTTTTAAGTTTATAGTCCAATTTATAACTGAGCTACCTAACGCGTTATAACACTTATTTATATTGTAAGCAATTTGTCTCGGTTATTAATACCCGTATGAAAAATCGGACGAGTAACATATGATAATGAGTAATCAACCATTATCGAGTATCGTCCAAATTAGTCCTGGTTTCGAAAAGTTTTGCGCCAGAAGTATTTCGATTTCGTTAATCACCTTTTATTTGTGGCTGCATCGAGTATAGAGGACAATATCATGGCAAGCGAAGCTTCCGGAAACCTTGAAATTTTTGGCGATTCTCGTGAATTTTGCGATGGTTACAAATCAACCGTGCGAGCCAAGGGATTAGCCACTAATCTGTTGGTTATTGTTTATGCATGGCAAAATTAATTTGAAATAATTTGATGCATCATTTCCTTGCTCTTGGGGATTTATAATTTTAGAAAACTATGCTTTTCTGCTTTTATATTAAATTATTGTTTCCCAGCGACTACGCGCACATCTTTCGATTTCAAATTTAAATAAACATTAAGATTTTTCCTTCAGCAATAGTCGAAAGCTAACGCGATGTCACAACTAAACCTCGCAAACCTCAAAAGAAAAGCATAATTACACAGCATCCGAGATGCGAATCGGCCGAAAAATCTACAAATTCGAATCTCGATCGGTATTAAAAGCCGGCCCGGAATAGGCCAGCGGGGGCCTCAGGTCCTACCGGGCAAAACAAATAGCGCTCGCCCCAGTTCCACGCGGCGCCTCGGCTCGGGGGGGTCGAAATGGGCCGCTTTCCCGCGGCTCCCGGCCGATTCCCCGAAGCGGCTAACTAGCGTTTAGCGGGCGATAAATTCGCCGGGACGGCCAATGGGCATAACGCCGCCGCCGACCGGGCGATTATGAGGCGCGGAGGTCCGAGGATCGGCCGTCCGCGAGACGCGCCGCTTCGATTCACGGGCACCAAATTAGATGCGATCTATTTTGGCGGGCCGCGGCACGAAGCCCGGCGCTCCAGTTTGCCGCTTCCTCGAGCGGAGAATCTCTCTGCGCGGCGGCGGCGGCGGCGGCGGCGACAGCACGTGCGCGCGATTTTTTTTTTCTCCCCCGCGCTTTTGACGGCCCCCGCGTGGGCGGCGTCCACGCGCTGGGCGCCGCCGGCGCGCGGGGACCGATTTTTTCGTGCCTCGAGGTGCCCGGGGACGCCCGAGTATTCCAAGATAGCCCAGAGGCTTTGTTTAAAATAAAGAACAATTTAACGCGCACCGGGCGGCGGATGGGAGTCCGGATAATTATAGGTGTATTATGTAAACGACGCGCAGGCGAAAATAAACAATGCTTTATCATTGCGAAATTAGTCTGATTTTGGTTAAAAATGTAGTCGTGTCAAATGGTTGTAACTGACTTAACACGTTGTACATACAAAAATATGACGGTCTTTGGTAGTCTAATCTTAGAGCCATTAAGAAAAATGCCGTAGGAATGATTTGCCAGGCAGACAGACATAAGACAACTATTATATAATGAATAACATTTTTCTTTAGGTGCCCTTTCCTCTCAGAGAATTCGTATAGGCTAGAGAGAGTACATAATCTGCAGTGACCCATATGATTACTATATTTATTTTTTTATTTATTCTAGAGCAAGATTAATTATCCGCTTCTGTCAAAACAATATATTATATGTACATATTGAACTTTGCCCGTGGAGAACAAATATTGAATAATTTATAGAATTTTTTATTTTGTCAAATTGTAGCATAGTATTTATAGAAGATTATTTTAAAATCAATAATTAATTAACAATTTTAAAAATGGCACATTTCAACAGACTGATTTAACTGATGCTCCTTTTTAATCACGACTGAATGATATCTTTATGACTGGGTCAACAGTGGTACTAAATCAGAGTCGACGGATAAAAATAGAACAGCACTTTAAGCACCACAGCCTTTTGGTCGTGCTACAAAGTATTTATTGTTGTTTTCTGCATCGAAATATGCCCAATTTATGCGGTAAAAAGAACAATCTCGTAATAGTTTATGATATATATTAACATTTTCATCATTAAATCCAAATACGCAATATAATTAAAATTGTATAGGAAAAGGGCAAAAAAGAGTTGAACGCGCGTGAAACCACAAGATTGCATCAGTAAAATCGCGAAAGAGTACCGAGCTCAAAACCCCGTGGCCTTGTGTTTCAGGAAGGTACGTGATAGCCAGCAGTAGGTAAACAGTAGAGCCGCAGCACCTCTGGGAAGATGTCGAGGCCGATCTTCAGCAGGCCGCGCACGCGCGTCTATGGCTGCAACTACGACAAGGGCGAGTCCTACTACAAGCCGGCGATCGAGAACCTGGACAGGAAGTACAGCGGGCGGCCGCTCTTCCCCGAGGCCCGCACCTCGCTCGCCGACGAGATAGCCGCGCGCCGTAGCGACATCGGTAACGTCTTCAGTCGTATACCCAAGTGGTTCTAGGGAGGCACGCACAAAACGCACGAAAAATAAAAAAAAATAAAAAACAATAAACACCCACGGGATCGTCCGCTCCTCGCGGGCCGCGGGCGACGCGCGAGGAGCGAGGGATCACGCCGACTCGCCCGCACCGCACAACATGCATACGCACACGTCCATCTCGCCGAGTTCACTGTTCGCGGCTCTCGTTTGGCTGTACGATGTCGGCACACACCCATCGGCTTTTTCGTTTCCCGGGATTTTTCATCGGTCGCACGCAGTTGACAAGTGACATTATGTATAGAGATCGCGCACTCGAGAGCCACAGCTGTAGTCAGGCGGCGCTCGGCCGGTGGCCCCGCCACCCGATAGAGCGACCGCCTTAGTTTATGTGTTACCTTGATTCTACCTTCTATGTGTACAATAATGGTCAGCCTCTTAACCGCGTGTTGTAAGACAAACAAAAGTATATAAATAAAATATAATCGGCAGAATGCGTGTCACCAAATCGTGTTGTTGTCTCCCCCTTGTTCCAAATTATCATTTTTTTTTTTCAATTTCTTGACAATAAAAAAAACAATTGTGCATTCCCCCTTGTGCGTTTGACAATCGTCAATTTACGGCGGCTGATATCACCTGTTGTCCATAATCATTGTATTGAATGCTGACTTTGTGAATAAATGTTTTGCCTTTATTTTATATGAGAAAAGAAGCATTGAAGACGCATGAGTTTCTAACCGTTGAGTCTTTTCTGTTTCGATACAGAGTTTTTTTTAGTCTTGCGAATGATTTTTCTAGAGTGTCTTGATTTTTTTCACCTATCTTTTCTATCTTTATAAATCGACCATTCGTCTTATTCTTTCTTCACAAGTTTCTGACTGCACTTGTACAATTTTATACTTATTTATATAATTTAATTTAATTATGTATATATTATTTATAAGCTACTAGTATATATATTTTTACATTTGCGTATACAATATACTTTTAAGTGGTCCTAAGAGATATGCATTTTTGTTATGTTTTTATTTTGTACATACGGATTTGAACTTGATGAGGCGTTTTTATTATTATGCGTAATTTGTTTGCGGCTGTACTGATGCTATTTTTCGCTATATAATTTTCTATTCTTGCTTTACTATTTTTTTTATTTATCTATAAAATATTTTTCTTTACTTTTAAAATTAACGACTATTTTATTTTTATAAGTTTTTAGATAGAACAAAAAAAAATAAAAATTCCTTGACTAAAACATATATTATATATAACGACGTTAACAGATAACTTTAAATTTAACAAAATTAATTGTTATACAAAATATAAATCCTTGCTATTTTATGGAAGAAATTCTGTAAAAGTTGAAATTAATATTTAATACACCTTATAAACAGAATAATTTACTATATATCAATAGTGTAACTAATCCTTTAATATAATAACAATAATATTTAAATTTTTTTAAATTACTTATAACGTATATGAATATTATTATAATGACACTTTAAGTTTTAAATATACTGTTTTCAAAACTAAAATTATCTTATAGGGGAAATTCTTTATAAATACACAAGATAATGAATAATTAATTAAAATTCAGTGGATTAAAATATTAAATTTATATTTAATATATAAATTAAATATTAAAATATTAAAAAAAAAATAAAAAAATTTCCTAATAGTTTTCTTTTTATTTAATTATTAATTATTGATTAATTAAAAATTTGTTTAAATAAGTGCTTCTATAACATCGGCTTATCTAGCTTCAAGCAGAATATATTACTATGCGCGCTTCAGCATATCTTTCTTCGTTTCTAGATATATAAATAATTTCTTTTTTTAAGAAATAATGCTTTATCTTTATTTTATTTTAATATGTCATGAATATTGATTTCATTATACGACTTTATCCATTTTTTATCCATTCTCCGTAAAGCAAGATATCCTGTGTATAGTTATAAATTAAATTAAAACAGCTAAATACGAACTTGCTTTCAATTTTATAAATATTTAAGTTATTTTTAATCATAGTTTATTTAAAATGAAACTATAATTAGTAATAATTAAATGTCCAAAGATTGTACTTATATTCAAACATAATTTTTTTTTGATATTTTCAAGTGTTGAAACTTTTAGAATTTGTTCTGTAATTGTATTTAGTCAAATTTTATTATTCGTACGAAACGTAAGTTATTGCTATTTTTTATATTATTCAAGCGACAACTTGAAACTTGAAACAAATAAAACTATGAGCAGTATACATATATATATCTCACCAAAACTATCATGTGGATTATCATTATTTTTTTAAAGTATGTACTAAAAAATTTTAAAGACTTTTAATTTATTTAAAAGTCATGTACGAAAATTTGTTTTTTATCAAATTATTAAGGATTTGTACACTTAATTTCACTATATTTTCTAATAGTAAATTTCATAATTATCACATATTTTTATAATTTATATTAACGGATATTTAATAGTGAAAAACGAAAAAAATTAAAAAATAGGTAAAATAAAATGCATTGTTAGTTATTGTATATATAAATTATATCTAAAGTATATCTAAATCAATTGAAAAATAATAATAATATTATTATTCATTACTAATTTTTAGCATAATAAATCAAGATAGGCCTTAATCTTATTAATATATCAAAGAAATTTAATAGTAATGTTCTGTATAAATAATACCGTAAAAATAAAATTTTATAATCAAAAATTATCGAAGTTCATTTATTTGAATCATAAGTATTAATCTTATGGTAATATGTACTTAAGTATGATAAAAAATAAAAAAAAATCTTGATTCGATCGCATTGATAAAAATTTTTATAAAAATTAAAATACTCAATTAGTATATGTTGTTTTCTAATTAAATGTTGGTAATTTTCTCGATAGCACGATGGCCCGTGTTAAATGACCTTGAACTACTTTCGCGATGAGCTATGAGACTCCGTGAGATGTAGGTTATTTCCGCAATACTAGAAAATTTTCCGGGACGTGGCGCGTAGGTGTATAATTTGTGAAACTATTAATTCAAATTCAAAACATTTGAAATGACAAGTGGGGAATTGGAATCTCTATTGGATTTACATAATTCAATTTATTATGGTATAAGTAATGACTTATCGTATAAACAAATGATGTATTTTTAATAATTAATTAGAATGATTTAATTATTATACTTATTAGTAAGGTATAACGATCAAGATAAAACAAAATTTAGATTTTATTAAATTAAAAAGTAATATTTTATGTTTGAATACTTTATTAATTCTACAAATAAAAAATAAACGCCGTGAAGTAATAAAATAAAAATATAATGAATAAATTTAAAGCTTTTTTATGTTGTTGTATTGTGATCTTTTTTATATGAGATCGCACTCGGAATTGATTGTTTTATAATAAATTATTGGCTACATTTCAATCAATCTATAAGTGAACATACATATTGACTTGATATAGGATGGTTTGATGTATCTGTAAAAAGAAAAGAACATAAATTTTTTCTGATCCTCAGAAAAAAAAATTTCACTTTGCACATCAAATGTTAACAGTGGGCTGCATAATCATTGTAGATAAAACTGATAAATGATGGAGGAAATAGTTTCAAGTTTCAGGTAAAGAAGCTTTTCGAATTTATAGAGCGAATAACTAGTACAAGTCTAAGGGCCGCATAAAATGTCTGAATAAGGGATACAATCGCACTTGGACACGTAGATATAAGGCAGTTGAGTGTGGGAAGGAGGAGGGCGCGGACCCATGAGGCCGTTTGTTCCGCAGGGACTCGCGACCTCGGGGGCTCGAGGCAGGGGGTCCTGGGGCGCGGGGACCTCGACCTGGACTTCGAGCCCAGGGCGGGGCGGCGCTCGCCCCTGGCCGCCCTCGGCTCAGACAGCTTCTTCGACGACGACGAGCCGGTGTTCGACATCCGGGGCCAGCGGACGACACGCTCGCGGCGGCTCCTCGGCGACGAGTTCGCCGACGAGGTGGCGGCGACGACCTCGCGGCTCAAGACGCGTCTGCAGCTGGCGAGCGAGAACCTGAGCAGCAGCGAGCGCCTGATCGAGAACACGCGCAACTCGGCGCGCAACGCCCTCGAGGAGGCCAAGAGCGCCTTCTCACGGAGGCTGCGCTTCGAGGGGGAGCCGCGGGAGGAGGAGAGCCGTGAGCCGCTGGCCAGATGGACCAAACTGGAGGATCCCCTGGAGGAGGTGACCAGCGCCGCCGCGAGCCGCGCCAAGCGCAGCAAGGCGCGCCTCGACGACCTTGAGGCCGAGATGGAAGAGATGGCCGAGAAGCAGGCGAGGCGCGAGCAGCGCACCGCCCGGCTCCGCGCGCTCGTCAAGGACTCCTGCGATGACGAGTACAACCTCACCAGCACCGAGAAGAGAATAGCCGAGAAGAGCGAGAAGTACGCCAACATGTAAACTCATCTGTCGAACGCGCTCAACTCGCTCGTCCTTGCAAGCGGCAGTCTGACCCTGTCCGAATAGTGCAGCAATACTCGCAAGATCCAACCACCTCTGTACTCCATTTTAGTCATTTTTTAATGTGTAATAAAGATAACGGATGAATACATTATCGCTTCAATCGCAATAGATAGCATTGTTTTCATTTTGCCCGGGGTGCTAGTTTAATGTCGAATTAAGCCTTCGGCAATTAATAATCATTCTTCCAAGTTTTTTCAAAGTTTAGATAGTATTGTCATCTGTTCTGTTATAAATGAAATAATATGACTCGATGTAAAGTACCGATATAGAGTGCGCAACTCGATATACATTTACACTGTTAAGCTCGTACATTAATTACATATACGTATGATCGCACCACTATCATAACCTCGATCATAACAGCATTATACAATATATTTTAAAAGACAATGATATCATACGCATGGAAAATTGGAAAGTATATAATTTCATTCATACATACAGTTATGAAATTAGTATACTAGAACTACTTATTCATTATATTACAATTTTATAGATCAGCAAATAATCGTTGCACTTGTTAAATTTTATATAAGATTCTGTAAACAAACATAAAAAGTATTAAAAGACTATTAATCAAAAATGAATGTACTTAATTATGAACATATTATAGATCATATAAAAACAAAACCTGTATATGAATTTATAAGTTTTTTTTAATCTCACAGGTTATACCAAGAACATACTGCCTAATTTGTAATTATAACATTATTTTTAAAGTAGATCGATTCTGAATTACTACTTTTAAATGTATTATCAAGCTTTATTATCACAAATTAGTATATAGACTAAATGGAAATCGTTTAGTATAAGATTATTTATTTACCAAAAAACCTACAATAAAAATTATGCGTTCCTATATATTAACTCTGTGTTTATAATATATTTCCCGCGCTTATATTTTACGACAAAAAATTATTGTTTGATTGGCGTGCACTTCGACTTCTATTCAGTTATACACATTTTAATGATTATGTTATTTATGGAGCGTTATTTTTTTTAAGTTAAGAAGTAACGATTTTTTCTTGTGAAGAAAGAAAGATAAATACGTTCCATAAAACATTAGCTACTGTTACTATTTGTAGCTTCGTTTTGTCATATATATGCATCATATATGAATTGTTGATCACGTATGATCCTTTATTTTTTCCATAATATGATGTAAGAAATAAAACGCGAGTCCACGAGTGCATATATAGCATCGTGAGTTTCAAAGAAACAACATTTCTGACCTGAATCGTTTTTATTTTCACCTATCCAGTAATTTATCCCTATTTAAAATTTTTTGTTTTCTTATTTTATATACCTACAATTTTGTTGGTTTCCGTAAATTCATTTATAAATGTTTAGTTAATTCTGATTCTATTTTATTTATTCTGATTGACTTGTAATGTATTTTTATCCTGAGCATGTTCTTATGATCAATTCCATTTAAACCTGAATCTTCATATGCATGTTTCTAAGGTAAGTTATTTATACATTTAAATTATATATAATAATAACAATAGAGTCTGTTCTGGAGAAAATATTTAAATTGAATTATTTGAATTATTATTAATAATTAAATTGAAAGTAATTATGAAAATAAATTATTAAATAATATTATAATTGTAGTAATAAAAGA
The DNA here is from genome assembly GCA_018906755.1 of Sycophaga agraensis. Lineage (NCBI taxonomy): Eukaryota > Metazoa > Arthropoda > Insecta > Hymenoptera > Pteromalidae > Sycophaga > Sycophaga agraensis. The sequence continues at coordinate 4,515,095 of JACCIE010000004.1, forward strand.
TTTAATTGATAAATATCTAGACTTCTAAATTCAATAATATATACATATATCATTAAAATTGACGAAAAATAAAATTACGATCATATATGAAATACAATTATGAGGTAATTGTATTTCTATAAGAACATAAAGATATGGATGTCCACGAATTACACAGTAGCTAAATTTCTTTTGTATAAATTTACTTATAAAAAAATTTTTTTTCGTCCAAGAATCAGTTAAATTAAGGTATACAAATTTTATAACTACAATTTTTATTATAAACCAGCAATTTTCTTTGTAAGATTAAAAATGTATAATTGCAAAATGAGTAAACAAAACTCATATAAATTTAAATTCTTTTGTGATGTTTCGTGGTTGATTACTAAGATTTATTTTGAACTGTATCTCTTCTTTTTATAGTTCATTACAATGATTAGATAATAATATACATGTACAGCTTACAGATATAAAATTTAAGATGTGTATATTTAATTTTCTACGCATACATTAAAATAAGAAAAACATAATATCAGTGAAACTTCTAAAAACTTTAAATTCCGATAATTAGCTAATGTAACGAAATTTGAATTTTCGTTTTTACGAACGATATTATAGGATCAAGAAATTTAGCTGGTAAAAACAATTTGTACGACGACTTCGATGAGGACTATTATGAAGACGATTACGTATCAAATCACCGGCGTAACAAAAATCGGCAAGCGATGGCATTTGAAGAAGATTTAGCCGATTTACGACGCAAACGACAAGATGTGCAGGTAAATAAGAGTCTAAAGTTCTTAGCGTAGAATAAAAGACCTGCAACCCTAAGTCTCAGCTACACTCAGACGAAGTGTTCCCTCTCGGCTTACTGCTCGTGGCTTTCCACAGGATCGCATGTTCGACCTGACCGACCTGAGCGCGGAGATCGAGAAGGCGCGGTCGACCCTGGGCCAGGCGGACAGCCTCTTCCAGCGGCACGCGCTCCGCTTCGACAACGAAGACGAGGAGTACGAGGAGAGCCTGTCCCTGGCCCAGCGCTTGGAGCGGGCGCGGAAGCTCGCCGCCCAGGAACTGCCCGACAGCAAGCCGCCCGTCAAGTGGACGATGCTCGTACCTGTGAAGGAGGGCACAGGGCCCGTGCCGGCCCACATCCAGGCCCCGAGGCGCAACTCCCTAGCCAACAACCCCTACGTGGACAGCGAGCAGCCGACCGGCAAGCGCGGATACGGCAACAGGAAGAAGAGCGTCTCGTTCTAAGCGAGGGCTATAGCGGCTGATCGACCGACACCCGATCGCCACCTCCAAGCCGTGTACAGTTCGCCGGGACGATTCTTGGTTTGAGGTTAGTTATCTGGGTATTCGCGGACTCGCTGGCGAATACGATTTTTCCAACACTCGTCGAAATTTTGGATTTTTAATTTTTCAGAAATTATTGTATCAAACGTTTTAAGGGGACGATCGAAATACTTTGTGCCTATTAAATAAATAAAACATAATGAAAAACTAGAAGGTATAACTGATGAATAATGATAAATGTATTTATTTTTTGATTCTAAACGTTTTACGAGAGCGAGGACACATACAGGTGTAACTTGTATCATAATAATATTGCATTATACCTAAATGAATGATCGAAAGTAGAAGTCAAAAATATATTTTTTGTATACTTTATGGATAAAATATAAAATTTAGCTTTTCGTTTCAAATCTACAGCTTTATACTATGTACTTTTTCTAAATTTGATAATGGATTTTCAAATAAATAGTTTTTATCTTTTTGTTTTCTTAATTATTACTGATTAAAAAAGTCAATTCAAATAACGAAGCAAAATTTGTTTCCCTAATAATTATATGTAATGCATTTTTTTAAATAATACATTAAGCTAAGATATAAACAAGCTGTGATTACATTACAAGCAGCATTATTACATTTCAAGCTAAAATTTCAGTTGTAGTAGTAATTTCAAAAATTAAATTAACAAACAGTCTTCAAAAGAATTTTATTAAACCCTTCTAATGATATTTTAAATTAATACTTTTATCAAAGAAAATAGAATTGAAAAAACATTAATAACAAATAGAACAAAATAGGAATTGAAAGCTTCACTTTATCATTGCATAAATAGCAGTTTACAGAAGTGTAAAAATATACGATAAAATATAGTACGATTATGAACAAAGATATATTTGTCTTTCACTTTTATTCAAAATACAGAATATTAGCACTGTGCAAGCTTTTATATTACTTAAGCATATAACATGAATTTAATATCACAATAAATAAAAAATGCATTTAAAACTTAAATTTTCTGTCAGTTGAATGGTAATTAAACATAAATAATTAATCTTTTAATAAGTCGAAGTATAATGTTACTTCTATCACATAGTTGTTTTTTAAACACATAAACTGCTAATATTGCAAATAATTATTAAATGTTATTATTAAATGTTATTGTTATTGTTATTATTACTTAACTTTTAAGCAGCTTGTTCATATAAATTAGTTCTGTAGAAATCATATCAAATAAATAATATAAAAAAAATCAAACTATTAATTAATTTTAGTCACATACTCATTCGAATTCTAAATGTTATGTACTTTAAAGGATGTATACACCATTACAATTACTACTATGTTACAATTATTATTAGGAAAATAGAATTGACAGGGATTAGTAATAAATTTATATAAAATTGTCATCAGAAGAATTGGACTGATAATTGTAAGTGAAGAATTCAATAAAAACATTATTAATTATAGTTTTTATGTTGTCATTATCTTACCATATATATATTTCCATTTACTATTTTTAAAATACATTTGTATGCAATTGTATATTAATAGTTTATAATGATTTTAAAATTGTATTGCTACAGCTGCTTCTAGCGTAATTATAAGTACATGTTATATTTATCTTAAATATTATATTCCGCTATTGTAGCTTTTCAAACATTATTCTTGTTGTAATGTAATTTTATGTAACTGGAGGCGATTCAACTTTATTAATTTTCAGATACACGAAATAATTGCAAATTGAACTAAAATACATTATTTTTTCTAAACTTTGTACGGCAGCGACGATATTGACTGTAACTTGCCTGCGAGGAACTTGAACTAAATGTACCTTTGAATATGGATTATACTATATCATCTTTGATGACGTTAATTGACCGATGTCATCATATTATCATCAGTTCTCTATCGCATTTGTTTATTATTTACAAACTAATAAGCAATTTCTGGATCTTCATCAAATTTTGCAATTCTGGCAGCGATTTATAACTATTTGTAATCAGTTTATGTATACTTCCATATATTAATTATTATATTTGAAAATATAAACTGTATTGATAGACTTCTGTAGTTTGAAAAAAAAATAAAAATAGAAAGTCATGTTTATTGTTCAAAAATTAATTGTTAAACAGATAAATAGTGGGTTTATTTTACTCTTGGTTACTCAATATATGCATTATGATATGATATACACGTTGTAAGTCAAAAATCATTCATCATCTGAACGGATGTACATTGAACTTTTCACGGTCGATCGAAGCCCTGACATTTTATTTAGGACGTACTTGCAGTAAAGTGATTTATAGTAAGTAAACCAGAGTAAGGTGTCAAATAGAATGTTGCTCAAGATACGTTTGCGCATCCTGCGTAAGCTCATTTGTCAAATACCACATTATTTTATTAAAATCACGCAAATATTTGTAATTTCGATATTTCCTCTTTAATAATCTTTCAATATTTTTTATAGTGGTTTTATTGAATGTAATATAAAGATTAAAAAAAGGGGTCGACTGATTAATTAAAATACATATTCCTATAAGCGTTGAACAGATTATTAATTATTCATGTTTAACTTATTTTTATATTAATATTATTTATTGATTGTATGATATCAAAATTCATTTATTTAAGATTAATCTGTTCTTAAACTGTTGTAATTATGATTAAATCGATATAGGTGCTCATATAATTTGACTCTCATTAATTTAGAATTTTGGCTCAAATGATTTCTATTGATTACACTGAGAGAAATGCTATAAAAATTTTGACTATATTTCTGAATAAACTATAGATATACTTGTCAAATAAAAAAAGTGAAAATCATGCTTATTTTACCTAATATTAATTTTGAACAAAGTATAGTAATATTTTTGAATTGAGAAATTTATCCTTAGTTTACTCAGAAGTGTATAATAAAAATTCTTTTAATATTTCTCTCCATGTAGATTATAGTTAAGAGCTCGTACAAATCTCAAGTACAAATTTGCAATATTCAACCTCCCAGAAAGAGCGACCATGGCAAGCGTCAAAAACCACGAGCACGTGGTCGGACAAGGTCCTGCTATCACGAAGCGGTCAGGGTGATCGTCGACGAGGTGGTTGCTCGTGCACGTGCTTGGTCACTAAAAAAAAACATTGAACCCTATAGCAACGTGTGAGATTACCCCCACTCGGGCATCCGTCGAAGGGTTGGGGGGGGGCTCAAGCAAAATTGTTATAAGCGTGACACGCGGCGAACGAAGTGCTCGTGCCTCAGCGATCGGAAGTGAAGCATCTGAAAGTCCGCTACTGTTTGGTGCACGTCCATCGAGCGTCTCGCGCATATTGTACCTCAGGTATACACGAGGATTCTATGTGCATGTTCAAAAGTTCTAAAAGGCCATTGATTTCTGCCAGTGTGTTTCTATTATTATTACTATTTTTGCTCGACGACAGAATTGTGGGAGCAGCTAAAACAATGAGTGTTGATTCTAAGTGAATGTTACAAGAACGATTTTTGTGTAACTCGCATAAGAATTTCAAAGTGATTTTTTCGGTATTGATTATAAGATAAAAGTTCTTGTAAGGAACTAATCATGCTTATTCTAGATATATTTGTATTATGCACGGTAATATAGAATAGAATGTTAATTCCTTTTTTGACAAAACGAGATGTTTAGTACAAATATAAATTATATAGAATTGATTTCAATAATATTTAAGTTAATAATCTGCTATTCTATTACAATTTTTTTGTTGGTTAATTAAAATATGTGCAAATACTTAAATATCACTAGCGTATCTACATATAATAAAATATGATATTTTTTATTATTATCTGTCAATTTTATGAAAATAGTTTATGACACTTAAAGATTTCTCGCTAAACGACACAAGCAAGCATTAAAATCAATTACAACAATATAATAAAAAGCAAACATGTAATAAGGCGCATACTTGAAGGTCAACCATCGGACGACCTGTAAGTACCGTCGATCGACTCTTATCGCCGGTGCAGTTAATCATTTACATTTCAAAGGAAAGTCGAGGCATTGTGACAAAAAAAACTTACAACACGAATTTTTCGAACGTTTAGCAATCGGAAGCGCGCGCGACAAGTAAGGGCGGAATCGAGGCCAGGCCCACGCGCAAATAGCCGCGGCTGGCGCCCTCGCCAAAGGAATTCCTCGGGATCCCAGATTTAGCCCCCGGGCGGCCGATCAATCGATAGCTGATTTTACCGCGCGATATTGCAGGTAGCGCGCCAGCAGCATGTGGGACGACGAGCCATCGCCATGGGACACGGAGGAGTCCGCGCCGGAGGGCGAGGCCGGCGAGGGAGCCGAGACCGCCGCGGCCGCGGCCGCCCCCGCCGAGGCCTGGAACTGGAGGACGGCCAACCTGCCGAAAGCCCCGCCGCCCCATTACACCCTCCACTGGGTCAAGCCGCTCGTCCTGAATTACAGATACATTTATGATTATAGGTACCATTCCTTTCTTGTGCCGTCGATCGGTATTTTTGATGATGTATTTTTGTGTTGTATGTGCGAATGGATGTTGTAAAGCCGAGGATGGCCTATAGAAGGAACGCGTTGATCAATCGGTAATATTCTTACCAGTTATGATGAAAAGCTGCCAGGACTATTGCACAATTATTAATGCAAGCGCGGTTGCTATAAGTATAAAAATAAACTAAGAGTTGTATACGATCAACGATATCACGAAAGATTTACTTTTTAATTGACTTCAGGGACAGAAGGTATTAGAATTATTTCAATGAAGTATAGTCGATTTAAACTAACATCATTATGTCTCGAAACAAAACCAATACATACGATAAGTTAGAAAAATTGAACTATAAAGATCAGTTGTCGAAGGCCGCGTTATGGTTGGAAAAATTCGCCGAAGCTAAAACTCAGAAAATCGAAGTGTTTTTTTTAATACCACGCGTATTTCATATTATAGCAAATTTTTAAAAAATTAAGCATTTTTACAAGCTTCTTATTATATACTTCATGTTTTATATAGGTATAAAGAATAGTTGGTATGATTGTAGAAAGATTAAAAGTTAGCACTATCTTTTTCAAAAGTTCGAGCCAATTGCAATTGATTTTCAGACGCTCGATTTCAGTGTATTTAACATTAACTTTACTTGTTTAAAGGCAAAATTATTACAACGATGTTATTGACTGGATGAACAAGAGAAATAAGGGACTGTACCGAGAGACGCCGCGCGCCCAGGAGTGGGCCGAACGCGCGCTCAGGACTTACGACGAGAAGAACGTCGACAAGAGTCACAAGCGCTCTTCGGACATGGGCATTCTCATGAGCTACAAACCCAAAGTCCGGCACTACAGCTACCATACTAGGGCCTACTACAGTCTCAGATATCAAAAGATTCTTTGAACGTGGCCGAGCACTCATGAATAAAAACACTGAAAAAATGTAACAAAAGACGAAAAAGAATCGCTGATGCGATAAAAAAATCAAGACAAATAAATAAAAATTAAAAAAAAACATATATCCAGTTTCTTTATATCGTTCATTTTCATGACGTGTGCTTTTCTTTATGTTCATTTAATTTTGTATGCATAGTTATTATTTTACATTCTAATTATATTTACAGTGTAATTATAAAAACTATATTTAGAAAGCGCGAATATAAGCGCGCATCGGAGATTTCTTAATTAAATTTTCAAGTATTTTTATACATATTAATTTTGAAATATTTGAATCGATCACCTAATAACCTATACCTTGACATAATTCACTATTAAATTCTACTATATCAGTAATGCAAACAGTTACGCTATGTTTATTTCGAAGGTAAATAATTTTTTAAATAGAAAAAGAAATTAGTATCTATAGATAAATCATTTTTGCAAAAGACCCAAACAGTCTGGGTTCAAGTATATGACATGTAAATTATGCAAATTTAAAAAGTTGAAAAATGATCAAAATACTGATACTTTTTAAAAACCATTTTATGGTTAATGTATTTATTTAATCTGAGTTACTAGAAATTAGATTTGCATAAAACATTTACGTAGAAGTATAAATCTACTTACATTATAAGAGATCAAAAGCTTAAAACATTTAAAGCTCGGAAGTGCTATAAACCTAAAAAAATCCGATAAAATTGAAAGTTAGGTTTTCGCCTAAATTTCAAATTAATTTAGAAGGCAAATGTATAAGTATAAAAATTTTTAAAAGATTAATTCAATAGTTTTAGCAAGTTGCAATGTTAAATTGCATTCTAAAACTAAAACTTTACTTATTTATTTTGTAGCTAAGGTTAAACGGTTAAGGCTAGTGAATAATTAATAATAATATAAAAATATATTTGTGAAACTAAATATTTTTCTGCGTCGATTAAATAAGTGTTTTTAATGAACCGTATAAGTTAAGCATTGTTTCTCGTTTTTTCATAATAACAATATTTTCTTTTGTTGCAATTTATTACTTCAATTCTGTCCTAATTTTTGTTTTTAATTTACAGTAATTTTTAATCTAGAATCAGTTCAGTAAAATGGAGCGTACTCTTTTGATTATCACACTTCTTTTAAATTCTATTGACAAAGTATTGTACATACACATGCAAAATAATCATGATAAAAATAATGACGAATAAAATTAAATGATTGCATGTAATAATATATACAATACGAATCAAAATAAATACAAATACATTTTAATAATTGAGTAACTGTGCACGTATTTAGTCATTGGTGTTCCATCTATATTGCAGCCACAGCAGACAACGCGGTCATTCTATAATGTTAGTCAAACATAACCTGAATGCCGGTCGGTTTCTTTTTTACTAATTATAGTAAATATTAAATTAAAAAAATAATTTTATTCAAAATTTATAAAAAACTTATTAATTTAATTTCTATTTTAAACTCAGTATTTTAAATTTTATTGATTTAGATTATTGTTAACATTAATGAATAGTTAAAAATTAAATAATACTTTAAACTGTATAATATTTTCAATGAGTCAATATATTAATATGGAAGAGTCATTAATTAAATTTGACATTAAGGATGTCAAATCAGATCTTGTTAGAGCTATAACAGAATGTTCCCATCGTGGTCTAATGCATACAACAAAATGGTAAACATTCTTTATAATTCATTATCAAATATTATACACAATTTTATCTATTTTTACATAGGTTGGCAGAATTAAATTATTCATTAAAAGATATCAAATGTAATATAGACAATACGACTGCAGAAATGAGTTTAATGGAACTAAATGAAGATGATGATGTTTATGTTTTATCCAAAAGTTATTTTGATCTGAAGGAATATGATCGTGCTGCATATTTTCTCAAAAACTGTAAATCAACTAAATCAAAATTTTTATATTACTATTCTTTGTATTTATCAGCAGAAAAGAAAAAAATTGACAATATGACCGATGTTCCACCTGACCCACAAAAAAATAATAATTTAAAGCAACTTTGTAGTGATTTAAGAAAAGAATATACAGATGGAAATCTTGATGGATTTGGTTTATATTTATATGGAGTAATCTTGAAAAAACTGCAACTACAGAAAAAAGCCACAGAAGTTTTAGTTGAAGCAACGCATAAAGAGCCAATGCATTGGGGAGCATGGCTTGAATTATCGAGTTTAATTACAGATAATGAACAACTAATATCATTAGTTTTACCTAATCATTGGATGAAAAGATTTTTCATAGCACACATGTACTTAGAATTACAGCTTATTGATGAAGGATTAGCAATGTATTGTGAATTACAATCAATAGGCTTCAAAAAGAATGGATACGTACTTGCACAAACTGCTATTGCAGTACATCATAGAAGAGGTTTATATTCTTTAAGCATAAAATATTGTTAGCATTATAAAGTCATTCATACTTTTCTTTCTCTTTTAGATGTTGATAATGCTATAGCAACATTTAAACAAATTATAGAAGATGATCCATATTGTCTTGATAATATGGATACTTATTCAAATTTATTATATGTAAAAGAGTTAAAGAATGAATTAGCTTACTTAGCTCATAGAGCAACAGAAATTGACAAATATAAATTAGAAACATGTTGTATCGTAGGTAAAAATCTACTAACATTTAAGTATATGTAATTTTATGTCTAAATAAGCTATTTATATTTTATAGGAAATTATTATAGTTTAAGAGCAGATCACCAGAAGGCTGTAATGTATTTTCACAGAGCTTTAAAATTAAATCCTCAATATTTATCAGCATGGACATTATTGGGTCATGAATTTATGGAAATGAAAAATACAAATGGTGCTATACATAGTTATCGACAAGCAATTGGTAAATGTGATTTTAATAAAATTTTACTCTGTTACACAAATTACTCATTAAATAAAATTTTCATGTTTACAGAAGTTAATAAGCGAGATTATAGAGCTTGGTATGGTTTAGGTCAAACATATGAAATTTTAAAAATGCCATTTTATGGTTTATATTATTATAAGCAAGCTCAATTATTAAGACCTCGTGATAGTAGAATGGTTCTTGCTTTAGGAGAAGCTTATGAAAAAAGAGACAGAATACCAGAAGCTATAAAATGTTATTATAAAGCTTGTAGTGTTGGTGATATTGAAGGAATGGCTCTAATACGATTAGCTACGTATGTATCTTTTAGTACTAATATCAATCAAATAAGTGTTTTTTTAATTATAAAAAAATATGCACTTGTAGATTGTATGAAAAATTGGGTCAACATGACAATGCTGCAGCAGCCTATACTGATTTTGTTACGGATGAGTTTCGTAATGCTGATAGAAGTGAATTAAGTCGGTCTTATAAATTCTTAACTCAATATCATTTAAAACGAGATGAATTAGATCAAGCAAATCATTATGCACAAAAATGTCTACAGTATGATGAAACTAAAGAAGAAGCTAAAGCATTTTTGAGAACAATAGCTCAAAAAAGATTAAAAGTGGAAGAAAATCCCCCAATGGTGGTTAGTATACTTATTAATAGATAATTAATTTTTTTATAACTTTAATAATTCTGTTTTATATTATTATTTAGGTTGAAGATATGAATGAAACAGATCCAATTAGTGAAACTGACAAAAATGCAGCAAGTACTCCAGGATCTCAATTATTACCTATGAATTTATCCTTTACACCTACTCAATAATCGAACTATTTATATAAATGTATTAAAATACGTTTTGAATAATTTTATCTTAGAATAAGTATTTTATAAGGAATATACACCATTTTTGTACAAATAAATATTTTTATTTTGATTAAAATCGTTACGTTAAATATATTTTTCAGTAAGTAATTAAAAAGCTCATTCACTACAAATAAAGTATGTGGTGTATTTTAAGTAAATATGTAAATGTTCTTAAAATATCTATAAAATTTATATACCAGATGTGTCCTCATGAAAATTAATTTGTAAAAAAAGCAAAATTTAAAATATTATATTATTAAACTGCTTCTTATTTTATTGAATACTTTAGTTTTTTACCATTTTATATTAATTTAATAATGTTTTTAAAAAAATTAAAAAAAAAATTAATTGCACTCATTTTAAAATGTTTGCATAATTTCGCGGGTAAATTATTTAGTTCAATTCAAGATCCTTATGTTTCAACTTATGCATAAATTCAAAAGTTTATCTTAATAGTTACACAAAAAATGTACTAAATATTTTATATTTTAAATGCTTAATGAGTATTGAATTTTTTAATATTTCTTAATCATTGGTTTTGTTGCACAGATTTTCATTTGTTATACATTAAGTATAATAAAAAGATGGAAATTCAATATTCTGCAAAAATATTCACATACATAAATATATAAGTATAGTTAAAAGAAAATTTACCGATTGACACAAAATTTTGTGGTTATATACATATTTTATAATTTACTTATGCGGTACGCATTATTCGTTAAGTCACAATGAGTTTTCAAATTTATAGTGTTATATGGCCATACCTCATTAAATGCTGCGCATTCAAAATATTATGGATTTTTCTATTTGTTATTATTTGCATATCCTGTTTTATAATTATTGCTGTAAGATTTATTTTTAATTGATTAATTAGAAATGTTTTATGTTGAAATGTAATATTTTCTATTTTAATCCAATTTTTTTATTCTTTAGTTTCAGAGTCAAATGGATACCCTGCAGCTTGTAAGCATTTTATTTATTAAATTATCTGTAACTACATATTTTTTTCTTACAAATTTATGTTCAAAAATAAATTTGCAGGTGTTCAATCACCAGTCAGCAATAGAGGTTAGTTAATTAAACTAAATATATAAAATATATAAAGCTTTAGATAATAAGTTGTACATTTGTTATTAGACTATTCAAGGAAAAATTAACCAGCTCAAACATAAAATACGAACGAAAGAAATACAAGTATGTAAAAATGATTGCAATAAAAATAAAAAAGGCGCGATACGTTTACTAATATATTTAGAAGCAATTATATTCTTGCTATGTTTATAATAAACAGTAATTTCATTTTGGGTAAACTAATTCTTTCTAGTCGAAGAAGCCCGATAATAAAAGTAAATTTCTTAAAAAGGCCTCATTAAGGGCCATTAAAAAATCATCGAAACGAAGTATGCAAAAGCATTTTATAAACGGTTTAAAAAGAGATGTAATAAAAACAGAAGGAGAGGTAAATTACTGTTTATTAATAAAAAAAATATAAAATAAATATGAATTGAAACTGTATTCCCAATCTTGTACGTTTTAGTTAACAGAATTAGAAAATAAAATTACGTCATTGTCTGAAAGACGAGAGATGATCAAATATGAAATAAGAAAAGTACGTTTGATTGACAATAATTAAAAAATGATTATTAATTTAAAAATCATCATAAATAAGTTTATTTTGACGATAGAATTAATTTTGAATTAATTTTTATGCAGCAACAAGACGAATTTAACAAGTGTATGCAAATTTTCATGAACGAGTAAATCGGTAAGTATGGATTCTTCTTGCTGAAAATATAAATGTTTATTGCAGTATGAAATTTACAATAAAATTTTATTTTTTACAGAAATTTAATATCATTGATATTGAAATAAATTATCCGAAAATCTCAACATTTTTTATTTGTAACAATATTTTTTATCAAATTTTGTATTTTTTACTTTTTAATATTTCATTTTGCTATAAAACTATAAAAATATCTTAAACAAACAAACTGTCTATTGATTGCAAATAACTAAACTATTTTAAAGATTCTTCTGGAATTAAGGATACTTTGAGAACTTAATTTTTTACATTACTTTAATGACTTTAAGAAATTAAAAAATCTATGATCTAAACAAAAATGTATAACTTTTCTGAATCCCATTGAATGATTTATTTGTATAAACTTAAAAACTTTTTAACTTTATAATGGTATTTTTTAAATAATTGAAACAGCTATTTACACTTCGTTATTATACTTTGATTTATTTGTTTCAACATATTTTAAAATACTTATGTATATAGAATCGTATAGTGCAGCATGTTACTGCACTGTTATTGTATAATATTCATTACAAAATGTTTAAGAAAAAAATTAAATAATAATTAAATACAAAAACTTATTTTCTAAACCAAAATTAATGTCGTAAATACATTAACAAATTCCAAGATTGAAATTGTCGCTATATTTGTAAGAGCTTTCGATTATACGCAGCACTCTTTTATTAATATAAAATAATACAGTCATAGTAAGAAGTACATTTTTATATTATATGCACACAATTAATATTCTGATAATACCATATGCAATACTGTTATTATTTTAAAGTGGTCCGATAATAGATTATATGAGACTATAATGAACTACGATATTCAAATTTGATTGTTTGCGTTTTATTTTTTACCTATATATAAAGCTTGAACCAAAGATTGTATTCGGTTGGTTAGCCTTTTCATAAATGATATTAATTTCATATTTAATTTAAACGATTCGTTAAATTTTAAAGTACTCAACACTTAAAATAATTTATTATTAGTTGTTCGTTTTTCGATGCACTAACTTATTCCTAACATTTAAATTATTTATATAATTTTTGATGATTTAAAAATTTTACAATACGAAAATGAAAGGAAAATAAGGCCGTCTAGTAGACGAAGAACTTCAACAATGCATTATTCGGAAAGATGAAGATGTTTTGGGTAACAGAAATTGTAGGCGCTGACGAAGTCAATTTGAAGCTCCAAAAGAGGATAATTTGTAGTCGTATAGCTCACAGCTCGGTGTGCTTAGAGGGAAACTTCTTGAGTACCGCGCTATACAGACTGTAGAACGCGTAGAAGCTCACGCTGAGGATGATGATAAGGGCCGTTCCGAAGATCCAGGAAAGAAAGTTTCCATCGATGATGTCGTTGTTTTGATAGCGTCGCGTACGCGAGCTCAGATCTCCGAGGGTTGTCCCTCTGCGCTCGTCCATTAACCGCTTCATGTTAGCCAGCTTCTCTCGCAGTTCATCGACCGACTCTGAGATGTCATCGAGGCTCTCGCCATTGCTCGACAGCTCACTGATCATCGCTGGAGGATCGAAATCAAGACTGTAGACTTCGGGTTCGTCGCTCCAACTCACTTCGAATTTGGAGCAAGACGCTTTTTTAATATTTATACAGATATTTTGTGATATATGGGATTACAGATGTAATACCTATATACATATACAAGAAAATAATATTAAATACATGTCTGTTGAAATTAAAAATATAAATATATATATATATATATACACACATACACAAACGGTCGATTTAATCATAGTTAATTTTATCTCTCTTCTTTAAAAAACAAAAATTTATTGTGAATATTTATAGAATCATTCCGTTTGGTATTTGTTCTTAAATGCAATTAATGAATGAATATTATCGTATGATTTGTTTCATGTGTTAATTGTATATAATATCAGCGCGCTACCGTGTGCTTTATGATTCAATGATAATATAATAGTACACGTGACAAATAATAAGAAATTAATAAAAATGAATGAAATATAAAAGCATACAAATTCTAATTATACTAATTATACTGAAAAGTTATATGCATTAATAAATAAAATAAAAATATATCATTAAAGATTAAATCAGTAGGTACGTGAATTATGTTATATAGGTATTAGATTGATAATAATTATATTTTATTCTAGTTAATATAGGAGATGTGAGCTTTTTGTATAAATATTGTTTCGTAACATCGCTTATGAAAATTGAGAGTTTTAAAATTCAAACGTTGATTTTCGTGAATTTCGAAAGCGATGATATGCTTTTTAACTATTTTAAATGTTTTATTTGGTCTAATATTTTCTTACATTTGTAAAAGCGTATATGTATATAATTAAAATAACTATTATTTATAATAATAAAATCACAAACGAGATATATTTTGTAAAAACATTCTAATTTCTATATTAAATATACTACATTATAGGCTTACTTTTGTTATAATTGTTTTGCATCGTATTGAACCTCATTGCTTAGAACCTTTAAGAAGAAAATAATATTGTTATTGAATACAATTATAATCATTAGGTCATTAAAACAATTTTCATAAACAATTTTTTAACTAATGAAATGTACCAAATTTTATTTCCTTTCTTGAAGAGAATAATGCACAAATCCACGGTAGTATGTATTTATCAATTAAAAAATGCTGAAATTTATTTAATTAATTTTCATTAGCGTGTTTTATTTGTGTAATTTATTACAATTGTTTAAGCGAAAACATGAATGTGCAAATATCATGCGAGGATATCACTATAATTACAGATAATATTGCACATGCGAATAAAAAATTGGATTAATATAATTTAAAAAAAAACAAAATTTAATGTTGATATGAACATTGAATATCGTTGTAGTGAAAAATTGGTACAATACATAATACCAAATTAGACTAATCAAGCATTCTATAAGCGGATAATCCAACATAAACCGAGACATAAACCGTATTAATTAAGTGTATCATGTTTATACAATTATATAAAAGTTAAAAAGATATAAATTAGAAAAAATGATGACATTCCTAACAAATACACTTTTAACAGCAATTTTAATAATGATTTTTTAATATTTTTTTTTACTATTCATTCATACAACGAATTAAGAAACATCCCGAGGTCGTAATAGCTACGCGAGCTTGACAATCACGCACTATCTTTAATAAAAACAACAAGAAAGCCTCAACGGCTGTGGGCTTTCCACGAGGCGGGCTTCGAATTTCACCCTTATTGTTCCGACTACATATATACAAGTATACTCGTCGAAGAATCGTCAGTCGTTCCGCGGATTGTCGGATAAAGAATTTAAAGAAGGAACTGCTTACCCGTGGCCTCCGCTGAACAGATATGCGTCTCTGTATCGGTCTTCATAGCGCAGGGTCCGGAGGCAGACTGGTCCACGGCCATACACCCAACGTCCCCTACTCTTGGGCGCGGTATTGATTGCGGTGCACATCCCTCGCTCTCGCCCCGCCAATGCTACGCACACCGACGAGTGCCTTCAAGCTATGGAGTGGTTTTCAAAATCAAATTTTTGAGATGGGGGTGACCGCCCTTTCTTTCGATCGATACTCCAGGCTCCTAGCAGTAGTACATTGTCAAGATGATCAATTATACTTATTGCGAATTTGATAGTACGCTAGTATATGTTTAAAATCAACGGCATGGCCACGTAGATAATAATTAAATCGATTCCTTTCGAGTAACGATGTATGCGCATAAAATTTCATTAAAAGACTACATAAAAATAATTGTAAATTTATAAAATATTTTCATATCGTTTATTTACGGGTGTATAGGCCACGCGTATTTAATAAAATATATTACAATTTTATTGCAGTATTTCGATTTCAAGATTTTTTCATAGCACTATATTTCTTTGGACTACACAATTGCAAACAAAAAATTTGAATTCGGATTCTCACATTAAAATATTTTTTATTAAAAAATTGAGTTTATTGACATAATAAATATTGTGAATTTTAAATAATTCAAAAGCAAAATAAGTAGTGTATTTAAAAGTGTTATTACATTAAAATATTTACATGTCACTAAATCTATACACAAAATATTATTCTATTAAAAATGATTCCACTATATAATCAATAGTTTATTAACGTTTCGTATACTGAGAATATAATGCATAATATATCAAAAGAGAATAAATATTAATAGAGCTGAGAAAAATATACATAATATATTACATTAAAAATACGCGTTCATACATGGATGTACGAATTTATATATAATTCATATACAGCTGTTATGTAAACAACTTATAATAATCATTGCAAAAAAGCTTCGATCGGTGATATTTAAATATTAAATTGGTTACGTCATTTTCATATTATTTTTTTTCAACAAATTTTATTGAAAATCTATTTTTTAAATTCGTTTATTTAATACAAGGGTAAATTAGTAGACTAATACTTCTTAGATTAGAAATAATTTAATCTAACTAATCGATGAGCGACTATTAAAGATATATATTTATGCTTGATGTAGGATTAAAGTTCCTAAATATTTTTCATTTATACATGTAATATACAATATTGATAAAACTTTTAAATTTACTATACAGCTTCTGAAAGATTAATTGGAGAATTTTTTTATTCTTATCGAATTATTTGGAATAATATTGAAATTCACAAAGCTAAATTATCTAAGATCGTAATGAAAACCGATCGAAAACGGTAACGAAAAAACTGCTGAGTTATAAGTTCTCACGAGTGTTCGTATCCAGCCGAAAGACTATAATATAAGAACCGCAATAATGTCCGGATGAGAGGAAACTAAAAGCGACTTTTGTAAATTCTTTAGCTATAAAAAGAGCATATTATAATAGAAAACAAAAAGTTCCACTTAGATATCTAATACGTTAAGTTTACGTATTTTTTAAAAAATTAATTTCTATTAAATAAGTCTAACTCAGGCATTGTAGACATAAACCGTGTAGACATAAACCATATTCACAAGACTTTGCTCTACATATACGAGTACACGACTTGTGATAGTCTTCCTAATCACGCCACGAATTGTGCTAGTCTCCGCAAACGTATCTATTATTAGAAATACAAAAAAAAACATACTTACATGTAAAAATGTTTGTTTTTCTTTTTCAACAAGATGATCCGAATGCAAGGGAAGCAATTTCGCTAGGTACTATTACGACGAGCATTTATACTACTACGATGACAGGGGTAGCAGTACTATTTTTTGTTGCTCTTCGAGAAACAGTAGAGTGCAATATTTTTGTTGTTATTTATTTAAATCTTAATTTATATGAAATCAGAGTAACAACCCACTTTTTTAATAACGTATGTGCAACCTGCAATCCCAATCGTTGGTGCAGACTAGTGCTGATCGGCACCACCTTCTACCGTTGGCGTGATGCGTGGAAAATAAGTCATGATTCTTGTAATAAGTTGATAAGGAAAATGTAAGATGCCGACAGGTACCATGTTTCAATTATCTTCGTATTGCGTGAGCATTGACTTTGTACAAATTAACGCAATGAACAAATTAAAAGTATTACATGCAAGTCTTAATTTATTTTTATAAAATGAAACATTTACTGTTGACTTTTATACGAGATTTTTAATCTTAATATAACTCTCAAATTAATTAATTTAAATAACATCATGCTAATTTTATATTGTAATAGCTATTGTACTATAAAAACAATAATAGTTATCGTAGTAATGTATAACAGTATACTAACTATAGTTGTAATATAACGAGTAATATAACGTTAGTAGAGATAATGTTTAAGGTGGTAGTTATGTAGTAAAATAGTTGTAGTATAATGCATGTAATGTACAAGTAACAGTAAACAATAAATAACTATGATAAATCCATTTAATATAACAGTCAATTTTGTTATTGTATAGAATGAAACTTATGCGACACCAGAGAGTATCTACATAATGTGCGACCTTGCAGCCACCGAATTTACTATGAATGCGTGAGGAACCTGATATCACGGCAGTACCCTTTCTGCAGAGCGGAAAAAACTTCCTATTTGCCAGAACATTTGATGGGTGGCGAGAAATGGGCCGAGAATATTCCGGCAAGACTGGAAAGAGAGTGTCATGAGGACTTATTAAGAGAATACCAATAAAATTAAAAAAGCCAATACTATTTTTTATTTAATTATCTTCAAAGAATAAACCTCAAATTTTGTTTGTAAACATTAATATGTTACGTGAATTTAGTATATAAGGAGAGTTATTAACTAAATTAACTAAATTAATAATTAAATATATAATTCAATAGTTAATTAATTTGTCACATCCGGCGATAAAATATTTATTTTTATAAAATACGAACTCCGCGCCAAAATTCAAATGTTTCTATCGGGAACGCGACACAGTTGCTCGCACTTTATTAGAAGACTGAGCGTTTTTATTGCCGATTTTTAGTTTCAGGCTTGCGCCTAATAACCTGGGAACAGTGGTCGAGAGGGGGTAACCAATTTTAAGATTTCCTTGCCGGGATTATGTCCAAGACGAGAACCTATGGATTTTTCCAAGATATTGCCCCCTCTTTATTTATTCGGAAAAAGCTTTTCAGCTTGCGTAATAGGTTTTCTAAATAAAGTAAAATAGGATTGATTTGAAGTTTAGTATTGAGTTTATTGAATTTTAATATCAATTAGAATTTTAATATCAGTCGATTTACAGATTTTGAACAAATGATTTGAATTTGCGACCTTAATAAGTTTTCGTGTTACGGTTTATGATACGTTACATTTTAATTACATTACAGTTCGTTACAATTCGTTTTGATATGATTCGTTACTTTGCGATTCGTTTTGAAACATGGAACAAGCAAGCATTGATAAAAATTAATCTAGCCCTTACTTTTGAATCCTTATCCGTATGGTGGATACGCAAATAATGGATTGTCAGATTTTAGAAGAACTGAGATCAAGCCGTTATTCAGATGTACGGCTAATTTAATAAGATTTAAAGCCAGAGGCCTACTTATTAAATCAAGTCCCTTATTAAATCAAGCTACGGGGAGGAAACTCGTGAATGAACCCTCACCGCAGTACTTACAACCCAGAGATCGTTGTCCTCATATAATAAAGGGGGCAATCAGTTGCCTTTTACATACACCGACCTATGCAGAGCCGGCATAACTGAATCAGCCCTAAATAGTGTATAAGCAAGAGATAGATAGATATAAGTTTATTTGTAAAATTATTCCAAAATTATTATACAAATTAACACTTAGAAAACGCAATCATTTTAAGTCAACTTAAATATAAATTATATCACATACGCCATTATCATAGATGTAGCGCAGTATATGGCAATAAATAAATAAATAAATAATTGATACATAAAATTCTACAAATAAGTCACCTTTCTCTCATAAAACATTATCTATCAGTCAGTACAAAATCATTCACTCTTACATACAATGAATAAGATGAATGTAATGTAAAATGAAGGATGATACACATCCAACTAATTTAGGGCGCAAATCAAAAACAAGATTATGAGGACGACTGACTAGAATCCATTGTGATCTTCCGACGCCTCAAATGCTCCATCACTAGCACCCTGAAGCGAGAAAAAGAGGACGCATTCCTTATGCAGGATAGCAGTCCGTTCCACAGATGAGCACCTTGAACAGAGAAAGATCTAATTCCCATCTCAGTGTGCATGCGAGAAACAGAAACCTCTTTAGGTTCACCCCTGACCGGCCTGAACATTAGAAGAGAACAGACCGGCGAAGTACTCCGGCTTGCGCAGCCGTAAGATCTTGTAGATCTGCAAATACATAAAATATTCCCTCCAACCGTCTACTCCCATCCAGTCCAATAGGATCCTGAAGGAGGTGATATGATCCATCCCACTTAGCCCCGTAACATACCGCACACAGAAATTCTTTGAGCATTGCAGCCTTGTCCTTTATTCAAGGGACGCATCACAGTAAACATTAGAACAACAATTAAAATGCGGAAAGACTAGTAAATGCACCAGTTTGATACGAAAAGTCTCCGTGGTATACTGGCGGAAAAAACATAAACTATAGAAAACTTGGCTAATTCTTTTACAGATAAATTCAATAGGTGGTCTCCAGGTAAGACCTGCGTCTAGGACAACACCAAGGCTTTTTACGGTCTCAGACAAAGGCACTCCCAAAGTTCAATAAAATTGAACCCACCCAATTCAATGTCGAAAAAGAATCTGTGAGTTCCAAAAAGAATCGCAGGCGTCTTTTCAACGTTGAGAGTTTCAAGGACACAGACGAGGCTCCTGCCTTAAGGTTAAACCTTGAAACTTGTTATAGAAAAACTATGGTAAACCTGTAGGTCATCGGCATATAGAATATGTCTTACACCCATGGAATCCAGGGCAAGACCAAGGTCTTAATGTAAAGGCGAACAGCAATGGTCCTAAAAAAAAGCCCTGAGGAACACCAAGCGTGGTAAAAGCTAAGACAAATTTATTGTCCTATCCGAGATAACAAGTTACTCTCTCTCAGACAGGTATGCCCAGGTCCACGTCAGCACCTCTCGCGAGAAGCCCATACATTTCATACAGTTTAATAGACGAGTGGGACATATAGTGTCGAACGCCTTGCTAAAGTCAAACAGTAAGAGTAAGGCCACTTGTCTTCTATCCATAGCATTGCGTACGTCTTCAGTCAATCTTAACAGAGCAGTATCAGTCGAACTGTGCCGTCGATACCCAGTAGGTCGAGGATGTTATGAGACACCAAACATCCATAAACTGGTTATAAACAATTTTCTCAAGCACTTTTGTAAGAAAGCAGATTAGTTCGGACGAAAATCATCTGGTCCAGGTGTTTTTGATATGGCCAATGGTACTACATGAGCCTTCTTCCACACTTTTTTATTCCATTTCCACACATTTATTTCTAATTTACTTTGTATACCATAGTATACAAAATTAAGGTTATGTTGGGATTGGTGTCGCTCGTATCGTCGAGACGTGGGCATAACATAAGCATAATTATGATGCACTTTCTACTCATGATTATGCTTTGCAGTACAGTCGTATTTATGAGCTTCAATCATAACATATGCCGAATTTTCTATCAGGGTATAATCCAAAGAATTGCTTAAAAATAAATTTATTTACTCAAATACTGTATTGTTCATTGAAATAATAAAATGCGTAACTACATTCGGGCATTTTCAATAATTTACGGATTTGATGACGGTGAACCATTTCTCCTACTATTATATAACTTCAAATAACTTTAAATTTACTGTGCGCATTCCTTATGTGCATAACAGCGCCTACATCGAGATATTTTTTTACTTTTAATCACAAAGAATACTAAATTGGTTTTGACAATTTCCTCATTTTTATTTATTGTTATAAATGTGTTACTCTTTGTAGAATATTGTTAAGAAATTCTAGAGAATAGAAGAATGTCTTAATAAAGATTTTTCACAGTATTGCAGAGGACATTGTTTTTAAATTATGTTAGCGCACTAACATCATTAAACGATTTCCGGTATTTTCAGTATAAATAGGCGGCTATCCAAACTCTTTCGCTAAAAAACTTTTTTTGTACAAGCAGTAAAGCAAGTAAAATATTGCATCATTATGAAGAAGTTTGTTGGAATTGTTGTTGTTGCAGGTATAAAAATTGCATTGTTTAAAAAAATATAAAATATTTGTAAATAAATACATGTTGAAGTCCACAAACATAACTGTTATTTTTTTGTACAAATTATTGTATTTTGTGGCACATCTTTATAACGATCTAGTTTTTAATATTCAATATATAAAAAATTTATTTATATAACGCCTTTATTCTATATTTTTTTCTTCTAGTCGTAATGGCACTGACGATATGCGGATGTGAAGCCGTTAAAACTACCAAAAAACAAAGCATTACTATAGTGCACTAGGTATGGAATATTAAAACTACTCTTTTACTGAATCTCTTGCTGAACATATCTAGAATTAATGCATGTATACATGAGAAGATTTTTTTCGCGATTTGAGAGGTCAGTTGCTAAAACTACATTCTTATATTACAGATATTTAGATATAGATTAAACATATCTACATAATAGAAGACATAAACGATGCAACATTTTTGATATTCGATTTCAAACTGCATTTACATTGATAAATGAGTCACACCGTGAGCTATGGACTGTACAAAATAAAAATTTTTTCGAAAAATAAAAGAAAATGAAATAAATCAATACTTTCTTTTTTTAACCAATATTAATCTAATAATGATTTGTTTAAATTCATAAAATTCAGTTAAAAACAATGTAATAAACATGAAATAATTTTATACATATTGTAAGGTCTGGCTATTTTAAATTAAACTTGAGAAAAATCCGTGTGTTCATTCGCAATACATGTGCGTCTTTACACGTGCTCTTGTCGGAAAACCTAAAGCTTTTTCGTTTATTATTATTTGACTTAATTCGCGCGAGTTATCCTTAATTTTATTGTCTAATTTTGCAATAATAGATCAGGGTGTTTTATACCTTCGAACTTGTCCCCTAAAGAGCCAATGAACGTTTACTTATTGGCTCAATTGAAGTATTGTTTATTTCGCCTTATAATAACCCTAATCTTTAAACATTATAAAATTCACGTGATAAAAATAAGTAACAAAGCTTTCCTAAGTCAGGGAAGTATTCGACGACGTACGGTGTGAGTGCTACAAGTTATTGAAAGAGTCCCACTGTCACCTGCGCCATACGTGTATCGTACGCATGCCTTTGAAACGCATAAACGTGTTTGGGAAAATTATCTTATTACATTATACTTTAAATTGTTGATAATATAGTAAAAATAAATAGTTACTGTAATATTCTACTAAAAATGTGAAAAAAACGAAAAAAAATGCATCAGCCGGGAATCGAACCCGGGTCGCCCGCGTGGCAGGCGAGCATTCTACCACTGAACCACTGATGCTGTTGTGACGCAAAGTTCCATTTTGCAAGATCACGCAAATTTTGCAATAGTCTATAAATTTGGTAGAATTTAAAATATAACAATAAATGATTACTATTGATTACATACCTACGTATATAAGAAATGTATAGAATGTTTATTATACTAATACTAGCACGGATTTTT
This sequence comes from Sycophaga agraensis, assembly GCA_018906755.1. Taxonomy (NCBI): domain Eukaryota; kingdom Metazoa; phylum Arthropoda; class Insecta; order Hymenoptera; family Pteromalidae; genus Sycophaga; species Sycophaga agraensis. Next base: position 4,538,449 of record JACCIE010000004.1, read on the forward strand.
ACTAAATCTGATTTAATAAGTAACTTATTTCAATCTTAAAATATGACTTTTATTTTTTAAATTCTTTTAAACTGAAGCTACAACAAGTTTCAGTAAACTCCCGCGATTCCCCCTTGATCCTCGGTCTTCTGGCCGAACAGACCGAGTAGCACACACAGACTTTCCAAAATGCTTATCCCGCGGATGGCGTACAACGCTCATAAGAGCCAGAAGCTCCGTGTTACGCCTAAATTGCAAGAAGAGCCGCTATGGCTTTCTCGTACCGTTGAGATGCGGCACTCACGGAGGGGGCCTATCCCAATCTCGCCGAGACAGGAGATTACAACACTAGGCCGGCACTCGGCCGGCGCGACTCAGCCTCGGACTCAGCTGAGGACTCCCGAAAAACTGACTTGCACCTCGATCGGTGCGGATTAAGAAAATAATAATACTGCTTGCAAATGTACAAATAATTGCTTTTTGCTGACTGGCTTGTATATTTGTACAGGGAGACTCGGTTAATAATAAATGTCTACTTCTGACTAAAGAAGCTCGTCGGTTTTTCGTATAATCGTATTCAGAAAAATTGCGATACATAGTAGATCGCTCCTCTCCCTGCAGCGCGAGCAAATGTATAATATGGTATATCGGGGTAGGGCGTTTACTTATATACACGTGCTATTTACTCAGTAGCAAATAAGTATTATCAGCTTTAAAGATAGGAGGTTTCAAAATAGTCTGTGAACCAATGCATTAAATTTAACTGTACGATATTTAGTTTTTATGGAATCAATATTCCTCGTCGAAATCCCCCCGTCAATCGAGATGGAAGTTTAGTGTATACATAAATTTGCAACAATATTTTCTGAACCTTACCTTTGGTACTATTGTACAACATTAAGATGCCATACACTCACTATTCAAATAATAGAAGATTGTATATAAAGAGAATTCATCTGCGATAAATAGTTTTCATAGTGTTTAGTTTATATCGCAGATTATGCACTGAGAGAAATTGTTTAATAATTTTAACTATATTTATATGAATTTTGTGAAAACTGTTTTAATTGAATTTTACGATTATTTATTGTATATAAGAACGTCTTAAGATCAGAGCAAAATAATTATAAAATTATGGCTATATTTTCTATATAAGTTATATCATAGCTCTGATTAAATAATAATTTATTTTTTATATAATATTAAATATTATGTAATGCAGAACAACAGCGACAGTATTTGCAAAAACAATTTTACGAGAATGTAGAAGGTAGATTCGCCCTGAAACGAGTAGACGAAGTACATATCCCGCACCGCTATAAGAAAAAACTAAGTGTGACGTTGGCGAGCGGCGCGTGGAGACCTACCAGAGTTTCCCCGGCAATCTCCTCGTCAAGGTGAGAATGACGCTCTCGCGCAGTCGGATAACGACGGGGAAATGAGTTGCGCTCTAATTGGTAATTTAGAGGCGATAGAAAGGGCGGGAGGGGTTGCGTGGGCGCGGTCCCATTTTCCGGGAGGCCGCACGCGCCGCCCCGCGAAATCGAAAGGAGATGGAGTGTGGCCGCGTTATCGGCCGGCCTCACGTCCCGGGCGCTTTTCCAGGGGCGCGCGCCCCATGTGGCCCGCGCTGATAACCACAGATTGCCGCGGCATTGGATTACGCCCCGGTGGCCAGCCCGGGGGTATAAAACCGGGGGGCGCCCGCGGCCCGGGCGTCAGCCGCCACCGAGACGTCCGCCACGGTGCTCAGGAGGCTGCGCGAGTTCCTCGCGAGGTATTTCTACTTTGGCCGCGTCAAGAGCTTCCTCGAGCAAACGCTACTCAGGTTCTGATAAAGCTTTGAGGTCGCCCCGGGCTCTCCTGCATCCGAAAGTGAGTTCAATTTTCTATTTTTTTGTTTAACTCTGCAAATGGAACGATTTTTTACGCACTTTTTTTAGTAAGATCGTTTTACTTTGACCAAGGACATCGAATTTTTAAGGTAAAATTGAATTATTTTAGTAGAGATGAGACGCACACGGCACGTCGTGCTACCGGTTAAATCCTGGCAGTACATCGGTCTTCTAATCGTTATCGCTTGCCTGCCTGACCCTTGGTCATGTTTCCCGAGACAGAGAAGGAAGGCATGGTACGCTAGCAGGACCTGAGCTGATGCATACAGCGCCCCATGAGTAAGTATCTAAACAGGAATAAAATGTGTGCTAAATTTTGTGTTGCATTTCATCTGTAAAATGTGATTACAAGTTCTACTTTTAAAATATAAACCTTCCTGATACCAGAAATGTTGCATGCAATACATATTGAATAAAAATGAAATATAAAAGAAAAGATTTTCGAAGTAATTTTTTTCAATATTAATTCGTGATCGCTTCTCTTACTACGGAGAAAATTAAGCCGACAAGTACAAAAATTCGGTTTCATTATTGTATAACCATGCACAAAATTGCTACGATCTGCAGAATACAGGCTTTTACTTTGACATCCGCTCATCCAAATCTTTGCGCAGAGTGGACGCCTGTCCCAACAATCCGGAGGCTTCCGAAGCCCTCGGCGTGGATTGCCTCTCGCGCAGCCCCTTGCCGGACATCGCGGCCACGCCGGCGGCCTCCAGCCGATCCGACGTGACCCGCGCGCTCCCACGACAGACGCGCGTCCGGCGCTCAGTCTCGCGGGGCCGGACTGCCGAGCGGCGCGGCCCCGAGGACGGCCGACGGGCCGCGTCCGCCGACTCCCGGCGCGACGGCTTGACGGGCCTCAGGAGGCAGCGGACGGCCAGCTTGGACACGCGGCGCTCCGTCGAGCGGAGCCGCCGGCAGGAGCGCACGCGGGACGTCCGCCGAGTGAGGGACCTCGAGGGCACCCGAGACTCCCGGGCGGAGAGCCGGAGGGAGGCCCGCCAAGCCGGCGCCCGAGGTGCGGAGGCTGTCAGGGATGCAAGCCGGGCCGCTGCGAGGGAGCAGCGACGGCGGGACACGCGGACATCGCGGGACGATGGAAGGCAGAGGCGCAGCGTGGACCGACGGATTGGTGACTCTGCTGCCAGGAGAGTTCGAGCCGTTAGCGATGAACAGCTTCGGGTGAGATGCTGCGAGCATTTTTGTCTATTTCACTTTTTTTGAATGGATAAGTCATTTGGTAACCCATTTTTAACGTGTAGGGTTTGTTAAAATTTGTTTTTTTTTCAAAAGTGGGAAAATAATATAATTTTTACGAAAAACACAATTCAAAGTTTTAATGAAATAATCAAAAGTGTCGATTTTTGTTTTAATAATTCTATCTAAAATTGTTAAAATACTAGCGCAACGTGTTGGATGACAGTCGAACAGTTGCACGATTTGACCATCTTCGTGAAAAACGAATGGATAGAAAGTCCGGCAACCGCATTGAACGAGCTACTTTGAAAAATAATATTATGAGAGAAATAGTAACAAAATCCATTTCAACGAACTCACAGTACCTGAAAACTCCGATACTCAAGAATAATCCAAACTACGACGTTCTGCGGCAGACCATAATTATGGCACTTTGCACTGTATATGGAGCTTCTATTTTCAATAGAAAGACTACAATTTTAGGGTAAAATATATTCTAAATTAAGTAATCATTTTTATTATTATAAATAATCTTTTAATAAAGGTTAATTATGGATATTGTAAAGCTAGTATCCACCAGAAAGAAAATTAAACGTTATTAATACCGCGTTAAGCATGCATATTTTAATATGTTCGGAAATATATGAAGAGTTATAATGAATTATAAATCAACGAATTATTTATTTACTATTCTTATCCTCATGCTATCATATAATTTTATATGCATGAATTCATTGAGCTTTAATAATTAATTAATAATGTTGATTAAATTTTGAGTTGATGATTCAATAATGTTTGTTTCAGAAATTGGGCTGATTATGCTAGTCGTATATCTGTTTGGTAAACTAAAGATTTAAATATATTTATTATTCGTACATGTATACGTATTTATGTCTACATAAATATATATTTGATCAAAAGATAAACTCTATTTAAAAAGATTTAATCCAAGTTATAGCGTACCACAGTCATATTACTTTAAATGTAAATTCAATGAACAGAGTATTTCGTAAATGGAAGTTATATCAAGTAAGAACAGAAGACTCCAGTAACTAATATTTGAGCTTTTAACAATTCATGTCTATACTACTCAAACTATAAATTATATTTTGTGTGAATAAATAAGCATTCAAAAAATATTATCTCTTACCTTTCATTATTTGTAATAATTATACTTTTAATAATCTGATGTTGATTATGTATTAATAATTTGATTTTCTTTGCAAATTTACGCAAAGTGTGTTGATGTTATTTAATGCAGTATTCTCTAAACAAAGTAAGAAACCAATTGGAAAATCAATTAGAATATTAGGTAGTTTTTTAGAGTGAAAATCAGATGAAAAGTCAACTAGATAATCATTTGGGTCATAGTTAGTTATTTCGATAGTGCCGTCGCTTTGCTCAATGGGAAGGGAGGCTGGAAAGTGTCAAAAATAAATACTGCCACTTTTGTTGTAAGTAGTTGGGCGGGAGCACTTACCGTACAATAAGCATACACTAGCGCAGAGCTCGCGGCGATCGCGAGTTTACATGTTTTGGCGGCGCGAGGTTGAGGTTTTTCGGCGGCGCGAGTTTAAGGTTTTTCGACGGCGAGCGTAAGACCCACCACCACCGGGATCTCGCCCGGACTTCTCTCCCCCTGTATGCAGATTGGCGCGGAGCGCCGGCAGCGAGGGAACGGGCGTTGATGCTGAGACAAAATTCTCAACCCGCCCTGGAGGTTGTCCGTGAGGTCGTGTTGTGGGTCCTTTATGCAGACTGGCGCGAGGCGCCGGCAGCGAGGACTAAAGGCGGGGACTTAACGGGCGCGAATGAGTACTTCGTCGCGATCGGTGGCGTTATGGCACTGGTCGAGGCAGCCCCGTGAAGAGTATCGGCGGGGTACCTGCCCGAGTGTCGAACGTCGACTGACTGTGCCCCGCGGTCACCCGTCGCGACCCGCGGCCGCGCCGGGGTCTGAAACAAAGGGCCTCCTAGGGGCGTGTCGATAGCGCAGCAGCGCTATCGCTTCACCGAATTTCGGGCCTTCCTAGATTAGGTCTCGCGTTCGCGGCGCATAGTACGGGGAAAGAGGCGAGACTTACATGTAATGTATACAAGTCCGCGCCTTCTGACAGACCGCGCGGACGTCAATAGTTATAAAAAATATTTTGTACCCATCGATCCAGCCTAACATGGTAAATATTTCCTATTTTAATTGGTTTTTAATTGGTTTTTTAAGTGAATCCGTAGAATTTGTTAGCTTTGTTATCAATTTTTATAAACTCAAATTCAGTTAAATAACGATAATCTTCTAGTCGTTCTCGACAAATTCTTTCAAATGCTCTCTGATAGTTCAACCTAATTTTTACATATTGTATATTAGTTTCTCTTATAAATATAGTGTTTAATTATTAATTTTCACAATTAAATTTTTTGGATAGATTCTTTAAGCAAAACCATATCTGAGTTTTGAGCCTGTTAGTGCTGACTACATTTCACAATTATATTCTTCGCTTCTTAAATTTTTATTTTGTATTAAATCCTATAATTAAATTTAATAATATCCAATCTAATCCTCCGATCGAAAAAATGGGGCGAAAATTGTATTATTTGATATTGACTCCTTGAATGTACATGTAAGACATATATATGGTTTAAAGCGAAGTTTCGTAATTTTGAATTTAGCATCTTGAAAAGGAATGGTCTAGTAAACAAATCAGTTTATATAAGATTTCATACTTGAGGGTTTCTAGTTCTACAATTGATTTAAAAGTCATTATAAACTGTGTTTGTTAATATTTTTGAAAACAATAAATAGTGTACATAGAGTAAAGTCTTTAGATGATGTTATTTAGCAAGCGACCACTTTCACCCCTCGCCACTTGCGCACTTCACTCGCGAAAAAGCCCGAAAACCCAAGCTTCGGAAGTTTCCATCGCACCGCTCTGGCACCGCTCCGTCACCAAAAGAAATCTGTTTGTGAAAGCCTAATATATGGCTATCAATTTTCGGGTAGGCGTGAAGCTCGCGTCTTCATACTCGATCACAGAGAACCCGGAGGTGCCTACAGTCCACATTTCAAGTCTGGAGACCATATTGTGAATCCCAGATGAACACAGGGACAATTACTTGTACCTGGAACAATTGCTTATGCGATTCACAGCAGCAGCGTTGCCTGAACGGCCTCAGACACGAGCTGACCTCACTTAAGGAGCGAGTATTTCGCTAATTTTGTCTAAATCACGTACGTTTAACTAAATATTCATAGTCATAATTTTATAGGTATTATATCGGTATGCATGAAAATAATTTTGTACTTGCATGATTCAATGCCATCTTAACAATAATAATTACTGCAAGAATTATTGAGCCATTGTACCAGTGACTCCGAATACATATTAATTAATGGTGGCAAATAGTCATCACAAATACAAAAAAAATCTAGATTTATAATTTTTATTTAATTTAATTTCATTACAGAAGATCCTAAATTAATTTTTAAAGAATGATCTAAATATAATTTTGAAAATTTAAATATGGATATTTATTATATTAATTTTACAACTATTATATTAATATTTTTTTAATTATTTTTACTTGTCATTTTATTATTACTTATTATTTATCTTAAAAAATCGAGTTTTTTAAGTAGTTAATTTAATTGCCAGCAATTATGTTAAGAAGAATCCATTTAAAGACCACGTGTGTTTTCTTGTCTCTTCCATTACCGACTCAGGCCGAGACTCAGGCTCTACATTATCTGACATTACCTCCCTTTTCAACAATATCGTTGACCTTATAAAGAATTTTAGAGTTTGTACGAGTTTGTCAGTCAGATCGCGTTGATAGTATCTATTCAGTTTTAATGTATTTAAAGTATTGGTAATTACAATTTACATTACAATTGTAATTAGAATTTACATTTGATATAAAATGTCTTTTACATCTAAGTGCACACTTGCTGCTAGTTGCATCTGTACAACTGGTATAATTGTATATGTGCATGTAAAGCAAGAGTATGATCGGTAAGCATTAAACAATAATAGTACATTTAGGTTATGTAGATGGTATCTTAATAATTTCTTTTTCTTTTATTAAATTTAAAATTTTATTCGTTCAATTCAGTACGTACATAAACATACAATTATTTAAGTCATAAGTTACGTAATTGCATTATTATACAATTTTGTACTTTAATCAAAATATTTAATTATGTAACTTTGTTTTTAAAGGCATCGACTTCACTTTGGAGTGGAAAAAGATTTAGAAAGACAAAGACGCCGTAAAATTGAAAATACTTACTTGCTTAACCAACAAACAGAATTAACTAAGGAACTACAAAAAGAATTGCTTAACCCATCCAGTAGTACTGCAAATGTTGTAATATAAACTTAAATGCAAACGATAGTTACAAGTGATGTTTAAAAATACTTAGAATTTGTTATTTAATAAGCATTTCACGGTAATATTTCATTTATGTATTGTTCCTAATGTTTTAATACTTAAGACATAAATTTACTAATAAATTATTCCAATTTCCAAATTAAAAATTTTTGTATTAACTAGTAAAAAAAATTGATTAAGATGTTATCAGCAAATTATATACAAAAAATGTACAGTAAATATATTAAAAAATTGTATATAAATGAATTAATAAGTGTTTTAATCGTTATATTTAGAATTTAAAATTTTATATTTTAATTTAAACTTGTAAATTTAAAATAATGTAGTATTCCTAAAAAGATTGTACTATGCAAAGCAATTAGATGTATACTTTACTCAATGAAGCTTATAATATTTATTTATAAATAAATTTTTTTAGAAAATGTATATTTATTACATTAGTATTATTTCACAGCTAAATGTAAGTTTTTATTTACATTGTCACGTACCTAAAATAAAATATAAACAGTTTGTTCACTTATTTTTAAAATAAAAAATAAGAACTTGTAATCTGTACATAAATGTATCATAATTATGTCCTTTTTAGGTGCTGAACAACACTGAGGTTATAAAACAATTTTTCTCTTAAAACCTTCCAACTTCTAAGTTGAACTTTTTGAAATCCTTCTAAATAATTAGCTAGCTCATTCTCTTCTGTTATTATGGTTCCATGGCATTTCAAAAACAAAGACAAATAAGATTGTGCCAATTCGAAATCGTTTTTTTGTTTTAACATAAAATGTATTAACTTCATGAATTGTAATATGACGGGTACTGCACATTTCATGTCAAAGGCTAAAGACTGTATTTCCAAATCTATTGCACTAGGTCCCATAGTTTTCAACTTTTCAACAGCTTCTGTGAAATTGTTTGTCTCTGTAGTCTTTTGTAATAATTGTCCAAAAGGAGTAAGATTTTGAAAGTCAGGATGAACCATAAGTTTATTGCTGTTTTCTTCTTTTTCTATATTAGAAAAATCAAACTGAAGTTCTAAAGCTGAAACTGTAGGTAAAAAGAATGGAGCAGCTGTTGGAGCTGATGGGGCCTCCTTTGGTTTATTTTTCTTTTTAACAATATCTATATTTAAAAGGTTTAACCATCTAGACGTTGCTAAAGTAGACATGGTAATAAGTTTGGGGTGTAATTGATTTGGTGAAATATATTCCTCATCTTGTTCATCATCATCAATAGCAAGCACTTCCTTTTGTTCCATATCTATAATACTATCTGCCACAGAACCAGGTAAAGAAACAAAAGGTATATTTTCATCAGATCGAATAGCTTTTAGAGAAATATGAGAGTACAATGTGCGATTTGACCAAAGATAAATTCCTAAGTTACAGACATGTGCAGTGCTTAAAAATTCTCCAGTTGACGAAAAACTTAATGATGTGCATGCATCAGGTACCTAAAAATATTAGTTTAAAATTGTAGTTGTAAAAAAAATAAAATTAAACTTGAAATATAATCAATTAAAACCTTAAAAATATCTATTAGGTTGGCAGAAGGTATGTCCCAAGTTCTAATAGTACGATCCATTGAAGCAGTCACTAGCCATCTAGAATCTGGACTAAAAGTACAATCTGTGAGACGACCTGTATGCCCTTCAAATCGTCGAATGATTCGTTTCATATCTATATCCAGTACAATGATTGTAAAATCTTGAAGTGCTAAAGCAATTAGTGAATTTTCCTTATGGACACGTAACCATTCTACTGATTCCTTTACATTTATAATTCTTCTGGGCTGAGTATCAGTTGCTGTAAAATATAAAAGACTAACATTTTAAAAAAATTATAAAATTTATTAAAATGTTAAAATTTTAAATAATTTTAATTTTTGTTAAAGCAATAATATTCAATAATTTTAGTCACCATTCAGGGGTTTAAAAGGCCAAAATTTTATAGTAGTATCTCTTCCTGCTGAAATAATTAATGTATTCAAACAATCAACAGCTATTCCTGTAACAGCACCTTCGTGTGCTCCTTTTGTACCACCATAAGAAGCTCTGTGTACTCCAGATTGCATATTAAATCTTTCAATTTGGCCATTATTATATCCAATGACAACAAAATTTCCACACTGAGTTATGGTGAGAGTAGTAGCAGTAATATTCATATTAAATTTAAATTTTTCTGGTAATAGCTTATGTTCTCCCATTTTTAATTTATCATAAGACCATGTTGTAACCACACCTAATCCAAGGTGAGCAGCTGCAATATTATCCCAATCTTTCTCTCTAGTTTTCTCTGCAACAATATCTACAATTGGTGGCATAATCAATGGATCTTCTACTGCTCTTCCTTTTTTCTTTGATGCTTTTCTATTATATGAAGCTCTTCCTAAACTTTTATTGAAAGTCTCAGTTTGTGTTGAAAATATTCTTAAAGAAGAGTCTCCACCAGTAGATAAAATATTATGTCCATCGTCCCCATAAAACCTTATAAAAAATTAATTTAATAAATTAAATTTAATATTATATTCTATACGTGTACAAATGATAGATGTAATAAGTACCTTATGATATTTGGAGGTTCTGCATGTCCTTCTCTAATTCTAAGCAATCTTCCTGCTCCATCTGCTAAGTCAAATATCCATAATTTCAATGTATTATCTGGTGATGATGAAACTAATAAAGGTTCATTTGGTAAACACTTTAATCCAGTTACAGATCCAAAATGAGCATTTAAAATTTGACTTTCCACTTTACGTTGTTCAAGATTCCAAAGCACAATATGTCCCTGCATACTACCAGTTGCCATAATAGGATGCTCATCACTTCTAAATGAAATTGATGTAACTGAACCCCAATCTTGTACAAGTTCAAAAATAGTTTCATCCACTTTTATGTTATGTAAAATAATTCTACCATCAAATAAACCAACAGCTACAATATCAATTGCAGGAGCTTCTTCAATTATATTTATAGCACAATTCCATCCTTTGAAAGTATAAATCATTTTTAATACTTTAATATTCCATAATTGCATTTGACCTTGTTCACTTCCTAATAATATTTTATTAATGTAAGTACTTGGATGGATTAAAGCAGTAATTTTGAAAACATTATTATTGAAATTTGACTCTGATACAATTTCTTCTGTTTTAATGTTCCAAATTTTTAAATTACTGCTTTCATCAACTGATAATAAATGAGCTCCAAATGGCATAAGAAGATGAACTTCATGTTCATGTCCTTTATAAGTGTGTTTTAATTCATTTCCTCTTCTCCAAGCATAAATATTATTTCCACTTGCTGTATAAATGTGAAATGTATCAGCAACAAGACATGTTATATCTTCAGGGTGAGTTCCAGATACACTTAGTAAAGTAAAATGAGAACATCCATAAGTGTGAAAACTTCTGCCAGTACAGGTAACAATAAGATTTTCTTTTCTTCGCTGGATGTATCTCGTTACTACAGGAATGTGATTACTCACATATCCTAGAGCACGATTTCGTTGAAAGATATGAGACATATTAATTTTTTTTTATGAAAAGTACTTCATCGGTTCTTGAATTTCAATACATTAATTTATCGTTATAATTAAAACTCTAATACTTTAGATAGGTAGTGTGTTATAATTTAAAAAACTTTTCAAAACTTTTACGAATGAGTCTTTATATCAAAGTTTATTGGAGGTTAGAGAAAAAACCACGTGCGTTCCCATGATGTACACCGCAACTGTATGTTTACCCGTGTTCAGTAACTATATATATATAAGACACGCCGGCCGCTAAGCGCCGAGGCCGACATATAGCGAGAGCTCGAGTCGAGATACCACAAGCTTGCACACATATACTCACATCCGATCTGCTCGAACGTCTCAGGCTTTGATCGGGAGCATTTTCGTAATATTTAAGATTTGTGGACTGTAGCAAATTGAAAATATCTTATATGTTGTACTACCAATCATGTCATTTAAAATATCTTTTGACAATTGAAATTCCTAAAAATGCAAACGACTGCTTGACGCAATTTTCAAACTACCGAATTAATAAAACTAACGTATTTTTGCAACTTAAACTGTTTATTATATATTTTATATGTAATCATGTTTTAAAAACAGTACATTTTTTTATCATTGAAAATATAATTTTTGACAAGATTAAAAACATTCTGTTCATTTAAAAAAAATTAGATTATGCTAACAGCTCACTCTATCGGGCATTATTGACATTGACATTTTGACCATCTCGATCTCTCTCATGATTGTAATACTCAATATCACTCTGTCTCATTCTTTTGTAAAACAGATCATATCATATGAATTGCACGACAAGACCTAACCTTCAAAATTTTAGTTATGTTAAAATAAGAGTACATGTTAATATTGCAGGCGACAAAAATAGGAACCAAAGATTAAGAATTTTTTAATGCTATAAGCGTAAATATTGATAAAAGTGAGCTTGCAGAACATTCTCGGAAAAAGCTCAGAATCTAGAGATTCGGTTTTCGGATCGGATTCGGAATGATTCGGCTTGGAATAGGGACTTAGGGAATGGAATAGACTGAGTTCGTAGAATAATTTCAATGGCGGTGATGTTCGTGATAGCACGCGAAAAAATGCCGTGGCTAAAATGGCACAGATATTTAAAGTACTGATCAGAGAAAGTGTTTGTTAATCTTATAAAATAATGTGAAGAACTTTCTTTGCAACGCCCAAACATTACTGAGGAATAGCAATTTTTCTCAAGAGTATACTATAAAAGAGTCAAGGTGTGTGTTGCACGGTGAGTATTGGTTACGAAATAATAGAAGTAACACTTGCTGCTGTTTGTTTTCGTACAACGTATATATTGCAGTTTACGACGGTCGGTTTTTCAAGTGCTTTTTGTTTCTGCATTTTCACCGTGCAAATTGCAGTAATATAAGTAAGAAATTAGTTTGAATTGAAGTATAATTATGAACGTGTATCATTAATTAAAGTTATTATTATATTATAATTATTATTTGATATAAATCATCTCAAATTCGATCTGAAGCTAAAAGTGAAAAGTAAGTTTTTCATCAATACAAGAGAAAGAAATTTTGTAGGTTTTTTTTATTTGTTTTTAGTAATTTGCATACAATTATATTTTATAGAAAATTATAACCTACAAATCAGTGACAAAAGTTTATCTAGACATTAAATAAACATGATAGTTGATGTTTACAACACTTAAAATTTATTATTTTGTAGAATATGATCATTTTATAAAAAGTATTGAATATCATTGTGCAAAAGGATACACAAAATCAGGTCTTTTGACAAGCGACTGAATGGTAAATTTATTTTTATCATTCTCTGGTTTTGTTTTCCATACTCGCCAACATACTCTTATGGTAAAATAATAAATTATTTCAATTACTGACAATAAACTAAATCCCATAAATAAACCCAATAGTCCTCCAGTATTAGCTATTAAAAAAATTGTAATTTATGTAAATTTGTTATTTTTTTATTGACTCTATTAATCATTGAATTTACATATTTTCATAGTGTTTGATTTTAAGTATTTAAAAGGAGTGTTACTTACATAACAATTCTGGGAAACCATAGAGCTCGTTCTTTTTATATTTTTGGTATGAGGAATCTACAAAAAATATGTGAACTACTGCTATATTATTCCTAGAATATATTTAAATCAAATTACTTATTTGTTTTTAATCAAGCATTCATCAAATTGATTACTGAGATACTTACTCAAAGTATGATCCATTGTGCTTTAAATATTCTGTAGGAATATCAAATTTAGCAAGGAGCACACTTTGTGAGATTTCTGTACTATAATTAATTTCATTACATCCAGGATAACATTTGCAGCTAGGTCTAAAATAAATATAATTTTCAAAATGAAGTTAATCGAGTTAAAACTATGGTTTTAACACTAATTAACAAAACTAACATCTCCGTAACATTAAGAGCAGCCCTAGCATCATCTTCATCATATAATTTAGTTTTCATTATTCTCCTAGCAATTGCTGTGCAATCATCATCATTTTTTCCACAGATTCTGGTATCATTAGCAGCTGCAAGAAAATTAGTTAACAATTTTCTTGTTTTGGTTGCCAGATTAATTTAAAATCATTAACATTTTTCTCTTAAGTAAAGACCTTGCAAAGTAAGACTTGTCAAAGATTATTAAAGAGCTCAAAAAAAGGAGAGGGCTTGCAAATTACCGGGCATATAGTATTGCATGCACTCGCAGTATTGGAGAGTAAAGTTGGCTTCGCACTCGAGGACGCAGTTACGCATTGTGTAAGTCCTATAGTAGCGCAGGTGCTTTTCTCTGAGGAAGTAGCAGCGCCTCACCTTGGGCGGTATTTTCATTATCGAGATGTCCGCGTCCGAGATGTGGGGCGTGATAATCACCCGTGTTTCTCGACCTGGTGCTAGTGTGAAAGCAAAATCTGCGATCTGGGGCGTTTCCACGGGGCTGTGCAGCAGCATCTGGTAAACGCGAGACGTGTATAAAGTACGCGTATACCTACTGGACTCCGTGCACCGAACCTTGAATCCGACGCTGGCGGTGGAGGAGCAGTAGTACTCGTCGACGTTGACATCAAGGACGAGGGTGAGGCCGTAACTGAGGCCGCTGCCATAGGCCCGCCAGGGAATGGCATTGGGGTGGTCGTTTGGCCCGAAGACGTACTCGGGATTCCAGTCAATGTGCATCTCTGAGGCCCACGAGATCTGCAGGTTCTCCCAGGTGCGCCTGGACAGTTGTGACGTTACGGGGGCCCAAGGCCTAAAGACAGAGTCGCACTTACGGATGATGCAGGATCTTCGGCACGGAGTTGAACCTGCAGCAGAGGCCTTCGTCCGTCAGCACGGGGTTGAAAATGTCCGTACAGTTGGTAGTGTTGGTGTGCCACGAACAGTGGTAGAGCATCTCCGAGCAACCTTGCGATACCTGTCTCATACAGATTGACTTTAAAAAAAACGAGTTGAACTCGCAGATCACTCGTTAACGGTACAACACGTACGTTCAGCAGAAATTGGTAAATATTCTCCCATTCGCCAGACTGCTTGTTAATCTTGACGTCGGCCTCGTCGTAGGTGTTGCTGTTCCAGTCGCACGTGTCGTCCAGAAAGAATTTTTGCAGTGAGTCGTTCCTGCAAACGAAGAGGCATCTTCATAGCAACAGAAATGAGATTATTGAATAGCGGCAGGAAATGAATGGTGGACCCACCCGCGGAGAATGTCTTCAGCAACGGATCTCTTCGCACGATTCATATTGCAGACGGTGATGGCTGGGAAGGGAAACTGGTCGATCGAGACCGGCTCCGAGCTGCGGGATATGATGATGGGCGAGAGAGAGAACTTGGAGTAGAGCAACCAGATGAAGTAGCCCGCGCCGAAGATGGCCATTATGAAGGAGAATATCCAGAAGATCCTGAAACCGCAAACCAGCACCTCAAGCTAATCTGCATATTCGTGTCGCCGTACCGTCGGCATATCGGCTCACCTCTCAAAGTTCGGCAGGGACGTGTCGCCGACGTACTTTAAGCCATGAATAGTGCAGTGCTCGCAATAGGCTTTGAAAGTGCCGCGCATATCTGGCCTCAATTTGAAGGGCTTATCCTCGAACTTAAGTTTGCTGTGGGCACGCGGTTTCATAAAAATATCCAATTGTTAATAGTACAAGCTTAAAACTAAATTGGGCGTCTCTTACTCGTTGTAAAACGGCGAAGTATGACGCGCGGCCCCGTTGCATACGCCGTTGGAGCTGACGACGTTTACGCTCGTCACTGGATTCTGTAACGTTCACCGGCATTCAAACGAAAACTGAGATGTATAACTGATGGAGGCGCAGAGACCTCGGACAGACCTTGAGATGGCGGCTCCTCGCGAGGCCTGGCGCGGGCAGCTGGAGCTCGCCGTAAGAGAAGCCGACACGGCGTCGCCTCGGACCGTCCACCGGGTCATCCTCGAGGTGGCGCATCCTGGAGCGCCAGCGCCGCCAGACGACCTCCTCGCTGAGAGCCAGGCGCCTCGCCAGGGTCCGCTGCAACTTCTCCTGGGGGTCGGAAGGGGGCCGCACTCGAGGTGAGGAGCTTCCCGAGCTCCCGCGGTCTGGGCGCTTGCAACTGCTCGCTGCCTCGGCACCGCTACCCCTGGCCATAGGCGCCCTCGCATCAAGGCACCCTGGAACTCAGCGGACGGCCGAGGATGACCCTGTGTCCCGACTTGGACGGCCGCGAGTCCAAACCGCGCACTTTATCGACAGGCGGTAGCCGCGCGTTTCCATGCGCTATTGCACCCCGCGAATCGGCTTCGTGCATCTCGCCGGGATCAGATAAGGGCTTCCGGGCCGTGGCGCGCCGATGCTGCCGGGAGCGAGGATCGCGTCGCGGCCGCCTCGTTCCGATCTATCATCGCGATTTTCCTTATCGCTCGATCGTGGGACGACTCCGCCGAGGCCGGTCCGCCCTCGAGCACTTGAGAGGAACGAAGCTACCAGCGGCCCTGTCGATCCTCGTCGGCCGACTGCTCGCCACTCGGCAAAGGAATAAGAGTACACGAGTGCGGGGGGCTAGATCGCGCGACGTTCAATATCACGTGAGCCGATTGATATCTGTCCGCATGAAAAGCCACACTCACGACCGAGACCGTTCGGCGCTTGCTTTCCGCCGCGTGCCTACGTGCGCTCGTTACACACCTGTCCACGCTCCTCTTTTCCATGTATGCGTAGGACGCATTTAAGCGGGAAGAGCGGAAGCCGCTGGGGTTGCGAGCTTTTCTTTAGTAGGGGGACAGAGGAAGGGGGGAACATTTGTGGGTCGCCTCTAGATTTTAATTTTTTTAATCGGATAATAGCTACTTATCGTACATATTGATCGAGTTGATTTGTCTTTTGCGAGGGGATTGACCTCTCTGGCAGGACAATTACGGTTCATGGGCTTAAAAAGCTTTGAAAATCTACACTGAGAGTTTTGTTGTTAAATATTTCGAGCCGATTAATCTGCAATAATTTATTGATAAAACTAGATAGCTTTATGTAATCACAACATGTATTACTAATTTGTTCATCACTTAGAAAAGTGTTTAAAGATTCCACATCAGTTTAATGGTTTATCTAATAACAAAAGTATAATTATTTGATAACAGTTTCTGTAGCTTTCATTTAGTCTGTCATTTAACCTAGTCTTAATTGCTAAAATAATAATTATACCAGGTAATTGTTTTGATTCAGCTTACCAGTGCCAATCTACTTACACATAGCCATGTTATTGTCAGAATTAGTGTATATAATATGTCATTCAACAAAGTTTTTACTTAGTTTCTCATTCTTTCAATAAATACTTGTTAAATACTTGAAAACTTTTATTGTGCAAATATATGACATATTAAAATGTGTACAAATATTTATGTAATTTTTTTAATTAATATTTTTACACATTTTTTGTACATGGTGCAAGTATTTATAATTTTTCACGAGTTAAAAATAAAAAATGTTAAATAAGTATATATTGTTTGTCACACCGTTAAGTGTTAACCCCATTAAGAGAATAGAAATGTAAATTTTGCAACATAGATTCTAATATTATTATATATAACAAATACATAGCACATCATTTAAATATGTTTTGGACAAACTGTATATGTGAATATTACTCTACGCCTATGTGACGGAGTGAATACAATCGAAATCTGCTTTTTTACGGTTTGCAAGCAAGTGCTATACGGTATACGTTAAATAACAAAATAAAGAAGTTCAGCTTATGCAGTGAATTAATTTATTTAATAATTGCGATATACGAGTTTGTCATTATCATTCAGGGAATAAAAAGTCATAATTTTATATGAAATTTTAGTTAGTAGATAAAACTTATTAATTATTAGTATTTAATGAAGTACTTTTAGCAGGAAAATTTCTTGAACACTTTTTTCTTGGTAACAGTCATTACTATTGTTATTTGTGATATCAAATTGAAAATTATGTATTTACAACTTGAAATATAAGTTGCTGTGTTAATTAAAACATACTAAAGGTGGGCCGGTTGGTAATGCTACTACAATATGCTAATTTTCCTCTTACGTCATGCAATCTCAAAGAAAAACTGTTTTTCTAGCTCGTAATAATTGAGTTAAAATAAGTACAATGACCTATTGTGCTTCTATATATTGCTTTGCTCATTGTATACATGTCATGTGTAAATACGAGGCATGAATAGTTTTTGATAGTAAAGGACTACGTATTTCCAACGATAAATTTAATATTACCAGTTGCAATAGTAGTAGAATAGTCTTATAAAACCTTAATAATATTGATCCAAAGTACGATACTTGCCTTATTTAACTTCAAAAGGCAGAGTCATTGTAGTGTGGGAATCATATGTTCCGAAACATCTAGTTGTAATACATGAATGGTCATTATATGCATTGTACTGTATCATTAATGGTATGCACGTAATTAAAAGGATGCAGTTATAAACATCATATAATTAATGATATTAAATATAATAACTTTTAGCGTATTCAATAGTGTAAAACTAATTGAGCAGTATAATTTTATTTACACAATAAACTAACATGATGAGCAAAATAGATATTTTAGTGTAATATTCTAGATCGTATGAAAATGAAACGATGACATTGAACGTGACATCGCCTGGTATTAGTCATTGTTAATTAACACGAAGGTTGGTTTTCGCAACGAAAAGTCAATGTTTACGAATTTCAATCGATTGCATGCACAAATGAGCCTTTTTTATCTTGTTAACCTTTGAGCTAAAACTCCTCACAGATAAGAGTATCATTTTAAAGTTGAATTTTATTTTCCTGAAATAAATCATTTTGAGCAATTAAATTTATTCGTTAAATATTTTGGATATTATACAATTGATTAATAGTTAATCATTTAATAAAAACATAGGTAGATAATGCATTACAAATTACATGAGATCTTAATCTCCTTGAATAAAAAATGCTGGAAAGTAAAACTTACATATCTAGCGGATAAGAATCAAATGCGAAAGTGCGTGGTTCGCGTTCATAAATAATTGTAGATAGGAGCCTTTTTAGAACAGGATCCTCGTTATTATGTTTAGATCTCGTGGATGCGCTTGATGTCATCTATCGCGTACCACATTTTATAAATAATCTTAAAACGCGAGTGCCGCATATTGTATCTAGCAAACACTCTTCGTTCTTTTTATTTTTCCGAAATTATGCCCTTCCTTTTTTTACCCCGTAATAATAAGTTAAATGAAGCTTTTTATCCACCTGGTAATTTATCATTTTTTCCTTCAACGATTTGTGGAGATATGCGGATGCCTTGACCGATTGGTGTTTTGTAAGTTATTATATGTAGCACGTGTTTGCGGAAGATAACGAGTCTCGTCATTAACACCATTTGTCACTTTTAAGTAGGTGTTTTGTTTAGTATGTACTTAATTGATGATTAATTAGATTTTCGTTTGTTTTATAAACCGAATTTATCGAATTTATTGGACGAGGGTTGTAATTTTACTGAAATTCTGAAATAAGTGCGTGAAAAATTTTTGCAGATAATGTACTAATAATCTATCTCTTTTCAGGTTAAACATCGAAGATGGCAAAAAGAGGCAGAAAGAGAAAAATAGTCTCGGAGGAAAAAGTATTCGAGTGGGAAAAGGATCGTATTCTCCCGGAAAACCTGCGCGATGAGATGGAAACTATGTGGGAATTACCGCAAATCTATCACTTTCTACAGCTTACCAAGGAAGCGTTCAATATCACTCATCTCTCGATGTACGAGGTCGAGCGAATGCTCCTTATGCCCAAGGCTTCAAAACAGCTCGCGCACATAATGACCTGTCTTCTTAGCTCGCCCTCATCGACCAAATCTAAACTTCATTCACGAATACCTCCTATGCCTTATGAGTTTTGGACTAATATTCTATCCTACAAGTTGCGAAGCTGGTACAAAATGTATCAGGCGAAGCACGAGGACCCTGTTAAGGTATCCTGCGCATTATAATTTTACTTAAATTTGGATTGAATGTATAGCATTTAACTAAATAAATCTTATTCAGGTATTAGAAGTACTGGGAGTAGAGCCTGAATTTTGGATCATCTTCCCAGACTCCACCAAAATCGAAGGAAAGGACTTTCAAGACTTTTCTTTCAAGCAGAGAGTTTGGCTACTGAAAACTGTCTGCGATACTGCCATGGTTAATATTTTAATTAA
The DNA here is from genome assembly GCA_018906755.1 of Sycophaga agraensis. NCBI lineage: Eukaryota > Metazoa > Arthropoda > Insecta > Hymenoptera > Pteromalidae > Sycophaga > Sycophaga agraensis. Next base: position 4,558,108 of record JACCIE010000004.1, read on the forward strand.
TGAATACACACTTTACAATTATACACAATTGCTTTCCATTTACTATTTTACACTGATTCACTTAAACAATATCAAAATTAATTATTCGGCTGCTTAATCAAGTTGGTTTCAAGTTACTAATTGACACTTTTGTGATTAAGCACTCAAGAAAAACTATTCAAGATGAAATGACTAAACAACCTTGGGAGAGTCAATTTGAAATGGTCTTAGGTATCGACAGATACGGAGCTCGATATATTTACTTCCCGCAGTTCTTGCATAGCGACCTTAGGGTGTACAAGCATTCGCTGGATAACAAAGTACTTTCAACTGTTAAGGTAAATTTTAGGCTTGTGTGATTATCGAAGATAGAAATAGTATGTTATAAAATTTTGTTAATCAATTACGATTATTTAGCCCAAGGTAGAACTCAATTTAGAGGACACAATCGAGCCAAAGGAAGAGCCAAAGGTAGTGCCACGAGTTATGTCAAAAAAGAAGCGGCGAAAATCGCGTTGGAGCAACGGTTCGTTACCACAACAAAAGAAGCGTGAGAAGAGAAGAACTGAAAGGTTGGCTTTGGACCATAACACTAACGATTCCAATTCAAATTCGGTCGATGCCCATTTCAACCGGAGCTCTAGAAGCTCTTCTAAGGCTTCGGAACAGAGTAGCAGTAGTTTGACTAAATCAAGCGGATATGAAACAAATGTTTCTGGAGATACAGTTGACAACAAAGCTTCTAACGGAAAGGACTCAAGCACTACTGAGATTGTCAGTGAGCTCATGGAAAATTTGAAATCTCAGATTGAGGAGGCTGTGAGTTCATGCGAAAAGTTAGCCGAGGTAAGAGTGCAAAAAACTAAATACGAAATGTATAAATGTATAGATGATGATTTTAAGTAATTATGTACTTTCAGGATAAAATTATTGAAGATAGTTTAGATGAAACTACAAAGGTATTACCAAAAACCGAAGATTCACTAGGTAAAGAAAATAGTTTAACAGTTGACGATTTATCTAAAAGTTCGAAAACGGACGATGAGAAACTAGAGGAAATCAGCTCACTGAATGCATCGAAATCAACCGATAAAATTGGCGACACAAGTTTAAATTTACTGTCAGGATTAGGTAAGGATGTAAATATTTCGAAATCTGATGACGAGAAGCTGTCAGAGAGTAAACGATGTGATACCTCAGTTGAAAGTGAAAGCTTAAATGACGAAATAAGTCAAGATAAGTGGATAGACCTTAAGAAGAAAGATGAAAATGCAAACGAAAGCTATAGCAATTCAGAAAATGATGAAGCATCTGATTCAGCACTTAGTAATTCAACAGCGAGACGTAGCGCTCGCATAAAACATATTTCAGAAATAAAATTGGAATTAGAAGATGGTGACAGTATGTTAGAAGTTACTGAAACCGAAAAGCTATCATCCATTGAATTAAGGGATAGCTTATGCAGGGTTTCGTCTCCAGAATCAGATGTATGTATTAAATTTATTTACGAATATGAATGTCCGTAAAAGGCGCTTTTTATGTATAAATTAATACTTTTTTATTCGTTACTGAAGTTGGATTCTACAAATCGAACATTCGATGAAGATGCGTGGAAAGTGAACGACTTACATCAATTGATTGGGGATTTGAGTGTATCAAATTTTCAACTTGTTGCCGATAGTTTGGATAGTCTTAAAGAATTAACTGAACAAATTGTGTCGGATGCAAATGTTCCACCGCACGAAATAAAAACAGAAGTAAAAGAACTCAAATATTACTCTTCATATTGTTCTGAATCATGATTAATCCATTCTATATAATTATTCCTCTAGAATTACCAGAGACCATCGTGCGAAAAGAAACTTATAAAAAGAATGAAATCACTTTGTATTTCATTACAAAAAGTTGAAAGCATCTTAGTCGACTCTGCAAAAAAAGCACGAAATAAACTACAGAGGGAATGGCATAACTTTGAAAATGGGTAATTAATATGTTTCAGTTTATTATGATCTTTTAGTGGTGTACAGTAGAAAATATTTCATTATAATAATGAGAATTAATAATAACAACTAAATAGATTATTTAGAAAAATCATAATTTTATTATGATTCACAAAATACTTTTAGACGCAAATAATCAGCAATTTCCTTACATTATATTAATCTTATATTTATTAATTGATCTCTTCTTTATTTCATTATACTTCATTTGCTCTCTTGATCCTCTGAAAGGGTATGGACAAAAGCTAATTATCGCCTGTTTTACTTTTTTAATCTTTATTTTAACATTTTAATCATAACATGCATGTGATTAGATTTAGAGTTTATTTTAATGGTTTGTTTGATTAAGGTTTTTCATTTTACTTTCGATTTATTTGTCTGTATCCTTTAAACGCCAATCCTACAAATTGCCTAAAACACAGTCCTCCACAATTGCCTCTGAGAGGCATGGGTCCATGGTGAACATAATTTATAAGAATTAGTTACAGAATAAGTTTTGTATTGAGCCTGTATTTATGTTTTGTTACCATTGACTGTTTTCTGAATTCGTTTGAAGAATGATTTTGCGTTAACTTATGCCGATTTTGTTAGATTGATAATGTTTGCTTTAATCTGCGTATGCGGGATAATTACGTAAAGTTCCCATTGAAAGTACGCATGATCAGTGAGTATAACATAAAAGAGCGCGAACATTGTCATTGTAACAATCTATAAGACACGCAATCTCAGATTAATCGAATTCAGATGCTGAAAAAGGAGAGAATTACGTTCTCCAAAAGACCCTCGGCCCAAAAACTGTGTTGTAGCGTGGCGGATGAGGATCGGGAGGGAGCCGAAGCAGAGGATGGCGGCTCTAACCGCTGGCTCATGGGCTCGCAGGCCTGGCCCCAGCAGCAACTCTTGCTCTCGTCCCCGGATCGTGCCACTGCGTTACCGCACCCTACCCTATCCCCAACTGGCCCTCCAGAGCCTTGTGCAGAAGAAGTCCCAGGAGCGGCACCTGCAGATTCTCCTCAAACGGCGGCCCCCGAGAAAGCGTCCAACGGTTCCGACGACAAAGCGGCACCAGGATCAACGGAAGGTCACGCGGCGGGGTCGCCCAGCCCCAAGAAAATCGTCCCAAAGCAGGAACCGGTCGAGGATCACGAAGAGGAAACGCTCGCCAGTCGCAGATCAAGCAGAAAGGCCACTAAAAAGGAGAAAGAACGAAAACAAAATAGTTCCGAAGACGAAAGCGAAGAGGGTAGGCTATGTTAAAGAATAAGGTGTTTAATTAACATTCAAAGTTTCGATATTCGTTAAACCGCAGCTAGGGATTCATTAAAATTCCAATGACCTTAAAACTATAACCTGTGAGAAAAAATTCGAAACTTCAAAATTATCCATTCTTTGAATATATTAATGTAGTTCTAACATACATTTACATTCGAGTGAGTCGAAGAATTGATTCAATTCGTACTACATCGCAATTATCGTGTCCCGGTGCAGAACCTGCGAAAACAACGCGAGTCCTGCGAGCCCGAGGCATCTCGTCGTACACAGAGCAACTGTTCTCTGACGAGGAAAGCGAAGAGGATAAGTTGGACGGGTGGGCCGACATTGAGGCAATCTACGCGCCTGCCGGCTCACAGGTCGGTTCATCCACTCCTAACACTCCTACGAAAGCCCGAGACTCCTGCTACGACGATTCGGAAGAAGAGGACTCAGACCAAGATTGGATTCTACCTAGCTCTCGTAAAAGGAAAGGTAAACGTCCGTGTAAGTACATAAGACCTTTTTAATTGACAGCCTCATTCGATCTAACCTAGAAGTGTCAATTTTAACGCTCGTTCCCCTTGAACCCCTCCAGCGGCTAGTCGACGGCTAAAGTCATTCCAATACAAACTCCAAAATATCAAGGTCGACCAGACCGACGATCAATCGCCATCACAAGTCACAGATACCAAAGCTCAAGCAGGTCAAATCGTCAACGTAAATCCTAGATACCAATCTACCAGATCACGCGCCAAGTCACACCCCCAGTATAACAATGCTAGTGTAGTAAGCAGAAGTCGCAGGGTTCCTAGGATAGCGGCTGCGACCGCGAGCTCAGGCGTTCCGCCCTTAGTGCCTTTGAACTCCATAAAGAGCGAACCTCAGGATCCTAGTCTACATTCGGTTTTGGACATCAAGGATGAGGGTCCAATCTATGACTCCTCGTCGAATGCGAATCAAGTACAGCAGAACTACGTCGTGGTCACTAGCGGCCATGCACCCGTACCTAACTACTATGTAATGCAACAAAATCCTCCTGTAACCGCTGTTATGCAGCAGAGTCAGTTCATTCAGCCGACAACCTTCGTCTCTCAAGTAGTACCTCAGGTAAAAACCAGAAGATTATCGTACTAACTCACATTCAGTTATAATAAAATATACATTACACGGAGAGAAGTTTGAACCCTAAAGCTCGGTTCTACTAGTAGAACGCAAAATTTAAAAGCCAAGCATTGAAAATTAAGATAGCGCCATCTATAAACTCGGAGATAGCACTAAAATTTTCTTTTTATTAAAAATTATATTTCTGTTCCTAGCATATAGATTCTTGCTACTTAGAACGGTTTTTTCCCGTTCTACTTCTAATCGAAAAATCCGTCTGCATGTATATACCCCCCCCCCCCCACACACACACACTCATATGTATATATCTAAGTATATAAGCATATATAAGTATATAGAAACCGGCAAACACTGCTCAATGCTATAAACAGATTCTGCTATAGCTATGTAAACACTGCTCACTGCTGCAAGCAGCGCCTTCACTTTAGATTCTAGAACGGTAAAAAACCGTTCTAAGTAGAGTCAGTAGCTGAAATTTCAATGCTATAGCACTGAAATACGAACTTCTAGTATAGTAAACTTACGGGTGCAGTACCAACATAAAGTATGGTATCATTAGCACCTTAAATTTACGTACTAGACATAAAATAAAGCATTCTAACATCAGAAAATAGTATTCTAGCACTAGAAAACCAGGATTCTATTTCAAAGTAGTGCTGGTTTTTAACGTGCAAACTTCTCTCCGTGTATATAAAATCCCTTCCTTATACTTTTGCTTCGTTAGATGTGAAGCTAGTTGTATGTAAGTAAAGTAAACATAAACATGATGAGCGAGCATGCGCAAGACAGAAAACAAACCAAAAAGAATGTTAGAAAAACACTGTAGTTAAACTGAGTATGAGTCATAAAACGTTCTAAGGTCGTTCTGTAACGTTGTCTCCTTTTTGAGTTCGGTTTACACGCCAATATATTTATATTATGAGAATGTTATTTAATTAATATAAAACTTCATTTGAGCTTATATTATTAATTATAGACAGTTTCGGGAGACGGCTACTACGTGCAGCAAAATCCGTCGTCGAACTACATAGTACAGAACCCGGCCGGTTTGATAGCGACTACGGGGCCGCGACCGACTTTCATAGCCTCAAACGCCCAGCAAGTCGTTTACCAGCAGCAACAGCAACAACAACAAGTAGTAACGACCGCTGCCGGCTACGTACAATACGTCGCGGCGCCTCTTCAGTCAGGCTCTCAGCCTCGTATTATCAACACGACCACGCTCACGCCACCACGGCAAATTGCCTACAGGATGAGAACACCGACAAGCGTGCAAAACAACAGGATGCCGATTCCACCGAGGGCACCTTTCCCGCATACGAACGGTGCCGTCATCCGGAGTGCGCCGTTGGCCCCGGGCGTCCTGAGACCCGGACAAAGGCTACATCTGAAAGGACAAAAAAGTAGTCAGCCCAGACTCATAGCGCCTAGACAACCGGTAAGTACCTAAACGCATGAAAATAAAGATAAACAAGTCTATGACGAGAGATTCGATATTGCTAGAAGCGCACATGAATGAGCTTGTTTGTCGTGTACGTTTTCACGAAATTTTTCTTTTACAATGCAGCAACCGCCGCCGAAAAAGTTGGCGCCCAAAATCAAGCAAGTTCAAGGTGCTGCGAATACATCGAAGAGCAAGCCAACCACCACTTCTCTGATAGTGTTAAGCGACAGCGACGACGAGATCCAAATGATTGCCTCGCCGAAGAATAAGGCAGCATCTGCGCAGCCGAAGCAACAGGTGCAGCCGCAAAAAGAAGTTCAGACTCAATCGGTGCAACAGCAACAATTGAATAGACCGTCTATACCAGCCGAGCTGGTACAGCGCATGAGCGAGGGTTGCATTTCCCTTAGTCCGATAAGACCTGCGGCGCAACCGGCTGCTGCCTCTTCGAACACGCAGATTATCGTCGTCGTGAATGACACTGGAAGTCACTACGCCCTCGCGCTACCTAACGGCAGTAAACTCATACTGACACCGGAGCAGGTGGCACAGATCCGCGCCTCAAATGGCGGTAAACTTGTACTGTAAAGAGTTCTAATTCTGTTAGCCTGTTAATTGCGCTAGGCTCGAAAAAAGGGAGTGGCATTGCCTTTTTGATACATATGCTTCTTATAAAATTACTTTTACTCCTTTTTTAGTCGCCTGAACTGAAACTGACTCGAACATTTTTTTTTACCCTTTTCTTGAGTAACAAATAAGAAGTTTATTTTATGTCTTTAATAATTAGTTTATTTGAATGAAAATAATTATTATTTTCTCTAATCAGAAAGTTTTATTAAAATGATAAGCATGTATCCGATCTCATTATACGTATGAGACAGTAAAAGTTCCTTGCATATCTGCAATAAAGGTCTTCTTTTCGATTAAAAAAAGTAATTCCTAGTTAGCTACAAAAAAAATTATACTTTTAAACATGTATAAAATACGTGTATTTAAAAGAATTTTGTAGCGTTCTTATATTTTCAGAATGTCTAAACATTTTGAGGTTTTTCATTGCAATAACAAAAGAAAGTTCCATGCTGTATTACTCTTTAAATCAGATGGTATTGATAAATTTTTGAGTCATATTTAAGCCTTTTACTTATCATACGCATAAATATGTAAATAATATTTAATATGCATGTAGTTAGCATGAGGATTTCGCGAAAAAAATTAAAAATATTTTCAGTAAGGTAAAAGATTTAATTAAAATATTTAACTTTTTTTAAATCATGAGTATTGTGAAAAATTTTATGTTTGTTAAATTTTTTATGAAAGGAAGTGTTTATTTTGTTGCAATTTTTAATTTTTAATAAAGCATAATCTAATCAAGCTTTCATTTTTTTATGATATCCAATACTAATTTCAATGTTTCTAAATACAGTGTGTTAGAAAACAGCGGATGTAAATAGGATACAGAGAAATGTATACTTGTGAAATATTTTAGGTTATTATAAAGATTTTCAGTGAAATAAAATTCTGACGATCATTTAAACCTCATTGATAACATAATTTACAAAAATAATTATTTACGTATTGTATAAAAAATCTAAACGATTCGCTATGATGTCCATTACCGAATGTAGAATTAAGCATAGTATTAATAGTATAAGCTTGTTACAAAAGTATCAGAAAGTTCTGATATTTCAAAATATACTGTCCAATGGATAGTATATTTTAATTTTTATTGTGCATAATTACACATAATTATAATGATTTATTGCATACTATGTGTTGAATTTACAATTTGTGATGTGTATCCAAAAAGCCCAATTTAAATTTATTACATGTATCATCAAGATTATTATTAATAATATACATTAATTACATTTGCTTAACAACATAAATGTCTGTTCAGTGTTAAGCTATTTTTACCTGATATGAAAGCCATTGTAATAAATCAATTTATTAACATTTACAAATCTTTTTATAAATAAAAGTCCATAGAAGATATATTTCCATAAGGTGTATAAATTATTACAAACGTTAAATTTTCTATTTTTATTTGATAATTAACCTTCTGTTTCATTTTTCAATTTTTATTTTTATTCACTGTTTATTTAACATTAACGGATCTTTAAAAAGGGACAATAAAAAAATAAGTATTTTGTTATATATTAATTTATTAACCAAAGTTTGCGTAATAATCTAAGTAGTCAAAATTAATTAATATTTACATTTAGTACATTTTTATCATAGAAAATAAATGACAGTTTTACGGTTTTCTATTACTCATTAAGGTAACAAACATAAATGGATATATAATGACTATGGTTTGTATGAAAAAGTAGCTTTAAAAAAGTAATCACAGTATTGAGTTCTCGTAGGTACATATGCAGTGATTTACAAAACTATGAATTTGTACATAAAAAATATTTTCATAAAATTTAAACTTATGAATGTCATTTGATAAAGTTAATTAACTTGTAAGTTAGAAAGCGAGGAGGTATTGTGTCGTGCACAATCGATATCTTTTGACTAATTACTTATCAAACGAATTAGTTTATTTTCTTTTGTGGATGAACCATTTCTTTGTCGGCCGTTAAAAATTTTATCAGACGAATTCCATTGTACGGTGTATCACTGCCTGGTGGGTGAAGCCTCATCTATAACAATGTTGATAATATTTTAGAAAAAGATATAATTTATTTCACATTATTTTTAGTGACTTTTAAACATGCATTACGTACATTCAATAAAAAAATCGTTTTTTTTTCTACAAAATCGATTGACTAATATTCACAATCATTTGTAACAAGTTAGAGAAAGTTACATACCCATATTTTGTTGATTTTCAGTTGGAATATCTTATTGGAATAGAATATGTTGTGATATAAATTGAGAAACTACTTTACAGAGACAGACAAATAAACAGTACAATAAAACAAATAAGAAGTATTTCTTAAGCTCCAAACTAATGGATATTTAATATAGAAACACTCGTAAAGAAAATAGGTATAACTCATAGCATAAACTTATGATACGCACAAAGAGCTTTTTTACTAATATATCACAACAAGAGTTTGTATTATATTGCAGTGAATCTAAAGGATAATAATTAGAAACATTTAGGAAATTTTAGACACAAAAACTCCCCTTAACAATTACTTCCTACTTTTTCATTTTTTATGCTGTAAATACAGCATTTTTACAACAAAGTTCAATGTTATAATAATGTATCAAGTGTTTATTAATATAAATATCTGTTAAGGATTAATAAAGCATGGAGACATGAAAAGCATTGTTAATATAAGCTTATCCATCACCTAAATAAAGTTAAGGTTTCGTACATATATTTTAGAACAAATAATCATGCAGGTATATGATGAGGTTTGTAATACAGGTCCAAATTACACATAATAAATCTATATCATTGAAAAATATCTAATTTTATTGCTTCAATAGTATAAAGATACGTTTACAAAAAATTCTTTTGGTGATAAATACAAGCAATTCATATGATATATGTATATTTTATATATATATATAGAATTTTCGATGACGAGAATCTAAAGTGGGGTATCGCATTATTTTTATAATGATTCTTCCCTCCACAATAACGCTAATTATATAATACTTATGAGCTACTATACTGTGAATTATATTTTGAAATTGTTAGTAACTGATAACCACGATTCTGGTGGCAGTGCACCCCATTCATCGACTCCGCCCAATATTTACATTAAACTCGAATGACGGCATCGCGAGCGAGCCCCGAAGCGACGATTTGCATAGTACGCGCACGCGCGCGCAATTTGCACGCGAATGCGCATTTCCAAACGGTTAATTCGAAACTGTTAGAGAAATACCTCGAGGGATAAAAAGCTCTGCCCCGACGTACAACAAGCCCGAAGAGAAAAACACGATAATACCCGATTTCCCAGAATAATTGTCCATCTTCGGCAACCTTATTGCTCGCTCCTCGATTTCCAGCTGATCCTGCGGCGACGATCGCGCGCCTCCTCGCGGCTCAAACCCCCCCCCCCCCCCCGCGAACCGACGAAGGGATAATAAAATTGCGAAAAATCGTGCGTAACGCGGTAGGGAAGCACGCGGCAGTTAGATTCTCGTCATCCTATATATACGATATACATTGGCTAGTGACATCCCCGGCAATTGGCTGCGTGTAGATAAGGTTGGCTCCGTTGGATAAAAAAAAACACCCCCCTCGCCAATTGCCGCACTGGCCCGCGCGCGTAACATTAGTGGCGTATTCAGTGTGCGTGATAGCGGCATGTATATATATATATGTGTGTGTGTATGTATATATAGACATCGGTATACAGCGTGGTCCAGGCGTGCACGGGCGACGTGAGTAACGGGGTTCGTTGTTGGAGGGCGGGGGGTGGGAGGGTCGGGTAGAGGGCGTGGGTCGGGTGTGTCCGGCTCGCTGCGGCGGGCCGCTCTGTCGGCCTATTTGTCAGTGTATTCGTTGTCGACCGGCAATTGCTCGTCGCCGTCCACGTTCCTCAGTCGCTTCTGCAATTAAAGAGAAAAAAAAGTGCCAACACCCGACAGCAAATTGAGTGGCGATTATATCTGGCCGCTCTCGTACGCGGTGGACCAAGCCCCGCAAGCTCGCTCCTAGATGTACGCGCGAGCTTTTGAATCGGCCGCCTCCTTTGTCGGCGGCGGCGGAGCTTTGTCCGAATCGAGGGGACGGGAGGTTTTGTTCTTCTTTTTTTTTAAGGGGACGTTAATCAAGAGTTATAGTATTTATACGTATTGCGTTATACGAGGGCAAGCTGTTGAGGGAAAATGCACTTTGCTCCCATACCATATATATATAGAGTTTATTATCGCTTCGCTCGGCGCGAGCTTGCGAAATTGCAACGCTCCCTTTTGACACTTTGCCACGAAGAGAGTGTATTATAAATGCGATGATATATATTGCTTTAATTCGTAACGCTTGCTCCGCGAGCTTATTAATTCGCTTTGATATATTATAAAGGAAATTAATGTATTAATAGTAGCTGGCAAATGCGAGATAACGGGAGCAATTTTCTTGTTAAGCCATGATCAACGACTCCCGCGGGAAGAACGTAAGTACCGGCAAAGAGTGTCGTTCCCCTCGCGCGGTACTGCGCTGGGGAAAGAACCTCGCCCCGGCGGCCTTACCATGATCCTGTACTTCTCCTTGCAGGCGTACTCGCTCTCGTCGACGTCGTTGTAGCAGTCGCTCTTGTAGTCCTTGGGTATCGGGCCGCCCTCGAACTGGCAGAGCCGCGACAGGGGCTTGGCCTTCACGATCATCTTGTCGAAGCCCGTGGGCTTGTGGACCGGGCAGTAGAACACGTCCGGGGTGTTCTTGTCGAAGACGATCGACTTGCGCAGCATGTCCCCGGCCTCGGCCCTCGGCACCAGCAGCGACACCTGCAACAGCGGCCGGTCAGACGCCGGGGCACGCAACGCGCCCTTCCTCCACGCGTTGTACGCGCGCCGTTGTAAATACCGCACGGTTACGTGCACGCGTGTATACGCGCGACACGTATATCGCACGGCATCTCGTGCGCGCGCCTGATATATATAAGTGGCGGGAAGACTTCGGTCGGGATTCGCGATCTCCGCGCGAATCGCGGTACGTATCGCGCCGACGTGCCTGCCCGTTGGTATAAACAACGATTCGCGGCCGTTATCACAGCGTCAAACGCACGCCCGGGCGGAGAGGACACCGTGATTCGAGCCGGACACGTTCCAGCGGGGGCGCAATAGGCCAATGTGTGTGCGTAGACGGGTAGATAATGCGCGTGTGTAGATCGCGCGAGGAATCGGCGGATCGTTCGATCGCCGGCGACCGCGGATACGCATTATACTCACCGCTAGGACGGCCGCCAAACACGCGATCTGGTAGTGCCCTGCAACAGAAGGAAAACGTGAGAGCGCGCCAAGGCCGCGGCAGGTGGGAAAAGTGGGAAAAGCGCCGGCGGCGGTCGCTCGCTTCAAAAAAGGAAGGGGGCCCTCCTCTCCCCGCTCGAGGAGGCTCAATTGAGCCTCCGGCTTTATATATTGCCCGGCGCGCTGACCCACCTAAGGAGCGGCCAGCCCCACCGCCGCTTTCAACTCTAATATAATGCACGGCTGTCTACAATGCCCACCTATATACATGCCCGCGATAAAAGAGTTAATCGCGGGACGCGCTCGGGACGAGAGCTGCCGGCGTTTTATTGATTTACGAGAGCCGGAGAGCTTGAATGCAGCTAGTTTAGAGGGCCGGCAGCGAGGGCGAGAGGAGCCGTTGTACATGCGTATCGGGGAGGCGCGCCGAGTCGGCCGGCCGAGATCTCTATTTTTTTTTTATTTTTATTTCCTCGCTCCGAGGGCTTTCCCTCGTTACACGCGAGCCAAAGCGGTGGAAAGTCGCCGCGCGAGTGCCACTGCGATTGTTTTTCGCGCGATGTGTCTATATATACAACTCCGCGCGAGAGCGAGCGTACCGAGAGGCGAGAACAAAAAAAAAAAATAATGTACATCAATGGAAACGTACAATACGTCCGACGCGACGTAACGATCAATTGGGGAAGGCGGCTGAGGGGACCAACGGCCGCCTACACCTCCCCGGGGCACAGTCTGGGAAGCCGCGGCAATTGTCCGGCCCGATTATCGAATCAGCCGCGCGATTGTGCGCCACTTGAGCCCCGGCCGCCCCGGAAGGCCCTGCAGGTGCGTGGGAGACCGCCCGCCGCGAGATCCTCCAGGCGTTACGCGGCCGACGATCGCCGTCCGGCAAGTGGGCAACGGGGCCCACTCGCCCACGCACCGCGCGGCTCTGTGCCTTGGCCGTGTTTGGACACGCCGAAATCCCGCTCGCCGCGACCGGCATATAGGCCCTCCCGCGCCGTCGCGAGTATCGCAGGGCGGCAGGATGTACGTACACCGCGGTTATGTACGCATTGCCTCGGGGGGGTGTACGTATATATACTGCTACTTTCTTCCGTCGAATCGCCCGGTAATCGAGGCGGGGATTACCCGCCGCCCGTAAAAGGACACTTTCCTCGCGGACGCACCGGATCGATCTCCTCGTGGTTATACCTGCGTTTACCGTTCGTTTTTTTTTTTTGCAGGCCCCTTTAACGCGCGCTTTCCTTTTCACCGGCGCACTCCTGGATTCTGCGCACGCTTGACCCACGGACCGATTACCTTTTACTCTCGGCTGGCTATCGTGCCGCTCGGTCGAGCGATATATACTCCTATTGTAAAAACGCCAGGCTCGCGCAGTCATTCCACTCTTATAGATAGTGCGGCCAAATACTTCGTACACGTGTCAAAGCGTGCGAGACGCTGTACTCGTTAAACGTTAAATACTTCTATGTCAATATGATAAACTATGTGTCTAATAAAAATGTTGACAGGCAATGAATTTCACGATCCCTATCACAAGCTTTATCCTGCAATGGATAAACTCTTACTTCGAATATTAACATCAGAATTTAATCCTTTTTAATTATCTCTTAATTCTCTTAATTAGATCCTTTGGCACTTTACCAAATTCATCCTGTTGGCAAATACATTTTTGCAATAATTTTAAAATGTCAGATAGAAATCGGTATGTATACCGGATAGATATCGGTATCAACGCAAGAGAATGACACTACTGCGTTGGTATTACACCGTAAGGGCCCAGACAAAAAGGTTCTCCGATCGTTCAGCTGATCATTGAAATCCGTTACATCACAAGGGACAGTAGGCCTTACGAAAGCTCTCTTTTTTTTCTCAAGCGCGCCAGGATGGCATTGACCTCGTTAAGGCGTTTTATGCAAATTCGAAGATGATCTCAGGTGCGCGGAGAAGAAAAGAAAAAGCAAGTAAGGACACGGGCGCGCGCGCGCGCGCGGCTTCGCGTGGGCCGTACATCTTGTGGCGCTGGCTCACAATGCGGATGATATCCGGCCGCGGCGCTCCATCAAAAAAAGGAAAAATAAAAAAGGAGCACAAAAGGAGCCCCCGGGACTCCTCGGCGCCCCCGCTCCCACCGCCCCGCTTACCCCGTCCACGTGGGGGGACTACACCGGGGTGCGTGCACGCGTATACTCACTCATGGCTGGGCTCTGGTGCGCTGGGGTCTGTGTCTCGACGACGACGACGACGAGGAGGAGGAGGAGGGGCTCTCGACCTCGCGCGACGGCCTCCGCTGCTCGACTGCCTGTCCGGCCCTCGCTCGGGGGGGCCCGTTAGCCGCGCGGCCGGTGGGGGCGCTGCTCGCGGCGCGACCTCGTCCCGCTGCGTTTACTCCCCGGGAGGACGTTGTGTTGTGCTCGGCTCCCGCGGTCTGATATCCGAAAGGCCGCCCGCGGGCATCTTTTATATCCGGCCGCGGCTCCGTGACTCCGTGCCGATCGGCCCGCGCGGCCCGTTATACGTGCGCGCGGCCGGCCGCCCATCTCATAATATTTGCCGATCGCGACGCGCCCCGGTGCGCCCGCCTCCTCGGCACCTCGGGGGCCCCCCGCCTCCGAGCCGATTCGCCAAACTCGCCGAGGCGACTTGAACAAACTGTTGACGCCGCGCTTTTTTTCACGACTCTGCGAGCTTTTTATGGCGTTATAGGCCAACGTAGCACGCACAACGCGTGTTATGCTTTATATCGTTGCGAGGGCACCTCCAGACCTCTGCGCGCTGATTCTTCAATTTTCTGTAGTCTCCGCTTTTTACGGCTGCGGTATTGACGTATAATATCGAATGTCCTACTCATCGAAATCCTAACCACTTATTACACTATACAGTCACAAAATTATTCGAGTTGAGCTTGCACAGTTAATCGGCCAAATAATGAACAAATTAGATACTGTCAGAAAAATGCCCAACTATGATCGTATCGTGAAAATTAAAGCAACACTCATGCTAGCTATTAGGTTCAAAACTATAACAATGCTTTCAAATTAAAAATAAAACATTGAATTCTAGTCATATTATAAATTAGGTAATCTCTATTGGAATTTTGATTCTATGCTATCTTCCTCCCTTCTATAAACTTTTTAAACATCTGATTATAAAGTTACAAAATTGTTGATGCGAGTTATTTTTAATCAGATTGGCAAGATAGGATCATGAAAGTATAACGATCATATTTGTTTACTGTTGTGGGTTATCACTATAATGTAGACTTTCATTTAATGTCATGCATAACTGCCGCAAAATTAGGTAATTATATATCAACACTGTTTTAAATCTAAACAAATTTATCATTAATGCCCGATAATTTAACCATGTTAGAATTGACTCGTGAATTAATAATTTAATCAAAATGTTACAAGAAAAGTGCATTTCTACAAGTACTAAAATATAGGATAACATAAAAAAATTTTGCTATTTTCATTAGAATTTAACGCCACTTCGATTCCATTTCGATCACTGCACAAACAATCCAATATGTATACAAGCTAAATTTATTTAAAATTTTAATAATCCAACATTATTCTAAATAAAAACTGAATTCGTTGTTTTTTTTATATTGATGTTAATTAACCACTCCAAAAGTTATAGCTATGTAATACCATTATTTAAGAACTAGCGATTTTCGATCTTTTCAAATTGTTACAATTGTTACAACACTAAATTTTATATTTTACTTTGCATCTTTAGCGGTCATATGCAACAGGTTTGCGGGACGTGCAAAGTTCGCGCATCACGGATTGGCGCGAGAATTCAAATTTAAGAAAATGGGATGGGTTACCGAAAAGGTGGGAGGTGGACTCCGATTCGGAAAAGGTGCTAAAATACAAATTTAATTTTTAAAAATGAAATTTACTATTTTTTTTTATTTTATATATTTGTATAACTTTTATATTATGTACAAAGTTTTAAATATTAAATTTTAATATATTTATAATAATAGTCAATACCTTAAACTTAATTATGATCATATGTCATTTCTTTGTTCCTCGATTTGTTCTTTTTGAATAATGCTTTTTTGATTATCTAGCTCTTCTTGATTTTCAGACTTTTTAATATCAACTTCAGTTTTACTCGCTTGACTTTCTACCTTTTCTACCTCTTCTTTTCTTTGATCCTCATCTTCCTCAGAGTCACTTTCAGAAGGAGGAAAATCTGGCATTGCTAAAATTTAAAATAAATAACTAATTATTAATCATATATCACATGTTGTACCAAATAAGAAAACATTTAATAACCTAGCCTAATTTCCCTTTCTTCTCTTGCTTTAGCTAAAAAGTTATCTTGAGCAGCAATAATTTCTTCACTACTTTTACAGGCTGCATAACTTTCTAATAATTCAGCATTAAGTTCTAAGAAGGAATGACCCCATGAAAATTTATTAAGATAAAGTTGTGCTTCTTCTGAAAATCCTGTTATAATAAGGGTAGCTGCAATTGCTTCAACACAACTTAGTTGACATGGTTTTCCATAATTGATTGGATTTGCAGCAACAAGGAATGGTAATAATCTTGGATTAGGTGTTCTCATTCTGTTAAATGGTGTTTCATCTAATTTAGCCCAACTGCAATCAACGACAGCACAGCCACTATTTTTTATAATTTCCCTATCTACTGGACTAACACACTAAAAAATAAATATGTATAGAATTAATATAAAATTATTTTATTTATCATTAATTTATTAATTTCAATGTTTAATTTTTAATTTAATTTTAATTTAACCTTAGTCCCCACAGGTGTTAAAACCAGACCAGGAAATTTTGTACTAAGTTTTAGGGTTTTTATTAATCTGTGTCGAGCAAGCTTTCTACCAGAACATTTTTTAGGGTCACATTGTCCAAGATCCCACATAGCTACAGGAAATTCTATTGGCCATTCTTCCTCTGATTCTAGGATTAATAAAAATACAGAGTTTTTAAATCACTATTAAATTAAACTTTCAGATGTTAGTATATAATATTGTTGTTACCTGATTCTTCTTTATCAGATTTATCTCTTTCTTGTCGATATCTTTCCTCTTTCCCTAGAACATGACGTTTCCTTCTATCCGACAATCTATTTTTAGTTTTTCCTTTTGCAGACATTGAGCTTTTAAATGTTATTGCTGAAAAATGTTTTACATGTGAATATTTTTAGTTAAAAGTAATTAAATTAAATAAGAGGTTAAATACATTTTCAATTTGAAGGTTACCTTATGCAGATTTAAAAATGATTTGTAGTTGTTGTATTTTTTATTTTTTTAGATTATCGCTTTATTTAATTATAAATATTCCTGCATTCAATTTATGTTCTTACTATGAATTTAGAACTTTTCTTTCTGCCCAAGGCAAATTGCAGCGTGCACCAGAGTCAACTTTCATAAGATGACCTGCAGTCTGGGGATGGGGCCCTTAGATCTGGAGACTGAAAGTTGCTACTTGCGACGAGTAATCAATTTTCGAGTGTTGCAATTAGATAAAAACAGCAAGATCTAAGGCCGATCTTCGTTTATATAAATTCACTAATACTGCAGTTGCCTAACATGCATAAATGCCTATGCCCAATATGAGAAGACATCCGAGTGTTGTCGAGATCATACGGTAATGTTTACATGTGAATTTAACCTTGTCGGAGGTAATGCAGGAATAATGCTTGGTCGGTAAGAACAGCAAATATCGAGTTCGCCATATGAGTGGGCGGGTGACGAATGCTGTTTTTCCAGCGGCTAACATATAAGCAGAATTTAAAAAGTTAATATATAAAGCATAAGATATTAAACATTTATAAGAGAATGATTTGATATTTATCAAAACTCTATACACTTGTTAACTACGCTCGAAAATGCACTTCTGCATCTCTGTTTTATCGACTCATCCTTGCTCTTAAATTCTTGATGCTTCTCTGCTGTGCTTTCATCTATGTACTTCTATTTTACAGCTTCATGAGTCAATCTCAGTTTGTGAAATTGAAATTACTGGTTAGATCATCAATTTATCTAAAATTTTATATTTCCAATGTTAACTCACAACAAAAGAGCTTTAAATATTGTTTCGATTATTTTCAAGTTAATATTCAAATTCATAATGTTACAAAAATTTTAAATGTATTTAAAATGTTTAAGTATCGATTAGTAAAATTAGACATGGAAAAATGGTCTTGAGGCAACGACCTTTTATAGTTAAATCTATAGTAAATATGTCGGTCAACACCATGGGGGACATTAAATTCTCGACTTTTTTCGAATTCGCCATAAAATATTGATTGTTTCAATTTAAAAAATCGGTAAAGCGAATTTTAAGATCACTGTCAAATTGGAAACCTACAACTTTTACCCATGTCACTTTTTCTCTGTTGAGTAGTATCATCTTCTGTTTGTTTACTTTTTTTTATTATTTATTTCATTGAAAATTCAGGACAGCTCGAAATATTTTCATTTGTCGGAAAAGGATTTTTCTATGAGTGTGCAGTTAATTGTGTTTTTTATATTTTAGCAGACAATTTGCCAATATTACTGATTAGAATTAAAATATTGTTTCTCATTATGCTAAAGCAAGTCGCGGCTCGAGTCTCAGCGAACTTTTAAGATATACGAGAACAGCAATTTAGTCGACCTAAGAGTAGGTCAATCGG
Organism: Sycophaga agraensis; assembly: GCA_018906755.1. Taxonomy (NCBI): domain Eukaryota; kingdom Metazoa; phylum Arthropoda; class Insecta; order Hymenoptera; family Pteromalidae; genus Sycophaga; species Sycophaga agraensis. The sequence goes on from JACCIE010000004.1 coordinate 4,576,446, forward strand.
CACAGTTTATCACGATCACTTTATCAAGTCATAACAACTGTAGAGGCGAGGAGGAAGCAACGAACGAACGAAAGCTTTAGAATTTGCGCATAGACTGCCACTGCTCGAGTTCATTACTTGAGTGTCACCAGAACATAAGCGACGTTACCGTTCACGTTACATCCAATTGACATGCAATAATTGCGATTGCCTTGCAAGTTGTGTTTATTCAAAACGGACGTGTAATTTACAATACCGCGGATGAAAAAGGCCTTATAGTTTGCACCCTTTGGAAGCCTTTAAGAAAGTGTGCTGAGCATTCGCTTATCGCACGCATGACGTATCCGCGCTCGCCTCGCGCTTTCATCGGTATAACCCCTCTCTCGAAGCGGGGACTTGTATAAATGCGCAATCACCATCGACTCGAGCAGTAGCTCGGTTTTGTATTGCAATTTTCGAGTACATCGTTGTCACTTGTCATTGTTTACTCAACTCAACGCCATGAGTAAGTTGGGTAGTTATTATGGATTGGGATATTAACGAGGTGTTTCATTTGGGATAGTTGATATCCGTACGGCAGTCGCAAATGTTTCATAAATTTTTATCTAATATTTCTTATACCTCATCTGAGTTCCTTAAAGTATGATTTTATGGTTTCGATTGCTAAGGCACATAACATGCTATCAAGTGAATTGGGATGGTCAGCGCAATGAATTCGGAATCGTTTATTTCTTGTTAGTAAACAGATGAAATAAATTGTTTGCAAGCACAACCATATTTAGATATGGTAAATATAAAAAGCTATCAATAATAGATGAATAGATGATAGATATTTGTCAAGTTAGTGTCTCAAATAAAAATTGAAATTACACTTTATCAACATATTTATGTATTTTACGGATATAGATTATGAGGCGATTAAATTTGTATTATGCTCGTTCATGCACAGATACTACCAACGACACATTTTTCTGCTTCAATTTATGATTGAGTCTCAGAATTTTCCAGTATTCTCCCAGCAATAATTGGTCCTTATTATTCCTGCATTTATTCGATCTAATTAATTCAAATATTTCCTTCAATTGAATTCAGACTCAGGTTATAATAAAACCTGAATTGCAAAATAAATTCAGTGTCTTACAGATTTTTATTTAAACTCACAGTACATCTCTGAAACAGAAATTAAATGCCAGCAGTATCACATGAAATTATAGTTGCAGAGTCAGCGGAAAAAAATAAAATTGGCCAAGAAAATGAAAGGCGAGCCCCAGAGGAATTGGCGAGTCTATCGGGCAAGAACATTCTCATCACCGGCGGAGCATCTGGCCTTGGCTACGCCTTCCTCAGCAGCTTTCTACACTGCGGGGCTCATGTAAGCTTACGCTCGCCTTCAATCCTATACGCTAACAAATAACGACCAGGTGCTGATTGACCCCACAGAAAGTCTGCTTTGTGGATGTGGACGAGTCGACCGGACGACATGTCGCGATAGGCCTGGACAAGTCTCACGGGCCAGGACGTGCCACATTTCCTCCACTGCCGATGTCTCCAAAAGTCAGGAGATTTCCGGTAAGTGATGGATGAAAGTATGATCTAGAAGATGTCTCATTCTTACTCTTTTCGTGTTCGCAGTGGCCTTTGCAGAGGCCGTCAAACTCATGGGTAGCCTCGACATCGTAGTCAACAATGCCGGCATCCTCGACGAGCGTAGGTGGGAGCGAGAAATAGCCATCAACATGGTCAGCTGAATTACTCGTTTGATAAACCAGTATAAAATGCTTCACTTTTAAGATTTATGAGCTTTAGCATAATTATTATCTACTTGAAAAGCACCTATAGAATTATAATTTTTTAAAGGATACTTTATTATGACACGTTGCTTTTTCCTTGCGGGGAATCAAATTTTATTTAATTTGCATTCATGTTTCAAAAAAAATGTACGTTGTGCATGAAATAACATACAATATTAACAGATTGATCGGTATAACAGGGAGGGATGATATCAGTGGCGATGCTGTCGATGAAGCACATGGGCCGAGACTCGGGTGGCCGAGGCGGCCTCCTGGTGAACGTTGCCGAGCACGTGGACGTCCGCCGCACTGCCCAGCTACCCGTGTACAGCGCGACGAAGCAGGCGGTGATAGGCCTCTCGCAATCCTTGGCGGTAAGTCGCGAGGCTTGATATAACGACCGGCTGCACTCACGGCGGTTATGTACTCGCAGGCGCCGTGCAACGCACAGCGGACGGGCGTCCGCGTGGTGACGCTTTGCCCGGGCCTCACGGAGACGCCCCTCACGGTCGACAGCCCCAACAAGCTCCTCTCGCGGGTCATGAAAGCGGACTTCGTCAAGAATCTCGACCAGATTGCGATACAGACGTAAGTCTACAGCGTCCCTGACGGCGAGTCTCGTTAACCAACGTTATGCTTGTGCCATCCGCAGGCCCTACGTGGTAGCCCAGGGCCTCCTCTCGATTCTCTCCGTCGCCAAGACGGGTAGCATTTGGGTTATTGAGAGTGGACGTCCGCCCCGGGAAGTATGCCTCCCGGAGAGCCGTACTCTCCGACGCGTTTATAAGAACAACGTTGTCAAGGAGGAAACGACAAAGGTAGATGAGCCTGAAGGTCGTCCTATACGCGAGGTCTGCGACAACACCCGGACAGGCCTCGCAAGCTGTGCTTGAGGCGGGCTACTCTGTGAATAGGATATATTTCATAAGCGTATTTTAATTAATTGGCGATCACTTGATCATAATTCATGAATTAAATTACATAATATAAACATTTTTTGTTAATCATAATTTGAGTACGAGTCTTTTGTACCTTCTCTTTTTATACAGTTGTTGATTGCATATTTTTTCTTGAAAGCTCGTAAGACAAATATATATTTTAAGTTGTAATTTCTAATTATGATAATAAATTTTTTATTTAATTTCAATTTTACTAAGAATTACCTTTATTTAATTATTTGACAATGAAAAGCATCTAATAATTAATAACAATAATTAGTAATAATCAATAACAATCTCAATATTTAATCCATACATATCTGCGTCATAATAATAAATCTATTTTTCAAGCAATTTTTAAACAACTTAGAATATTTTGATTTGTTAAATTGAGAAATGTTATGTATTAATACGACTATTTATGGAGATTAGATTGCAGTATTCCTTATATTTCTAAAAATCATTCTATAATTTTACAAGTATCAGCTGATTCCTCGGATTTAATAGCATCAATCTTTTGCAAACTCATACTATTTATGTTTTTACAGTTTTTTTGAAATAATTATACTATATTTATATCAACTGACGCTTCAATTTTCTAAAGCCATATTGATACAGAACATATTTCTTTGCTTTAAGTTTATGTAAAAAATACAAAAGATTCAATAATTTTTTTGTTCCTATATTTAGATTGATAATCAATAATTGGTTAATTAAAAAATGTTATTTAATTAATCTGAGTTATATTTACATTTTTTTTATAATAATTTGCAGTTTTTGTATTAAAATGAGCTTAAACTTCATGTACGTGTAGGGTTTGGATTCAGATGCAATTTTGACTACAATAAGTTTAATTGCAATGGTTACAACTATCACGACCAAGTTGATTTCTAATCCATCTTTCTACACGAAATTAATGATAACAATTAAGCTTACAAGGCTCTTATACTGCATGACAAACAATACTGCTAAAAACTTTTTATTTAGTAGTCAGCAGATAAAAAACTAATTTTATTGCGAAAATATGGATGAATTGCAAAAAGATAAATATATAATATCTATCACGATGAGAAAAAATAATTTATAGTAAATCTAAAAACAAAAATAGAAACTTGCATATTGGGAATAGAACCGAGTAGAAAATGTACTCTTCATGCTAAGGCTGTAAAACAACCTAAAAAGTGATCCACTACCACACATTATTGTTGATATTAGATTTATCTTTTCCTTGCACTGGAAATTTTTTATTTCTGATAATACTTGCAACCCGCTGTATCATAGAATATATAAGACCTGGAGCCCTTAATCGCATGATGCTATTTCTAATTAGATGAATTGTTAACCAAAATGAACACGTCTTTGTATGAAAATGCATAGACTGAGAAAAAGAGATTCTGCTAGAGACGATAAGCTGCGATAAGGGGTCAAAGTGTAAGCGACAGACGGGCTTCGACGGCAGTCGGCGGTATCTTGCGGCACGATGCAGATCAAGAACAAGCGCGCCCTAATCCTAGGAGCCTCGAGCGGCCTCGGGGTCGCCTTTAGCAAGGAGCTCCTGCGCAACGGGGCCGCAGTAAGCCCACGTTTTTCCCAACCGCGAGGCCGATAATGGACGACTGTAGTGCTCCTGTTCCAGCGGGTGCTGATGGTCGACGTGGACCAGCCGACGGCCCAGGTGCAGGCGGAGCGCCTGAACGGCGAGTTCGGCCAGGAGCGCGTGAGCTTCGTCTCGTGCCGGTCAACGCGCGGTCCCGACTTGGACGGTGGGTGATGCGGGCCGCCAGCCGCTGGGAGGCTATCACGCTCTGGTGCTTTCAGGATGCCTCAAGGAGGCAGTGCGCACCCTCGGCGGCCTGGACATCGTCGTTAACTGCGTCGCCCTCATCGACGAGGTCGACTTCCAGCGGGCAATCGAGACCAACGTTGTGAGTAGAGTGTAGTCGTGGCCCCTGGCTATTTTCGACCACTAACAGCCCCGCTCCTCCACGCAGACGGCCGTTTTCCGCGCCAGTATGATGGCCATCCAGCAAATGGGCAAGGATGCTGGAAGCAGGGGCGGCGTTATTGTCAACGTTGCCTCGGTTCTCGGCCTCGAAGCCTTTCCCAATCTACCAGTCTTCTCGTCCATCAATCATGCCGTTATTTCTTTCAGCCGCTCTTTCTCGGTAAAACTCGAAATAGCTGCGTTAATTGTTTTTAAAAAAAACTTCTATTTGATAAGTCGTGCTCTTAGATCAATAAATAACTGAGTACAAGCGCGTATTCAAATATTGACTAGTTGATTGTAACAATCAGGTATTTTTAAACCGATGACATACATTCCTTTAGAATTTTTCATTTTTTACAACGTTGTTTTTCTTAGTTTCCAATAAATAAAACGTGACAATATATTTCCTAGAGAACTATTTACACAATAATTGTATATACATTTATCAAAGATACGTTAACGTTTAATGTTAGCAAAAACTTTTTTGCACCGCGACTAGCAACCTTATCACTACCAGCGAACGGGGGTACGAGTTATCGTTCTCTGTCCGGGATTGACCGAGTCACCCATTCTGGAAAATCTCAAGAGCAAGACTTTTGTTCCGCAGCCCGAGGAGCTCGCCGAAGCCATGCAACTACTCCGTCCCCAACGGTAACTTTCTAACTAACCGAAACAAGAGCCCGTTCATATAATGTTTTGTTTTGTAGCGTGGAAAATGTCGCGCACGCCCTTGTCTACGTGATAAGATGTGCCCATAACGGTAGTGTTTGGATTACCGAGAATGGACAGCCCGTCTACGAGATACAGTTGCCAAATACTCTACCATCAAAGGACGACTATTAAAGGCCAACCATTCGATGTTTTCAATTTCCTTTCATTGATATAAAAGCTGTAATGGCAACGTCATAGATTTCCATTTATATCAGATTTAAACGCAGGAGCCTACGTTACCTGTATTTCTAACATGCGTAAAGTCAAAATGAATGAATCAACAAACTGTTTCTTCACTATAATTCTTGTAACTCATAGACAATTTTGTGTTATCCAATAGTGATTTAGGCTTAATAAAAATATCAACGCATTATTTTAATTTGTTTGTACTAAGTTTATTTGACAAATAAAAAGTATTCAATACAAATCAATTGTAAACAGTATATCTTATATTACACGAACGTGTTACAAGACAATGTCCATCTTTCTGTAGCCATCATCCTAAAAAAAAGATCCTCTCTCCCTGCGCGCTGTTCATACCTTTTCGCTTTCATAATCTTCCTAAATAATAATAATAATAATGTCTCGCGCACTCACGCACACCTCTTCAAGTGCTTCGATACATTTTCGTCCCTTTTCGTCTTAAGCACGCACTATAACAAATTGATATGATAAAAATTTATCTTTTACTATTACTTTCTTTTTTCACTTTATTAGTAGTCCTTTTTGAAGTTTGTATCGCCCGTTGCATCGCCGAATGTAATAAACGGTATAAAAATAAGAGTGTTTAAAACGGACGATTCATTCTCATAAGTATTAAGCGCGCATGCGTCTGTTGCCGAGATTATATTTTTTTCACTTAAAATAATATTAAAAATTAAAAAAGGATTAAAGCAAAAGTCACAAACTAAAATTATTTTATCGCTTAGTTATTTTACGGAAAATGCCCTTATGTTCGCCCTGAGGTCGCTTTAAAAACATTCATAAATGGACTATTTCCGGAGTTTCTTGTCGGGAGAGAGGCACACGATGAAATATATATATATACATTACATATATATGTGTGACAGTTAACTGGGTGGGGGAGATTTGTTTATTTACTTTTTTAGAACTTATGAACTGCAGTCGCTGCTTAAATCTGAAGATTTTATAAGTATTATATGTGTATAAAAAAGAGTTAACTTGCTGGTTTTAAGAATTTTGCCTCCTCTCTTAGCAGTTCCGAGTTACAAAATGAAAAAAAAGAATAATATTATAAATGCCACAATAAAACAACGTATTCTAGAGTTTATACAAATTCAGTATTTTTTTGTATATTTTTTTTATCGCCCTGAAGCCATGTATGCTTTCATTAATTGAATTTTATCTTACGTAGATGATTGCACGCTCATTCTTTCATACCTTTTGTTAGAATGTATTATTTCACATTTAATTTTACTAAGGTTCGTAAACTTTGAAGGTTTTTTTATTCTTTTTTATCATCAGGGCTACTTACTGAACTAACGATTCTAGTATATTTCTACAAATAGAAGGGTTTTATATTCAGTATATTAGCTTAAGAGATTTTCGCACATTCCTGTTCTACGGATTTTACAACGTGTATCATTTACATTTAAATATTTAATATAATGCATTGCCGACTAAAATTAGAAATTGCAACAAGTGACTGTGAATATCTAAGATTCGAAAATAAAAAAATCAGTAAAACAGGCAATTGCGTTACATCCCGTTTAAGAGTCTGAGAAAGGTTACGTTCTGCTAACTATTCATAATTAATATTTATTAAATCGTAATAATAAATGATGCTGCACTCGTGTGCAGTCAGCAGTCAAAGTGTTGATGGTTCTAAGATTTGAAAGAAAGATTAGTTATTGCTTATTTACAAAGATTTTTTTGCAACTCTATCTCGCTTTCTTCGTGTCTTTTAAGTTTCAATTTTAATTTTGCTCCTCTTGTTTGCACGAACAATGCGTAAATAGTGTCTTGGATTACTTTCATCCGAAATAGCAAATCTTTTTGAACCTGCCTATGTTCGTCTTGTAGATACACATCAAGAGTGGATATGTTTTTTCGTGGGTTAATTTAAAAACATACATCTACTCTCCCTCAAGCAATAAAAGTACCAAGAAATTATTTGCATCGAGTAGTTTCAAAAATTAATTGTAAAAGTATGTCTTTGTAGCTGATTAATATTTACAGCTCTTAAATTTGTCAAAGATTCTAATATACAGGGGACAATAAAATTATAATTAAATAGCTAGTTAAAGAAATTATATATAATTTACAAAGTTTTTCGATTTTAAATATCGATTACAAATATCAGCCTTATTTATTTGAAAAAAGTTGATATATAATTACGATAATTTTTTCTCTTATTCATTAGTAATATCTAAAAAATACACACAATTTAAGGAGTTAATGTTATAATTAGGCAATTAAGCACGCTATTGTGACATACGTACAAAAATTTTTAAAACCACTCATACCGGACGAACCGAAGACAATAATTAAGAACAAAACATGGATATTCGATGATTGAACAAAGTTGGATCCCTTTTATAAAACGTTATTTTGATTTCTTTGAAGAACGATTCGTTTAGATATTTTACATCTTTTATGCAGCACATCGTGACGGTATCCACTCGGATATGTTTCTCAATACGAATCTTCTTTTCTTGCTTCTTGTTTTTTCAGTTTGAATGTTCATTATAATCCAAGGGTATCGATTTCTTAAAAAAAATTACAAACGTATCTTTGGCTCCCCTCTTTATACTCTTTACAGATATTTAATAAGATTGCTCAGCATTTTCGTGTACACTGGAAACAGAAAAATTGACTTATTATTATTAACATTTTGAAGAAACGTCGATATCATTTTAAAATAATAAATATAAAAGCTTCAATTCAGTATCTAAATGCCTAGATTTATATTTTCCTAAATATACAACATTTCATTATGTTTATTATAATACTTAAACACGAAAATAGTTGTAATGTTTCCTAAAAAACTGCGTTGTTCTTTACATGATACTTAATATTAATTTATATTACATACCTGTTTAATAAAAAGAAATTATTGTATAATCTTAACTATTATGCAACGTGAAAGAACTACGATTCTTGTAAATATGTATGATTGATGAAATGTAAAACCAACAAACTGTTGAATATTGGATTTATACCCAAAAAAGTCGGTAAAGTTTTACAAATAAGTAATCTGAATATTTAAATTCGAAACTATGCTTTCTACTGTCTCAAATCCACGCATGTATTAAATAATTATTAACAGTGTTAATAGTGTGTTGTCGCATTTCGATGGCCATAAAACAGGAGCATGTTGTTAGTTTATCCAAAGCAAGCAGGACTGGTAGTAGGCGTGTGCATGACGATAGTAAACGTCTTTGTAGGATGATTAGTGATTTTTTGTTACCTCTCAAATAGAACAACAAAATCACTAGTCTTCCAGACAACAACGCTCAAAATTTTCGATTTTGATTACTTCGATGAACGGGAGGACGATAAGCCCAAGTATTTCTTCTTATTTTGCTTTTATCTTCTCTCGCAAATTCGTACGTTATAACAGTTAGTTTATCAATAGAATATTAGTAGTATGAGTGAATGATTATGGTAACCAATGAAAGTCAAAAGATTGCTGCACATGCGCGCGTTCACGCATATTTTTTTATTTTAATCATTTGCATTCTTTGACTTTCATTTAACATTTATCTGTTAGTACACATATAATATTTGTTTGATGTTTTAACATGACATTATATAATACACATATTTCTAAAACTAGCATTAACCAAAGCAGCTTATGTTAATATACATGTAATAGTTGTTAAAAATTTTCTTTTAATTGATAATGTCCATACAAAATTAGTTTCGTGCAGGATTGAAATGAACATCAAAGTTGTTAATGAATGGTTCCAGTAAATGCTATATTATGTCAGAATATTATTCAAGTGATAAGCTGGATTATAAGCGTTTATAAATATACTATTCATTGGTATAATTAATCTTGTATAAGTTAGTGATTAATGTAGGTATAAAAAAATATGACCAGTTGAGTATTTTTCTTTCGCGACTAGAATCTGCAAGATTTTCTATAATTCTGACAAACTGCAAGCATTGTGACATCAATGTTTCAGCAACTCATCAATAATACTAGCAACATTAATGGGGGAAATCTCATTAAATATGATTCTTAAAAACTAAATTTTATAAAAAAGTTAAAAGCGCTTTCAAGAATCAAAAAACGTTAAGCTAAGTTATGAATTATTCGATTCGTACAAAATAACATAATATCTAGATTGACAGATCGTCACGATACATGGAGTTGTTTCTAAATATATACCGAAACATTCAATGTTGAAATGGAGTTTTCATAAACTTATGAATAATACATAAGAATAAATTTAAAAAATGCATTTTTAAGACAACTATTTTTATCTATTTCTGTGACACAATGAGGAATAAGAAAAACGCAGTTTTCTCTAGTTGGAAATCATTAAAGAAAATTCTAATATTGTAAAAGCTTTTCAATAGCGAGAAACGACATAATGAAAAAAAAATCTGATAAAGTTATAAAGGTTTGTTGTAATTTAAGGAAGAGATATTTCTCATGAGCAATTTCCTATTTGAATTACCTTTGTTGCAAGAGGAACTGCGCCATTTGTATTTGACTGGGCATGCCGGTGATGGTAATAATACGGTCATTGCTGCCGGGCAGGGGTAGGTCTATGGTGATGCCAGCACGGCTGTCGGATCTGATTTTGCGGATTCTCGCGCCACCCTTGCCTATAATGGCTCCTGCGAGCTGTGGGAACGAGGATCAAAAGACTTTAGTAGAACAAGGAGCAAGGGAAAAGTGGCAAAGAGCGGCAGATAGGCGTTTTAGTACTAACGTCTTTCGGGATGGTGACTTGGGTGCTCGAGACGTTTCCGCCAACTCCGCCAACGCCGCCTCCCTGATTGCCGCCGTTATTTCCTCCGCCCATGGGTGGACTGCCCATACCGGCGTTTCCGCCGGCGCCGCCGCCACCGCCGCCCATGCCGTTGGCATTGTTGCCCTGCATGCCGCCTCCCCAGTTGTTACCTACAAAAACCGTCATCGGCCCCTGAGTACACTAAGCAAGACGCCGGGGATTCGCGGGCGGACGAGACTCTCCTCCGAGGGCAAAAAGGCAAAAAAAAAAAAAAGTAAAAGGAAAACAAAGCCAGCGGGGGGGGGAGACGCTCGTCCGACGACAGAAATATAATAGAAAAGGTACATACTCTCACCGAAATCGCCATTGTAGTTGCCACCGGCGCCGCCGCTGCCGCCTCCTGCGCCGCCGCCGCCCCCGGAGAAGGGCGGGCCGCCGCGGTTGCCGTTGTAACCGCCTCCGTTGCCCCCGCGGTCGGCCCCGAAGTTGCTGCCGCCGCCGCCTCCTGCCCCGCGGCCGTTACCCCCGCCGAAGCTGCGGTCCGGCCCGGACATGCCCCCCCGGCCGCCGCCGCCGCCCCCGCGGCCGCCTCCCATGCCGGGGTAGCCGCCGCCGCCGCCGCCCCCGCGGTTCATGTCGGGACCTGCAACGGGGACAGAGAAACATTGAGGCGGGTGTCCTCCCGAAAGGGCTGTTGTTGTCGTGGTGGGCGCCCTGAGGCTCGGCTTACCGGGCCAGCGGTTCTCCCGCTGCTGCATGCCGCCGCCGCCGCCGTCGCTGTCGTTGCCCCCGCGGCCGCCCCCGTAGCCGCCGGGCTTGTTGCCGCCGCCGGCCGGCTGCCCGTTCTCATCGTAGCCGCCGTACTCCTCGGCGTAGAACTCGTCGTAGTTGCGCGGGTCGTAGGGGTTGTTCACGCCCTTCACCGATGACTGCAATGCGAAAACGGGGCTCGTTAGTGGGGTCCGGGACAACGCGGCCCTTTGCACCTCGCTCCTCAATGGATGGATAATACCGGTCTAATGACCCTGGCAATATGTATATATATACGCATGTCTCTGTGTACGAGTCGTTTTTTTTATTTTGTACCCGCAGCTTATCGTTGCCGCGCGTTAAAAAATTACTTTTCGTCGCAAGCTCTTATCCCCCCCCCCTAGCTTAAACCACGACCGTTTGTTTTAATGAAAAAAAAAAAACAAAAAAAAAAATTATCGGCGACTATTAAAGGCACGTGAAACGACCGAGCCCGGTTCAATGGCCCATCGATCAATGAAATTTCCTTCCCGACGTTTTGCTCGCGAGGCTAGAGGGGGAGGGAACAGTGGCGCCGGAAATGTGACTCGTTGCCCGACGAGGGCTCGACGCTGTAAATACACAAATGTACAGCTAAACGCGGAGGGGCAAGAGAGAGAGATAGAGGTTATCCGTGTGCGCGGCGGTCACGATACTGCGTCTCACGTCCATTAGGCGAGCGAAAAAAAAATGCCGTGGTCAAATCGCGAGCTTCGATATACCGCGTAATAATTTGAGGCGCATTACGCTGCACAAGCTCGCGGGCCCGTGGCGCCTTTTAGCCTTCTTTTTCCACGACATGTTAATTAAATTGCTTTGCGACTGGAATTGTTATTGTTTTTTATTTAAATGGATTCACGAAAATATGGTTTACTCGCGGATGGAAAATGATTTATGCAAGTCGCATACCAATTAGAAGTATAACATGACGATGCGATAAAGAAAAATATTAATTCGTTCATGAGAATCGACTTTTCTGCAGTTACTGTGCAACAAAGTGACCCGCTAATTTTTTCTACGTCGTGGCACGTATCATCCCAGAATATTTGGAAAAAGATTATAGTTACTGCGTAGTTAATGCCTGTCGCGGATTACACGTGCGATACTACAAGGATAACTTTGGTTCGTGCGAGTTTGAGGAACGGCGCAATGTTTACGAAACCTCGTCCCACGAGGCTGTTGTACCTTCGGCTCGGGGCGAGGAAAGGATGAATGGACTACTCACGGTTTTAATCGTGGTGACGAGCTCCCTGATACACTCCATGACCGTCTCCGACTTGCCGCAGACGCTGATGAGCCTGTCCGTACTGTGGGGACAGCAGTTGGAGTATATCTTGATCCTCGCGCCAGTTTTCTGCAAGGACAAAGTAGGCGTTCGGTTACAGGGGACATGATCGAAAATCCGGGGCGGCGCACACCACGTGTCGTCCCCCGCGGTCGCGAGTCCGCAAGTAAACAAGCTCGCGGGCCCTCGATCGCGTAAAAATGCCGCTGCGGCGGAAGGGGGGCAACGGCCGCGCGCGCCATTATGTGCAAATGACCGGGCGGGCGCGGACTCACTTTCGCCGGGGCCGACGAGTGCAGCGCAACCCATCACACGTAGCCACAGGCCCTCCCTGTCACGTCCAACCGCGGCAACCATGTCCCCGACGACGAGCGAGCGGTACTTCACCGCCGAGGAGGTGGCCAAGCACTCGAGGCCACGGGACCTCTGGCTCGTCCTCAACGGCAAGGTCTACGACCTGAGCAAGTTCGTCGCGGAGCATCCCGGCGGCGAGGAGGTCCTCATCAACCTGGCCGGCCAGGACGGGACCGAGGCCTTCAACGAGGTCGGCCACTCTGAGGTACGGCTGAGGTCTCGCGTGCCTCTCTCCGTGTGTGCGCGCGCGCGCCTGTGTCCGTGTGTGAATCCGCTCTCGGGGAACGTCGCACATTCTTCATGAGGCGGCCCGAGGGAGCCATAGCCCATTATTATGCGCCCCGGGGCCCCGGGCTTCCGTGGGCCGATTTCCGAGGCGGCCCGATTCCCGTTTGGACCTCCTCAATGGGTCTTTGACGCGCGGCCGTGCTTTTGTTGCAGCGCGAGGCTCTCGGGCCTTGAGCTGTTCCACGCGAGCTAGGCGCGCACACACACAGGCGCGCGCGCGCGCGCACGTGTGTACAATCGAGCGCCTCGGAGTGCGCGCGTACGCACGCCGCGGCTCATCCTCTTTTTCGCGCGCTTTTTATTTTTTTTTTCCCCCTTCTTCTTGCCATCCTCGCGACAGACGGAGCGAGCGCGCGATGACACGCGAGAAATGGAGGAAATCGGAGGTTTTATGTAACGGGCGGGCGGTTTTTCCACGTCTCGGCGAGGCTCCGATCCGTGCGCTCGCGCGTGCGTGTGTTCGTATATCGTAAGCGCGGGACGGGAGGAGAATCACAAAGCCGGGTGGATGTATACATCGATGGGCAGTCGGCCGGGCGACACACTGTACGGCCGCGGCCATAAATTAGCATCGCAGATAGCCTCTTAAACCCGTCCGAGGTGGGGAGGGAGCGAGGGAGCGACAATATCCCTCGAGGCCGGTTTAATGAAGCAATTACGCTTGATGGAGCGCAGGAGGCGTTGCGGCTCAAGGACACGCTGCAGATCGGGCGGCTCAAGGGCGAGCTGGGGAGCAAGCAGGCGGCAGGCAGGTGGGCCGAGGCCGAGGCCGACCCCGGGGAGGAGTGGACCTACGAGGAGGCGCCCCAGCGGCCGAACGACTGGGGCCGGCTGAGCCTCTTCCTCGGCCTGGCCGTCCTCGTCTACGGCCTGCTCTTCTACTACTTCCTCTAAGAGAGGCGTCCGGCGGCGGGCGAGGTGCGGGGGCCCCGGGAGGCGGAGGCGGAGGCGCGCTGCAGCGGCGCGGCGGCGCGGCCCGACCGGTGCCTGTGGTGGGGGCCCGAGGAGCGCCGCCGACGAGGCGCGAGCGCCGGCCAGTCGGCGAGCCCGCACCTCCTCAGCAGCGTCCGGCAAAGTTCCCCCCGAGGTAAGTTACGCACTACGCGTCGGCCGGGCGCACAAGGAAGGAAAAAAGACAAAAAAAAAAAAAAAAACCACGTAAAAGACGAAGGCGCGGAGAGGCCTCGGGAGCGCGCGCGCGCGCGCCTCGCCGCGCCGGGCGGAGAGATACGCGTACCGGGCGGAGAGAGCGCGCCACCGAGCGTAATTCCAGCTCGAATGGTCTATGACACGGCGGTGCGCGTGGTCAGTTCGCAGGCAGACGGCAGCGCCGGCACACTTGAGCACGATGCCCGAGGCAGAGCAGGAGCCGCAGCCGCGGCAGTTCACCATGGCCGAGGTGCGCGAGGCCCGGAGCAAGTCGTCGCGCACCCTCGTCGTCATCTACGACAAGGTCTACGACGTGAGCGGCTTCCTGAACGAGCACCCCGGCGGCGAGGAGGTCCTCATCGACCAGGCGGGCAAGGACGCGACCGAGGACTTCCAGGACGTCGGCCACTCGACCGACGCGATCCAGCTGATGAGCAAGTACGAGGTGGGCGAGCTCGTGGCCGCCGAGCGCAAGAACCGGCCGAGCAAGCCCGGCTGGACGGCCGGCGCCTCCAGCCTCACGCCCGAGAAGGACAAGTACGCCGGGGCGCCGGGGCTGCCCTTCGGCCTCCTGGCCGCCGCGAGCCTCGCCGCCGTCCTCGCCGTCGTCTACCTCTTCGTCCTCTAGCCCCCGAGCCCCCGAGCCCGCCTCCCGCTCCCTATTCTCTGTAAGCCGCCCTCCGGAATAAACAATAAACACCTTTACAAGCCAACTACAAGGTCGAGTCTTTATTTACCGCCTGGCCATCATCACCACCACCATCACCACCACCACCATCGTCGGCATCCCCGGCGACCGGGTGCGCGCGGCGCTCTCCACCTCGGCCGCTCCCGGCGCCCCGCCAATCCAAAACCAATTATTTCCCGTCTTATCTGCCTCGCAGCTGCCCCGATCGCTTATCGCGCGAATATTCCAGATAACACCGACGATATACGGAGCGTGGCCTTTTTTACGGCTCTCAAGGTGCGCTCGCCGAGAGAGCCGTTGCTCGCGACGCCCAGGTATTCCGAACGGACGGGGCGCGCGCGCTCGCCCACAAAGGAAAACACCTCCCGGCGAGATACCCTTTGGCTAATGGACTCGCTCCGCGCGGGCAGTAATAATCCAAGCGGGTGCGGGGAGGAAAGTAAAAAAAATAACCGAGGGCAGATATCGGCCCGGGCGATTAACGGGGAGGATACACGACGCGGCGTGGGAAGCCCCGCGCGACAGCACCCCGAGGGAAGGCCAGCAGCCCCTCGGGTTTAAAGGGCCCCGGGGGCCGTGCGAACGCCGGGCCGGCCGCGCTCTCGCGGCCTCGAGGGTTCTACTCTACTGTGTCTGTCTCTCTCACCGCGGGCTGCTGCTGCTGCAGCTGCTGCTGGTCCTGGGGCGGCCCATGCCTGAGCGAGGAGCGCCGCGGTGTGCGCGCGGGCCCGCTGCCGTTTGACAACTGAGGCCGAGCGGCCCGCGCGGGCCCTCCCTTATTCGCCGCGGGCCTTCCGCCGAGGGCCCGGGGACCCCGGGGAGGGGGTAGGGCCGAGAGCGCCGCCGCCGACCCCCTCCACCGCGCCCACCCGGGGCCAAAGGAGCACATATACGTACGCGTGCAGGAGAGCGCGCGTGCACGTAGGTGCCCTGCCCTGCCCTGTCCCTGCCGTCCCGGCGGGGCGCGCGCGAGCCCGGCTTTTTCCGCCCGCTTTCCCTCCGCGGCGAGCCTTCCCGCGCAAAACCTTCCCTCCTGGCGCTTTGTGCGCCCCGAGGAGCCGCCCCTCCCGCCGCGGGACAATGCCGGCCTCGCCGCGGCCTTTAAAGCCGACAGCTGGCCCCGGGCGCCCGAGGAATGCCCGGCCGACCGAGTCTCCGACGCCTACGACGTTATACGTACACGCACGTATGTTCCCGTGGTTGTTTTACCGATTTATTGACGACGTTTCTGCAGGCCCGCGCTATCTGCTAATCGCGATATCTATAGATAACAGCCGTTTGTGTTCAGACGATCGCTTTTGATCGAGCCTCGAGCGAGCGCCAAGAGAATTCAACCGATGCTATTGCACAAGTCCAATTAATAATCTCTGGATTATTACGGCACAGCAATGCGTCAATCGTCGAGCTGACCGATGCCCGATGACTTTTCTGCGCTGCTTGAAAAAAGAAAAAAAAAATAATTGTTGATTACTCGAGCCTCTCTGGAGATATAACGAATCGTTATGGCAAGGCCTACGACGTCTCAAAGACGGGAGCCAACGAACCGATTGTCCCTGGCCTTTAGATCAAGGGAACGTCCATGTTTTCCTGTTTTTTCCGCACTTCCTAATGAAGCGACGGTGAGAGAAGTTGCGCTCGAGCATCGAGATGGTTGATCGCTCGCGAAATAAATTCCCTTTGAATATAACATGTACTCCCCGGCGGAATAATCGAGCGCAACGTTTCCTGGGAATCTTTCGCAGAAAAAGCCCTCGACGTGAGGAACAAAGCCGAGGCAACAAAGCCGGCCAGAAGAGGAAGGAAGCAGCCTTGCCGCATCCGGATTTCGCGAAGATCCGCCGCGCCGAGACGCCACGCGAGGAGGCAAATATTCTTCCGGCCGATGTATAAAAGAGCGATCATCCGCCGGGCGTCGAGGGCCGCGCGACCACCCCAGCCTCCTTCCCGCGCGCTGGCGGGAAAAGCGGCAGCGGCGCCGCCGGCCGGAAAAGCGGGCGTCGTCTCGGCGAGCACATACAAGACGGCTGCAGCCGCTGGCTGGCGGGCGCGCGCGCGCCAAGGGGAGGAGAAGGAGCGCACACCTGGCGCGGCAGCTGCGCCCGGCCCGAGAGACCGAGAGAAAGCGAGGCGGCGGCGGCGGCGGCGGCGTCCGTTGGCCGCTGCGGACGAGCCGGGAGCACCTGTTCGGTTGCGTGCCATACGGCCCGGGGGCCCCCGTGGCAACTGCGCCGCGCATGTGTCATCGCCGGCCCGCCACATAATAATACCTGGGGAATTCGCCGCGAGGCCGTCCCCCCGCCGGGCCATTACGCCCGCACCTCGAGCGTGACAACAGCCCGCGCTAATGACACGAGCGGCTTTGTGTCCCCCGCGACTCAGGTAGGTCGACCGCCGGCAAGCCAGCGCCCCCCATGCTGAGGGATCGCCGGCTGCCGGTAGACCGGCGAGCCGAGTTACCGACCGCCGGCACCGGGACGATCGAGCGAGACGACCGGCTTTTCTCGAGGTCCCTCTAGCTGGCGGGAGGCGGGCTGGGCCGCGCGCCCGGGGAATACGAGATCAGCTGTGCCTCGTCATCGGATCTGCCTCGGCGCGATGGCGCCTGGCGAATTCCCCGGTAGCGCACAGACTAATCGGCTGGGGAGACGGCCAGGCTACTCCCCGCGCCCCGCCGATTCGACGTGCCGAGCAGGGCAGCGTATAACAAGCCGGCGCCGCGGGAGTCGGCTTCGACCGATGCCCCCGGGGCCATTGGCACAAAGATGGCCGTCCCCCGGCCGGGAAGATCTCGCGGCGGCCCTCCCCTGGCCCTCGCTCGGTAATTGTGCGCACAGGGCCCAGATGAGCGGGAGATAGGTAGGCGCGCGTCGGGGGGTCATGCCGCGCCCGGGGCTGGTAAAAGCGATCGCATCTCACGAGAGTCGCCGGCGCGGCGTCGCGTGCGCGCGCAATTATCCCGCTCGGTTTCGTGGAATTAATTCACGAGGGAGCAGCTCGGCCGCCGCGTCGATACGTCCGCGGCGCCGCGAGGACCGGCGCCCCTTTTTGACGAGCCATTGCCGGGGCGCGCGCGTTAACTCGCGGTGACGCCGCGGCGTCCGCCGGCGCCGAGGGATGACCGGCGACGCGATCGTCGCGTCGCGGCTGCCGATATGGCTTCCTGAAAATAAAAAAGGAAGAAAAAAAAAACTCCTCGGCAACGCCGACGGCTGGGCCGTCAATTTACGGGCGCTCCCCCGGCATGTGCGCGGACCCGGGGCCGCGTCCCCGCCCCCTCGCGTGAAAAACGCGAGCCTCGTAAAGTGCCAGAGCGTCGAAAAGGAAACGCGGCCGGTTTTTTTTGTTGTCCCGCGACGGCTGCGCCTTGGCCGCGCGCGAACGTGAATGTTTAATGCGGCCGCGTGCGCCTTTTTGCCGCCGGCCCTCCCCCTCGGCCGACTACTCAGGGGCAGTTATTGCCGTTTGCCCCTTATGTCGCTCGGCGCCCGAGCCGACGTGGACGGCCTTTTTGACGAATCGCCCGGCGGTCGATACCCACGCACCGCCGACTGACTCGAATTAACGCCCGCCTGATCGCGCTTTTCAAAGCTCCGCGCGAGGGCAAGCTTTTACTCGGGCTCGCTTGTATACTTGCATTGATTGAACGGTTTCAATTTCGCCGCTCTCCTACTTCTTGCTGATTGAAAAAGTGATCGGGGTGTTAAACTCACCTCGCGCATCTCCTTGATCTTGAGTCCTCCTTTACCGATGACACAGCCCGCTTGGCTCTGATGGACCAGCATCCTCAGGTCAATCTCGTTGTCGTTACCAGTCTTCACTCCATTCTGGAAATTCAAAAGCTACGCACAGCTAGTTAGTAAAGCTCTTGGCATTGATTCGAAACTTTAAAAGCTTTTATTCCTTTCGACCTACGTCAATTGTTTGAAGAATTATTTTTAATTGTACGAATGATATAGAGGTCACAATTTATATTTAATTTATCGATTTAATGCTTTATGAATTATTATGTACAATATTATCCACAACTATGGACTTTCATCTCACCTCTTCCAACTTCGGTACCATGTCACCCAGGACTGTCAGTATAGTATCCAGATCCGAGCTGATAGTCAGGATCCTAAAATCAGAAAAACTCGGCGAGTTATGCAGGCTCTACGGGCGCCGGTTCTGGCTTATACAAGGGGCACAATACAACCGAGTCGCGGGTCACAATTGGAGCCCGGGTCACGCGCCCGCGGATTGTCGCGGCTAAGATTAACCGGTGGGTTAAGTCGAATAGGTGGAGGCAGCTGTCAAGCGTCTGTACTTGCAGTGGACAATTGCGAAAAAAAAAATTAAAAAAATTTGATGTTTTTGTCATTTAATTCTTCATTGCTCTAACACCAGAGATTTCCAAAAGTTACCCATCATTTATATTGCATTGTTGACGCATACTAAATTATAGGTAAAAAATGGATTTTCTCAAACTCTTTTTGTGCTATTTCAGTTGAGTATCGGATGCAGGAGGCAATCTTTTTAGCCACGTCGACAAGCTAGTGAAGAGCCTCGGATCTTATCAGGAATTGATTAATCTGTTAGCAGGGGTTCTTACTACCTCTTGTTAAAGAATTATTTAAATTTTCGCAGCTGTAGCCTGTGGGAATTCTGAAAAAAATTTTCGGATATATCATAATAATTTTCTTTTCAAATCGCAGAAACATTTATTGTTCAAAATTGGAGAGATATTTATTCAAGGATATCATTTAAATTTTAGACATCAAAATCAAAAAACTTGAGGCATCCATGCGAACAAAGCGCTTTTTGTACTCATAATTTTGACAAATAATCGTATCTGCATTCAATATTCATATAATTGATACATCAATGCCGATTTATTTATTAGCATGATCCATTCACCAATCAACCATTTTTATTGAGCGAATAATAATGCAATGCGAATATTCATACAAATATTGTAAACAACGACTAATTCAATCGTTGTAATAAAACCCAATATATCAGTAACAAAAGCTACTGATCATGACCCTTATTAATCGAGATTATTTACCGTTCCCTATAATTACGTAGAAAAATAAGCAGCCATATTATTCAACACCCATATTATTCACATATACAGGGACTCGTATTAAACCTTATTGGTGGAGATAAAGTAAGGATCCGTGGATTGTGATAGATAAAAAACGTCTGCCAATATTTTGATAAAAATACTAACACTGTAATCGTTTAATTTTCTTATATACAAGAGTGACTGGTCGTTAAGTGACTCATACTGAAATCTGCTTTACCGATAATATGCTTTAATCACGCGAATTATTTTCGTACTAAATAGGCACTGATATGCGCAATTACCGATAAAGTAGTTATTGTACGTCAAATATCGCAATACTCTTAAAATTCGACGTAACTTTTTAATAATCATCTTATGATTTAACGGGAAGAAACAAACAACCTTCTATTCTTTTTGTACAGATGTACATTACCCACTTAATCAAGGACCATAAATGGGTCATGGGACGAGGGTTCGTGGCGTCGTAGTGCCTTGATCGAAAAAGCAAGTACGAAACGAGGACAAAAACAGCTCGCACGAAATTCAATCCATGCGACTATCACCAAGAAAATAGCATCGGGGCATTAAAGAATTATCAGTAATACTCTAGTAGAACTTGGAAACGTAATGTTTCAGCTATTTCCGTTCCTTTTGTTCGTACCAGCTTGTAACTACACATTTGAATAGTTTATGAGAATTGGCCAATTTCCAGTACGATGGTACGAGGTTCGAGTGTAACTGATTGAACGTGAAATAAATAACTCTATTTGACGAGAAACAATGCAAGTGGTCTTGATTTGTATTAAACTTCTGCAATCGGTTCCAATATGATTAGTTTTACATTTTTCAATTGAGCCAAATTTCGAATGGTTGAGAAAGTTATGTAACTTTCAAATGCGATGATGAGCATGTATCGGAGAAGCTTGTTCCTCTACAAATACCCATTGAAAATGTCTAGTAAGAGAATTATATTTTCTCCATAAAAACTAAATACTCTAAGGAAAAACAATCCAAATGTGAAGCAAACTTCTGGGTAGGCGATTGGGCTGAATGATATAATTGATAGATAAAGAAAGATAGAAAAGTAAATGACAGAGTATGAACATTTAACAAAGTATAAAAAATTAAATAAATAAAAAAACATAATTTGTTAATTCGCGTTTGTATATTTAAACTCAAGTTTGATAAGAAATCGTAGCGAGAATAATACAAATGTAATTAACCGGTAAATTTAAAAGACTAATAAAATCTCGAGCGAGCTAGATAGATAAAGGAGCAACTATAAGACGTCGTAAGAGAGGGTATCGCTATGACAGATAAGTGCAATAAAGAGACTCGACAATAAATAAAACTAAAAAAAAATTAAAAACAGAATAAAAGAAAGAGAAAAATAGATAAAGAGAGTATAAGAAACATTAAGTAGTGGTGTATTGGTATTACCGTTCGGGTCCATAACAATCGGGTACAGTGATTGAGGCTTTGTACTGTTGGGCGTACACAGCATGATACAGTTGGTGGTTTCATTTCATTGGCGTTCAACGTGGTGGTCGATTGGTTGGTCGGTGGTTGGGCGGTTGTGCGGTCCATTTTTCACGTTCACATCCCGTGTTCGCAATTCGCACATTTGCGTACGAAGAAGAGGTGTGTGGTGGTCGAGAGTTTTCATCCAGATCAGGTCGGGGCACACAACAACAAAGCCATGGTGGTGGTGGTGGTGGTGGAGGGGGCAACCGGCACCGGGGTCGGGGCGGGGCCAGGGCACAAACCATCAACCAAGTTAGAACCACCTCAGAACCACGACATTCGAGACGTCGCTCGTCTTCGCATATTTTACTTTTTTTTTTATTTCAAGGAAAAAAAACTTATTGCCTATACGTTTTCCCCACAATTATTGAGAAGGTTGTGATAGAGGCATGACCTGCTCCTTTATAGTATTTCTATTTCTTTTTGTCATGTTGACAATTCGATGATCGTTTACAGTCCTTTACGACTTGTTATCAAGCACAGTACACGGTTTGAGATAGTGGACAATTCCAAGTGGGTGTTTTGATATAAGTGGTACGTTGTTCTATCTAAGAATTCTAACATGTCCAGTTTAAGGCTTTGGAAAGGCGAAGTGCTATTTTGATTTAACTGTATTCAATAATTGGAGACAAATGCAAAAATATAGCAAGAGAAGCAGATGGAAAAGGTTCGAATGGTCATGAGTTGGTACGACTGCTGTTACATTTTAATGCTAAGTAAGGTGTAAAAATAATCGTTTCGTGTTTAATGTTTAGTCGTAAAGGGCTGCTCCGAAAGGCATTAGCTACACTCTCGTAGATAAAAAGAATTAATTAAATGAATAAATGAACTAAGATTACTGCAAATAACTAGCTACTTATGCAAACTAAATTCAGTTTTTTTTAATCCTGCCTAACGGAAATGAATAAAAAATGCTACGTCGAAATAATACTTTGAATGAGCTTGATGAAGGTAAACGAACATGCATCAACCGTCGCGTAAATAAAAGTAAAGAAGTAGCGCGAAACGCAGCATTTTTTGATGATCCCTCAACGATCTCGAAAAAAACAAAATACAAGTTGCATACGAACTGTATAAAAATTTGGTTTGTAAATAATTTATGTACAGTTTATGAAGAATTTGTATACAAACCCTAAAGAAACGTATAGAGTTTGTATAAAAATTGCACATTGTGTAAAAAGTGTATTTTATTTTTTCCTTGGGCTGCGGCAAAGTACCAAGGTAAGAAAAAAAATGTAAAGGCCTTTGCTGATCAGGGAGGCTCGTAAGACAAGCTTAGGCACGTGACAAGATATCTGCCCTATCGTCCACAAGTCCATCGCCCTTAAGGTACTTCAACAAGGGGTCGGCAATGGTGGCAAGTGGCTGTTTCAACGTTCCCCCCCGCAGCCTTTCTTTCAGTTTGGCATTTGGCTTGCCTACGACAACCGCATACATATATGCACACGATAATATATCCGCGTGCACGCGTGCGTACGCGCCTCGAGTGTCGCGCGTACATACGCGCGCGCGCGTGCGCTCACTCGCACGTACTGCTTGTGCAGAAAGGGGGTTTAGGGGGCGGGTTGTCGGGTTGTCGGTCTGGGGGGGGGTGGTTGTCGGTCGGGCGGGCGGGCGGGGGGCGTGGGTGTCAGGCGGGGAAGGGAAATAGGCGGAGAGTACAAAAAAAGAGAGGAGGCGAGTAAATTGCGGCTAAGAACGCAACGAGACTAGCGGGCGTGCCAGTGTGGGGTGGGCGCGCGCACCACGGGCACATGGGCGCACGGCGGGCGGCGCACATTGACAATGCAGACAAGTGGCAGAGGTGAGGCTCGCGTGCGTGATGGCGGTGTGCGCGCGTGCTCGTTATTTGGCCGCTCGCTTATTTGGGTGCACGCACAGGCACATCGAGGGATACGTGCACCGCGGGCATAAGCGCAGGGCGACGCGGCTCAGCGGAGTCAGTCGCTCCTTCGCCCACTCCCCCCGTGGCCCCTGGACGGCCGCCGCCGTCGCCGCTACTCTTTCCCCCGTCGTTTCTCTCATGGGAGGAGCGGGGCTGGGCGGGGGGTGGCTGGCGTGGTCGGGGAAGGGGTGCGAGGCCGGGAGAGGTCGGTCAGCGCCGCGCACGGCCGCCGCCGCCGCGGAGCTTTATTAAAAAGCACCGAGACAGAGGAGAGGAGAGGAGAGAGAGAGGGGGGGGGGTGAGGCGGGAGGCGAGGAGAGGGTGGGCAGGGAGCCCGCGGGCCGGGGTGCGGGGGTCGCGGCCGCGAGACTCCGCTGTCCGCCCGAGGGGGCGCTCAGGTGGCACAGGAGGGTGTGGGCCTTGGGGCTTTCGGGCCTGGCTGGGCTAGGTGGCGGGGCTCGCGCGGCCCCGGTTCCTCGCCGCTCTTACCTGACTGCGCAGCTTGGCGATGTTCTGGCCGCCTCTGCCGATAATCGAGCCGGCGACCTGCGGACAGAAAGCCCTTGGTTAGTCCTGCGGTCTGCGGTGCGGCCTCGCGGGCCACAGCGAGGAGGGAGAAAAATACCATTCGCTCGGATGCCCGGAATCGTATGCACGGAGAGCTTACCCCCCCGCCAACCGGACTGTGCTCCTCTCTCGTCACCGGGCGAGGGGATGGCAACAAAATAAAAAAAAGGCCCTGAAAAAGCTGGCCTCCCGCGGAGTACAATTTCAAGCTCTTAATTAACGCGAGCTTTTTCGAAGGCCGCGCGCGGCGCCGAGGTGGGCGGCCCGGCGCGTCCCTTCGGCTTACTCGTTGGCCGCTACGCGAAAATCATTAGGTCAAATGGGCCGCTCGGGGGGGCGCAAAAAAGCCGCCCCGGCGCCGGGGAAAAAGTCGCCGATATGCGGCCGAGGCACGCGAAGGCCCCCGGGCATTCGTCATCGATCGGCCGGCGACGCGGCGTCGCCGAGGCGGCCCGCCCAAGGCGCCGACCTCCCCCCGGGCTCGCCTTTTCTTTCTCCCCCCTCCCACCCGGTCAGAGTGAAAAGGTAGCCGGCCGCGAGGCGGCTACTGAAAGGGCGCCCGGCGAGATAAGTGGGCGAGATACGCGTAGGCTCGCCAGTTTTCCGAGGAGCGACTGTTCCGCGAGAGGGACGAGGCCGCCGCCGGCGCCGCACGTGTCGGCCGGCGAGAGCAGCCGGGCTGCTGCGCCCACGCGATAGGCCGCGGGGGCTAAGTTCAAGGCTCAGCCGCGGGACCGCGGCGGCTTTGTCCCCGCGAGACCGATCGGACGGTGGGCGCAATCGGCCGCGTGCAGCCCGGGCGCCGCCGGGGGTTTTACGCCCGGGTAATGGAGGCCGCGCGCCGAATCCAGCCGGTGTATTTACGCCCCGGCGCGACAATAAATATTCATTAGAATCCATAAAAGTTTCGTCGGGCGCGCGCGCGCTCGAGAGCCGGCCGTTAATCCGCTCCTCCTCTCCTGCACGCGCCAGCGCCGCCGACTTCAAGACTTTTCTTCCGTCCGCTCTTTTTTTCATCCCCACTCAAAATGGCCCGACTCACACACACATATACAGACGAGCGCGCGCCTCCTTCCAACTTTCGGATTCGCGCGCCGCGGCCGAGTTTCCCCGGTCCGCCGGCTTCCTTCCTCCGACTCGGAAAATCGAAAGGCGTAAAAAAAAAAAAGGAGCCGGCGTGCCCTCAAAGGCCGCCGCCGCCGCCATCCAACAGGTCGCGTCCCCGCGCGGAGGAGGAAGCCGAGCGAATCAACCAGTCGGAATTGGCGAGGGTCCCCCGGGGGAGGGGGAGGCCGCGGCGATGCCTTTTATCGCGGAGCGGCGACTGCCTGGCGCGGGCGCCTCCAGCAGGTGGGAGGCGCGCGTGGGCTGGCTCCTTATCGGCCCTCGCGTTTCCGGCCGCCGGTCCGGCTTTCCAATCGGTCGCCGTTCGCTCGCGGCAAGCCATTGTTTACAAGCCGATGGCGCCTAAGATACAGAGGCGTCTTGCAACCGACGGCTCTGCGGTTTCGAGAAAAACTTATCGATCGCTTAGCTATTGGGACAGTTCCGCGGTAATGCAGTTTATACTCTTTCGGTGGAAGTCTCTTTCGTTCGGAAAAAATTCTAAATCATCTGAGCAGCTCGTTATGGCAGCAGCATTAAAAAATTTGAAGGTTATAAAAAATATTTGAATGGATTCGCATATTTTATTGTCAACCGAGTTGACAACTCTTAAGTCATTTAGTTTATTAAAAACGATTTCTTGCGTCAATGTTTTACTAATAATAGTTGTGAATAATTATTAAGTTAGATAAAGGCGATTAGTGAATGTAGATATTGTAATACCTTTAACTAATATTATTATCGTACGTATAAAAGTGTGATATTTTGTTTTGTAATATTGAACGACTAGATTCGTTGACTCTCGTTTAAACATTCTTGATGTTAGTATGAAACATTTGATATATAATTTTAACGTTTGAAAAAGAAATTCCTAGTTATGTGTACAAGCGCGTTAAAAACTTTCATTTCATCAAAATACAGCGAAAGGAATTCCACCAGAATACTTTTCAGAGCGTACAGGCCGTGTACTATTACGCTTTACAAAGAGAGATATTAAAGCCGACTTGGTTGACAAAGTTTATAATTGAACGGTATTTGAAAAAGGCTTGGTTCAACCGGCGGTCGGAAGGAGCTTGAAACGAGCCGGTCGACAGAGCTTCAACTAACATACCCAACCGGAGGCTTTCCCCACAGGCGGGGGCGAGGTGGGCGGAAAAGCCCGGCCGCGATCCTCGCGCGGTTTCTCCGGGCGGCTTGCGAAAGCGCGCGACGACAATGAGCGGAAGCGAGATGATCGCGCGGCCAAAGAGCGGGAAAGTCGGGCGGTCCGCCGCGGCCGGAAGCCGGCGGAGAGGAGGAGCCTTCCTCCTTTGTTTCTTTTCTTTTTTTATTCTTCTTTCGAGTTTCAGTCCGCGGCGGCCGGCCGATATCGCGGCCCCTCGGCGATAAGGCGCGCGCGGCCCGATTATACCGGTGTAACGCCGGCCGGGCACTTGTTGCGGAAAAGGAGAGGCGGCCGGCCGGTCGACTACACCGGCGCGAATATAAAGGCGGTTGCGACCTCCTCGCTGTGAATTTGTGCGCGTGCGTGTACTCACCCTGCTCGGGATAAGCAGTCGCAGCTCATCTTCCCCCTGTCTGAAGCGCTTGTTGGGCAGCTGGCTGGAGGTCTCGTCCGCTTCCCGCTTCATGATGCCCTGCAACAGAAAAGAACGGAGGTTCCGGTGAATAAAAGCTTGCGACGCAACAACCGCCACACAACCCCCCCGGTGTATTTTTTGACCTCCCGAGAAGGGGCGGCGAGGTAGTTGCGAGGAGGTGTGCGGAAGGCGCGCCGGCGACCCACTTGGGACCAGCTCGCTGCCCAAGTGGCACTCCTCCCAGCGGAAATCCTACGCGCCCCCCCTTGTTACCGGCCGAGCTCGGCTTGTCGCACCGCCGCCGTTCTTACGCCGGCTGTTCGCGACTCCGCGGGAATGGAGTGATTTACGAGCGCGCGGGCTCCCCCCCCGATGCGGTGGCGGTACATTATGCGCGGTTCTCGCTTGCGACATCATCATCCTCGTCCACTGGGCCTTTCACAACGCCGCCGCGGTGGTTCGCGGCCCCCGCGGAGAGGGAAGACGAACGACCGACGACTGCTAAAAATCATCCGGGAGCTTGCGCAAACAAAAAAAAAAAGGTTCCCCCGGGGAAAAGATCGGGCGGGCCCTGGGGAGGGCGAGGCTGCGACCGCGGGGCCCGCGGCCTTGTAAACTACGAGGCTCGTGCGTCACGGGGAAGGGGCGCGGCTCACGCGGAAGCGCCAAGCCCCGGCCCTGAGATTCCTCCTGGCTGACACACGGACGACAATGGCGTTTGGGGACGCGGCGCTCGCGTTACGCTGCGCCGTTGTGTAAATTCAATTGGAATTAAGCTCGCGCGCCGTTACGTAAAAGCACCTCGGGAACGGCGCGAGGCCGACTCGCGCGCAGCCGGAATCCCCGCAAGTGAACCAACAAGCAAAATAAAGGCGGAGTGCCTCGGCCGAAAAAGCTCGGCCGGTAATGGCGCCCCGCTCGCGGTACGAGCGGCAATCGGCGCGGGCGTTGCGTAACCCTGCCCCGGCTTCCGGGGGAGCAGCTTCTCCCTCCCCTGTGTATGATGATGATGATGATCATCGCGCTCGGCCGGTAAACGAGTGCCCGGCGGCGGAAGCGCTCGGACCTCAACTCCGTTACGCCGGGGATCCGCTTTCGCGCCTTAAGAGGTCGGTTTCATAGCCGCTCGGCTCCGCGGCCAATTGCGCGGCCTGCAGACGACGACTCGCGCGCGGGGGGTTCCTTGGTTCAAGGGGCCGGTGCAGAGCCCGGGCTTAACGAGAGGCTTCCTTCGGGGCCGGCGACGCCGATTAGCCATCGCGTTATCGTCGCTCGCCGCGACGTCGCCTTCCTCGCGACGCAATCACCCGCCCCGGTGAGTGCAGATGAGGACCCCCCAAAATGCCCCCCGCGGCATTTCGAGGACCGAGGTAAGCCCCGTGTGTACATCAACCCCGGGGACGTCCGGCGACCTCGCGTCCCCTGTAATGACGCAATTATCGGGCGATTGGTCGGGGGAGGGCCCGGCGAGGCGCGCGCTAACTGCCCAGATTAGATCGGCGCGGCCCCGCGCGGCCTGTAACACCGTCGCCGGCCCACCGGCTACTACTCGCCCCCCCCCTCTCCCCCGCCCCACTATTAATTGGACGCGATAATGGACTGAGGTGGTGTGGGGTGGCCGCGATTGAATTTGCCCCGTGCTAATTGTCGCCCCCTCCCGGGGCCTCTCGGCCCGTCAAAGGCGCCTTTCGCTCGAGTTGTTTTTGACGAATCTGCATGGCCTACTGCAACGAGGGAACTATTTGCCCCAGACGGAATCTCGCCCGGCTCCGAAATATTCTCGGCGGGGAGTATGTACGCGTCCCTCGGAGGATGTATATTCAGCCGATGATGCCGGCGCGGCACATTGTATCCGGACGCACGCGTGCCCGCGGCTATGTAACTCCTTATGCGTGTGTATGTGTATATATATCCTTTTGAAGGAAGCTATGAGGAAGTAAAAGGTGTAGCGGGCCGCACGCACAAGCGCCGGAGAGCGCGAGTTTGTTTTCCCGACCGATCCGGGTCTCCCCGCGCGAGATATAACCTCCTATAATTGCGGGCAATTACAGGTGAAACTTTATATATATATATGTACAGTGTTTCCGCGCGACAGAGGGATACTTAATTTGCGGGCGGCAGCCCGGATAAATAAAAGTCATTGACTTGGCATTAGCTTTCAATGAGCCGACTGCCACACACACCGCCTCGACTCCTTGGGCTTTAAAAACCCGAGGCACATATATACCGCCGGGGCTTATTGCCGAAGAGCGCCAGCGCTTATTTTTTTTTCTTTATCGTCGCTTTAATTGCTAGGTACGACAGGGTAGCATCCGATGAAAAAGGAAGCCGCTTGGCTCGTGGCCGATAGCCACGTCGATCGTTCGTAGCACCAGATACACTCGGCCGCTTCGCGTAAAAAAAACACTCCAGAAAGCAAGGGCTGCCTCCTCGAGCAAACGCATCGCCGGGGAATCTCGGCAGGCGGGAAGGGAAAGCGGAGTCGCGGGGCGCGAGGATTCCGCAGGGGCCGCGGGGAAATTATAATAATCGGCCGCGGAGAAAGCGGCCGCTGCGAAGATCGGCCGTCGGCCTGAGTTTCGGGCGCGTATTGATCGGCCGTGCCTCGGCACAGCTGCACGCGCCCGCCCTCCCCGTCTATTTTCCCGCGGTAATTGGGCTTTCCCGGGGGCGATTTCCCGTCGGGCCGTTTCGCCGGCTCGGCGGGTGTGCGCGTAACGAGCGGTGATTTGGCCGGCCTAACGATTTCGGCCCTTATGTGCCTCTCCATCGGCCGGGGAGCCGCTCGTTAGCCGGCGGATGCGTTGTCACTTCCCCCGGGCCTCGCAAGCTCGTCGCACGCAAGCGCCGACAGGTGCAAGGCCCTGCGCGACGACAAAGCCGCGGAAAGGATTCTGCGCCGTGGGACAGCCGAGGATATCAGCTGGTAATCGGAGGAGCCGCTCCGCGCGCCGAGGGAGGGGCTCTCCTCGCGAGCGATCGCCGCGGGAAGAGGAGCCGGGCGCGCATTCCGATCTCGCGGGTTGCGCAACGCCTACGTCCCGGGGGAGCGGCGCGGCAGCGGTCAAGGGACGCGCGGGGGTGAACGTCCTAGGCGAGAGCCGCGGCGCAGGAGGAGCCGCCCTTGCGTTGCGCAAGCGCCGCCGCGGCTGTGTTTACGCTCCTGCGGGGGGCCCCCCTTTTTTTTTTTTGATTTTTTACCTGGGCGGCGGCTTCCGAGTTTTTCCGGGCGGGCGCGCGGGGGGCTCAGCTCTCCTGGGAGGGGGGCGGCCGCGTGCACTGCGCGTACATGCGTCGTACGCGGAGAGGGTCGTGTCCTGGTGGTGCCGGCTCGTCGCGTCAGGTCGCAGCGGCGCCGGGAGCGGGACTGAGGGCCGCCACCGCCGCGGAGGTGAGCGGCGCGCTCTCCTTCCTCGCCGCGGCGAAATCCGACGCCGGGCAGGCTCTACCGAGGTGGAGGGGCTGGCTCCGCGCGCCGCGGAGAAAGGCCGCGCGGAGCCAGCCGCCGAGGGAGGGAAGCCCGAGGAGGACCAGCGGCCCGCGACGCGCCGACGCCGCGTCTCCTGCGGTTCTCCCGGGCCCGAGAGCTTCCGTAACCGGACCGCCGGGGCCGCGCAACCCGAGAGGGCCGCCGCCGCCCCGCTATGCGGGCGCCCCGGAAGACCTCGGGGAGCTCCCCCGAGAGAGAGAGAGAGAGAGAGAGCGAGCGCGGGCTCACCGGCGGGGACCGCGGCTCCGCGGGGGGCCGCGCGCAGCCTCTTCCACTTCCTTGCCTGGGCTTCCTTCCTGCGGCCGACTCTCGCGGATCGCTGCTCGCGAGGCTCTGCCCAACGCGTCTACTACTCCCTTCCCCCCCTTTGTCCCGATGGTACAAGCCGAGCTTTCCTTCGGCAGGCTAACCTCGCGCTTCGGATGACTGGGCGAGTGACGCAGTGCGCCCTCCGGGGAACAATGCCCAA
Source organism: Sycophaga agraensis (assembly GCA_018906755.1). NCBI lineage: Eukaryota > Metazoa > Arthropoda > Insecta > Hymenoptera > Pteromalidae > Sycophaga > Sycophaga agraensis. The sequence continues at coordinate 4,606,998 of JACCIE010000004.1, forward strand.
TTAAGTCGGAAAAGCGCAGCGCGCCGCGGGGGCCCGCGTACGTGCAGCCAGCGGATTAAAATATGCGCCGCAGCGCCGCGGCCTCCCGTTGGCGCGCGCACAGCCAACCGAAGCCGCGCTCTCGCCGAAAGAAAAAGTTTTCCTCCTCGGCCGGGACGCGGCGCACTGCTCGGGCCGGCTCCTCCCGAGCACGACGCCCGGCTCCAACGGGGGCCTTCGAGCCGCGCTCGGCGGCGCCCACGCGGCAATTAGCCGCGTACACGCGTACGCGGGTGTATGCACGACGAGCGCGGCTCGGCGCGCCATCGAGGGACGGCTTCTCCCGGGCGCTGCGGGGGGCCTACCTGCTCGGACGACGACGGGGGCCGGGGCTCCAGGGTCGGCCGGGGGCGCGCAGGGGGAGACGACTCCTCGCGACTCGCGCGTATTGATCAGCCGGCGGTCGGGCGGCGACTGAGGGCCGCAGTTCCTGGAAGCCCCCGGCTCCTGGGCGGGACGCATGCGCGCCGCCGAGGCGCCGGCCAAGCCGCCGCCGCTTAATTATCCCCCGGCGGTCGCGCGCGAGTAGTCGTCCGCCACCACCGCCCCCCAGTCCTCCTCCTCCGGGGAGGGGACCGGCCGGTTGTTTTTTTTCTTCTTTTTTTTTTCCCTTTTTACGGGCGGCGCCTAGCGGCCGAGGGTCCAGTGGGCCACTGCGGCGCCGCCGGGCCGAACGGCCCCCGCCCGCCTAATGAAGACCGGCCGCCGCGATCGATGCCGCAGGGCCAATTACCGGGGCACTCGCGGCAGTCGGCCTCGTTGCCGCGAGGCCCCCGGCCGCGACGAGAGGGAAAGCCACCGGGCTGCTCTCGGCCCCCGCAGCTTCCGGGGCGCCCGCGCGCCTCCCGGGGCGAAGACGACGCCAGTGCTCCGCGCGCACTCGACCGGGAACGGCCGACCGCCGAGGAAGCCCGGCGGCGATCGATGCCCGCGCCTCCTCCCGCAATCTTCGGCTGTGCCGCGGGGGGCGCGGCCCTCCCCCGCGCCTTTGTTGCCGCAGGTGCAGGCCGCCGCGGCCGTCGCCCGGCAACCTGCGAGAGAGGCCCGATATCTAATCGCCGCGCCCGCGCGCCCGATCTTCCCCCACGCCCCGGCGCCGCTCCCCCGCGAGACTAACAATGGGGAGGAGGGGGGCCCGGAGCTCGGCAATCGCCCGGACAATGGCCCCGGGAGGCGCGGCCCGACTTTCCGCCCCGGCGCCGCGGCTCGCGGTCACGCTTGGCCCACTGCGCCGCCAAGGGCCCAAGGCCGCGCGTGACCGGAAGCCTGGCAATAAGCCACCCGGGCTCGGCCAACTTCCCCGAGGGCTTAGGCCGGATTGCCACTTTCATCGGGCCAAAGTCCCGGGGGGGGGGCTTTGCCGGCCGTCCGCGCGCGCGCCGGAGCCTTCGTTAAACTCGCTAAAGCCGCCCGCGGCGTCAATGACCCCGCCGGCGCCGACGATGATTTTCTGACCTGCCCGAGTAACGACCCCCGCAAGCCCCTCGCTCAAGCCCGCTTCTTCCTGCATTTCATTCGCAAACTAATTTCTTTCGTTTTTTTTTTCTTTTTTTTTTTTTCAACCCCGGGTAATCAGCCCGGTTTAACTCGATTGAAAGAAACGGACCAAACTAACGAGTTCGTCCAAACGAATTCGTCTCTTTACCCCGCTGGCCGTGCTTTTTCCCAATCTCAATTTCCATTTCGCCCCCTCCCGAACGCATATACCTCCACCCCTGGAAACCTACATGTGTTGCTCGCGCCCCCAAAATTAATAAAACAAAGTTTACAGTTCCCCGAATCGAAATCTCCTGGGGCTATGCGCGGACTGTATATGGGCGCCCTGTACAAGGCTGCACTTTGGGCTTCTGCGAATCGACCGCTCGCTCTTTTCCTTGCGGAATACGAATTGCGAGTTGCGATAAAGGAAATCAATAAATTGCAATTTACACTGTGCCCATCGCTTGTCGGGGGCCAATAAATCCCTGGGAACACGAATGGCTACCCGAAACTGAGCTAACTTTTCGAGCAATCTTTCGCCCCGCTATCAAGTCTCTGCTATTATGACAGTCCCGGCTTGCGGCAATTAATCAGCCGTTAATCAAATTATCTTCCATCGGCCGATCGATGTAAAGGCACAGAAGGGAAACGCAAAGAGAGAGACGATACGGCCCGGGTTCACGGAGGAAGAGGCTTCTAATCGCTATCGATCCACGACCAATCGATGGAATTTGTAATCGACTGCACGGTGATAGTCACGAAAGTGTCATGACCTCGGGCCCTTGATCGAGCTGCGAGATTTGCCGGCTTGTTCGACTAATGTGATAGGACAAAACATTGCATCGATTTAATCGGATCAAATTAACCGCGAATTTCAGAATGTAAAATAGACCGAGTTCTCTCATTTCCATATCTATATACTATCCTAAACATATGCTATTACGTTAATGCTTGAGCGTGGAGTGAAAATAAAAACATAAATCAAAAGATCATGTAACTGTAGAATTACTACGTAGTCGAAAAGTAGTTAATAACGGCAAAAACATACTGTATATATATATGTGTAACTAGCTATTAAAATACCAACAATAGAAAGCTTAAATACTTTGTGTCTGATTCATATCAAGAAAATATCCTTTAAATATAAATTTTTAGTTTAGTATTATTATAATTCTGACAGAAAATGTTTTACAATTACAATCTTTAATTAAAATATGTTGTATTCTACGTATATTTAAATCTTTTATGTAAACTGCATGTATGTTAATTCAACTAGATAAATTATATAATTTTGCTGAATGCAATGTTAATGATCAATTCCATTACTTAAAACCAGTAATCACGTTTTTTATTGTACTTCTATTTTCTTGTTCCATTAAATATAGATTCTATGTAGCATTAAAATGTTTCCTATTTCTACCGGTATAATAATGGTCGTTTTCTGTAAACAAGCCCAATTCTGGGCCAATAGGCTTAAATGGGGAGCGCAGGGGTTGTTCAACCACTGATATTGATTTGAACACGAGTTTCGACGTTCAATAGCGCGACTGCCTCATATTTAAAATGTTTTCGAAGCACAGCAAAGTTTACGTAATTCATGTCGTATTCGAATGATTGATCAGATCTTGTAAACTATTCAGTAGTAAAAATATGTTTTACATATTTGTAATTATAGGATGACTCTCTAAGTATTCATTTTCTTAATTCAGGTTTCGTAATAGAAAACATGTGAACGGCATGAAAACATATGAACGGCACTTTTTACTAAATAATAGTATCCAATCGAATGTATGATTTCTTTAATTAACTATAATGAACAAACAACAAGCCACGCGACTCTATCAAGAAACAGAGCAATCGAATTGTGCTTTGATTTAATAACCAACAATTAAATGTTGGCTAACGTCTGAACAATAATATAGACGGCCGCTTATGATTACAAGTACTAATTGGCCTAATATTATTGTTGCAAATACGTTTGTTCGACACGGAAAGATTGATAGACTGCCGTTAATCTAATTTGAATTTCGAGCGAGCAATTTCCGTCGGTATTGTAATTCGCCCAAGTCTCGGAAAACTCGTCAAATCGCTGGTCTACGCGGCATCAATGATGAATATGAAAAATACCAGTGTGCACGAATGGCTTCGGACTTTGAGGTCGACGCCATGTTGAGGAAGCGTCGTGGAAAAAAACGGCCTGTCCTATTTCGATGCAATCAGCGTGTGCGTACAAATGGTAACAACGCGTTGCTCGCCCGAGCGGCGGGCGAACTTACGGGCGCGAAACTCGCGGCTCGCAATATCGAGCGTCCCACAAACGGTCTAAATGGCAATTGGTCTGGGGCGCCCGCCCCGGCCCGATTGATCTAATTAGCGGCTGCCGTTCCTCGAAGCGACTTACCTCGGGGTCAATTGTGAGAAAATCCAATTCTGCGTGCCGGTCCGTCGTGTTCCTCCTGCAACAAACAAAGAGAGATCTCGTGAGTTCTTCGATAGAGCGAGGTGCACTGGCTTTGGCCGCGGTGTCAAAGCCAAGGCGGGCGCGTTGTATCAATTGCCGGTGCGCCCAGACTTGCAAGCTCACCGGAAATAACGAGCGAGTGACCAGGCCGGGCCGAATCGATAGGCGCACGCATTAGCCAAAGTAATTCGGGAGGCAAAGTGGCCTCGCGGCGCCGTAAAAAGTAATTTGGCCGGAGGGGGTGGGGGCGTTCGGGCGGGGTTCTCCGAGTAACGAGCCCCGGTGTATGGAGCGGGCGGGGGGGCCCGTTCGCCATCCGGCTTAGCTTTTAAATAACCCCCGGGGCCGCGCGATTGCCGGGCGTATCTCGCGGAGAGGCGCTCCCCCCACGCAAAAATCCCAACAAGCTCGGCATTAAGCCGCGTGATTTAGAGGCCCGCGGAGGGTACGGGGGAGGCTCGCGCGCCTCCGCCCACGCGGCCACTCGATAAGGCCAGCGGGGGCGTCGAGCCGGATATATCTCCGCGGAAAGGATGGCCGGAAGGCCAGGAGAGACGGACTCCCGAGTCGGGTGGGGACTTCCGGGTAGCGGGTGGAAAGGAAAGAGAGGAAAAAAAAAGGGGGAATCGATAGGCGCGAGGGAGTGGTGTTCGCGAGTCGGTGTCCTCCCGCGTCCCCGTGGCTTACGTCTCGTCTCCTCTGTCCTCCTCCTCCTGCGGCTGGTCCTCCGGGCGCTCCAGGGCCTCCTGGGGCCGCTCGGCCTCGAGGACGGCGCGCGCGCGCTCGCTCGCTCTCGGCGGCGCACCAGGACCGAGGCGCACCGCGAGGATCCTCCCGGGACAGTGGCTGTCGCTCGGGCCGAGCCGGTCTCTTATCCCCCTGTGGGGCCGGTGCGCCGGGCGCCCATTGGCCGCCGGGGCGCCTCCGCCGGGCGCAATTGGTCGGCCTGCCCGGGGGCCCGTCGCCCGGGTTACCGCGCCGTCAACAACATCACCCCGCGGCGGCCCCGGGGGTCGATATATAGCGCCGGGGCTCCGGGGCCAAGCCCCGCCGGCCCGGCCCCAAGTTCAAGAGTACGCAAGGTTGGCCCGGGCTGCTGCGCGCCGCCCGGTTGCCCTGGTCCACTTTCGGTCCCCGGGCATTACCGTCGTTAGCGGGCCGGCCTTGCCTTTTTCTCCTCTCTTGCCCCGGCCTCCTGTGTCCGCGCGCTCCCCGACTCTCGCGGTGGTGCGAGAGGCGCGCGCGAGCGCCGAGCTTGGCCGTCATCTGCCGGGGCGGGGGGGAGGGGAGGGCGCGCAGGGAGACCCTGACTTTTCCTAGCAGAAAACCGGATCCGCGAGGGCGATGGACCCGCCGCCGCGTCCCTTTCTTCGGGCCGGCCGGAGGCGCGCGACGCCGATCCGCGATAAGCCGGCCCGCGGCGGCTAGCTCCTCGCCTCGCATACCGCCGCGCGATTATTTCCAAGGGGCCGAAGGCGCGAGGAGAGCGAGGAGGAGGCCCGCGGCCGATCAATGCCTCCCGAGAATCCGCCCGGCCCGCTTCCCGGATCTATAATACAAATAATTCCTTTCCGATAATAGAGCGCCGCCGCGGACGCTGATTCTTTAATAAGCCCCCACATCTGTATAAATATATATAAATATCGCTTTATACATATACACATTGCACTGGGCTCTTCTCTACTATGAAGCCGATAAACGACGACTGCTCGGCCCTCGTCTCAGCGCCGGGGCAATTATCGCGCTCTTAATTAACCGGGCGGTCAACTCGCCGATGTATAAAGAAAGCTACGTATACATCGATATATACCGTGCGCGAGGTGGTACACCATTGGGTAACGATTTTTTTTTTTTAATTTCCTACCCTATACCGCGCACAGCCGCCGCAGCTCTGTTTATTCAGGGAGACAACGGGCCGCGGCTGGCACCTTCTTTCCGAAAATACAAAGTATACGAAACAAAAAACAGACGCTATCGGCAGAAGAACGAAAACAGGAAGACGAAAGAGAGCCGCGCTCGCGTGAGCCGAGCGGCCAGAAATATTCGGCGGCCTCCTCGGCCCCGTCGTAATATTTGGGTCTCGGGACAATGCACCTCGCGCGCCGCGGCCATTCATTAGCCGGCCGGCGGGGCCGCGGACCAAAATTCCGGGAACTTTCTCCCGCCGCGCGTCCCGTAGGTGCGCATATAAACCAACCTGGGGGTTGTGCGTCTCGGGAAGCTCCGCGGCGTCCTGTGTATTTTACGCTTATCAGCCGGCCGGGGGGGCGTTTTCCCGGGGATAAATGCGCCCCGGCCGTCGGCGCCTCGTCGGGGCCCGATGAAAAACGGACGCTCAACTTTTATATCCCCGCGCGCAAGCCGGGTAAACAAGCGCCGGGGGCCGCACGATCCGAGCCCCCGGTGAAATGCGACCTAATTCCGCGACGGGGGCCGAATAATCTATGGCGGAAACTTATCCGCTGCGGAAATTAACGTAAATCTCTCCGGGCCGCCGAGTCTAAGACAAGCGTCCGGGGCTGCCGCCTCGACGCCGAATTTTCCCACCCCACCGCGGCCCCGGGACGAATGGATGGCTGCGGAGGCAACGCCAATATGTTCACTTCGACGGGCTGGGGGGGGACGCGAGCGCGTGTTGCGGGCTGCGTACATCTTCGAAAAATTTCACAGGCGTTTTAAGGCGCACACATGTACGTGACTACGGGCGCCGTGGCCTTTTTTTGAAAAAAAAAATAGCCGTTTGTATCGATGCAGGTTGCCGACCAACTTATCAGCCGAGTGAAAACGTATCTGAATGTGCGATCGTTTACGTAATGATAAATAATACTGCCAGCGAACTTATTAGAGCGTAAGGGTAAATACGCGTTGCTCTGGGAAAACCTTGAGCAAACATGTTTTCTAGATTTCCTACAGTTTTGGAGCAATATTCTAAGTTCACTTTGTCCCGTGAATACTAACGATTTCATGTGCCGTAACCTACGAAATTTTTTTTCAAAAGCTTGTTATAGTACCTTGCGAATAGGTTTTTTTTTCCTCGTCAAAATCTCGTTCGACTATCGTGCTTTTGATTCGGCTTCTTATTCGTAGACGTGATCATATAATTAGTTGTAAATTAATTACAGTATTTTTTTTATTTTATATTTGACCTTTCAAACTTTTAAAATTAGCCTGCTCTAAATAAACCGGCGTATAGCATTTTACATTTACGAAGAGAAATGTGTCACTGCTTTTAGTAATATACGGCATTAAATGATGTTCTTCCATTAATGTAAAAATAGCGCATACAGAGGAATTCGCTAACTAGCTCGTTCATTCGATTAATGCCAATACTCGACCACGAGCTGGGAGGCCATTAATATTAAGCTCCTGCAGTTCCGAGAGATCAACTGGACTCGTGGCTGGCAGGCTCGTGTAATCAGAGCACTAATTTGAGATTTGAACCAAAAATCGGCATGACGCAATCAATTCGTCGCGCGGCGCGCGCGCGTAACGTTTGTATCAACTGGCCGAGGAATGCCAAGTAGCCGGAGCGTTCCTCCGCGGACTCTCAGGTAACAGCTGCAACTTGCCATGCAGCCGCTCCCGCTTTCGTAAATATTATTAATCAATTTGCACTTTACAAAGTAGGCGCTTAGCCGCCCTATCGTAAAGTAATCCAAATATTTACCTCCGCGGCGAGCAAGGTTAAACCGTTAGGTGCACACGCGGCCGGCCGCGGTTTCCACACGCGCGTTCCACAAAAATCCCGGATTAGCATAAGCTCGGCGCAATAAAATTACAATAAATTTACAAGAGTAAGGTAACATTGGTGCGCCGAGAGAGAGAGCGCGCGCGCGCACGTCACTCGGGCCCCGCGATAAAGGCGGCGAACGGAACCTCTCGCCGCGAGGTTCGTCGATTCGCAGGTGGGGAGGCCAGTGAGAGACCCGAGATGTGTGTATATACACGGGGTTCCCGGGGTTCGCCGGCTGCACATCGAGACCGGCCGCGTTTTCGCTTGTGCAAGCCGACCTCGCCGGCTTTTATCCTAGGCGGCGGCGTGATGCAAGCGCGCTCGAGGCGAGCAGCGCGGGTGCAGAGCTCCTCGCGGTCGATTAGCGCGCCGAACGAGCTTGCCCGGCGACGCGGTGCCCCCTTCCCCCCCCCTTTTTTTTTAAAGCGGGCTCTGCCGCCTCGCTGGCTCTATAGCCCCCCTCCTTCCACACACGGCGATTTACGATGTCGCTATCCGGTGCAATCACCGGGCGGCCGCTTCAGCGAGCGCGCGCTTTTATTTTTTTTTGCTTTATTTTTCATTTTTACTAACTTGTTAAGAGGCTAAACTTAGTAATGGGATAATGAGAGTAAGCAGTCGCGGATGTAAGCTCGATCGGAGATCCGACGACTCCGCTTGGTTATAAAGCCCCGTGCTCGCAAATGAGAATTGATTGCATTTAAAACTATCCAGGCTACTTAAGCCGGGGGGAATTATTTACGATGTCGCTTTTTGCTCCGTTAAACTTTCAATGTTTACTCTTCTTCCACGGATCTTATCTAATCCCCGCGCTAAGTGTCATACATTTATTTCTAGATAATAAATACAATCACGATAATAATGCGCGTGACTTATTAAGCGTGCAATGGTACTAGAAAAAAGTATTGAATAAAAAAAAAAGAAAAAAAAAGAGGCGACGCACGATAGGGCAATTATAAAAGAAGCGGCTTCATTGTCGATGACGAATAATACACGCCGGTGGCTGAATAAGGCAGCGACTGAGCGCATCTGGCAATGACGAAAGATGCGAGTTTACTTATTCCGTAGGTGTTCCCCTGCAGGAACGCGTGCAATGCCTGTTGTTGCAGCTGCAGGTGATAAAAGCACGCCGCGGTGTCGCTCCGCGCGCGCGATTGCCAGGATCGCCTGCGCGCTGCTTGACAATAAAAAAAAAAAACCTTATTCGCAGCTCCTAAAAAGCACTCGGCGCCCTAACTGCCTCGCCTGCCAAATTAGCACCGTTCTCTTTCAAGAGACGGCCGTCAGTACCGATGATCATGTGAATGCAGTGGCGAGGACCCGCCTTATGCCGGCAAAACAGATTCACCGTCCTTGGCTTGCGCTTTATTCTCCCGCCGAGGCGACTCCGGCCGTCGTTATGACACTCGATTCCTCCCCAAGCAGGTCGACCGGGGGGGATTGGCGCGACGACGACGCCCCCCCCCCCGCGAGTTTCCCGCGGGTGCGGATGAAACTTTAGGTAAAAAAAAAAAAAAGTCCGCTGGCGAGTTGGCGCGGCCGGCGGCTCGGGGAGACGCGGTGGGGGCCCGAGTGGTAGGGTATCAATATTTCACGTGGGCACGCGGTCGCCCGCGCATCGATCGTCACTCCGGCCTCTGTATAATTAATCGGCTGTATACGCGCGTTTCAAACCCTCCCCCTCTCCCTCTCTCTCTCTCTCTCTCTCTCACGGCAACCTCTACGCTCCTTTGTCTCTGTGCGCGCGACTTGGCGAACTGGGGCTTCCTCCCCCTCCCCCGGCGCCGCCGCGGCGACTCCCACAACTTTCATTAAAATTTGCAAATTCGCTTAGCGCCCCGAGAGTGGCGAGACATCGATTCGCGCCCCGCTACTCCGAGACGCCGCGGGAAGGGAGGCTGCGTCCCGGAGGTGTCCTTGCCCCTCCCGCGAGTGGGCGTGCTTGCGGTTTCCGCCACGCGCGCATTTAGTCTTTTATTCAAGGGGGGGCCACTTCGGCTAAGCGCGTCCGGCGCCTTTGAAAAAAAAAAAAAGAAACGTGCGTTTTTTTCCCCTCCCGCCGACGACGGCCGGTGCGGGGATCTAAATAAATAACGAGCGGCAATTGCGTAAAAAAAAAAGAAAAGAAAAAGGAACGGCCGCTTGTCCGCGGTATAGCTCGCACGTTCAGCCGGTATCGTATTCGGCTCGCCGCTTAAATATGCAGGCATTCTCGTAAGTTTCCCCCGTCCCGCCTCGGAAAATACACTCAGCTTTCCTATTGCGCGCGGTCGGTCTTTAATGGACATCCGAATCGCCGGAGTTTTTCCTTAGGTTTCCATTGGGCAGCCACACGGGCAATTAAGCGCAATAAATACTATATTTGGAGCTAGAGCTTGCGGGCCAACTTTTTACGCGCCCACCTCTGCGCTACCTTCCTCCATTGTCTCATTATGACGATAATAAAACGCTCAGTTCTGCGGCAAGTGTATACTTAATTGAGAACAAGTTGAGCCCCCCATTCTAATTAAATTTAACGATCGGCTTGCCGATTCGAATAAGGGTTCCAGAATAATTAAAGTAATCGTTAGGTAACTTTATTTTAAAGTTAATTATTTAATAAAGGCCAAGAGGTAGGGCTGCGTGAAAAGTGATTGTTATACACACTCATGGAAGGAATTCATAATATTTAATGCAAACGTATCTTCTATATTATTACAAATAGAATCACTAATTATTAATGCATCACCTGCTATATTAATGAGTCTCTTTTGTCTTCTTCAAATCTAATTTAAAAGTACATGATTTGCCAATAAATGTAGATAACTATTTATAAATCATGTTATAATTAATAAATAATAGCATTAGAAAAATGCATATTTCCATGTAGTGTTTATTAAATCAATATATAGCAATATCCGATTAGCATATATATATTCATATTAAGTATTATTAATGCTTAATATTAATATTAAGTAATGCGGTCATGATTGTTCCATCTGTATAAGTAGTATCATAGATTAAATTCTAAGTTTTGTATGAATTAAACAAAATCGAATTAATAAATTATGTTTAGTTTGACTTTTAATTTATAATCTTGAATTTTAATTAATAAAAGGTGTGTTCAACTTGGCTTTGGATTAAAGCTTTGTCATGAACTTAAGGTTAATGATCAATGTTTTAACTATAAATTCGTGTGCATTTGACCTACATTAAAGTCATATTCGTTAACCATTACTTCATTGACTTTGATCGAAATAAATCTGTCTATCAGTGTGCCCCATGCGATGCACACACGAGAGCAATAAACCAAAGCATTCGGATTACTGTAATCTAATGGCTTATCTGTGGAAAGATTCGAGGGCTCGGAATATTATTATCGTCGTAAGCGACCCAGTTTCCTTTGTCGCCGGTGCAGCTTTGGGATTTTTTGCCAGAGCAAATATAGGCGACAGTTGAACGGGAGGGGCGAGCATTGACCCGATGGGCTATAATCCACCTCGACAACGGCTCTGCATTTTAAGTCCATTGCGGGATGAAATATGGCGGGAGATAAGAAATAGGCAGCGTGGAAAAAGGATGAAATCCGAGGCAAGTGGGGGGGGGGGAGGGGGGAGGTGCGCAGCAGCAGAGCCGGTGGCGGAGTTTCGGCCGAGCGGCCGCGGCAGCTTCCGAGAATACTCTTGCCCTCTGTCTATTCTCGGCCCGTCAAGTCCATCGCCCCGCGGAGGAGAGCCTCTCTCCCAAGTGTCCGTCCAGACGCACGTAGGACAGTGCGCATGGCGCATCTCCGCCCGTGGCACTGCGGCGCACACAGAATTAGGGGCGCGAGTGACGTAGCAGCGCGGAGGATGAGATCCACCCGATGTCGCGCTGGGCCTCTTTCACACGCGTACGCGTGTATTCACGCTCCGAGGGGGGCGGGCTGTACATATTTCGCTCGCAGTCTGTCTCGCTCCTTCCATTTCTGGCTCGGCCGACGTCCGCGTGGACTAATTGCGTCCGCGCGAAGGGAAATTTTTTTTTTTTTCGTTAATACGCTATATCTCCCGCGGGCGGAACAACGGGCCGCTTCCGCTGCTTAACTCCCCCACAAAAATAATTCATTGGCCGGCTGCGAGTGGGCTTTCGGCCCCGCTAATAAACACGTATGGGTCCGTGGGCGCGGGCTCGAATATTTTTCCCTTTGCCGCAGTTAGCAGGGGATAAAAGTGCCATTAGAAGGAGGCAAATTGGCACTTAGGGAAAGATGCCCGGGGGTCGTCGTCGGCGCGGCGGCCGCGCTCCCACCAGCCGCCCGGGAGGGGGTGGGGTTTGAATCGATTCATCGCGAGCGGAGCCGATGTATAGCCGCAAAGGAGGGAGGAGAAACTAAACGCCGGCACGAACGCGCCACCGTCGCGGACGGAAGCGCGCAGACGTGTAATTTGCCGTCGTTAACAATGCAAGAGACGCAAGTGAAAATATAAAGGGGCGAGCTAAGATGAGGGAGGGGAGGCCGGGGCGCGACCACCGGGCGCAGAAACCCGGGGGGCGTTATATACGCATCTGTCCGCCGATAGATATACACGTACGCACACACACGCGTGTACATGCATGAATATGTACGTGCCGCGCTCTTTTCTTCCTTTCACGCAGAAGCAAAACACCCCCTCTTTACCCGCACCGCAAGTTTAATATTTAAACGAAATAAATAGGAACGGCCGCTCCCCGGCGACACGGGGGCCGCACTCGCGTTTCCCCCTCCCCAGGTGCCAAGAGTGTCGGCCGCCTTTTATTACCCTCTGGGGGCGCGCACGGGGGGCTCACTCGGCCAGCCGTGAAATCTCTGGCTCCTCGTGTACCCTTTTTTTTTTTACCCTCCCCGAGGATCGGGAGATTATTAGGGACTGGCGATCTTGCGGAAATGAGCTCGATCGGGGCGCTTTACGAGGAGGCGCGCAGACGCGGCGAAGTGCCCGGGCTCTTGGTTTTGTCGGCCCCGGGGCCGCCCTTATACCCTCCTTTCGAGTCGAGTGGCGCCCCGGTCGACGGGGATTTTACATCAGGCTCAGGGTCCCCCCCGGTTTTCCCGGTAATTATCTGCGAGTTTTCACGGGATTACACTCGGCCCGGTCGTCCTCGTGCCAAGTAGTTCATCAAGGACCAAGGACCCTTCAATTATCAACTTCGTTAAGAATTGACTTGGCTCCTTTTTTTTTTTATATTACGTTTCCCGACCCCGTTGGAATTCTCCCGACACGGTTACCTACCTCTGCGAGCGCGGCCCGAGCGATAATGTTTCCTAATTACACTAGCGACTCGGAAATCGTATAGTTCTTCCGGTGGACATGTAGGGCATTAAAGGCGAATAAGGCCGGATTAGTCGAAATCTATCTCCCGGCGAGGGGCAATCCGCATACTTGGAATCGACTAGAGATCGTCGTGGGATTCGTGCCGAAAATACCGTATGCCTCTAGGCTATTTCTCGGCGCGGCGCGCTATAAATCCTATAATTCACTGAGCTAAGCTCACCGGTCGTTAGGCGCTGCCCCCGGTAGACGTTCAATTCCTTCGCCAAATTAAAGGCCGCACTTTATTTCCCTTCAAGTGCACGGGGGCCTCGCAGATTGCAGATTTACCGGGGCATTTGTCTATAATCCAAAGATATCCGACTTTCGGCCGTAAAAGCCGAGGCCGGGCGCCTCGCCAGACTAGCAGCCGCCGCCGCATGAAATCCTCGTCGTCTTGCTCTGATAGACTTAATAAAAAAAAAAAAGAAGCCGAGCCCGGCCCCGCCGCGTTAAAATCGCTCGCGGCTTCCGGCAGCCCCTGTAAAAGGCACATCCGTTATCAAGGATTAGCGGTGGCCGGGCGCTCGCGCTTCCTCCGAGGCCTCCTCCTCGCCTCCCCATTGACATTCCGAGAGCGCGTCTACGCCTGCAGCGCCGGCGATTGCGCAACGACCCGGCCCAAGAAATCACCAAAAAATCCAGCCGTGCCGCGGGAGGTAACGGCGCGTCGCTGTCTGGTTTTCTCTTTTTTTCTTTTTATACCCGCGGATAATCGACGGCGCGGCGAACAGGGAGAGCAACAATGCCGGCGGGCGGGTCTCGGCCGGGGGGGGGGCGCCGGTGGCGCGAGGGACCGCAAGAAAAAGGCCGCGCGCGACGGCCTACGACGACGACTCGGCGGCCTCACACACGCCACCATCAATAATTCAGCCGCGGATCTATCTGTAACCACGGGGGGGTGGAGGGGGGGCGGCTATAGCGCGCCGGCCGTCGCAGCCCCGCGGCTATTAAACGCTCGAGAGGGGGGTGAGGGGCGCGGGAAAAGCGAGGGCGAGGGTGCGTCGGCCGCGGCGGACGATTGGGGCCGGGGGGCAGCCCCCGGCTCGAGTATAGATATACTCTCGCGTAATCGCGCCTAATTGCGGGGCTCGGGGAAAAAGCCGCCGCGGGAGGCGGTCAACTTTCGCGTACTTGGCCTGTAATTTCCGGCCGCGGGCCCCGCACGAGGGGGAGCTTCCTCCACCCCCCGTCAACTTCCACTGGGCATGTATACATATATTAATTGACCGGCCCGCGAGAAGAAGCCGGCCGCCGCGCGATCGAAGCCCGGCGCTAAGCGAGCCGGGAGGGGCAACGAGAAGCCTGGCGGCCCGCCAGTTCCGGCGCCGGCCGATCGGGCAAACCGGCGCTCGCTCTCGCAACCGCTTGACCAAAACCAGAGAGCCGCGTTTCCGCCCGCGGACCGGTGAAAGCGAGTCAAGTTCGGGGCCGCGCCCGGGAGGCTCGCCCGCGGGTTTCCCGCTCCGCCCACGGGCCAGGAGCCGCCCGGCTCTTCCCGATCCGGCCCGTGTCGCAAGAGGACGGGGGATCGATCGCCGGTCAGCCGGCTCGTAATCGCGCGGGTTACGCAGGGAGGAGGAGGGGAGGAGGGGGCGATCGATGCCTCCCGCGGAGCTTTGCGCCGCGCTTGCCTCCCGCGAATGCTGTCGCCCCGTGTACGAGCGCGGCCCGCGGTAACGCGCAAATGAACAAAAATAAAGCGAGATATTCCCCGGTGGCATTGCAGAAATACCCTTGTTTTGTTCGCCGTTTTTCCGCCGTCTCGTTTTTTTTTCTCTGTGGTATAGATGGGATTGAGCGCAACGAGTGATTTTTCCGCTAAGCACTACTCGATTTTGTCTGAGTTGCGTAATTGACCGCGGAGGTTCGTTCGCTAAAGGCTATCACTCGCTTCAATCAAACGTTTAACACCCTGTTATAAATCTTAATGGGCTTTTAGCGAGTTTCTATCAAAGTATTTCAAAATTAGCGGATACCTAACTACGGATTACCTGCCGATACTTTCCCGGTAAAAACTTGGTAATGTATTTAAGATATCTATAGAGCGCACAAAGATATAGGACAACTATATTAAGATATTAACTAGAACTTACCTGTGGGACCTTGTGAGAAACTAGAGGAGAATCTAGCGAGGAATCTAGCTAAACTTGTTTATTTTCAAGAATATTTATGATGATACATAAAACATAGTAAGTCAAAACTCTCACGTCAAAAATACGAATTTTTTAAATAGTTCTTATCTAAATATTGAAGTATTGAAATTAATTAATATGCTGTACATTTACTGATAAAACAAATAACGGGTCTCTAATAGCAGTAAATCAAATAATTTTCGCTTAATTAATTTTCAAATAATTAAAACTTTTTCTCGCTTACTAATTTAAATTATATAGTTTCATTCATTTTCCCTAATAACGCTATCGGTATAGACGTTGATTTATTTTACTTCTAAGCGTAACAATATAAACAGGAGGTTGCATAAAACTTTGAAAATTATTGTGTTTTCATTCAAAGTAATAATATTTTAAAACGATATTCTTCCTACAAATTATTTAAACATGAGTTAGATGGAGTATGTTTACCTATGTACTTGCTATCAATGTTCGTTCAAAAATTTATTTTATATAAATTCTATACCTAGATTCTTGTTAAAAACATCCAAATTTTTACATTTCTGTCATTTCTGAATGTATATACAAGAATTTAAATACGAATGAAATTGTTAGTTTTTTAACATGTTTTAATTGAATATAAACTCTTTACTGAAAATCAACGGATGCTATTTTCCATATAAAGAGATTAAACTTACCTGGGAATAAATTGTAGAATTTATTTCAAAATTCTGGCTGTCTGAAACAAAAATATAAATTCTTAATGAGTATACTTATTTTCGTTTTTTTTGCAAAGGGAATTAAAAGTAGTTCACACAATCCAATTATTTAAAAATATTTTGAATAAGTTTGAAATATTTTTGCATTATATTCGAGCATGAGCTTTAATCCTAACTAAGCCTCTCAAAAAAACCTCAAAGTAAACAATATTGTTACTTTGATGACATACTGAGTATGCTCCCAGTATCTTTATACAGCATTCGTGCACGGTGTAATCGAGGCACTATCGCTCCCGTGCAGTTAAGAAGGAAATGCTCAAGTCGTCGAGATAAATCGGTAGCATTTATCCCTCGCGTTGAAGGTCGTGCGCAACTGGCAGCGGCGAGAGAACAAAAGCTGCGCGGGTGACAAATTGCGGATGGAGTTAATGGACTCCACTAGGACGCCCGCGGGACAATTTTTAATTGTACCGCCGGTGTCTATTGCCTCGCGGGACGTCGAAGGAAGGCCAGTCACTCGAGAGCCACTTGCGACGCGATATCCGGTGCTTAAAAATCCCTCGCCAACAATGCCGGCATTGTCCGCCGGGCTTTGTTTATTTTTTTTTTTCGCGAGCGCAATTAATTCCTCGGTTTAATTCGGCCAAAAGCCGTTATTCGCGTCTCTGTTCCGCGGTGGCTTTCTTTCGCGCTTTGTCGCGCCCCCCCGGCCACTGTATCGTGCGTGAAAACCGTTTCCTGGACCGCGCGGGATAAATAAAAGGTGCGCAACGCGCAGGAAACGCGCTCGAGCCTGGGCTATTTACGGGACAGTTTGGTCAGTTATAAGCTACGCACTTTCCATAGAGGCGTGACCACTTGCTTCATTACATCAAAACAAGAATGCACTCGGCGCTTCTGGCAAGCGCGCGAGCCGCGCGATATCGCACACTCGAGTCACGTCTAAACGTCAACCGTGCCATTTTTCACCCACGCGATAATTCACAGCCAACGCGGCTGTCGGGGCGTTTGTAGTTCTAACGCCGGACATAACGAAGGACTTTAAGAACTTCTCGACCGATCGTCCATATGTTCTATTCGCACGTCGTGCCGCTGGCACCTCGATACAAAATAGAAAACGAGATTCCATTTACCGGGGGAGTAAATTCAATACTAAGTGCCACGGTACGGCGTATCCCATTGAGCTTGGCATAACCATGTGACGCATTAATGTAATAGATGCGAAGCTGATTGTCCGTTATTTGTCGGCGATGGTTAGCGTGCAGCTGCACCAATTGACAAATTGCACATTGATAATTTGAAATGACGGCTTTGGTCCCCCGGATCTTAAATTACTCGCGTTAAATGCGCATAATCGCGGGTGGACGCATAATTAGACCGTTTGGCTGCCATTAGTAATTTCCGCGCGTATTTCCCTTTTGTTAATAAATTGTGTGCAATAGCACAAAAGCAGTTAAAACCGGCAGACTGCGTTATTTCCGCCCGGGCTAAAATTGCAGGCGGCTCGGCTCTGGAGGCGAGGCGACGGGCGCCACCGCGGAAAGGGGGGGCGGCGGGGGCGGAGGAGTCGCGCCGTCCCCCGTCGCCGCAGACCGCAACAAGGGCCACCTATATATCCGCGCCGCTGGCAAAGTGACGCGAGATGAGCGCCAGGGAGGGGCCCGCCGCCGCGCCCCGGGAGCCGCGAGATATATATCCACTTTGATCAAAGCGCCCTGCCAATTTTCCCTTGTTAGCCCTCACCCGCGGCACTTTGGCAGCCGTCGACGGGGCGCCCCGCGGACCAATCGGGCTTTCCCTTCGCTTCCCGGGAATCCTGGAAGCGTCTTCCGGGAAGACGCGGTCCGACACCCCACCCCCCTCCGGGCGTTGACAACTTGTCCCCCCCCCCCCGCCCCGCCCCAATTTGGGATTCGCAGCGCGGGTCCAGCCCAGGAGGCATTAATAGCAGCTCGGCCCAAGCCGTTTAAGTATACGCGGCGCTTGCCCTTCGCGACGCATCCGACGCGCTCGGGTTGCGCTCGCTGATTTACGCCCGGGAATCCGCGCGTACTGCGGTGGCAATTAACGCCGGCCGCGCCTAACTTCGCGGGGGCGCGATGCTCCCACTGTAAATTTAGACCTGCTGAGTGCGCACCGCCAGTCGGCGATCCAGCGCTAGCTGATGACTGGCAATTGCACGGTTGCATTTGCAGAACGCCCGCTCCTTGTGTTTCTGCTCCCGCGGTTCCGCAATACGAATTTTTCTCGATACCGCCCTTGTGGAAACAATATACTACAGTTCTCGAACCAACATATGTCCTCGTAATTTTTTAATTCCTTCGCGCCGAGTTGGGAGCGTCAGGTAAACAATTAGTTCGTTGTCTGTTGTGTAGCATGTGGTTTGTTTGCTGTGGGAAAATAAGAGAAGATGGAGCCTAAGCTGAGTCAATAGAAAATAGATTGAAAACAAAATAAAATGCTATGGACACTTTACTTCTCACTTGTTTAAAAGATTATGACCCAGTTATAACATTTAAAGTGCTAATTTCTGTATATTAGCGGTTAATGAATAAAATAGATTTTCTATGAGTAGACCTATTTATTTCTATTTAACAATGACGTTAGGTGTTACCACAAATCTTTGTTAACACAATTCCAGCACAATTTTAGCATATTAGAGTCACTCAGCCCCCCCCCCCCACAATGCCAATAGGTATACGGGGTCAGAATCTGTTACACAATCTACCCACAGAACATAGAATTTGACATGTTATGAACAGAAACGTCTCGATTTTATATCCGGGGACGTTCGAGGAAATAATTATATACACGATCAATAATGAGTGTAAATTTCGTGATTGCGCATTTCAATTTTCTGGTTAAATCTTAAACCTACGAATATCCGACAAATTATTATATCATTGCGCTCATTATACGAAACATTTTTGAGGAATTGAAACGATTTCATTTGAATATGATGCAATGAACTCTATGTGTTACAAGGATAGTATTTATATGCGACAGCTGTATGTCCATAACGCTCAATTTAATGATTGTTGACTGACTATTACTACTGTTTGGTTACTGATCATCTATTTAAATACATCATAGAATACTACATAAATACACAGTATTATGTGTGTATTTTTAAAATTGCCACTGCAAATTGTACGATGGGTTTACCTAAGTGCGCAGTATAAATAGAATAGTCACTTTAATTCTCATTAGATTATACCGGCAATCGACTTTCGCGCCTCATCATTTTCTTACTTTCCAGAAGGAAATTGATAGTGAAGAAAATTACCCACGCACGACTGAGGAGTGACTATTTCAATGCACGACAGTCAACGCTTACTGTAACTCACGCTCCATCCGCATATACACGCCTCAATCTGAACCTTGCCATCTCGCGACGCGATGCCAATTTCAAGCCTGTCGCTGCGCTAGTGTGACGTTATGAAATGTTGTCCAGAGGCGCTGCTCTCGGCTCTATAGACTCGATATTATACGCTTGCGTTACGCATAAATGTGTAACCTTAGATACATCGATTAGCATAGGTAATATATATTTCATAAATATCGATTTTCACATTTCAATTATAATGCAGGCGTTGCGTGATAGGCCTAGAATATAATGAGAAATAACTAATGCATCACACGCATTACAGGCACATTAAATTTTAATCGCTTGTACATTACAAATGACACGGGATGGAATATCGGCCTTACAGGTTTTAATAATGGGCGATTACAGGCACACCGCGGCTTGAGCTTTTCCAACGCTGATCTAGGAACGCGGTCGCCCGACGTCCGTTCTTAAAACTGCGAACAACGAGCTTTTCGCCGAATCCGCGTAAAATCCGTTTGTTCTTCCTTGGCGCTTCCACGGGATCCAAATCGGCCACCAGGCCTCGTTCAAACTTGAATAGGAGGCCCCCCTAATCAACGCCACGAGTTTCCACTGCGCAATCGACCTCCGCGCCCGTCCGACCCAATTTACCGGTTTTTCGGCATCCGAAAGCCGCGGTCCAGGAAAGGCGTGATGCAGAATTTCGCAGGCGGGCCCTGATGCTCGAATAGGAGCGAAGGTGCGCGCGCGCGCAGGAACGCAAGGTCGCGACGGTCCAAGGATCGCCGGTGCACGCAACGCTTGCGAGAGCCTCGCAGGCGCATTGCGAAACCAGCATCCCCCACTCGGCCAATGTTTTGCCTGCCTCCTATGGTGCGGAGACTAGAACCGAATTTCTCGATAATTATTCTTTGATGGATCTACGTGAACATAGTGTTTACAGAGTTCAAAAAAATCCAAATTTGCAGTGTGCAAAACTCTGTACCAAATTACGTTTTCAGAAGCATAGCTTTTTGGATTTATGTTTTCCAGGTAAAAAACTAGTTCTAGTTCATATTTTTAGACGAACTATTTTTCAGAATTTATTTATTAATATAAGTAAGAAATAAATTACTCTTAACATGTGAGTTTTGATTCTAAACTATCTCATCCGAATAAAAACTACTTTACTTAAAAAAAAAAAGTTAACAATAAATAAAACATTTCTCATTATCATCGTGTGCTTTAATTTAGCATACGATGATAGCTAAAACGTGAGGACATTTTAAAAATTTTAGTACGAATAAGCGTAGGAAGTAAGTACGACAATAACAACAAGAACTGAATACATAATTGCAGCAAAAACTTGTTCATGATTTTAAACAGTTTCCATAAGAGTACAACAATTTAACTTTTGTCACGGGGCCAGTTCACAAAAACAGTTCGTGTTTACACCATTTAGTGGGACTAACGGAATGTCTGTCGACTCCCCCCACCGCCACTTTGAAACTCGCACGCGTGATTCATGCTGATTCGCGTCGACATCGGAGGGGCGCCAATGCACTTGCCCAAAAGGGCTACAAATTATCTTACGTGGGAGAGTCGACGGGGCGCGTGACGCGATATTCCTAAGGGGTGCGTCTCGAGCTGCCACTGCGTCGGGGTGAAAGATATGGTGCCTTTACGGCTTCCTAAGTGAATCCGAGAGCCGGCTTCCCGCGGACACCCAATTGCGTAAGACACAGGAATGTGTGACCGGTGCATGTGTGGCGTTGAGAAACGTGCCGTTACGAAACTTCGCGCTTTATTTGTTTCATGGAATACAGTTCACGCGCGCGGTTGTGCTCTAATGCTCGTGAGCATTATGCGGATACTTCTCGCATGAAAATATCAACTGAATATTTTGGAAATGGCGCGTAATGATATTTATTCACATATTTATTAGGAATTTCACATTGATGCTTTCCATTTTTTATTTCCTTGTACAAGATTTAATATACTTAGTAGCCTAAAGACATTTTTTGTTTACGTATAAGAATATGAAAAGAAAATGATAAATCTTTTATTAAAAGATAGAACTTGGTATATCCGTTAATTACCTAGATATTTTTTTTATATTTATCAATATTTTGTAATAATGAGATGAAAATGGAAGTTGCATTTTTATTATTACATTGTGATCGCCGTAAAGAAGTCTTTTCAAAGGTTGAAGAAAGTTCGCCTCTTGTAACGGTAGAAAAAGCTTTACCCTAGAAGCTTGTTCATTAATTCACGATGCCCTCGGAAAGTTTTTCCCTCAAGAATCGATACGTACGTGCACTAGAGAATAACACTTGACCAGTGTTTTATTGCAATGTACTTCATTTTAGTATCTTGTGAATGTTATTTATTCAAACGTGATGTGAAATATATGTACTTTATCGTGTCTATAAAATCGAACAATGGTCTTGTGAACAATTTTCTTGATTTTGGATTTCCTATTTATATTATAGAAAAAAAACTGAAAATAAAAGTTTAATTTTTATTTTACTATTTTATTTTCTATTTTATTGCACAGTAATCGTTGCAAAATGTAAAACAACTTTACAATATATTTGAGCCAAGTAACTTTACGACTCGAGTTATGGCTTATATTTCAATTTCTGTTCTTAATCTTAACTAGTAACAACATAGTAATACAAGAGCTACAAAATTCAACATTATATTGTTATCTAGTTAGACATATTTATAGAAATGTTTGATTTCAGCTGCCTATTCATTGGCTCAAAATTCTAAAACAACAATTTAACCTAACATTCTTACACGAAAACGAAATAAGTCAACAAAAGAATTATGCTTTCGAATGACAGCTGTGCAAACTTTCCTAGAATGAATAAATATCTATTGCAGAGAACTTAGTGTCGGTATATTTCTAAAAATACAAAAACTGTCTTCACTCTTAGTAGAGTACTGAAAAGGAAAAAATGAGCCGTTTAATTCCTAAGCTGCAGCACGACTTTACTTACATACTTTTACCTATTAAGGGGCTTACATACTTTTACCTATTAAGGAGCTAGAGTCTTGACCAGAAGCATTAATAAAATAAAGAGTATCAAGACTCGAGCATTACTAATGCTTTAAGACTGATTTCACCGAAACTTTTTACGAGTTTTTCGCCTTCTATTTTACGCCACTTTAAAGAAAATGTAAAAAAGTATTGGTTTTTTTCGGCTTCTATGAGAATTTCTTAAATTTCCCCAATGTATACTAAAAGGAATTTCATATCGTCTTTTCGCATCTATTATTCGAACTAAAATAATTGTGTTATAAATTTTTTAATTAATATCTAAATTTGTAGTCTTTCGGTCAATAACCTTTTTAATATTCATACTATAGGTAAGCCCCAATTGCCGATGGGTATAATAGCTCGAAAAATAGATACTTACATATTACATTTAATCAATACCCATAAATAATACATGCACCTTCATAGACCTAAGAACAAATGAAATAGAATCTACATTCGAGCAATTATGAGAGAAGTAGACATGCTGATGTTCTATTGCAAAAGAAAATATTGACTTTTATAAAATTAAGATTGGAATGTATAAAATTACCGTTAGAAAATATAGATTGTGAACGAAGCTATACGAAAATTTTACTCTTATGTTTCCTAAGCTTTTAAATCAATAACATGGTGCAATGCATTTATACTATATTAAAAATAGAATACCTAATGTCTCAACTTTAGTGACGTAGTTTAAATCTAAAAACATACTAATTTTGATTTTGTTACTGATTGTGTCTGTAATTATACACATTAAAGGTGCTTATGAATGTAATTACGAACTATAATTTTTCTTTTATACTGCAATTAAGGTAGTTTTTAACGAAAACCTACAAAAATGGAATATTGAACAAGACTGTACTACATACGATTACAGCATAATTCTATAACGTTATCTGGAGCGTTGCTTTCGGGCGATACGGTAAGTTGTTAGCGTCTAAAACGGGGCCAGAGGTCACCGTGCGAATACAGGAACTGGAGTGCCGAATGAGAAAAATCAAGCGACGCGGGGCGAGCTGTCGGGCGAAGCATCGATTTCTCGAAGTTCGTGATTTTTGACTATAGAGCACAGGAATCGCGTCTCGACAGAAAGACGGAGCCAGTCTGCTTTAATCACATTAGCATTTCACGTATAAATTTCAATCGACTTGCGAGTCAACGTCATTGTAATTTCATATGCAGGTCGTTTATCCTCTCCAACGGTTAGGCCACGTCAAACCACAAGGTAGATTTAAGGCAAAAGCAATGGGCTCGCAAGATTAAATTTCCAGGTCTGATCCCCGCGAGGCCGGTGCGCGCAAATGACAAACATGGAGATCCCGGGCTGCGGCGGCCGCGCGATCCCTGCATCGGGGACGTGCGCCGCTTGGAAAGTAGGCGGCGCGCACTCGGCCGGGGAACTCTCGGGGAAAAAGGCAAACGCCGGCAGCGCGTGTTTCTTGTCGCGGTTAAATTTTCATCGGGCGCGATGTGTAAGGAAGCGGAGACGCGCGCTTTCCCGTGCGCGCGGAGGCAGAGGGCCCGCGAGAGGGAGGCAGCGGCGGCGGCGGCGGCGGCGGGGGGGAGGACAGGATGTACCCGAGGCGCCCTTTCAAAATTCCGACCACAGGCGCAGCGTGAAATGGGCCGAGACTCGGCGGGACAAGGAAGCCGCTCGATCGCGGCGTCGCGAGTCTGGCGTAAATCAACCCTTTCCCACGCCCGGTGCTCTTCGCCGCGCAGACTCCGTAATCTCGGGTTTATCGCTCGTTATTAAGCGTTCGCACTAACTCGGCGCTTTGTTTTTATATGCAAAGGTATAAAAAGCCCGGGGGCCGTTTATTCCAATGAACAGTTTTTCCCGACAGGCTTTTTCAACCGAGAATTATAAACAACAACTGTGTTTGTTCGGGGAATAATATACCTCGCACGAATAGGAAGCAATAAAATCTTTTCTTGAATTATTGAGCACAAGCGCTTACAATTATTGCTTTTTTCCAGCTTGCAGCAATCGGGAATGCTAGGGGAAAATAAAATACGGTCGATCGATATATCTTTCGACAGTGGAGGTTCTTCGAGGAATGCAAACGAGCCACGCGACGCTTTTTTGAATAAAACATTTTCCCCGGGATTGTCTTAATTAGCCGCAATGGCAAAAGTGAAGATTGGATTTAGTTGAGCGAGTAGTACTGGCCACCGGCGCGGATAACAACATCAGGACAATTGACCCTCGATATCGGATAAGTCGAGAAAGCGGAGAGTATATAGGAGTCCGGAGGAGCGCGACGCCGTCCGCTCGAATAAAATGCATCAAGCACCGGCAGACAGGGGATCAAAAGCGTCCAACGTCGAGGGTCGAGAGCCAAAGCCGATGAAACGGTTATAACGGTCGAGATACGAAGAGCGACGGGATTAAATAATATTGCGCATTTAATAATTACAGCCTCGGAAGTGCTTTTTGATCCGAAAAATAGACGCTTTAAGAAAAGAGTTTTATATAAGTCGCAGGCTTTCCGAGGAAAAATATAATATCTAGGGGTAAACGACCGAATATGTAGGTTAGACGACTCCGCGGGCGAAAATGGCATTCGTCGCCAAGAGAGTCATTCGCTCGTCTCGCTCGGGCTTATTTTTACGACGAAACAACGCCGCGTGGGCGAGGCAACGTATATACATTTTTTTAAAACAGACTGCACACACAGGGATTAGGGGCAAGCGAGGAATCGATTGGGGCGCCCAATGGGCGGGCGGTGGGTGGCGTCATTCCGCGGGGCTACGACCGGGGACGCGATGACGGCTGCCATTAGTTTCGGCGCCGGGAGCGGCCGGCTTACGCCCGCGAGAGCCGAGACTCGGCCCCCCGACAAAGCCCCGCGCGTACACAGCCGCTCGGCCGATGGCTTTCGGGGTCAAGCGCGCGCGCGCGCGATGCTGGGCCGCGTGTTTGCGCCGGCGGCGGCGGCGGCCGCGCGCACACCTTTGTGATGGCAACCGGCCGGCGCCGGATAACCATGGCAACGCTTTGTTGTGCCGCGCGGGGCGCATCCGCGGCCGGCCGGCCGGCGCATCCGAGGGCTCCCGCGGGCCCTCCCGAGACGACCGCGAGCCGCCCGCGCTTTGATTGGGCCGCCGCGGACAATCGATGCCGTCTAATCCCTGGGCGCTGCCCCCGCGAGGAAGCGGCCAGCGCCAGGCGCTTCTTTTTTTTTAAGTTAATCACGGGCTGCGCTTCCGCGTATGTCGCCGGGACGGTCTGGGCCGTATGGGACGCCACCGTCGTCGCGCTCGCTTAGGTCCTTCTGCAATGATACATTAACTCGCCCGGTGTGTGTACATTGTTTGGTACGCCTAGTTGACTACTAGGCCTGCAACATTGTTTAGCTTCGCGTTACGCCCGTCAGTCATTATTCTTGGCACTTGGAGGAAATTAAAAAAAATGATGAACGGCGACTTTGACCACACTCGCTGTTCTTTAAGACACGGTACTGTCATCTCCGGTCGCCAGTTAAACGAACATTCCGTCTCTTCTGACTCACTAAGCAAATAAGTCGCAACGAGCAAAAAATTATTTTCACCTACGCTTGTCTAACGGACGGAATTTTAACAAATAGAGTGCGAGCCTAATCTCTTTCCCGGTCATTTTTTATACTTCAACGCTCAATTCTACATATAGACACGGGTTTCTAGTCAATATTCTGCCAGGGTGCAAAATGCAAAATAGGAACGGTGCTTTTCATGCTAGTGGAAAATAACTGTCGGCCTAAACGTAATTTTCGTAAAATCGCATATTACGTATTTATGCAGATTTCATTAAAATGCTCATAGCTTTTGACACAGTCGAAGCTTACAAAAATCTATTAAACTAAAGCGTTAAATAAATATGAAGCACTTTATTTAATCTGAACCTTGTTCTTCTTAACGACTACGCCGCATTAAATGCATTAAACTCTCTCGGGCGTCCTTGCGATAAAAAAGCCATTAGAAAACTAGGCACACAGTTAATTCAACGATAAATAATTGAACGGCCGATGGTTTCTTTTTTTTGCGTGCGCTGAAAATTTGAAAGCATTCGAGAAGCACTCCCCTGACAGCATAATTCAGTCCTGGCAATATATTTCGCTACTGCAAGAAAAACCTCGACGGCAAACTAATGCATACGTATATTAGATGAGCATCCGGCAAAGAGCCGCACAATAGAGGCCTTTTCAACGAGCGAACGCACGCAGGTGTCGACTGGCAATTCGCGCGACAATAAGCGAATGAAAATTTCAAAGGCCCAGAGGAACGCGCGGCCGCGCTTTCTTCCCGCAGAGGCCCGTCGTCGTCGGCCCGCGTCTTTGCGATTGCCACGGGGGGAGGGCTTATCGCCGGCGCGCCTCCGCTAAGCGCAATCAACAACTTTGTTTCCGAGCAGCGTACAATACAATATCGAGGCGCGCCCCGTGCCCCGGGAGCGTATTATCGCCCGCGCGCCTCCAAAGGCAAAAAAGGAGGCGAGCCTCCGGCTTCCCCGCGGCCATCCGCGAATTTATGAATAATGGGGCACGGAGGGGACGCGGGAGCCGTAGATGCGCCACCGCCGTTGGCTCTCGATTATTCATCGGCCGGGCGTCTATAAACGCCGGCAGAGGGCCGCGCCGCCGGGGATAGCCGGTTAATTTCTACCCCCCCGGCGGCGGCCTAATGCGCGCTCGAGACGTAGGCGCGCGGCGTGCGTGCGACAGGGGCTTTTCTTTTGCCAACTGCAGAGAGCCGCGCTCGTCGCCGCGGGAGGGGCTTAGCGCCCCGCTGGCGCAAGCGAAAAAAAAAAGCGCAAAGCACGCGCCTAAGGAGGGAGTTACGTAACGCCGCGGCAGATATACGTGTATGCGTCAGCCGTCCGAAATTTCCAATTTTTTTTTCCCCCTTTTGAATCCGTGAAAAGCGGACTCTAGGCGGAAAAACTTTCTCGAAAATCAAGTGCCATATTACTGCATGAACTCGCCCAGGAATACCACCGCGCTCTTCCACTATGCGTACATTTCCCTTTTCGGTTATGCGAGACTGTTTAACAGATAATGCAACCAAGTTCAGACAGTCCGTAAATCGACGTATTATACCTATTTGAAATTCTTGTAACGAACCGGGAAAAATAAGTCTATTTGCTTTTGTTTAATTAATCTCGGTGATTTATAGTATATAACGCAATAGAACGATGCAATTTAATTAAAACAACATACATAGAGAAAATAAACACAACTAGCCTTGGTAGAAATTTGACTAGTTATTACAGGCTGTATTAATTAGAACTTTGATATTAAAAAATGAATGCATTAAAAATGATTCGAAAACGAAATCATGTGATAAAACGTGTTGTAATCAATATAAGTATCTTTGTATATCTAAAACATTTATTTAATTAGGAATGATTTGCACTAGAAATTTTACCAACAAACTTGCTTAAAAATAGTTTAAATTTCGACTAAGAAACTGCTATTAACGTTATGAAATTATCCATCCAAAACGGAATAAATGGAATGGTTTATTGAAGTTAATTTTAAAATTAAGTCATTTGGCATAATCTCTGTTTGGTGTAACTGACACGCAAGGCTTGATTATCTTTCAATGCTCCAATTGAGAATCCGAGCAGGCAAATGTTGGCCTGTTGAAGCTTCTATAGCATCCACCAGAGCGGCGCCACGCATCACTCAACGCGACGAATTCTTGTGATCCAGCGCAGTAAAAACTTGCACAACAAGCGGCATTAAAATACACTAATTGCAATAATTATCTCATTTTATTTGACATCGCCTTTCGAGTCCTCGGAACTACAAGTGTTTATTTCTGAACAGCACTTATCTCGAGGAATCAGATTAATTGCGACCAAAGCTTTAAAAAGATTATTACGCAACGAGGGTGCGACCGTTGTTTAAAAGCACCGGCAAAACATAAAGTCGTAAGAACTATTGATTTGTGCAAAGCCCCGTAGCAGAGGCAAATCCACCGGCTCTGTCAAAGGCCAAAAATTAAGCTTGCTGGTGGTACAAAAGCAAGGCGGGTTGGGTGTCGAATTGACGAGCGCGTCGCCTGCGAGAAATGAAAAACCCTCTCGCACGCGCTCCTCTCTTAGTCAGGAATTTAATTTCCCCAGAATTCTTACGCTCTCTCCCTTTGTGTGCGCCGTTGCCCCTACAAGCGCTCACCGCCGACTCGCCCTGTACACTGCTGCATGACGCGAATGACACGCCCCTCCCGTACAATCATTCTCTTTGCCTTTGAGTCTCCACAGGCCCTTTGCACCCGCTTGAACTTTTGGCTCAATAATTAACAGAAATCCTTGATCCCGTTTTGTTTGCTGTATCCGTGGTCCTGCATATATTTTCGCACCAAGATGATTACGTGGATACTTCCACGAACGCGCGCGCGCGCCGAATTAAAAAATAAACGCCTGCGAATTTACTGGATTAAAAAGTCAATCACAAGGGAACGCAATCGAATCGCCGTGTGTGCATGAGAATACAATCCGCTTGAAACCGATTGTTTTTTGTAAATTGATATTGTCGTCGCTTTGGAGCAGTTGCCCAGAGCTCCTAACCGGCTCTCGCGCGCTCACATCTCGGTCAATTTACAAAGCCCTCGTCTCTGGACGGTGCGCACTCGGGAGGAAAGGAAGCGGCTAATCTACATCTCCTTGAGTAGGGAGAGGCCCCATCAACGAGGTAGAAAATATCAAAGACGCGCGCACGCGTCACCGGAATAAAGTACATCACCTGCTCCTGTTAATTTTCTACAGGTATACGGCGTAGGGTCTCGAGCCCACTTGCATAACAGTAACGCGCGTCTCGCTTTCCCACCTTTGGCAGCGTATTCAGAGTGCACTGCGCACATTTATCTCTTTCATGCTCGTTACTGCTTTTCTCCAAGCTTCTTAGCTGGCGTGTATCGTGTCAATAATAGAGCAAATAAGGCGGGCATTGCTAAGCTTTCTGGCTGCTCGTTGTTCGCCTTTTCTCAACATCCTAAATTCAAACGTTGAAAAATGCCCCCTACGCCCCAAAATTACACCAACTTCATCTCTTGGAATCGAGTTGAGTTGTGCTTTGTAAAACTTCTGTGATTATTAATATATTTTTTAATTATAGGTACAATAGTTTTGAATTTTCAAAGGTAAAATATTGCTGTTATAAATATATTATTATAATATAAGTATATTATTGTAAAAATCACGATTTTTTAAACTAAATATAATTTGTATTTGTCATTTTTTCTTAAAAAAGATACAATTATTTTAACAGAATCTTAAATCTGCTTAAACACTATATAACCATCTAGTACATAAAAAAGTTACATTAACTCAAATGTTATTTATGTAGTTACCAACACAAAATATGATGCTTGAGAACAGATCAATAATATATTATACCTCTTAATTTTAATGAGTGCATTAAAATAAATTATTACTGATATAATCTATTAATTATTTTAAATAGTTGTAGATTTAATTTCCATAAAAAGTTTGATAAAGGTGTATGTAGAGAACACTATTTGTTGTTTTAGTTTCAAAAATAATTTTAAACGCGAAATAAATCGAATTAATATGATTAATATTTCTTATATTCTCAAATTATCTTATTTTTACCTAGATATTTCTTATCTTTACATTTCATTAACTGACTACGAATAAAAAATAAACATTACAAGTTTTAACGATATTTTAAGAATTAAATCGTTCAAAAAAAACACCAGCCTCCAAATTTTAACAATGTTTTTTTACTCAAGAACAAAGGAACTTAAGAAATTGAATGCTTTATTTTGAAAAGATAGTTTGCGTAAATTTAAAAAAATGCTGAAATATCATTCGGACAGTAGAGCTTGTAGAACAAAAATGTCGCGGTTTTGTTTGTCTTCACCATTCGCATCAATCCCCACACCCAACAGAATCGAATTATTCCACATTTCTTGACGAAGGAAAAAATAAATATTGTCATATTTTCTGTAGTGTCCAACCGACGCGTCCCTACTCTCAAATAACGTCAAAAACCTTCACCGTTGCCTTTACAGATTAATCGCGTCACCTTCGTACATCTCGTCGGCAATAAAGAGGGAACAAACGTGAAATACAAGCAATAGCGTCGGCGACGCGCACCTAACCTCAACGTCGCTTCGAACTACGAAACACTGAAGCACGAGGCTGTGAACACAAAACGCCTTATGTATAACTTACCTTTCTCAAATAGTGATGAATGTAATGTACGATAAAAAAAATCTAGTCACTCTCGTCTAAGAAACTCGGACGCCGAAGCAAGTCCAAGAGGGAATAAACGAGAGGGAGTCACTAATATCCAGAGCGAGAGAAAGACGGAGGCGAAAAACCGCGCGATCGATACTAGCAGAGTCCGCTTCCCAGCCGTACCTACCCATACATGCAAGTATTTACGCCGCCGCGACAATGCGCCTCTGCGCGCAAAAAACAAGCAAGATTAGAACACTTACTCACCTTGAAAGGATAATCCGGCAACTCCTTCCGGGAAAGGAATACTTGATGCGCTTCCTTTCGTCTATGGAGCTGGATTCTGGGCGATTTTGGCTCTCGGCTACGTGCAGTCGCCCTCAAGAGAAGATAACGCAGAGCTGTAGCAGAGGAGGCGAAAATCACGGCACACACAATGGCGTGCGCACTGCGAGTATGCGCAGAGCCAAGAGCTAGCTTGGCAGCGTTGCCAGATCTTCGCCGCTTTTGCCAGTGGTGTGCGTCTTCTCAAACCCGTTTATTATTTTTTCCCTGTTTTTCCCCAAATTTTAAAAAGCCTCGCAGTCGTGCTAGTTTCAAATCAACATAAAAAAACTACTATATTTACAAGATATAATTGATATATTAATGATTTATAACATAAAAATGCATTATCAAGTTTGTTTAATGCACGTAGAGATTAAAATAAAATATTCAATACATACCGTTTTTTAAATAAAAGTACTCGATATTATTAATTTCAAGAATATTTATAAATTTTTATATTAGTTACTGCTGCAATGCATTAATATTAATGTAATTCATGTCACAAAGTATTTACATTAAAAGTATTTTTAATATTACAAAACAAAAATTACTATGGTTTATATTTGTCTTATATGCACTGGTTTGCTAGTTGAATGTGGAATTGTAATTGATAAAGCTAGCGCCATCTTACAGGATTAGACGTTCCGAGAAAACGTAGGTTCTGTAACAAGTCGACTCTTGCTCACTGGGATATAGAAGGAATGGCATAGTACAGTACGCGATTGTAGCGCCAATAATACAACTGTATGGTGGCGACATCTGATAGAAACATTAAGCAGTCTCTCGATGTACATAATTACACGAAATTAGAAACATTAAAATCCCTGTTTTACGTACAAAAATATTATATTTAATACTTATTACAATTTGTGAAAAATCTAAATAATTAGAACTTATTATAAGTACATAAATCACAAAGTAGTACGTTAATTATTAAATTATAAATAAGTTAAATTAAGATTAAGCATTAAATTCAAATTTGTTGTAATCAAGTTTATTAATATTAAATAATAATAATTTTTTTGAATTACGATTTATTTTAATAACAATTTATATAAATATATATTTTAAAAACAATTTATTTACATTTGTACATTAAATATAGATATATATATACACGAATTGAAGATGATATCAGACAATTTATTCGACATATTAATAGAAATTCGTAAAATCGACAGTCAGATTTCAGATGTAAACTTGAAAGTAGGAAAGAGTCAGCAAGAGCTCTTAGATTTACAAAAGAATATAGACAATGTAAAAGGATTACAATTAAAAGCTTTATCATTTTTAAAAGATTCAGAAAGGAAAGAGATGGATACTCAAACTGAATTACAGCAATTTCATACAACATATAAGAATTTGATTGGATACATTGATAAACGTTTTGTTACTAAACCAATAGGTGTTTCATGTAACATTGATGAATTAAAAAAAGAAAGAGATGATTTGCAGAATAAACTGTTAAATATTAGAAAAGAAAAGGAAGAACTTGCAAGAAAAGTAAATGAAGTTGATTTACAAATGACTATACAAATAAAGAAAAATGCAGCAGAGGTACAATTACTAGAAAAGAATTTAGAAGTTTTGTTAGAAGAAGAGAAAAATTTGCAAATGAATGCAAATTAAATTTTTTAGACTACTTATTGCTACAATTTGGTTCATTAGTGTACAATTTTTCAACACATTCTTGCCCAAGTTTAACATTGCTTTCCATTTCTGATAACTTAAAGGGCATATTTATTAGTTTCTTCATGCGATTATTAACATTTTGTATACTTTCTCTTCTTGCTGTTATCTGTGTCATCATTTCTTGATTTTCTTTGTTCAAATCACTTATGTATGATTTTAATTTTTCACACTCATTTTTTATTATCTCTGCATCTAGTGATCGCAAATGTAAATTCACATCCCCTGGTGGTCTCCTTAAATATGTGATCAAAGATCGAATTAAAAAAATTGAAGTTAATTGTTTATGGAAATATTAATGCAAGATTTACCATAGTTTAACATTTGCTGGAGTTGTTGTTTCTTCATTTAATTTAGTCAATTTAGTCATACCTTCTACAAGACATTCATCTTCAACAATTTCTTCAACTAAATCCTGTAGACCTTTGGTTAAATCATCCTTCATTACCTGTCGTAATTTTTTTACTACTTTAGGTTGCGATTTTAAAACTGTGATAATCTTTAAGTATTCTTCTTCACTGAAATATGTAAACATAAGTAAATATTAAAATAATCTATTGTTTACATTTACTTTTATTAACTACATATGAGTAAAAATTAAATTATTTTTAATCTATGAATAAAAATGTATGTATAATAATAAGATTTAAATTATAATTGATAAAAAATAAAAATTTATTCAGATTAAATTTATGTTAATAATTTATTATTTATGAAAATTTATTAACAATAAATCATGTCTTATTAATATTGAATAAATATCTGTTATCACATCATAAATAAAAAGTTATCTAACATGGATGATATTACATTTTTTAGTTTATGCTACAAACCAATCTATAAAACTATAGCTAAAAATTATTTATTGGTAAATTCAAATTTGTATTACAGAATAAATAGCTTGAATTGTAAACACTGATATAGCAATATAAGTTTTTAAAGTTTAACTTTGTAAGTTATTATGAATAGCACATTTAATTTTTCATTTAAAAAATTTAAAGTGATCTATTGGAGGACAAAAGCACTTAATAAAGTATAATTTATCAATCGCTATAAAAAATAATTAAATTCCACGAACGAATAGTAAATAAATCTTTTACCTGACGCAGTCGGCAATATCCTCAAATACCTTGGATAATGCCGCCTTAAACATGAGCAAATTGTTGGGTATGAACTTTTCGCTTTCTTCCTCTCGTTGATCATTTTCACTCTCCATTATTTCTTCTACATCATGCTGCATATTGTTCAAATTGACTTGATGCAGCTGATCAGCTATTTTGGCGATTGGGTGATATGACAATACACGCGTGACTGGCAATGTAAGAAGCAAACGATTCCAACTGCCAAACTGTGCGCTCGAGTCTCTGAAAAACGAATTAGTC
Source organism: Sycophaga agraensis (assembly GCA_018906755.1). Taxonomy (NCBI): domain Eukaryota; kingdom Metazoa; phylum Arthropoda; class Insecta; order Hymenoptera; family Pteromalidae; genus Sycophaga; species Sycophaga agraensis. Next base: position 4,640,794 of record JACCIE010000004.1, read on the forward strand.
CGAAGTGACCCGAACTCAGCGTCCAAAATACGAAGTGTAACGAGTCGACTTCGGCAGTCGGTTATGTACTCGGCTTCCCTTCGTTACAAGCCTAACATTATACCGTATACGGTTGTGCAGTTGCGCCATTATTTGGCGGGCGATTCGAATGGGCTTGTAAATCTAAGCAAGCGGAATCGCCGCACTGGCTTGTAACCGAAATCCCAAGTATGCTATTTAATCATGATAATTGAGTATTAAAAAGCCAAATCGCGTTATTTTAGAAACAAGGCACTCTGAAAAATTGAATGGGAGAGTAAAATTGAGCGTTTACGATTTGAATGGATATTGCGGGAATGGCGCATTCTTTATTGGAGTCATGTGCATGTATCGCCTCCACGCATCATACTAATCGCACTCGCTTTATTAACACTAATTCTTATGGATCTTTGTTATTGTGCAAAGTTTTTGAAATTTCACATCGCGCGTAGATGTTTCCGAGCGCCGATGAACGCCTACACGTCACTTAAGGCTGCCGGGGAACATTCACCTCTCAACTTATATTCATAATAAAAGCGCTCGGAACGAGTGTGCGCCTTCACCGCGCGCGTCTCCCTCGGATTTCGGATCGCTCGTGATCGCGGCGGATGGGTTTTTCGCGGCGCTCTGCGCCCACGTAAGCCCGTGCACACAAGGGCCGAAGAATGCGGAGGGCGGGGAAGGAAAGCGTGGCGGCCGAGGGGCTCGTCCGGCGGCGGCGTCTCCGAGCCGCCTATAGGATGATCCGGCGCGAGCTTGCACAAGGCCCGCGGCGATTTCGTTATCAAGTATTCATATCGGCCGAATAGTTGGCGTGCTTTCTCACCTTTGTCCCCCACCCGGCGTCCCGCGGATCGGCTCGCCGGCTCTCTCCGCGCGGTCGTAGGTCGGCTTTTTGGGGAGTGCCGCGGCGAGCCGCTGCTCTCACTCGCGCCATCATGTGCTGACGTCACGCGCCCCGAGTCGGGATGATATAATTGAGGCGTATAATGCAGCTGCACGCTTTTTTCCTCTCGCGGCCGCGCATTTTCAACTTTTCACAATTTACGCCGAGGGGCGCGAGCGCGGCATTACTTTCTATCGCAGCAGTATAACAAAGGATATTCTTTCTCGGATCGCGTCCCGCCGCGTCCTTATTCTCCCGGCAAAAATTAAGTCTTTCGCTCTATGGTAATTTGAATCCTCTCAAATTACTATTTTCTCAACCTGGCTGGTGCGTTTTTCTCAAAATACGCGCGCGCATTGCATCGTTTCAGCGCCTCTCTTTATAATACATCACGGCGTTATGTATGTGGCGCGCGGAGGGTGTGTAAGCGTTGGGCAAACCCTATATCCGCGGTGTAAAAATCCATTTATAATTAATGCAGTATGTACGTGTTACGGTACATGCCAGCGTTTATTTTCCAACAATAGTTTGAATACAAGGGCGCGGTGCGCGCGCCGCTCAAACGTCGGCGCAGTCGCGGCCCATTAGCCGCCCGGGGCTCTCAGCCCCCGGCCTAGCCGGAGGCCCGGACGACCCCCCGTTGGCCGCCCTCGCGAACAGCAGGAACAGCTGCTCCAGAGTCGAGGAGAGGACCGAAAAGTCTTGGATGCAGTCGTATCTGCTCTTCACTGCGTTCATCACGTCGTACATTTCCCTCCAAGTAATATCGGAGGCCGTTACGTGATACATCAGGTAACCCTGCAATAAAACGAGGGGCAATATTAGAGGCCCGCGGGAGATCGAACATAACTTATAACACGAATCGAAACGAACGAAATTGCACGATCGTGTTATCTTAGTACTGGAATTAAGTTGAGAGCGCCCGAGCGATGTAGGAACATCTTGCCTCGTAATGAAAAAGCGATTTCGCATAATTTCGCAGACGTCGGCGTTACCGACACACGACGAGGCGCATTCCGCATACGTAGCGCCATGCATACCGTATTCTCATCGGCGAGCTCGCACTCGAGCGCCCGGACCACCTCCCTCTTGATCCCACCCAGCTGGTCCCGAGCCTTCTCCGGATCGATCTTCATCTGGATGTCGTAGCCGGCCCCAAAGCGCTGCTTCAGCTCCTGGGAGGGCCCGATGCACACCAGCCGACCGCCCACCATGATTGCCAACCTGTTGCACAGGGCCTCGCACTCCTCCATGCTGAAACACATATATAAGAGCCGCGGCGAGCGTTATAACCGTGTATATGTAACGACCCTCCTCCCGAGGATGAGCTCACCTGTGCGAGGTGAGGACGACCGCCTGGCCGCGCGACTGGCAGGACTGGATGACGTTCCAGAGGGAGCGCCTGGCGCCGGGGTCCACGCCCGTCGTCGGCTCGTCCAGCAGGACCAGGGCAGGCAGTCCGACCAGGGCCAGGGCGATGCTCAGCCGGCGCTTGTTGCCCCCGCTGTACGTGCCGCTGGGCTGGTTCGCGCAAGCCCCCAGATCTGACGATCAACCAGAGGGTTGTATAGACCTCGCCTAGCGCGCCCCGCCCAGTGTGGATACTCACTCAGACGCCGGATCCACGCCTCGGCCTCCCCGTCGACGAGGGCCTCGGGGATGCCGCGCAGTCGGGCGAACAGCCGCAGGTGGTCGTAGGCGTTCAGGGAGCGAATGAGCGCGTCGTTCTGGGGGCAGTAGCCGATCTGCGCGAGGAACTGCAAGCGCAACGGGAGAAGGATACAGCGTGGAGGCCCGCGCGGGGCTTTTTTTTTGTTTGTTTGTGTCTTTTTTTTTTTTGTTATTCCAGCCGCTGAGTGGTTGCTCGCGGGGCGCTACTCACGAGTTTCCTCTGCATCTCCGCGTTCTTGTCCCCCACGTACATGATGCCGCCGTCGGGGATCTCGGCCCCGGTCATCAGCCGGAACGTCGTGCTCTTCCCGGCCCCGTTCACGCCCAGCAGGCCGAAGCACTCGCCCTCGTTGACCCCGAAGCTCGCGTCTTTCACCGCCGCCAGATCTCCGTACCGCTTGCGCAATTCGTACACGAGAAACACTTGTCTCTTTGGCTTATTATTGAGTGACGAGTTACCCTCATCGGCTCTTTCGCCAATATCTCCTCTGCTGCAACTGCTGTCTTTTTCACTATCCGAGCTCTCTGAAATTCAACCAATTTTGCAGAATGCATTTTCGATTGAGCGCTAAAGAGTTAGTTTTGAAGGCCGAGAAGACCCTATTACTGTACAAATAAAAATATATATTTAGAAAAAATTGCGTACCGTGGTAGACGCTGCTCATTACTGTACTCGCATCCTCTTTCGAACGGTCATTTAATGCTAAAATTTGTTGCACTATCGAAGTCTTTTCTTTCATCACTTGTTCATCAGCTAAGTCATTATACACCGCAGCTTTCCTCATCTTTGCAAATGAAGTCTGAATTACTTGGTGCTCTAATAAAGCCAGAATCGCGGCATACAGTAATGGTGTCAAGGCCATATATAACATACTTTCTTCTAAAGTGACGTCATTATCAAAATTGGTAAAAAAATCTAATTTGTCTTTACATTCTCCATTATAGCAATCTAGCTCTGAAATAATATAATAATCCAATGTTCAAATAACAAAATATAATTCACTGATGAGGAAACGTTACGATTCTATATTGTATACTCACTGCAACAAACATCGTCGATGAGGAAACTGCACTGATCATAGAATTGGTTTGGCATTCTTTTGCACCTGGCATTTCCAAGGGCAGTCAGATAAAATGAAATTTGACTGTGAAAAAAGCTGACATACGGGATTAACAAAAATATGGCTTTCTGAATTGGCCGTATTATTTTAACAATTTCATAACGGCTTAGTGTCAAGTTGACTGCAAACATGATGATTTCTAACGATACTATAAATATGAAATAAATAATTATGTTGTAATTTTCAAAGATAAAATAAATTTAAATTTACCATACCGAGACCCACTGGTATATATATTAGCAATCGTACTGTGGAATTCGGTGTTGCCTTAATGAAACTGAAGGTGTAAATTAATAGCAATGCATTGATCGCAAAAAGTACCATCGAAAGTAGAGAAATCACTAAAAAAATGAACGTATTCGTTGCTTATTTAATCGATGTACTACATATAAACTCGCATGAAAAGCATACGAAGCTAATATAATAGAGTTCAAATTCGACTTACAAATTTCATTCAAGTCATACATCCGAAACTCCAAAAAATAATCCATACTGATAAATCCAACGATTACAAGGATCTCTAACAATATCAAAACAATGAGATCTAAAAGAAACATACTACTCCAATAAGTGAAGCAAGAGATGCCGGTCATCCGTTGCAGTTGTTTTATATTTGTAGATGATTCGCGAAGTGGGTGAAGAACAAAGAGAGCAATACTAGGAAAAAATAAGAATACGAATATGACACTGGTAGTGATGGCATTGGGTAGAGTGTTGTCTAGGTAGATACGATAACCGTTGATCGGTAGTTGCTGACTCGACAGACTGATTGAGTAATTTTCACCCAGGTGTGCCTTGGCAATGGAGTTCGTTAGTAAGTTCACCGATATCGGCAAGCTAAAAATGGCCTTTCGAGAATACAAAGCGTTTCCATTTAGAACGGTGTTATTTTTGCTGAATTCTGCAGCTGCGATCATGTGATTGTCATAATATGCAAGATCGCTTTTCGCATACTTCATTAGTGCTGTACATATATATTAGATTAGACTATTTAATTCGAAAATTTTTAGTTGTGATATTTGTGTAGTATTTTACCTTGATCCAGACTAGAATTTTTTACCTCGATTACATCACTGCCAAAACTTTTTGCAAGGTTACTATATTGCTTTCCGTATAAGTATTCAAAACTTTTGTAATAAGACATAGGTTGATTATACATATTAATTTGAATTTGATTAGATTTCGAAGTAGGAATTAAAACATTTGTCTCTTTCAAGATAAGAGAAATTACTAACAATGATACAAAAATCTAAAAAGTAATATCACGTATAAATTATAATAATATGAAGAAATTAAAAATACTAAATAAAACTTTCATTTTTACCAATAACAGCATGATGATTATGGTGGATGAGTTTTTCAATGTGTATATCATTTTTTTATTGATTAGTGCTTGAAATGATTGTACCGAGAAGTATCCATAGTTTGGTCTTTTTTTGAGATTATCAAAGGATTCTTTTGGTTTTATAATACTATCGTGTTCTTCAGTCACTCTGTTAAAAAGAATCATCTCCGTTGGATTACAATAAATTCTAAGGTTATATGATGGTAAAATATATTATAAAATCCTTACTTTAAGAAAACTTGTTCTAAACTAATAAGGGAAACACTTATACCAGATATACCGAGATCCTTTTTTTTAATTTCTAAATTATCCAAAAAATTCGGTAACTCGGGGGTATTCGGAATACTGATAACGATTTTACTGGTATCATTACTTTTTACTATACTCTCACTATTAAATTCTTGTTGAAGTTTTTCAAGGTCACACCATGATTCAGTAGATAAAGTTACTTCCACGCTACCCTGCCCTTTAATTAAATAATTTTAGTGTATATACTATGTTAAGATGTAGTTTAATAATTCGATATATTAAACTTAAGTATTTACCTATTAGTTTTTTTAAAAACATGGAGGTCCCGTAACTTCTTAATTTTCCACCATGTAAGATAGCGATTCTATCTCCAAGAATGTCAGCTTCTTCCATATCATGTGTACTGATTAAAATAGTTTTTTGACCTCTCATTTTCTAACAATAAAACAAAAATTTAGAATGAAGCCGGTTATTTATTTAAACTCAATATTTTTTAAACAAAAACATACTAATAATATGTCCCAAATAATTCGTCTGCTTTCTGGATCTAAGCCAGATGTTGGTTCATCTAAAATCAGTATCTTCAATGCAAGGAATAAACTAAATTAATTACTTTTTTAGAAAAAACGAATTGAAAAATATTATTGAATGGGCAAATTTAGATTATCAGTTGAGTAATAAAACTAACGACTTACACTTGGATCACCTATTAGGGCATTACCGAGACATACTCGACGTTTTTGTCCACCGGACAGTTGATGGGGTAACGCATTTCGTTTATCGTATAATTTTAACGTTTGAAGAAAATCTTTTATATTTTCATTTTCCAATTTTTGTACTTTCTGTTTGCCTTTAAGCTGAAATAGAATTATGAACAATTCTGTATGAAAACATCAAATGGAAAATATTTATATAAATACATTCGAGATAATACCATGGCGAAAAATGTAAATTGTTCTAAAACTGTAAGATTTGGAAAAAGCATATTTTCCTGTGTGCATAATCCCATATCGTTCATTATTTCTTTTCGGTGTTCTTTTACGTCTTTTGAGTTTATAAATACATGACCTTCAGAAGGGCTCATCATTCCTATTAGATGAAACGGTAGTATAAAATCGTTATAAAACTTTTGATCAAATTTCATGTAGGTGTATCATCTTACCCGTTAATATTGACATCATCGTAGTTTTACCAGCTCCATTATGACCTAGTAAGGATGTAATTTGTCCTTTGTAAAAATCAACAGAAACGCCACGTAATGCATATACCATCTAAAATGCAACAATTTATTTATAAAATAATAAAATTATATGATAATAAAATTATTAGAAAGAAAACTTAACTTACTGATTTGTCAAATAGACTAATTTTATACGCCTTCTTTAAATTACGTAAACTAATACCTGCCGTGTATATGTCATTTGTTGGTACTTCAAAGTAACTGTCATGATCAATTACGTCTTCATTCAAATATTTCTTACTATCAGCTGATTTCATTTTTTTACTCTGAACAAATTCATGTTTAAAAAAATTATTTTGAAGTAAAAGATAAGTAAGCGTAAGTACTGTAATAGTTATATACCTTCAAGAAAAAAAATGGATGTTTGCCGACGCCATATTTTCCGGGATTGACTTCATAAATATAAATAGCTAGTAAGAAGTGGAAAATAATTCCAATAATTGAAAATATTAATATCATTCCTGTGCTTCCTCCAATTTTGTATGCAGAATTTCCTACTATAAATATATTATCCCACCGAATCCCTTCCGCTGGAAATCAGAATATTTCATTTATTAAAACAAAATAATAATATGAAATGTAATATAATATATATAATAAAAATATAATATAAAATGTTGTAAGTGGAATCTATAAAATTATCTCTATTAATATTTTCTTATAATAAAAAATCCAAGTCGGCACGAATAATCACTTAATCACAATTTAGCATGTACCGATTGTTTCGTAGTAGTTGAGCTCGTCGATCGCTCGATAGAGTAACAGATTGGGAAAGAGAATCCCCAAATAAGGTGCTATTTGGTAGGTATCTTCTTTTAAGCCGTGCAATTGCAATACCATTGAACCAACGTTCATAATCAGCAATCCAAATATAACAAGTAAAGCTATAAAAAAGTAGTTTCGATCAAAACATTATCTTCATTTTATTATCTGTAACGTATTATGCGCTCACTTACATCTAGAAAAGTATGCGGAAACGTGTATGCCGTATGCGAGAAGGTGCACAACGTGGACGTTAAATACCAACCATATAATAATTGGATTGGTGTAATATATAAACGGGAGTATGTCCGTGATTGAGAAACACAATATGACCACGATGGGAAGGACGCAGAGAATACAAATGAAGGTAGATCCGCTGATTAGCCAACTGAGTAAGTTTAAAAAATTGGAAACTCCATTCATTGACATTAAAACCTACGTACAAAAGTGCAATCTCGAGTATAAGTCACGATACAGGCTTGGCGTAATTTTGCTGTGTTATGTACGAGGTGCATCCAAAAAGTATTCAACTTGCGATTATATTTCCGCATTGATACTATTCTTCGTCATTCGAGCCATGGAATTCTTAGAACTAGTCCGCATTCGATTGAACTACGCGCTTCTAACGATACTTCCACAAAGAAGTTTCTTAAAGTAGTTTTTGACCGCAGACTTTAAAGTGGCCTTCAGCTCGCACGTCACATTACTCTAGAGCTCGTTTAGACGTTTACACTGTGAAACTTTTGTAGTTTCAGAATCGTAACCATAAACCCATGATTCACACTAGTAATACGCGTCATTATCACTGACCATTTCCGCTTCAACGAAAGCGGTTCAATGGCATCGAGACAATCCAAACCGCGTCCCGAATAACGAAGAATACAGGAACGATGCGGAGATGTAATAAATGCTGGTCGAATATTGTTAGTACCCACTTCGTGCGCAACTGTCGATTTTATTTGCACTTACGTTGATACCGAGAAACTTTTCACTAGAGGCTTTTGCACTCTCGATGAACAAGGGAATCATGAAAGCGACAACGGCCAGCGCGCCAAAGAGCTGCCTAAAAATGGAGTCGGTGAAGTCGTGCCTGATGTGCGCCGGATAGGGCAGCCGCTGCAGGGAGACTTCCAGGGCCAAGTCGTCGTGACGCGCCTTCATCTTTATGAATGCCTCGTCGAGGCATATCTGCATCGGGAGGAAGTTGTTGGAGAGGACGTAGTACTCGTAGGGGTCGAGTTTGTTGAAGACGTCGAAGAGGCCGTTCCGCACGAGGCCCGGGGTGCGGATCTTGTAGGCCAGTCGGTTAGAGGAGTGAGCGGCCTCCTCGAAGAGGACAGCGGCCAGGTTGGAGTAGGTCATCGGGTCCTCCTGGAAGCGGCGCAGCAGCTCCCCCTCGGTGGCGAAGCCCTCGAGAGCTGCGGAGTCCTTTAGGATTAGGGGGCTGCTCGTCGACGGGCCCTTGGGGACTCACCGAGGCTGCCGCGGAAGCACGTCTCGTTGACGAGGCGCATGAGGCCCCCCGTGAAGGCGTCGCTCGGGGCGTAGAGGACAGGCGGGCGGTCATTGGTGCCCAGGAGGGCGTCAACGAGGCTCGCCTGGGACACCCTGGGGAAAGTGCGGTCGTGGTCGACGGCGACGGTCGGCTCGGAGGCCAGGTCCCGCAGGGCCCAGACGCAGAGGACGAGGCCGAGGGGCAGGAGGACCTCCGCCAGGAGGCTGAGGACCCACTGGCGCCTGCGCACCAGGAGGTTCTTGCGGAGGAGGAGGGCCAGGGTGCCGGCCATCGGTCTGCCTGGAAAAGGAGAGCGGGCTCAGTCGTAGGCGCGCGTCATCCGCGGGTCGTTCGCATATAGCCAGCGGCGCGCGGGCGCTAATCCGCCGGGGGCACTTGGTGAAGGATCGTGGCCATTCTCTCGAAAGGGCGAAAAGCCAATAATAACCGCGGGGAGACGATTGTCTGGGCGTGTAATAACTCCGGCATTCCGGGGCCCCGAGTGCCCGCTCCACGCCTCCGCGATGATTCACGTATACATCACCGTTGATTTTCGCCACGGATAAATCAAGCCTCGTTTCGAGAATTGCGCAAGGGCCCCATTCCGCGGAGAGCCGCGCGCTTGCGCAAAGTACCGAGCGGCCGCTCGCCCCGGCGAATAAAATCTCGCCCGGCTGCGCCGAGGATCATCGCACCGACCTTCGGCGCGCTCGGCGCGCTGCTGGATAAACCGCCGCGGCGTCGACTCCTGCCGGCGCGTCCGCGGGGACTGTGGCGGAGGCGCGCGAGCCCCGGTTATCGGGCCGATAAGCCCGCGGCTTATCGCGGGCGCACGAATTCGCGCGGCCCCGACGGCGCCTGTCGCCGCGGCTGCTAATCGGAGATCGATCGGCCTGATATAACAGGCCGATCGGGCCCACCGCTCCGTTGGGAAATGCGCTCTCATTGTTTTTTCTTTTTCGACTCATCGCGCTCACGCAACGAGAGCGTGATGTGGAATGATATTTGTGCATCCTTAGGAGCTGGCGCGCAATCGCAATTATTACGAGCACTTGTACCATCCCATATATATAAATCTATATGTATAATAAGATATGCAAATTAATGAGGCTTTTAGTACGTATGTTTATGTAAAGAAAGCGGATTATGACTATCCTTATTATTTCATTTCGTATTTTAATTTCAAATTTATGTATTAGTTTATGTTGGTTAATAGTTTATTGATTGATTTACTTGTATTGCACAGATGCATAAAGCTATGATCTCGAAACTGACAATATTTATTATGTTTTTATTATGCGAATTTATTCAGATTGACAATCCACGTTATAAATCACGAATGAAGATGTGTAAAGATCATTATTGTTATTTACATGTTGTCCCTGTATAAACAATAATACATATATCTAGCTGTCCGTATCTACATCTTACAATCTCATCGGCACAACACTCGGGCGCATCTAGATATATAACCGCTTAGAATGTGTTATATTTAGATAAACTATTACACTTTATGTAAGTGTCTGACAATTTAGTCATTAGAAGATTTCGAAAAGGATGATCTTCGAGTTTTTATGCCGAGGGATTTTTATGAGTGGCCGCGAGTTTGCGCGAAACTCAATCAGTGCATCGGCAATCAGTGAATTCTTCTTATAATTGAGCTGGCGCGCCGCGGGACTGCGGCATCGGAGTCGCGTGCTCGTGAACCTCATCAAGGCTCATAGGCGCAAAGGCGAAATCGCGGGTAGACGTCGCGAGTGCACGGGAGGCACACACACACACACACACACCCGCGCACACGCGTATACGTATATAGATCTCTCGAACCAATGATGCCTCGCTCAGGGTGCCCGGGCCGATAAGATAGCGTCCCCGCGATTTCCTCCCGCGAGAGCGCCAGTATATTATGCAGGTACGACATGCACCTATATGTACATCATCGGCGCACTTACGGTCCCTCCTTCTGCAGCTACACACACAGGCGTCTTCGGCCGGGCGCACACAGCGGCCGTCGCGCGGATAGTCGGCCTTTGACGCCAATGAAAATCCGAGCAGTTCGGCGGCGCGTCGCCGGGGATCCGCCGGTTGGCCAACGGCGCGTCTCCCGCCCCGCGGATAATCGTAAAATTCCGCAAATCGATCACGAACACACGCACGCGCGCCTAATAATCCGCGGCGGCCGCCGGGGGACTTACGTGAACGATTTTGCAAAGCGTCCAAAGTGCCCCCCCGCGCGAATAAATCACCGCGGCGCGCCGGGGGCTTGCGCAACCGCCGCGAGGAGACCGCCGAGCCGCGGGGTGGGAAGGGGAACGAAACACAACAAATACAACGCGTAAAAAGGGAATAAATGTAAATAAAAAATAAAAAAAAAGGGGGCGAATCCCCGCGTATTAATAGGTACGGGCGGACGGTGGATTCGGGGAGGGGGGGGGGGCGCATCTCCGGCCCGGCACACGGCGTCTTTGCGCAAGCGCCGGCTCGAGGAAGCGCGCATTGTTCGGCGCCGGCCGGCTCAGTGTCTTATATATCGGGCGGCGCGATCCGCGTCGCGCCGACAGCTTCATTCGGCGGGCGGCTTCGGGCGCTCCCCGCGCGTATAATAATCGTTGGGCAAGCGGCGAGCGGCCGTAAGTGAAAAGCCGCCTAATGAGTATAGTAGGCGAGGCGGCCCTCGCGATTATTACTGCGCCTCGAGGGGGCCGGGCGCTACTTTTATCAAGTGATTGATAACGTCGGCCGCCGATCCCCGAGCACACTTACACAAAAGCCCACACGCGCACAGGTGTGCGCGTATATATATACACATGGGTAGACGGTTGCGGCGGAGGCTCTCCTTGCGTACATATTATCATCATTATTATTATTACTGCACCAGGGGAGGGAGGGAGGGCAGGGGATTAGGCTTTGGATATGGCCGACTGCGAAATTCCCGGCGCGAATACATAATAAATACTTCAAATAGAAGCGCGCCTCCTCATCGCGCGCCGGCTAAAGAATCGAGCGCATCGCTCCCACTTTCATCGGCCAACGCATTAATCCGCATGAGAAGACATTAGGCTTGCGTACATATCCCCCGATTTTTACGCGACAATTTTAATGCCTTGTAATCCCCGCGGGCCGGTTGCGTCATATATATCGGCCGGAGGAGCACACGTACGTATACGCATGCGCGGCGCCGACTCGCCGCGGACGGCCCGGCGCACTCGGAAGAGCCTCGCGGCCGATCGAGTTACCCGCGCCGCCGTACGAATTCAATTGCATTTGTCAAAAAAAAAAAAAGGTCGCCGCGTAACCCGATCCAACGGAAGGTTGCGCGCGCGGCTCCGCGCCGAGATAAAGATGCGCGGCGCGCGTACAATTTACGGGCGGTACGCAATTATTTTGTAAGAGCCGCGAGCGCGCGCGCGATATCTCCTCCATTAATTTATAATACGGTAACAGTGCACCGGCGGCCCGCTAATACGCGCGGCCCAACGAGCGGGCAAAAAAAAAGGCGACTTAAAAATGAATAATCGCGTTTAGGGTATGTACGTGCGCCCGCGGGGAGAATAAATCCCGCCGAATGTAAGTGCCTTGAAAAGTAGCCGTAAATCCGCTCCTGATATAAGTTCATGAAAAGCCCGTTGCCTCACGCGCGGCGAGCGAAGCCGCTATTTTCGGCCGCCGCGGCCGGGGGCAGAAGATCGGTTATAGTGCCGCGCGCGCGCGCGCGCCTGCGCCATTAAGCCGCGCAGCCGCGAATTTGTTTCCGAGATTGATTCCTTGATTAAGCGCTTTCGAAAATTGGAGGCTCGCCGCGCTCGGGGCGCCGATCCGATCGCCTATTATATACCCACCTAACGACTGGGCGCGATATCGTAATAATCGTTATGATCCTGCGGACTCGGGCCCACAACTGTATGCCTCTACACGTATCTGGATCAGTGTGCCATCTGTAACAATCCACGCATTTCGGTTATATGTACATAAATGTACTTTTTTTTTTTTATTCACCGCGGGCTTCGGATCATCAGACGCACCCAATCCTCGCGGTGCAATCCGCCCGCGGGTCGTTAATCGCTCCTAGGCGCGTGTGCGCACGAGGAGGAAGGGCGACGGCGCATTCCAGCGGGGCCTTATACTACTGGCCCGCGGCCACGCGATTTTCTCCACGATATAGCACCTCGCGGCGCAATCAGGAGCGCGGGCCAGAAATATATAAGGCGGTTGCGACAGGCCGGCGCGCCGTATGATGTGTCTCCGCGAGTCGGCCGCCGAAAAAGAGCCACGACACGCCGGGGCGAAGATCGATGGGCCCGGCGGCGCGCGCCTTTCCCCCGGCGGCGCGGTTGCGCAAGCCAGCGATCCCCCCCCCCCGTCCGTGGTGGGGTGAGGCGCCCCGCTAATTGCCCGCGCCCGCGCATCGCCGTTGCGCCAGCGGCTAATGGCGCGCCCGCCCGATATATATATTATTGATCCGGGCTAATTGCAATCAGCCCGGCAATCTGCATGCGTGTGCCTATTCGGCCCGAGGAAGGCCCGGCTTGCGCAAAGGACCGTTGCGTCAGCCGCCGGGGGTAGACGACACCGCGCCCAACGGTGATAAGCAACGATCGGCGCGGCGACTTGCGCGCGCCCGCGGCGAGCCGGTTTTTCCAGCAGAAGCGCCGGCTGATGCTTGGCAATGGAAAAAACATTGTTGTAGGTGCAAGCTGCTCTCGTGTATATAAGTTTATGCAAATACGAGGAGAGTTACACTCGCGTATAATCTTTTTAAAAGAGCTCGTATCAATTCCGTCGATTGCTTATGTTTGCGGATTTGCAATATTTCTTGAGTTTTACGAACCATTAGGCGCTGTAAAGATTGGAGGTTTTCTTTTTTTTTTTTTTTCATAAACGAGCGAATCCCGCGTTAGTGCACACTCGTATGTACATATCATGCATATAGAGAAACAGGAGTCTTGTAGCTACGGTGGAATCCGCAGGCGAGGAGGTTATAACCGAGCTCCTTAATTCCCATTGCCGGTGATGAGTCCCAGTGCGCAGCAGAGATCACTCGGCCGCAGGGGGCGGGGGGGGGGGAGTACCTCCTAGGCAATCTCCCCGCGTAATAAGGTACGCCGCAGGTGCGCGCGCTCGCGGTCGCGGCAGCTTCGCGGCCGGAAGTCGCGGCGAAAGGTCAAGTGGCGGGGAAGCCCGGCGCGCCGTATCGAGCGATTATGGCGCCTATATGCACATGCGGGGATCGGCCGCGACGTCGTCCCCACCCACCCCCGGGGGAACAATATCTACACACGGGCGGCGTGTATATATCTATGTACATCCCTTTCGAAAGCGAATCGACACCTCGGCGCGTCCGCCATCTAGCCGATACCCATCCGCCGATTTAGCGAAAGTGCAGGCCGATTAATAAAGCCGGCCGGCTTGGGCAACGGAGCGGCGGGCTGACCTCGCCCCCTCCGCGGGCGCCTCCCCCGCGCATTGTTCCCCGGCGCCCCGCCTTTTTATCGCGCCCGGAGCGGCCCATTGTCTCGCGGGCCCGAGAGCCGCGGCGACTTTATAAGCCCCGGGGCCGCGCGCCGCCGCGCTCAGACCGCCCGCGGCGCCCGGCCCGCGCGGAATCCGCAATACCGCCTGAAAAAAAAAAAAGAAGGAACATGCGACCCTTCAATTAGCCGTACTCCGGGGGGGAATTATTGCCGATATGCATATGTATGGAGGCTAGGGACATTGTAATGTGTATCGGAGCGACCGAATCGGCGCGTGTGTATACATATGACGGGGCGAAATATTGGGCCTGGCGCGCGCCACGTAACCGGGGACGAATGCGTTTAATTGGCCGGCCGCGGAGGCTTCGCGGAAGGATAATCGTTTGATTACTAGGCCGCGGTCATTAGTTGGATTATTTATATAATCCATCAATATTATATATCATTAGCTGCTGGGCTGGAGCCGTGTATATGTGCCCGCGGAGTGATTACTCGGGATGCGCGGGCCGCGGATCACGGAATCTGTACCTTCTCCGAGCCATAAAAAGCGCTGCTACCTGCGCTGGAAGCTGTTCGCGTACCTACATACACAAACACACTCAGAGGAAGATATAGCGTGTATAGAGAGCGGCGGCGGGCGCGCGGGCGGCATAGGAATCGGGGCCGCGGGGGAGGCCCGCGACATGCATCGGCCCCCTAAGCGTTTCCTCGAAGAGGCGCAGCCTCCGCTTGCAGGTGCAGACGCGCGTAATTGCAATGATTAAGACGTCGACGCGCGCGGGCCGGCCCAGATATCACCTGCGGGCGCAGCGCCGCCGGCGCATAATGAGACACGGGCCCGCGCGATGACACAACGATGTACCTACCCGGGGCCCGCGGTCCAGACAAAGGGGCCGCCGGTAATTGGATTCCCCGAGCCCTTATTAATCGGGCCGCGCGGGGGACGCTGGAGCCGCTTGCGCAACGACGGCGCGGGGTATATATATATATGCGTCCCGTTACCTAAGACCGTTACGTAAAGCCGCGGGATTCGCGGGGGCGGCGCGGGGCTGAAGGTCCCCGCGGGCCTGTGGCTTATATACGCGACAATAGTCCGGCGCCAAGCCGTCCAGTCAGCCCTCCGGGGACGGTCCGGCGACTTCCGGGGCGCGACGCTGACGAGCCGCGGCGTTGCGCGAGGCGCCGGCCGGCCGTCGACTATATATACGTACGGTTTTTACGCGCCAAATATTGGTTTACGGGAGTTCGGTTCTTCGGTTTTTTACGAGTGCGCCGCCGGGACTGGGATTACGGGTTGGGAAAGCCGCGGGCTTGGTTTTTTTTACGGGGCCGCGGCGGCGCCGGCTGCTCCCGCGGCGGCTCGCCCACGCCGAACAAAAGAAAATAAATTAGGCGCGATGATCGGCTATCGGGCCCGCGAGATTAATTCCCCCGGGCGCGGCGGAGCCGCGGGCGCCAAGCGGCAGCCCCGGCTTTTAATTATCGGACGATATAGGCGCGCGCGTATAGTGCAGGCAATCGGGGACGCGGCCCGCTCCCAGCCTCCGCGCCGCTCTTTTCTCCCATTGGCGGGGCGCCCGCGCCACCACCGCGGCCTCACCTTGAGCGCCAGGCCGCCGGAGGTCCCCGCCGACCATCCGACCAACCCGTCGCTCTTTCGTCAGCCGATCAGCCCGCCTTTGATGCGCCTCGATATCTAACTCAGAAGGGACTGCACGGGGAGATCAACTTTGCCTTCTACTGGCCTAATCGCTCAAACCTTTGGTCGCTTCAGTCAATCTCCATAGAATCGTTGTCTTGTACCGTATATTGTATGAATTTTCCAAATTTTTTATGTTTTTATGTCGCGTCACTGCCATTCGATCATCAGGAATTCAAATAAAAGGGTGTTTTTTTATGAGCGAATTGATTTATAAATGTTCTATTTAATTTTCAAAGGAATAACAGTAAGAGCATACTGATGATTTTTTATTACACATTAAATAGCAAATTGAGAGACTCGTAAACTGATATGTATCAAACGATTCAGCAATAGAATGGTTTGATGGGTTATGAACAAGAGGCATTTTGCTTGGAGAAGCCTCAGTTTCAAATCGATTAGAGGAAAACGGCGTTTAGATATTAGGAGAGCAATTATGAGGGGTACTTTATATATATTTTGTACGGGTTCGTACAAACAAGCTACAATCTCTACATGGATCTCCGCCAGCGGGGCCGAAGGAGCAAACGGAGGCTTTGGGGACCGCAGCCGGTCTCGGTTGCGCCAGGCGCGCTTCCCCTCGGCCGGCCGCGTCATCGGCGCTGCCGCATCTCGGGGGCAGATCGGCTCGGTTCGCGCGAGCCACTCACCACCCCCCGAGTTGACCGGTTGCGCCAGGGCCCCTACATATATATCCCGCGGCGGCGGCTCAACTTTAACCTTGGCCGGTTGCGCCAGGCGCGATCTGCCGGCAGGCCGGCCAACCCCCCCGGGCGGGAGGCGCCCGCGCGGAAAATCGATCGGCGGTTGCGAGAGCGCGGCAGGGCGGCGCCCGGCGCTCGTACCCCGGCGATAGCCATCGGCCCTTTCGACACGCGCCCGTGACGAGGCGGGAGCCCGGGCCTGGCGCAAGCCGATTGTTCTCGCCGGTGCGATCCTTTACGACCCTCCGCGGCCGCCGATTCGGCGGGCTTGCGCAAACCCGCGCCCCCTGCTGGATACACAGACTTGTGTCTATATATATATATGTACAGGATGGGTCCCGCGAGGCCGTTATGTCAGCGCCGATCCCCCGCGCGCTTGCGACAGCCGGTCGATTTCTTTTTTTTTTTTTTTTTAATTTTACTTATTTTTTCTCCTCGTCTATTCCGTTTCATTTAAACGAGGCGACCCGCGCGCGGAGAGCACGCCGGAGGGTGGGGTGGGGGGAGCCGCCGCGACCCGGACCGAGGACCGCGGGCCTCGGGCTCGCGCTCGCGCGCCTATACCATGAATCGCTCGTAAATAACCGGCATTAAAACGCTAATTATTACTGCGAGCACTAACGGATGGGTTATTGCGCATGTAAACATCGCCCCTCTAATGTAATCACTTGGGCAGCCGCGGGAGAGGGCGAGAGAGCCGCGGCGCCGGGCCCGCGCGACCCTGCGTCCCCCCCGAGCGCATCCCCCGCACCCCTTCGGTAACGAGCCACGGACTCGCGGGGCCGATCGTCGCGCGGTCGATGCGTTTTTCCTCGGTGTACCTCCGGGCGACGCGGACAAACCCTTGCGGCCGGGATTGCGCGAGGGCCGCTTGGCCCGGCGCTCCTCTGATATCGTTTTTAATTGCGTTACGCGCGCCGCCGCGGCGTCGGGCTTGCGCAACGCCGCCCGCGAAAGGAGGTTATATGCCGCGCATCTTCCTTTTTCTCGCGCGCCCGAGCAGCGCAGCTCCGCGCGCCGCTCGGCCGCGGGATATGCAACGCCCGCGCCGTGTTCCGCTTATCGCCGGGGCTGACATTGCCGCAGCCGCGCCCGACTTCCGCTTTGCGAAACGGCGCCGGCTCCTGCGGGTATATACACGTATCGCCGCCCGGGATCGCGGCGGGACCTCGCCCCGCTCCAGACGGCACTCCGCGCTGATAACACCTGCGCGTCCTCTCCTCGACATTGTTCTTATCGGGCCCCCGAGGCTCCTCGAGCTTTATAGCTCTGTAAAAGCCGTAAAAACCGAAGCGATTGAATGTCTAGGCAGTGCCGCGCGGCCTTCCATTACGCAAATCTACATTGTTGCTTACTTTTTTTTTCCCTTGTCGATAATCATGATTCTTCAAGCTACGCCCATTAAATATAAATAGAAATCGCGGGAGGAATCGTGTATAACACGCATCTTTTATCTTTAAATTTGGCTTGTCAAGTCATTAATTGAACACTTGAGCCGATCAATGGATTAAGCTTGCGACTACACCCTTGTAAAATATTTAACAAATTTTGAACCATAATTCACACCAAATTACGTGTCAGATATTACTACAATTATAATTAAATGAAGATTTTTGGTAGTTTCATCGATTGGAACGATCATTAACATTGACAATTTGACGGAAGCTAATCTCTATTTGGATATAATAGAGTTAACCACCGAACTATAAATTTTCCAGCATGAGACACCAGACAGTCGTGCTTACATTGGCAAAGAAGCCATTGAGTCTGTAACGCCCGAGCCGACAGGGAAGATCGACAACTGTATATATCGTCTGGCTGATAATCCGCGATAGATGCACCGATGCAGCCCGCGAGTGGGGCTCGTGCGAAACGAATTACACCGGGCCCTCGCATGATAGACAGGTGTATTGTGGGCCGCGTGTCGCGCAAGAGCCGGTAAAAAAAAAAGGCGCCGTAATATTCCGCGGCGCGGGCGGCTGGCCCCGGGGCTCTCTCACCTTACGCGCGAGGTTGCGTCGCGGGGAAAAGTCCCGGCCTTCGGGGATTATCATTAGGCCCCGTTTCTTTCGCGGCGGTTCCTGCGTCGATGTAGCTCGCCCCGAGCTTGCGGGGGATTGTTTTCTTTTTTTTTTCGGCCACGGAGGATTGCAGCGAGCGGCGGGATATAAGGGCCCTACTGAGTCCGGAGCGCCCGGGACGTTATGGCTCACCGAGTGGATAAGATTTGAAAAAAAGGTAACGTAGTCAGACGTTGACGCGGCGGGATGTGTACATGTGTGAGCCATTGGAAGCGATCGCGGTGCGCGGCGAGCAAATTCATGGATGCACGGCCTATTGAGAGGAGCCGCTTGGTGTATGATTATGACGAGTCGCCGGTGTGACTTTGAAACATGCCAATGCGATTGGAAAACTATTTCAGAATAGGCCATTTGCCTCGGTATTCCCTACCGCACCCACCTTCTCGAAATTCAATGCTTCCCGTTTTGTCAATGATTTTTTAGCAAGGATTGCTACAGTCCTCTGAATATTTTATGACGAAACAATTACTTAGCTATGGAATTCATCTTGGCTGGCTGTATGGGAGGCAATCAACTTGAAGTCAAAGAATTGAATCTACATAAAGAAAACTAACACTCGGCTGTGCGCAGACATCTATATAATAAAAAAATCAAATGAAGAAACGAAGAAGACGCTCGGTTTGCATCGAAAGTTATGCAAAAGATCGGAATGAGAGCAATATAGACGCTAACACTGAGATCACGAAGATTGCGATGAGTTGCTAGAAAGTAATTCTTATAATAATTATTTGCAAAAAATACCCATAGCGAACGACGCGTCATATAATAGCAGAGCAGAAAATAAAAAGTACCCTGTATATATAATACGTTATACAAGCAAGCCCATTTTACCATAAAGCTTTTAAGTCACTTTCCGCATTTATTGTAGATTAAATTTAATCTTTTTGGAGATGTTTTCACCGGGATGAGTAATGATCAACTTGGCCATGCAGGTCCGCGTAAACTAAAACCGCGAGATTAGGTGAGGGATTGCAAAAGTGACGGTACATTAAGTTAAACAATTGATAGAAGGAATGTTTCGATCGGCAAAATTAATACGATGCATATCTAAAGAGATTGTACAAGCGTGAAAGACGACGTGCCTCTAGAGATAATATTAAAAGGAGAGACTCGAATTAAACTGCGGCGACGCGCGATCCGCAAGCCGGCGAGGGTTTCGGCGGGCCCTTCCGCGGCCAAGCTCGAAGGGCAAAGGTCGGGGACGGGCCCGGGCGACGGCCCGGACCGCGACGCCTGCCCCTCGGCCCCGGCGGCTCGGGGAGCGGGCGTGAAATTCCTCGGGGGCTCCTCTTTGCGCCACATCCCGGGTGGGGATCGGAGCGCGAGCGCGCGGGCCCGAAATCAGGCCTCCTCTCGCATCCTCCCACTCGCGGCTGCGGCGGCGGCGGCGGGGGCCGGGTTGCCCAACTTGCGCCGGCCCCGGGGAACAAAAGCTGCGCAAGCGCGCCGTGCCCCCACCGAGGCGGCCCTTCGATCGCCCCGCGCGAGCGATATCCCCGCGCGGCGGCGCCGTGGGGTGGGAGCGCGGGTTTTTTTTTTTTTTTTTTTTTCATTATTTTCATCCTTTTTCACCTGCCGGGAGGCGCGCTGGAGGTGGAGGGAGCCGCGTACAAAGGATGCGGTGAGAGGACGGGCCGCCCGAGGTATAAAAGTTGCCGCGGCCGGGCCTAGACAGCGACAATAGCGCACCGGCCGATCACGCACGCGCATCCCAAGCACAGGCGGCTCTACGGACGATAAGAGCATCTCCAGGAACTCGACGCACCAGCCCAAGGCCGACATGAAGCTGGTAGGCAGCCGAGTCCCAGTGCGCGGCCCGACTCCCAGTGCACCGAGCAGCTCATCTCCTCCGAGGCGCGCGCTCGGCCTCCCGGGGCGAGTTGGCACCCTCGACCCCTGGGGGGCCCGCGCGCCTCCTCTCCCTCCTCCCCGTCCCGGCTCCCTCGGCCTCCCCCAGCGGGTGCAGTTTGTGTGCATCGGCCCCCGAGATCGGGGAGAAGTGTGCTCGCGGCCCGGTTGCGGGGAGCCGGCTCCCCCGTACACGAGACGCCCCACTGATCGCCGCCTGTCTTTCAGCACCTGGCGGCTCTAGTGCTCGCGGCGGCCCAGGCCTGCCTCGCGGCCCGCCTCGACAACACCTACCTGCCCCCGGGCAGCGCCGGATCCGCCGGCGGCAGCGGCCTCCAGGCGCCCGGACGGGGCTTCCCCGGGGCCGGCGGCGGCGGCGGCGGCGGCTTCGGACCCGGTGAGTCTTACACCAGCAGCGAACGCGCCACTGCCGCGACGACGGCTTCCAATTTTTTGTTGTTTACAATTCCCGCCACCTTCCCCTTTCCCCGGGGCTCCTCTCTTTCTCATTGGGCCGCTCCTTGGTCCAATCCGCCGGGATCTCGTACGAGAGACCGGCCAATAAGCTTGCACGGACGCGTGAGCGCGGGTGGACGCGCGTACTCGCGAGGTCGCATCAGTGGCAGCTGACGGGGCGCTTGCGCGGCTCGTTTCAATCTACGGAGCTTTTCGCGCGCTTAAGCTCCGCGCCGCGGCTTGACGGAAGAGTCAGTGCTAACTGAACCCCTGGACGATAAGGTGGCCGAGGACCAGGTGGCTTTGGAGGTGCCGGAGGCCCTGGCGGCTTCGGCGGTAGGCCCGGCGCTGGCGGCGCACCAGGAGCCGGCGGCCCAGGAGGATTCGGCGGACCCGGCGGTGCCGGCGGCTTCGGCGGACACGGAGGTGGCGGCGGAGGCGGCGGACCCCAGATCCCCATCGTCTCCTTCGACGCGCAAAACGGCGGCGACGGCAACTACCGTTACAGCTACGAGACCGGCAACGGCATTCAAGTCCAGGAACAAGGACAGTCTCAAGGTAAGCCTTCCAGCGAGATTGACCAACATTCGAATGGCGAGCTTTGGCCTGTCTGACCGGACTGCTTTGGCACAGGTAACTCGGAGCAGGTGAGCGGATCGTACAGCTACACGGGTCCAGATGGCCAGGTGTACAGCATCAGTTACACAGCCGACGAGAGCGGCTTCCACGCCTCAGGCGCCCACATTCCCACCCCCCCGCCCATCCCCCCTGAAATCCAGCGCGGAGTGGAGCTCGCCCTCGCCGCCGAGGCGCGTGGTGAGAACCAGGACGGCAGCTACAAGGGCGAAGGAGCCGGAGGTCAGTCCACTTACATCTTTCCACGAGTGCGCGTGATCCACGCGGCGCTAGCTGTTGCGTTTTGATCCGCGCACTCGATCGCTATGCGACAAAGCGACAGTCCTCTTAGGCTCAGGACTTTCGTTACGCGACCTCAACTTCACGATTAATGACTCTTTTTCTCGCAGGTGGCGGATACCAAGGTGCTGGTGGCAGCGGATTCCCCAGCGGAGGTGGATCCTACCAGAGCTCCCAAGGAGGATACAAGTACTAGTGATTCATCGCGCATTGTGCCGCGAAGCGGACCGAGAGGCTCCTATCCCTTACGCTCCAAGCTGAGCTGCCACTGAACTGCCACTGCTAATTGCGAATTATCTTACTGTAAATACTCAATCATTACTTGTACTCATAGGGCACTGAGTTTTCCTCGTAACAATTAACATTTGAAATGTTAACTGCATAAATGATAAAACCAACAAAAAAATAAGTAGGTAATGAAAAGAAGAGCGATGAGAAAAATGCGCTGTTTCGCCACCTTTTTATGTCAAATATTTAATTGAAGTACGCACAAACTGTATTTGGTTAATGGAAAATGATGTGATAATATGTAAGTATATATTTTGTACGGAATGAATAAATATTATTTTATCATTACAACCAAACTTGTTTTTAATCGCACCTCGATGGGAATAGAAGCTGGAGATTGTGGTCGTTGAGAGAGAAAAACAGTACTTTCTCACATATTTTTATTAAAAGAAGCATGTTTTTTAATTAGTATAATTAATACAAGAATATGTAAGTAAAAACGAATACTTATGGAACAAAAAATCTTATGATAATAAAGCAGTCGTAGTTAATGTAAAAAATTGATAATAATAGTATGTTGAAGTTTACACAAAACATCAGTGGGACTATATATTTACTAAAGTAAACTCGCTTGTACAACTTTACTTTACTTGCACTTACTTCATGAATCAAATTTCATAAACTACTATTTCGATCTATTATCAAAAAAAGATTGTTTTAACTATTGCACACATTATCTATTTTTGTAGTAAATTATATACACTAACTATATTCATTGCTTATTTCGCACTACAAATTGATAATAGTCTTAAACAAAACAGTGACAATATAAAAAGTCTTAAAAGTACAAATGTATCGTGTATAAGATATCTAATACTTTTCCATTTCATTTTAATCGATTTTCATACTTTTCAAGTAATTCCTTTGAATTAAAATATATAGTATAGCACACTTCATATTATAATATCAAAAGCCTAAGTTCAAAAACGTGTATCAGATCTTTGAAGCGCTCTTCAATTTAATTGCTCATTAACAATACATTTAATATATTATAATCAATTACACATATACCCGTATAAATTAACAACAAATTTAATGAATTTTCTACTTTCTATTTAGAATAGAAATGACAATACGAATTTTATAATACTCATTTTTTAATTAAAATACGTAAATATTCGAAAACGGAAAAAACTGCTTTTGGAAATGACAATCTATGGCAACTGTTGAACTTAAACTGCTGACGATTTTCAGACCCAATTTTTTTTATCTCAATGACACATGAAAGAGTCATTTCAGTTTTACAATGCTTTGAGCATTGTATACTAAAGTCCCATAAATTTTTTTATAAGTATAAAAGTAAATTCCAATATTGCAGCCTTAGATAGTTTTTCTCAAGGTTTACTTGAGCCAGACTTGAGATTCATTTAAGCACTAACAGACTTTTCGTAGCAGCGTTACGAATACTGTTTAATAAAGAGTTCTTTGCAATATACCATAGTACATTAACATACTCATATTTTGTAGACTTATTACAAATAAATAATATTTTCTATATTATTGATATTTGCAAGAAGAATATTGCAACAGTTGTTTCTAATTTAACTCTAAAAATATGCAAATATTCGAATTCTTGCCTAATTTTTTAGCAAGTAAGATGATTAAATTCCATACTGTTGATAAAAATCTGAATAATTATTTACAATTAGTTATTTTTATTACATCCGAATTTCGAATTTTCGAAAATCAAGTTTAATTAAACTCATTATAATTCTTTCAGATAACAAAAGCCATGTAAATAATATATTATATATATATACTTTTGAAGTAAATTAATAAATATTATTTTCTTCTTACCAAGAAAGGATAAACAGTAAAATTCAGTAAAAATAATCTACAATATATATAATTTGCTATAAACCCTTTGTATTTTAATAACTTAGTATTGATAATTAATACTTTAATGGATTCATGAAAATAATAAGTATGTAGTGCCACTGTTAATAATAAATCCTAAAATACTGCATTGGACGTTTAGAAGAGAAACTAGAAAAAGTACAAATTCTTAGGCGAGCTTTACTGTAAACCTTTCTTCAGCAAGTATAACGATTACTCAACGTTGTGGTGAGATATAATTTTTAACTCAATGATTTTTAATGTCTTAACGCTACACAATAGCGTTTTTCGAACGAAACGGCTATAAATCAAAATAGTACAAAGTTCCTCCTTAATACCTGATTAATGCAGATTTTGATTATAAAATTTAATATCACACGTTAAAGTATATTATTAGCTTTGCAGGCCTTTGGTACTTAGTAGTAGCTTTATCGAGTTTACACTTTTATGATGCCTGATTACTTATAAACAAGACGATTAGTCCGTTTAGCTGTTCTAGCAAAAAGTAAAAACAATTGCTCAAGCGTTGATGACAATACGGAAAAATCATCAATGCAATTATATTTCCTCTTTAATTCACTCATCACATCATACATTTGTCTCCACGTAGTCTCGGTGGTTGTAACATGATACATGAGGAATCCCTGAAATTAAATTATTTAATAATATTTATTTTAATCATTTAATATTTTAAACATTTACAATTAAGATAACAGCAAACAAAAATATTTAATTTCTTCTTAAACATTTACCTGATTTTATTTTATACAATATTTTATATTGAATAAGTAATTGTTAAATATTAATTTTAAAAACTTACAGAGTTTTCATCAACGAGTTCACAACTAAGCGCCTGTTCTATATCAGCTTTAATGTTTTCCATTTGATCATTTGATTTTTCAGGATTTAATTTCATTTGAATATCATAACCAGCACCAAAACGCTGCTTTAGTTCTTGACATGGACCTACACACACTAACTGTCCATTCACCATGATCACCAATTTATTGCACAGTGCTTCACATTCTTCCATACTAAAAAATGAATAAATTACAAAAATTATAATTTACTTTTAAATTAGATAGATTAAAGTGGAGAATGTTGAATTTTGTACAATTATTATACCTATGAGATGTCAATATAATAGCCTGTCCAGCTGATTGACAAGATTGAATTACATTCCATAGTGATCTTCTAGCTGCAGGATCGACACCTGTAGTAGGTTCATCAAGAAGAATCAAATTAGGATTACCAATAAGAGCCATTGCTACATTTAGTCGCCTCTTGTTACCACCGCTATATGTGCCACTTGGCTGAGATGCACAAATATTTAGATCTGCAAATCAGTTAATTTTGTTGTATTTTGTTGTAATTAACTCATTACATGTACATAATAGATACATAATGCTTAGATACATAATTTAACTCACTTAGTCTATCAATCCATTTATTTACTTCTGCATTAACTTGTACTTCTGGAATACCTCGTAAACGAGCAAACAGTCTTAAATGATCAGTAGGCTGATAAACATCTTACTATTGCATTGTTTTGAGGGCAGTATCCCATTTGAGCAAGGTACTGTAACAATTATTTTAGTTTATTCTTAAATTAGTATTTAATCTTGCTTGTAAATTTTATTAGAAAAATGTATCAAATAACTTACGAATTTTTCGTTGTTCTTAAAGTCCTTATTGCATAAGTACATTAATCCATTATTGGGTACTATTTGTCCCGTGATCATTTTAAACGTTGTGCTCTTGCCAGCACCGTTCACCCCCAATAGTCCAAAGCACTCATGATGTTTTACTCCAAAGCTTACTTCTTCAACAGCTAGGAACTTACCGAAACGTTTACTCAGTTCATAAACAAGAAATTGATAATTACTTGAAGAGTCACTATTAGATAGAGCATTGCTCTCCTCAGTGGTGGCATTTCCATTCGCTTCTGCTTTTGTACTTTTAACAGTCTTATTGGGTGTCATCTTCTCATCTAACAATACAAATTATTTTTTTAACCCATTCAGATAAGTTTATTAATAATATTTGTCCTACTTTTTTAGTTTTTTTTATTATTTCTGTTAATATCGTTATTGTATTAATTCTAATATTCTACTTAGTATTAGTCCTACTATTTTATAGAATTAAGATGAAAAATTCATACTTACTTAGACTTCTAATTTTTGATATTTCTAAAGCAATGGTATGCTTTTCTTTTTTAACTTGTTCATCAAAAGGATCGTCTAAGGTTTCATACTTTCCATTACGCATATTGGCAAGCATTTTCGGGAAAAATTTGTATTCTAAAAGAGCAAGTATTCCAAAATAAAGTATAGGCGTGATACTTAAAGCAACTAGACTTTCTTCTAAAGAAATGTCATCTTCAAAATTCTTAAAGTAATTAAAGCTTTTTAAACATTTCCCATCATAACACTCAAGACCTAAGTAAATAATGATGAAAAGATTAAAGAAAATTATTTATAATTAATGATATATATTTAATTAAAGGAAAATTCTTACCACAACAAATATCTTTTGTTAGACATGCTACATCATGCAATACATTAGGTAGTCTTCTGCATCTGGCATTCTGGGTTGCAGTTGTAAAAAATGATATTTCACCATGGAAAAAGCTCAGATAAGGAATGAGCAGAAATACTCTTTTCTGAATAGCACGAAACATTTTAACACCTTTTAAATGACTCAAACTTAATGCAACCACATGTAAAATAAGCTCCAAGGAAACTAAAATAAATTTCTTTTTAATGAACTTTTAAATTAAAATTTATTATTATTTATTCTTGTTTAACTAACTTACCGAGTCCAAATGGGACAAGACTAAGTAGAGTAAGAACTGCGTTGGATGACTTTTTCAAAAAACTGAAAATGTATATTAACGGCAAAACATTGATGGCAAACAGAGTCAGTATCAATAATGTTATTCCTAGAAGAAATAAGTTTCCATAAGATTATGCATATAATTTGTGATACCAAATATTTCGATAAAAATCTCATCAGTCTTACCTATTTCCGTATCTTCGTACATTCGCAAATCAATGGCACTATCCATACAAATCAAGCCAAGTACAATCAAGTGAATGGCTGTCAGAAAAACGAGGAAGTCGAAAATGAACATAGTACCCCAATACGTGAAGCAAGAGACACCAGCCATTCTTTGCAAGTGCTTAATATTGCTTATCGACTCTCTTAGCGGATGAATTACAAAGAAGGCAATCGCAGGAAAGAGGAAGAAAACAAAAAGCAATACTGTTCCAAAAACGTCTTCATTTTGATCGGATATCAAGGTAGACTGTAATGAGTGGGGCAATTGCTGTCCGGATACGCTGATCGAATGATCGTTGCCGACGTAAGTCTTAATCAGCGCATTTGACAGGAGATTGATGGAGATAGGGATGCTAAACATAGCGTTGCCAGAGTATAAGGCGTTAGCCATCACCTCGTTTCCTGTACCGTTAAACTCAGCCGCGGCGATTAGGTGATTTCGATACGTCGCTTCATCCGTTCGACCAAGATCCAGAAGAACTAGAAAAGATAATTTGCTTACTGATCCCATTGGAATAACCTAAAGATCTTATTTTTTAATACTATTCAAATAGTTCGTAACTAAAAAGTATGACTTATATACCAATAAAGTAAGTATTAAAAAAAATTAATATTTATTACAAATACCATTAGTCAGACTCGTATTTTTTATAATTTCTAATGGCTGACCGCTTGATTCTTTCGTTATTATTTTATATTTTTCTCCAAGTAATTTGTTATCACTTTTATAGTAAGTTTTAGGAGCATTGTACATATTCAGTTCCATTGGGATTATTGGTGTAGTATCTCCAGATATATTATAATCCATAGTCATGAACAAAATACATATTATTGGTAAAAGAAACTATAACAAAAAGAATTTAGATATAGGATTAATTAATAACTGATAAATAATTAGAAAATACTTTAATTAACATTATCTAATATACTTACAATGAGACTTATTGTTAACAGATTTTTACTGGTATAAGTCACTTTCTTTTTTAGCAATGCAAGTACAGACTGGAAAAATAAACCATGTCCTTTCAATTTTTCTACTGAATCCATAAAAGGTTTACTAGAATCTGTAACATCCTCGTTATCCTGAGTAACCCTATAAAATTATACTTTAATAGACTTACTTGATAATAACTAGATATAACTTACATGCATGGCATATATGTTATGATCAAGTATTATAAATTATATAGTATTGTATATCAAATACATATTTTAATTAGAATAGTAGAAAAATAAAAATCGTAATAAATTTAATTTTTCAAAGAAATATTGATTGAATACAAAATTAAACCATTTTCCGTGAGGAAATGTAAAAATAAAATGTCCAGCACAAATTAAAGAGCATAAAGTATAATATACTAAGTTAAATAATTAAAATAACAATGATTTCTTTAAAAGCTAAACTAGATTTTGAGAGTAAATAAAAAAATAAATTCTCCTTTATTGAGTTCCTATCAATTTTTGTAGAATATTTAAAAAATTGTTGAACATACTTTAGAAAAACTTGCTCCAACGTAATAAGAGAAACGCTCATTCCTGTTACACCCAGATCCTTTTTTTGTGATTCTATTTTATCCAGATAATCTGGCAATTGAGGAGTATAAGGGATACTCAATACCAATTTGCCTCCATCAATATTAAGTATTTGACCACTTGAATTAAGTTCCTCACGCACTTTTTGAGGATCACACCATGATTCAGTTGATAAAGTTACTTCTATATTACCTTGACCTTCAAATAGTGAATTTGATTTTATAACAAAACAACGAATTATAAATTTTTAGAACTGTAAAAAAACAAATTCAAATATTGGAATAAAATTGCGATAAAATTGTATTTACCCAATAATTTCTTTAGAAACATTGCAGTGCCATAGCTTTTTAAACGACCCATATGAACTATTGCAATTCTATCTCCCAAAATATCAGCTTCTTCCATATCATGTGTACTAATTAATATAGTCTTCTGACCTCTCATTTTCTAATCACGAAAAAGTAAAAGATATTGAAATATTTAAAAAAAATATGTTACTTCAATAAATCTATGAAAAACATACTAATATTATGTCCCAAGTATCACGTCTACTTTCAGGGTCCATACCAGATGTAGGTTCATCCAAAATTAGTGTCTAGAAAATAAAATTCAAATGTCAAAAACTAAGTATCAAAAATTTTTTAAAAAATATTAACTTTTTTATACTTACACTTGAGTCTCCTATAACTGCCATTCCAAGACACACCCGTCTTTTTTGACCACCAGATAATTGAGTCGGTAAGGAATTGCGTTTATCAAATAATTTAAGTTTATGTAACAATGTATTCACATCTTTTTTAATCAATGATTTCTTTTTATTTTTTCCTTTTAACTAAAATGTTAAAACAAAATACAAATATTTTTCATATGATATTCATTTTAAAAAAATAAAAGATTCAACTATACCATGCCAAAAAATTCTATATGTTCAGAAACAGAAAGACTAGGAAATAACATATCCTCTTGAGGACATAGGCCCATATCATTCATTATTACATTTGATTCCTCTTTTACATTCTTTCCATTTATATGCACAGATCCAGTTGTAGGACTTATCATTCCTGTTAAGATTAATTGAAATTACTTATTATATATTTTATTAGTTCAATAGCTTTTACAAATGTTTACCTGTTAAAATCGACATCAATGTAGTTTTTCCAGCACCATTATGACCAAGCAAAGCGGTAATTTGACCTTTATACAAATCAATGGATATTCCTCTTAATGCTTGTACTTTCTGAAATAAAAAATAACTTTTATCTTTATGCTTTTAAGTTTCATTTTTTAAAAAATGAGTAAATATATTTTATTAATAACTTACCGATTTACTAAATATGTGAGTACAATATTCCTTTTTTAAGTTTCGTATTTGTATTCCAGGAGTGTAAGCATTTTTCTGCACAGATTCAAAAGGTTTTGGCTTTCCATTAACTTCTTCAAATTCATATTCTTCCATTTCATCATCTGAATTTACTCTATTTCTGCTTTTTCCAATCTAATAATTAAACAATGGTATTTGTAAAAAAAGGATTTGAATAACTTACTTTTCAATTATAAATGAAAAAAAGAACTAATAGTTTTTATTATTACTTTCATAAAATAAAGAGGATGTTTTTTAACACCATATTTTCCAGGGTGCACAGCGTTAATATAAATAGCCATCATAAAATGAAAAATTGTTCCAATAATTGAAAAGATAACCATCATTCCTAGACTTCCTCCAGTTTTATATACTGGATCTCCAACCACGAATAAGTTACTCCATTGAATTCCTCTTACTAAAATTAATAATAGCTCATGAATCTTATTCTTTAAATGTTTTTAAAATTCAGAATCTTTATGAAACTCACACATAATTTCATAATTATTTACTTCTGAGAATATACGATACAATAATATATTAGGAAAGAAAATTCCTAAGTAAGGTACTACTGCAAAAAAGTCTCCCTTAATGCTGTATTTTTGAATCATACTTGATGCACCATAAATAGCTAATATTCCAGAAATCATAAATGAAGCTGAAAACACATAACATTGATAAAAGAGATTTTCCTCAAAATTATCATAAAAATAAATACTACTACTAATACTTCTACTTCTACTAATAAACTTCTACCGGAACTGCAAATTTGTAACATATTTAATCTTAAATCTGCCTTTCAAACTATTCCTAAATAACTAACTGAATTTTTTCTACATACAACTTAATAATACTGCTTATATTTACTGTAGTAATAATGATACTCACATTTAGAGAAATATGAAGAAATGTGCATTCCAAATGTTATTAAATGTCCTACATGAAAAATCAGTACTAGCCAAAAAATAAAGCTGTTTCCATAATATAAATATGGATGCACATTATCTGTAAAGGCTTTTGAAAATAGTATAATTAAAATAGATACATAGGAAACACTAAAGGCCAATCCACTAACTATCCAACTTAACAAATTCAAATAAGTGGGTACACCATTTATAGCCATTAAAACCTAAAATATAAAAATATACTTAAAATATTAAACAGCAAACCATTATCATTATACGTATTTTTTTAACTTACATTTGTTCCTATGAACTTTTCATCTGCTGGATAGGTTGATTCTACACACAATGGTATTAAAAAAGCAATTACAGCAAAAGCACAGAATGATGATCTTGTGATAACATCTATATCATCTATTTTAATATATGGTGGATATGGCATTTGTTGTATTGATACCTGCAAAATTTTATTTTTAAATAACAATAATACTGTTTTTAAAAATTAAATTAAATTGATATACAATGTATATAATTCTATTATATTTTTTTCTTTATACTTATGACATTGAATCAAGTTTTTGTATTTATGTTTCTTGTATATACAAGTAACAAATAGATTAATTAGTATATAGAAATAACAAGATGCTATAAATGAAAATTCAAGGTTTCAATTCAAACACCTCAGTGCATACTAACGATATTTATAATTTCAATAGACTGTCTTGAATGCACAATCAAAATGAATTTAAACAATAGATTTATTTAAATTATTACTAATTACTTGTCTGTTAGAATGAGAGGATTAAAACATTTAATAAAAAATGCAAACCTGTGACTTAAAGGCTTGATTTGGAGCTTTCATTCTTATGAATGATTCATCGAGACACATTTGCAATTGTACAAAAATTACATCCATAAATACTTGTTCTAGACTTATATGCATTGATCCTTGATTTGCTACATTGTAAGGAGTGTTTGGAATCATGTATGATGTTCTTATTCTATATCCCAAGTGTTTAGTAGAAACATTAACATATTTGTCATCAAATACTACAGCTATAACATCATTAGTTGGTGACTGAGTTTGATATAATGCATATAATTTAAGCATTTCCTCTTCTGTATTAAATCCAGTCATTTCTACAATACAATTCATTTTTTTTAATTAAATGTCGTTAAACAATAACAAACACAATATACTTAACACTTATTGATATTTTCATTTACAAATATATGAATATTTTAAAGTGCGATAATATTTTGTGAGATTATTAAATATAACAATGAACACTTACTTCCATTGGGAAATTTTAAACAACTTCTTGTCTTTTCCATCAATGTTCTAGTAAATCTGTTTTCAGGCACAAAATAAATAATTGTCATGTAATTAACCTTTGTCAACAGTTCTCCTTTAGTTCTTATTTCATAGTAAGTATTGTTTTTAAATTCTATTGGCTGACTGGCAGAAAAATCTCGACCTGCTTGAATAAGTAAAAACAATAACAACGGTATCAAAATTTCTACAAGTATACTCATTTTCCAATGTCTTTTCCTAACAAGAAAGTTCTTGTAGAGCAATAATCTGAATATCCTTAATTTTTCCATCATCATTTTTTTAATTAAAAAATATTTAAGAAATAAATATAACTCTTGTTATACTTTTATTTATGTGTCAAACAAAAGTAGTTGTATTATGTTGCCATTGAAACTTTAGTGCAGAGCATTAAAGTATAATCAATACTACCTTCACAGCCATCACGTTAATTTTTGATGCACATAATTATAACCTTAAAGAACAAAAAAAGAGGTCACAAAATGTAAAAATCTAAATTATAAAATTATAATGACATCTAAGCACTTCATAACAATGTATAAATTATGGATATAAAATATACACACCTACTTGTAATAATTTGCATTTTAAATATAAGACCAATAAATTTCAAATGCATTAAACATTTTGTAAGACATGTTTAATGATGTCATTTAAGGTATTGATTCCAGGTGGTAAGTAATAAATTGAGGTTTTGAATCTCCTTGGTTCTATATAAATACTACGTAGTTAAATTGCAAATGTAAACTACAAAAAAAAGCGCGTGAGAAAGTGCTTGAGAACACCTAGGCTCGAGAAATTTCGTCGAAAAATAGCACTTGATTCAAATTAACCTGAAATTCTTGAAGGGATTGTCACTACTAATCCAAGTAATAATATTTAATATAAAAAACTACGAAAATTCCAGTTTCGATGATGTGAGGAAAGTAAAATTTGAGATGGAATACTGCACCGAGTGTGTTAACGAAATGACTGCGGGACTAAGTGGCCTTACAGTCTGGAGGGTATAAACAAAACGTCGATCAGAATACATCGGATGTTCGGTCTACGTCACCAAGCTTGAGCCAATCAGCTCACGGCTTTCCCTTGTACCGTTACGGAATTTTCCAATGACGAAAGCATGGCGCGATCGCGGCCGCAAGCAGACAGCGGTGGGCCCATTCGCACGCACGTGTGTGCATTACTGACACACCCATATTCTAAATAAAATTGTGCAGCTGTATGCTCGTTTATGACCAGCACGGTAGTGTACTATATATAATATATATTTGTCTACGGTCCGCAAACAAACTTCGTTTCGAAGCAAAAAAACATGCACGCGCGGCGTCTACAATTCGTGAGAAATTCGTCAAGTGCAGTATAACATACTTCTATACATACATACACATAAATGTAAATATGCATTGTTTGCTTTTCGCCTACGTGGTACAAAGCTTTATTAAAACAATGCACGTTCTTGAACATATTCAAGTAATTATTCTTTTCTTATTTATTTGAAAGTAAATAAATAAAGCAAGCTGTAAAAAATATTTCGCTACTATAATTAATTCCTTGTTGTCATGTAAATATGTTTTTAAAAATAATAGTGTGATAGAATTCCGTTTTCTTAATGAAATTTTTATTAAAATTTATATCCTTGATGAGACTAAAATTAAATTAATGACTAGTGCGTTAATGACTAATTAATATTTTTTTTAATTGACAAACTTGTTAAATATTAAAACATGCGCATACTGTTTCATGTATACATTGTGGCCTGTGCAGTTGTCAGAATTTGTTTAGACATTGAGTTCTTAATTTTAAACCATTACAATTTTATTAAATATAACGTATGCCTTTAAGTTTTGTCGAAGGTCTCTTTTACTTTTTTTAAAGAATAGCTAAGTGATGTTGGAAGCTGCAAGAGAACTTGTAATCCATAAAAGAGATAACTGGATGCCTATATAGAATCCTTGAATTGTACGTTGGCTCGAGACGTTGGCTACACATCGGTTTAAGTGCTTGTAAATCAAGAACTTACATCGAACTTGCATTTATGCGCAGTATTAAACTATTAAATGTAGCGTGTATTTGCAGTATAACATTTACATAAAATAATACAAACTGTTGAAGTCCTGTCTTTCAACTTTAATATTATGATTATTCGATTGATTATAATATTATTAATATTATTAAGTGTATTTAGATAATAAATTATATAAAAATTATATCTTACATGACTAATATTGTTTTTAAAAATAAAAGTAAGAACTTTATTGTAAATATACAAGGATCTCCACTATGGGTTTTAAAATTAAGTAAAGTTTATAAGATTTATAAAATATAAGATTATTTAAAAGATATTAATATATTAGAAAAATACTTAAACATTGTTGAATACTTATGTAAATCAATTTAATTTTTCATTTCTTCGACTACTTCTTATTTTAGTACGCTATTTATTAGATGTATAATATCAGCATAGTTAGAGAATCAAACGAACGAAAAAATGAATATTATTTTGTATAGTACAAGTGCATTAGTTACTATTATTTACAGTATTCATCTATTTATAACAAAATATTATCATCATTTTATTATACATAACTAACAATATTTGTAGCGCAACAACTTTATTTTATCTGATTTTATTATTTTAAAAAACAGGTATTTCGTTAATTTTTTATGATAGTTTAATACCACAGTTATGATGAAAAACACATTCCATTTTCTTCAGACAATTTATTCTTTCTCTCATTTGGTATCTGATTATGTAATTAATGTGAATTGACAGATTTATAATTAACCCAACTTTCAGTAGCTACAATGCACGAATATAAAAATAGATGTATAGTGTGACGGTATGTCGAACTCGGCTGTGGAATTCGCTTAATGAGATCGAGACGTTATGAAATGCATATATGTATGTTCATTGTGTCTGCATATACGAATGCACTTTACAAAAATACATATCAATTCATTGAACACGCAGGCACATACAAGCATATCTGGTGCTGCTTGCGACGGATTTATCGTTAGATTAACTCAGTCGGTTGTCATTTATTTTATATGACCACCTCGATTATCATTATACATGTACACGTATGTACATCTATTAAGTAGATTAGAAATGTGGATTATAGACTATGGCACATTATACACATGCACCGAATATACTAGGTCCGAATACTTATTCAATATTCACGCCGAATGTGCACATAGAACAATTATTAGTATTGTAAAATAACAAAATGTTTATTTTTTAATGCAAATAACACTATTCTCAAACGACTACATAATAACCATGAATTCTTTCTGATAAAAATCAATTATATCTCGCACAGTAGAGAAATACGCCTGTATACGAAAAATGTGCTCGTCGTTCTGAAAGCTTTTTCGGGTGCAACTTATACAAGTGCTTAAAACCGCTCGCCTATAACATTTTATAATTAAATATTAATTTATTATTCATAACTTGGTATTAAAATCATATAACTGTACGGCAAATTCCATTTTTAAATGCTATAAAAAGAAATAATTTAAAGAAAGTTTAAGTATAACAAGAAGTATTTTAAGTAATATGTTTAATTACATAATTAAAAATAATGTTAATTTATTATGTATATAATACTTTATTGATTAAATTAAATATATTTATATTATTTCAGGACAAATTTTTAGATATTTTTTTTATTATTATACTTTTTTAAATTACGTTAAACATTCATTTCAATTAGTAAATGATTTAGATAAATTTTCGATAAAATTTATTAAAGATATTTTTAATTTGTAAAACCCGCCAACCTAATGCGGCGGCGCAGTAGAGGTCAACTTGACCGGCGAGCTTGAGTTGCTCACTAGTCACTATTCTCACATGGTCGCACCCAGTACCCATAGCTATAGTCAGCTATAGCACTGTTTATAGTTATTTACCGCTGGCGCTATACTAATATAAAATCTATATAGAACATAGAATATCTAGTGATGAGAATCAACTTGAATACCAACTTACCAAGCATATACCCAGCTGTAGTCCAGGATCCTAGATTATATGCAGTGACATACAAATGGTTTACGCTGCTTGATGGTAACCGATGGTAACATGCATATGCACGTGTTTATAATTTACAAATAACTTCGCTGCTTTATACATGAGATTTTAAATATTACAAATTTTCTAAAAAAACATGGTGCCTAATTTAGAAATCGTTGTTGGCACATACGAACAGTTTTTGCTTGGTTACACAGTTGATGTCGAAAACGTGCGTATAAATATTTAATACAGTTTTTAGGTTACATTGTTTATATACAAAAATAATGTTTAAAATTTATAATACGGAAATATTAAATAAAATAAGATTTGTAGCGTGTCTTGTATAAGGATATTCTTCTGAATTTGATTCAGACGTTTGCACTTTTACTACATTTAATGTTAAACGTATGTATGCAAAAAATAATTACAATAATAAATTGGTATGTTTTTAACTAGAATTACAACCTGAAGCAAACTTTTGCTACTCATAGTCATTTGGCTAGTATTCGAGCTGTGGATAGTAATAAATATTATTTGGCATCTGCAGCAGCTGATGATACAGTATGCTTGTATAATATGCAAAGTAGAGCAGAAAGTGGGAAATTAGTTTATCACAATGGTAAGATAACCATTTAGATATATAATTTAAAACTTAAAAAATAATTTTAGTCTTTAGTTTAACATACATTAATTATTGCAAATTTAATAATTAATCAATTAACTTTACAATTATAGATACTGTAAATAGTATATCTTTTACCCCTGATGCATCACATATAATGACAGTGAGTAGTGATGGATCAATAGGTATTGTAAGATGTGGCAGTTGGCAAATAGAAAAACATTGGCTTAAACCTCATAAAGGTCTAGCAGTTGATACATTGGCAATACACCCAACTGGAAAAATTGCTATGACAACTGGACATGATGGTGTTTTGAGAACGTGGAATCTTGTAAAAGGAAGACAAGCTTATGCAACTAATTTGGTTCCAAGATGGAAACTAGATGCAAAAAATATTAGCATTTTAAAATGGAGTCCAAATGGTACAAATTATTTAATTGCAGCAAATAACAAAGTAGATGTTTATTCTGTTGAAACTGCAGGAATTGAGAAAGAATTTGCTTTTGAATCAAAAATTGTGTGCATTGAGTATTTAAATGATGAAAATATTGCTATTGGTTTTACCGATGGTAAGATAAGCATTTACAATCTGCAAAATAACTCACAATTAAATGTACTTCAAGCACATGATGCAAGGGTAAAATGTCTAGCTTGTAAAGAAAAGTTATTAGTTTCTGCTTCAAGTTCTGGAGAAATTAAACTGTGGTTATTGACAAAAACAAAATTAAAATTTTTGAGTGTCATTAACTGTAATGCTCGAATTTCTTGTTTAACATTGTCTACATACCAAAATCCAAACAATAATACAAATGAAAAAGAAGTACAGATACTTGTAAAAGAAAAGTCAACAAATAAAAGAAAAGCAAAACAGCAAGTTATTATTGAAGAAGAAACTAATAAAAAAAGAAAAAACATCAAAATATCAAAAAAGAAAAAACGAATTGATAGATAAGTTTTAGTTTGTATGTAAAATAAACGAAAATCAACACAATTTTAAAATAAGTTATTTTCATTAATGAAATATTCGTTAAATACATTTTACATATGTAAAAAACCTATGATACAAACCTTATCATATTGTGAACCTGTTCAACTAGACTATTATTAACTGAACTGGGGGCTTTTTCAAAACAAAAAATTAATTTCAAATATTTATTTAATTGTAAATTACATGTATATGTTGGATAATCTTTAAATTAAAAGTAAATTAAATTAAAATTAAAGGTCAATGATGCCTCTGAAGATAATAAGTGAATATTTTTACATTATGTAAAAATTGTATGTTAGCAAAATTATTTTATACCCAATATTTACATGTAAATTAGGTAAAAATTTATTTTTGATATTTTGTTTTTGTCGATAATTATTTTAATATTAAAATTAGGAATTAATATTACTTATTTGTTCTCCATTATTTTCTACCTTATTATTATTCCTATATTTTAGAATCATATAGAGGTATGATAAAAACAAAAAATCAAACAAGAGGTCAAATTCCCTATGTTTGCTGTACAGTCTTAAATGGAAAATAATAACAGATTGTTTACAAATTGTATTACCTTATATATTAATTTAAACATTGTTAACTAAAGTGACGATGTTAAATTCCATTTTATATTAAAGATTGATATTTTATTTAAAATTTCTCAATTTTATAAAACAATTGTAACATTAAATTGGCACATACTGTTTTGTTTTTTCCAACTCAAATAGATACGCTTTAAATTCTGAACTACTTTAAAATATAAATATTAACTATTATCAATTATATTTTGCGAAAAATTTTATCAATTTGG
Source organism: Sycophaga agraensis (assembly GCA_018906755.1). NCBI lineage: Eukaryota > Metazoa > Arthropoda > Insecta > Hymenoptera > Pteromalidae > Sycophaga > Sycophaga agraensis. The sequence goes on from JACCIE010000004.1 coordinate 4,679,497, forward strand.
CATATTGTTGCTATTTTCATTGATACTTTGAGAAAATATTATAATACATTGGATGCTCTTGTAACTTTCTTTCAAAAATCTGTCAACACGTTCTTGTTTAACGTCGAAGGCTAGCGTTTACTAGTCTAAAAATGTTCAGATATTGATAAATTATACGCAGCCATATACTTCTAATTTACATTAAACAATTTTTATACAAATTTTATTGGACCCCGGACAAAAGGTACTTGAAATTTTTAATCCCAGAACTCTGAGAGCAATTACATTAAAATCAGATAGCCGCGCTCGGCCACGTATTGTCAGTTAGAATTAAAAAAACATCTTTAGTTTCATTTATGCATTTTTCAACCGCATAAGCATTGTTTGTCCATTTCAATTATTATAATTATAATCGTTCTATAGATCTACCCATTTTCCACACTTTTGGATCTTTCCCAAAGCTTTTAAACGGTCGGAAATTGTTTGTTGTGACACATTTAACATTTCTGCCATTTGCTGTTGGCTCAAAGTATCATCATCATCCAATATCATTAGCAATTCGGCGTCTTCAAACTTTTTTGGTGGCCTTCCACGTTCTTCATTCCTCACATTAAAATTATTATTTCTAAACCGTTGATACCATCTTTTGCATGTTGCTTCTGATAGAGCATGATCACCGTATGCCTCGACTAGCATTCGATGCGACTCAGCAGCACTTTTCTTCAAATGAAAACAAAACATTAATGCTTTCCGCAAATCATCACTTCCTGGTACAAAATTCGACATTTTTAAGACGATGAAAAAATATCATGTTATCTGTTCAATGACTTGATGTTTACTGATGTATACTAAATATGCTTGACAGTTGTCATAGCAACGAAACAAAAGAAATTAAGATCCGTGCACAACATCTTGACGCTCACTTCATACCGGTATATCTGGTAGACGTTTAATTAATTTTTTTAACTCTTACAGAAAAATCTACCAAAAAGATTCTAAAAAATGTGTAGGTATAAGATGTAAGAATTTAAGTATTTGTTAGTATAAACTCTCAACTTTGACATGGGTCCATTCTATCGTTACATCCATAATGATCTTATAAATATGAGATCCGTATAAACTATAGACTTTTTCTAAAGGGAAATTTTGAAACTATCTCTGGCAACACTGAAAATTGCTTATATACGAGCAGAATAGAACACAGCAGAGTATCAATAGATATTGAGGGATGAAATTAAAACAAATAAAATAATTTATTGTATTGTTAAAACTTTATGCAACTTATTGCTTATATTTGGAATTCTTACTTTTCGTAGTGCTTTTAGATCGTATTCTACGAATTGCGATCGATCTTGCTACTAATTATTGCTATTTGAGACTTTCATTTATGAAAGAATTTTAGTGTTAAGTGTAAGTACAACAAAATGTTTAAATTTGAAAAGTGCATATTTAGAGACTGAAACATTTTTATTTTAAGTAAAAATATTGATTAAAATAAAAAAATGAGTCCACCAGTATTCATTCTGGATAATGGAGGTTATACCGCTAAAGCCGGATTATCATCAGATTCTGCACTGTAAGTAATAATTGTCAAAAATGAAGTCACTTTTTACTAAATTAAAAAATGCATCATAACTTTTTATTTAAAATTGTTTTTTTATTTATTTAGCACAATTCCTAATAGTATAATGAAAGCTAAAAGTGAGAGAAGACGACCATTTATTGGTAATCAAATTGAAGAATGTAGAGATGTTTCTGGACTATATTTTATGTTGCCATTTCAAAAAGGGTACTTAATTAATTGGGATGTACAAAAGACAGTATGGGATCATATATTTTCAAAAGAATGTTGTCCTATTAATCCCAGTCATGTTTCAATGATAATTACAGAACCACCATTTAATTTTCCTTCTATTCAAGAAGCAATGGTAGAAATTTTTTTTGAGGAATATGAAGTTGCTAGTTTATTAAGAATTAATCCATCAACTTTATCATGCTATAATTATAGACACAAAAATCCAACTTCAAAATGTTGTATTGTGGTAGATGTAGGGTACAGCTTTTGTCACATAATACCTTATGTAAATGATATGAAAATTAAAGCAGGAATTCGTCGAATAGATGTTGGAGGAAAATTGTTAACCAATCATTTAAAAGAAATTTTATCCTACAGACAGCTACATGTCATGGATGAAACTTACGTAGTTAACCAAGTAAAAGAAGATTCCTGCTATGTTTCTCAAGATTTTTATGGTGATATGGAAATTTCAAAATCAGGGTTACAAGATAACACTATTGTTAAGGATTATGTTTTACCTGATTTTACAACAATAAGGAGAGGTTATCTTAAAGATGTAGGAACTTCTTCTGATCAGCAAGTTTTGCGCATGAATAATGAAAGATTTTCAATACCAGAAATTCTTTTTCATCCTGCTGATGTGGGAATTAAACAAATGGGTATTCCAGAAGCTATTATGGATTGTTTGAAAGCCTGTGAACAAGAAACATGGCCACATTTATTATCAAATATCGTTCTTACTGGTGGAAGCTGTAAATTTATTGGTATTCAGGAACGAATTTCCAAGGAAGTTACCAGTCTTGCACCTGATGATTATCTAATAAAAGTTCATTTACCCGAAGAGTATGTAATATTTATGCAATTTAATGTTTTTATTTTTATATTAGTAAACTTATAAATTTAACTTTATTTTATAGTCCAATAACATATGCATGGGAAGGTGGTAAACTTTTATCTAAAGACCCAGGATTTTCAAATTTAGTAGTAAAAAGAGAAGAATATGAAGAAGAAGGACAGGTGTTATGCTATGATAAATTTGATATATAAGAAAGTATTATTACTTAAGTAAATGTAATTTTTAAAAGGCATATTTTAAAAATACGATATTTAGTAAGATATTTTAAGTATATTTTTAAAACATTTTATTTGTATATACTTTTAGTATAAATGGAATTAAATATATTTCTATAGAAAATATTTAAAGCAGTTGCTTTTTAAAAAATTTAAAAAATTCTTTAATGGTAAAACAGTTTTAACATTAATTAGCAAAATAAAAATTTAAAAATTATTCTGTGTCTAAATTAATATTACATAGATTTCATTTTTAACATTAATTCTTCTAAACTTTGATCGTCTGTATTGATGGCTAATTCAGGTTCTAAATCATTATTTGTAGATGGTAATTCATAAGCTTGTTTTAATCCTGGAGCAACATCTTTACATGTTTCAGTCTCTTGAAGTGTCTCATCAACAAGACTTATTCCTAAAATAATATAATCATTTTTTATTATAAATATAATTGAATATTTATGTTTAAGTTATTTATGCTTAATATTTATTTAAGTACTTTTTTAAATAAATAATAAGTGTTAATATATTATAACACATTATTTGAATAAAAATTGATGATTTGATTTGATATTAGATACATACCCCACTCATTATCTTCATGTAAAGGCTTTTCTTCTACACATTCCTCACAATAATCCACTTTAGGTTTGGCAACAAATTCTTTCTGTCGTTGTCTACAAAATTTATCTTCACAACTTGTATTAGGTTTCAAGTTCATAGTTGGGAAGAAATCTTGCATGGCATTATAACCAAGATAATGCGAAACTGAACCAAATTCAAGCAAATACTTTAAGGTATTTTGAACTAAAAATCCAGCAACAATGCCCATTGTTGTTGGTAAAGATGCTGCACATACACCATCTCGTTTTAATGTTTTTTCATCTATATTAGATGCTACTACCAGTGGTGGTGCACACTAAATATTAATAATTCAATTGATTAACATTCAAAAAAAAAGTTTAAAAATCTTATGATAATTTAAATAAAGAGGTTGATTGAAATTTCTACTTACTGCAAAGCATGCAGTTTCACCTGGCACTATAAATTGTATATGTCCAGATACAGCATTTTCTGATACTCCACTTTCAAACCATTTTTGATTTAATTCATTACATGCTGTATTTATTGCCATACGTGCTTCAAAATTATCAACGCAACTTAAAACTAAATTAACTGATCCTTTAGTAATACTTGAAGTTCTAAAATGTTTGAATAATATCAATGCAATTATCAAAACTAATATCTATTGTTAGTTTTTTAAATTGTATGTTATGATAGATTATTAGAACTTAATTGTCTTTAATTAAGTAAAAAACATTACATTTACATACTTAATTGTATTCATAAATTCATCGAAATGATCCACTGTAGTAATATTATAATTGTGTGTTTCTATTTCAACATCTGGGTTTATAAACCTTAATGTTTTTGCTGCAGCTTCAACCTTAGTTTGCCCCACTTGATGAGGCTGGAAAAAGAGCCTGTTCATATTGGCCAATTCAACTTTATCATAATCAAACAGTACTAACTAAAAAAACAAATATAATTTTTTATTATTTATTGATACATTGTTCAAAATATAAAAATTTGAATGATTAAATGAAATATTTTTTATATATTTAATATATTTTATATATTAAAATTTTTGAGTTAGATACAATCAAAAATAATTGCTTAAATATACAAATTATGTAATTTACAAAATAAGTAATCAAGTTAGTTTGAGTTTTAAAAAATTGTACCAGAGATGTAAAAAGTTATACCTTTCCAATACCACATCTTGTAAGCATTTCAGCTGTTACACTTCCTACACCACCAACGCCAACAACAGCTACTGTCATATTTCGAATTTTTTCATAATTTTTAACTATTCCCATTCGTTGAAGGGCTAGTAAACGACTGAAAATATAATTTATATTTTACTTTATTTAAATATTTTTAACTATTTAAATAATATTTTACTTAAAAATCACGAATGATTACAATAATACTGAAAACGTTAAAAAACTGATTAGTATAATTGAGTTGGATAACTGTTATTAATAAATTTATAGGCACCTGTAAGGATTCGTGTCGATAACTTCACTAGACATTTGCTCGATTTTTGTTCTAGTTTGAACAGTTCCGACATTTTCAGACTTGTATTTATTTAATTGTTCTTCTAAATTTTTTATTTTTTGTTGTAACTCTTCGATATTTGCCATTTTTTAGCTTATAAACAGTGATTTCACTTATATTTGATAAAAAATAAGTCCCATATGTTTATGTAGAAGCATGCTACAATGTGTCAGTTGTCAGCTGTGTGCTTACTGACGTCTATTCACACGCATACTATTCGTGAGCGAATGCTGTCGCATACAACTATACGAATCAGTCACGTGTCTCCGTTCAGTTAAGTTTATTCGAGTTAAACCGATTTCATCCGAATCGACTAGGCAGTCGCATCATAATGATCAGATGACGACTTAATAGAAACAAAATAAATCTTAGAAATAAAAATATTTCTGAATCAAAACTAATTTAATGATACAATGTAGCAATTTAATTATACATTACTGCATAATTAATAAAATATTTTGTAATGCAATAAACAAACAAATTAAGATTATAATAATTAAATACAAATTTTTAAATCTATTTTACCAATGTAGTAATTTTATATTTAAGTAATTGATTCATAATTTACGCATCTCGTCTTTATGGCAAGATGATGAAGAAATTTAGATTTAATGTATAATTATTTTGCTTAGTTATAAGTTTTTTAAACGTGCTCAGTAATTGATTGAAATATGAGAATACACATGTTTTCGTACATGCCATTGTATCCGGCTGTCTCTTTTTAATTGCGGCGATTGAAGCGCCACCTTGAATAGACCGCAGGAGCTTGAGAATTGTTCAGCCGCCCTATTCCTACAAGTGCCTAAAACAACTGACCCACCGGTTCCGGTGTCGCGGTCCAGTGTGTTGTAACACGGTGTTCAAACATACACAATGCATATTTTTAAAAAATAAAATTTTATATACATTTATTTTCATATATTTAATATTTAGATACGTTGTAAGATGTTTCCTTTAAGTTCACAAAAAAAGCACTGGTTATTTAGTGATGAAAATGACCTTATGGCTTTACGGCAGGAAGCTAATGCTGATTTTATTTCCAAACATGGTGCAAATATGACAGTAAGTAATTGAATTTAAAATTTTAAGCATCTGTAGCTCATTTAAATTAATTATAAATCATGATATAATTATACTTTATAAACTTTTCAATAATTCTTGAAGGTTAGAAAACATTTTGATTTGTATAACAAATTTTATAAGCTTCATTTAAATATTTTTTTATTTTAGGAAGAAAAAAAGGAAATATTTTTTCTTTCTGTATCTGAGGAAAGATTACTTCAAAGATTTTATGAATCGCAATTGAAGGAATTCTGTAAAAGGTTTACTCCTGCAATGCCAAAGCCAACTATTGCAACAGCCTTACATTATTTCAAGAGATTTTATCTTAGAAATAGTGTCATGGATTACCACCCAAAGGAGATTTTAGTTACATGTGTATACTTAGCTTGCAAGGTAATGAAAGTTAATTAATTTATACACCTTTTATCAGCCTTAAAAATATAGATTTTTATATTGAAGTCTACATGATTTTTAGGTTGAAGAATTTAATGTATCAATATGTCAGTTTGTAGCAAATATTATGGGGGATAGAGAAAAAGCTTCAGATATTATACTTAATAATGAATTACTTCTAATGCAGCAGTTAAATTACAATTTAACAGTTCATAATCCATTCAGACCTGTGGAAGGTCTTTTAATTGATATCAAAGTAAGCATATAGAATCAAATTGAATATATTTCTAATTAAACATAATGTGTAATTATATTGACAGACTAGGTATAAAGCTATAGAAGATCCAGAAATATTGAGGCCTGACATACAAAAATTTTTAGAAAAAGTATTTCTTACTGATAGTGTATTGCTGTATGCTCCCAGTCAAATTGCTTTAGCAGCAGTGTTATATGCTGCTTCTAGTGTTAATGCCAATTTAGACAATTATGTGACTGAAATTTTATTTTCTAGAGAACAGTTGCCAGCAATTGTTGAAGCTGTGAGAAGTTCGTATACTTTTTTAAAGTGATTTAGTAAAATTATTTTATTAATTGGGCTTTCTTTATCTTTAGAAATTAGATCAATGGCAAAGTGTGTAGAATCACCTCCTAGAGATCTAGTAAAAACATTAGAAAAAAAATTAGAAAAATGCAGGAATCAAGATAATAATCCTGATAGCGAAGTGTAAGTTGATTTTAAATATTTAAAAATTTTTTAAATAAAATTACTAAATGATTTTGTATATTAATAATATATAATGTAGATACAAACAACGAATGCAAGAAATGCTTGATGAGGAAGATTTGATGGATAATGAAAAATATGCCAAAATAGTTCAAAACCAGGCTGATCACGATGAAAAAGTTTTAGGAGTTACCAAAGTATTATCTCCAGGAGCTACGTAATGGAGTATTAATCTTAGTTTTATTTTTTATCATTATAATAATAAATTAAATTTTAATTTTCACTACACCTTATTCAAGTTTGTTACATCATTTATCATCCAGACAGTAGTATTAAGTTAATTAAAATTATTACCCTTGAAATATATCAAATTTTCAAAAATATTTAATAATATTTTTTATGTACATTACATAAAATAATCTTATATATAAATTTATATACAGTTAAAGATTTATTCACAATATTTTACGAAATTGATTAAAATAAATTGATAGATTAGTAGGTAAATATTGAATTACCTACAGAGTTGGCAAAATCGTAAAAGATGCAAAAGGTGTGTCGATATAACAGAGAAGTAATTGCAATCGCACATCTTTGGATAATTATTAATTTAGAAAGAAAGAAATTTAGTAAATTTATAAAATGTCAATAAGAATTAAGAAACAGTTAGTAGCCTATCAGTATTAAACTAGAATAATAAAATTCAGCTGTAATTTCACTGATACTCATTTACTATGAAAAATTAATGACATAATGCGTTTATTAGTATTATATATTTATACTTATTTCTATTAAACTGTAAGTAATTAATTCTTGAATTCTTATTAAAAATTTAATTATTAGGAAATATTTTGCACATTTTTCATAGTAAAAAATTCATTCAATTTAATTTTTGAAAGTTAAAAAATGAATTTCTCAAAGACTATTTATCATATTAATGCCCTATTTTTTTTGCAAATCTGTTTATTACAAGGAGTATTACAGCCTTACTTGATATACATCAAGCAATCCTTAAAAATCGTGGCCTCGGTAGCGCAGTAGGCAGCGCGTAAGTCTCATAATCTTAAGGTCGTGAGTTCGATCCTCACTCGGGGCATTTTTTTGCACTTTTTCTTACCTATCAAGTTGTTAAAAAGGAAATGAAATGTAAATAAAACCTAGAAAAAGTTGCAAATCTACCCACGAAACGATAAAAATAATAAAAGAAAGAATATACTTGGTATATTTGAAATGTACTTTTGAAGAAGACTTCGATAATTTGTACCTTTGCTTAATAGCATATGGATCTCGGCTCTGACTTTTACGTCACTTTTTGAAAAATATGCTGACAATAACAAAAGGGGCTCTGGTTTTATCCAGTTGGATTTCTCGGTGATTGTGTGCGAATTTTAACACTAAGATTATGCCGGTTTGCTTTCTTTTTTCGCTCAAAGAGGCTTCAAAACTTGTTGAAAATTTGACATAAAACTGGAAAGTTTGCTGTGCTTTGTTGAAGACCTTCGGCGACTGAACAATTTATTACAAATAGCTATAATTTTGAAGAAGGCTTTGCTGAAATTAGAAATATAGATTAATGGTGACATGAAATGAAAACATTAAGGTCAACGTAATATTTCTAACACGGCTCTGTTAAATATCCGCTTTCAGGAGTTAATAATTTTCATTGACTACATTTTTAAGCGTACTACTATTAAAGAGGATTTTTTGCAAATTTGCCACCTCAAACTTTTTTATAGTGTATGGTTAGATAATATCTGCTATAATAAGTTCTGTTTTCTCATAATCAATTAGCTTCGATTTGTTGCTTCATTATTTATTGATCCCGATAAAGAAAATTTTAAATAATTCTTATACTATTAGAGATTAATGACATTATTAGCGATAACTACTTCGATATTATAATGACAGGTAGATTGGGTTTTCAGGTGTGCCTTGTCTTCTAGAGATATACTATACCAGAATACTTTCCCATCTTCCCTCTTCTCCTTCACGATCACCCAATATTTACTTGCACGTTCGTCTGCAATTAAGTTATATATTAAAATTAAGTTATATATTATATTTTTTTATTTATATACCAAAAAATCTATTTACAGATATGGGAATTATCATTAATAGAATTTTCTTAATTTTGAATCATTTTAATTTTGAATTTTTTATTCATCATATGAAAAACATGAAAATAGAACTTTTAATTTGTTGATTGGATATAAAAAATAACTCTTATGTGGTATCATTTGTAGGATCAATAAAAAAACTAAGGCAAAAATAAAATCGATGAATGTATCAATTCAATCATTTGTGATAGTAGAGTATCATTGATTGATGATTAGATATTGGTTTTAATGCTATTGGTTAGAATCTTATATATTTACGAAAGAATTATACACACATATTGTCCAAGACAATGTATTTACATTTATATACTCATTTTTATAAAGAAATATCAAGTACATTCCTAATAAATATTATGAACATTATAAATTTAGATTTAAAAATTGATTTTATTTTAATTAATTTTTTACATAATGTTTAATCATGTACATAATTTAAAAAGATGTCCGCAAGATACTTGATTATGACTAGCGGTTTTATCAATTACTTAACGCGATCTTTCCGATTAAATAATGATTGTTATATCGATTAGTAGATATAGACAAGTGGTTAGATTGTCATAAAATGATTTTTCAATAGAGACATTGAGTACTCCTTGAGAAAGCTCGTGTTAATCATTTACTAACTGAGCCCCTTTGACGTAGCCGTAGAGAGCACACGTGCATGCGAAATTAGTTATAATGTTCGCATGAATTCCCTGGTAGAAATTATCCTATCTTTAATAGAAACAAAAGCAGTTTCTGGCGAGAAAAGATGCTTTATAAAATTAAAGCATTATAAATTAAAGCATTATATATTAAAGCTTTATAAAATTAAAGCACCTTTGTCTCATTAAAAATGACCTAGATATATATCTAGAATTTAGACAGTAATAATGGGTATAATTTTAATGGGTAGATTTTAGGTAAACCAAGGCATTTTTAATGTGAAGGAAAATTTACGACTTTACCTACTTTTCATGTTCAGAAATGGTTATGAAATAGATATTATAAATAACATTACTTTTGTCGGAAGTAACCAAACCAAATATATTATTCATTCTCTCGCCTTGTGATTTTAAAATAAAACGATTTATTAATCTTCAAAATGAATAGTCACGACTCAATGACGTTCGTGAGCAGTGGGCAGCATTTAAAAATAGTTGAAAAACATACATTTTAGTAAAAAAAATACTGAGCAATAATTTAATACAGACGTTCAAGAGGATTTTCAACGGCCTGGAAATGAAAAATAAAATATATATACATACATATATTCCAGTCATGATGATGATGATTACTTGATGAATAATCTGTTGCGGGTCAGCGATGGAAGAGGATAGAGGTGAAGGAGTGACAAATGAAAAACTCTGGAAAAGTGATGAAAAATTTGTTGAGGTTTCTTATTCTGAGATACCGAGGCAGATGCTGGCAAGGCTCAAACAGAAGTGGCCCGCTCTGCTCGCCAGGCCGCGAGTCGGAGCCCCCCATCACCTGCGCGCCGGCGCTGGTCCCACTCCGCCGTTCGCCGCCGCGCTCGCTTTCCCGCGAGGAAAATCGCGACTTTGATCCCGCGCGGCACTTCCCCGAACCTCCTACCAATGAGTTTCAGGGCCAGATTCGCGGGCCGGACCTAACTTCCGGAAGTGGCCCCAGGGTCGTGTGGACACCGATCTCCATGAGCCAGGATCCTCGTCGTTCGGCCCTCGGCTCCGGTCGGAGGCTTCGTAGAAGTCGCCGCGGTCTCGGCCAAAAATGCCTCCGCGAACACGGCGGGAAACAAAACGAGCCACGGGTGCCTCCTTCCAGCCTGTGCACGTCGAAACAAGCCTCTTTCGAATCCCGAACCAGCCTCGATTGCATCTGTCAAATCGCCGACCATAAAGAACAAATATAATAAACTACGCCGCCCCTTGTCATCCACCGCATCTCCAAACCTCTCGTCATCTTTATTTCATTTATATATAAATCATCAATATTTCATTACATCGTTTTGTTCGCGCAAACAGTTGTAGCGGGCCTTTTAATCGGGCCTGAAATGCCGCGCTTCTTTGTTTACAAACTCGCCGCGTCGGCTCTGGCTCGGCCGGTGGGAGCGTGACGTTATCGCTTGCTCCGAAACACACGTATGTAACATAACGCGCCGCTCTTGTACGCAACATAATCTAAGTGATCAAGAATCTGAAGTGGATGCATCAGATGCTATAAATTTAAATTATGAATTTGAAGAGTTTATTTACAATTAAATAAATGAATTAAGAGTTTTGGAGGTTACTTCCAGAATAGCAAATATTTATTTGGACTCTTTGCATCTTCAAAAACTTTTAATACATACATTTTTATAAAATAAATCAATTATTGTTTATGATATAAAATAAAATCAAAGTATTATTTAAATATTGGCTATAAAGCCAGTTTATAGCTATTAAAAACATGGTTAATTTTTACACTTTATAAAAGGATTATTATTAGGTATCGAAAATGTGTTTCAAATGGTTTGATTAGTTGCACATCCAATTTTTATAGCCAAAAAAGAGATACGATAAAAAATAATAAAAAACGTTCTAATAAAAACAGGCCATTTCTAGACATTAAATGGAAACAATTTCTACTAGCATCATCATTCATTTTATTATTAAATAAATGGATTATGACTACTCTACCCGATTATTCATTATACAAATGGATGCACGGAATATTTGCATAATAAATATTAGAAACTCCATTTATTTCTGTAATATGCAATATATCATTCGTTTTTATCTACACATGAATGGTAAAATACTGTCATTTTTGTACGGGAATTTGAATACATATGTACGATTATATTATTGGCGAGTTATAAATAATAATTAATTAAAGGAAACGTAAAAATAAACAGTTTGTTTGAAGCATCTATAAATATTTAGTGTACTATCCAATTTGCTGTTAAATTATAAGCTTCGAATTTTAAAGCTAATTGTAGGGTAATGATATACTCAAAAAAGCTATTCTGTAGCTGCAATAGTAACAAATAAAATATGTTATGTATACAAATTAAATACATTTCATCGATACATATACTTACATACATATATAAACATATATTTCATTAAATACATACGTAAAACTAGCATTAGATACTTCATAAAAAGACTACTGCAATAATGATTTTTAGTCTTTCAGCATGTGCAAAATGCAGATGAAATTACATAAAGATTTATATGGAGTTCTCGAATCTTCTGCCTGGATATGGCGTTTACTAGGAATTTATCCGTTTATAATTGGAGGCTCTATCAATGCGCAAAAATATATTGTGAATACTTTTTCCATTATCTATAGTATCGCACTTTTTATTGGAACTGTAAAATATTTTTATCAATCTATCGATTTCATTCGCAAATCGTTTAAGTATACTTATAAGCATATTTTTATATTTTAAATGATGTCGTTGCGTATATTTGAATAGAAAAGTGACTAAATGATCACACTTAAATGTGAACTTTTTAATGAGATTTAAAAAGATTCAAACATTTTTAATGCATTTCTTAATTGTAATTATTATTACAATTCATTTTGTAGGACGATCGAATTATCATTAGGTTTCATTACATTAAATGTTCAACTTGGCTCTAATGTAATTTGCTTCGTTGATAGTGTGATATTTAAATTTTTATTTGTATCAAAGGTAATTTTTAACAGGAATTATTATAAAAAAACATAGATCATAAAATAGTTTTATTGTAGATAATAAAGTCGTTGCACAATATTTCAATTCAAGATAAATACTTGAAAGAGATTGGCTGGAATTTAAATTCTTCGTTCGTTATCAAAAAAAATCGTTTGTACGTTTTCATACTGTTAATTTTATTCTTGCTACAATTTCAAACAGAGTTAGTAACTGACTTTAAAAGGTAATAGAATTTTATTTATTTTCAAAAATTAATGTATTTAAATATGCAACAAATATGCAACAGAGATGTTCCTCTTCTTATCCGAATATTTGGAAATTATCTTACGCTAATTCAAGCAGCAAATATAATCCTTTATGCTTGGTTGATGACGAATATTGGCTTCAGATTTCGAGTTTTAAATAAAATAATGGAAGATCGTATTTATGATATAAAAAATTTGATGGTTATAATCATATCATTTACATAAATATAAGTATATTTTGATATATAAATTGTAGTTATGTAAAGAAAATATTAATATTTTTCAGATTTATATAAATCCTGAATTTTTGCAGATTTCAGCAAAAGTACACGCAGAAACTTGTATAATAGCTAAATCAATGAATAAACCATTTGTTTTAAGTATTGTAATATTATAATTTCTCTAAATATTTTACAAATATAAGAGATATATTTAAAAATAGAAATTATTCTTTTAATAATAATTTATTTGAATAATTTAATTTTTTTAGATAAATTGTGTAATTACTACGTTTATACTTACTACAACTATGATTTATTATATTATGATTGAAATAAAAAGTGAAGTAATTGTTAATCATGCTATATTTTACTGTTCCGTTATAATAAGATATGTATCGACAACAACTATGATTGTACTAAGTTGCAATTGGACAAGAAAGCAGGTCAATGAATGTTATTTTTTATATTAATAACCAAAAACTAATTTTAAATAATTCATTTTTTATTTAAAGGCAAGAACTACTCTGAATATACTTCACAGAATGTCTCTAAAAAATTTAGATAAATCAAATAGTAAATCTCTGGATATATTGGTAAAATGGTTTATTTATTTATTTACTATTTTTAATATGAAATTTGTTAGATTTTAAAACACTACATACGTATTCGTAGCAATAATTGAAATTAATATTATGTTATAAGTAAAAACCATTGGTTTTGTTTGTAAATTTAGGACTATTTACTATAGATCCCTATAGTAATCTATAAACATCTGTAACAAAATATAATTATATCCTACGCATTTAGAGTTGAGTTCGTAGGCCAAAATTTTGGATGAATTAATAAAAATATATTTTATGTTACAGATATTTATGCTATATCGGAAATTAAAGAAGAAACCACTTAAAAAACATAATTTTTTCACAGATTCGAAGATTTGCTATGCAGATACTTCATCACAATCTTATGTTCAATGCGTGGGGACTGTTTTCTATTGATTCTATGCTTTTGAAATCTGTAATTATGTAGTATATATTTTACGTATACATGATTTAGCTACAAACTCAAATCTATAGTATATAATTTACGTACAATCAATTTTTCAGTTAGCTGTAGCGGTTACAACATATTTAGTTATTCTCATTCAATTTGATCCTTTATAATAAGTTAAATATTGTTATAATTACCAGCAGTAGTCGTTTCCTTGTGCTACTTAAGACCGATTTTCGAAGTAATATTTTACATGGAAAAATATTGGTGTACGTATAGATAACGTTAATACAAGTACAAAAAAAATTTTATAAAAGAGATTTTATAAAATGAACAAATACTATTATTGTAATAAAAACTTAACAATTCCTTATGCAAGCTTCCAAAGAATTTAGCTTTGTACTTCAGCTTGTAACCAAAATCCTCCTTTAGCAACTATATACACTAAAAGTAGTTAATTATTATAGAAGAGAGCAGATTTTATCGATATCGATATCGATATATATCTTGGCGCTATACCGAAGCCAAGATTAGACAGTTATTAATTGAAACCTTTTCCTCATAGTACCTATTCGGATTAAATTCTTTTGGATTGTCGTAATACTTAGGATCCATATGTATCGCTGATGCAGGTATTCAAATATTATTATCCAGTTTTAGAGTGACAGCTGGTGGCTCTCCACCTCGTACAGCTGGTGGCAATTAAATTCTTTCACGCATAACCTATCAATAAATACAACTTGCGTACGGCGGCGAGTCATTCATCGTAATTAAATAGTGTAATTACTACATTAATACTTAAACCAGTGTGATTTATTATATAATGATTGAAATAAAAAGTTTACTTGTTGGTAATTGTGCAATATTTTATTGTTCTTTAATAATAAAATACTTATTATTAACTACTGTAATTGTACTAAGTTGCTGTTGGACATGAAATTGGCAAATAAATGTTATTTCTTATGTAATTATAATTATATCAATATGTTGCTAAAACAGTGTATTAATGTCCATGCTATTTTTAATGATGCATAAGAAATTATTTAAAATATTTTTTTGAAATTGATTTTATATTTACAGTCAAGAAATATATTGAATTATTCTATAGGCTCTATGCAGTTTGATTTAATTAATAAATTTTAATTAAATTACAGCATTTTGAGACTTTATGACGATATATGCACATGATATCGATTTGCGATTACAGAAGATGCCTGCCTACAGACTTCTATATAGTATCGTCTCTTTCAACTAGATTGTTAGGTATATTAGAATCCTGTGCATTAGAAGTTCAACACGCCAACCAATTATGTTTTTAAATGTAAATAAAATTTGATTTTTATTTATGTAAAATGTATAAATTTAGGTAAAATTTAATTTGTACTTGCTGTTCTTTCTTGGAACAATTGCTATTATTATAATTAAATTAAAAGAATAGTACAAAATTAATAAACAACATTAGCAATGTACAAAAACTTAAGAAGTGCTTAGTAAAGATTCCAAAGAAGAATTTACCGTCGTAATTCTGCTGTTAGCCAAAATCCTCCATTAGCAACTACATTTAAAGTACTTTTATCATATTTTAAAGGAGAGCACGTTTTTTCATTAGGTTTTAAATTAAATTTTGAAAGTAAAAAGAAAAATAGAATTTTTGTTTCCATTATAGCAAATCGATTTCCAATGCAAGCTCTTGGTCCTATTCCAAAACCAAGATTCGACCAGTCATTAATCGACACCTTTTTATTATAGTACCTATCCGGATTAAATTCTTCTGGATTGTCGTAATACTTAGGATCCATATGTATTGCTGATGCAGGAATCCAAATACTATCACCTGGTTTTACAGTGACAGGCTTACTACCTGGCAAAGTTGGCGGCAATTCAAATTCTTTTATGCACAATCTATCAAGAAATATACTTATTGGATGGCGGCGAAGTGATTCATTAAAAATTGCGTCAAGATATAACATGCCATTTATTGCTTCGTACGTAGGTGTATCGCTAGTTTCTTGGTTAACTTTGTCAATTTCGTCTTGCAGCTTTCTTTGAACGCCTTGGTTTAGAGTTAGTTCGTGAGCTATTAAACACATCTGTGTGGAAATGCTTTCAAAACCACCGAAAAAAAATGAAAATGCATGCGCAGTCATTTCAGTAACACTCATATTTAGATTCTTTTCGCGAGCATCCATCATTAATTGAAGCATGTCTGGTCGTTTGATACCTTTTTCATCTCTTGTTTTTATTGTTGTACTTACAAAATTTGTAAAAAAATTTGAAGCATCAGAAGAAATGAGCCGTATTTTGAAGAATTTCATTAATGACGGTGCTAGTCTGTTTAACATGAATTTTAGTGTAAATATTGTATCGACATTGGCCCATTTTCTGCCAAGAACATAGAACTCATTTTTTGGATCTTTAAAGCTATTGATGCTTATTCCAAATACGAATGAAGCTATAGTATCATTTGTAAACTTTGTGAACAATTCTTTTGTAGCGACCATTTTTCTGGCCTCATCCGGTTGTTCAGCAAGGTGTGTAACAAAATTTTTTGCACAAACTACAATCAATTCGAACATCGCTTTTATTTTCTTGGATGTAAAAGCAGGACTAAGCAAATTTCTAGTTTCGTTCCATTGTTTCCCACGTAAGTGAAATAAGTTTCGAGTAAAAAAAGGATCCAAAGAATCATTAGCAAATGGTTTGTGATCAGGAAAATTATCAAAATTTTTTATCGTGACACTTTTAATGAGATCAGGATCACGTAGCATGATTCCGGGTTGCATAAAGTCGAAGAAACCAACGTATTTCGCATCTTGATTTACATTGTACACTTCTTGCAGAATGTCATTCACATGTTTTCGTCGAAATAGTGAATCCTTCATATTACCCAATACAGGCCATGCAGGCAAATATGGGATATTTAAATCTTCAAAGTAATTCATTTTCTTTTTCAAATAACGGTATATAAATGCACAAGCGGTAACAGTCAAAGTTAAAGTCCAAAAATCCATGATGAAGTCACGACGTTTAGAGTAGTTCGCGTGTCAACAACTGCTGCTCAACTGGCGAATAATCATGTCGTTATCCATTATATAATGCAAAAAGTCATTTCAAAAAGAAATGGATTTGATATATGATATCGACGATGGGCCGGCTCTGTAATCATATTATTTGTAACCGAGCGATGGCGAAGTAAGCACTTATTGTGTATTAATTATATCGTGCGACGACCCGGCGGAGAGAGAGAGAGAGAGAGAGAGAGAGAGCGCGAGAGACTTGAAAACGCATTTAAATCGCTTCGTGGGCGGGGGCGCGCTACCCCTGAGTCCCGGCGTGGCTTCGCCGCGGCCGTGTTAGCCGATCAGCTAGGAGCGAGCGATTGTTCCCAGGCTGTACCCAGATTTTACAGGGCTTGGCCCTGAGAGTGCAAAATTACAGACATTCAAAATTTTTTTGAACTTTTTTATTGATTAAATAATAATGTAATTATTCTCATATAAGTTAAATAAAACAAAAGTTTTATTTAAACTTTTTAAAGCTGATGGCAATTTACATAAATAGTAAATTTAATCTTATTTATTACAGTGTAATTATATTGAATAAATAGTATATAAGATATTTCTTTATAGACAAAGAGTTTATTAAATACAATTCGCCTATTCAATATATTATTCTATTCATTATATTAAAGATTAAATCTAATCATTATATTATAAAGTCTATAATTACTAGATTAGTTACATTGTTTTAACAAAATAGCTTTTAAATATATTACAAAGTATTTGTAACTTGTAGTTATAAATTAATAACAAGCAATAATATAATGATGAATAATGAATCATATATTATCGCTTTCTATCATTATCTATCGTATTTCCAATTCTACCTATTGTCTTTTTAACTATTTTATCTACAACATTTCTGTAATGGATGCGTTTGTTATTTTAATTAACTATTTTATATTTGCGAACATATATGTATTTGTGAGATCGAACCACAGGTACCGCGGGGCCGGAATCGCGTAGAAACACGTAAAAGAGGCGAGCTGTGTGTGTCGCCTAGCCGCGCTAGCGCGGGTCCGAATGGGATCCGTGGCTGCAGCCGCGCTAAGGTGGGCCTGAGGGGGTCCACCCGAGGTAGACAGGGTAATATCGGAGACTGCTCCCGAGGTAAATCAACCCGCTCGGCTCAGGGAGCTTAAAGCTCTTCAGAGGCCGCCAGGCGTCAGCGGACCGGCGACACACTCGGCCCTCGGAAAGGTTCGGAGCGCGAAGCTTGAGAGTGGGGGGGGGGAGCCGAGCTTCCCGCGCTACCTGTGGGGAGAGAGCAGCGCGCGCGACCGCCGCGGCGATGCGCGGGAGAAGGCTTCAGGAGCTCAACACGAGAGTGAGGTTTATTTTTCGATCGACACGCATTCCTTTGTTGTCAATATACTTTTCGTTATAACTACACCTGTTCGCGCATATTTATTTTCTTCAGCATTATTTTGTTCATATTGTTTATATTGTAAATCAAGAATAAATTACGAGTTTGAATTACGATTAAATTCTCCTTTCTTCCCGCATACCCATTTCAATTTCCTTTTATTCAATAAAAGAAAATTTTAATTTATTAAAAATAAGAAAATATTTTGGTTTTGGCATTAATAAAGTCGTCTGTGAGTAAAAAGGTAAATGAAATAAACAAGCATACGAATGGATATTTTATTTATTACATATTAAAAGCCAGGATCTCGAAGCTGCGGTGTGCTGAATAAAAGCTAGAGGAATGAAGCGAGGTGGATAGGATCTGAAGGCGAGCAGAGTGTCTTGAACCCACTCCTCTGGCTTATACGTGTGGGACTATTCGTCGACCGTTTAAATTTTACGTAAGAGATAAGAAGTTAAATGGCGAATAGGGTAAAGATAAAAAAACTGCTGCAATGATAGTGAAGTGAATGTGCATTCAGAAAGCATAGCAAAGTGTAATCACTGCTCTTTCCCACTTCATATTATGGTGGAAGCGAGACTGGAAGTTAGAAGCAATAACAACATGTACAAACGGGAACAAAAATAACGCATGTAGGCTTCGGTACTCATAACTCAGGACGAAGCATCACAAGTCGCAACCTGTATTTGCATATTTAAAAATGATTTTACTCTGGTTCCAGATGCAAATCGATTATACACAATTTAATAAATCATTTATTTTAAATATTGGGATATTATAATAATTGCTAAATACGTTATAAATGTAAACAATTTATTTCAAAAAGTGAATTTTGATAATAATAATTTAAAACTATACAATTATACAGACAATTAAAAATATTGAAATTATATTATGTTAATATGTACCTAATGAAGAAGGGAACAATAAGGAATTGAATGAATAGATTTTTTCGGATAGTGTAATAATTACATTTATGCTTTATCCCGCACTGTGATTTATTATATAATGATTGAAATAAAAAGTGCACTTGTTGATAATCATGCAATATTTTATTGTCCTTTAATAATAAAATACATATTATTAACTACTGTAATTGTGCTAAGTTGCTGTTGGACATGAAATTGGCAAATAAATGTTATTTCTTATGTAATTATAATTATATCAATATGTTGCTAAAACAGTGTATTAATGTCCATGCTATTTTTAATGATGCATAAGAAATTATTTAAAATATTTTTTTGAAATTGATTTTATATTTACAGTCAAGAAATATATTGAATTATTCTATAGGCTCTATGCAGTTTGATTTAATTAATAAATTTTAATTAAATTACAGCATTTTGAGACTTTATGACGATATATGCACATGATATCGATTTGCGATTACAGAAGATGCGTGCCTACAGACTTCTATATAGTATCGTCTCTTTCAACTAGATTGTTAGGTATATTAGAATCCTGTGCATTAGAAGTTCAACACGCCAACCAATTATGTTTTTAAATGTAAATAAAATTTGATTTTTATTTATGTAAAATGTATAAATTTAGGTAAAATTTAATTTGTACTTGCTGTTCTTTCTTGGAACAATTGCTATTATTATAATTAAATTAAAAGAATAGTACAAAATTAATAAACAACATTAGCAATGTACAAAAACTTAAGAAGTGCTTAGTAAAGATTCCAAAGAAGAATTTACCGTCGTAATTCTGCTGTTAGCCAAAATCCTCCATTAGCAACTACATTTAAAGTACTTTTATCATATTTTAAAGGAGAGCACGTTTTTTCATTAGGTTTTAAATTAAATTTTGAAAGTAAAAAGAAAAATAGAATTTTTGTTTCCATTATAGCAAATCGATTTCCAATGCAAGCTCTTGGTCCTATTCCAAAACCAAGATTCGACCAGTCATTAATCGACACCTTTTTCTCATAGTACCTATCCGGATTAAATTCCTCTGGATTGTCGTAATACTTAGGATCCATATGTATTGCTGATGCAGGAATCCAAATACTATCACCTGGTTTTACAGTGACAGGCTTACTACCTGGCAAAGTTGGCGGCAATTCAAATTCTTTTATGCACAATCTATCAAGAAATATACTTATTGGATGGCGGCGAAGTGTTTCATTGAAAATTGCGTCGAGATATAACATGCCATTTATTGCTTCGTAAGTAGGTGTATCGCTAGTTTCTTGGTTAACTTTGTCAATTTCGTCTTGCAGCTTTCTTTGAATGCCTTGGTTTAGAGTTAGTTCGTGAGCTATTAAACACATCTGTGTGGAAATGCTTTCAAAACCACCGAAAAAAAATGAAAATGCATGCGCAGTCATTTCAGTAACACTCATATTTAGATTCTTTTCGCGAGCATCCATCATTAATTGAAGCATGTCTGGTCGTTTGATACCTTTTTCATCTCTTGTTTTTATTGTTGTACTTACAATATTTGTAAAAAAATTTGAAGCATCAGAAGAAATGAGCCGTATTTTGAAGAATTTCATTAATGACGGTGCTAGTCTGTTTAACATGAATTTTAGTGTAAATATTGTATCCGATATTGGCCCATTTTCTGCCAAGAACATAGAACTCATTTTTTGGATCTTTAAAGCTATTGATGCTTATTCCAAATACGAATGAAGCTATAGTATCATTTGTAAACTTTGTGAACAATTCTTTTGTAGCGACCATTTTTCTGGCCTCATCCGGTTGTTCAGCAAGGTGTGTAACAAAATTTTTTGCACAAACTACAATCAATTCGAACATCGCTTTTATTTTCTTGGATGTAAAAGCAGGACTAAGCAAATTTCTAGTTTCGTTCCATTGTTTCCCACGTAAGTGAAATAAGTTTCGAGTAAAAAAAGGATCCAAAGAATCATTAGCAAATGGTTTGTGATCAGGAAAATTATCAAAATTTTTTATCGTGACACTTTTAATGAGATCAGGATCACGTAGCATAATTCCGGGTTGCATAAAGTCGAAGAAACCAACGTATTTCGCATCTTCATTTACATTGTACACTTCTTGCAGAATGTCATTCACATGTTTTCGTCGAAATAGTGAATCCTTCATATTACCCAATACAGGCCATGCAGGCAAATATGGGATATTTAAATCTTCAAAGTAATTCATTTTCTTTTTCAAATAACGGTATATAAATGCACAAGCGGTAACAGTCAAAGTTAAAGTCCAAAAATCCATGATGAAGTCACGACGTTTAGAGTACTTCGCGTGTCAACAACTGCTGCTCAACTGGCGAATAATCATGTCGTTATCCACTATATAGTGCAAAAAGTCATTTCAAAAAGAAATGGATTTGATATATGATATCGACGATGGGCCGGCTCTGTAATCATATTATTTGTAACCGAGCGATGGAGAAGTAAGCACTTATTGCGTATTAATTATATCGTGCGACGACCCGGCGGAGAGAGAGAGAGAGAGAGAGAGAGAGAGAGAGAGAGAGCGAGAGACTTGAAAACGCATTTAAATCGCTTCGTGGGCGGGGGCGCGCTACCCCTGAGTCCCGGCGTGGCTTTGCCGCGGCCGTGTTAGCCGATCAGCTAGGAGCGAGCGATTGTTCCCAGGCTGTACCCAGATTTTACAGGGCTTGGCCCTGAGAGTGCAAAATAACAGACATTCAAAATTTTTTTGAACTTTTTTATTGATTAAATAATAATGTAATTATTCTCATATAAGTTAAATAAAACAAAAGTTTTATTTAAACTTTTTAAAGCTGATGGCAATTTACATAAATAGAGTAACGTCGTTCAAAAATCCTCCACTCCCGCCAAATTTACTATAGTGCGAAAGCACGTGCGCAAAACGAAGCCGAGAGGCCGAATCTGTGGATTCTACCTCAGGCCGACCCACGCGGCCCGCCAAAGTTTGAGGGGCGACGCTGACCGCCGACCCTTTCCTAACGGTATTTTTTTT
Organism: Sycophaga agraensis; assembly: GCA_018906755.1. Lineage (NCBI taxonomy): Eukaryota > Metazoa > Arthropoda > Insecta > Hymenoptera > Pteromalidae > Sycophaga > Sycophaga agraensis. Next base: position 4,702,221 of record JACCIE010000004.1, read on the forward strand.
TATTGCCCACGCTTTCCCTTGCTTCTGAAATGTTCTAGAACAATTTCTAGAAGCGAAAATATTTTTATATAAAAAAAAACTAAAAAGAATACATGGAAAGCGCTTAATCCAAAAATATACTGCAACAACAAACATCCAAAAACCTCCCCTATCGCATGAGAATAAGATGTTTCCCGATGCATTACTATAGTTATATATTTTCTTTGATTTTCAATTTAAAAAATATACGCATACATATCTATATATAATTATGCATACACAAATTATTTTACAACAAACAATTATGCTTACTACAACACAATACACTAAAAAAATGATAAGTACCTATACAAACACGCAAATACCTACATCTTGTAAATTTATAAGCAAATAACTCAATTTATATACAGATATATTACAAAATATATTTACTAATAAACATGAATATATGAATATATATGATAATGAACAAAAGCATAGATATATATACATATATATAGTAATGATAATCAATTATAGCAGAAAAACAAGAAAATATTATAAAACACTGTAATCAAGCGAATACTCAATAGACACACATAATGTAAATACGAAATAGAAACTATAACAAATAACCAAGGTATATTTAACCATTTAAAATACACAATATAAATATAAGAATAAGACTGAATATTATAAACAAAATCTAGTATTGAAGTTAATTCATAGTAAGCGAAAACAGAAAATAAGAGACATTATTAAGTAGAAATTTAGAATACATATAAACATGAAACCACTACATTTTTGCACAATATATATATATATATACAGTACAAATTCAAAACTTTAAATACAAATAAAAATTATTTCCTAACAGAAATTCAATAAAACAAATATATATATATATATTTGATATATATATATTAGATTAGATATATTTGATATATAATATATATATATATTTGATATATATATATAGATTATATATATATATATAAATACACTAGAAAAACATAATATCAAAACAACATCACTTAGAAATTAAGACAAATAATTGTAAACTAGAAATTTAAGAAACTCTGTAAACACTACACAGGAGCGAGGGAGAAAGATATAGGGAAGCGAGAGAGAGAGAGAGAATGAACCTCTCTGTCGCACCCATTGGCCCTTAAGGAGGCTTAGGGGTATAAAAGGTATGAGTTTTCCCTTGGGAAATCACTTCCATTTCCACCTCTGTTCTGTCAAGAGCTGTGCAGAGTCTCAAAGGTCTCAGCTTCGAGCTGGACTGATTCCTTTTGAAATTTTCTCAGTTTAGAGCTAGGAAATTTCAGATATCTTCCTATTTCCTTGTACACAAAACATAACTTCCATTTCCACCTCTGTACAGTCAAGAGCTATGCAGAGTCTCAAAGGTCTCAGCTTCGAGCTGGACTGATTCCTTCTGAAATTTTCTCAGTTTAGAGCTGGGAAATTTCAGATATCTTCCTATTTCCTTGAAACACAAACCTTAACTTCCACTTCCACCTCTATTCAGCCAAGAGCCGGACAGAGTCCCAAAAGGTTTCAGCTTCGAGCTGGACTTTTCTCCTTAAACCTAATCCAAGAAAGACAAGTACATTTAAATCTAAATATCTCTCCACCTCCCCTGTGTCACAATAAACAAGGCTAAATAAACTATTTCTGCAAAATAACCAAGGACCAGTTCTTCTGCACCTCAAAGGTAAGTAAAAATAAAATTCTCCTTTCCTTTTCCTCTGGTATCTCGGAACAACGTAAGAGTTGGTCCAGAGATTCTCCGACAGACGCTAACGCGAGCTGGGAGGAGATCGGTCTCACAAACAGTGAGATCCATAGGATTGACTCTCCCTTCCTATCCGAAGTCTCCGTACGGGCCAAAAGGACCTGTTCAGGTAGATTTCAAATCCTCCCTCCCACCTCTCTGTCGGCTAGGACTTTCTAGACTATAGGAACCCTACCCAACACATCACCGCCTCGATCCCTAGCTCGTGGTCTCTAGAGACTAGGCTAAAAACAGAGGCAGAGTTTATGCTTCAAGCACAAACTCAGTGGCATAGACGTCACAATAGTAAATTTAATCTTATTTATTACAGTGTAATTATATTGAATAAATAGTATAAAAGATATTTCTTTATAGACATAAGAGTTTATTAAATACAATTCGCCTTTTCAATATATTATTCTATTCATTATATTTAACATTAAATCTAATTATTATATTATAAAGTCTATAATTATTAGATTAGTTACATTGTTTTAACAAAATAGCTTTTAAATATATTACAAAGTATTTGTAACTTGTAGTTATAAATTAATAACAAGCAATAATATAATGATGAATAATGAATCATATATTATCGCTTTCTATCATTATCTATCGTATTTCCAATTCTACCTATTGTCTTTTTAACTATTTTATCTACAACATTTCCTTTTATTCAATAAAAGAAAATTTTAATTTATTAAAAATAAGAAAATATTTTGGTTTTGGCATTAATAAAGTCGTCTGTGAGTAAAAAGGTAAATGAAATAAACAAGCATACGAATGGATATTTTATTTATTACATATTAAAAGCCAGGATCTCGAAGCTGCGGTGTGCTGAATAAAAGCTAGAGGAATGAAGCGAGGTGGATAGGATCTGAAGGCGAGCAGAGTGTCCTGAACCCACTGCTCTGGCTTATACATGTGGGACTATTCGTCGACCGTTTAAACGACGGGAACAAAAATAACGCATGTAGGCTTCGGTACTCACAACTCAGAACGTAACATCACAAGTCGCAACCTATATTTGCATATTTAAAAATGATTTTACTCTGGTTCCAGAAGCAAATCGATTATACACAATTGAATAAATCATTTATTTTAAATATTGGGATATTATAATATTGCTAAATACGTTATAAATATAAACAATTTATTTCAAAAAGTGAAGTTTGATAATAATAATTTAAAACTATACAATTATACAGACAATTAAAAATATAGAAATTATATTATGTTAATATGTACCTAATGAAGAAGGGAACAATAAGGAATTGAATGAATAGATTTTTTCGGATAGTGTAATAATTACATTTATGCTTTATCCCGCACTGTGATTTATTATATAATGATTGAAATAAAAAGTGTACTTGTTGATAATCATGCAATATTTTATTGTCCTTTAATAATAAAATACATATTATTAACTACTGTAATTGTGCTAAGTTGCTGTTGGACATGAAATTGGCAAATAAAAGTTATTTCTTACGTAATTATAATTATATGAATATGTTGCTAAAACAGTGTATTAGATTCCATGCTATTTTTAATGATGCATAAGAAATTATTTAAAATATTTTTTTGAAATTGATTTTATATTTACAGTCAAGAAATATATTGAATTATTCTATAGGCTCATTTATCACAACATTTTAAATAAGTGATTATATTATAAGAAAATATTATTGATGATTTTTTCTCAATGCAGTTTGATTTAATTAATAAATTTTAATTAAATTACAGCATTTTGAGACTTTATGATGATATATGCACATGATATCGATTTGCAATTACAGAAGATGCGTGCCTACAGACTTCTATATAGTATCGTCTCTTTCAACTAGATTGTTAGGTATATTAGAATCCTGTGCATTAGAAGTCCAACACGCCAACCAATTATGTTTTTAAATGTAAATAAAATTTGATTTTTATTTATGTAAAATGTATAAATTTAGGTAAAATTTAATTTGTACTTGCTGTTCTTTCTTGGAACAATTGTTATTATTATAATTAAATTAAAAGAATAGTACAAAATTAATAATCAACATTAGCAATGTACAAAAACTTAACACGTGCTTAGCAAAGATTCCAAAGAATAATTTACCGTCGTAATTCTGCTGTTAGCCAAAATCCTCCATTAGCAACTACATTAAAAGTACTTTTATCATATTTTAAAGGAGAGCACGTTTTTTCATTAGGTTTTAAATTAAATTTTGAAAGTAAAAAGAAAAGTAGAATTTTTGTTTCCATTATAGCAAATCGATTTCCAATGCAAGCTCTTGGTCCTATTCCGAAACCAAGATTCGAACAGTCATTAATCGACACCTTTTTATTATAGTACCTATCCGGATTAAATTCTTCTGGATTGTCGTAATACTTAGGATCCATATGTATTGCTGATGCAGGAATCCAAATATTATCACCTGGTTTTATAGTGACAGGCTTACTACCTGGTAAAGCTGGTGGCAATTCAAATTCTTTTATGCACAATCTATCAAGAAATCCAGCTTGCGTATGGCGGCGAAGTGATTCATTAAAAATTGCGTCAAGATATAACATGCCATTTATTGCTTCGTACGTAGGTGTATCGCTAGTTTCTTGGTTAACTTTGTCAATTTCGTCTTGTAGCTTTCTTTGAATGCCTTGGTTTAGAGTTAGTTCGTGAGCTATTAAACACATCTGTGTGGAAGTGGTTTCAAAACCACCGAAAAAAAAAATAAATGCCTGCGCAGTCATTTCAGTAACACTCATATTTAGATTCTTTTCGCGAGCATCCATCATTAATTGAAGCATGTCTGGTCGTTTAATACCTTTTTCATCTCTTGTTTTTACTGTTGTACTTACAATATTTGTAAAAAAATTTGAAACATCAGAAGAAATGAACCGTATTTTGAAGAATTTCATTAATGACGGTGCTGCTCTACTAAACAGGAATTTAAGTGTAAATATTGCATCTAGATTGGTCGCTTTTCTGCCAAGAACATAGAACTCATTTTTTGGATCTTTAAAGCTATCGATGCTTATTCCGAATGCGGAAGTAGCTATAGCATCATTTGTGAACTTTGTGAACAATTCTTTTGTAGCGACCATTTTTCTGGCCTTATCCGGTTGTTCAGCAAGATGTGTCACAAAATTTTTTGCACAAACAACAATCAATTCGAACATCGCTTTTATTTTCTTGGATGTAAAAGCAGGACTGAGCAAATTTCTAGTTTCTTTCCATGGTTCCCCACGCATGCTAAATAAGTTTCCAGCAAACAAAGGATCCAAAGAATCATTAGCAAATGATTTGTGATCAGGAAAATTATCAAAATTTTTTATTGTGACACTTTTAATGAGATCAGGATCACGTAACATTATTATGGGTTGCATAAAGTCAAAGAAACCAACGTATTTCGCATCTTGATTTACATTGTACACTTCTTGCAGAATGTCATTCACATGTTTTCGTCGAAATAGTGAATCCTTCATATTACCCAATACAGGCCATGCAGGCAAATATGGGATATTTAAATCTTCAAAGTAACTCATTTTCTTTTTCAAATAATGGTATAAAAATGCACAAGCGGTAACAGTGAAAGTTAAAGTCCAAAAATCCATGATGAAGTCACGACGTTTAGAGTAGTTCTCGTGTTAACAACTGCTGCTCAACTGGCGAATAATCCTTTCATAATCTGTTATATATTCCGGAAAGTCATTCCAGGAGGAAATTGAATTGATATGTATTTCATTTAATATGCACTTTATTTAAAGTTTCTGGGAATTTATAAGATAATTACTGCAACATTTATTACTCTTGTAATTTTTTTTATCAATATACTAACTAATGTAATGTTATTTTATATTTTTGAATGTTCACTTAGAGCTATTCCTATTTCTATAATATCATGATTGTTTCCTGCTTATAAAACCGAAGATTTTATTGATTCATCATTGCACTATGTTTTTTATTACTTGAAATGTCATGTCATTGCTTGCATTGTATCATCGAAGTTAACTAGTATTTCAATTTACGTTATTTTGTACCATTGAATTTTATTTGATGCCCTGTTTCTCATTAGCCGCAATTGTGGAGGGCTTATTAAACATTCAGTGAAGCATTCGGAGTTTTAAACTAAAATATCTTATACATATCTTATACATATCTTATACATACAGAGAATAAATATGGGTGATAGCGCGATAGTTTTTAATCAGCATTCTTCCTTTTTGACATTGAATGACTATGACTATCTATGCTATACAGAATGCCCTGCACGATATAACTTATAACACTGTTGCAAGCCATGATGTACAGAATTTACATACAGATGCGCAACGTCTTGTTCTCATTTATCAGCTTAAATACATTTTCTCTGCAGAGTGATCGTGCCTATTTGCGCTATTATACATAGTGGTAAGTTAAGTTATATATAATAAACTGCCTATATGCACAAAATTGAAACAGCACCAGCACGAGAATCCTTGTTGCTGTTTCCATATAACAATAGATAAAATTACTTAAAAAACTATTTATAATTTATGTATACAACCACGCGTAGCCACGCCTATATGGTTATAACTGAAAAATAATGCAAACTTATCTATAAAAAGTCAAATACATTGTAGCGTTGTGAATTTGATTTAATTATAATTTAATAGGTTTTATATCGGCAAGCTGGTGAGAATGGGAGACAAGATATTTTAGCTACATGAATACAAAACTATGATATTCTAGAGATATAGGAAACTGAAAAAAGAGTGTAGCTGATTCCCTTCAGTCAATTTCTATCTCGTTTTCTTCCATTTTCTTTACAACTCTTCCAGAACTTTCAGTCCGAACTGGTATGGTTAGAGTTATTCCGATACATGTGAGTTCTACAATTTTCAGAATGATAACGTGAGCAACTATTTTGCTAAATTCCATTTTGATGTACCTGTACACATATCTTCCCATTTGTAAGAATAATTCAGAATAAAAAATAGGTGAACTAATGTAACCTTGAATACAGTACATTTACAGATCCTTAATTTGATAGATATAATATTGGAAATACGAGTTTAGTAATAAGTACGAGTAAAATAATAAACTTTAAGGTTTAAGTAAAACTTTTCTTCATTAAAGTTTATCAAAACAATTACAATAATAGGATATTATATACTATAACATTTTTTTACAATGCACATTACAATATAATTTTCTCGATAATTTATTTATAATTATATTTATATATAATCATTTATTATAAGAAAGATCAAAACCTTTTTACAACAAGGATACTCATATAGAAATGTTTAGAATAAACTTATGTTATCCTTTTACTCATTAAGTATAACTTGAAACTTAAAAATACATTCTAGTAATAATCATAAAGAATAATTCTAAGTATGTCTTAATATTTAAAGAACATTTATCAGTTTTTATTTTAAAAAAGCTATTATAAGTACAGAGAAACTCAGAAAGATGGATTAAAAAATAGACAGAGTGGAAATCTAGATCTTATAAACTTTTCCTATAAGTATCAAGAATTGCACAAGATAAAGAAATCTCGAAGAAAATTTACTTTTTAATATTTCCACTTGAGAAATCTCGACGCCGCAAATTTTTTTAAATAGTTTAATTTGAAATACTATTTTCTAAAAATTGTTATTACGATTGTAACAGATTTATTTTAGGATTTATTATAGGCTATGAACTTTTTAAGCTTTCATGCTATCTATACATAAAGTATATACTAATGTAAATTATAAATATAAATAATATAAATATAGATAATAAAGATGTTCTCCGTGCACGATTTGCCTTAGCAGACTAAACTTAACTTTCCAGTACAAAATTTTAAATAAATATTTTGAAATTATTAAATTATAATGTTCGCTGAAATTTTTTATAATAATTAGTAGTAATTTTAAGCTTTAGTTTATGTTAAGATCTTCACAATTATTTGAATCGCGCGCTTTTTGGAATTTACTTTTGACAACACTGATTGCTCTATATGTATATTGTCGTCAACCCGGGATTTTGAGCAGTTCAGACTTATTGTACATACAAAGTAAAATACAGCAGTATATATATTAAACATACTATACAGCATTATGAAGTGCCGCTAAAGACAAAGAATTTACTACTTTTAACTTAATAATTTTTCGTATTTTTATGATGGATGTGGATTCCTTTTTATATGAAGATGATCTGGATATTCAGATGATAAATGAAGATAGAGGTGAAAATAATTCTATATGTTCAGTGGAAACTACAATTGCAAAACCGTCTAAGAAAAATCCGATAGAAGAACATTTATTAGAACAATTACATTTCGCTTACAATCAAATAGATCAAACCAACAGCAATATTGAAATAATTGAAAATGTTACTGAAAAGTTACTAAAGAATTTGGCTAAAACAACAGCTTATAGAGAAGATATAAGTTCAGAGTCTGATAATGATGTAAGTTAAATTATCTAATTGTAAGATTTATTTCCAATGTACATAAAATTTCAGATATATTCAGATATTGGAGAACCAGTAATAAAAAGAAAAAAGAACAAATTTTATGAAAAAAAGAATGTATTGGAAATATTGCATATTTGGCAGCGTGTTATTGATGATAAGTGGATTATTGGAGTTCATTTGGAAAGTACAACATCATGGTAAGAATATTTTCAATAATTAATTAATATAGAAGAATGTTGATAGTATTATGGTAAGTACTGATGAATTTATATTTTATATATCAACCTATTTTTGTACTAAAATTTTGTAAAATTAAAAGAAAGGTTAATTTTATGGTTGTTGCTCCAAACAAAAACGTCAAATTCTTATATAAAAAAATATAATTTTTGAAATAAATTTAAATGAATATTGTAATAAAAATTGTAGAATTTATTTGTGTAAAATATTTGTATTTAATCCTTTATGTTACATAGTACATGAATTTTATAATTATATTGATGCCTCAATTCACTATATGTAAAATGATTTTAAATTATTCTTTCGTGTTCAACTGTTAATAAATAATCAGTTACACATATTTACAAAATATCTAATTTTGTATTAATATAAAGAAGTTGTTTATTATATAACAAAACAGAGAATATAAATTTAATTATTCTAATATAAAAACATTTTGCATAACTAGACAGGAAACAATTATTGCACAAAACAAGCCGTTTGATTTTATTTTTGCATTCTTGTTTATTATCTGAAATTGAATCTAGTATTTATACTTTGGAATAAAAATTATAATATTATTACATATTGACGTTACTATAATTTATCGTTACAAATTCAGACATAAAAATTATATATAATACATAAATTATCGTTTAGTTTAAAAAATATTTTGTAAAACTAAGTGTAAACTATGTAAATACAAGATAAAAGCACAGTAGCTGTATTAACCATTTATTTAGGAACACAAATAGACTTTCCTTGCTAATGCTTAACCATATTTTTATTTCATGAATGCTCAGAAATATTATATTATTTAGTGTATAGATAGCAAGCACCAGGAAGATCTATTTTTATGCACAAGTTATAGAATTTAAAGTTAACAAAAAGAGGTTTAATTAACAGAAAATTCAGTTCTTTTTCAAAGGTTGTATCTGTATACCTTGTATTGATTTCTTGTTTTTTTATTTAATGATATTCAGTTATAAAAATTATAATTGAGACTTTTTAATTATCTGAAGTTCAATTCTTTGATTGAAAGCTTTATATTTTTACATTATTTGAATTCTATGCAGATTGTAACTCAAATTACTCTCTCAGATGTTTTTTATATTACATCTTAATTTACATCACATATGCACATAAGTAATTAATTTTGATTTCGAATTATAAAAATTACATTCTCTTCAGAAGTGTTCAAATCTGCAGTCTTTTATTGTATTTTTGGTTAATTTTGACCAATTCTTTAATAATTATTTTTATCATTGTTTTTATAATAATTATTGTATTTTTATAATAGTAGTATTTATAAGCTTAATTTATTAGCAATATTTTTACGTTATAATTAAAGATAATAATTAACAATCGTAATTAAGTATTTTTAACATCACAAATTATATCTTACTTTGTTGTAATATTTGAAAAACATGATTTACATTCGCTTTAGTTCAAAAACGTATATTCTTTATCTTTGGTGTCCATATGATAATATTTATAGCTGTACCTTTTTTCATGGCTTTTCTGCTTTTATATTTAAATTAATTTAAACATTAATATAATTTAGAATTTTATGACTTATACTTTGTTTTTATAAAAACATGCTAGAAGTAGCATACTTAATTATTACCTAATTCAAATATTTGAAAATCCTTATCACAATGCTCTTCTCTAATGTTTGTTAACTTATTAAAATACAAAATGTAAATAATTTAGCGGTTTTCAACTGCTTTTGTTATAATTTCAATACTAAAAATGTGAATATAAAATTTTTGTTCATATAATATTAATTATTTATATTTATAATATAGCATCAAAATATATAACGTTTTTATATGATCTAAAATTTAAAATCATTCATTTCTGTACTTATAATAATCTTTTTTTGCAATAAATTACGTTTTAGATTCGACTTACATGTCAGATATTAACTGAGCAATACGTAATAATTAGTTAAATATTCGATTTATAAAAAAAGTTCAATATAGATAATAACTTCATACTATTTAACAACTGTAAGCCATTGTATACATCTTCATACGTTCAGCATAAATCACACGCGTAGCAATTTTTACTCTATCTACATTTTTAAAAGAAATACAATTATGTACATCTAAATTTCTTGTATATCAGTGCAGCTCGTATCCTTATTCAAATTCGAAATGATTAATTTTTCTTTTACAAATGTATGATCAGCTCGACCCATCGTATAGGCCGTCGTTTCTGGTAACATATTTTCATTGCTTTTTTTATACAAAAAATTAAGTGTATTCTTTAATTTAATAAAGCATAGAAAATGGTAGCCTCATAAGGGCGACAGATCATTTCTTACACACTAATTTTGTTACTTCGTCTCGGCCGTTTTCGAGGTACTCTGTTGATGAGTAATCGAAAAGAATGAAGTCGTACCTAAAAATTGAAAAAAATACATTACGTAAGCTGTGATTGTTATAAAAATTTTCAATTTACATTTAAATTGTAATTCGGAATAAGTTAAATATAATTGTTTCGATTTCATACACAATATACACATACTTTAATGGTATAAAATCGCAAAGCAATCACTTTATTATCTTTCATCTTCAGTACCTGAACATTTCAAAAAGTTCTTTAATCTGCATCTTTGATAGCTGTGCGAAATATTGTTTGATAACGTCTTTTGTTTGAACTCCTCGAGTTGGATTCTTCCATTCTGGTTTAATTATATGACCCACGTGAGCCTGTTTTATGAGGTAATTCTGGTCATCCTGTATTTAGAAAATTTAAATAAATATTTAAATAAATAGAGAAAGATATGATTATATAATGACATTTAATTGTTATTATGAATAGCTTTTTTATAATTTATTAATATATTATTACATCATTATTAATTTATATTATTATTTATTTAATTGTGTATAAACCGTATTTTGGTACTTCAATTAATAATGTTCTGATTCTTTCAGTAAAATAAGGCTAATCTTCTTCGTTGTTTAAATCTGACGTTAATTTGATATGGTACAGGCGTTTCGAACACTTTAAGTACTTCTGTAAAATTACTATGCAGTCCAACGCAGTCTTTTTATTACGTATATTTTTTTAACATAGATCTGAATTGTTTTGGAAAGTGTAATATTACATCGAAGTTTATATATAGTTTTTATTAATTTAGATCAGAGTATTAATAATTGAACAATTACATTCGAATCATGTAATTTTTAAGATAATTAAAACTGAAGTGGTATGTAAATCATTAGTATTTCCTGATAGTTTACATTTTTCACTTTCGACTTCTTTCAACGCTCGTAAACAATAAGCCTCGAAATTAGCACGCTCTGAAAAAGTTCTTATTAGCTTCGGAAGCTCGTCCACGCTGTATAAAAGGTGAAAAAGAAATGTCAACGACAATAAAAGTTGAGAGGCTCTCGGAGAGTATTGATAAGAAGCGCGTTGCATCCTGTTTGCGCGATATTATCCCGAGCACTCGGAGCACTCGTGCGGTCATCTATAGATACTGCTTTCCATACAGATCGGATTTCCACGTAGAGTACCGAGCAGCGGACACCTCGCGCTCGTGTTAAACGGTTAAAAGAATAACACGAGTGCGTTAAACTTAATTTCTTGTTCATTCAACCAGTGAAGCGAGTAAAGGAATAATTCTGTTGTATAAATTCGAATAGAAATTTTTGACTGTTTTAATAAGTGTACAATGCGAATGATTGACTATCTCAAAATACACTCTGGGTAAAAATTAAATATAGATATATAATTTAATCGAGCGAACCGTCCAAATACAGTGCGCTAAAAGCTGTTCTTTAAAAGCGATTTGCGATGCTCTTACTCACGTGAAGTGTCTCGAATTTCGCAATGATGTCGAATCGAACTTGACATGGGGTGCAAAAATTGACAATTGGCGTCCAGTGCATGTCCAATTCGTTTCCGGCCTTCCACTCGCATAAGAGCCATCTGACGAATTCTTCGAACATCGGGTACCTCGGACCGTGCTTACCACCAGTCTTTGGGCTCTAGGTATTATAAATAAAGCAATTAGCACTGCATTTCTTGTTTATTTTGTGGTTTGTTGCATTATTATAACAATGTATTGTTAATTGCTCAAAACTTTTTTTGTGTTTGGTATATTGCAAATATGGTAGTTGCTTGTTTCATTTCGCGTTTCCATTTGCTATATTTTCCACCAGTGAATTCTATTGAAATAACAGACATTTTTAAAATAAGCTTTGTTATGCACGTGACTTGCGTAAAAATTTAAAACAATCGGTGAACATTTTCCTGCGTAACACACTGCTTCTAACTTTCACAAAGGTATTCCCTAAGGGCAAATTTATTTTTCTTTTTTGTTTGCGAAAAGCCTTTAAAGAAAAATTCGCACGCATCACATGGTAGTAATTTGCGAAACCTCGCGCTAAGAGAAGCCCTTTGACATTGTGAAATCATTGAAGTACACTTTTGAAAAAGAAATTTCAAGGTGGTAATGTCGGGCTTTCAAAGTGAGCTTCGTCTTAGTTTGTTTGCATTCAATTACATCCCGTTATCCAGCAGAGAAAGATAGATACTGAGTCTAAATCCATCGTTAGTGCGGGGAAATATTTGCTAACGAGGTGTGATTCCTAAAGGTACGTCCCCAGTGCCGCGACTGTAACGACGCAGTGCCAACCATTAATTGTTTATCAACTAAATTTTCATAATTAATCCCGGATAAACAGCTCCGCCGAGGCGACGTCCCGTTTTCTTTGCGCGCGGCAAGTTCCCTTCGGAGCCCGGAGCGAAATTCCCCGAGCGCTGACTCGACAGTCTCACGAGTCGCGTCTCCTTCCTCCCCCTCGAGTTCCTCGCGCGGGCGGCACTTGCATTCTGGAGGGCCGCCCGGGAGCGGCACGTGACCGGCTCGAAATTTTCATGCAATTTCCGGATCTTCGCGAGCGACGACGCCCTAATCGAGTTCTCCGCGGCCACCTGTGCCGAATGACGCTTCAACGGCGCACGTAGAACGCAGAGCGTGTCTGGATGCTCGCTATACGTGTACATATGTATGCGCGCGCGGCTCACCTTGGCTCGGTAGTGCGAGACAATGTAGGAGCCAAGTTTGCTGTGGAAGGTATGCGGCAGGCTGTGCTCGAGTTTGTCCCTGTAGGCGCTGAGGAGCCGCTCAAAGGGATGCCTCACGATGAGGAAGCTGACGCTGTCGTTGAGGAACTTGGCCAGCTGCTCGGCACTGTGCCGGGGATACTTCTGGCGAGCCAGTGAAACCGGCACGGCCTTCGACGTCTTCAGGAACTGAGCGCTGTACCTGCAACGGATATGCGAGCCTCGAACAATGCGCCCTTGTCTACGTGTTGTAGGTGTGGGCACGCTGTAACCGCTGGGTGCGGCCCCATCGCATCGGGCTTATGTAACGTTATTCGGAGCAGAGATAAGAATAGGAGTCAAGGTTGCGCGGGAGGGTAGCTACTTGTGCATGCGTCCGCGATATCTATTAGCTTTATATACAGTTATACGAGTCCTCGCATTGTACCTTATCAAATTGGATCATTTTGTAGATTGTGTCCGTGCACTGTCTCGAAGAACATGTTTCAGTATTGATTCTTAGGGTAGACTTGATAGCGTTTATTAATTTAGCTAAAGTACCGTATATATACTCTATCTTGGTAATTCATGCGCCCGCGCAAGGAATTGAATACTGCATATTATATGACTTCAATGCCATTATATGGATCACATAAATACATTTGCTGCATTAAAAAGCGGTTATTAGTGTTTGCACGAAGCTTCACAGTTTAGCTTTTTCTAATGGCAATTGTCGGTTGCGACCTGGTTCGAACGCATCACGTTTCGACGTATCGTAATGTGCACATGATATGTATCGCTCCCGATGTAGAATGCCGGCACCGGCACAAATTTCATTATGCCAATGTTTCCCTATACACGGCCCGCGTATCTATCAAGTGGGATTCCTTTTTTTTTTATTATGCCGGCACTCACCCCGCGAGCAAATTGAAGTTGTACATCCAGGAGGTTGAGGCTGCCTTGAAAATGTTGCACCAGATGAGGTGGTGCTCCCTATTTACAAGAAACTCCCAGGCGTTCGGCCGGTGGAGCGAGTCGTTCCCGGGCTTGTCCAGGCCCTCCTCCGTGCATCGCTCCGCCAGGTACTTTCGCCTCTCTGACATACGCATCTCTGTATCCGTCAGTCTAACCTGCTCCATGTATCGCTCCTCCTGCGTCATTGACGCCTCTTCCTGCAATAACAGATTGAACACAATAAGATTCTGCGACGCTCGTTTCCGATTTGAAAACATTTATTTCATTCTCTTTGGCAATTGTTTCATCTCATTAGGATATAATTCTACGTGTATTTAAAGTTGTTTTATCAGATACTGTATTATATTTTATGGATATAATTTCGTTAAAATATGGTTTGATGATGCAACAACTTATAATTAAAATCTCAATAAAATTAACATTAAGTAGCATATTAATCTTTATGAAACTTTATAATGTATACAATAAATGTAAATTCAAACTTTACTAATATTTTCTTTGATATTGTTGTCATCAAACTTTTTACTAAACTTCTATTAAAGTAATATACCCGAGAGTATAGCGTCTCCTTTTATGCTTCAGTCTAAGCGAATGTTTACGTTGACATGTAATTTAAACTTTATTAGATAACTTTTAAAATCATCTAATTAAGATATTTTAACGCTTGCCGTTAAAAGCGAAAGACAATTATGAATTATTAGTTTTATGCGAAAATTCCGTCTCTGTCCTTAACGATATGCTTGTCAGTGCGGCTTTTTAGCCCAAAGTTCTCATTTTGTGAATCTGACGTTTTGTATACGAGCTTATGGAATACTTTGAATAAACTTCGCTTGGAATATTTTACCTCGTCGATTTTTCGCGATGGAACGCGTTGTTTTATTCAGGGGAGCGGAAACGGTTTGAGTTATGCATTTCTTCCGCCCATCAACGTTTCCTATTTCAGAATGAACAATTTCATCGTCGGATAGCGGGAATACTGTGCAGATACGCTCGATACACCGTTGCGGAATCTAACGTTCAGTGCACCCCTATGCGCGCCACAACACTTTGTTCCATAACTTTTACGAGTCGGTGCGGGAATACTTCTATACATGTATATACGCGCGGTCTTTTTGTCCGAGGCATCTAAGATACAGCCACTCGGGGTTTAAAACTTTGTAAGGAGCCCCTCCCAAAATGAATCTTATTGTTCTCCCGTCTATACAGTTTCAGCGTTAAATGTTTTCTCCTCCAAGCCAGGTGCCCGCTATGTTATTCGATGAAACTTCGTTTTCAATTAACCTTTTCTACTACGAAAAAAAAAACGTAATCGATACGAGGGACTTTTGATTACTCCGCCGACTTTACGACAACCTGCGCGTGACCCTAGCCCTATATGCTCCAAAGAAACGGATTGAAAAAGCCTCCCGGGGGATTATCGTTGCAATAAAATTTGAGACCTACAATTCGAAATCTTAACTGAAAGAGTCAACATTCCCAGGGGCTTGGAAGCCGTGCAAGGGATCACTTCAATATCGAGGCGCGAGTAGTAACAGCGAGAGCCGTCCGTTTTCACAGTTGACTGATGTAAAAGGGTCGCGTCTCCGTGCGCGCCGGCAAAGTTCGACAGGACAAGTCGACTAGGCCGGGGAAAGCGTAGGCGGGGCCGAGAGCTCTAATTACCGGGAAGAAGGTGCGCCTGGGCCCGAGCCCCCGCGGATAGTCGGGGAGGGGGGGGGGGAGTTTTTCGAGGGCGCGCGCTACAGCGGGTGCAATTTAAAGTTGCCCGGGCGCCGAGCTGCCAACTCCGCCTGCGAGGATCTCAGGGCGTGCTTAGTTACATCGCGGGCCGCTGGTTGATACGATTCGCAAGTTGCCGCCGAGAGGCACTTACCAGAACCGCGTGCTTGTACTGTTAATTGATTTTTAATGAAAATTAAGCGTCCGCGAGACACGTTGATAAATTCGCAGTTTAGACGCATACCTTTTATCGGGCTCTTTATATATTTAAATTTGCCTAATTAATCGTAACGATAAATTATGTTGCTCAAGCAAATAATTTAACAATTTTAATATACCTGTACGAGTCAGCGCACGTTTTAAAACGAAACTCTTGTTTACAAAATGGGGAAAAAGTTTGTGTTTATCCCAGGAGCTTTTAATTAAAAAGCTTTAAATTTTACGATTACACAGTTATTCTATCAGCTATATTACGCAGAAGATTTTCAGTCTGCGCGCGCTTCCACTAAAAAATTCATAAATGAATGAATAATTAAATTCCAGACAGTATAAACCATAATGTTTTTGGAGCGATTTCCGGTCCGTATACAACGCCGTGAAGTAAAATTTATTACCCGCGCGGGTCGAAACGGGGCTATTCTGGAACTACGGGCCGCAGTACTCGGTGATAAATTGTTTAGATACACTCATCGCGCGCGTGCCTTTCCCGCCCGGCAAAAAAGTGTCACGGCAAACAATGGGTCGAGCCGAAAAGCAGGATAATCAAGGCGCGGGCGGCTCAAAAGAGTAGCCAGTTATTTTTTTTTTTCCGTTTCTTCTTTTTTTTTTTTTCTTTCGCCGCGAACAAAGCGGGACACATTCTCGCGTAAACGCCCCGGCAAAGGGCGAAAGCACGGCGGGGACGTAGCCCGGGCGCCGCACACACCCGGGCCGCGGGAAAAAAGCAGCCGAACGCGCCCTCGAGAGAAATAGCCCGGGTATTCTGGAGATGCGGATTTGTTTGCGAGAGTGGGCGGGGCCGGTGCATTTGGCGCGGCGGAATACGCGTATACGTGTATACTGGGGCTCGCGCCGAGATTTTCGCCGCGGAGGAATACGTGCACATCTCCGTGGGCTTTTCCTTTTTTTTTTTTTGGCGTTTTCGGAGAATCGCGTGCGGGGGATCGAGGCCGGGCGCCCGCAGTGCGCGGGCCATCGCCCCGCATCGCGGTGTGTATATAGTTCCGACCTAGGCCCGCGGGCCCGGCGAATACGGTGGGCCGCTCTTGGGCCATGCGCGGCGATAAAGGACTCACGGCGCGGCGGTTATATAGCGCGTCTCGTCGTGTGCATTGTGTCAGTCACGCGATACGCCCGGTGTACAGTGGCCTCCGCGCGCTCGCCAATTCGTGAGAAAATCTCTCGGAAGCGCGGGGTTCAAGTAGGTTACGCTCGGTGTAAGCCGAGCCGCCAAGTTCTATTCCTACGCGGCGAGTTCGCGTCGCGGGCCGTTGGAAACAATCCCGCGCCGGGAGACCTGGAAAGACCGCGGGGCGCTCGCGTAATTCCCTCCCCCGCCGGGGAGGCCAAGTTACACCGGGGCTGGATCGCAAACGGGCCGCTAACGGCGCGCGAGGCGAATCCAGGCCGCGGGGCCAATACCTACGTATGTGTGTGCATGGCGAGCCTCGTGTGTACGTGCATGTGTATGCACACGTATACATCGGGCACGTAGCCGGCCACTCAGGTGGCCCCCCGCGCACTCCCCCCCCCTCTCCCCCCCCGTTCCCAAGGCCAATCCAATTTCCTAATTTCAGTAATTAATCTAAGTGGCCGCCGGGCGCCCGAGCGAGGGCCACTGCGCGCCGAGCTCGGCTCACCGTAAGCCCCGCGCGGCGAATGCACTTGCCGGGAGGACGGCTGTTTTTACGGGTGCCCGCGGCCCCGGGACAGCCTCCTGTCCCGCCAAATCCGCGGGAATCTGGGCGCCGGCTTCACTCGTCGGTGCACGCGGCTATGTTATACGTGTGCGAATCTGGCGGTTTTGGGTTGTACGATAAAAAAAAAGGGGGGTGAAATGGAGTGGCGTCCTTTCGACGTACGATGCAGATTCTAATGGGCACGATTGTTAATACAGTGGGCGCATGGACGTATTGAAGTGGTTGGAAAACATACCGATGAAAGCTCGACGAGGAAACTGTGCTCGTAGCGTTTATTATCTTATTAGAGACTCGCGGCAGCCGTGTCAAGGTTAAGTAAGCTCTGCCTATGCACTATACGGGAGCTTAAGAGTCCCTGAACTGTCGGCTGTTATTATCATCTCGAGCCGCTTCGTTATTGGAATTTATCTTGTTTTTTTCTCGCTATTCGTTCGTTTATACAGATATCATTCAGGGCATAGGAACACCTTTATGCGCTATTCGTATATACATATATCACGTTTAATTTTTCAAAAATTATATATATTAAGACATTAAAAATAAATCTCACACAAATAGCACGATGATCTAACTTTTTGATTCATGTTTTGGATCATCTGCATAATTCTAAACGCAGTATTTTTAGTCCTTATTATTTCATTGTTTCATAAGTAGGTTTAATGGTACGTAAACATTCCAAGTGTTGTCTCAATAAAATTTCACTTTTAAAAATTTTCGCTTTTAATAATCGTCCTTTATTTCACCACTTTTTTTTAGTCTGATGTATTTTGTAAATTTTTGTGTGTAAAAGCATTATAATCTCATTTTTCAAGCGCAACAGCTTTCATAATTCATTTAATTACGATAGACTATTAATTAATTATTTATAAACTAATTTAACAAATAGTAGTCTGCAAACGTTAGCATTTAAAATGTTAAAATATATTATAACCTTTGAAACGAATGGACAGTACAGCGTTGAATCTATTCTTTTTATTATTAATTTGCAGCAAATGTACAACAATATATAATAGATAGTATCATTGAAACAGTACATTCGAGGTTATGAAATAATTTAATACGTTATGCACATAACATAATACAGACATATTATTAAAAAATGTATGAATATAAGTTACGCAAGACTATGACTTCTATAGAATATTGCCTATCGAGACTACCAGTTTTGTAGTTAATTAATAAATAGAAAAAGTATCGATATCAATATATACAGTGTAAAAGGTGGTCGCGTCGTGCGCTCGGGCACTCATCCCGTAGCGGGACGCAAGCAAGCAAGCGTGTCGGGGATCGATCTCCAATAACTCCAAGACGAGCTTGTCTCTCGAGAGCCGTGCGGCCCCATCAAAGCCCATCGCCGGCGAAGCTCTCGGTTTAAGTCAGACGCGCGGTTCTCGAGGCCCTTAAGCCCAGAGACGCGCCACACGGCGGCTGCGAAAAAAGAATCCGCAGGCGGCCATTAGAGGAGACGGGCGCCGCCTGCAACGTACATTACATACATACACGTGTAAGCGTCCCTCCCCCCCCCCCCCGGGGGGTCGCGATCAATGTGCACATGCATACATGAGCGTGGAAGCACGCGCGCCGAGGTGCCGGCTTCCGTTTATTGATTTCGGCCTAGAGCGCCCGGCCTCGCGGGAGCCGCGCCGGCCTCACCTGCCCCGCGACGCCGGAAAGCGAGAGTGCACCGACACACCTGTCGGCGGCTGTTTACCGCTCGCGCGGTCGCGCCTCCCCCCGGGGAAAGAGGCTCCCCGCTTTACCCGCCTCACCTCCGGTCGACCATTACCGATAAGCGTGCAAAGTAAAAAAAAATTGAACTCGTCGGAGCCCCTAACCCGATTATCGGGTAATCTGCGAGGGCGAGGGAAGGGAGCGTCGCCCGGCTGCTGCGCCCGGGAAAACGCAAGGAAAGCCGGGGGGGTTCAATCGGAATTTTTTCCCTCGGAGGTCATGTAATTGCCGCGAGTCGCGGCTTTATTGTGCGTCCGGGGCCCGCGGTATTTCCCGCGGCGGCGGGATATTGTACGGTCGGGTTGTAGACCGCGAGCTGCGCCGCCTCTGCTGCGTATATATAACCGCCGGCTCGTCGCGGTGCTCGTACATCCGGCCTGCGAAGAGGCGCCGCGCCCAGGATGCGCTGCGAGTGCCTCCCGCGGGAACAGGACAGGCCGGCCGATCGAGGCCCGATGAACTTGGGAGTCGTCCCTGACCGAATTCCTCTCTCCCCCCGCGGCCCGTCTAACCTACTTGCGCCACCGGCAGCCGAGTGAATTACCGTCCGCGGTATATTGCGACTTCCTCATCAGCGGCCGAAACGCCATCGCCAAGGTAGCCGCGCGAGCGTCGGGCCTGCGCTGCGCAATCGAGTGATACTCGCTCGGCGCGGGAGGGCAGAAAAAAAAAGGTCGCAGCCTCCGCGGCCTCGGACGCACTCGATATATGTACACATGCGAGGCCTGTCGATGGCACGCCCGCCCCTTTTCACTTCATCCCGCCCGCCCTTTTCCTTTTTTTTCATTTTTGGCGCCGGCCAAGGGGGGGAATGGGGGAACAAAAAGGAAGAGTTGGGACCGCGTCGCGGGGGTTGGTGCGCCTGGCGCTAAGAGTCTTATAGAGGCGGGCCTTTGTCTCCGGCGGATATATAGCCACGAGTCGGGCGACAGTGTACGTAATGATTCTTCGCCGGCGGCCGCTTATAGTCGAGGGCCGGGAGGGGCTAGAGATTGCCCGGTGTGTTTAAGGGCCGGGAGGGGGTTTATCGGCCCATTCGGCCCGTCGATTTATGCCCCTTAAGCGTTCCCGCCAGTCGATTATGAAGGGGTGATTACATTTCCAAGGAGACACTGGGCGGCTCGGCCCGGCCGCCCTCGCAAACGACTGCCGGGCGCGCGTGTATATGTATATGCGCGGCGACGGGTAAGCGCCTTCCCAGGCGGTCGGCACCCCGCAAGGGCCAACCCACCAGCCGGCCTGCACCTCCTTCCGCTTAACTCTTCCTCCCCCCCGTCCCGCGTCGCAACGGTCGCGTGTAAATCCACGGTGGCAGCGGAAGTAGGACAGCCTCCGTAAAGCGGCTTCGCGCCCTTCTTCCTCGGCCCTCCCGCGGCCAAATCGATAGGTTAAGGCCGCGACGGGCGGGATGCATGCCGGCGCAATTGCCGCGGCGCCTTTGCCGGAGGAAGGCCCCCCCCCCTCAGCGCTCCCCGGCCGTTTAGCGCCAAAGACGGCACACGCACCTATGCGAAAATGTAACGCGGCCAGCGTTACGGCTCGGCCTCGCTCGATAATTCGAAGCGAGGCCGCCCCGGGTGTACGTACTCCCGCGTGTATATGTACGTGCACCTGCGTGCCCAGCGTACATGCGCGCGCTCCGGATACATATGCGCATTATAAGCCGTCGTCGTCCGACGTATATACACACACACACACACGTATCGACGATTTATCCTTTTTTTTTTATTGTTATTCTCCAGCATCCAGCCAGGCCCGATCGTGACCCGATAGCAACGCGGCCGCGAAGGTTAAGGCCGCGTTGCGTGGGGGGATGGCCGGAGGCTCCGGGGCTGCATATATATGCATGCGTATACGTATATATATGCGTATATTGCGCGCTGTTAAGCCTGGAAATCGGCTCGTAAACTTTTTACGGTAAGAAAGCGCCGGGAGCGAGGGGGCCGTAAAAGCCCCGCGGATAATTAAACGGCGATCCGAAGCGGCATCGGCCCTTGGGCTATTGCCTCGCCGAGGACTGGCGCCTTTCGACGGGTCGCCGGGGCACATCGTAATATATATACACACACAGGGCCGTTAACGCCGCGGATTCCTCTGGCGCGTGCCGCGAGCGCCGAGCGCCCCGGATCCACACGTATCCGTTGGGCGCGAGTGTTTATAGTCGTCAGCCGCGAGACTCCCGCGGATCATACACAGGGCGCGTCCGAGCTCCCCGGGCTCCGAGGGCCGCCGACGAATTATACCGGGAAAACGAGTCGGCCCCGGTCGCTGTTACGCCGGGGCTTTTGTAACGGCCTGCGCGACGGGGCATCGATCCGCTCCGGCTTAATTAAAAACCGAGGGAATCATATTTTTTTTTTTTCTTTTTACAGCGGCCCTCGAGCACGCCCGATTGAATTTTCAATTCCCAATCAAGCGTTCGGCTGATTAGGTGAAAGGTAGCTAATGCACGGGCCCGCTTAAAATACAGGCCGCGCCGCCGTGAAATTATGAGTTACAGGCGCCGGTGATCGAATCGAGCCTCCAGGGCTAACGTGTGCGTGCATGCACAGGTGTACGAGGGGCTGCATTCGGAACCGAGGCGTTACCGTATATTGCACAGGCGTCTAGGTGTCGCGCGCGCGGATATCCATCGGCCTCGCTAATTATGATGCGAATTATCTTGCCGTACATATCGCACGCGAGCGCCCCCCCCCCGAGCGGGATGATAAGCGAGACCGTCGGAGGGATATACATATATATATGTATTATAAGCCGATCGGCCCGCCGCGGGAAAACTGCCGGGGGCGAGAAAACGGCCGGGCTTTACGCCCCGGAGGGGGAAGATTAGCATTAAACGGCGGGGTATATATCTGGGGGGCCTCGCGCGGCTTAACGGCCGCGGGCCCACTGCGCCTGGAAGTCCGCCAGGAGGCCGAGGGGATGATTGACGCATGGGCCGCCCGGGCCATTTCCCCGGGCGATTATCCGACCGAGCGATCGATATATATATCTGCGCGCGGCTCCGCCGAGGAGGCCGGATTTTCCGGCCGGATGCGGCACCTGTATGGCCCGTCCACTCCGCGCGGAGACTAATGGCCGCGGATCGATCCTTGAACGGGGGAAGACTGCGGGGGGGGGGGGAGTATATATCGAGTGGCGATCGATCGCGGCGCTCGAGCCTCCGCCGGGCTAACCGATGGAGCGGGACGACAGGCCGGAAGACGTCCGGGAAATAAAAGTATAATGTAAGCCTCGCACTGCTAAAAGAAACGGCACGTATATAAATACATATATATATATATATATATATATAAATCGTCCCGCTTTTCCGGGAGCCAAGGGGTTGATCCTTTGAGGAAAAGCGCGGGTCTCGGTCCGCGTGTCCTTGGCATACAAGCATCGGCTGGACTCCTTGGGCGATAAAGTGCAGCCGGGTTATAACGGCGACACGCGAGCCGGCCGCGATCGCGATATACGGCGGCCCTATAAAAAAAAAAAAAAGAAAAAAAGAAAAGAGCTCGAGGCAGCGCGAGCTAATTGCTTTTCCACCTGGCAGGCTTATTAAATTCCCTTCGGCCGGGCGGGGCCCCCCCGGGGACGCCGCTGGGAGAAAACAATGGACCTCGCCGGGCGTTTCCGGTGGCGCCGCGGCTTTTGCGTAACCCGCGCGGAGAGGCGGCTTACGTAAAAGGCCGCGCGCGGCAGCCTCCGCGGGGAAGAGAGGCTTGCCCGATCGCAGGGGGGCGAGGACCGCGACGCTACTTCCGGCCGCGGGGTCGTTTATTTTTTTTTTTTTTTTCTATTTTTTTTGATTAAATGAACTTGCCCGCGCCGAGTCCAAGTGGCGCCCTTTTTGATACGCATATATATAGCCGCCGAGTGCGCTTCCGCGGCCGAAAAGGAAGCCGTCCTCCCCCGGCGTCGCGGCCGCGAGCCAGTTAATAACCGGGATCTCGAGGGCCGCGGGGGCGTGGCTTTTACGCGGCCTCCGTCCGGGTCGCCGCGCATTCGAAAACTTCCCTCCTTATCCTTTAACGCGCTCGGGAAAACTCGGCAAAGTGAATGGGTAATGGCCGGAATTCTTTCCGGGCTCGGCCAAACCTCGGCGTTATATAAGCGCCGAGCCCGAGTCCCGGGGGAGGAAAAGCCCGGCCGCGACATGTATATCGGCCCGAAAAATTTGTCCGACGGCCTGGCCGCACCCCCGCGGAAAGAGTACACTCATCCCGCGGCGAGGGAAGAAAAAAGGATGAGCGATCGGCCCGCCCCTCGGCCCCCGCGGGGCTGCACTCGGCGCCGCGGGGTGTTTGCATGAGTCCGCCGGGCGGATGAGGTCGATGCGCGGCCCAGCGCCGCCGGAGACATATTGGGATAGGTATATATACATATGTATACGTGTTCCTCGGCTGCGGATTGAATCTTCCCGAGGGCGCGTCCGTGTGCCAGAGGTCGGGCGTCGTCTCGCGCGGGCCGCGCCCTCCCGCCCGCTCCCCGCCACATATACATACGTGTATGCATAGGCACGTGCATATATGGCCTGATTAGGTTTACCCCTATCGCGCGAACGTCTCCCGGGCCGGGATATTAAGCGGCTCGGCGCCGCTCGGGCAGAGGCGCGTCCGCGAGTTGTACAATTGGACGCGTCGCGCGAGCCTCTCGGTATGCGCGTGGCGGCCGCGCTCGGAATAACATCGGCGCAGCCGCGCGGTTCTATTCTTCGGCTAATATGCGGTATTCCGGGGAAGTTCCCTCCGCGGCTGCCGGCGCCTCGCTCGGCTAGGTCAATTTGCATTTTTCCAATGCCGGCTCGGCCCGCGATTCTTATCGCTTTATTCCCGCATCGGGAATGCCTGCGCTATTTCAAACCCGAGCGGGCCGTTCGGGAAAACTTTGCCTCGCGGAATGTCCCCTCCCCCCCATCCCGAGATTCTTTTTTTCCTTGGTCGAGGTTGTGCGGGCAAAAGGGGAGGGCGGGGAGGGGGGAAGCCCTCGTTCGCCGCCCCCGTCCGTGAATACAACCGCCCGCGTATTTTGCATAGAACCGCGCGGTCGGCAGTTACAGGAGCCGATGGGAACGTTGTTGCGCGGGGGGACGCGGGCGGAAGCTGCCGCGCGCCGTCTAACCTAGAAAAAGCCGGCGGCACGTGCGACCGCGTCGGATGTATCGATCACTCGCGCTGTCGCGCGGGATGATCGAGTGCGGCGCCCAAGGCCACGCCGATCGCGGAGCCCCAGTTTGCTCAAACCGCGGCGCTCGGTCCAGCAACGGTGGACCGGCGGAATTGCCCCGACGGCACCCCGGTACATGTGTCCGAGCCTCCTCCGCCCCTCTCTTGTAATAGACTCTGCGGCCAGTGTCCACCCCGGCTGATCGGACCCGATCCTCCGAGTCCGGATTCACTTCCGGTTTTCGCAGGTTCGGGGAAGCCCACGGAGGCGATCTTTATCTCGGCCCTGCCTTCTTATTTATCGCCGGAGGCTCGGGGCGCAACTTTAGCCCGCTGGTGTGTGTATACACGGATCAATTCAGCCGCGCTAATTGGAAATGCCTCGCGGCGCCTCCGAGCGGCCCCTCGAACCTCTTTCGAGTCGCCGCCCTCTGAAAACTCCCTCGCGCGAAAAGCTTATACATATATATATATAGCGGATTCCTCCGTCGGTCCAAGGAGATGCTGCGGCGTCCAGGCAAATATATCGACACGACGACCTCCTGGCCTACTTCCCGTGCATTTTTGAGCCGGGCCGCGCCAGCTCGGGCACATTGATCCGCCTGATAAAACTCGATTTGTCAAGCCGGCTTGGTCGTCTAAACGGCCCGTGAGTGGCCTTACGTGACGCTCGGACGGCTACGAGATTCCGCCCGTGATGGAGATCGCCCGTCGACGAATATGACGCCCCGGTGGAAATTCAATTAGGACTGACCGAGCTGTGTGTGTACATATACATGGTCAAAATGGAAAACCTATCCCCCGCGAGACTCGCTATTTGTCAAGTGTTTTACAAATATGGTTTTAATTGACGGATTTGTAGATCAGGGCGCATTTTCGCGCGGAACGGAGAATATATATCCGTGCGATGTATAAATGTCGGCGGGCGGAAATTGATTACATCGGATTTGTACGATTGATATTCATGTACATTGTATTCCGGTTCATCGGTATTTCATAGGTCTGTTCTAAAAGTTTTGGCTACGTTTCGACTACAACGATCCTGTCGAATCAATATTCGAGTATAATAATGTTTTCGCTGATTAACACGGGGCTTTAATTACCAACTTGATCCCCTTGTCAAAGCCAACTACACTGGAATTCTCATCAACTAAAACTACCCACTTGGTGCAAAATAATTGCTGACCCTGTTATGCTATACGCAGCCAGCGGGAGTCCGCTTGCACTTACTCTCTTGCGCTCGCCTAAAATTACAGAGAAAATAATCTTCCGCGCGGCCGCGTAAAATTCACTTTCCCGCCGACGTTGTTACCGGCACAAAAATTGATTTTTCCTTTTTTTTTTTCCCCCTCCACGTACGTTTGAAAAAGTCCTCCCGCAAGGAGTGTCTCAAAGCCGCGGCCCAGCCTTCAAATTGTCTCTCGCGCCCGAGGTGCGCCCGCCCACCGGCCTGCAATTCACGTGGAACGCGACCCGGCCAACCCCTCCGTGCAGAGACTGCGCGCACCCACTGATTTGGCGGTACAATTAAGCCCGACATGGCGACCAAATTGAGCAAACTGCAGTCTCGGGAGCTTCGTGACACGCGACTCGGGGGGATATAATAAAATACTCCTGATTACGCCGCTGCAGTTGGCTCTCCTCCGCGCTATTTCCAGGGGCCGCGGGGAAAGGGCCGATCCCGGGCAGTTTTAGCGCGCCGGCTGCCTAATCTTATTTCCGAAGTTACAGGTGCGAGGGCGGAAAAGCAAGAGGCTTAGGTGGATCGGGGGCCGGCAGCCGGCGCGATATAGCCGCGCCGAATGCGAGCCGAGATTGTATTAGTCGGCCGGTCCGTCCGGGAATTATCATATATATAAAGCCCCCGGCAGGGCGTCGATCCCCGGCCGGATTCGCCAGAGCCCGCGGTAAGTAATGACGGCGCGCGGCGCGCAATTAAGCGCGGGCAGGTGCAAAAGAAACAAAACCCTCGGCGCCGGCTTGGTTTGGTCGGCTTATGCCGATGATACTCTCCCGGGCGGGGGATATATACATTCTTTTGGGAGGAGCGCCCCTGTCGGGGAGGGGGTGGGACGAGGATTAGGATGCCGCGTAACGGCCCCCGCCCAGCCGAAGAATCCACCCGCGCACGCACATCCGGCGACGATGACCTTCGCGTCGGCGGCCCTCGGACCTACAAAACTGCATTGGACTACCGGGGACGTACGATGACGCGTGTATACGTAGATCTGGGTAAAAGCCTCGGCTCCCGGAGCGAGCCGTTTCCTTTCGCGACGCGGATTATGCATTCAGCGGATGTGAAATGATAAAAGCCCCCCCGGACTAGAGTCGGCAGGAGCGAGTGCACAGGCGCGCTCTGCTTGGATAAATCTATAATCGAACGCGGTCTCGTCTGTGGATAAAGGCTATGCCTTTATCCGTACATGAGCCGCGCCGATGCATATGTATGTGCGTATGCGTTAAATAAAAAATGGGGGATATAGATCTCCGTTTCGGAGGCGGGCGATTAATTGGAGGGGGGACCAGGAGCCCGTCTAAATCTGCCTTAATTTTATTCGAAGCCAAGCTTAAAATAATAATAGATCGAAACAATAAAGCAATCCATCTTGTAAGGCTGCGTGCGAGGGTAACATAATGCCGCGTGGCAATCAATCTCCCTGCGATATATATCCCCGCGGATTACAGCTTGAAGTTCTTTTAAATTAATTTTCATTCGGCCAAATAGATTATTTGGCGAACGCGACAAAGGTCAGATTGATGAGAGGCCCTGGCGCCCGCACATACACGCCGGCATTACGTCCCGCGGGCGTTATACATCCATGTGGATTTGTCCGAGAACACCTCTACACCGAGCCACGCGCGCACACAAAACAAGTCATCATGTCGGCCAAAGGGCGTAATCACCGCGGAAAAGCCTACGAGTAACATCCCCCGAAAGGAGTGCGGCCGCCGACGAGGAGAAAGTAAGGGAAGCGAGGGGGGGGCGCGTCTATCGGAGAGCCGGGACGAGACGCGGAGGGCCGGCGCGCGCCCCGGAGATTAATGCGCCGGAGGAGGCTCGTATTTGCCCAGACTCCCTTTGCGGCGTCATCCTCCGCCCTCGGCTTTTGATTTACAGGCAGCTGCGGGCCTAATTCGCCCCGCGCGACCGCCACGCCCTGTGACTTACCAACTCGGTGGTTCGACGGCCGCGTCCCCGAAGATAATGTGACCCCACCCGGAGCGGCCACTAGAGCGCGCCGGAGGCGGATTTTTCTCCGTACTCCATCACAGCGGCCTGATAAGCATCTCCGCGGCGCTATCGGCCGAGGCCCTCGGCTGCGGCGGTACTCCGCAATCGGGTTAATGGCTCGAGTAGGGCGTTGAAACAGCAGCGGCTGCTGGCCCTCCGCCGGGCAAGGCTGTATCGTCGGCCGGGAGGCACGCCACTGCAGCCCCCACCACCTCTTCCCTAATTACGATATTCCGTGCGATAGGCTCGCGGTTATCATTTCAAGATTTACCCATTCCGTGCGCAGGTACACGCGCGGGGCCTTTTTTACGCCCTAGTCGATCAAGCCAAGGTCTTGTTTGCTTGTTCCCCAACGGCGCCCCGGGGCTTAACCTTGTTTTTGCAAACAGTTTCCTATCCGCGATAATATTTTCTTTCCCAACCGCGGCGGTATTTTCGAATCTGCCGGACGGCGGGATTCTTTTGTTGCCTCGGCGCACCGCGATCCCCGTGTATATAGGGCGCGGACAAGAACTTCGTTCTAGACCAGCAAAACACGTTTGCCTCCGCAATCATTGTAATTACGGGCTCGTCCTTTGCAAAGAAAGGAGTGCACGTGTCCCCTGTCTCGCGTTCGATTACATCAACTAGCCCTGCTTTACCCTGACACCGCGATCACAAAAGATAATCTGCTGGATTGCGTCATTTTCGGTATTTTGACTTGTATTAATAAACTCTGTAGAGCGGAAAATCATTACAGTTGTCCGTCAATGTCAAATTAGTCTGTTGCGTGACTGTACTAAAACTTTTTTCAGACCGTTCTTTCCATCCACTAGTTTTCCTCCTTCAATTTGTTTTCAAATTGCATCCTTAGACCGGATATGAAAAATTTTTACAACAAAACAGCAACATCCTGTTAATTTTCAAAACTCGTAAAATCTACTTTTCTTTCAAACTAAGTTATATTAATGGGTGTTCTTCTTTCAAAAGTAATTCTCTGCAGAATATACTTTTTTAATAATGTTTAACTTGCACTATACCGGCTTTAATGTTTATACCTGTAATATTCATCAGTACCCCTAAGGTAGATGTAAAGATTATTATACCTTTACTAACTACTAAATTTCATGGAGGTTTTGAATGCTCAGTAACTGGCTCTTGACATCTGCATGGAGCGCGCATTAATCGGGGCACGTACCCTGTCCGGATTACCTGAATAAAAGTGCATTCGAATTGCTCCGAGAGCTTATGTAAGTTTATAATACGACGGGCATAAAATCGCACGGGTTCCATGTGTATATATATATATATACGCAAGCTCTCCCGCAGCATGAATCCAATGTACAAAAGCACTTGGAATAAAAGCGCCAGTGCACCGGCGCACAAGTCCCGACTCACGATGACTATATCGGACGGCCGCGTAAGCAAAGAATCCCCTCGATGCTCCTATAACCCCGCCGCTGGCTAAAGGGCTAAACCCGTCGACTCTTATCCGCCGGTTTAATTGCTCCCGCGAGTCCATTGCAAGCTCCGACTAAAAAAAGCTCGCCCCTGCAAATCGGCCGCGAATTTCCCGGGCGGAAGTGCACGAGAGGAGCGCGGGCATAAACAACAGGCGCGCGTAGGGGCGGGGCACTTCTCCGTGCAAGCGCCAATCCCGGCCGCGCGAGTAATCAAAGACGCAATTACACACCGACAATCGGGCGGGACTTACCTCGGGGCTGAGGGGCTGCCGGGGCCCGGGGCCGGGGGCCGGGCTGCTCGACCGGTCCTGGCTCGTCAGCGCCAGGATGAGGAGGGCCAGGACGGCCGCGACGAGGAGCGCCCTGCGGAGGCCCGCGAGGACATGCCTGCGCAGCGTCATCTTCTCCCTGGCCTGGGGCTTCCTTCTGTACTCATACCGGACTGCTGCGGACAGAGACGATCGGCCGGTGTATTGCACCACTCGCCGAGACTACAACCCCCCCGGCTACATATATGTGTGTATATACATGTCGGAGATGAGGAAGCACCTCGGATTATATGTATATATATATATATCGACGCCCGCGTAAAAGAAAAATGGGAGGACCTTGGGGCTGGGCTTTAGGGCTCATATATCGATAATACATCATGCGAGCTATCCTCTCGGCAGCGGCCTTTCTTACCGAACAAATATGCCGCGGCGCTTTATCTTTTTCGTCCCCGCGCGCCGGCCCGAGATTCTGGGAGCCTGTGGGCCGATGAATGATTTATACGGGGAATTCGCCGGGCCGAAAATAGCGCGGGCGGGGGCCTATGCAATTCCAAAGCGTTAAACTTGAAGGAAAAGCTCGGGGCTTCTCAAATTAGTTCTCGGGCTGCCCCCCCCCCCCTATTCTCACCTATAACCGGCGGGAATCGCCGGTCCCTGCTTTGTATACCCGGCACGTATTAATGATGCGAACGTGGCATAAATTGGCAGTCGTCATTTAATAAAAGGCTATAATTGATGACGCCGCCTGACGAACTTTAGAAACTATAAAAAGAGATTTACAATTCTCGCGGCCGTGTACGTGCGTGTGTATGTGCAGTGCGCCGCGGTGCCGGGCACGTGTGGCCACACGTGTGCGTGCGCTTAACCAAACTGCAATTAAAGTGATTCTATTTATAAGGGGCCGCATGCGCAAAAGGGTCGGTAACTTTGCACAATACCTTCGTAAATCATAATTAGGGGCCGCGCCGAGTATTACCCGCGTCCCGAAAATTAAGACAAAACATTTCGCGCTCTTAATTTAATTGAAAGGCCGGTTTATTGTGTGCTTCCGGGCGATTAAATTAAAAGTAGCAAAAAGTACTTTGAAAGCCGTTATTTGCTTTATGCCGCGCTTCTAACCTTTGATTTTACTGGTAATAAAGATTTTTTTTTTCTTTTTTTTTTTTTCTTTTTTAACGGCGAGCTAAGCGAAATAATGCTTTATGATCGCGACGGCTCGTGATACGTACATATATACACGCACATTATACAGGAAGAGTGCAAATAGTTGAACAAAATCGTCCGGCCGAGTAATTTGATTTGGCTAAACGGCTCCCGGCGGATCGTTCGTATTTCGATTAGTCAGTCGGGCGTTAAATTTTACCGTTTTCCCAGGAACGATTGCCTCGCGGCTTACCCGCGAGCATAAAGTAAGCGCCGCGTCGCGGCCTCGGCGGCGCCTCGCGGAAATTGAACGTCCCAACGCGGTGAGCGCGTTACATTGCCACTCGCGCTTTGCCATCCGCGGGGCAATAAACAAACCGCGGAAGGAACGTCACGCGATCTCATCGTCGGGCAAGATTGCGCGAGGCCGCGGGCAGATACATGCCGGACCCGAGCGCGAGACGAGGCCGAAATCCAGGCGGCTGTGAGTATCACATGTGTATACGTGTGCTGGGTGGAATAGCATTGTTTCGCCGGAGTCGAGGCGTGTAAAGGGGGAGCAGTTGGATCCAATTGCCGTTCATCGATCGCGACTCGAAGCTGTCTTATACATGTTTCTCCGGGGCGCGTCGGATTTACCGCGCAATCAGCAACGATAAAGGGCCGGTTTCGCGCGTGCCCTGTCACCGCAAATGAAACTGGCGCGGCGGCAGGGATTTTTTCCTTCCGGCTTTGGCATGTATACATCGGCCGGGGATTGCGCTCGGCCCCCGTTTTGCCCTTTGATTTTCCCGGCAGGGGAGGGGGCGTATACGCGCTTCGATTACCAGTGACATGAGCGGCGGCGCGCGGGTAAAGCGTCCCGAGCGGGATTATTGACGCGGGCGCGTAAAATCGGATATATGCCCGGCGGTGGCCGGCTGGAGGTTGATTTCACGTCGGCATTCGAAAACAAATTCATCGAGTCGTTCCGAAGCGGTGCTTCCGGTCGATTGCCAGCGGATTATAAAGAAGTCAGAGCCCCGCGGCCCTTGGCTGTTCAGGCCCTTGAATAATTCACCCTGCGGCAGCTTCCGCAAAAAAGCCGAATGCTAATTTTTCCCCAGATTGCACAAAGAGGCGCCGACGGCTTCTTGGGTGTATATTGGAGCCGATTGATTTTGGAACTTGGTCAGGAAGTCGCAGAGTGCGCGCCGAGGCTATTATGCGCATACACTTACTAAAAAGGACTATTTTTTTTTATTTCTTCGTGAAAATTTAGTGAAAACCAGGCCATTAATCAAATCGGTAAAAATTCACTGAATTAACATATCATCGATATTTCAGCGGTCTTGATTAAAATTTCAGTGAATTCTCATGAATATTTGAGTGAACTCATCAGGGCTTTGCCGATAATTTATGGCTTGGACTAAACTTTAATGGATTTTGACCGATGCCTATTTACGGATTACAAATGATGTTTTCGTCATAATAGGCACTTATTTCCGTTTGGCCGATGCGCCAATTTGAATCCGCATCCAGGCTTTGAGGCCGCCGCGCGCCCCGGATAATAAAATCCCTTTCAGGGCTAATGGCGCACATCGCGAGCCATGTCGAAATAATAAACAAGCGCGTTAATCCGCGGGCGGGGAGCCACCCCGGAAAATAGTCGTCGTCTCGTTAATTCGGAAATAACAAGAAGGCGTTTGGGTTTTGCGGAAAAGGCGCGGGCCCGGGACGGACGCGCCGCGGCTGGCAGTTTACCCGGGAAACGAGATCGCATCTGCATAGCTGTATAATGTTCCGCGCCAGTTGCGCGGGAATGACCGCACAGCGCCTTAACTAAATCTTTTACGGTATATATACGCGCGCAGCGTCCCGGGGTGGCGCTCATTCCAACGCTCGCCGGCGAAAATACACGCTGCGTACATGCGCAGCGAGACGACGAGCGCGCGTGGCATTTTCGTTTGTGGCCGTCCCCCTCCCCCCGTTTTTTTACTCTTTTTTTTTTTTACGAATAGATTTAGTCGCAGCGGCCACCGCCGGCGCCGCGGCGTCGTCCCCCACCGGGGAGAGAAGAATAAAATCTATAAATATGGCCCGCGCGCCTCCGGAAGCCGACGTCTCGGTTAAAGGGAGAAGCCCGCGGGCCGGTTAAAGTCGCGCTCTTAAGTGGGGCCGCGGCGCGCCTCCCACCCTACGCCCGGCCTTTTATCCTCCGCGCGGCGAGGGGGGACGATCCGGGCGCGAGGTGCCAAGTCGCTTTAATTGCCCCCGCGAGTGCCACGGCTTTATAAGCTCCGTTTTCTTTTTTGCCCTCCCTCGGTTTGCCTAGCGCGCCTCGGGAGGCTTTTTCCGGGCCGTCGCCAAGGCTAAGCCGGGCCGATTATCGGGCCATTACGATAGAGATATATAGTCGAGTGACTCGCGCCCGGCAAATTGAAGCTCATCGGTCTACTGGCAGGTGGCTCGGCGCCCGTGCCCCTCGCGCAAAACACCCGCATGGAAAACAATATAATATCCGCCGCGGGTGCGTTGGCGCGAGCACCTGTAATTTATGCAACTGCAGCTTCCGTTTTTTTTTTCCTTTTTTTTACCGCTCCCCGGGGGTAATTATTTGACACATCTGGGAAAGGCCCCGGTGAAAAGATCGGCCGCGAGGGGCGAGGCACTTTTTCGCACGCCGCTCCCCGGAACATGTATACACAGCGAGCTGCGGATTCCCACGAAGGTGTAGGTACGAGCGCCGGGCCCCGGGCCAGTCGCACAGCCCCCGGCGCACGTCGGCCGGAAATCAATCCCGTACACATTTACGAGGCCGGGCTGGTCGGGGGGGGCGCAATCACGGGGCCATCGATCGCCGGCGACGACTGCGGCCGGCTCGAAAACACCGGCTCCCCGGGGGAGCGAGCCGGCGATCGCGGACGCGACCCCCCCGGCGGAAGCTCTTCTCCGGGGCGGGGGTGGGGGACAGCGCCGAGGGACGCGGATCCGCCCTGTCTCCGGCTCGATATATGCGCCTGGCCGTGTTATCGCCGGGGGGCTGTAGGCTGCGGATCATCCGGGCAGCCCGGCACTTTTGTGTGTATATATATACAAGCCGCGCAGAGAGCGACGTGGGGCCGTCGTCGGCTCACCTGTCGGCCCGCGCGCTAATGAGCCCCGCGCCATATACACCGGCCCGATATTTCATGCCGAGTGTTGAGCAACGCGGCCGGGGCGACGTTTTAACGAGGTGCTATCACCGCGGGCCCATCAATCGCGCGGGAGAAAAAGTAGAATCGGTCGGCCGGCGATAAGCCCCCGGCTGTCTTCCCCGGCGAATGCATAATTCGCGGGCGGGCACAATTAGAGGCGCCCTCGGGTTACTCCGGCCCGCCTGGGTAATTAATAGCCCGGCCCGCGGGGATAACGATCGGCCAGTGACCCCCCCGGCAAGGGTTATCGCGGGGATCGGGCTCTCGGCCAAGGGTTTTGCGCTCGTGGCTCTCACCTCCTGGTGGCATGTGCGCCCGTCACTGGGGGCCGCCCTGCATGCCTCGGGTGGGCCGCTGCCGCGGCGCACGTGTCTGCGGGTTGGCCTGGACCGGCTCCCGGCGCGCCGCCTCACAGCGCCGGCATCCCACGGACGACTGAGGCGGAGGCGGCGGCGGCGGCGGCGGCCGGGCGCGACGCGCCGCGCGCAGCGCCGCCGCCGACGGGGGCCAGGAGGCTAGACCCCCCCCCTCCCTACGCCGACGCCCGCCGCGCTTTTTCGCGGGTCGATCCCCGCCGCCCCCGCGCACGCGCCGACCCCCCGCCGACCAATAATAGATGAGCCGCGACCC
The DNA here is from genome assembly GCA_018906755.1 of Sycophaga agraensis. Classification (NCBI taxonomy): domain Eukaryota; kingdom Metazoa; phylum Arthropoda; class Insecta; order Hymenoptera; family Pteromalidae; genus Sycophaga; species Sycophaga agraensis. The sequence goes on from JACCIE010000004.1 coordinate 4,737,061, forward strand.
GCCCCGATTAGCGCCCCGAGGGCCCCGGCGATGACGCCTCTGATTGCCGCCGGGCCCCGGGACTCGCGTCGCCCGGGGGCACGCCGAGGAAGCCGACGACGGTGGTCGGGCCTGTACTCCGAGGTCTCCTTTGCATTCCTTCAATCCTCCTTGTTTATGTAATCATCTCTGTTGCTGCGATGTCTGCGACTTTGATGTCATTCCGTGTGGCAGTTCCAGGCACTCGTCCTCTTTTCTCTTGGATAATAACTTTTTGTCCGTAAAGGCGTCTTAATTGAATATGCCCCTTCGATCAGTCCTGCGTCACGGCATATCTAGCTATAAATGAAATTGTCTTTTCAAACCAATGAAAATCAATGTCGGTTATCAAGTTAATATTTTATACTCCATATACCGCAGCAGGAATAGTTTGTCTGAAAAAAATGAATAACATACTCGCATGTAAATGTTTCTCGATAAACCCGATGTTTTTATTGGAGCTATTTCGAACAATAGTGCTCCGTTTAATAATCGAAACAATTAAATTTTTAGAACGCCGTAACTGCAAACAGTGAGGTCCGTAACCTTTTGTCCCTCTTTCAACCCCGTGCCCCTTCCAGTTAACCATCCAAATCGGCAGATTATTTAAAACGCTACTCTGCAACGCTCTCGCTCAAAGGTCATTATTGTAAATATGGGACTGCAGGCCGTGCAGTTCCCTCACGTCGAATCAATATACCGGGCGATAAAAGCAAAAGAGCCGCCAGAGCCTCTAAAACGGACGAGGGAAAAGTCCGGCCGGCTCGTATGCGGGTGTTCCGCGCGGCAGACGCTCCGACCCGCTGACTTCGCGCTCGCCCGGCCAGACAGCCCCGCGGAAAATCTCCCCCCCCCCCACGAGGAAGATGCAACTCCGCGGGCATCGATCCCGCGGCTCCTCGTGGGAATCAATTAGGCCCCGGGCGCGGCCGCGGGCCAACAATGCGCCCGCGGCGTTGCATTCAATCCGCCGGGCGCTTATTAGGCGCGCGCGGGCCATTGTTGCCAATCGCCAACTTCCGAGGCCGCGGCAAAGTTCGGCAATTAAGGCCGCGCGCCGCCCGGGAAAAACAAAGCCGGCGCCGCGCCCACGCGCGATCCCTCCTCTTCTATTTTTTTTTTTTTTCGGCAAGCGCCGTCACGGTCAGTCGGTGGACAATGCCGGCATAAGGAGAGGGACGTGGAAAAGAAAAAAAAATAGTCCCGTCCGGAGGCATTGTTCCGGGGACGGGGGCGCGGCCACCGTTGCGCCGGACCGCCGCGGCCTGATTGAAACGCCGCCGACGGGAAAAGTAGCGCGACGGCTCATTATTCCCTTCCCCCCCTCCGGGGTTGTAAAGTCGCGAGCGCAAATGTACGCGGGCTTTGTTGCCGGCCGATGAGCGTCGTCTCTGCGGATTTTTCAATTCTTCGCGCGAATCGCCCGAGGAGTAATCAGCCAGGTGTAGGTAATATGGACGATAGTTGGGGTTTTGTAATAAGTCAAGGGTGGGCGGGTAAGTAATCCCCCGGAGAATTTTAAATTGCGTTAGGATTTGTATAAAGGTGGTAATCGAATGTAGCATTAAATCGATACGATTGCAAGATTTTCAACGCAAGGAGAAGCCTCAAAAATCATTGCGGGACCTTGAATGAGTCAGTAACCAGTGCGTCTGTATCCTTGTACATTGCATTTTCATATTCATTCGAAATAGTGAATCTTGAACTGTTTTAGCTCTTTTGAGCTGTAATGTTAATTAAAACATGCAAAAAAAAATGCAAACACGTGTTTATATTCAGCGGGAATTAGTATCAATACATTGTGCCCTAACACCCCATTTGAATCTAACTAGAAGCGGAAGGTACTGGCTGGAGGCGGGGATATTATTCCAGACGCGTGCGCCGACAGCGCGCCAACTTCTAACTCCAAAGTCAAAGCGAAGCCAACAAACGCAACATCCTTGAAATCCCCCCTCGCGGATCTCGCATTGTACTATTCGCGGATCGGATCTCTCGGATAAGCCGGGCTCCTGCATTCAAATCATTTTATAAAGCGCGGCGCAAGAAAAATATCGCCCGGGAGCATATTATAACGGAGGCGACGCTGCACATGTATACACGGGCCTTGTGAAACTTCCGCGCGAGCGCCGCGAGGACGCGCCGTTTTCTGGTCCGCGGAGAGTTGTTGTTTTTTTTTTTACTCCTCTGCATCGTTTCAAATGGCGACTGGCGGTCACTGCGCCAAACGCCCGTGTGAGATTTTTAAGTGCGCTTAATAAATGGCTCGCGCGTTACCCTCGTAATTCCATACTTTCACTCCAAAGTAATATTTCATCATTTTTTTTTTTATTATTTAATCGCGGCCCACGGGGGATATTTTGGTAATTTGCGCTCTTGGGAAAATTTCCCCGCTTTAACGACTATACGCGGCAAATGGGTGGAAAAGTGAAAACGCAAAGCCAAAACAGAATTTTTATTTAATTGTTTGGAAACGGGGCTTCTTCCACGTTTTTCACAGGCGAGCGCCGCGCGATAATTCGCATAACATACTTAATAACGTAATGACTTCTATAACCGTGTGGAGATAAGTCTACGCGAGGGAAGGATGTTACAAACGAATTTTTTGACATGTATTAATATACGGCCTTTATCCGATAGAAGCGAGTTTCAGTCTGGTACTGCAGATGCGTCGCCGAGTAGGCCAAGCCGAGGGACAGGTATTGCGCGACAGTTCGGTAATTAAAAGTTAATAGACGTCAATTAGAAAACAAAGTGTGTTTGTCGCCGTTACTTGATAAACACACTTTACGAGCGTCTATAAATAAGCCGGAAGATATAAACTGCTCGCGTATGCGTAAGCCTGCGTAACGGTTCAATTCTGCATTGACCGGCTGCAATTCGACTCAGGGCCACTGGGAAGAGGTCGGCGCTTCGATGCGCCTAAAGCCAAGAGATAAGCCCTAATCTATGCCCCGGCACTTTCCTAACGAGGCACCTCGCGACCTATGCTCCAAGTTCACATGCACACATACCCACGACTCCGACAGTGCAAATAAATACCCGCGCTCGCGTCGATTTTTACGAGCCGTAAAAGGCGTGGCAGCGCTCCTGTGATTTACCCCGGGGGTCGCGCCCCGCCTCCGCCGCGAGGCTTCTATTTAAAGGGCGGCCTGTCGCCCGAGTCGCTTTCAATGCGCGGCGGCCGGATCGCACCCCGGGGGAGATATAGCGCGGCCAATTAGGTACCGCGGCCTGATTGCAGCTTTGTCGGCCGCGTTAGGTGCAGCCCCGCGGAATTAGTCCTTAATTAGAGGGCGCTGTCTCGAAGCCGAGGGAGGCCGACTCCTGCCCGCGAGTCGTTGGCCGCGTCCCTTCGGCCGGCGCTTAGTGGCGGCTAATTAACGGCCCGTCGTTACGGCGACGCTATTCCCAGGCCCTCGGACAACGCGTACCTTTAACGGGGCGCGTTAAAAAGGGGGGAAAAAAAAGGAGGACAGGCCGCGTGCGGAAGGAGGGTCGTATGCGGAGGGACCGTAACTCGGCCGGACGACGGGGAACCGCGCGCGCATTACTCGCGGAAATAAAGGAGCGGCGCGCGCGCGCGCCCGGCCCTTATCTCGGGGGGGCTTATCGATCGGCCGATGGTCCTTCTTCGCCGGGCCGTCCCCGGGCCGATCCTCGCGGGAGCCGCGATAAGCGCGGGGCCGGCCGCGCCTACGTATCTCCCGCGGGCCTCGCCAAACCGCCGTTCTTATCGGCGGCCCGGGGATAAGGTGCACGCCCCGGCTTCCGCAGCCGGAATATTTCGGGGATAATTCGAGCGGTGCCGGAGGGGGGAAGGTGTGCGTCTCGCGGGTATAGTTGCTGGCGTAATTTTAGCTCGCGATCGAGTTACCTTGTCGCTTGCAGCTTATTCAATTACCTCGGTCGTTAATAATGCCGAGGTGCCGGCCTGTCACGGGAGATTAGGCACGCAGTCGCACGTGACCGGCCTGGAAAAACTTGTGTACGCAGGTTTGAAGTTACGAGGCGAACGGCGCTCACCGGTCAGTGAAGACGCCCGCGGGCGCCCGTTGCGTCATTCCGACGAATGAATGGCAAATAAAAAACGGCCAATCGATTTTCCAGGTCTAGTTTCTTATTATCCGCTCGAAACTTTTGCTGGGAAGGAAAAAAAAAAAATGAAAAAAGTCGACGTCAAAACCGTTCAGCGTCTATATACTGTCGCCCAGATAATGACCCCTTGCCCAGCAGTTTTGTGGAAAAAAATGCCAATTCCGCTCGAGCTATACCCCCCTTCTCCCTCCTCCCGGCGGCGAGTTGGCTTCCTCGCGCGACAAAGGACGAGCGGATGTTGGCCACGTGTAAAATGTGTAAAATCATTAGCTGGGCGATAGGTTCCCGGAGGCCCTGCGGGCGTGGCTCTTATCGGGGTTGCGCTTTACGGGTTTTCCGGGAGCGGAACTGCGACGTGTGGGCGTGACGGCCGCCCCGGGGCTAGCCTGTCAATGGTATCTGGGCTGGTTATCGGCCGGTCGCTCGGCCCATTGTCAGGCTAATGAGGGGAATGTATATACCGATAGATTAACCGTACGGGCGATGTATCTGATTTGCAGCGTCCTCAACACGCCGACGATCTACATGTGCATGAAGGGCAGGAGCGACGAGTGTCACGGGGTCTCGGTCTTCTGGTCCCTGGGGGACGATTCCCTCTGGCAGCCCACGGAGGTCGTGGGCCCGCACGAGAAACTCTACGCCACGGTGGCCCTGGATCTGCCCAGGTTCGAGGAGGAGGCCGAGGTCGCGGCCTACGGCACCGTCTTCTGCGAGTTCGACGACAAGCAGTTTCAGACCCACGTGCCGCCCATTAGCCTGACGGCCCAAGGGATCATCGACGGGAGCTGCTGCGTTGAATTCGACGACGGCGAGGAGGACCTCCTCAGCATCCTTGCTCTTAAGGTAAATATCCCCGTCCGAAGCACCCGCTGTTACGATAACGGCGCACTCGATGACCACATTTTCCGCTACAGGCTTATTCCGTGGATCGGGTGGTGCTGCTGCCCATGCAAGCGGACGCGGGCACAGGTAAACGGCTCGTGGGCTTCCTCGACAGGTACGAGTTCAAGGAGATTTGCAAGGTCTGCGTGGTTATGCGGCCCGGATCCCTGCAATACTGCCTCCTCGAGGTCATGCCCGCGGAGGGCGCGGACATCCAGGTCCTACTTTCGGCCAGGTGAGTTATCCTCTGCATTTTGATCAATCCATGGCCTGATTGCATACTAATTGTGGGTGTAAAAGGTCCGAGGCCCAGCTGTCGGTGATCATCCGACTGATGCGCGAGGAGCTGCCCGAGCTGATCGATCTGGATAAACAACAAGCCCTGGACGAGGCCGCGGAGGCCCTGCGCCAGGAGCTCCAGCTTTATCTCACTACAAACAACCGGGCTGAATTACAGCGCGCCAGAATCAAGACAGATCTACTCATCCCTTGAACTATATGCAAATCATGTCTTGTGCATAATTGAAAGCTGTCAACTGAACATTTTATCTCACTATTGTTACTACGTCGTTGTTTATATCTGTGTTATTATATAGAAATGGAGCTGTCGGAGTATATACAAAATAACAGTTGTGATAGATTTTTAAAAAAGTTAAATAAGGAATCGTCTCTCTATATTTAAGGATAAAAGAAATGATAAGAGATCAATTTGTATGATATCCAAGATTAATTACTTAAGTAGTTATTTTAGCAGTATTGTCTTACAGTTTATCTGTAGATCTGAGATATTTTTGTACATTACCTCTTTGTATGCGCTTACCAAAGTATAAATTTTAATAAAAGAAAAGAGAATTTTACACTCTGTAAATATTTTAGATATATTCTATAAAAACAATAAGAATAATAAGTGAGGTAGTTTTTTAGTATGCAAAATCGTTGATCAAAAGTAAATCAAAAGTAAAATTCTCAGGAGATACGGGTATGAAAATAATCAGATGTTGGTTGATTTTTTTCAATGTTTTATTTTGTTAAACTATATAAAGCACATATTCATAGTAGATGTTCTGAGTGAGTGAGTGATGAGTAAGTGACTGAGTCAGTATGGACCTCGCCGAGCATTTTTGATAAAAAATATCATCATCGGCCCTACTGTATTCCGCTGCCAAAGACAGATAACTTTCGCGAATTCGCCTGATTAACGGTCCACCGGACGACCGGCCCTCTTGCTTCTCCCACAACAATTCGTCGGACGAGTCGCCCGGCCATAGCTTCGCCCATCGACGCGCTCGTGCACACCTCACTCGGAGCTTACGGGCGCTCGACCACAGAGCGACGCATTATTTTTTTTTCTCGCCCCCGCTCGCGGCAGGTTTGCCGGGGCTCGATCGCGTGCGAATTTTTTCGGCATCGATTGCCGCGTTCGGCCGATGCTCGACCCGCCTCTCCCCCGCGGCGATAAAAAAAAAGCGGGGGGGGGAAAGAACCGGCGAAAGGAACTTCCGACTTGTAATCTCCGAGCGGCGCGCGAATCGCGCCTCCCGCCCGTCTATTTTCGGCGACACCCTCGCGCAGTGATATAAATTTCGAGGGCAGCGGGCTCCGGGTTTGGCTCTCGCGCGCGTGTCGCTCCGCCGGGGATCTTGAATTTCGCCTCTATTTTCGCCGGGCGCTGATGCGCCCTGACACGCGCCGCCTGCGCCCGGTAATTGCCCTTCCCCGAAGCCGCCCGCGCCTTCGGGAAATCCGCCGCGCCCTTAATTAAACCCTTCCTCCCCCGGCCCCGTCCCGCGGATAAAGCCCCTACGCGGGGCTGCGCTCGCCTTGTCGAGGCCTGTCCTTTTTAATTAATCCGAGCCACGAGCCGGGTTAAACAAAAAAAAAAAAGAAAAGAGGGAGGAGGCGCCAGTCGCCGGCTCGCGAAAATCGATGTCACTCTCATCCGGGGATGCAGCCTCGCGAGGCCGTCGCCTTTTTCCGGCCCTTCGGACGCCCGTGAGTCTCTATCTCTCTTGCGCCCGCTCGATTCATAAGCCTTCAGCGGATTTTACGCCGCTTGCTTTTCTCCGTCCATTCTCTGACCGCGGGGATGGGAGCGTGGGACGGGGTCGCCCGGAGAGTCGCGGCTCTGCCGACAGAGTCGCGTTTTGTTAACGAGCCGTCGGTCGGAAGGCTTCCGACTTCGGATTCGGGCGAATCAATTAGTCCGACTTCTCAACAACTTCCGTAATTAACAGAGGAAAGGATGGCGCTTTAAGTAGTGCCGCGTTAATTCGGGCACGGAGCCACAAAGAGACGCGAGGGGCGGGCCTCGTGAAAGCGCCGTGCGCCTCTTGAGAAATTAAACGTCAAATAACAAGTTCAAAGACGGCTACGGACTCGGCTTGGCGAGACAACACGGAAGGGCCGTAGTTCGCTGCTTATTAAAGACCTCGTCGAGGAAAATGCGCCTGCCCTTGCTCCCTTCAAATTCAATTAGCTCGCGCCCTTCTTACTCGCCCGATAGCTTAGGCAGAGCCGTCCCCGAGGAGCGAGCACTCGATTTTTCATTTCTTCGATACTTTGGAATTTATCGATTTCAAAGCCACTCGGCATTTCGTAAATTATTCAAAAATGATCCAACGTCGCTAGTCAAAAATAAACGGGATAAGCATGCTTAAAACAAAGACCGTTGATTAAACGACTCACTGTTTAATCTACCTTGGTAAAAAGGAACATCTCGGAAAAGGTCAATGAAAAAAGGGGTAAAGTATCACTCAAATACAGTCGGCCCGTAAGCTCCCATTCTATGTACTAAACTCATCCAATCAAAGAGCCCGCTATTCGTTTCTTCCGTTTACGGATCGCTCAAACAGCGGAATACGGTAAAAATCCTCGAAGACATCGTCGGAACCCCACGCGATGTTTTTCTTTTTTATATGTATCTATATATATATATATATATATATATATATATTTATATATTTATATATATATTTATATATCAAACGAGCCCGCAGAAACAGCGACGCAACTTTCTGTCTCGAATCTTTTTCTCTCACATATTTTTCTCATCTCTCGCTCTCTCTTCCTAAATTTTTTTGCGCGTCTCGTCGATAGACACAGATCATGGAAATACCTTTACGACGCTACTGTAATGGCTATGTTTCAGAATTGACTATTTTACTCATTTCTCTAATCACGTCGCGGTCTTCAGCACCGTTTATCATCGTCGATTTTATGTTCGCAAAGAGCTGACAGGCAAACGTCGTTTTTATCACTTATTTAGTCTCATCGTCGTCTTGGCTGTTTACTTCTCGTTCTCTCTCTCTCTCTCTCTCTCTCTAGCCATTTTTTAAAATAGATTATTAGAAGATTATAAAACTACGCATTTTTAAATGTTAATTCGAAAACGTCATCGCATTTTGCTTTTTTCTCAATTTTATTCAATTCGGGTATTAAATTTTCTCTCGTTTGAATATTTCGATCATCTATGCATGCTTGCTTCTTCTCGTTTTATTCTTTTGTATATAATATTTATATATGTATAATACGCATGATCGAGCGAAATCACGCGCTACTTGATAATTGTGTGTGTTTGAGAATTTGTTTTTAATTCTAAGCCTCACAATCTTTCATTTATATGTACTTTTCTCCATATTTTTATTCTGTTCTAACAACGCACTCAAACATGTGTAATGAATTTCCTGGTATAACGTTCCATCTGCACTGTTCTTTTTTTATTATTTAAAGTTTTTTTTTCTTTTGTTTACATAGAAAAGGAGAAAAGCCGACTACGAAAAAGTCGATAAAGCGAGTGATTTTACACTGTCGGCAGCGTCGATTTTCATTTTATATATATATTTTTTTAGTGAAAAGAACTCGGATTTACTTTTTATTCTTTACATTATTCTTCACTTAGAAAAAGAACAGAGGTGAATTCTCACTGAGAAACTTCTCTCACATAACTCACTCTAAAAAGTCAACTCATTTTTAGTGTGCCTATTTTTATTTTTTTATTTTTATAATTTTTTTTTGCATTTCACTCCATGATATACCATTGTTTTTTCACTTAAGAATGTTTATATCCTTGCATTGTGTTCGCAATTAAATGACCTTATATTTTACATATTAAATATACTGAATTGAATACCAGTATATTTAATATATACATCACTTTTCCGTTCATGCTTTTTACTGTATAGCATTTTTTCTAATATGTACAATAGCGTATTATAAGGAATACGTTTTTCCATCACTTGCTCACTTCAATTTTCGCTTCTGTAATTTGGTTTATTTTAATTTGCTACTTTATTTTTCTTTTGTTTAACCCTATGTATACTTTTCCATTTTTCATACTTTATGTATACAATACATTAGTTTCGCTAAGGCATTCATTATGGCAAGTATATTGAAAATTGCTGGTTTCAGAACATATGCTTAAAACATTTCCCCCTTTTATCGTTCATTTTCATTAATTTCATTGAAAATCAAGAAAGTATGTTTTCATTAACGTATAGAAATTTGACTTCTTTTATTTATTTATTCATTTTAATCTTGTATGAATCTAAATAGAAATTCAGTATAATTTTTACTTCAAGAATCTTACAGTACAAGTTAAAATAATAGCGTATTTTTCTTACCAGGATTAATTTCTGAATACAGTTTAAAATTGATAAATATTTTCTTATATTCACATTGGGGTTATCATTTTTGTTGCAAAATTAAAATATTATTCTTGTCCATAAATAATTACATTAATTGTAAACCTAATAATGAACATAATAATTATAAATTAAAATAAGACCATAATAGTTCTCTCTTTAATCGTTTCACTCTCGATAGCAATTTTCTACTCATATTTCTTATATAGGCTGCTTGTACTCTTTCGCACGCACAAACGAGAACATACACTTCACTTCGATGTCATAAATTTATACATAATAGCCCCATACACTCAATAGTCATTCTCACACATTCTTTCGATTCGCTATAAAAATAAATTCCAGAACAAGTGAACTTGCACCAGCTCAGAGTAACAGAGTATTTTAGTAAATAGCGATAATTAATATTGTTTTATACCTTCCAATTCTTCTTTTTGTCATTTATTATATACCTGTATCAACAGCTTGTTGCACGTACGCATATGTGGATGTAAGTGCTCTTGCAGCGTAGGCGCGTGATTATGAATTATGTTAACTCACTTATTGGCTCAAAAAGTATACATTATTTCAAGACAGCTTTTTATTTTAGTTTGGAAGTACTATCGAATTTATTAAAGCATTAGAAACTCTTTGAGTCAACTGCAAAATGTTGTATTTCGTTATTATTTTTTAATCATTATTTTTATGCAAAAAATTATAAATTTTTATTTTGTTTAACATTTAAGTAAAATAAAAATTATACTTATTTGAAAACGAGACAATAAATATGGAAGTGTCTTATGAGACATATTTGTATAATTTTAACTTAGGATTGTTTCAGAAGATTCCACGCGGATTATAACTAAGATAAAAGAACCTTGACAAAAGTCGTAATCAAAGGTATACGGAAGTGTGTATTATACATGCATTTGATTTTTAAATTATGCTCAATTTAAGGCCTATAGGAACTTTGAGTATATAGAATAATGAGAATGATATCGCATTAGTAAATAATATGGGTCTATTGAATGTTTCGTAAATCCTCCGGAAGTGCAATTCACGGTAATTTGTAACCGAGAGTCTAGTTGAAGAACCATAAATTTGCTTTAGTAATGCAAAAACTAAATAATTCTTTGCATGAATCCTAGATTTATATAAAGTAGTACTGTAATTTACTAAGTATAATCTAATATTTTTGGTACAATGGTGTCATTCAGAAAAGGAATTCCGATTGCAATTATAAATAATATCATAATATTTTAATACGATTATTTATACATAAACCATTTTCTATTATAGAATAGAATTGACAACATAACATTACGTAAATTATGCACATAATTACATAATTACATTTTGTATTAAAATAATTTATTTTGCTATAGTTAAAATACAATAACTTAGGAATTTTATGTTATGTTTCACTATTTATCCATGGATTATATTGTATTATACAATTATTTATATATGAAAAATTTGTTAAAAACTATAATTATTTAATTTTTCAATGTCTTGTTTCAATTTTGCTAAATACAGTAATTGTCAAAATGAAAATCATTATTTTTACATCTTTACTTTTTAAATAATTATGAAAATAGCATAAAAAGATTATATTTTCAATATTTATACAGTAATATTTCTGTAACATATTTAGTCATGGATAATATTTTTTAAAAAGTTTTATTTTTATTTGCGATAAACCAGGAAAACAATGTATTAAGAAAAAGATACAATAGATACATTACTCAAAGATGAATAAGTGAGTGTAAAATTAAAATCTTCACTCTTAATTCAATTCAATTTCATAAGGCTACAATGAAAAATGGGGTTTTATCTAAGAACTAAATGCGCCTAAATACGTAAATGCATATTCACGCGCTTACACCTCGCCTACGTAAGCTGTGATTTATCATGCATGTACGTTTTTCCATCGTATGTGTGAGCGTATTTGTATGTGTGACTGCACGATACAATATAGTGTTCGTCTCGTAGAAAATTGACACTAGGGTGATTACTTTATAAGGCGTGCTACACTGGGTTCCTCTTAAATATGAATGCGAAGAACAAAAATATATTTATTAGTTATACATCTTGCACGTCACTTTTATTTGAACTGTCTTCACAAATTACATTCTAATTTTTTCTTTCTCAACAAGTTTATTTTTTTTGTAAATTAGACAAAAAGTAAATAACAAATATACTAATCAATGTTTTAAATAAAAAATTAATAACAATTAAACTCAAATTAGTATTATATAGACTTATTATATAGACAGATCAGACAGATATTATAAATTACAAGATAAATAAAAAGGAAATTGAAAACAAGTTAATGTTAACGAACAAAAGTAACGTGCAAAACTTTCTCTAGGAAAGCTCAGCTCATAAAATTCACGCATACATATACGTACGTATGCACGCGTGTGTATATATATTGAAATGCATGCTCAGCATAATAAACGTCGGTCATCTGTAAATTTTTTATTTTACGTCTTGGTTTTTTCGGCATGTCCTTGAAACCGGAAACAGATAGAATGTAATAAGTAAATATTAAGACTTTCGTTTGGACGCTTGCAATATCATGGATTAAAATTTTGTTTTTCACCAATTTTCATATCGTATGCTTAGTAAATAAATATGCATACACTCGAATTCAAGTTTTGATATAACAAGAAAAAAGATGAAAGTGAGAAATTTTTTTTAATGCTCTTTGTCGTTTTGGGGAAATTCAGAAGTGTGTAAAGTTATACACTGTTTGATTTTTATACCCTTATCGATGAGTATCCGTTCACCATTAGATAATACAAAATAATTTCCTGATATGCAAGATTTTGGAATGAACGTTTTAGTCTTGAATTCCCTAAATAGTACAAGCTCATTATTAATATTAATATGCGTAACTGCGCCACGAAGCTGTGTTAACTCTGCTTTTCTTCCGACATTCGTATTTTTTATTTAATACCACTCAAACTTTTAAATTCGACTTTTCAAATAATTTAAATATATTAAAATTGTATTATATAATTTTATGTTTGTATAAACACAGCTCGATTATTGTGTTTCAATTACAAACAAGCAATGTGTAGCATGTGTTGTAATTTACAATGTTATGATTTAGTATATATTTTAAAACTCAGTTTGAGAAAGTTAATATTAAAAAACAAATGTTCTATACGAATGTTAAAAATTGTCTTTTCATTAATAATGTGCCTCAGGTCAGAAAATAGAATAAAAACTATTCGTTCTTTCTGTAAAAAAGAATTATGATATGAAATAAATTTGTAATTGCTGAAGACTGTTTTTTAACAGAAAACTTATATTCGATAATTGTTTTTAATTTATATATATATATTGCCTTATTAACAATAATTTTTTAAACTATTAAACGTAACAAATATATTAAAAATAACATTTTCTAACAGAAGACGTATTTAAACAATTGATACTCGATTCAAGTTGAATTCTTAGTGTAACCATTTCCGGTTCTTGGACTCTATTTTCGTCTCTGCATATTTCATATTTTAAACCGTTCATCACTATAGAAAAAATTATTTTTCTCATCTTATCATTCTACGTTTTTACAGCCGATCTACATTTTTATAGCATTTACACGCAACACTTGCAGTTTTATATCATATAGTTTTGCTACGCGTTTTTTATTTTATTTACTTTTTTCTCTCATTAGTTTAAAGTCGCCTAATAGTTATATTTCCTTTATTACTTCAATCAGCATCACGGTATATCGCATTATTTTTTTAATCTGAAATCGATTAGAGTTTGTCGTTTCTTAAGATTAGCAATATGTAATTTGTTAACTATTCTGTAGCGGTAAGTTCTATTTTTCTTATGTGTTCTCGAACTAGAGCTTACTTCGTTTTTTCTTCATATTAATCGTGTGTATTTTTTGCATTAATATTTATTCTCTTGATTAAATAACTCCAGTCGATAGAGTAGCAGAATAGTAGTAGTAGCACGTTTTTTGCTTTTATTTTAATATTATAATAATTATTTTTGTTACTTAATAATTAACGCGTTGTTCTCACCATCGAATGTTTCAAGGCGAATTTAAAGGTGCACAAAATCATGCAAGACTATCACCTTTTTTACAAAGAAAAAAGAATTATCATTTTCTTTAATAATTTCTCGTGTGTCGTGTATGTTTACATATGTATAAGTGTCTCTCATTATGCGTGCGAATATTTAAAATTTGTTATTTCATCTTGTAAGAGATATTTACATTTTATGCGTGTTATATTATTATATAGGTATATGAATGCATCGTATGTCGGAAACGAAGAAAGCAATCCCACACACTTTTTCCCTTTTCTCTGTTTGATTGTTGTCTACTAGTAACGAAGTTGCTGTCATTAACGAATTTGGTTAGCTTACATTAGCTTCTAACATAATAAGAAAATTAGTAATAGTTTAACAATTATTATAACGTGCTCTTTAGTGCAAAAGTATGAAATGATTTTGCAAATTTTAACTTTATCATAAAATTAAAAAAACAACAAAAAATAATTAGTCAGCAATTATTTATAACTACTTCAGAAGCAACGTCACTTATTGTAACACTTTTGTTATAAAATCGTAATCACATATTTGCTTGAAACTTAAAAAGATTCTTAAACAATCCAACTAACAAACATGCCTCTTTATCTTAAATTGAGCGACACTTAGCCTTTGATTTGACTATACACATATTCTTTTTCATTTTCAGGATAATATATGTACTGTATGTATATATTTATAATTCACCTAATAATGTACTGATTTCTCTAAATCATTGCAATTATAATAGTAACAATAATAATTTATTATATATTTATAGTATTTATAGTATTTATATAGCTCCATCATTGTTTTATAGTACATCGCATTCGTTCAACTTGTATATAAAGATTCTGCTCTTGTGCTTTCCATCATTTTTTATTCTTGAATATTATTTAATATCTCTCTTATTTCTCATTTCACTATTTTTATTTTCGCAAGCCCAAATGACACACAACAATGTAACACGGTCTTTGGGCCCAGAATATTGTGACGTTAACTTGTTTTCTCAGTAACATATTTTTCCTCTTCCCTTACTGTTTTACTCATTTCCTAGTCATCAAGGACGGTCGTTCAAATACCAATTTACTTTTCTCTTTTTGCTCACAATTGACATTCGTATATGTTGCATTTATTATTTGAATTAATGTAAATTCTTATCTATGTATAAATGATTAAATAGGACTTTCATTTTGATTGAACAATCAAAAAATAAAACTAGTGACTTAAATCAAAAACATTATAAACAGCACATCGCTTTCAATACAACCGATAACACGACTTTGTTTTCAAATTTACTCTTAGAATGTTTTTTGACTAAAATTTAATGCAAATAAATTCGTAAAAAAGAATAAAAGTATAGTACTACCGTATATTCGTAACTAAAACAATATGTAAATCAAGCTATAAAATATAAAAATCTAAATGATAAATAATGACGTCGGTAAAACGTTTCGAAGGGTTAGTCAGCTAATGAAAACTTTATAAAATATATGCTGAAAATATGATACACTCTAAAACAAGGAACTTTACAAATATCAATTGTAAACAGAAAAATTCGATAATCACTTACAATGCACACGGGCACTTTAGATTTTTCTTCTGTCTCATTGTTTCGGAGTATATTAGCCTGTATGGTGAATTAGCCTGCACGACACCTATCTTCCGTCATTTTATGCAGAGATCTGCTTATCACGTGCTCTTAGAATACAACCATAGCGTCAAATAAAAACTAGAAACTCCCTCTTTTGCACTCGAAAGAAATTTTTGATCTACCCTAGAGTGTTATTTTTTCGCCGCAACATTGTTTGGTTAAATATATATATGCACATATATATGTATATATATGTATATATATGTGTATGAATGCATCGTTTATAGAAAATCGTGCGTCAATATTTCTCTTGTTCTCACTAGTAGTATATTAGTATCTAATTAACAGACAACGTAACTGCTCCTATTTTGACCTTTCAATCATCTTGTGCCCTGCGCGCACAAGCACATATCGTCTCGTTCTAACGTAGGCCTCTGCTTTTGGTCACATACATTCACAAGCGTGTGCGAGTTCATTTCTCATTCGTACGTATTGTTTTTTATTATTATTTGTAACCGAAACAGCAATTAAGAGTCTTAGTCTCTCTCATCCTTCGTGCATAGCTTCGGCTTCATCTTCCGCGCACTTTTTTGACCTGAAGAACAAACGATTGGAACAGAACGACGAATTACGCGCAATCTTACGCACTTAATTTTTGGCGATATTACTTTATACAGGGTTAATTAATGATGAGCTTCCGCGCGTTTAGGCATTATTACATTATTTATATTAATTATAGTTCAGCAGTACTAAAGTATTCTCCCCTCAAATAGTTCGACGATCTCTCCTCAATTCATTTTGCACTTGGAAGAGACACTGTCACCGTTTGCCCTTACGAAGGGGAGAATATTCACGGGACTCCCACGACGCTGTTCTCTTTTCGGCTTCCCTCTTTGTTCGAGACAATTAATTTTACGATTCTAATATCTCGTAAACCTGCCTTATCATCTCATTTTGTTGCATTTATCCTGTAGTTGCATACTTCCTCCGATATTAAATGGCGTATAATTTTTAACAAAACCAACACATTATAAATACATCTACGTACGAGGTTACAATGTAACGCTTTTAAATGATGTAAATTTGCGCGTAATACAATCTTTGGTATGCGTACGAATTAGGAGACCCGTGAATCTCACAGTCTTCGTTGTCTAGCTTTAGTACCGCTGCGCGGGCTAGTAGTAGGAGTGTCGTCATTGGTACGAGTCCTTGTGGAAAGTGTCGCTCTTGTGGAATATCCTGCGACCCTCTCGGGTCAGTTCCTGACTGGCGAAGTTGTTTTCCGACTTCGGCCTTGGTAATAAGCAAGCCGGTAGCGATCTTAGCTCCATGCTGTGGACCTGCGAAACGTGAGGATGCAACTTAGTGTATCGTTACTTTTTAATCACCGATATGCTACTTTAGCTCTGCAACGTGCTCGAATTTTTAATTTTTTTATCCCATACCTTTTACTACTTTCTAAGTTCCTCTGTATATTAATTCAATAATTAATTTACAAAAATCCAATAGATACAAATAATTATTAAAAATTGTGTTAAGTTTACTTTGTGTTATTTAAAATTAGAATGACTTTTTATTACCATTGTAAGCATATTTTACTTACCGCTTCTAATTACATTTATACTTTCATAATTTTAATATGAACATAAAATGTTTAGTCACGTTGCAACTTATTCATTTGCAACTTATTAGATTATTGCACATTCTCTTCGTGTATATTTAGTTTGACAGTAAAAGTAATATAAAAATACAAATTATGCAAGTTATTTACATCTCATAGTTTCATTGTTAGTGTATTAGTAACAGTATGATTTATAGAAAAATTGCAATGTTGATTGAAATGATTATTTAAATTTATTACGATTACTTTCATGGCAGTTTGCCGAAATTTGAATTTAAAAAGAAGTAAAAGTATTTGAAAAATATAACTGCAGAAGCTAACAATTAAAACGTTTTTCCGCCCATTACCAGTGCATTTTTTAGTCAATCGTGCCTGCCTCTGTGCATAGAAAAGCACCCAATCAACCAGAAAATGGGTCGACTTATCTGATCAGTTATTACAGCCCACTTTTTCACAGGGAAGTCCTCGAATTTATTCGACTCAGTTTGAAAAAAACGTTTTTATTGAGTAAAAAAAGTGCGTATGCATGAATTGTAATCTCTCGGAATTTTCAGAGAGTATACACAAAATGCGCGACAATCCAGCATCGCTCAAACATATACACAATTAAAAAAAGAGACTTACATCTAATCGCGCGGACATCCAAGTTCTATCTCGGAAAATAACAAAATTAACATAAATTAAAAATAATAAAGTTAGCAATTGGAGAAAGAATTACGAAGGGGATAGAGGAGGGATAAGGAAAACGCCGATCGCAGCGTGAGGAATCGGCTTCCGCAAGCGCTCCGCTCCTGTCCAGCTTCTTCGGCTACTTGGTGGAGGCGCCCGGGGAATCCTCGTCGCGACCCAAGCCGCGTATAATTACCGATTCCTCGCTGGCGCTGGCATGCGCCGCCTGCTCCGCTAGGGCATTCACCACGGCGTTTATCGTTTTCGACTCGCTGCCAAGGTCCTCCTCACGGTGTGCTACCAAGTTCGGGTTCTTCCCGATTTTGTTTAGCCTGCAACGTGCAAGATGTCGATTAAGCGTAGGGAATGTTGCATGGGACGTAACCATCGATTAATCACGCTTGTCCGTTGAAACTTTGAGCAGCAGGATTGAACTTGATTTTCACCAATTTGGAACCGTTGTCGTTTTCCTCCTGATTTTCGAGGATCAGACTCCCAGATTCGTGAGAGTATACATGGAGTTCGAGGGTGCATCGAATATAATACATTCTCATAATACAATTGGTTAATTAAACTGGTGCTCTGCCTTGCCGGCACAGATACTATATATTCTACGGTTATTGTCGTATTGTGGTCAGTTACCTTTGCAACCAATCCCAAAAATGTGCGATCAACATTCAAATATAAAAACTGTACATGTACAGGGTAGGGTATTTACTAAGGGAACACAATGGCTTATGTGGAAAAAAATTGATAAATAATTCGATGAAGTGGTGTCGGTAATGTCGGTATGGTAGGTCGTCTGCTTTTTTACTATCGGTAAAAGCTTACCTTGAATAAGTGTCAGATTGAATTTTGAATCGATAACATTCTACTAGTTACCACAACTCTTCTTTAATTTCAATACAACTTATAAAGAAATCAAACTAAAAAATTGTATTTTAAATAAATTGTTAACAGAGTATATTTTTTTACTTTCAGATAAAAAAATAATACTAAAATGATGTTTGAGTAATTCAAATTCAAATTAAATGTATTTTATTGAATGCTATCTCGAACCTGTTAAGAGTAAAATATGAATCTAATTAAAATTACGAATTTTCACTTTCTCAATTATCCAAATCAATAATTTATTATTTTTATAATGTGCTTTGACAAAACGGTAAAAGATCAGGTAAAATACTGGACTGCTAAAGGTTTCGATTAATGACGGAATTGTTGATAAATTAAAACGTAGATGTTCTGACTCGAGTGTGATTAGTTTGCACGAAAAGTTGCCGTGTTAATTGAAATAGCGACACACAACATTATTTAGCAAAATAGCAACAACACTGGTTTAGCAATTAGCGAACAAACATTGAAGCACAAACGGTGGACAATTCATCTTTGATTTATCTCTCTAGTTGAAATTGCTAATGATAAATCTAAAGTAGTTTTAAATCACAAAGCTCACTTCCACCGCTTTACTTCGTATGTTAATGCTACGACAACCTTTCTACAAACTTGCCGATCTTTGCATATTGCTTTTTACCCTTGGTATGTTTTTGAAATAATTTAAGGCCAATTGAAAAGTTAGATTAAAGTCAATAAAAAGGTAGAAAAAACGTTTCGTTTCTAAAGGGTACGGTAAATTAAAATCAAAGAAAGAATTACAAGAATCAATAGAAAGATAAATTACAATAACAAGATTCTAACACTATACCCTTTTTGAAATTGTGAAAGAATTGTTTTATCGAACATTAATATTTTGCAATTCAATTTGCATGGATAAAATTACAAAATTTATATACATCGATAAAATACATTATTGCACAACCCCAACTAATCGCGTCGCGAAAATTTTCTCATATTTAAAAAAAATTGAAACAAGTTTAATGTCGTTTAAGAGAAGAAAAATGTGGGCGCATTATGTGACATAAAAAAATAGCGTCCAAAAAAAAGACAAATGTTGAAAAAACAATAAACTGCGATAAAACATGATAACTTAGTCATTTGACTAAGAAGACAAAAATATGATATTGTATATAAAAATGGGGTCGAAATAGAAAAAGAGAGAAAAAGAGATCTGATTAAAAATGGGGGGATAAGGGTAGCGATCGACATCTATTAGCACACCAACTCGATAGAACAAACCTAACCAAAGCTTATACCTCTCGGCGGCAACGCTCTCCATAGTGCGGCGCATCAATGGGTACTGATCCAGTACCGCATTGAAGTGATCTACCGAGAGGCTGAAGAGGTTGCAGTAGGTCTCGGCGCGCACCGAGGCGACTCGCCTCGCATTTGTTAGGAGGCAGATCTCCCCAAAGTACGAGCCGTCCGACAGGGAAGTTGCCACTTCCCCGTTAGCCATGACGATATCGACGATGCCCTCCTGGATGAAGTACATCTTCGATCCGATCGTTCCCTCCTTTATTATAATGTCACCTGTATCCCAGTGAACATGGAAACAAACTCATTTTAGATTACAGAATTTTCAAGTATTTTTAGCGTTACAGTCAATTGACGGAGTAAAGTAGGCAATAAACCAAGCGCATGAGGCATGGTGATTAACTCTATGATTTAGTCATATTTATAATTTTAAATTCAAATAGTTATTGCAATTATGCGCTTATTGTGTGATAGCTCTACTCAATGAAAATTACTTTACGTTTCTTTGACGATAGTTGCGTGAATTAAAAATAGCTGTACAAAAGAGTTGGATAAGAAGGCTCAAGTTTTTTTATTGCGATTAAAAAAGTTTTCACCTGGTTGGAAGACTTCGTATCTAAGTTTCGTAACGACGTCCGAGACAAAGTTTGAATCTGCGTTTGCGAAGAACGGTACAGAGGCAACGAGTGATCTGCAGTTGTAATTTATCACATCCTGAAAAAAAGCGAAATGGTGTAGTTTTAGATGGACATCAAATAAATTATATTCAATTGCAGAATGTAATATTAAATTAATTTTTTATTAAATAGCAATCTTTATTTTATACAAACAATACCTACAATTATAAATTATTTAACTGGCTTTTATAAATTTTACTAAAATATCTAAAAGACAAATAATAAGTTCATTACTTCTCTTAATTTTTCCGAAAGTTCACCAAGAATAAGCTCTTCGTCGAAGAACTTTCCTTGGTAACGGTGCTCGAAGTATTCGGTTATCCTCTGTCGCATTTCCCGTGGTAGTTTACGGTAGGCCATGTATTCTTCTACTTGTTTTACCTATTTCAGAGAAATGTCATTATTAAATATAATGTCCACTACATCTCATTACCTATAAATTTAAGAACATCAAAGCACTAATTATATTTTCACTTTATGACCTGTTTCTCTGCTTTATAAACTTTACTCATAAAATAAACATAAAATATTAATGCGAATTTTCCACAAGAGCACATTAATTATTTATAAAATTAAATAGCTATTCTGAGTCTCCTGTATAGGTAAAAAATATTGTAACCAATAAAATAACTGTTTACGGCTAAACTCAGGAGAATATATGTAGATTAAATTCCAAGAATTTTAACGACCGGATAATAGTAAAAAGTAATTTCACATAAGTAAAAACAATAATACGAGTTCAAAGGTACGAAGCTGCTTAAGTTAGCTTTCAGTACTATAGTATGTACTGTTGTATTCGATAGCTTATCCGAGCTTATCGAAGCTACAGAATGAAAAGCAAGCAGCTTTTCAGACATTACAAACGAATAAATAAGTAGTTTTTATGCATGAATCATTATTACCGACGAATTAAGTGTTACAGACGAGATCAATAACAAATATTAAATTATTTATTTTAATGCGCTATTATATATATGTAGCAATATTATAGAACAAATAGTTTAAGTAATTATTTATTAATGGAAGATGTTTACAACGAAATTGAACGCACTCTTATGTTATATGCAATGTTTTAAAAGGAAGTTAGATATCATTGTGAGTCAGACTAGATAAAGGTAAAGAGGAATATCAGCTGTGGCTTCCTCTGAATCGTACCTTCTCGCGATACTGTCTCCTCGAAGAATCGAGAGATTGGATGAGATTCGTCGCGTGACCGAGGAAGAGAGCGTAACATGTCGCTCCACTGATCATGCTTAGCATCGTCAACCACATGTCAGTCAGCGATTGTGGTGGGAATCTTCCGTATCCTATACACAGCATATGCGACATGGCCTTGAACAGGGCCCATGAATATTGCTCCAGCCAGAAGGAGTCCTGTAATTGATTCAAAATATAGTAATAGTAATAATGGTATATTTATAAATTAAGGATTTTAAATGTATAATAGTCACTCTAGGTAAAAGTCAGTGCACAGAGATACTCTTAATGAAATACCGAATGCATTAAGGAGTTTATAGATACTCACGTTAAGATTTATTTTTTATTCTCAATGCTAATAAAAATATTTTAAGATGCTTTTTTTAATTTTAAATATTTATGTACATTTCAATCCACTTAAATTGATAAGAATATTAGTAGAACGAAGCATTAAAAATTATTATTCAAATATAAATGGATCATTACACGACAGGATCGTTATCATACTCACTTGTAACTCGTTGATGGCAACCCACGAGTTGCTCGGAAAACCTTGCAGCATGGGAACAAGGAATTGTAAGCAGCCACTCCAGTGGCCAATAAGGAGCATCATGCAGATCAGGTTAAAAATCCGCATGAACACCGACGCCATGTTCAGGAACTGCCAACAACAACGTCATCGGTTTTAGTCCCTATATTCAAACCCCTCATAGCGACCCTTGGATCCCACCCCATATTTTATTCCCAACTGCGAAATATAGTTATCTAAATTTATCCCGTTATTGTTTGATAAAAAAAAACCAAAGTGAAAAACAAAAATGTACCAAAAATAGAATAGAGTATAATGAAGCCCCGTTATCGAATCTTGACTACATGTATAATATGTAAATATCCCTTTTTAGAACCCACCCATTCACTTTTAACACTCGTCTGTCTATTCAAAAGGCAACCGAAAGCGCCGTTGCGTAGTGTACAGCAAACAAGCAAATATTGTGCAACGCACATACAAAATAAAAATAAGGAAGGGAAGAATGTATAATATGCATTTCTTGGACGACACTCCTCAACTACGCTTTGCCTTTTTCACACAGCGTTTATGCATTCTATCAGGTTGAACAGGAGTGTTTCTTAAAGGATTTACTAACTTAAGATTAACATATAAACAAAATCATGTGGTAGGTAACAAAAAATAAGTAATGCAAATAAACATCAAATCTGTTGCTAAAGTGGGTCTGGTAAAACAAAAAGGTATAGTAAAAACCAGCCGATTGATTGGGCGTTAGGTCGAAAGTTAGTCTTTCGCTGCGGGTGCATCGTTAAGCCATATTTTTTCACAAAATTTCTACATATCTTTTTTTATTTACATGTTGCGAAGGAACAAGGGAATACAGAAATATCATTTATAACTCTTAACGATGGCACCCGCATCGCATTTCGTTTTACACGCTTTTCAATGCATGTTACTATTACTTTTTTGGTAACATATCTTATTAAGTGTCTGGTTAGATCAAGCATGCCACACCAGAAAAAATACGCACGACGATTTACACAAACGAAAATAACGCCAGAAAAAAATAAATTATAATTGTGGTTACGTGTCAAAAATTATAATAAACTGAAAAGTCAAAATCATATAAGATAGTTCTGCACATAAATAAACGGTTTCTTAATTTATCGGTGACAACAAAACATTAACTCAAGTCAAAGTATAAGATACAAGGTTGCTACAATGCATAAAATAATGAATATAAAACAACAAAAGTAAGTCATTAACAGAATAATTAATAGTAAATTCATTCTCAGATTGCCTCGAGGATACCCTTTCGTTCTTTTTAAGGAATAAAAATAACTGGTTAAGTATTCGAAAAGAGAAGAATCAAGTCTCGTATATTCGGAGCTTCTTTCCTTCACATTACGAATTTCATTCCAAGAGTGATCTGAGAACTTTTGGTGTTTATGATAAGCATATTTTGATTTTTTTAAGCAGAGACGCACTATTCACAGCTTAGGCACGCCTCCGCTGACACATAAGATGTTCTAGTATTTTTTTTATACAGTTATTATGATTTCATGACTGATCAGATACACCTGATAGGTAATCTATGCAGCATGTCTTCTTTTTTTTCATTTTTAACCCAAGCGATGGACCTGCTTAAAATACATACATTTAATATTATATATTTTCTTTTGCGGCATAGTTTTAATAAATAATTTTATTTAAAAACTTTTCACTTGAGGAAATTTCATTTACGTTAGTAGAAAGTTGACAGTTTAGCTCTGAACTCGAAGTTTTCTTTTTGCAAAGTAATAATACAAAATTAATAAAGACAATTCTATTGATTTAATTCTAGCTCATAACATTTTGAATGCAATTATAAATTTTATCAAAATCTGAAATAAAAGCAGGTTCATCGCTTACAATTAACGATTTTAGAGCTAGAGAAATTTATGATATTTGTTGAATGGTAGCTACTATAATAACAATAATGAACTGCGATAATACTTTTAATTACTGATGCAGTCCTTTTTCCGAACCTACACATTGTATAATAGAGGGAAAGCGATAAAAAGGACTATAATAATTGATAGATGATGTTGATAAAACGGTATGACTTTCAAAAATAATGCAAAATACATTACCTGATTTTCATTTTCAATTCGCAATATTTTACAATAATGTAACGTATTTAGAAGTATTAATTAACCAAATATTCGATAATCGATTATAAACGATAAAAAACGGAATTCGAAAAGTGAAATTCGCACGCATGATCTTTGCACATTTATGAAGCTTTAAATTTTTTATTTTTTTCTAATTCATATATATAGCACAATTTTCTAAACATTTCAGTCATAGCCGCTAAAAGTCCACGTTCTTCACGTACTATTGAAATTCTTCTAATATATAAAACGTTCACTTACATTGTCTATAAATTAAAATTTTGTAACACTTAAAGAGAAAAAGTAACAATATCGATAATTATTTACTTATTAATTTTGCTGAAAAATATATGTTATATTAAAATTTTCCCTAATAATATTTCTAAACTAAATTCGCTGAAACATGCGTGCGAATTAACATTGAACTAATGGAATGACAACTGCCTAAGTATGACGATAAGATATTTGTGACAAATTTATTAATTATAAATGTATTCACAGAGGTTTGAGTAAAATTAGGCAGAAATTGATAAAGGAAAAATAAAATAATAATAAAAAGAAGAAATCGGTTAATTTACTCGAAAAACTAAAAATGAGTATAACATTTAAAACGTCGAATATGTATGCTGTATGTCAAGAGTATACTATTACACAATAAGAAAAAAAGGATAACGAAAGCATTTCTTAACGAGAACAACAGTGAATAACCAAGGAAGACAAAAACAAAACTTAAAATATAGGCTAAAAAAGAAAAGATGACGCAATACGTAAACGAGTAAATCTTTGACACGCTCTTTCTCTCTCTCTCTCTTTCTCTCTCTTGCTTTTACACTCATTCTTCCTATCACTCTTTCTCCTCTTTATATAGTTGTACAAAAAGGCAACTAATGAAAAAAGGTAGGTCATACTAATTGAAACAAAAGTAACAACATCAATGACAATATTACAGAAGCGTCAAAGCCAGGCGAGAAGCACAGCGCAGATAAGCGATTGGAGATCAACGCTTGCTGTGTCACGTTTATATTTATTCCAACCAAAAAAAAATCACATTTATTTAAATATGGGCAGCCCAATTTTTCAAAGCAGTGCCAAGAGGTGTACAAAAGCACTTTTAAGCACATAAGCGTAATGTACATTTATAACAAAAACACTAGCTATGTTTCTATCTCTAGTGGTACAACATTCCAGTGCCACTCGTAACACTTACTTAGTATACATATTATATTAACGTGTAAAACAGCCACTGATCGTGCGTTCTCTGTCATTACCTCGATCTATACTAGGTATGTATAATTGACATCCATATGTATTGTAAGGTATAAAATCAAAAAACCGGAAACGCAGTGGCGGCATTTTCCCTTTCTTTCATGTGGCAATTTACAACTGCTCTATTGACTACATTATCTGCTCGTGTGCGCGGGGGTGGTAACCAACAACAATCAACGTCAGCAACGAGCGAAAGGAAAAAAACCTATGTTTACGCGCGTTTCCGGATGACCAATCAATATTACCGTTGTGTATAACGCCAATTACAATCTTGTGACACATATAGAGTAAGTAAGGTTTTCATAAACACAGAGCAAGAAAATAACAGAAAGTGAAAAGAGTTGACGCACATAGCTGCAGAAGTCCATCTTCCCGTCGCAGACCGTTTCTTGGGTTCTATCCATACGGGAGAAGAAAGCAACGCACGCTCAGGCTTGAGGGTATGCGCTTTTTTTACAGGTTTTCTCGTACAATTCGCGTGAGTATTTTGTGAGTGCGTATGCGAACCGCGCGATAACAAAGCAATAGAGAAGGGACGCCCAATCACGTGCGTTTCAAATGTATGTATCCAACGGATAATTAATGCTCTGTACAATAACCCGTCTAGCAATTAAAGACTTAATATGTATTCTTGAAGTAGAATTGTAATTTAAATTTGTAGAAGATATTTTGTATTTAATAATGAATTAACTACTTTGCATATAGTTACTTGAAATACATGTGTTACTATCACGTACGATTATGGATAATATTAAAATTAAAATTTGAATCGATAGCAAAATTATCACTTATCAAAATTATCATTTCAATCAATAGCAAAAGATACAATTTAAAATGATGTCAAAAATGCATTTATATAAAATTGGAATAAGTACTGAAGAAAAAAAATAAATGAAAGTAAAAAACGTTATTTAAATAAAAGTACTGCAATGAAATTCAATATTTAAGTTTCTCATTCGTAAACAATAAATTATAATAGTATACAGATAGATAGAAACAGAATTTTGATAATTTTGTTGAAACTGACAATCTCAGTCAATGACAGTCTCTTTCAATCGCTAGACGGATGCACAATGATACTGTTCTCTATATAAAAGACGATGACAAGCTTAGCCTATATGCTGCGGATACGTATAAAAGTAATATAAAAAATGTACGTAACAAATGCGGCGGAAAAAGACCAAAAGCAAATGTTTGTAATATAGAAAACCAACGAGCCAATTAACGTGCAGCTTCTCCCTCCACTGCTCTCACACGACATAGTCGCGACACAGTTCCTGCACCCTTTAAATCTCGGAGGAAGCTCTCTCAATACAAAGCGTAGAAATTATCCATGAGCGATGTCGTGACGACGAGCTGACACACAAGTCTCATGTGCATCCTGCATCCGCATAAGTTGAATAACTCGTTAAGACGAGATGAAGACAGGAGATGCAAAAATTGGATCTCACCTGACTATAAATTTTAAAATCGCGCGCGTGGAATGGACGACTTCGCAAAACTTTGACTCGAGAGAGATTCCATCGAATTGTCGAAGAGTCGGCTGGTTCTGAGGCGAGATACGAGAAGCCACGGAGATATTTTTTTTATTGAACATTGAGTAGGAAAAAAACAAGACACGACGGTCGGCGGGAGTGCGTGGGTTGAGAGCTTGAGCGCGGTTTTGTCGCTTAGGGCGGGTTACCTTAAAAATAAGGTCGCTTTTGCTGAAACCAGACTTCTTTTTATTCATATTGTCAGAGCTTAGGCGCCCCCTCCGCTCAGTGCGTTTTTTTTGTAGGTTCTGCAATATCTAGAAACAAAAGAAAGCCGGGACATAGCAAGACATAGTAAAGAAGAGGAGAACAAGGTTACAAGAGAAATTCCTTCTTTTTTAATCTGGTTGTTTAGTTTTTCCATTCTCTTTTTTTTTCTCTTTTAAGAAGAGGAGCTGTTATATAGTAAAAAGTGTTGTTTATAATATGTAAGTATAGAGGAAAAGAAAAATTAGAAAAGAAAAAGTTTGCTCTTTAGTTAGTTAGTACGTAATAGTTTAAAAAAGAAAGTCTGAGAAACATCAGAGCATCAAGGGGCGAAATATGCAAAAAGAAGTTATTTAAGGCAGGCCCTTCGCATTATTCATACTAGTTATTTAAATTTTCTTTTAAACAAAGCATTATTTATTTGATTATTTTATTAGTGACATTCTTCGCCAGATATTTTCATTGGTAATAGTTATGCTTACTGTTCTACTTTTTAAATATTCATTTTTATGCAGCCAATGTAAGATATAAAAAAATTGTACGAAAAACAGCGTTGATTTTCAATTTGATGGTTTACTTCATGGTTTAGTAATATGACGCGTACAAATGCAATGTATGTGAGAATATATGAATAGTATAATAATATTAATTAATACGTAATAACAATTGTATCACAAATATGTGTTTAATCGTTGTTCACGTGCGAATTGAATTAAAAACAATTCTCGATAAAATACGTGTGTGTGTATAATAAGTAGTACAAGTTGACCATTAGCAATAAAAACAATAAATAAAAATGAATTGTTAAGTACAATCAATTAATGTTTAAATGCTTTAAATCTTTACGTATTGGAATAATCATTGTAATATAGAATGTTATAATCAAGATAAACGCCATAATCAGAGAAAGCGCACTTCTTTTGTTTTTTATCTTTTTGCATCAGTCGCTCAAGAAATATTTATAGATTTTACTCTGGTTACTTTTATTTATTATGTTAGATTATTTGAATATATACTAAAAAATGTGCGAAAAGCTTAAGGTTATACAGGATATATAACTTGTAATGATAGATATCGACATCAGTAAGAAAATACAAGTTCCTGTGCCAGTCAATATGGAAAACTACCAAGGCGTCTTATTAAGACATATGATGCGAGGGCAATGAATCAATTCAACACACTCACATACTTCAACTTACTATATGACAATTAAACAGCAATTTCAATAAATTTTTTATCGGCGACTTCGTTTATTGCAGAAAGTAGTCACATATTATATTTTCACTTATAACAAAAACTTAAATTTACTTTTAATTAAATTTGTTTTTATTATAAGGCTATTGTGATATAAATTAATGAATAATTTACTGCTTTGTAATGTAGAAGCTTATTATCTGTAATTAAATTTTTAAAGCTAAGAAAGCTTTAGAAGCTGTTAAAAAATTGGCAACCAAATTTCTATACTAATTCTTATTATTTAGCAACTGCATAAATCTTTCTCTAAATGCACTATTTATGAAATTGATGTATTGCCATCACATTTAAGGAATATAAGCTTTTGCAGCAAATTTTTCAAATATAGCAGCAGATATATTTTGTCTCTACATTCACTGTTTCAAATACTCGTTTATTTCCAAAGTACAAAAACTAAAATAGCTTCATTCAAATTGACCTTCGCAATGATAAAGAACAAATATAAATTAATTGTTAATAATAAAAAATCACGATAATTAAGAATTAAGTAATTGGTTAATATAAAATAATAAAAATTAAATAGACGGTAAATGGCTTAATTTATTTCGATAAGTATTTTTTAAGCCTTGCATAAAGTAAAAAATATCAATTATTTCAATGGTGTCCGTTGGTCAACTTGCACGTGATGTGTATGAAATAATTTTTCAAAATTGTTTTTAAAGCTATTTAAAAACAATTCATTTTAATAATTTAGTTTTTATTACTTCAAAGATTGTCATTCGTGTGATAAATAATATTGAGTAAATGTGGAAAAAAATTAAAGTCGTATTTTAGCGTTTGAATAAACGCACATATACATTTTACGGCTAGAAAAATACTTTTTTTAGTAAAAACATGTAGACTTCTGCGAGTAGAAAAAAACATGTACATAATATATATAAAATGTCCTTTTGACAATATATCACAATTATAATGTATATCCACAGCGATTACAGAAAACTTATATCATATACATATTAATTTACTTAAAAAGCATGCAAGGTTTAAAGGTACCTATGCATTTATTAAATGGAAGTAACATATAACGGTATCCTTATTAAATCATTACGAACCTGTAGTATTCCTTTTAAATAGATTAAGTAAAAACCAAAATAAAAAAATCAAAGCTCACAACATTTATACTTATCCTAATGGGCTATGTACGAAAAAAGACAACTGGATCCTTACGACCTCAAGAAATATGTTGTTATTCTAAGCGTTCAATATTCAAACTAATTAATACGTGGTTCGACAACAGGTCGACAAATACTGAAAAATTGAAAATCTAACAACCTTAATCTTATATTCCATCTTGATAAACATACATTCGCAAAAAGAATAAAACTGAGTAGCATCTTGCGCCATATCTTTAAATAAAATTTCATTAGAACGCATTAATTTGATTGAAAAACCTATAGTTAATAAGTAAAATTATGTTTTGAAAGATTTGGCGTGATGAGTGCTTCACCTTACAAGGAGAAAATAAATACGTGCATTGGAATAGAAGGAATGTTATTGTACCGTAACAGGTATTGCATCACAACAAAAGCTCAAAATTATCTGTGATATATTCGCGAAAGAAATTACACTGTTTACCTAAAATAAAAGGCAACCCGTCATTTGCGAATATGTCTTATTCGTGATATATCCCTTTGTATTTCATTAAGCAACGCACCGTTTAGATTATCAAATACACATTTACGAAATTATAAGTCCATATATAATTTATAGAACAATAAGCTAATTATTTAGATAATGCTATTTTATATAATTTTATAAATTATTTAATATTAAAAAACAGATCATATTAATTAAAATACTGTTTTTTTATTTTAATATATTTACAAAATAATTTTTTACATTTTTACTCAATTTCTAAATCTTGTTTTCTTATACGAATTTGAATTATAAAAAATATATACAATATTATCATTTAATGTAGAAACTGTGATCTGCGATACTAGTTACACATTTTTAACAAAAATAGTAACAAGTGAGTATATCTATCTAAATGGTACGTTTCAATTAGCCCAACAGAAACATTTCTACCAATAAATTTTAACGGCACGTTTTCATATTTTATTTCAAAATGTGATTTTTAATCTCATTAATTTCATTCAACAAGTTTTATTTTAAAGGATAATAAAGGAAACAATCTACCTCATATAATTATCATCTCAACAGAAATTCATCAGATCTAATGTAGAAATTTATTTTTCACAAATAATAGAATGAAAACTAATTCCAGAGGCGCATAGCTGATCGCTTACCAGTTCATATGAGTTCTCATTAACGTACCTATTCAAATTGGAATTTCTATAGTACAGTGCAATGTAGAAATTAAAATTAAACGAAATGTCAACTAAATGTTTTCAAAGCTTATTTAACATTACCAAATTGTAGATCAAAATATGTAATAACAATTATTTTTAATTAACCCTTTTGTTTTGATATGCAATGGATTAATTTTGGACCAGCAGAATTGAACCACCACGTACAGGGAGTTCTGCATAAATTTGATTATAGATGTAAGCTACGAAAATCACTTGAATATTTATTTTTTAAGAAAATCATCATCGATTTTACCATCGATTTGTCACAATGTAGACAATACTATACTCAACATGAAATTTGATGGTTTAAATGCAACCATACGTGAATTTGGTCGCAATTCGAATGAAGATAATTTTGAATTTAAACTCTTTGCAAAACCACGATTGTGTTTGGTCGTTTCGAATCTCTGAGTTATGCATTCATCAATAAGCTAACACGCATAAAATAAGTATTTTGAGTCATGCTATACAGATTGTAAACTAATTTGTATTTTCACAAAAGATTTCGTAATATACTTGTTCACTACCTTCGCCGAAAACACTTTGTAGTAAAAGTAATGATTAACATGATTGATAGATACGTGCATTCCTATAAAACTGCGAGCTATGTTACGAAGGGTTTCTGAGAATACCTAATAATTCATTTTATAATTTTTTTTGGAGTTTTTTTGAAAATATTTTGTAACTATTGTACAATTTTATCACAGTACCCATGACAGTATTAATCACTAAGTATATTTAACATAATAAAAATACTCCAAAAAATTTAGAAATTATAATTGATTAGATGATAACTGTCCTTTTAATGTACAAGTCTTAAACCACTTAAGAAGTCTAAATTAAACTACCTGTGCTTACTTATACACATTGTAATAAGTAACAGTAGATCTTATTTTCAGAATTATTTTTAAGATCTTTATGGTGAAGTATGATGAACATATTATGGAAGTGCACACAGATAAAATGAGAGGTACTTTTTCACATTTTAAAAAAAGGAGTACAACAAAATATAGAGGAAACGAAGCTCCTATAATGAGAATATGTAATAATTAAATAAAAACGTTTTTCCTACAAGAATGGTTGAAGTAAAATAGTTTAACATACTTTTAAAAAAAAATAATTTTTAATCGATATATAATGTTTATATTCTTTATAATATTTATTTATTTCATAGATTTTACAAGAGCTGAGTGAAATGAAAGAGAGGAAAAGAAAAGTATTCTACTCTATACCACGAAGAATCATTAGGAGAAGGAAAGAGAAATTCAATGTCAATTAAGAATTTATAGATAGACTAGAGAAATACTGAAAGAACGACAGTTTAGAGAAGAGAGTAAGTCAGAGAAGGAAGTAAGATAAAAGAATAGGATGGGCCAAGATAGAGGCGTGCGAATGAAATTAACGAATACAAAGAAAGAAACAGTGCCGTTGTTTTCTCGCTCTTTGCATTTTCCGATTCTTGTATTACTAAAGCGGTTTATTCATAATTTTCTTCGATAGTTACATAGTTTTAACTGCTCCGTCAACTAAAATAAAATTACTCACTTGTTGAATAAGAAGTGAGTTATGAAATAATAAATTAATTCACCCCCGCGAAAAGCTCGTAAGACGTACTTTCGACAAGTGGACAGTTTATTGGTTTACAAAAACAAGCAGCTATAAACAACATGAAAGAATTACAGCAGGCAACGATAATTTGTTAAAGGATACACCTTAGGAATAGGGATACAGCAAGGGCTACCCCCATTTATGTAAAAACACGTATTTCACTAAAGAGCATTGCACTAAATTTACAATCAGTCATCATGTCTATATCACGATTCTAATGATTAAAATATAAATTATATTTTATACTTGCTATCACTTGCTTCTACCATCGATATTTACGTTGTTTTTACGTTGGGAGAATAGGGATGAGCTACACTGAATGGAAAACAAGGTGAGGGCTGCGAAAGAATCGGGACGTGAACGAACGAGGTGAACTGTAAGAATTAGGGCTGTCAGTGATAGGGGTACACAACGAAAGTAACACAGGCACGTTGCCAATCAGAAAAAAAATTTAAAAAAAAAATCACGAAAATTCAGAAAAGACAAACAATATAGTACATTGTCAACTGGTAAATTTCGGGCATAATCGGGCTGTTATACACCTAACACTTACAGGCAAACCTACTGTTAATATTAATTATAGACAAACCAACTTTTCGCTTACAAAAGTGGTATCTTATGGCGCCTCACGTCAAATATTCGCGGTGAGTCTCGCGCGACAATTAGCGGCGCTGCCCATTATGCTTGTTCGCGTTAATTGGCGCGCCAAAAGACGATAAGAACATTGACAAGGTGTCGTATCTTTTTCGAGAACATTGTTTCAGTTCACTATTTTGGCACTGTGATAAAAAATGGGGTACGTATCGACAAACTTAATTGACTGGTCATAACGTATCGTCCATTCGACCTCGAGAATATTTGACGTGATAGACTGTTATATCATATCATCACACGGAGACTAATATGTACATATATGCATATATGTGTATATATACATATATATAATACGATCGTACACGCTCGCCTAACAACCTATTAGTTGAACGTATTATATAAAATTTGTATATGTACATAATAAGTAAGAATCGAAAATAAAATTAAATTATAAGTATTCGTAACATAACGGATATCCGACGAACATTTCAAGGCACGAGACATAACAGATATCGTTCCTAGGAAAACATTGACATAAGGAACTTAGCTACCGAGTGAAACATGGATCTCATCTTCTCTTTATTTTTTCAATAATTTTTATTAATATTTCACTATTTCTTTATGTTTGTTATAAGATTAGCAACTTAAATCGAAATGATCAGTGTTATATTGCGAAATGATGAAACATGATTCAGCAAACTATGCAATGCAGTTTCTCTAGACACGATCAGTTGCAAACTATATTTTGAACAATTCGTCGCATTGTCTTACTCAGTGTAATAAACAATTAATGCTTTGCAGATTACACGGGAAAAGTATTTATAAATATAAAAATTATTAGAGATTAAGACATGTACACTCATTTAAATCTGAATTACTGAATTTTGTACTTAGTCGTAACTAGACAACAATAAGACGAAAGGTCTTTCATTTCCATTATAGCCCTAAGCAATGAACGATTGATGAAGATGCTAATAATCAAACATAAGATGAAATGAGTCAAGAAAGCATAATTTTTTACGCTTCTGCAATGGATCCATGTTGCACCTGGGGGGTGATTTGGGTATGAAGGCTTGGCAGCAGATCTGATCAAAGCACATGTAATTCTAACGGCCTTTATTTGATTGGTTTTTTACTTTCAACACGTTGTATTAATACACGTGTGAATTTATGCATTCTATATTTGCAACGACACATTCGTCAGTGGTAGGATTGCAGGTCTTTTCTGGCAACAACAAATATGTTAATTGGTAAAATGTAGCTGTATATGATTGAGTACTTTAAAATTACCGAAGACACTGAGAAAAGTTTTGGGAATACTTTAGTGAGCTCGGAATTTGGAAATTATATTGTGCAGTACATGAATATTATATTTCTGATGACTATTTAATTTCCGTATTGGAACTGCAACTGCAATTATAGCTCCTGAAAAATTGTAAAACTATGTATTAATTGAAAGTGATGTATTTTTTCGATTATGAATATAATTTTATAATAACTTATCTCAGTGTCGTAATTTAATTGTTAGCAAAGCAAAATAACCACGATGCATAGGCATTCAAATAAACCGTTAGTAAATATATTTATCGATTCTGATTACCTATATAGTTGAATGGTAATAATTATATAAAATAAAACATCACGATGAATCAATCTTCAATAAGTAATTATTAATCATAAATGATTGAAAATACAATTGTTCAATGAGGGAAAAACAAAGAACACACAGACGATGATCGAATTTCTCGTCTGCTTATGATCAGGTCTGCTCTTCAGGAATGGACTAAGAGACATTAGTAAGGTTGTATCAGAAACTTGTTATTTGAGACTGAAACGACAAACTATTATGCAATTCTGTCTAGTGTGTCAAAAAACCACAGTTAATTAAGACAAAAAAATTATAAATAAATTGATCTAGCGTAATAAGTATACGTAGAAACATTAAGTTTGATTTAACGAACGCTTTCATATTCAAGAGAGACAAAAGTGCGTGTGGGGCCGCCGTATTAGCGGGCCTCCGTATTGCGTGGGTTTATCATATGGCAGGCACACCTTGCTGGTTCGGTCTGGTTCGGGCGGCGTAGCCCGGCGCTCGTAGTGCCTCTCCGGCTGTTGGTAAAGGGGGATCTGCAAACCCATTCGGAATACGTGTTCGCAAAGGCCCAGTACATATATCAACGTTGTATATGCATTTTCTATCTTTTACTTTTAATTCATTCTTTTTCTACGTTTTATATGATTTTAGGGTTTTCTGTTATTGAAATGATTTTTACTATTACTTTTCTCTTATTCATTAGAATCACGTTGCTTTTGTTGTATACACTGTTATTATATCTATGTATTACATGTATCTAATTATACTGACATCATTCTCTAAATTAGTCCTATTAGACACGCATGTGCTTACTTGGTATTGAAGTAATGAATTTCATTGGAATGCATTAAATAAAATTAATCAACACCCATAGAAACCACATGCGTTCTTTGAGTTTGTACAAAATATCATAAGATATATTATGGAGGTTTGATGAGTAATGGATGTTGGGTATAGGAGAACACATAAGTAAAACACAAGCGTAAGCTTCTGTACTCTTAGTGTCGGCAACAAGTTTGTTGGTACATGTATGTAACAGCGTGGATATTATGTGTGCCTTTGGAGTTAGGAATATATGCACACGGGACGTAAGATTGCGAGAGTAAAGTGAGAGAGGTGGAAGAGAAAAGACGAAGATGTTGGAGTGAAGCGAAATACATATACGCACAGCGCGACACTTATGACAGGTGAAGTAGTGCGACGACGCTCTAGCTGTGGTCTCCAATTATTTTGAGATATACTTTCGTCTTGTTCTAGTTTTATTTTTTTCGTATTTTTTAGCAGAGGGTCTGAATTCGATCGTAGGAGTTATAAAAGTTATGAAATTTGCTTTTTAATTTATACTTGCAAGATTTTTTACAATTTTTTTTCGTCATAAAAAAAGATGACTTCACAGACTGAGTCCTCCTAATAACGGAATCAGCGACTACAATCTCTCCTCATTGGCATGGTCGACTAGGCGCACGGTAGTCCATGCTAATAAAGTTGATTCCGATCTTTATCGAAAGCACTTCAATTGAATTAGCTGGAGGCTGTGCCGGTATAGAGCAAAGAGGTTATAATGAAAGAAGCGCCGAGCATCTAAGTAAACCCGCATTATGAACGCACGAGCGATCCAAGGAAATTGAGTAGTAGCCGCGTGCTCGAGCAATTGCCTAAACTGGCGTAACGACGCCTAAGACGCCCTCGTAGTTGCGTCACATACGGAAGAGGTAGATACAAGAAATATAAAAAATATGCTGGAAAATGCGCTGATATGCTGCACGCACTGTTCTTCTCTTTCCTTTCTTTAGATTTTTACTACATATACGCTATGTGAGAGATCGCAATATCAGATGACCTGCAATAATAGCCTTCGGGGGAATCCGCGCTTGATATAGATAAAATTTTTATTTTTAAGCTAAGGTGGAACGCTAGAGTACTTAGGAGATATAAGTGTACACTGTACCGATCATGGAGTTGAAAATTCTCATTAAATTTCGATTTTTTACTTATTTCAAATCTTAATCTTGATGATTAAAAACACTATAATATTTATGTTATTTAAAGCTTTTAAATAAACCAAAACCAAAGTAAGATAAAGATATATCGTTTGAAATCATATAGAATAATCCGCTCTACAAATCTAATCCGCTCTAAAAGAGAAAGCTCCCCATTAATCGTGCACAAATCCACTGTCAAAAACGTTGTACACATAAGCTAAATCTAGTCAAACCTGTTACGCCCTAGGTTTCACCTTTTCATGCCGGCCCGTCGAGGGAATAAATTCGCGAACCCGAAGCCCATTTGATCCTCCGGGGAGGAGGATGCAGGTGTGCACACGTTGTTTTCCGGATTTCCAAATGGCCTAATGAGTCCTTGACCCGTTGATACAAAAAGTGATGCAATGGCTGCGTGCCAAACAAATTGAAAAAGAAAGTGCAGAATTGCGTGAGAATTTCTCTCTATTTTTCCCGTGTATGCAGGGAAAATCTATGATATGTATAACGTATTTGTTTGATAGCCTCGGTTGAATGTACTGTGTGATCAGTGAGACAGTGGAATTTTTTCTCATTGTTACACTGGTTACTCGATCGTTTATTATCTTGTTAAAGGATTCTGTGCCTCTTGGTAGCGAGCGCTAATAATTTACTTGGAATGACTATGGATAAACTTGTCGATTGTGGTACTGTTCTCTTTGAAATATTTGTAGAATCACTGGAAAGACTTTGAAGCGATTCTCAGTTTCGACGAAATATCTGCACATGATTTATTTTGCAATTCAAATTAATCGGATATTGACGAAAAATATTTATGACTAAATGGTTTATTTGATAAATAGCAAATTTTTGTATGCCCTGGTGAGTTTTGTATGCGCTCGCTGTGCAAAAAAATACTGATCAAGGATACGAGAAGAGGATGCCACCAAGTTGAGTTTTTAATGCGTGTTTGTGTCTATACATGTAATTTGCAATTAGATTTTTAATCCTAAGCACGTGACATGCTCGACAAAAATAAAAGTAATCCTATCGATTCTGCACTGACTCAATGCTAACATCGCTCACTAATTTCATGCATCCGAAGTAAAGCACCCTGATGAAGAAAAACCAATTCGTTATTTTTGCTGAATTTAATTAAGATAGGGGTAATTTGTCAGTCTTCGTTAAATTTGAATCGCGCTTAATGAATGAAAGTGGGATCCTTCGGTGTTTTTCCATCGAGGGTTTTCAAAGTACATAAATGCACGACGTCCAAATATAAAAAGGGAAGCACGCGCCTCTAAAAAAGGCGCATCCGGTCACGGAGCGATTTCGCGCGAGGACAAGTGATACGAAACTGGCAGAAATTGAGCGACAAGTGCGCGGGACAAGTCGGTAAGCCGCGTGACGTCGGATTAACGTGTGACTTCCGTGCGAGTAGTGCAACGATCGCCTTGTTCGGCGAATTTTCGCGCGTAGGTGTACATACACTGGACGTTTCTTCGCTTGATTCTCGGTAAAAATTTTAATCAGGAAGTTCTGTCTCTCTCTATCTCTTTCCCTCGATCTTTTCCTCGTATTCCAGGCGAAAGCTCCTCATTTTAACTTTTTACATTTTTCTTCTCGATTCTTTCCTCCTGTCTCTCTCTCACTCTTCCTCTCGCTCCTTTAGTACTTTCTTTTTCATTGCTAAGCATTTTATTTCGAATCTACTTCGCGATGTTGCTTTTTATGATACGACTGTATATCTCTGCGATAGAAAAGAATCTATTTTGGATCTTCCAAATTTCACGAGTTCAGCCATTTTAGTTTTCTCTAGAATTGAAAATTGTATGGCAGTTATATTACATAAATTGATTGGAAAACTTAATAATTTTAATTTAAAAAATAAAATTTTGAAAACGATGCATATGATTATGGTAAAAATTAAAAAATTTTCATAATTACTCTCTAAGTAATCTCGCATATATGCTTGTGTATAG
Organism: Sycophaga agraensis; assembly: GCA_018906755.1. NCBI lineage: Eukaryota > Metazoa > Arthropoda > Insecta > Hymenoptera > Pteromalidae > Sycophaga > Sycophaga agraensis. Next base: position 4,775,605 of record JACCIE010000004.1, read on the forward strand.
ATGAGTACAATATTTTGAAGAAAATTAAATATTTTAATTTTGAATGTAAATTTCGATGATTAGATTATCCTACATCATTGTCATAGTTCTGAAAATTATACCTATACCGAGTCGTCTTTTAAAAGAGTTGATTTTCCTTGCAAAGATCAAGTCATTTATTCCCAGTCAAAGTAATGATAATTGCAGAATACGATGCAACTCTTCAAGTATAATCGAAACAGCGGAAATTCAAGATGATAAACTACTTTTTAGCTTTATTCTCTAGAAATATATGTTGAAAAATCGTGACATTGTGTCTTATATTTTTTATTATCACAGTTATCTTGAATAATCTTTTTGGAGTTTAGAACGATAGGATTTTGTATCACAAAAAACGGGAATCAGGACTATTCAGCCTTTTGGATCGACCAATAGGAAGATGAAGAAGAAGTAATTAGGATATTGTCAAGGATACATTATCATCAGGATGTGATTTTATTAAATTAAGAAGAAATCTACTTCATAGATTCTTTAAGCTAATCGAACGTTTCAGTAAATTGATGGAAGAGTAAATCAAATTTGTCTTCCATAATTCAAGTACTTTGTTTTTTATTATATTATTATATATTTTTGATTGTTATTCTATGAATAGTTGATTAAATACAAGTTGTCCTCCAATCTATTTACCAAACGATCGGTAGACATTTTATTGCATACATAAATATATCAACGTTCTTACTTAAATAATTTACTACAGGGCACAAAGCACGTTGATAGCCAATGTATTATTAAATATTGTTTTTAAGATTTTGCTGCCGAAACAAACATGTACGGAGCTTTAATGTTTTTTTTGTGAAAATTTACCTACGCAGTCCATCGACTTGGAACAGCATTACCGAGTTCACTTGTAAACCATAAATCAATTGGTAAACGTGATTTGAGAGCAGTTCCAAGTCAACTTGCATATTGCATTAAATGGTGTATTATCACATTGCAACAGATCTGGGTAAAGATGGATTCTGCCTACCTCATCTTTACACAGGAGCCAATATGAACGTGTTATACATAAATTTCAGTCATATACTTGACGTAATAAAATTAAAAAATTGTATATGTATAATATATTTGTGTATTATACGAAATAAAGCGGTAATATACTGTAATAATAATACAAGTGCGGATAAAATGTGAAGAAACTTACATAGACCTCTTCCCATTGCGAGACGTATCGCACCAGTCTCGATAATCGAAGTAACCTAACGAGTGACAGGAGTTTCGCTAGCCTGAGAATTCTGAGGGCACGACCAGCATGCAGAATCTGGAAGGACTCGCTGAAATCCTGAAACTAAAGCGTAGGCATTGTTTTATTAACAACTCATCTCACTCCCCTGGCCGCGCAGTGCCTCCAAAAATTCCACTTTAGTTTTGATCGAGAGGAAAAAGACTGAAAGGAGGCACCCACGGCCAGCCGAGCGCCTTCACCTGCGATGCCGAATTGCAGCCGGTTTATCTCCCCGGAAAAAAGAAAGCACGCGAGAAGGCGCCCGCGCTCATCAAGAAGAGCACAAGCGAAAGCGGCCATCTTTCTCCTCCTCGGCTCCTGAATTTATTCAGGCATCTTGATTGCCGGCCGAGCGTCGGCTCGGCAAATCGCCCGGGCCGCCGCGTAAATATTTTGCCGCGCGCGCTTCTTCTCTCCCTTTTTTTTCCCCCTCCAAATGAACCCGACGCGGGCCGCGCTTATACAAGCGGCCGCGAGTTCATTGGCACCGCGCGCTGGGGCACACCGGCTTGCCCGGAAATCCCGCGAACGCGATTTCAATAAAGAACCGCGTCGAGATAAAATAAATCGGGGAAAAATTGAAATATCGCCGCTGGACTCGGCCGGGCGCGCGCGCCAGTTCGAATTTACGGTCGATTGTTCGGCGAGCGAGCGCACGCGTGCCAACTGTAACCCGAGCCCGCCCGTAATATATAGCGCGCCCGCGCGTGAAATGGGACTCGGGATTTTTTTTTTGCCGCTCTTCCGCGGAATCGCGGACTGATTGGACGCGCTCGCGTGTACAAGCGTGTCGGACGTTGTGCGCAGATTTTAACGAGGGAGTCGGCTCGAGACACTAATACCACGGGGCAGAGGTGCGAAGGTCGGGCAGCGCGGGTGTGCACTTACTTGATTAAATATGAGGAAAATATAGTCTAGCGGTATGGAGGAGATGAGGTCAAGAAAGAACCATGTCCTGAGGTAGTGTTTTGCGATTAACTTCGGATCCAGTATCACCTGCTCGGCGTTGTCCTGCTGCATTATACCTGAAACATAGGAGGGAAGCTGATGCCACTGCCGACGCTTTCTCACGCACTCTTATTTCCGCGCTGGCGCGCGCTCCTCGTAACGAGGGCTTTCGTTTCGCGGGGATAAAACCTCTTTTGGCGTGGTCGAGGCTCCTCGAGACCGCTTAACTTCCCTATTGTGCGCTTTTTGATTTTTCCTTTTTTCCATGAAGCGCCATTCGACAGGCCGTATACAGGGACAAGTGATTGTTACGAGCCGGTGGCCATTAGTGCCCCTTGCTCGGCGATCAAACGCGCTCTTCAAACTTTTACAACAACTTTAAAACCTAACTACAAAAAATAGTTTATTTTGTGACAAGCCGCCGGTTGTTTACGCGAGATTGGCTTATCTCCGTCAAGTACGTGAATCGTGAAGTCACGAGGGACTCTCCGCCCTTATGTGTACGCGAGCAATTACACTTGAATTAAACTGCTTTTACCGCGCACGACAACGCGCAATGTATATATGTATACCGAGGTGTATACTTTAGTTTCGATATGTCGACGATTTCAAAGTTGGGTATCTTCTCGCCCGCTTAATGACTCGCCCCCACGAATCGAGCTGCGAATTCTAGAGCTGAAACGCTTTCGGCTCGTTAACACGACCTCGTTACTCACCGTCCGGGCGGCCCTCGCGAACACATGTATATACACGCGACGTCGGATGCGCGGCACACGTGCACCTTCGTTTTTTCCCGCTGAAGGGAGATCTCATCGCTAATTGGCTTGGGTCGTTTCCTCGCTTTTGGCATTGTTTTCTTCTTTACAGTCTTACGGGGGAAGGTGGAGGCAGAGCCGGGCTCTAAGAGCTGCCGAGATTGAATTGATTGGGAATCGGGAACGTCGGACAAGACAATTGATGATTACTCGCTTTGGGATGAAAATACGAAAGAATTGGTAAGAATACAAGGCTCCTCTAGGAGAGTGACCTACTTTTCGAGGGTATACCAAGAGGTATACTTTGCTCTGGACGTTATGTAAATTAACTAAATGAATGAAGATACATTAAAATAAAATTTTCGTCAAGTTTTCAATTATAACTCACTGCTTCTTCTTGTTGTTAGAAGAAGAGCAAATAATGTGCAGAAAATTATTAATGGTCCATAAGATATTTACGTATCGCGCCAAGTAGAGCTTTAACCTTTAAATTCGACTTTAAATTACAATACAATAAAGAAAAACTCCAATTTTTTTGAAAAGTCCAAACTCGCGGTCCGCGAGTCGGCCGAATCACCAATTTTTTTTGAAAAGACCAAACTCGCGGACCGCGAGTAGGCTGAATCCAAATTTTTTTTGAAATTTTCAAACTCGCGGAGTGCGAGTCGGCAGAATCGCCAAAGTACTTTCTGTCTACCCGGCCCGGCCGTCTATCGGCAGGTCGGCGTACCGAAAAGTTTAAAAACATTTTTTCTAATTTTTTTTCAAAATTTAAAAATTTTTTAGAAAATTTCGTAAGATAAAATAATGTAAAAGAAAAAGATTTTGTGCTTTAATTGAATAATTGGGCCACTCCTTGCGGTACTGCAATGCAAGGTCGACCCGTGGCGGAGTCGGAGCAAGCCCCAGACACTCCGATTTCCAAAAATCAGTTCGATATTCTGGCTCCCTAATTGGGAGCGTACCAGACATCAAGCTGATAAGCACAGATAATGGTCATGACCAGCTTCCGGAGAGAGTATTATAATACATTATTTTATAATGTTATACATTATAATGTTATTATAATGTGAATAAACGATATCAAAGATATTTCTACCCATGATAGAATTATATATGAGATTATATACGAGAGATAAAGGATTAATCATTGTTATCTGTTATGTTTGCTTCAAACTTCATAATATTATGTTACATGCAGTATAGATTTATTTCTATGAATAACAATATTTTTATTCAACTATAAAGTAATAGAAAAACATTACAAATCCGCATAAAAATGTAGGTAAAACAATGACTATACAATTTACTTCCGTAAAACTTAATTTTACACTAACATCATGAACTTCGCGATCATTAAATACTGTTGCAATAAAAATTATTAGGTGTTCTATAATTAAATGTATTCTTGTCTTTACAAAATACGCATTTATAAATGTACAGGATACTAATAAGATGTATATATGTATGGCAGAAAATGAAGGGTAATCAACTTCATAATTATTATAAGTTACAGTTTAACTAAGTCCACTGAATACTGATTTAATTATTTTATGAAAAGACAATTTTTAGACTTTATTAAGACTTTATGAAATTGATTAAATATGAATATGTTTCAGAAAATAAAAGTAAGCATAGAACTTCAATTATTACTCTCAGGGAATTTCCAATAATTTTGTAAAAGAATTTCAGATATTCCAAATAATCGCATATTTACAGACATACAATATAAATGTATTTCGTATTAGTTAAAAATCAGAATGCTTTTGCTAATATTGCAGATATGTACAACGCTATTTTTAAATTTTGTTGTCTATGTATATATTTATCTAGTTAAAGAAAAATTGGAGACTCAGCCGACTCTGTTCAAAAATTTTGTCAAAACTTTTTTCAATTACAATTACAATAGAAATATGACAAATTAAAGAAAACCCATACTTAAAATTTAATTCTTGAACTGCTAACTTAATAAATCAAAAAGCTTTAGTTCTTGTTAATGCAGCTTATAACATTTGAATGCCCGATTAAATCAATTGCGGGATTATGAATTATAAATACAAAGATTACGCGCCTCGTGATATAATCCATAATATTTCAATTCGAGCTTGAAAATATAATAAGTGCTAGCAAATTGTGTTGTTAGAATGAAATCAAAACATTAATTACCAAGTGTCATTCGCGAAAACAAAAATAAGCAACTCGACCTTACCACCTCGACGAGGAGTCTAGCATTTCCGGCAACTTCAAAGGCTATTTGTCCTAAGCTCTGCACCGTCTACTCCGATGCGGTCGGTGGAGGCTTAATCAGAAGTTAAGCCGGTCGCACAAAGCTCGGCGTAAAGCACTTGAGAGCGAGTGACCTCGCGGGGCAGGCAGATAAGTGAATAGCAGGGCAGCATCCTCGAACATCCGCGAATGAAAAAGAATCGCGACTGCGGCGTAGACCGGAAACAGGGGCCGGGAGCGGATTTAATTCCGGCCTGGGCGGCCTCGGTCCCCCCGGAGCCCCCGCTAAGGCCCGTGTGGGAATTCCGAATTCCGCGACTATAAGGAGGTCCCATGGGCGCCGTTTCGCCCCGCTGCCGCTCCCGGCCGATGATATAAATTCCGCGCGGGAGGGAAAAAAGAGGACCGCGGAGTTGATCAATTATCGGCGGTGGCAAATGTGGGTCGCGGCGTCCCTCATCCTCATTACGGCCGCGTCGATTGTTTTCCCCCCCCCTTTTTTTTTTTCGTCCCTCCCCGCGGGTGTCAGCTCGCGTGACCGGAGATCGGTGGAGCGCCGGTGACTCGGGCGCTCGCGTTTCCGGTGGCGCTGCGCCCGGCGGAGGCGGCGATGGCCCCGCGTCGCCAATCATCAGGCGCCGCATTGATCGGGACAATAAACACTAAAAATATACGCGCCGCGAGGAATGCGGCGCTTCGACGGCGGTGCCGCGCGCAGTCCAACAATGGCCTCATCGCCGGGAGCCTGACCCAATTCCCCCCCGCGCGCTTTCGCACTCAGGCCACGCCCCCGCTGTAACGAAATGTCAAGGGGGAGCCGCGGCGGCGCGGCTAGTCCTGCGGGGCGGGGGAGCCGCGCTCACGTGGCCCCCGGCACGTGGCTCCGAGCCGACTCGATCGCCAGCGCCGTCCTCCCTCAACGCGGTCTGCAAGGAGTACTAAAGTTCGGGCATAGGTCAGCAGGGCTCCGGCAGGGCTTTCTCGAATGTTCGCGAACGCAAAACAAGCCATTCGCGGTGCAAGGCAAACGCGCAGCCGTCGCGATCGATTGGATATTAATACAGAAATGAAAGCAAGTGTCGCGAACGATGGGCTTGCGCGAGCAATTAATACAAATTCCGTCGACGTAAAACTTTGATATATTGCGAGATATATTCGCAGTCACTCAACGACTGGATGGACTCATACGTATATACCTCATACGACCGTTGATCATTTTAATATCACTATCAATATTCTATTCTGCTAAAATCAAAAATAATTTTTCACCCTTCTCATCATTCTCCGATTATTTTTAGTTTCGCGTATGATCGATCGAGGAACACTGCATGAGTTTAATTGCTTTAATGACCTCGGCGAGGACCTCGGGGCATGAACCTCGTCTGCATCTCGACATGAGAGGCTTCAAGATTCTTGGTAACGGTTTACTCTTTCGAACGCGATCAGGTATTTAAGACCTTTGAATGTTGCAAAAATTAAAAAAGTTATTACAAAGTTTTAATTAAAATGCCGCGGGGCAAAATTGAATGGGACTATTTCAACGCCAGCGCTATGTATTCAATTAAGAGCAGCTAGGCACTCGCTACATTTGCGAGGCTTGTTATACTCATTTAAATAATACGAAAAAGGTCAAACTTCTAATCTGCCGCTTGAATACTGCTAATTTACAATGTACCGGGAATCCACAGATTTCATTCTCATTGTGATATTCCTTCGTGCAGGTCCCGTCCCAAAACTTAGCACAATTGTCAGTGGTTAAAATCAAGCGATAGCCGAGATGAGGGGAGCCGCATGCGCTCCACATCTTAATAAGGATCGTGCGCCGGGGTTCGTAAATGGCCGCCGGTCGCAAGTAACTTTGCCACCCAACGGTCGGCCGATACTTTTTGGCGCCGAGTTTTAATTCGCGCTCGCTGACCTTAATAGTGGCCTCCGCGACTCCGACTCGAGCTCGCGTGCAGTTATTGTGATCAGCGGCATTGGGGAGTCTTGATTTCTCGCTGATCTATAGAGTGCGCGCTCCGCCGGAGATTTTATCCCGCTTTTTATCCCCCACTAATGGTTTTTGCAGAGCTAACGATGAATCATGCGCTCGATGGCTTGACAGCAGCGCTGTAGTCCGTGTATAAGGTGCATATAATGACTAGAGTTCGTTTGTCCGATCTGACTTACGCGTTGTCGAATGAAAACGTATTAGGTACGGGAAACTCATAAGACAAATACTTACCGGTCCTAAAGTTGACAACGAGGTCTATAAGGAATATCGTATCGGAAAGGCAGTTGAAGGCTATCCACCGTGTGCTCAAATCGTCGTTGAAAAAACTAATAGCGACCGGTAGGATGATTAGGTTGGCCACAAGCAGAAGAAGCATGCACAAGTCCCAATAAAACCTGTAAAAAACAAAAAACAATGAATATTGCTAGTAGATATTTGCTTACATTCTATATATATAAATACTAATACGTAAAAAAAGGTTTTTCCCACAGATAAAAAACTTTGCTGGTAATTATATGATTAAGAAACATAAATAATTTTTTTTTTGTTTGTTTCTCCTGCAATTTTATTCAAAGTGAAATTACAGCCTCGAATAGAGCATTGTACACAAGCGATGCACATTTAATAGAGTTTGCAAGTTTCTTCAACGAGTGGCAAGAATCATCCATCCCTTCCAAGATCGCTTTCTCTTAAATTAATTTTTTTCTTTCAAGAAGCAGTCCGAAACTTAATACACTTAATAATGAAAGCATTTTTATTATTCTTTTATTGTCGAGACTTCATTTCATTTAAACGAGTCAAATTGCTATATTCGTCAGCAATCAGCAGAGTAACTTATATTAAAAACTTTGTCATCGCTAATATTATAAAGATGAACTTTAACTATAATCCTGTCTTTTAAACGTTACGATATAGTTCAAAGCTACGCTGAAGCGGGGAGTTAACAAAATGAATAGATGAACGATTAAAATAATAAAACCCGGGATTTCCCCTTGCGTGCGCAAGTATATATTAGGAATACCCTCAGGAATACACTGTTCTTTACAAATATTGATTAACATTGTAGCTTGAAACTGCATCTCGTAGAATACATAAACATCACTTAAATAAATATTATCCTTGGTATTATTTCATTAATTATTTTACCTGCGAACTGACAGTAATATGCAAGCATGACAGTGCTGACAACAATATTCAGAGATTTTAATATTTAGTAATACAGTACTTGTAAAATATTTAAAAATGTGCAAAATACGTCTTTCTAGACTGCAGATATAATCTCAATTAGAGTAAACAGAGCTGTAAAGGTTAATGTCACGCATTCAGGAGAGATTAGAGACGGGCTTTTCCAGTATAAAGATTGGAATCTTGTTAATCTGGAATTGCCCGAAGATAAAAATGCTTGTGCTACTTTTAGAACCTTGTACAGTATACGGAATTAAAGCTACTTATTATTATGTTAACTAGAATGAATTTGAAAATGATTATTGTATTATTAACATTATGCAGTGTGCCTCTAGTAGAGACCCTCGTATCGCCTGTCGTTGAAAATGGTATCATGCACAAAGTATCGATGTCGCTGAGCTATCTCTTGCTATGAATACTGCGATGTAAAATTATAAAATCAATATGCGCTGAATTTATAAAAATCTATGTCAAAGATACACAAGGCGCAATCAAAGATTTTCCGTGCATTTGAAATAGACGGCTCGGAAATAGATTCATGTAGCCAGACTTTCGCCATCCTCTTTTGCCTATGTAGAGTGGCATTAGTTTCATTCCCTGGCCAATCTTCGGCCCGATCCCGCCTATAAAAAAAAAACGTCTGAGCAAAAAGGTTTAAAAAGAAAGCCACGGCCATCAGCTAGCTCGGTATCGAAAGCTCAAGCTAGAGGCTCATTAATCCCTAAAGTAGCGCCCGGCGGCTGCCACTTTAGCCCCGATACGCAAAAAAGAGCTTAACTAAAGAATGTCGAGCGGGCGAAGAGCGCGGTAGAGCACCTAAGCGGGTCGATATTTTCTTTTTTCTGTGGGTACAGCCGAAGCTTTAATCAGCCGCATATAGGCGCGGCCCGGGTCCAGACACTGGCCGACTTTCCCTCATCGGGTCTTAATAACATATCCCTTCACCTCTTTGCTCCCCGTTGTTTTTTTTACCCAGTCACAAAGTGGGCGAGCTTTTGTGCCGGGTGCACTAACGAAAATTTCGTTTTTTTCGGCTCGACCTCGCATGTCGCGAATCCCAAGGGACTTTTTTCCCACCACGCAGCTCTGCGGCACTTTAAAATGTATTTCCAGTCGATCCCGTGGGATGGAGGCTTCGAAGCTGAAAGGGTCGCACGGTCGGGTGAAATATAATTTATCCTCCACGCGAGCCGGCCCCTGGCTCACAAGTTTATTCACGGCTCGAGCGGCATTCGCGATTTAGGCTCGTGAGTCGCAAAAGTAAGCCTGACTTTTTTAAGGTACGCCGAGGGTAACGTCCCCGAACGGTTTACACCGCACGCTTTTCAGCGGCCAAGACGGCTCGCGATCCCGCCCGATAGCCATGCGACGTGGGAAGGGCAGAGCGTCAGACTACGTCTGCTATACCGTCGCTGATTGCCGTCTCGACCTTTACCGGCATGTATATATACATATATACGAGGGCGTGTAGATATTCAAGCAGGCATCGGAAAGCTGTCGGGAATTTGACAGACCGGATTCTTGAAACGCTCTCCGGAATTTGCATATGAATTGCCCGGCAGACGGAGACGAAGGCACTTGCTCGATCTATATATATATATATATATATTCGCGTACACCCGCGGTAAAAGCTCGTTTCATTCTTTAAATCCTATTGCCGGGGTATTGGAGATCGTTCTTTTGTCGAGCAAAGATTATTCTTGCGTTTGAGTCATTTTTTCCCTCGTCTTCTTCATGCATTTTAGAAATGGATCGCCATTTATGAGCTCCTCATTTTTCATTCCATTGTAAGTTTTGTAATTATTTCTCCATCGCTAAATCAATTAAAATCATGCTGTAATGTTTTAAAATAAATCGAGCATTTAGAGATTTGTACGTCTATTAGCATTCGAGCTTCGTTCCGCGCTTAACTGTTGCATTATCATTTACGCAAAAAAGGATTCAAGCTTCAATCTTCAGGCGAGCACGCAACAATTATTTTCGCCACAAAAAAACTTTACGATTCACCTTTCTCCCTGTTTGCGCATGCCGAGAAAGATAAAAGGGCATTTGTTCTTTTATCAAGGCTTTTAAAGCGCAGTTCAAATATATTGTTTGGCCTTTAATTATGACGTATTGATTTTGCTTTGTCGTGCAGAACGCTTAAAATTAAGAAACCATTTTGAAGATTATTTAAAAGCAATATTCTTCTCATTTCGTTGAATGACACTGATTGAAAAGTTAATATTGATCGCCTATAAAAGAGTCCGCGAGGACGTTTCTTGAATATTATGTCCTTAAACGATAAATTGCATTGGATTAAATCTTATCCCAGGTAGAAAAATTTTTTTTGCTAAAATTATATTAATTTGAAAATTAAAAACTTAAAAAAGCAAATATTTAAATTCATTCTAATATCATTATAATATGACTACAAACAGCTTAACTTATTTCACTAAAGTCGTGGCACGTGTGTAGGGCACTAAGGTTATTGAACAATGTTTGAAAATTACTCGTATTCACAAAAATGAGCTAAGAACCATCGAATGTTTCAACGGGCTTAAATTGAATCCGAGGATAATGCAGATTATTTAACGGCAGCGACGAGACAAGAGCCAACGAAAGAAGCCCCAAATGACCCAATATGTTTTATTCGGCTGAGGCGAGACGAGGCTGTTGGACGGCGTGATGTACGAGCCGAGGTGCGAGCGGCCGGCTGCACCGCCGTACAAATTTAACGGGCGCGCAAAGAAAAACAGTCGCGGGGCGGACAGACGCGGATGCCGGAGCCTTAAAGAGCGCAACTCACCCCGTAGCTATCGGCGCCCGTCACCCAGGCGCGAACGAGCCCCGGACAGCCGCTCGTAATTGATAGTCGCGGGCTTTCAGTGGCGGATTCTTCGCGCGGGCGGAGCCATAGGTGACGCGAGGCGCGCGGCTTCTTTCACGGTTATTTCTGTAACGGCTGTCCGCTGGGATTCAGCGCGCGACTCCGGCGAGTGATGAATTCCCGAGCGCGGCGTCTCTGCCCGCCGGACGCCCGCGAGATTTATCGAAAGCTCCCGTTTCCCGGGGATTATTTTTATTGCCCGCCAGATTGATTTATCAATGCGCTTATGCCACGTCGCCCCGACGATTGGCCCTTTCATCTCCGATTGGCACACGTCTGCCGCCGTTCGCACGTCGCACGCGAAAAACGACACCCGGAATATACGTTGAAATTGAATATTTAGCTTTTCGACCGATTAGCGTCCGCAAGGTAACGTTAAGTCTTCGCGAGCCAAAGTGTGACCAATATAATAATATCTGTTTTGGTACATTTACACGCCACTCGAAAATTGCGGTCTCGCGCGGAAATGCCCAAAGTTCAAGCGGATATTGGCTCGATTCTTGCGTAATAAATCTTGTAGATTTGGTTGCCTATATCCGGACCGAGCATCCAGAGGGAAACAATGCCAACTCGAATAGTTGCACCATCAATTGATCAATTGATTAAAAAAGTGCAGCTGTAAACACATTCGTAACTTAAGGGTTCCGCAGAGAAATAGAAAAAAGTCCGAGGATTTTTGCGCCGCTTTATCTCGAGCGATTCTGCCCGTAGCCGGGGGCTTTTTGCTCCTCGTAAAATATGAAGGGCGCCGCTTTTGCGGTCAGAGAGGGATAGAGATATAGAGGCACAGTCACAAAGGAGACAAAGTGCCGATGAAGGTTTGTTTTCCCTCGAGAGCCGCTTTAGACAATGCATTTCGCGGCCAGCGTATACATAACCCCTGGAAGCGTGCGCCACGCGATACATACAACGACTACTCAGCTAGGAGGGCCGCGCTGGGAACTATATCTAATTGACGGGATTCGCCTGTCGCCGCTATATAACCGCCGCCGACAAATTCGGGCGCGAAGCGCACTTCCGACGCGCTGCAATAACCGCGGGCATATTTCGCGGGGGGTTAAAGGCTGCGCCGGCGTTTTCCGAAAACAACAATTTACCGTTGGGCGCGTGCCGACAATTAAAGTCGACCGGGCCGCTCGTAAAAAAGGTCGGCGCGCGGGGATGAAAACCAAAAAAAAAATAGGGCGAAACGCGCTAATGGGAATTAGGACAAAGGATCGGAGGGCGCGCGACGCGTGAGCCGCCCGCGATCCGTCATCGGACGTCCTTGTGCTGCGGGCCAGTCAAAGGCAGACGCTATCTTGTGCGGGGGAACGATTAACGATGCGCTTTTCCGCGGGATCGAGCGCAGGGCCCGAGTGTATAATAGTCCTATTGTTTTTCCCCCGAGAACTCGAGTCCTTTTTTTTTTATCTTCGCCGTGCGGCGGGACACTGTTCTCCGTGCTCGCAGCTCTGACGCCCAGCTGTGAAGGGATTTGCTGTAATTGGGACAATAATTAACGTTAATTACTTTCGTTATGAAACTGCGGGGGTACGGAATGCTCGGTCGAAGGACAACTTGTCGCGGGAACAGATTTGCTATTTCAATTACCGGCGGGGTAAGTAATTTTTCAAAAAGATCCCAATTAGTTTACCCGAGGCTTCACACAATCAGTTGGATCAGCAATCTGTAACAAAGCGACCTGATTTGGTTGACAACTCAAGTTCTATTTTCAAAAATACTACGAACAGAGACTGCTTTCTCCTCGTTAAGAGAGTCGCAAGTTTGAATGTCAGGTTGAATTAAGAGACACATGATCCTCTTAGCAATCACTTGAAGTACTTTATTAAAAGTAATTTATACTAAAGCTTTTCAACTAATCATAGAAATCGCTCTACTAGACGAGGTGGTAACCTCCTACAGACACCCTGAATTCAACTCGGCTGCCTGCGCCACTCCTTTAATCATCGCTTGCGTAAAACCCCAGCCTCCGAAAACCCACTTAGGCGATGCGCGCGCGTGGACTTGGAAATAAAAGGGAGCCACTCGGCATAAATCGCTGTCCGATGTCTACGCTGCTCCTAGTCTATGCTCGAGCAGTAAATCCTTGACCCGGGCAGCCCGAATAAGAAGCCCACGTGAATTAAGTCCGCAAAAGTAAACTTCGCGGACCATCGAGAGCCAGTACGTGTACTGATTGAAAACAAATAGATTACAAATATCTAGGAAAAGTCAATTTAGTCAATTTAATAAGCTAATTGTAGTGATTACAAGCAATAAGACCTTTCCATGCCAGAAAATAGAGTATTTTTATCGTAATTATTATTATGTGGTTAGCGCATATGCCACTGCAACCTATGATTATGCAGTAATTAGTAGAGAGAAACGAATGCATTCGCATTCTTACCTACAATAAGGAAAAAAATATACCTTTAAAGCATAAAGAAGTAAGTTATGAACAATTTGTGCGATCAATATATTTCTAAGATTTCACCTAGTCAAATATATCACTTATAAATATGGATAAGTCTAGAAATTACTCTACATTGCATATAATAATATTGAGCTGAAAATACAACCTTAATGAATAAATTGATGCAGTAGTGCCTTATAGACGTATGGTAATTATGCACGCGGTATTATAACGAACAAAGTTATTTTTGTAATTACTATTATGCTGATTCTCGTTCGAGTCGAAATGCAAATACCATTTGAGTTACCCCGCATACAAAATGTATCGACAGCTGTTCACTACGATTACAGCGAGGCTCGCCAGCTGTGCCTTCTATCCGCGACATAATCGTAAAAATCTCAGCGGAATAAAAGTCTGCGCTCGACACGCAGCATCCGCGCCGAGGTATTGTAGTGCGCATCCCCTCCCCCGGCGCGACGAATCAATCCACTGGCTCGGTCGCGAACATATAACGCACGCCGGCCCCGCGAGGTGTCTACACGTAACCTGCAGTTGGGTTGGCGCGCATGCGAACTCGCCGCCCTGCAACGAGGGACGAATTCCTCGCCCGGCACTGCGGTAACTCTTGAGAATGCCGGAAACTTCGCGACGTATAACTCGCGGGTGTCCGATCTCCCCTTATTTATTTTACTGGCTGCTAGCCTAGTTCCCTGGCGGTGGTGAGATACCGCAAAACCCTCGGAAAAATCCCAGTCGTCGACGCCTTGCGAATCTATGTACTCTTACCCCAACGCCTACGTGTTTTACAGCTAGGATTGTTATTGTTGTTTATACGGTGTATTCCGATTAGTCGAGGGCGGGCCATGAGATTTTCGGTAAGCGACAAGTTTGAGTACGCTCGCATTACCAAAATGCCCGCCTGATCAGCGAGGGCATAAATTATCATCGAAAGGCTGTAATTTTCGGCGAGTATGGTTTACATAAATTTGGCTCGATATGCTCGAATTCGCGGATCAACTTTACCAATTTCAGTTCCTATCGAAATTTAATGCAGCAGTGGCTTAATTTACTAGAAGCACTCGCGCCTCGACTTTCGAAACGCCGAGGAGCCGCTTCTGCGTATCGATCCACGGCGCGCCGAAAATAATCACCCAAGAATTTTGCAACAATAACACGATTTTCGAAACACTGCAATTGTCGGACGGAAAGCGAGTGTTTGCGCTACAATTTAACGATTCCAGGCTCGATTTCTAACCCGGACTCCGCTCGTACTGCGGCCGAGCGTTTGAAATTCAAAAGAATGATTCAATGCCTGCGACTGCGGGACGTACGGATTACGGATTTAGCGCGCGAAAATTCTGAAGGCACGTACGCGCGCCGTAATAGGCTTAGCGGCCAGTTTTAGAATACGCGATACGCCTCCATTTTTCATAGGCGTCCGTCGGGCGTGCACGCGAGGTTAATCGATTCGCATCCGAGGTGAAATGATGGAGCGACGCAGATTTTTCGGACAGGCGTGAATTAAAAATGGGGAGACCGAGCACAGAAAGCATGGTGAATATTTAGGTAACCTGCTGGGCGCCAGGGAAAATTTGTCGACCAATTGCCCGTCTCTATAATATCGTGCTTGCTTTGCACACTACCGCAGGCATGATTGCGAATAATGAAACAAATTATTAAAGGCTAGTTAAAAATTCAAGTCCATCATTTACCATTTGGGTGAGCAACAATGCAGCTATTCTTGCATAAAAAATAACGTTTCAAAACATTATTGTTTTGATGACCTTCTAAAAAATTTGCAATAATCAAATCTGAAGTCTTAAATCATCAAAGTGAAGTTAACCTCAAAAATCATATACAATAGTATCTATACATTTTATCCCATTTAAATTGTAGCCATGATGTTGCTATAAAACTTTTACTCTGGTTATTACACAGATTCTACGGAGGGAAAATGCCTGAAGATGCTGTAAGCTGCCACCAATCTCATGCTTTCACTCTTAGTAGTGGTAGCCAGGAAGATTATCCTGAGTCTTGCGACTAGCGCGAACTTGACCCCGAACGGCGCGGCGTCAGCACGAGGCAGGCGTAACTCGCGTGCTTGCGTATATAGGAGCGCCCCTCGCTCTCCGGTGCGCGTCATGTCACGACTGCGCCGCATAATCCGTCCCCTACTCGTCGCTCATCGGGACACGTGCGGTGTGCGAGAGCAGATGAGCCTCCGTGTCGTGCGGAGCCAAGATGACGCGAGCAAGTGGCCCGCAAGCTATGTGCCTATGAGCCCTGGCGAACGCTTAAGTTCAATGTCAGAGGTACGCGTCGGCGGTCGTCCGCCTCGCGGGAAGCGCACGGTATATCACCGCGCACTTTTCCGCGAGCGCTTGGCGACTTTGCTTCACCTTCGATTTAACGCGCGCATTGTTCGGTTCGATTGGCGTTACGCGTATCGTGGCGGCCGGATATTGTTGTGGCTCGTCCATTGTACGCCTGCGTCGCCGGCTGATGATGACCGTTTCCTCGGTTTACATGGAAAAGGGCCAGTTCTCGTCTTCTGCAAAGGGAGGGTCCGGATGTTTCGAATGATAACGTTAGAACTCAAGAGGGCCCAGGCACCTGCAAGCGGCTCATAAGACTTTCCTACAGTGTACCTGAACTACATCATAATTTATTCCCCGACCGTGGAGGATCACCTCTGCCACCTCGGATTGGTCCTGGAGAGATTAAAGATGCATTATCTGACAGCTGTCCTCCCTAAGTGCTACTTCGAAATGCATACACTCAAGTACTTGGTGACCTTTGAGCAGAATTTGGTCGACCCCAACTAACCAGAAGTAACTTCACTCCATTTTCGATTGGCTTCGGTAGTCCCCCACTGTGTTCTACTCACCGCCTTCCCCGGAGAAAAGATTTTTCTCGGATTCCATCATCCAATGCAGCCATAGAAAACAGTCGCCACGGATTTCATGAGACCCTACCCCTAAAGCACCCGTGGGAAACGATTCCTCCTAGTCATCACCGATGTGTTTAGTCGATGTGTCGAGTTTCAATAAAATAAATATGCGCAGTTGCTATAAACATATTAAAAACGTTTTATGTCAGGAATAGTTAAGAAACGATACATTCTTTAGAACTATCGTAGTAACGAAAGAAGAAACTGTTCCATATCATAGGGACTGTGAGTAATAAAAAACACAGGAAAAGCCCGAATTGTGAGGAAAATTTAGCCTCTCGAACTTAAGAAAAGGAAATGTTACAGTCAGAGTTGAGTGAAAGCTGAAGCAAAGAGGACCTTAGAGTGATATTATATAGCGATCGATAGCTCAAGCTATATATTGATATAATATTTACGTTTATAAAGAAATCTTATTTTTTAGTATAAAATAATTTGACTCAATTAAGTTTAAGTTTGAACTAAATAGTAGAATACTGTCGGTAATAACAGAGTGAAAAGTCCAAGCATAGTGAATAATGCAAATCAATCAGAAGCAAGAAAAGCATATAATTTGCCCAAAATCGAGTTTGTGAAATTTTGTAATAATTTAAAGGACTGGTTGCAATTTTGGAGCTTGCTTAAGATTCACGAAGATAAAAAATGAAGACAAGTTTTAATATTTAATGCCGGTGATGGTTCCATTTTCTCGAGCCGCTGCATTGGTTAAAAGGTGTACGCCGAACGGGGAAAATTATCTGAAAGCTATTGAGAGCTTAAAGAAATACTTCGGCCATAATCACTTGCAGATAGAAGTGCATGTACGCGAATTCTTTCAAATGGTGTTTCAAAACGCTCTGTCAACGAAGGAAGCGCAACTGGTTAATTTATATGACAGGATAAAATAATAGGATAATTTATATTCCATTTAAGAGCATTAGGAACGCTTGGTGTAACAACCGACAGGTATGTGCAGCTGTGTTGCTGTGTTGCTTCCATTGGTAGAGTCCTCGCAAACCGGAAGAATTATTACGGTCGAAACGTTTTTTAAACCCTATGTAATAAATGAAATAAAACACGATGGATAGAGGCGTATCCCTAGGGAACTTTGAGATAAGAAAGCTGCTTCCTCCTTTAGAAGAAAGATTCAGCCAGTAGGATAACCCCCTGACTTTCGAATAATGAACTTCAGTTCGAGAATCAACAGTGGGCCCAGGCCTGTGGCTAGTAGAAATGTTGCCCCTGGACCACCCCCAGGCTAACCCGACCGAAAGTCGGAATCAAGAACTAAAAAAGGATTTCCGACTTCGTAAACGTCGGATGAATATCGCTTACTACAGAACGAGTTTCGCCTTTTCTGCTGGGGCAAGAGCTGAGGCGTCCCAATGACTGGGAAAGTTCACCCACCACCCCTGCTGTCGAAGGCCCTAACAAGGCATATCATAACTCATATAAGTGTACCATTTCCGGTTGTCGCCTCTAGGCTTGTGCAAGCTACCATTGAACAGGAGCTGTTCTAAACTAGAATCTGCTGCGCTATAAACTGATCGAAAGGCTAAACACTGAAGGGTTAAACAGCATTGGGTACATATAATTTCCAAATAATGATAACATGCAAAGCCGTATTAGATGGTCGTCTGAACTAGCAGAACTTATTTCAGGTACGATGAAACGGCTAGAAAAGCGTTTCAAAATGTCTACGGAAAAGTAAAACCTGGCTCAAATCTCGACCCGGCGGGACGGGTTGAAGTTCAAGAGATGGCAGGAGGACCAGCAACTGAAGTAGGAAGGCGGCTCAGTTCCGTAATTTATAGCACTGCTCTTGGCTCATTGCAGTGTAAGATTATTGGGCTTATAGGGCTTAAAAGTAGGAGCAATGCTCCATGTAATGGTTCTCTGTTACACAAACACTGAAACAGGAGCACTAGCTAGGAGTCTCTGCCGATGGAGCGTGAGTGAGAAGGCCGCCGCACCACCTAGCCACCGTCGGGCAGCCCGAGCGTCGGAGGTATGTGATTTTGCATACAGCAATTTTGTATGCGCACGGACGCGAATACGGCGTCAACGTAACCTCGACGTAACCGTCGCCTGTCCGATTAACGCGCGGACATACTCGCTCAGGGGTGCGATTTTCCCTCGATCAGCGATAATCGCTGCTCTCTCGATCGCAAGGACGCCGACGAGCTCGCCTCTGATTTAGGAGCCATCAAAAACTCTCGACTAATGGCCCGGAAGATGACTGAATGCACTAGATTTACATCTCTTTCCCCGAGCTGAGTGATTGGGGCAACGAGTTGGAGCGCGCACCCAGTTCTGCGCGAGATGGTTTTTCGTTACGAGATTGATAGCTTCGACGATGATATATCCTGGGATTCAAATATTATATGTATAGATGTTTATAGAAATTCACTATTTGTTGGGTTGGGTTAGGTTGATTTAGGTTTGTGTGAATGTCATAAGTAGTATTAGAGTAATTAGATCTTAATCGGTTGAATATCATAAGCTTTCACTAATTTTGGAATTGACCACGAGATATACGCACAGCCTTAATCCTCAAAATTATCTACTTAATTATGTAACGCTAGTGCTTGAGAGGTACTCTAATTAAGCTTAGTAATATGAAAATGAAAAAACACATAATAATGGTAATATTAGTAAAGCACGAAATGTACAAAATATACAAGTACAGAGTCAGATTAGGCCTGCGCTCTCGCTCAACTGTTTTATGTCACGAAGTTTTTGAAGATATTATTCAGCGCGAAAGTGGAGATGATTAATCGCCTAAAAAAAGAACGAACCATAAGAAATGCAAATGTGAGTTCGTGCGCGGAAAAGGCTAGCTTTTCACCTAAATTGGCTCACTCTCGGAGCATAAGACCACTTCTTTTTCAATTTGAATAAAACCTGCATCTTCCAAATAAATATATATATATATATATATATATATATATATATATATATATAAAGTGGAAAATAAATGGAGAAATTGGACAAGTTATACACTTAGCACACATCCGGCCAAAGCGTCATTAAAATTGTCAAGTCTACATCATCCAAATAAGTGACGACACTTAACATCTTAGAATGGCAGAGTGGCGCACTCGGGTCGTCTAAATAAATTTTACTCGTAATCCGCTTCGTTATTAAATTGTTAACGACATTCTCGCGGGCGCACTTCAAAAGTCAAGTTTCGTGGTTACAATTAGATATATCTGCCTCAAATATCTTTCGTATAAAGTTTTCTATTACGCTATATTGCTTAATTTAGTAACAAAACACTTTTAAATCATTATTTTTTTCAATCTCAATCGACCAGCAAGCACATAACCCGCCGTGGTAGTAAACTCAAGGAGTTACACTGGCTTCTTAGTCGAGATATAGGAAGCACACGGGTCCGAAATGCCCTCCACATCGGCCTGCAGGTAAAAAGGGGCGTGCGTGGAAGAATATAGGTCGGGGCGGAAGAGAGAAAGCGAGAAAGAGACCGAGGCCGATCGTTCGCGGTTAATTCAAAAATGCTTTTGCACGAGGGGCACGGACTCGGTAACGCGACCTGCGCTCGGGTCACGGCCGCAGCTCCTCTTTCCTCGTTGGGCGCGTATGCAGCCGAGGTGTAGCGTCGCTCGTGAATTGATTCGTTTGCCGTGACGCTCGGTTTGCATCGCCTCCTTTTGTTTCTCCTGGATTTTCTTGAAAATTTCATCCGGGACGAATAGAATTTTCTAGATACGTCGCGCGAGCAAATTTATTGTGAATATAAATATTCCAAATGGTTCTCAGCATTTATAAAGTGTGATCTATCTTGAAAGTGAGAATTATATATTGCCTACAATATTAGTGTAATACGAAAACGGCTCAAAACATTGAACGGATTTTAATGAGATTATTGTTGTGTTGCATAAGTTTTCTGGCATACGAAAGTGGGTATAAATCAAAGGTTGGCTTTTACTAAGCAAGTGTACAATGCATTCAATGCATATATTTAAAATTCTATTTTCAGTCCCGTAAAATTACCATTTATAAGCAACTAATAATAATAAATACGAACTCGCGATCTCCTGTTTTTTCGGTCATCCATCATACCCTCGAAATCAGCTATTATTATTCTCAGGCGGCCTTCGAGCCTCCAAACAATCGCGCCTAATTAATTTCCCGAAAGTATATAATAATCTTCTGGTTTTGCAACCGGTTTTACATTGTCATTGAAACTAACATTATATATAAAGTGTTTTAAAAGAAGATAATCGCTTTGTCAAAATTTTAATTAGGGATACTTCGTCCGATGAACAATTTCCAAACTGATGCTGATAGTGCGGAATTTGCATCCTCATCAAAACACAGAGAGTAAACTCTTGGGATAATTATTCATAGCGTAATTGTGAAATTGTAAACCTACTAAAAACAGTGTTTGCACGAGATTCCGTGGTACCCATTGATTATCATGCAGTGGACGCAGAATCTATCGCAAAATCTATTAATAAGTATAATGGACATCATTTCTATGCACGTGAAATGGAAAGCAAAGTTTGGTGGGCTTATTCCTAACGGAGGTGATTCGCAGCCTTTGGAATAATCGTTCCACAGTGCCCGAAGTTATTTCAAACTTTTCCCAGTGAAAGATAACAGTGCGGGGGCGCAAAAAGTTAAAATTATAGGCGCACGGATAAAAGGGTAATTTAACAAAGTTGCCTTAATTTCTTCTGCGCAATTCGAAGCCTTAGAACAAGCTTCTACACCGGTAAATCAATTAATCTTGCCTTATGAATTAAGATGTTCCTATTCTACATCTACATTATCCTGACAAATGTACGAGCAACTTTGTCCACATTATTTACAAGTATTATTTGATCAATTTTCTTCATCTATCTACGGGCAATCTACTTTTTATTGCACATTCGCATAAGTTTGTAAACTGCCCTCCTTTTAGGATCAAGTACTAACATTTTTGACTGTATTGTACGGATTTAGCATAAAAATAGGTCAACCCCACATTGACTTGTAAAAGATCGATTTTTGACAGAAACTAAAAAATACTCCGGTCCTGGAAACATTTGTCGCTTCTGCTAGCAATTACCTAGGAAACCGCCGCTTAAAGGTAGCTGGGCCGTAGTTCGATCCGTCGCGCCGTCAAAGAAACGTCCGACGGACCAAAAGGAGGAAGACGACGACTCAAGGTTTATGCCTCGGAACGAGATATAGAGTCGGTAGGCGGAAAGCGGAAGGAGGAGGCTGGGGGAGGCAATAAAGGTGGCGGCTATTGGTGCACGGCCGAAATTCTGTTCAGGGCTACATTTACCAGAATTAATTTCCCGTCGATTCTCGTTACAGCCACCCGGACGTGTCCGCGGTAAGCAGAACTTGTTATTGTAGGGTGGGGCGGACGCGGTGCACGACAGTCGCGGAATAACCGGACCTAATTTTCTGCCGAATAGTGGGCGGTGAAAATAATAAAGCGGCGGTGCGCTTACGCGGATTACGCTTGCATTGTACGGCTCTCGGCAAATTTATGCCAGTTTCGCAATATTTTCACCTGGATTCTCAGTCGCATTATTGCCTTTTTTATTGCCCCGTGCCTCGCATATATCGAGTAATGGGGGCTCAATGCATTTTGCAGAATTATCGAGGAGTTACTGAAAGCTTAAACGATTTATGAACTTGGGATAGCGCGATATTATTGTACAATGATTTTGCGGCTATCTAGCCATAAGTAACGATCCCACGCATTTCCTCGTCGTCATATAGTACCGGAACGCATCCAGTTCGGTCAAATTGGTTGCGCCCGTAAAAAAAAAACAGTATAGATTCTGGATTTACTCGTCGACAGTTTATTAAGCCGTCACGTCGTTCGCATTGAACGCGGCTCGCATGGACGACGAGGGACAGTGGAAAGGGGACAAAATTCGTGGTCGTCCGACGAAATCGTCGCCTCAGCTGATAGTGCCTTCGCGTCCCACATAAAAGGGGGCAGGAGTGCAACGGCCGCCATAAAAACGCGCTGGCGCGTATCTCGCGCTCCTGGCAATTTTTCCCCGAAAAAAATGCAACTAGGAGAGGGAGGTAGGGAACTCGGGAGGTTGGAAAGAGGGGAGTCGAGGCGTTCGACCTCAAACTCGGTTTGCGGCCGTATACTGAAGCTTTGTGGGGCAGAAGTGGGGAGATACTTGAAAAAATGCGCGGTCGTGCTCTTGGAAACCACGGAACGCTGCGTTATTGCGCGTGGGTTGACCAAAAGATTAGAATGCGTATGATGTGAGGCTTATGCTTCGAGTTAACTTTGTGGAGTGGATTCAACTGATATCAAAAATAGATTTGTCTTTATCAATGGAAAATTTATTAGGACGTAAAATTCATTACGTGCTGTAAGAAACATTGAGTTAGTAATGTTTTTCTTTATCTAATGTCTTATTTAAACAGTTTCCTTCTGAATAAGCTAGTCATTTATGTCAGCGCACCAGTAATGTATTCGCGACTAAAGGAAATATAATTATTAAACATAAGAGACTGTTTACGAATTTGTAAATAATCATTCATGAGAGCTTGGAATTGAGACAGTCGTAAAAGAAGCAAAAAGAACAAATTCAAAGTGTTCAAAGGCTAAATATATATTTTTTATAGACGGGAAGCGAATTTGTGCATTGTTGATTGCATGACAGACTTTATTTCAAATCACTTTTGAAGAAGAAAAGAAAACGACCTACTTAGCGCATACGTGCTGAACAATGTGTTAGCCTCGGCGCTAGCTTTAGATCAAATTTAAATAGTAATAAGCTTCATTGTAAAAGAAAATAAGATCGATGTACAGGAAGTAGACAGACAAGAACATCAACAAAAACCTTTGCTTAAATAGAAAAAAACACTTAAAATAAGTACGCTTAAAATATATTTAGGTAAATTCGATTTTGCTTCTTAGCGCGTATGCATTTGTTTATGAATAATTCTCATTTATTTCTTATTTATTAAGTATATGTTATTGAAAGCTATATAACCTTTTACAGTTTTTTACCATCGTATAAACAAGGGAATAGTCTCATATGTTTTTCTTGATAATAGAAACTAAGAGAGATCGAAGTACCTTGCACGATATTTTGTTCCTCGTACAAAAATGAATGTTTCTTTTTACCACAAATATTATGAGAGCATTACGTTTAAGGTTATAAACATAATAAGACAGAGTTAAGTAAGTGTATTAATCATTAAAAATTTAACAACAATGGTTGGCTCTAAGTAAGCTTCAGAATTTACGTATACAAAATTAATTATTGACGTTGTACGGAGGATATATGTAACAATACTACAAGTTAAAGATTATACATTTTTATTCAACATTTAAAATGATATACATTCATCAGTGTACATTGATGTTCAAAGTTAAAAACCGTTCATGAATTATTCGTTGGCACAGTATCATATATACAGTATACAGTATCATTGAAAATAAACACGATCCGAGAGATGTTGAATAAACGAAAAATTTATGCGAGCGTTTGAGGAATCGCTTGTATTCCGTTCGGTTGTATCTTTCTTGAAAGGTTTCGTAACAGTCGAGCGAAAAATCCAATGATTCATAAAAAAAGCTCGTATATAGGAGAAAAATAGACGACTGTGTAGACATTCGCGTCCGTCGGCGCCACTGCCATAATACCGAGTCGTTAAATTATTATTGAACTCGACTCGATGCCGCTTGCCCCAATGAACGAGCAACTGAACGCCCCGGCTATATTTACTCGAAAAATCTCAAAGGCGGGAGTCCGTCAGGACCGATATATATACATATATATGTATGTACGGCCGCGCGTACTGCCGCGAGATCATAATGAATCACTGCAGGTGTG